>CM064876.1:3727110-5088941 GCA_032719365.1 Prinsepia uniflora | reverse complement strand
ACATGACCGAACCGACGGTCCCACTATACCAGTTCACCACAATCAACCCCACTTGGGTCGAATCACATTAATGCACGGCGTATCGGGCCAATCACACTCCATCCACTATCCAAACCCAAAACTATCTATCAGGTTGATAACGAAATGCAGCCCAATGAGACATCACACCCTCGACCTGCGCGCACAATTAGAGCAACCATGCTCTGATACCAAGTTGACAGGATCCATCCCAATCCCCCCGGGATTACCATGGAATGTGCCCTGCTCCCGTCCAACAAGGGGTGTCAGACAAAGGATGGCCAAGAGCCACTGCCCAAACAGGGCATCCAGAGTGCGCAAGGATCGATGGAGGAGGTGTGCAATGTCCCAGTCTCTGCTGCAAGCACATCCGTAATCAACCTGAAGGGCATTAAAACCAAAAGCTGTGAGTGGACAAAAACCAGTAAGTTTATCAAATACATTTATAAGACATTTATGCCCTCCAATAAAAACGTATGCATGCCACAAAAACCAGTAACCAAAACGTTTGCTCAACCGAGCCCTTAGGGCCTTAGCCCAAAAACCGTTAACCAAAAACCAAGTGTGGGAACTCAGCCCAAAACCGTGGAATACCACCACCATACATATACGACCATGTGGGTCACCTCCCACTACCATAAATGAACATTAATTCATTAAAATTACACAATCATAAATCCACCCGGAAAGCCATTTCATTAAATCGTATTTTACCATTACCATCACCAGCATCCCTGATGCTAGACGTCCCTGACGTCATGTCTCACGGTTTCATAAGCTACCCGTGCTGCCCGGGGTCTCTCCGGGTCCATATATCTGACATCCCTGATGTCTGACGTCCCTGACGTCAATCATAGCAATCCTGCTCCTGAGTCATCATACGGTCCGGCTGCTCCGTATGGTGACCCTTCACAGGCAATGCACCGTGACTTCCCCAGTGTCCCAGACATCTGGAGGAGACCATCATATATCCATGTGTACAGATGGTATATGGAAAAACAGTTTTTATTAATTCATTTCACAACATCACAATGGGCCCTGCCCGAATTTCCATAAAACAACACATTTCCATTTAGGGTCCCTGACCCGAAACCACATTTATTAAATATAGGGCCCCTGACCCGAAATCATCATTTTAATCCAAATGGGCCCTATGCCCGACTTTATGAACCACTGGGCCCACGGCCCGATTTATAAACCAACTGGGCCCGCAGCCCGACTTATAAACCAACTGGGCCCGCAGCCCGATTACGTACTCAAATGGACTCCAAGTCCGAGATTTCCAAAACAAGTGGGCCTCAAGCCCGAATTCATCTTTCCAATATAAAAACCATTTTATCATATTATTTATTTAACCACAGACACGCAAAACCACAAGTAAACCGTTAATCCCGATATACGTGAAATACGGAAAACACCTCGAAATACGTGCAACATACCCAAAATCAATGCTCACAAATACCATCATAGAAATCATGTATATAAACCATATAACACATTTAAGCATGCATAAGATTTATAAAACCAAAGTCCACTCACAGACCGTTTTAACCGTGTGCCTCGATACGCGTGCCACCGGCCCTCCCGGGCCACACCACTATCACCGGGACTCCCAATCCTGTCCAAATCACATTAGAGGGTCACTAACCTCATCATTAACATCCTATCAAAGTCCCGTAATTTTCCTGAATTTTTACTTATTTTTAAACTTAATTTAAAACCTTCGGATATCCCGAACAATATCGAGACGGTGTCCGATCGACACGAAACCAATTCCAAAATGTCCGTTACATTAAATAGGACAGAAGTCATGTTGACCTCACCTCGAGATTCGTGCCCACGCGCCGCCACGCGCCGCCGTGAGTGGCTGCGCGTGAAACTCACGCGCCTGCTACAGTGTCACCAGCCCAACCCGTTTGTCTGGTAAACGGGTCCAATTCACCCGCGACACAACCCGGTTCCAATCCTGTCAATTCGATCCTAATTCCTTCAATTGATCATTCCATTAGTTTCGTTTTAAGTCCAATTACAAGTCTGTAAACTCAATTACACAAATCCTTACCCAGATTCCCACGATTCGATGATGATCCACGAAGAACACCCGGTTACTGTGCAATCATGGAACTCCCTCAATTGATGCAGGTTTCATCCAATTGATGATTCCAGAAGCATCAATGGACCATGAGGAACAATTCCCCCACATCAATTGCATCAAACCGGTGCTCAAACGTCACGACTCAAACTCGAGCACCGTCACTGTTCAACAATGGAGTTCTGCCATTCTCCAACGTTTTCCTTCAATTGATGATCCCAGAAGCATCGTGGGATCATGAGAAATCATTTCCCCACAACAATTGAGTCAATCACAGCCCCAAACTCCACGACTCAGCCTCGATTTCTTCCTCTGTCACCAAGCTCGATCAGAGCCAAAACGGCATCAATCCTTCTCGTTTTTGACGTGGATCGACTCGTCACAACCTCAGTAAGATGTTTGTAACCTCCAATTCGATCATCACAGCCCAATTCGTCCAATTTGATTTTCCCTCCCAAAACTTAATTTTTCGAATTCCCAGTTCCTCCTCACTGTCAATCTCTCGTGTTTACCCAGTTGAATTCACACACAACTCACTCACAATTTCGCACTCTCAGGTTCAGCAATGGAAGAGGAATTAGGGGTGGGAGAAAACTGGATTTGGTTGTACACGGTTAAGAAAACATAAATGGGATTAATGGAAATTAAAAGATTAATTAATTAATTAAAAATTAATTAAACATCATCATGAGGTCTCCCCCAAAAACATGGATTCTGATTTCAAGGGATGAGTGACACTTGTCACTCATCCAGGTGTGTAGGGTCAACGGTCACTATTCATTATTTTAATATTATTTTAATCCCGGCCTCGGTTCGTTAGTTCGTTTCCTTGACCACAACGTCGTCGTCGGATCTCCGATTTCGGCATGCCGCCTGTCGTTGGATTCGTATCGACGATACCTACGTAACGGTCCTTGACCCTCGTCCATCGGACCTCCCGATCAAAAAGTCAACATTTGGCCCCTAATAAGCCAAATTACCAAAATGCCCCTCAACTTCCGAACACCATAACTTTCACTACGAATGTCGGAATCGAACGTGCCACCTGTCTATGAACTCGTGACGTCCCGAACTACGTCACGGTCATCGGTCAAAGTCCATTTGACCGCCCGAACAAAAAGTCAACATTTTGCCCACGACCAGGGGCAAAACGGTCATTTTGCACATTTTGTCTGATTCCGCCCTACTAACCACCGTTCAACCTCGCTAATCAAGATTAGTCACTAAACTAATCCTGGAATTCGGGACGGGTCGTTACATTCTGTGATCCCGTGAGTAGGGCATGAAGCACAAAGTTCCTTAAACCTCTCATAGTACTGGCTGAAATTCTCATCATGTTCTTTCTGCTTGATTCCAGTGATCTCTTTTCTTAAGACCGTAATCTTTGAGGCAGGGAAGTACTTGGTAAGAAACTCCTGAACCAACTTCTCCCAAGAGTCAATATGATTGGGTGGGAGACTTAAAAGCCATACCCGTGCTCTTTCTTCCAAGGACAATGGGAAAGCTTTCAGCTTCATGATTTCCAAGTCCGCATCATCCGGACACATACTACTAATGATGAATTGGAACTCCGTTAAGTGTTTGTGTGGATCTTCATTTCTGATTCCACGGAACTTGGGTAGTTGATGAAGAACTCCACTCTTAAGCTCAATATCTTTCTTGTTGGTTCGAGGCTCGGGATACTGGATGCAGAAGTCTGTAGTGCCATTTGTGTTTGCACATGTCTGCTCCCGGATACTCAGGTTTCGTGCCATGGTTATCGGTGTTCCGAAAATCTGTTCTTCTTCTGAATTACTCTTCTCGCTTTTGGACTCACCGAATATTGGGGATGGAGGTTCGAACGAACTGGTTTGCTTAAGTGCGTCTCTGAATGTGGCGTTGCTTGGTGAGATGTCAAGTTGTCTTCTCAGCCGATCAAGCTTAGATTGATGAGCACGCATTCATAAGTTCGTACCTCTATGAAAACAAAACTCTAAGTTAGAAGGCAAGTATACACAAGAAGAGATAATAAGAGTAAGATAGTAGAGATTTCATAAAGTATCACATAAATGGAAACCAGGATTAACAAAAAGTTACGTTAATGGAAAGAAAATGCACAAGTTCCAAATTCAAACTAATAATGCAATAAATAGAGTTTTAGAGTGTCATGAATAACTTTCTCCTTCCGCTTCTCATAGTACTTTCCTGGGCGTACGGCCTGCGCGTACTGATAACCACCATTCCACCATTCAACATTAATCATGGCCAGTTGAGATAGATGTAACGCGAGAAGCAAGGATAATTTTAAGAGCACCCCGAGGCTAGCTTGGCATATACTCCATTGGTGTTCCCTTTCTTAATCCAAAACTTGTCACCAGTCATAACTCTCCTAGACACCATAATTAATCCAAATGATGACGTAGAGAATTACCAAACCCTAGTGTTTACAAACTCCGCCCCAACCTCATGTCCATAGATTCGAGTCTATGGTATGTGGTGATGAAATCCACACATCATGAAGGGTTAAGGAGAAAGTAAATAAGAGGGGCACTACCTGTTCCCGAAAGTAAGATTTTGAAGAAAAAGGGACTAAGAGATTCATGCAACTCTAAAACAATTAATAGGAAACAATACTTACACTTTAGGAAATTCAAAGATGAATAAAGTTTCATAAAAAAAAAATTTTAATTTTTTTTTAAATTTTTTTTTTAAATTTTTTTTTAAATTTTTTTTTTATTTATTCCGAATTTTCTTTTTTTCATTTAAAATTTAAAGTTTAACAAGACATAAACAAATAATTGATTACATAAAAATAAAATAAGTGTAAACATAAAGTTAGTGGAACATAAAGGTTATGTAATAAAATTAAAAGAAAGTTAATGGAATAAAGTTAATGTAATATAATTAAAGTTAAGGGAATAAAGAGAAAGTGTGAATATTAAGTTAAGGGAATAAAGAAAAAGTGTGAATATTAAGTTAATGGAATAAAGTATAATGGAATAAATAAAAGTAAAAGTAAAGAAAAGTGAACATATAAAATATGCATTTATGAACAAGTATCAAATTTATTATGAACAAATATATATATAAAAAAAAATTATGAACATTTATGAACAAGTATAAATTAGAAATTAAGAAAAAGTAAAGTATGAGCATTATAAACAAACATAATAAGAACAATAATAAGATGGATAATTAAAATATAAACAAGTAAGTAAATGTTATAAACAAATATAATATTAAAAAAATAAAATTTATAAACAAGTATAATATGCACAATTTATATACATACACTAACAAATTAAAATGATTTTCAATTTCCCCGGCAACGGCGCCAAAAATTGACTATGCTCAAACTACACATTAAATTAAACATGTAATTCGAGTGTTATGCAATTTAAACCCTTTTTGTGTAGATGTAGTATTGATAAATAGGGATCGTTCTTAACCGGGGAAATTAGGGAACATTAATAATATGTTAGTGGAGTATGAATAAAAGAATAATGAATTAGAGAATTAAATAATAAAAGAATTAAACAATCAAAGAATTAATAAATTAAAGAATAGATGAACAAGATAATAATGAATTAATGAATTACAAAGAATTAATAAATTAACGAATTAAAGAATGAAATAATAGAAGAATAAAGGACTTAGTTAATCAAAGAATAAAGGAATTAATTAATCAAAGAATCAATAAATTAAATAATAAAGGAATGAAAGAATAAAAGCATCAAAGAATAAAAGAATAACGAATAAACAAGGGGGGTTTTGAAGAGGTTTGTAATTATGTAAATAAGTAAAAGCATAGATAAACTCATTCTATTTCTATTCTAACTTATGCACAAAGTAGACTTCCCGTAAACACAAACTTCAACAACATACTATAATTGCAAATATTTGAATTAATCACGAAATTATACCTTCACAAACTCATTTTTCTTCATACATTTTTCATATTATAAATGCACCGAACAGCGGATTTTTACTTATAATATAATTACCTTAAGTTTGTGATTTAATGCGCCGAACAGCGGTCATACATTAAATCTCTCCAAATCTACTCTAAATGCCCCGAACAGCGGATCAACATTTAGTTTCGAAATGAAGTTTAAGCTCTAAAATGTAAGAAGTGAATGATTTTTAGAAAGTAAAACACATGGAGATTATACTCAATTTTCACAAAAGATAGGAAGGAGAAACCAATACATATATTGCATTATAATTAGAACCAATAACAAATAAAAGAGTTTAAGAGAATGGAGAGCAAATGTTACACTTTTCAGATTGGATGAGAACAATGGATTGTTTTTCACAAGGAACACCGAACAGCGGCTGGAACCTTATGAAGATGGAAGAAGATTAAACAAGGAAATTCGGACTTGAACTCTCAAAATTGTATTGGAACTATTTTGCCAAGATTTCTCCTAAAAGAAGCTCAATTTTGTGCTACTTGGAAGTGATTTCAACAAGTGAAATCAACTCCTATTTATAGGTGGAGAAAGCTACCAAAAATAATATAAAAATACAATAAAAAAAATGGAATAATGGAATGATGAGTAATAAAGATTTGTGATGATGTTTAGAGGTGGTTTGAGTTGTAAAGTTGTAAAATTGGGTTGGAAAGTTGTTGGAAGGTGGCTGAGAATTGAGTGGAGTCTGCTGGAAAATAGGGCAGGAATTTTCGGTGGCAGGCTGCTGAATTGGAGATCTGCAGCTCGGCAGGTGCGCGTTGAAGAGAGGAGAAGCGGATCGGGACGCGCGCGCCGAATGGTGGAAGAGCAGATCGGCTGGCGCCTGTCGACGGGTCCTCTGGGCTGCAGGGAAAGCGCTGACGCGGGCCTCGCCTGGGCTGGAGGAAGCTGGGCCGCACGGGCCTCGCCTGGGCTGGAAGAAGCTGGGCCGCACGGGCCTGGGCTGCGACGCCTGTGGGCTGGACAGCTGGGCTGCATGCGGGCTGGATCTTCTTAGAAATGGGTTGGGCTGCAGAAATTGTTTTTGGGCTGCAAAGAACATTAAGTAATTAATTAATAACTTAATTAATTATTCCACCGAATTTCGTCCATATTTTATTCGTTATAATTCCGATCGAAACGATTCTTTCGCCAAAAATACTCCAAATTACAACCTTTATTTTTCTAAACATAAAAATCACAAAATAATTTATTTTATCAATTTATTTAATATTTTAATATTAAAAGTCAAGTATAAAGGGTATAAAATAATATAAAATAATGCTTATTTAACGTCCTATCATTATTCTACCAACATGTATATGTATACCTTTTTTTGTGTGGTACGCAATGCATTGTTGTATAATCAACCGAGAATTTTGAATGTTACATATATATATATATATATATATATGATTATAAATCGTGCAACATATTTTTAATTTGTGTGTACATAATGTACACATTTAGGTGGTGGGATAGGATTCATATATACACCTCCGAATTTTATATTTGATAAGTGCATACTCAATCACTCTCCCATGACAACTTGAACATTAATATTAGTGTATAGGTTGGTTTTAGGCTCTTGCGAATCTAAATCACGTAACTTAATTTGCTAATTAGTATTTTATTAAAAGTTTATTTTTTTCTTTCTGAAAATACATCTTTATTAATTAAACACGAATAAGAGCACCAACATCCTTAACGGGAAGATTAAACAACCAAGTCGGCTCAAAATCGGCCCAAACATGGTACCCACTCATAGTTTTAACATGGTTAGTCACAACATGAGCCACCATGTTACATGTCCTAGGGGCAAATTGGAATATAATCGACAGAAAAAACTCACAAAATACATAATTATCATGAAGGATATTGGTAAGAATACCATCATTACCCTTCTTGCATAACAACTGAATCAACTGTAGTGAGTCAGATTCTACAATTATAGTAGTATGGCTATCCGTCACACATGCCTCCAAGCTTGAACGAACAACCAAAACTTCCGCCTGAAGAGCCAACGAGCAAGTGAGCATACCTACACCCCCGGCCCCTTCAAAGGAGCCTAGCCATGATCGTAGAATCGAACAGTAAAACAAAAAATGGCAATGAAGACCACCAATCTGAGTCACATACACGATCATGATTTGATTTCTTCTTGCTTTCACTTTTCAGAATATCAAAATACCAACTGATATATTATCTATTTTAAGAGAAAGACGAGCGGATTTCCCCTAAGTCACACAATAATTTAATTCTAATTATATTTCGAATTCATTCAATACAAATATTCAGGGTTAGTTTTGAAATATTGAGAGTCCAATGCCAACTTTCAAATTAGGATCTCATCTTTTTTCAGCCTTCAAAATGTTCGTATATTGGTACATGTATATCAATTTTACCTAATAACTATGTATAAAAAAAAATTGGGACACCCTTGAGATAGGGATTTGAGACGGCCACTTTATTCAGCTATCCTCATAGCCGATCATGAAAATATTGTACTTCATCTAATTCACTATGATTGGACTTTATCATACTTATCAACTTATGATTTCTCTCCGTCTGTTATTATTGTTATTATTTTTTGTTAAAAACAATCTAATCACTTTTATTTATGAGAAGAGAAAATTTTATTATTATAATTTGTCGGTAGAATTCAAACTTGAGACTATTGGTTTACAAGTGAAAATCAGAATTTTCTAAATTAAACACACTCAATCCACTTTTTTAAAACTAACTGTTTCATAACATGCATGATTGTATCCATTCATCCTAAACCCCAAACCCCGTATAATTATCTTCGCCGTGAACCCTCAGTAGCTCGTAGGAAGGAGGAGGGCACGTGGACATGACACTGATCACGAACTCTACGCAACTCCCCATGCATGGGCTTTTAGGTCCAAAGTGGCTGTTCAAACTATTTGGGCCTACCATAAATTAAGGGCCCAATATCCGCGGGCCTATACTATAGTGAATAAAAATATAAAATGCAACAACAAAGGTAATTCAAAATTCAAGTACAAAAACATGTTCATCACTAAGAGTGTGTTATGGTTAGCAACAAGCATCGTGTTCTGAACGATAAAGAAGCCCACCTCTTGATTGTGAGGATATAAATTAATAGAACGGTTTCCGAAAATATTTTGATAATCGTGAAAGATTATGTTATCTTTTTGATAAATAAATTGAAAATCTTAAAATACTCTTAACACGTGTTAGATAAGGAATTATGACACGTATGTCCCACTCAAATAAACCACAAGTACTTACGGTTTTACAAGAATTCAAAATAGTAAACAGAGCATCTAGGAAAATGAATATGACAAAATGCAATGATCCTACTATGAGGATCAAAAGTGCACAATGGTACTAACAGGCACATACCCAACCATTTTTTAGGTGAGTTACAACCCGCCTCAAATGTGAAAAAATAGGGGGAGAATTTATATTAAATTTAAATTAAATGCTATTTTACTAAAATAATTAAGAGTGACAATTTTTGAAATGAATCGATACACGACTCGAAATTCACACGAGATTTACTCAGGTCAACTTGCACGATTAAAATTTTGGGTCATCTTTTAGTCAACCCATCATGATACGTTTAATAACATGTCGAGTTGAGGTAGAACATTTTTTTTACACAAATATTAAATGAGTCAGGTTCGAGTTTGGTATGTTTGAATAAAATAGAGTGCATGACACGATACGAACCCGACACAACACGACTCATTACTAGCCTAAAGACAATTGGTTTTAAATTAGCCTACATATATTTTCAGTACTAGATTAGCCCATCTCTATTTTCAATCATGGGTTCGTGCCTAGGTACTAATAAGTCTCTGTCCCAAATGTGATTAGTTCCTATATCACGATTTGGAGAATAAGTAAAATCATGAAAATGTGCTCGTTGTACTATTTACTAAATAAAAATAAATAAATAAAATTCAAACTCGGCCACAAATAAATTCATAATTATAGCCGAATAATATAATCTTGTCTGATTAGTTTAAAAGTAGTGTACTATCGTACACTAGGTGCTACCACGGATGTAAATATCGCCAGATATCGGCGATATATTGCCGATATATCGGAAATTCTGGTGACCGGCATGTAAGAGAGGGGGTAAGGTTATTCTTCCAGGAAAATCAATGCTTTCCACAAAAATCGAGGAATGTCGTCGATATTGTTCGATAGGAACGATATATCGACGGGAGGTCTGAAAACAGGAAAAAAATTCAAACGGAAAAGTCCAAAACAGCAAAGGGAATCATTGAACTGTTCAATAGATCTACAAATTGGTGTTGAAAATCCAATTCACAAATTCAGAAAGTCACAAGAACATTCAGAGAACAGAGGGAAAAAAAAATTTGAGAGATAACCGAAATTGGGGCAAACCTTACCTCTCTCGACGGCTCGACCTGAAATCGAAGCACGACGGCCGCACGCACAACTGCAGCCTCCTCGAACGTCGACGGTCGAACCCCAAGAAGCACAACCACTGCTCACCCTCATCGACGGCTCCTCGGGTACCCTTGACCGACAGCCACCCCCAATCGTCCGCTTATTTCACCCTAGTCGTCTCTCTTCTCTCATGCTCGTTGTCCCCTTAGTACCTTTCGACGACCACCTCTGAGGTCTCAGTCTCTCACCGTCGTCGTCCGCTTCTTCCAGAGGTCTGGAGAAATTTCCAGACGCCTCTGCCCCCTTCCACACAAATAAGAGATCGGTTCGATCTCTCTCGAAGACGACTCAAACCCAACCCTTCGTTTTTAATTGAAACGCTCCGTTTTGAATAAATTTAGATTTTTTTTTTGGTCAAAATGTGATTTTTGTTTTCCTTTTTTATTTCCTATTTAACCTTTTTTGATAATAATTTTAAATATGAAGTAAAATATATGTTAGTAATTTATGTTGTATTTTAGAATATATACTTTAATATAGAACATATATTTAATTTAGAATACATATTTTATGTGAAAAAAAGGATTAACTCGCATATTTAGAATGTATGTTTTAATTTAGAATTTATATTTCAATTTAGAACATATATTTTAATTTGAATACCTTGTTTAATCCAAAAAAAGGTTAAGCCTTCAATTTTTATTTATTTTTTTCAAAATTCCAAATTTAGTATTCACCTTAATATATTTAGTAATATATGTTTTACTATAAAATATGGCTTAGGATTCAATATTTGGTAAAGCATGTTTTAATTTATAATTTATGTTGTATTTTAGAATATATACTTTAATATAGAACATATATTTAATTTAGAATACATATTTTATGTAAAAAAATGATTAACTCGCATATTTAGAATATATGTTTTAATTTAGAATTTATATTTCAATTTAGAACATATATTTTAATTTGAATACCTTGTTTAATCCAAAAAAAGGTTACGCTTTAAATTTCCTTTTTTTTTTTTGTCAAAATTCCAAATTTAGCATTCACCTCAATATATTTAGTAATATATGTTTTACTATAAAATATGGCTTAGGATTCAATATTTGGTAAAGCATGTTTTAATTTATAATTTATGTTGTATTTTAGAATATATCCTTTAATATAGAACATATATTTAATTTAGAATACATATTTTATGTGAAAAAAGGATTAACTCGCATATTTAGAATATATGTTTAATTTAGAATTTATATTTCAATTTAGAACATATATTTGTTATTATTTTAATGTATTATTATTTGTATTTTTATTATTAGTATTTGTCATTCTCAAAGATTTTATACTGTTAGTGGTCGACAGATCTATATTCTATCATATGATTCATCATATATTTATTATATCAAAATTATTTTATAGTTTTTATTAGTCCTATATAACCATTATTGGGTACTTAAGTTTTTCCTAAAGTTTCATTCCAAATTTCCGTCATTTGGACAAATTTCCGTCATTTTTGTTGACCGTAAACGATATCGATATCGATATCGATATTTGGGGCGAGATATCCGTAAATTCGGCGAGTGATATATCCGTCGATATCGATATTTTCATCCTTGGGTGCTACAAATTGTATGACTAGCTTTTTTGGGTGAAAGTGAAACCTACTATATATTAAAAGAGAAGTGGAAAATCACTGTAAATTTAGTGATTTTCCACTTCTACCCTTTTTTTTTCCTTTTTTTTTCATTTTTTTCTCCTTTTCCTTTATATATATATATATATATATTTTTTTTTTCCTTTATTTTTTTTTCTTTATATATATTTTTCTTTTCCTTTATACATATCAACTGTTCCTCTACATTGTTTTACCGATTCTGCTATTTTTTTCCACTTTCCTTTATAGATATAAAAAAATCACTGCTTATTTATGAAAAATTAGTAATATTCAATTCAATAATCTCGCGGCAACGTATAGGATTAATTGCTAGTAATAACTAGTTATATTATGTCGAATTTAATATATACATTATAAATTTACGGTAAAAAATGAAACAGAATGCTGGTTAACTAATTATTATTACTGCTAAGCCTGAAAGATTTGACTGGTAAAAAATAATTAAATGCTTTTTCTCCGACAAACACACACGCACCATATTGTTTTAGATAGGGGTGGGCACGGTTCGGTATGGTACAAAATTGATCGATACCAGAATCATACCAATTAATTTTAATCGGTACGGTACGGTTCGGTATTCAATATTTTCAAAGTGAAACCAGATCGTACCGTACCAATTAAGTTCGGTACGGCTTCGGTATGGTTTCGGTTTTGAGCCAAAACTTTGTTTGTGATTATAAAGCAAAGAAAAGACTAAAGAAAAAACAAAACTACATTTATGAAGGACTTAATTTTTCAAATATGTATTGAAAAAGTTGCACTAAGTTGAAGATATCAACTCTTAGAAGCTAAATTAAGACATATATGGTCATATCAACTCTTGAAGAAGGTCTAATAAACCAATAAGAAATAAATTTAATTATTAACAAAAATATTCTAATTCGGTACGGTATAGGTACGGGACGGTTTTTTAAAATATCGATACCGAAACCGTACCGATATAATTCGGTACGATTTCGGTACCGTACCAATCATACAACGGTTTTACTATTCGGTTTTTTTTCGGTATGGTTTGATCTGAAACGGTATGATTTCGGTATTTTAATTCCATGTGACCAGCCCTAATTTTAGAATTGCAGTCAAAGTCAAAGGAAGTCCCTTTGGCCAATGCTCCTCACTGTATTGAACTTGAGAGTCGCATACTATTGAATAGGTCGTGCAAAATCAAGGCTTACTGCTAAAATTTAAAGCGTGAATATTCGAGTATTCATTTTTTTTAAAATACAAGTATATTAAAAAAAGAATGTTACATTATATAAATATTATATATTAATCTCGATAGACGAGTGTTGAATTTAAGATTTTAACAAAGTAGCATATTCAACTATTTCACATAAAATATATTTTTACTATTCAAAATAATTGAATTTGAAAGTCATTTTCTAAATAAGAAATATAACTAAATTGTAATGCTATTAATAATTCTGTTAAATTTCTTAATATTTATTTAAAAAAACAAATACACGTCCGTAGGATAACTCCACCCTTCTCCTTAAGTGAAATTACCGAGTCCTCTCGTAAAAAAAACAAAAAAAATCACTGAGAAATTTAATGATATAGTTATCCTTATATGTTTAAACAATTCATAGACTTTTATTACTAGTAATAAATTTTATAGACAATAACTAAAATTAGTGTAAATTTGGAGACCGTAACAATAATTTTTTCAAAAAATTTAGTGTAAATTTAGGGACCGTGAAAATAATTACAAGCATATGATCACAAGTAGAGGAGCCTTATCAAATCCATGACGAGTACTTGAATCAATGATGATATTAGTAAATGATATTTATATTATTTAATTATGAGTTTAATAAAAGGGTAATGAAAAATGTACAAAACAAGAACTTGGAACTGGGAACCACGTGATCACATTGAGACAAAACACCCCGACCAAGTGATTAATTAACAGCAAGATTAAACTTCAAATACGAGGAAAAAGAGACAGAAATAATGGTAATTGTAATTAATTAATTAATTAATCAAAGCATTTGAAGTAGGAGAAAGTTGAATTCAGTCAATTGAATTCAAATTGTAGTGACAAAATATTAAGAGTAAGTTTTTTTTTTTTGTTCTTTTCATGTTGTTCTTTCTGCTGCTAACAGAGAGGAGATCTATGAGGAATACGTTTTCTTCTACTGATCATGCTTGTTGCCATTTCCTCCTCTGAAACTTTATGAGCTGATCTTCCACATGAAGATGACACATAACTAACCCCGCTTCGCTTCTTTCGAACAATCTCATGATCATGTATGTAGCCCATGTTCATGCTCATGTTCTCGGAGCCTGATGACCCCGATGATGATGAGCTCATGGGGTCATCGCAGTCCACAATTGTGGAATGCGGGTTGGTCTGATCACTTGTCATCTCCTCGTCTCCCATGTCCGAAAGAGGAACTAAGAAGTCATGACTCAGCTGAAGGGAGTTGCATTTTTTCAGGTACGGAGACAGGTCCTTCTTCAATTTAAGCACATAATCCACCTGAGTTTTAAATTCATCGTTCAAAATAATATTCGATTTTAATTCAACCCATCGAAGTGAACTAGTAAAATTCAGTTGTGTTCAGCTGCTTATTGTCACATAAATACAAAATTTCAGCTGCATGCATGGAAAAAAAGCCAAAACTAAAAGTTATTACCTTGCAACCAAGAGAGCAATGGATATAAGGCTCTTGAAGACTTCTGTCACAAGAAGTGCAGTAATTTCCAGAACCCTTGAATTGCCTATTTTGAGGCCTTTTCTTGATGAACACAACTTTGGCACTATTGATAGTATATGCCTAAACAACAAAGAAAAAGAAAGACTTGAACTTGAATTGTCAAACTGCATATTGAAATGGACTGAATTGCTAAGGTTGGTTATTTAACCTAGCTTGATTCATTTTTGTCACAAACCTGAACATTGGAGCAATCTATGAGCTTTTGGAGATCTTCCAATCTGACTACATCATGGTACACGTAGCGGCGAATTTGGAGGAGTCTGTGGAAACGATGGGAGGGAAGACAATGGGGGCAGATGCTGATGCAACAATCCAAACAGCAGATATTTTTTTCGTTCTTCTTCGCAGTTTCATGATAGGAGCAAGCAGCAAAGAACTTCTCAGTATAGAGGGCTTCCAACCATGCAGGCTTCTGGAAAATTCCCTATATACAAAAAAATTAAACTCACTCAGTAATCATATATATGAACCAAGAAGATAATAAGAATTATGAGTCATAGAGAGACAGAGACAAACCATGATCACACAAACACTTCAAAGAGAGAGCCCTCCTTGAGCTGTTATCAAGACAATGGTGTAACCAGGAGAGAGAGAGAGAGAGACCAAGAGATGGAGATTAAGTGTATTTATGGAGCTTCAAAAGAGATGAAAGGGGTATATATTTATTCCTTGGGGAAGTACACAACATTTTGTCAATAGGGGAGGAGGGTTGGAAAAACATGAGAGAGAGAGAGAGAGAGAGAGAGGGAGAGAGAAATAAATAAAAGAAGTAAGATATGAGGGGAACGTGGGCGTTGTTTCCGTGTCTCCCATTCTCTTAAAAACCTATAAACAAATGCTGCTCATCTCCTTGGCTGAAGAGCTCTAATGCTAAACTAACAAACTCTTCTTGAAGGAGCTGCCTTTCTGCATCAACAAACGAATTTTTTTTCCCTTTCCTTCCTGCATCTCTTAGAATTGGTGAAATTCGGGCTGCCACTAGCCACTTCTTGTAAATTTTGAAAAGAGAAACAAACAACGAACAAAATAAAAGGGGAAATTAGAGATAGTCGTATGGATGTTACCAGCCATCTGATAATAGTTTAGTTGGTATTCTTGCATTCCACTCTGGTCATTCAAAATGAACTTTAGCACCGGACTTTTACAAATTCAAGATCCATATCCCAGTGTTAAGTTAGCCTTTTTTCTTTCCATATATATATATATGTATTCCTTTGCATCCCTTTTTCTTGACTGATGCTTTTGATGTCATTCCTGTAACTTCCAACACTTCAAAGCTAAGTAATTAGAATGAAAGAACGGAAGAAATTAAACAGAAGGGTGTAGAGGGCTGCATAAAAAATACCCAAGGTAACCGTCAACAATGTTAAGTTCCAGCTGGTCCAAGAGAATCAATCAGAAATCATTTTACTTAAACAATAGGTGGAAGAGCATCACAGCAGTAAATAGCGGTCAACCTTGCAATCCATGGATTGATGATTCATTACCAATCTCACAGCTACAACCCACTTCCAGTAGACTCGCATGGTTGATCAAAATTTTGTGCATGAATGCGCATTTATGATGCATGTAGCTTCAAGTCTGACCATTCCTTATTGTACAGAAAATTTTGAGTGAGGCAATCCAACCTGTGTGACCAACTCTCACAAGAAATGGGGACCTCCTGATTTCGAGAACGTTATGAGAGTGGCCACACAAGTAAGGTGGTCGAACAACCCCACACAAGACCTTAGTCTGTTTGCTAGTACATGTGCTTACGTGTATTGTGCATGCCAAGGTACTTTTTTATTCATCTTCCAAGGCCATAGTAAATTGATGAGAAAATGAGAGAAAGGACAAATTAAAATGAAATCTGAAAGATTAAAATTTGAGTTTGGGAATATTAGCTAGCCAGCAGGTAAAAAAACTTGCAGCTGTCTATTCATTGGCTTTTGATACCTAAACTGTGACTCATGTGGGTCAGGTGGACAGAGAAAGGCAATTGGTAAAGGATGTCCTGCCAAATAAGGCCATTATAGTGTTGGTGAGAACACTGTTGTTTTAGTGGCATATGCTTTGCATCTGGCCAATGCAAACTATACAACCATGGCAGCATGCCTAATCCTTTAACAGAGTCAAAACAAGACATGTACAAGAAAAAAACCCTGATTTTATGGAATGAAACATGTCAACAATCAATCAACTACTCCACTAATCGCAAGCCTCCTAATTGCTTTACTAATAATGTGGTTTTGCAATAAACAGTTGACAGACAAGCACAACTCATTAAGCACTAGTTAGGGAAACTAATGACCTAATTAATTAGAGGCTCACTGCTGATTTTGAGGAAGGCCTTGCTAATTGTGCCTCTAAGCTCCAACCAAGAGTTACCTTGGGGTTTGCAATGCCAAGAGTTTTAATCTTGTATCATTCCCTTTATACCCTTCAGGTCTACCATTCAATTTCAAGCTTCCACTTCATTTGGTTGTTAATCAGAGCATCCACATAAAAGAACTTTACCATATTAATCAAATCAACGGTTTTCATTCTCACAATTCAACCAGAAAAATACTTATATGTAATTAACATTCTCTAGGAGTTCAGCTCTTGGAACTAGAGGCTAGACCTATGCTGCACCGAGGATTTCCCATAAGCAAACCAATAAAAACATAGTGCAGAGAGAATCAAATACTATACACACCAAGTCCATTCCAAAACCATATGCATGTTATTGTTTTTTCTCCATACATAAAATAATGCTATATATAAATTCTTTTAAGGTGGTTTTGGTTTGTCTGTTTCTGTTTCTTTTGCGCTCTTCTTAAGCAAGGATTGAAGGTAAGTTGGAGGCTTGGAGGTATGCTAATGCCATTCGCAATTATGTGATGAGCTAAACTGATATTAATCTCAAAGAATAATATAAACTAGTTTTGGAATGAAATAGGCAATATCAAATCGGCAAACCCCTTCACTATCATTATAAAAGAAAAATCATTATATATGTTTCACATAATGTTCATAAACCGAGCTCATATGTTTCCCATGATATATAGCATGCACGTGTGTACTTGATGGAACGACATAACTAGCAAATATATATACAGCCAAAATAAAAAGAAGAAAGAAAGCTCACAGTCATTGAACAAATAGAATCAAAGAAAGAGAAGAGGATGGCCAACCCCACGTGCCATGAAAAGCAGAAAGGCAATATAGTAAACATGAAGCTCACGTGCAAGGGATCCAAAGGCCTGGCCTTTCAGATATAAACCCAAACAAACTTGCAGTGTCCAAAAGATTAAGTGTGTCTTGGGACTGACCAAATTATTCCTCCTTTTATCATTCAAGACTTCAACTTGTGTGGGATGGTGGTCAATGGTCAAAGATCCAAAAGTGAACAAGGCCTACAGAGGTGATGTGCTTAGAAGAAGAAATAGGTGCTGGGTCAGCTGATTAGCCACACGAGGGATCTTCCTGCCCCTCTGCGGTGGCTACAGGCCTGAGATCTGAGTTAGTTCCATTTTGCTTTGATAAAATGGGTTTTCTTCAATATCCCATTTGCTTCACCATGTCTATTATAGTATCATATATGCATTCCCATATATTTAAGGTTAAGATCACATGGATAACTTCTTCCTAAGTTTAAAGACTGGCCATGGTGACTAACTAAACACTACTAGTTCTAGATCCCCAAAAGTAAAAACAAGGATATTTTTCATCGATTGTGGAAAGTTTAGATCTTGAGCTGAAATCCTAACGGTTCTAGCCTTCTAGGTCACACAAACGCTGAAGTATATGGCTTGAAGTCTTCTGATTATCAAACGAAGCAGGTCCTTTTCCATCTTCTTAAAGCATATTTTATTGTTCTTGTTATGTGATACAGTGATAATGGTAGCCTAGGTAACTGCAGCTGTGTGACTAAAACTATATATATTCTGTGTGCATCTGCTTATGAACACATTAAATTCCAGTTTTTCAATATCAAACTGATACATCACAGGCTTATGAGGAGGTTTTTTAATTAACTCTGAGCACCTACCTTTATGCCATAATCAACTCAGTCTAATTAAGATTAAAATTGTCCATTAATCTGTCAATACTATTCAGAAACCACTAAGACATTTATTGATAATGTTAAGCACTGCCATCATTCTTTATACAGCTAATAAAATACTTCTCATTGATAATGAATACTTTACATCTCCTCCAGATTATCCACCATTTCAGGTTTTGTTTTCTTCCTTTTAAATGTTTATATAACTATATAAATACACCATACAACAAATCAACAAGAAATATGATAAATACTTGTACGAAGAAATGATGTTCAAATGGCTCAAACCTAGGTCTCAAGGTTTCTGAGCAGAAAACATGATGAAAGATTGCTGAACTTTGCTCGAGTAGTTGGTGAGACCGCATGATGTACACAGGTCCTCAATCTCTTCCTCCGTTAAATAGTTATAGCTCTGAAGAGCCCTCTGCCACATAAATCAACACCTTGAAATCACTATTTATTTGAGTTACAACGAAGTCAGTAAACATATTTTTATTGAAACCCCATGCTAACACTGCAAAACAGTTTCAATGGGGAGCCATCCTCAGATAGATCCTTATGTGTCTTCTCTGACAAAATTCAACAATTTCTAGCACACAGATAGCTTTACTTCATTCATGAGAATATCACACAGAATAAAAAAAGTGGATAATAAAAACTTGTTCCTTTGAGCACCCATTCTATCACCAGCATATACAGATAAATAAACAGGCCTGAACAATGTGGTAGAGTTATCCACGAAAATCATTCGAACATAATAGACTTTAGTTTTGAATATATTACAACAGAGATAATTTGACATTTAACTTAATAGGAACTCACAAGTTGAAATAAAAAGTTCTTAGGAAAAAAAAGCTCCCAGTTTGGATAAGTGCTTTCAAATTAGAGCTCCTTATCAAAGAACAAGGGAGTCATTTTCCAAAGAAAGCATTCAAAAAGTGAGGTTAACACACCATTGGTTGTTCTATTAATATAAACATGATTGGAATTATTAATTATATATCCACCAAGGAAGAATCAAATTTATTGTTTATCAAATTTAGTTTTAATTGAATAAGTATTACCTCTCTGAGAGGCCGGATTAACCAAGGAGTAGATGGAGTATATCGCAGAAAAGTGGTTCCAACAAAGGTGCCACCACTTCGTAATATACGAGTTATTTCAGCAACCTGAAAATTTTACACGAGATGAGTAGAAAATGCATTAGTTAGAAGCAAAGTCATTGAATCATTTCACATATTTACATGAAGTAAAATTCAATTGTGGTTCCAACAAAGGTACCTCTCTGATCAGTTCATGATGTTCATGCAAAGAGATAAAGAATCAACTATCAATGCTTTCACTAGCTTCTCTCTCTCTTCCTTGCTAATGAAAGTTTTTGGTGCTGTTAGAAGTTACAGTACTCAACTAATCTCCTGAAAGGTGTAATCCCCCATCCGAAACACCCCAAGAATTACCTAAAGTTGGTCTGCAAGGGTTTTCCAATAAAATTCAATATTGGAATGTGCTGTTGAAGTGTTGAAACAAAGTTGAAGAGCACCTAACACCAAGAAGCCCGCGCTACAAGAGTCATAATTGACTACATCTTTTTTTTTTTTGGGGCCGACGTGCGTGATTCCATGAAATTCTAAAAGATATCACACCACATATTTCTCACACGCAACTGGCAGCAGGAGTTCCCTACCTCTTATGGTCTGTTGAAAGGTAATTGTGCTTCTTCAGCTTGCCTCACAAGACACAAGATCTAACTCCGACATTTCATCGCATATTCCTAACAACCATTCAGATTGTTGAAAGCGTTAATTCTCCATATGCTTTTCAGTTCCACCCAGTTGATGTAACAAGTCAATATTACAATGACTTTTCTCATAAGTTACCAGCATGGAAGGTGGCAAGTGTAAGACAATACGCAGTTCATCCTCTCATTCGTAGCATCTCCAATACCATTACAGGTAATGCTAGCCAACACATTTTTTTGACGTACATAACAAAACTCTTTTGGGGAATTGGGATACACCCATGAGGCTAGAGAAAAAAAGAGGCAGGTCTTAGAGTCGTAAATGGAAGACTGCTAGAACTGCTAGTATCCTTTTATAATCATGTTGCACACATTCCTAAGCCATCCAAAACCAGGTCACACTGAGCAAACATAAAATCCTAGGAGCCAAGTAACTTAAAGGAGAAAAACAGAGAAACGGAACTTACAGCATTGGAAGGAGACGGCCAGCAATGCAATGCCGCACCAGCATGGACAGCATCGACAGAACCCGAAGGGAACGGTAGCCTAGCAACATCTGCCCTCACAAGAGCAAGATTGCTGCACATATTGAAGTGCAATTTAGAATAGAGTAAAGACAACCCATTTTACTTATAAAGACCATAAAAAATGATTGAACGCAAAAAAGCTTACGTAGCTAAAAGAGTAGAGTCTTTCTTCAGAAAATCATAACACTGGCGAAGCATATTCTCAGAAAAATCAAGTGCCACAACTCCAGAATAGGTTCCAGATTTCGCAAACTTTCTAGAAAACATACCACTCCCACAGCTTACATCCACTAGAACATCGCCTTCCGCGGATTTAAAGTAGTCCTGAGCCATTTTAAACACGTAAAAACATAGTGTAACATCCATGTGGATAAAGAACAAGTTGGTCAAAATGAGCAATAAAGCAAATAGATTACACACGCACCTCTTCATCAGGACCTGGGAAGCCACTTCGGTTGAAATTCTGGCGCCACCCCCTTTCATACAAGAAGGAAACAAGAGGGCTTCTGAATAACTCAGTCCCAGTTGGTTTGACTTCAAGATACTCCTTCAATCCAGCAGTAACAGTAAGATCCAAGTAAATGTCTTTACTCGAATACGTCTTCTCTCATTTCTTACACTTGAAAGCCGACCTATAAATTGCTTCCCTGCGAATTACAAATTACAAAGCAAATTTAAAGCAATGATTTTGCCATTTTTTTTTCAAATAAAATTAATAATATTCAAAGACTTCGCCTTTAAGCTATATTGTTCAGTAGAATGAATGAATAATTACTCACAGGTTGAGACCGGGCGGGCCTTTTCGTATGAGTGGTTCATAGCATACCGGGCACGCTAACAGCTCCGAGCTTTGACTTCCCTCAGTGCTCGACCACCACTCCTAAAAGAAAAAATTTTAATTTTAATTTGAAGAGAGAAATTAAATGAAACATTGGGATGCGGGGAAAGATAAAGTGGTACCAGTAGTAGAGTGGAGATGGAGCTCGCACGAATGGGGCGAGAGGGAAGGCGGGAAGGGGACGTGGGGCGTCGGAGATGAGGAGGAGGAGAGAATTGAGAATGGTGAAGGCGAGGGTAATTTGGGCAGAGAAATGTTTGGTGGAGAGAGTGTAGAGACGTGGGTGCCGTCGCCATTGAAGATTGATTCTCTGCTTCTTTTGAAATTGGCGGAGAGTTAATTTTTATTTTTATTTTTGTAACCAGAAAAATGAAAAAAAAAAAGAGAAAGGGAGACACCAAGACAATACGACATCGCTTTCAAGCACGTGTGTACCCCCACACATGTGAACCTAAAAAAAAAACCCCAAAGCACAAGAAAATTAGAAATATAGAATACCCTAAGGTAGATTTCCACCCCCCAAAGGGTGGGCTTAATCCCGTTCGGAGGTCTCCCGCATCCGAATCGTGGGAATTCATGAAAGGTGGGCTTAATTTCCATTTGGAGTTTTTCGCATCCGAAAAAAGTATTTACATCGAGTTTTGAACTCCTGTTAATTAGCCGTTAGGAAATTTGCCCTATAGAGATAACGGTTTGTTATTTATATCATACCTTGTGGTAATTTGATTTATTCTTTGTTCTTTGTGATTTTGAACATGTTTTAATATGACCGGACATAAAGAATTTATCCGAAAATAGGCACTTTAATATTTAAATATTTGTATTAGACGGTTAACACTATAGTTTTGTAATACATTTTTAAATGAAACGTTTCAAATCTTTAATATAAATGGAAAATTTGTGTATATTTATTCGTTCGATACCTAATGACTTTCTCATTGTGTCGTTTCGTCTAAATCATGTTCTCATATTATTGTATAAAAAAAAGAAAAATTCAAACATCTACGTTCAAACCACATTCCCAATATCGTTATATAAGAAGAAAAATTTGAAGTTTTCATAGATACAATTAACAAAATGTACAAACAAAACATAATTACCAAACTTAACAAATTCGAATGCTCAATATAATTTCATATATGGAAATCTTTAAGATGAGCAGTACTTTGTTCTTGGAACTCCTCCATGGCTCTATCCATAAAGTGATGCTGAATGTAAAGACGATGCCTTCTTTCTCTTCCATAAATTACCCAGAAAATCATCGACAGAGTCAAAGCTGCAGAAGCCATTGCCAATCCAATGTAAATCCAGCTACTAGATTTTTGCAGACCACCACAATAATCTCCATTCTTGCTCATCTTTCTAACAAATGATGTGTTGCACCCTTGAACTTTATTCACCACCAATTTGTTACCATACTCATACAAATCATTGCTCACTTTCACTGCCCCTTCCATTTCACCATACAATCTAGGACTCAACTTCCCCGGCGCAGTTTCATTCGACACATAACTCTTCCATACCTGCCTCAAACAGATCAAATTTAGTTGGAGGAATGAATTTTAAACGGTACATTTACGTCCAATATCTGAATTTTCAAATTTTACACTTAAGTATTATAAACTCTTTAAAATGTTTAAGTTTAGCTCACCCGTCATAATTTGCTTCATAAATAATGTTAATTGATGACGTATCTTATGCGGGACTACCTAAAACTACTCTGAAATTGCGTTCAGGAGTAAAATATGGTCATTTTACATCACTTTATTTGAGTGTAAATTAAAAGTGATGCAATATGACTATTTTTCTCCTAAAAGTCGTTTTTGAATGGGGTTCTGAGACACGTCATCAATTAACGGAATTTATAATGAAAATTGTAATGAACGAACCAAGATGGAACGTTTTTAAAACTCAATTTAATGTATTAATGTAAAGTATAACTTGTTTCTACATATAATTACATATATGTTTTTACCTGTCTGGCATTTCCGAGGGAGACTTCATGGGAGGCACATTGTTGCTCAATTAGGTTAGAGTTGAAAGGGTTGCAGAGAAGAGGCACTGGTGTCACAGATTGATCAGTGTTCACATTTGAGACAGTGATTATGGCATGGTTAACCAACGTGACAAGTCTGAAGGTCACGTCCTTGGTGCGTGACACGGTTTTTTCCGCTGTAACATTATCTATACACGGGATTATGTTGTCTAATGCCGTGTGGGATGTTGGATTATGAACTCATTCATCCACCGCAGCACATCGTGCTGCATGCAGATACAATATCAATCAGTCATATGAAGAACAGGCTCAAAAATCAGCTTATAACTATGAAGACTTGAAAAATTGGTTGATACTTACGTATAGAGGACCATAAATGCACCACACAACATGAATGCAAAGGCACACAGAATCCAACCAACAATCACCAACCTGCATCAAATAAAGATCAAATCTTTGAGGGTTTTGTTCCTGAAAGCAATCAATTGGAAGGGAAAGAGTTGAAGGGTTTTATATATCACTCACAAGTATACACAAACTTGCATGCCAAGGAAGGAAAATACTGCAAGAACACAAGTGGTCAATAAACAATAAAATTAGCACTCAAATTCTCAGAACTTCTGCCTCAATCTGATCAAAAGACTTACAAGATCCGAGAATGGCCAAGAGGATCATAGCCACGACAACGGTGATCAGAAGCAGCCTCCTGCATAAAAATTGCAGCAGATACATGTTATACATATATGATATATATGTATAATCCAAAAAATTATGAGCAAATCAAGCGTTCGAGGTATGATTTCAAGAGCATGTAGAAACAACTAATTAAGTTAATTACATTTCTTTCAAGGCGGCTTGTATGCTCTTTGCATTCTTTGTGGTTACATTAGAAAGCCTAGTGGCTGAAGACTCGATCTTTGTCTTGATTTTGTCAATTTTCTTCTCAACATTTGCAGGCAGAGACAAAGCATCAATTTCAATTTTCTTAGCTGCAACAAGATAATTGGACACATTCCTGAGGCTTTCAACTGTTGAATCCGCCTGATTGGCAGTATAATTCAGTGCATTTGTTGTACCGGAGTGGAACTTTGCTTGGCCGGTGAGTAGAACTATGATTCCGACACTAGAATGAGACCAGACAAAGGGTAAATCAAGCCGAAATGGAGCCATACAAATATAGGCCACGATTGTTCTATGAGCATGAGAAATGTGAGGGCACAGAGAGCTACTTACATTGCAGAGAAATTGAAGAAAATGAGGAAGTTTGGGGAGAGAGCGTAGGCAGATGTTGAGTAACCGAAAGGCTCTTGTGGACAGCAGAAATGGGAGAGACAGGTGAGGCACAGAATGATCAAGAAAATGTTGAACCAGAAGATCGAAATCAAAAAGAAAGGAGCCGCGGAGTACCCAACAGAGTAACAGACTGCATCATAGATTTGAACGATGGTTGAAAACATATAAGATAATAGAAATCGAATGAATTAATGAAATTAGATTGATTTGAGAACTGAGAAGTGTTGTGTCCCACAGCCCAGTAATGGTTATTGGAGATATTCCAGCCTCCTTTGAATCTCTTGAAATCATCAAGAGGGTCTTTTCTGCTTGTCCTTTGTGTTAGGAAATTAATCCTCCACCACGCAAGTGCTAACAATAAAGATGAAAAAAGGAAATAAAGAAACCAAAAACACAAAAGATTTAACGAGGTTCGGCCAATTAACTTGCCTACGTCCTCGGAGAGTTTTCTCCTTCACTATGAGAGAATACAAAATACAAGATTACACTACTCAAGTTTATACCCAACTCGAGCCCTTGTATCCAATAGGATACCCCTTGTACACCCTCTCTCAACCCGAGAAAAACACTCTACCCCAAAGAGCTATACACACTCTTTCACCTTCTCTTAACCGAGAAGATCACTCTACTCCAAGAGCTATACACACTCTTGAAGTGCTCAAGAAGACCACTCTAGCCCAAGAGCTATACACACTCTTGAAGCACCCACTCACTTGTGAGGTGTTCTTCTTGATGTTGAAATGTGACCAAGTTCTCCACCTTATATAGTGCTTAAGGCACAAGTTGTATTTGTGCTTTTCCAATGTGGGACAATTTCCTCACATTTCAACATCCTTCATTGAAGTCCATTCATGCACCTTCTTCAATTAATGCTCTTCTTCATGAAGCTTCCACATCAATCTTTTCCTACAAAGTTGAACGAACAACACCATGTATTTATTCCCAATACATAATCAAATTCAATGCATTAATAATCCACTAAGGAGGCATTAACTCAACACTTTGTTCAGCCAATAGTAATAAAGTTGTGTTCTTTTTGTGATCTTGTTCAACAAGCCTCCTTGCCTCCATTGCCGCCGCCCGAACCGGCTGTTTCTCGGCCCCTGCAGAGCAACCAACCAGATGAATTAAACCAAACACAACGATTCGAGAACTAGGTTTCTTGAAGAACAAGAAACGATCACTAGCATTTACCCAAAGTTGGAGAGTTTCCAGAGGTGAAGGAAATGAAGAGGAAAAAGGAGAGGGAAAGAAGCAGCAGCAACTTCTTGTTGGGTGAAAATGCATCCATTGTTTGCTTTATAAATGAACCTCTTTCTCTGGGTTTGAACTTTGAGGAGATTAATAAAACTGAGTTTTGTTCGAAAGTTTTGATCAAATTTTACTTTTACTGATCGGTTACTCGTTGGGTCAGAGCCATTTCCTATTAACATGACTCCACCACTTCTCTTTTCTGGTTGAACTTTGAACCATTTGCTCCACCACGTTTTCTCTGCGGTTACTCAATGTCACTCCACTTTCTTACTTTCTGAGAAATTATTCCACTATCTTGATTGGATTTTATTTATTTTTTATTATTGTTGTTTTTAGTGGTCGATTGAATATCGTTGTAGTTCATATTATTGATCAAGTTGTCGATATATTATTGAGAATCTTAATTATTACATCTTTTTAGTGATCGGTTGAATATCAATATATAGTTGATATTATTGATCAAGTTATCGATACGTTATTGAGAATCTTAACTATATAAACGAAAGTTATCAATACATTATTGAGAATTTTAAGTATATAAACGAAATGAACTTTACCTAAAGAGAGGGACTTGTCAACTAGCAAAATTACCTGTGCAACATGTTGATCCTTGATAAATGAAAATCCACCTTCATATCCTTATCAACCAACTCTTGGTTTAATGGTACGTTTTTCTCTCCATATTCGGTGACAGCAAATCTAGCTTTGACTACTGAAAGGTTCATAAAACTTCGGTGACATCCCACCGAAATACTCAGTTTTACACTTTTACTAGCTATTGAGTTGACATCCCACTGAAAGGTTCATAAAACTTCGGTGACATCCCATAAATCGAGTTGACATGTTGAATCAATTTTGATGATGATGTTCTAAAACTCGTCATGATAGAAAACGATGGAATCAAAACTGGACTTGTCAATAAGCATCATGTCTGACAGCTTACTTTAAAATGTAACAAACACAGAGAGGGATAATTATAGCTCCGAAATATTATACTGATTTCTTCGATTGAGTAATGAATTCACTGAACATATTAAACCAAACTTAACATGAACTACCATAATGTACAAAAGCTTCGAGGTTAAAAATCACTCAACTTTCTACCTAGAAAATATATTTTTACACCCAAGTAGCACGCTTTATATATGTAAAGTCTCTAATTTAAGAACCCTTGTCTTCGAACCCCCCCGCAGTTCTCTCGAACTGCTTAGTGTAGACTCGATGCCTTCGTTCCCTTGCATAGATTACCCAGAAGATCAATGACAACATCACAGCTGCAGATACCAGCACCAACCCAATGTAGATCCAGCCACTACGCTCTCGAAGACTTGGGCAATTCCGTTTACTTATATCGGTGAATGCATCCCGGACAAAGGTGCAGTCTTGCAGATTAACCAAGAATGGTGCATAACGATACAGACCATAACTCACATTTCTTGCAGCTTCCATTTGGCTATAGAAAATGGGAGTCAACCGGCCAGGAGTTTTACAAATATTCGAAGGAGAAACCTCGCAGACATAACCCTTCCATACCTGGTTAAGACAAACTTGTGAATCTTAGTTCTTAGTACCTTAATGAAAAGATGCACAAGACAAGTAGGTGAATTGTAGATGGTTAGATAATATTTACCTCTCGGGCATTTTTCAGGTCCACTTCACCGGAGGCGCACCGCCGGTCAGTGAGATCAGAATTGAACGGGTTACAAAGAACAGGCAATAAGGGGCCAGACTGATTAAAATATAATGGTCCTGCCACGGGTGGAATATTCTTATTGGAGACATTGTTGACCATACGGTTCATCACAGTAACAATTTGGAAGGTTACTTCCTTGGTGCGGAGTGAGGTCTCCCGTGCAGTTGCATTGTCAACACATGGGAGTAAATCATCTAATGCAGTGTGGGCTGTGGGGTTCTGGACCCACTCATCCATAGAAACACAGGCATCTGCAACCACACTACGCATATAGGAACACAACGATTTAGAAGTGGACCGTAAAGTCCTATATTAAGTTAGTGGTTTCTTTCCCAATTGAGATAGTTTTGTCCAAGAGAAGGAAACTTAAAAAGTCATATACATATAGAAATGGCTACGAAATCAGGAACATGAAAAGATGACTAAATCATTAATTAGGCAGCTATCCTGTGAGTTAATAACCCACCTAAAAGTTCGAAACCACAGAGCTCACTGTGGAGTTAAAATCAAAATATATGTTACCAAATGATAATGCAAAATTCTTAGATGATCACTTACCATTTCTAGCAAAACTATGTCAACAATCAACTAAAGGTCATTTTTTCACCGAAGTATCCCAACTCTAAATCCTTTCTCGATTATAAAATGCAAATGAACTAGGATAGAGTAATTAGCATATTAACAGCGCATGTACAGAGCCCATTTTCCATATTAGCGAAGCTTATTAACAGGCTGGAACTGACATCTAAGATGTCACATTGAATGCTAACATGAAGATTCGATAGAGGTGTCAGTTAGAAAGTAATATGAAGTGATAGCAACCAAATAGCACTTACTTGTGAAGAAGGAGAAATACACCACATAAGATGAATGTGCCAGCAACAAGAATCCACCCACAAATCACCAAGCTGCATCAATACGCAAATGTTACTGAACAACGTTTGAGAAATGATAGACAACTGCTTCCAAAATTTGAAAATCCCTCTTAAAACAGAAAAAGGAAACTTGATAAAAAAAAAAACATAAAAAGGAAACTGTTCAGTGTAAATTTCACTTACAAGTATACAAGGACTCGCATCCCCAGAACGGAAAATACTGAAACAAGTGGAAACCAAAAGTTAAATGCTAATTGTCAAAACTTAAAAAATCGCTGCACCTAGTCAAAAGAAATTAAAGACTTACAAAATCCAAGAAAGGCCAAAAAGAGCATAACAGCAGCAACAATAATGAGAGCCAGTCTCCTGCAAAACATAGCAAGAGATAAATACTACACAATTTACACAAAGCATTGTGGCCACAAGTTTCCAGAGCTGCTACAACCCACTTACACAGTATCCAAGCCATCTTGTATACGTTTTGAATTCTCGTCAGTTTTATCCGAAAGTGTATTGGCAGCAGAGTCAATCTTTGTTAAAATATTGTCAATTTTTCCCTGAACATCTGAAGGGAGGAATACCGAGTCAACACCAATCCGCTTAGCTGCACCAAGATAACCTGACAAATTCCTAAGGTTTTGAACGGTTGTATCCGCCTGATTCACAACATAATCCAGTGTGTTTTTTGTACTGCTATGGAACTTGTCCTGGCCAGTGTACAGAACAACGCATCCAACACTGGATTGAACCAGACAAACATTAAGAACGTCATCATTTCAAAAAGAAATTATAGGAAGTATTTGTTCATATGAATCAGATGCGTGTGTAGAGAGAGTGACTTACATTGCGGCAAGGGTGAATAAAATGAGTAAGATGAGAGAAAGCGCATAGGCAGCTCTAGAATAACCATAAGGCTCTCTTGGACAACAGCAGTGACAGAGACAGATAAGGGACAAGCTTAGCCCAAATATTACGAACCATATAGCAGCAATGACAAAGAAGGGAGCCGCAGTGAAACCAACAGACTACATAATAAATTAATAATCATTGTAAATACATTTGTTGAGGAACGTAATAAAGATGCATTCTGATCTCCAGACAATATAAAAAGATAAAAGGGCTCGAGAAAGAAAGTAAAAACATGACATCAAAAAAATGAAAAAATTGATTAATTCATAAACTACATTCTTGGCAGAGTCCAAGGCCTGCATTAAGGCAAGTATCAGGAAAATGCAACAAGACATAATTAACTAACGAACAACATTGTTGGCAGGGTCAAGGCCTGCATCTGTAAGTTAACAAATAGTTATTTCTTTAGATGCATCAAATCCAAAGAAAGACATTTAGATACCAAGATTTGTTTTAAACAACCACAATGTATAATTGTAAATAGTGAAATCAGCCAAAAAATTTCAGACGCAATTCACATACAGAAAATAAAAACACCGACCAGATAACAACTCTTGTTTTATTATCAAACAGCATAATTCATCAAAGGGTAGAATACACTGATAACCCTTGTAACTTTGACCTATATCTCATTTAGGTTCCTTATTTCAAAATAAACCACCTTTGTCCTTAAATTTTTATTGAAGTTTTCAAATTGTCCCCAAAATACGTAAAAATTGGAGGCAGTCCACCCATGGAGGCACTGCACTCAAAGTAGTAGCCATGGCAAAACAATTAATAAAATAACAGCGGAGATAAGTTTTTTGCCTTTTGTTCGTAGTGAGGGATTAATTGACTTGAAGAAATTTAAGCTAAAACTCATAGTCGGACGCAGAGAGGGCTTTGCCTATCAGTAATTCAATTGATTTAAAATGGGGAGATGAGATTGGGAGCAGGCGAGCAGCTAAGAATTTGAAGCAACAATATTTAAACCCAACACTTACAGAAAAGATTACGGGTGGAAAGTCCAAGTCTTTTTTCTGGGTTCTGCTTTACATATTATATTCTACTGTAGTGCGTCAGCTGGTCCTAACCCAATTCAGTTCTTAAAGAACAAATAGTGTAATTTTTTTTTTTATTAAGAACAAATAGCGTAATTCAGTTAACATCCATCGAAGTAGCAAAAACACCCCCAAAAAAAAAACGATTATATTCAACATAAAAAACCCAAGCCATGAGAAGGAAAGAAAAAAAACATTCCCCCTGTGAAAATTAATCAACGGGTTGAGAGAACTCACAGCCCAGTAATGCTCATTGCTTATATTCCATCCACCAGTGTATTTCTTAAAGTCATCAAGAGGGTCCTTCCTGAGTGTCCTCTTCTTTGCCAACAGGAAAGACGAGTTTTGAGCATCCCCTTCTGCAAGAGACCTCCTTGTGTCCCATTTCACTGCCCCACCAAACTCATACTCCCTCTCACCACCTGCACCAACAAAATTAAGAAAAATAACCCAAAAGTAAAAATTCAAGAACAAAAAGGAGCTATTTTCAAAGGTAAATAAAATTAAAAATATCCAGAGAGTACCTTCGGCTGTAAAAGCGTGCGAAATGTGAGAACTTGCTGAAGTCAAAGCAATGAAGAGGAAAAACGAAAAAAAAAGAACGAATTTTTCTGGTGGGTTTGATCTAAAACATAACATTTTCGTTTCGATTTTGGTTTTTGAGTTGCAGATAAGAGATACCTAGAAGCCTATATAGTTATGTGCGAAAGCAGAAGCAGAGGACTAGCCGCGTCCAATATAATTATGTGCGTCCGTTTGGTTTTCTCAGTGAGAGAGACACAGCGATAGACTAGAGAGAGAGGAAAGAGGATTGTAATTTACTATCATTTTTTGAGCTAAGATCTTTGGGTTCGATACTCACGGTTGGGAAAGGGACGGCCACTCTGGCCCTATATTCTCTGTCGGTATCTTTGTCATGACGTAAATGCCCTTTCCTTCATGCATGATGTTTTTTTTTTTTTGGATTTTGATTATTAATTAACATACACGATCAAGATGATAACGTTAAAAATAATAGTTATTATCGAGTTTGTTTTGTGAAAAATATATTTTCGGGTGGTAATATTAAATAATTTTCTTTTGCAATATAAAAAATCACAACATAATTTCTTATTATGTTAACAAAAATTAGAAACAATTTTCAATATGCCAGAATTTTTAATTTATATTACATTAATTTATGCCAATATTTTTTTAATATAGAACATAATTTTTTAATATCAGAAATAATAAATATCTGATTGTTGGTTGTTTCTAAAATATCTAATTAATTACTGCTAAAGAGAAGTTAGGTGGCCCATCGGTTGCCTTGAAATCAGTGTAGAATTTCATGCCTTGATGGTCTTGCTTAGAAAACAAGAAAAAGGGCAAAGCCGCGTAAGGTAACATAAACGAAATCATTATCGCTCAAATTACGCTAACAATTAGTTTGAGCATTATTTTTCTATGCCAAAAAATGGAGCAACAAAATCGAATTTTTTGTTGTTGTAATGCATCTGACTGTACGTAAATTACAATGTAAATACTTTTAGGTCTTGTGGAAGAAGTTTGAAATTCACTCGAAATATTCTGTGTTTGTTAACCAGCTATATTCCAAGTAATAAATTAAAATTAGTCTTACATATCGGATGTAAGGCCATTTACCAAAATCAAAGAAAACAAGAAAGAAAGAAAGAAAAATTGTAGAAATTATAGGTGGGTATGGTGCGGTTCGATATGAATATTGGTAATATCCAAATTTAAATCGTTAAAATCTTAACAATTCGATATGGTTTGAATTTTCTAAAATTAAAAATAAAACTGTTTCGATGCATATCATTACTAATAGTTCAGTTTGGATCGAAACGGTTTGAAAGCGTTTGCATAAAAAAAAAACAAACACAAGGATATAAAAAATTACAGAATAATTAATACTCAACATTTTGTTTATTAAGTTTGGGAATGATTGAATTGCAAATATTACCACTAAATTGGTATTTTTCAAACAAACATTAACACTTAATAATTTTTAATTGTATTTTTATTTTGGTATACATGTATTTATCTGGATACATATGAATATCCTTTTTTTTTTACTTTGTATTAATAATAGATTTAAAAGATAATATATTTCTTAATTGTCTTGTTTGGATTTAATGGATTTTCAAAATGAAAATCTAAATCAAAATCCAAACCGTTACTAACGGATCATTTGACTTTTATTTAGTTAAACTTAAACTGTTAAATAAATAATGGTTTGAAGCGGATCGGTTAGCAGTTTTAACGGATTTATGTCCACCCCTAATAGAAACATACCAAAAAATGAATGAATTGTGGTCACATATGTACGAGTATTAGATAAATTGGTATCATTTATCTCTCTCTATATATATTCAAATTTAAATAATTGATGAAACTAAAAAGTTCGATGAGAAGATAATCTTGAAAATAAAAAATAATTTTAAAAAGGAAAATCATGATTAGGGGTGAATTTGAGGTTAGAAGGTGGTTGAAACGTCATTCTATTGAATTTAGGAGAGTAGATTGAAATTAGAAGAGTGATTATGAATGGCAAATTATTTTTATTTTGAAAATAAAATTAAATTTTGTGGGTTTTGTGTAAATGGCAATCGTGATGAGGTGGTGGAAGCTCGGTGCATCATGGCTAACACGTTTTGTGGTTGCTCACTTACTCTCACGTTACTCATCCTCTCCTTTGAAATTAACAATAAAATAGGGAAAGGAATGGAATGGAATGGAATTGCTTCACTTCAATCCCCACTGGGCGGCAGCAGCAAAATTAATTATGCTTAATGAAGGCCAGCTAAGATGCTAATTACGTAATAATTACTATTGAAACCAATTTTCTTTTCTTAATTATATCTTATATATGTTCACATGAAGGTTCAATGGCAAATCAGCCATATGTCAATTCCAGTATCCCAAAGGGAGGGATGGGCAATGAATCATTCCACGTATAGTTATGGATGTGGATATAGTTGATATAAATTGATAATGGCGTGCTGGCTGGCTCTACTAAGTATATGCCACGTGGAAAATTTAAATATTACTGATTTTCGTTAATAATATTATATGGTAATTAACGAACGTAACGATAGATGGCGGAATGTCAGGCTCTTAGATATGTCTTAACTTTTTTTGTTTTTGGAAACGAAGGTATTCCTCGTATGTAGATATTGACTAACCCTTAAGTAGCGTAGGACCCCGATGCGGGGAAAACTCTCCATAATGTTGGTTACTTCATTCATAAGGCTCGAACTTGAAACCTTACTTAAGGAGAACAAAGTCATTTCCACTTGAATCACCAACCATTGGTTAATTCATGCTTTGAAGAGTAGTTGAAGAAGGCTTGTGTGAAAAGATATTGGAAAGTGGAAATTTGTGATTGATTATATCTTGTGCATAATCAAGGCTCCTTCTTTAAGGATATGACCACGCTCACCAGGTTGTGCCAAGATGGCGGTGATATGTTTTGCAAGTGTAATGGAGTATTGTTTTTGTGTGGACCGAGATGCCGACCAAGTTGTGCCAACCGTGGAGTTTGGAATGAACATGATGATGTGGTTGGCAGACCGACAAAAAACACATTGGTCACCCTAGAGTGTTGTTCGATAATATTAGTTTTTATTTCAATGATCGGTCAAAATAATATAAACAAAGGTATTAACTCCGCTCATATATTCAAAATAATAAACTTTACTACGCACGTTTTGATTAATTTGGATCATTCTTTAGATCCCTCTAAGTTCTAGATTAATTATCTCTCGTTTCAACCTAGTAGGATTTCAATTTCGACCTCTTTTTTTCTTTTTTTTGGATCAACAATTTCGACCTCTTTGGTGCCCTAATTTTCAACATGTAGGCACTTGAGCCTTATAAGCGGCCTTCTCATTATGGGCTCAAAGGCCCAGCCCAAGACACATAAAAGGATAATGGACGTTCAAAACACGAGGCCACAAAAGAATGTAAGAAGAAACAAAAAAAAAAACTGAAATCAGTTCAGACAAGGTTTTAGCTAAGAAGCTGAAGCAGCAGCAATGGCTGCAATCTCCCAGAACTTTCTTCCAATATGTAGGCCGTCAAGGCAGACCATATCCTGTCCTCCGCCGTGGATTCCCGGGAAACCCATCTCGGATTCCATGGCTTCTTTGGCCGCCCTCTCATACTTAAATAGACGGCAAGGACAAGTGGCCGTCTCAGTTGCCTTCAACCCTTCTGGGAATTTTGACATTTCTTTGTACGATGAGGAAGAAGAAGGTATATTTAGCACATTCCCTTAATTTGTTTATATAATTACCTTATTTATCGACGATCTAGGGTTATAATTTCCATGAGTTTTTTAGATGAATTTTGTATCCATCTTATTCATTGAGTCCGGATATTAGTATTACTGGTAAAGTGGCATTTCAACATTCTTGTATCGAATAAAACTGTAGCAGAAATTAAATTTCAACATTCTTGTATCAAATAAAACAGTAGCAGAGATTAAGGTCGATACTCAATATATTCCTATCAACATTCTTATATCTTATCAAGCCGGCTAGTAGTATATGTATGCAAAGATGAAAGTATTTGTAATATCCATAAAATTTCCGTCGATATATCTGCACTTTGGGATCGTAATATTAAAATAGGAGGAAGAAATATTTATGATATTTTTATGAATATACCCATATTTAAGAGTCTTAACATAAACAGAGAGGAAAATAAAAACTTCCCTCAATTTTTATGTTATTGGTATTATTCTTATATAAATATGCACGAATTCAGGATTGAAAATAAAAATGGGCTGATTTAAAACTAATTTTCTTAGTAAAATAATATTTAATAGAAATCTAATAAAAAAATTCATTTGATTTTTTCATGTTTTCTCACATTTGAGGTGGGCTTGAGCTCACTTCAAATTAGCTTTCATGTCTAGGTGCCTTAAAGTTTTTCTAAAAGTCCATTCAATTTTTAAAAATTTTAGACTAAATTTCCAACATTTTTTTTGTTAATTATGAACGATATTGATATTGAAATCGATATTTCTATAAATTGAACTGTTTTTCACGATATTTTCATGTGTATCTATATTTCGATATTTAGAATGATAATGTCGATATTGGTATGGACTATGGCTTATGTCGATATATTGATATATCATAGATGCATGGATTGATATTGTTGACAGACGACGCCAACAAAGTTGAGCCTCCAATGCCACCAAGTGAAGGCCGATTTGAAATCGTAATCGACAACAATGTAATTCAGGCTCTCGATTTAACCCCATTTCATGCTGCAACTGGGATTACAACTCCATCATCAGGTAAACAACATTCAATCGACCATCACATCTGTTATGTTACACTCACAATTTCAACTCATGATCACGAAGTTAATTTAATTAGGCAATCCAAAGGAGTTTCTGGAGCGCACAATCGGATTCACAATCAAGTACACGAGAGAAGATCCACGCGATCCGCGAGAGCTATCGGAATTTCCAGATATAAGGCTCTGGTTTTTGAGGCTCGATGCCTCTTATCCATGGTTGCCTGTACTGTTGGATTGGCGCGCCGGCGAGCTGGCTCGCTATGCTGCCATGTTGGTTCCACACCAGGTATCATAATAATTTGCGAACTGAACACAAACATAACGGATATTGGCAAACTGAGACACAAACATAATGGAAATTAGCAAACTGAGACACAAATATAACGGAAATTGGCGAGACACAAAATGAGAAAAGAAAAGAAAAGGTTAATTGACATAATTTAGAAATCAGTTTCGTTTCAGGGCCAGCCGTAGCCCAGGGCTATAAGGGTGAACGCCCTAGGCTCATGAACAAGGAAGGCTCGATTTTTTTTAGAAATAATTATAAATTAGTCTAATTTTTAAGTATAACTATACAATATTCTATCTATTTAACATATAAAATAGTCCATTATCTATATTATTGAGATTTTTACTCTATTTTTTTAGTGAATTGTTTTTTAAAATTTCTAATGCCATTTTTACCATTTTCAGAATGAGTAACTTTCAAATTTTAAATATTAATATTTTATATTTAAAATTATTTGATAAGAAAATTCTAATTAAATTTCATATTTTCATATTTGTTTTATAAATAAAAATCATTTTAATCCACCAAACTTCTCATATATTATTTGATACTTTTGAATAATTACAGACTCACATGTACTTTATTTATTTTATAAGGTTTTTTAATTTTATTCTTTCGTAGGTAAATTATTAATTATCTATTTGTTTTATTATTTCGTAGATAAATTAATAATTATTTTGTATTTCTTATTTTTATATTCTATTTGGGAGAGCTATATCGCGTATAATATACATTTATTATACAATTAAAATTCTCATAGGTAAATTACATATTTATGTACAATTAAAATTCTTATAGGTAAATTATGTAAAATAAAATAAAGAATTAATTATAAATTAGTTCAGTTTTAAAGCCTAACTTATAAATTAGTTCACTTAACATATAAATAGTCCATTTACTTTTTTAAAAAAAAACATTTACTGTGTTCTTTTTATGAATTTATATTTTTAAGTTTTTAAATATCATTTATACCCCTTTTCAGATATAGATGAGAAATTTTCAAATTTTAAATATTTTTATTTTTCAAAATTATTTAAATTAAGATAATTCTAATTAAATTTCAGAATATTTATTTTATCGGATAATACCTGATATTTTTGAAGAGTCAGAGACTTACAAGTACGTTATTTCTCTTATTAATTTTCGTAGCTAAAGTAATAAGAACATGTTTATTTTATTTTCTTTTGAGTGAGGTATATTGAAAATATACCTATTATGATACAATTAGAATTTCATATATAAGTATCTTATTTATACGGAAGAGTTAAGTAGGTAATATTATTTAATTGATCTGTTAAGTCTAGAATCAAATATTGGTAGGTACATAAATGATTTTATTACATGTATGATAAAACTATAATATGTGACATCAAATACGCATATAATTGGAAGTAACATTAACTATATAGATGACGAATTACATGAATCGTGCGATCATCCATATAGATGGTGAATAAATTGAATCTGATAAATCTACTCTTACAAAAAAAAAAATCTAACAAAAATACGAAACAACATTATGCAAGATCACAAATTGTTTAAAAAATATAGTATGTAATGGCACAACTGTAATTGTTTAAAAAATAATGGACTACAAAGAATTATGTAATTTGACAAACAATGAAAAAAAAAAAGTTATTTATTTTTTACTGTCTATATTTATCATATTTACTGTAATAGTCTATTTATAATTATCTTATTTACAGTTCCTATTTATTGTAATAGTCTAACTTATAATTTGGACTCTAGAAAATGACCTATATATAATTGGCCCTTAATTTTATGTGGAAAAACAAATGAAAGAATGTTTAAATCTTAAAAAAAAATATTTAAATCGAGTTTGAAGAATATTTTATTAAATTTAGGTCCATACTCTTGAAATAGTATTAAGATTTATTATGATTAATGTATAATTATCTAGGTTGTCTGACAAAGTCGTTAGGACTCTTAATTCTACATTTTTTGATAAAATATTTTCTATATATGATTGCTGGATTTTTGAAAATTATTGGTAGATTGCAAGGAAGATGAGAAAAAAAAATTGAAAAAGTATATTTTTTGTGTAAATAAAGATTATAAGAGCGGTTGTATCCATTTTCATAATGAGTAACTTTCAAATTTTAAATATTAATATTTTATATTTAAAATTATATGATATGATAATTCTAATTAAATTTCATATTTTCAAATATTTTTTATAAATAAAAAATATTTTAATCCACCAAACTTCTCATATATTATTTGATGCTTTTGAATAATTACAGACTCACATGTACTTTATTTATTTTATAAGGTTTTTTAATTTTATTCATTCCTAGGTAAATTATTAATTATCTATTTGTTTTATTATTTCGTAGGTAAATTAATAATTATTTTGTATTTCTTATTTTTATATTCTATTTGGGAGAGCTATATCGTGTATAATATATATTTATTATACAATTAAAATTCTCATGGTAAATTACATATTTATGTACAATTAAAATTCTTATAGGTAAATTATGTAAAGTTAAATAAGGAATTAATTATAAATTAGTCCAGTTTTAAACCCTAACTTATAAATTAGTCTACTTTAAATATAAATAGTCCATTTACTTTTTTAAAATTTTTTTACTGTGTTCTTTTTATGATTTTATATTTTTTTAAGTTTTTAAATACCATTTATACCCCTTTTCAGATATGAATGAGAAACTTTCAAATTTTAAATATTGTTATTTTATATTTATTTTTCAAAATTATTTAAATTAAGATAATTCTAATTAAATTTCAGAATATTTATTTTATCGGATAATACCTAATATTTTCGAAGAGTCAGAGAGTTACATGTACGTTATTTCTCTTATTACTTTTCATAGGTAAATTAATAAGAACATGTTTATTTTATTTTCTTTTGAGTGAGGTATATTGAAAATATACCTATTATGATACAGTTAGAATGTTCATATATAAGTATCTTATTTATACGAGAAAGTTAAGTAGGTAATATTATTTAATTTACATGTTTAAGTCTAGAATCAAATATTGGTAGGTACATAAAAGATTTTATTACCTGTATGATAAAACTATAATATGTGACATCGAATACACATATAGTTGGAAGTAAGATTAACTATATAGATGACGAACTACATGAATCGCGAGATCATCCATATAGATGGTGAATAAATTGAATCTAATAGATCTACTCTTACAAAAAAAATCTAATAAAAATACGAAACAACATTATGCAAGATCCCAAATTGTTTAAAAAATATAATATGTAATGATACACCTGTAATTGTTTAAAAAATATAATATGTAATGATACACCTGTAATTGTTTAAAAAATAATGGACTGCAAAGAATTATGTAATTTGACAAACAATTTAAAAAAAGTTATTTATTTTTTACTGTCTATATTTATCATATTGGATTAACTTATAAGATGAATCCAAAAATAGCACCTATTTATAATTATCTTATTTACCGTTCTTATTTACTGTAATAGACTAACTTATAATTTGGACTCTAAAAAATGACCTATATATAATTGCCCTTTAATTTTATGGGGAAAAAAAATGAAAGATTGTTTAAATCTTAAAAAAAATATTTAAATCGGGTTTGAAGAATATTTTATTAAATTTAGGTCCATATTCTTGAGATATTATTAAGATTTATTATGATTAATGTATAATTATCTAGGTTGTCTGACAAAGACATTAGGACTCTTAACTCTACATTTTTTGATAAAATATTTTCTATATATGATTTCTGGATTTTTGAAAATTATTGGTAGATTGCAAGGAAGATGAGAAAAAAAAAATTGAAAAAGTATATTTTTTTGTGTAAATAAAGATTATAAGAGTAATTTTATAATTTTCACCCCAGGCCTCGAATTTATTGGACTAGTCCTGAGTTTCAGAGTGCAAATTGAGATAATATGACCGTTTATTTTGTGGGCATTTGGATAAATAAGCCTATGATTTATTATAATATCATTGGATTACAATTGGACACAAGAGAGGCTTATTGTTTATTTACTTGTGTTTGAGTTTCTCTGCAGATGAACATGAAGATGGGAATTGTCTTCAATCCAGAGGCTTTGGAATTATTCGTGATGCAGAAGGTTTTTATTGTGTACACATGGTTAAAGCAACATGACAATCCAAAGCCCAGATTGAAGACCAGCGACATGGCTAGGATGCTAGGGTTCGGAATTGGAGACGAACTTTATGACTTGATCGACAAGCATCCAATCAAAACATCATAAACAAGCCTAATATTGCCACACAATAGCAACTGATTTTCTTTTTTAAAGTTTTTTTTTTTTTTGTAATATCATGTTCTCCATATGATTGTGCATTAACTTATTACATAATGTATGAAATATAAATTCAAAGAAAACACCAGTATTCACTATCAGAAATGTTCAGTTGTCCAACGAAATTTTGCTCAACGGAGGGAATACCCGATAAAGTTCACTTTACTCGAGGAAAAAAAAATTTGACCTTGCCCGACCCAAAAAAATCTTGTTCGACGAATTTGTACCTTGTCCGACGAATCTCGTTTCGTTTCGAGTGATTTGACTGTTAACCGACGAATTTATTTTAATTCGTCTGGTAAATCTCTAGGCCGACAGCTATTAGCCAACGATTTGTTACCTGGATAATTTTAATGTTACTCGGCGAATTTTATTGTTACTCGCCGAATTTTTATAATTTTATTGTTACCCGCCGAATTTTTATTCGTCGGGTAAAGTCTTTTTTCTTGTAGTGATTTTATCCCTAGTGGTACTTTTTTAGACCACTCATTCATTTTATAGAATTATTTTTGTATATAAATCATAATCTGAGCCATTCATTTATCAAAACATTATTTTAAGATCATCTCCGTAAAAAATCAATAAAATTGAAGATCGTTTAATCATTAATATTATCAAATAAATTAATGATTTTAATAATAATTAATATCATCATGACGAATCGTCTATTAAGTTGATACATATAAATGACCAAACGATCTCCAATCTTGTTGATTTTTTATGGCAATGCTTTTGATATATGATAATTTAAAGAATGAACGGTTCCTATTATGATCTATATACAAAAACAATTTGATAAATTGAAAGGGTGGTATGAGGAGATACACCAAGATGAGATGCAAGTATTGTCCTAAATTAAATATTTGCACCAAAGAAGGAAACTTCAGAGTTTATACATTAAGATTTAGTCCACACTGTTTTATATACACAATCTGTACAATACATTTACCAAATATGAAATAAACAAGGAATTAAGTACGTAGCTAGGTGTGTAGAATATACAATAGCTATGTACGTACTATATTTTTTGAGCTTTACGTATTTTAAATGAAAATACAGTTTTCAACTCTTTCCGAATACTTCCTCAATTTCATACGCACTGACCTACTTTACTGACTTTGGATATGCGCAAAGAAGGGGCGTGCAGAATATAAAACGGGAGATTTGCATATAGGGCAGGCATTTTTATACCCTAGCCATTGTTTAATGCAAGCAATGTGGAAGCCATGTCCACAATCTAATGTTCCAAGCTCATCTTCCTCTACAAAATCCTCCTGTCATCAAAGACCAAAGAAGATTGTATGTCATTCGATTATGTAAATAAAATGCAAAATTGAAAATTTTGTAAGTAATGTTATATATATATATATATATGTATATATATATATATATGTATATATACCTGGCAGATGGTGCAAAAATCTTTCTGATCATTTTCTTCTGCAAACAGAAAGTAATTGCTTCGTTTGAGAGACGAAGCAGCTGCTTCCTCGGATAATCCTGTGCTCACATAGCCGATGTGATCTTCCAAAGCCAAGAGCTCCTTCAGAAATTATTGAAGAGATACAAATTAGCAAAGTAGGGTTTCATTTATTGATCAAAATAATCAATTATGTACCAAATAATTTATATATATGAAAGGTTTGATGTGAATCACGAATCAAATAGATACCTCGTATGACATGTTATCTACATCAACCCACATTGCTCCTGAACGATTGCGTGTGTCAATTGAAACATGTAGAGATCGTTGATAAATAGCTCCAGAGTTCTGCTCATGGCGGGATTAATTAGAAAGGAAAATATATCAGGTCTGTCAACACGAATTCAGGAATTGAAAATGAAGTGCGCTAAATTTTAGGGTGAATTTTTTTTTATCAAATTTCGACAGTACCAAGTGAATTTCATTGATTAGAAAAATACATTGAGTAAAAATACATACTATAAAAAAACATATAATTATGCAATCAAATGTAACACAAAACATTTAAATTGCAACAAAATCCTCTTTTGCACGGATAACGTGAACTTTATAATCCCTCTTATTTAAGAGTAGAATAAATTGATAAAAAAAGCAATATAAACTAACATTATATACAATTTTTCTTTTAACTCACCAATGTTCGGATGGGCTATAGCACACCCAAGTCCTAGGGTTTAGTCCGTACCTAGGGTTGGATAAGTGAGATTTTAATTCAATCCGGCCCAAACCGGACAATGAACCAAAATGATTAGGTTCGTTTGGATTTATTTATTTTTTTCGATCAATCAACGTAAATTTCGTTATATTATCTAGTAATCAATGATATGGTTACATGAACATATAAATAAGTTCAACGGAGATTTTGAATAATATATACATATTTATTACCACTGTCACATTTTTCTAACATGGAATTAATGAGAAAAAAAAAACAAAAAAAACAAACCTCTGTGAGAAGCCTGAAGTTGAGTCCATGGTTAGCTGTGATAACAAAAATTGAAGTAGTTGAAGCTTCTAACAAGTTAATATCACCCGGCCTGTGCATATAAAGGGTCGAATCCATAAGTAGTTGCTTCCATAGATCATGGAAAAGAGAAATATGGCGAAGATCAGGGGTGGATCCGAGAATTAATGTGGTGCAATTTTGAGGGTTTATATTAAACTCGTCGTTTTGTAAATGCGTGAAATTGGGTATTTCGATTTGATTGATTCTGAGAGCTAAGTCGAAGGGTGGAGGGTTGGAAATGCGACTTGTTATGCTCCTTATTGAAAGGGGATGCGAGGTTCTTTGGACAGTTAGTCCCGGTGACGAGTAATTACTGATGCCAGTTGAAGTGCAATAATGGAGGAAATTATTAGTGTGTTCCTTGCTTGGTTTTGAGTCTTGATCATGCGATCTTTGTAACGAGGATGAAGAAGCCTGGGGAAAATGCAATGCAAACCATGTATGAGAATTGGAACAAGCTGGTGTACAACTCTGACAAGGAAGCTTATTGCCTCCCAATAAAGGATTTCAAATAATAACTGTAACGAAAATTCTGTGGTGTATCGAGTTTTTTTAGTAACTAAAAGATTATTCATCTGACAATTGAAACACCCGATTCATTAGAAAAATCAATCTCCTACGTGAGAATTTGAACACGCAAACATGCTAGCCAAATAAACAAATTAATAAATAAAAACTTGTCCATGAAATTTCTGTAAATTTAAAGTTGAAGGTTATGGCTAGCTTCCACAAGTAACCAACATGCGATTTTGATACTCAGAATCTTCCAAGGCAGAGCTCTTCGGGCTCATCGTACAACTTCAATTTTCAATGGTTGTAGGGTTTATATGGAAGATCTAGTTTATTTATTAATGGTGAGTTTGAAGGATTCTACTTCGGAAGGGTTCTTGATATATAAAATAATAATAATAAAATATTAACATGCAAATGCAAGAAACTATTAACAAGTAAGGAAAATTCCATGGCATATAATATATTGACCTTTTCAAATGATTGAAGGATAAAAATTCGGCGACTTAAAAAACTCCATTTATCGACCATAGAAGATCTCATAATGTATATTGTGCACAAAATCAAAACTCGCAAGAAGAGAGAAAAAATGGTCATTCACCCTCTCAGATCCAAAATGGGAAAGAAACCCAGAATCCGCTTTCACCTGAGACCCTTGAATTTCATCTCCGCCGGAACCCAGCTTTTTACCACAGCCACATTTTTCTCCATGTGAACACCGACCTCTGTTGACAAGTAAAAATTCATTAACAATTAATTACTCTTATCATATTATGCAAAAAATTTCAAACTTTTTGTTGTACAAGTTAGTTACATCGGGTGGTCTGATGGGTTTTTTTCAGGAGGATTTTTGGAGGAAGTTGCAGGCATAATTACAAAGAAGAGAATCAAAGCTGGAAAACATGATGATTAAAAAAAGGTAGATATATTAGTAAATAATTAGGATTAGGGTTAAAATTAGATGAGAGGCTGCAGAGATGTTGAATTTTAATTTGTGAATCAAAATTTTAGAGAGGAGGGAAAATAGGGTATGGATTTTGGGGGTCGCTCAGCGATTAAGATGGGCGGATGGGGTGAATTGAACAACCACCAACTGTAAGGTGGTTGACAAATGCAGTTGCCGCCAAATATTCTGACCATGTTCGGTGGATTTTGACCGAACAAAGCTATTATTTTCGGTCAGTTTATATATTCATAATCAAAATAGTTCACACAAAAATTAATAAATTAAAAGGTCATTTAGTAATATATATACCAAAAAAATCAACTATATTAAGAATATTAATAATACTCAATATTTGATCCATACATTAGTTTATACATATAAATAATTAAACGATTTTCAATATATTGATTTTTTTTGTATAAAATATTCTTGAAATAATCATTTAAAAATTAAAAAATTCTGATTATTATAAATGTATGAGAATACACCAAACATTTATTATTTTTGCATTTTAATTATAATTATGAGTCATTACAGCTTGACAATTAAGTAACTAGTATAGTCAATCAATCAAACAATAATGTTGATATGCATGGAAGAACAATGTGGCCCAATCGATGTCCCCGAATATATATGGTTGAATATAGACCTCAGCTCTGATCACTGATCAGTCATATATGAGGCTAGCTAGCTATTATCGTCCATCTTTCGTCTTTGTACGTGCCCATCTTGATGACCTAATTCGATCCTTTGTTCTTAAATTTTTGTGCAACGAAGGAGAAGAACTTGAGTGAGGAGGGTCGGACCAGGTGAATAGTCCGGCGTCTTGGATTTTTTCCTGCATTTTGCACCAGGTGAATAGTCCGGCCTCTTGGATCTTTTCTTGCATTTTGCATAATCCTACTCTATCTTTACTCTACCGATGTGAGATCGAGGACTGCCTTATAAGGCAGCCTTATATATAAAAGACCTTCTGCCAACCAAGGCATGTGCCAAATGAACTTGCGGGAATAATAATGTACGCAGATGGCAGACAATATGCATGTTATCGTCAGGTATTTGCTAGTTTTCTTTTGATGCAACCATTTATAAAATAATTAATTAAGAGATTATATTATATATATATATATATATATTGATATCGAGTATCAATTTTGTTATTTACAAAATAAAATTTGAAAACTTTCGTATATAATATGGAGATGAATTAATATATATTATTAACCCGTAATATGACACTAAGTGTATAAGTACCGACTTGCTAATTCGTACACATATATAGCAAGGTCATGACTCATTACTCGATGAAGAAGGCTAGGCTTCAAGGAGTTGGATCTCATGCATGCAAATGCACATGCCCATACCTATATAGGTTAGCTTCGGTTCCCTAGCTCAACCATCCATCTATCTCAATCTCTGATTTTATTATAACATATATATATATATATGTATGTATTCAAGTTTATTTTTGTAGTGCATATTGCATAAGTCCCGGCAACCAATTAATTTTCATGACTATGTCATCAATGAAGGAAGTTGATAGTTTTACGTGTGGAGTACGTGAACAACTCTTATTTGATGACGTGAAGTATGTATAACAGTTAATTTTATACGTAGAATAAGGCGCTCTGATATCATGAATTAAGTTGAGATTTTAGTACTCCAAAAAATAATTGAGAATAGAATAAGAGATCCGGCTCTTTATAAATCATTGCAGGATTGTGCAATTTTCCAATATAGGACTTTTACACCTTCACATTCTCTAGAATTTTAGCTGCTCCTAAACCTGGAGTGTAATCCATAATCAGCGGCCATTAATTTGTGCATGCTTTTGATGAGTCTTAGCTAGAAAATACTCTAATTAGCAAATATTTATATACTTTTCTCAATCTGAATCTTGTTTGTCGGCGTGCAGCGGTTGAAAACTCATACTTGATGACGTAAATTATGTGTGAGGGTTAAACCTTATACGTGAGATAATACGCTCTGATAGCATAAAGGAACTTGATGAGATTCCATGTCAAAAATAATTGGCAATAGAATGAGAGACCAAACTCTTCATAAACCCTAAAACAATTGTGCAACTTTCCAATACATTTCTCACATTCTCTACTAATTCATCAAACATTTCCGGCTCCACTGTGTTCACCACGAGATAACTAATTAAACCATCGGCGGATCAAAATTTTAGTTGCTTGAGGAAAATTGCTACCTACAACTGGAGTCTTAAGTCACAATCAGCGGCCATTAATTTGTGCATGCTTTTGCTGAGTCTTAACTAGAAAATACTCTAATTAGCACAATACTTTCGTACTCTTCTTAATCTTAATCTTAATCTTGTTTGTCGGCGAGCAGTGTTGCAAACTTGAGAAACACCACACCACACCCCACCACATATATAATTATTTTATCGGAGTCTTGCTCTCTATATATAGCTGGTAAGAAATTCCAAACGGAATGAGGCAGTACGTTCCAAATCGATCGGCCCCATTCAAATTAATTGGATTATCTGGTTGTACTGTAAGCAGCGACATTCAACCACAAAACATGTCTCTCTAGATCAACAAAATTGATTATAAACTCAATCCCAGAAAACATGTCATGTCCCTCTGTCGGCTCAATATACACTATGCATGTACGTATTTCTCATTCCAAACTTTTCAACCTAGCTACATAGATTTCTCTGACAATATAAAATTTTCTCAATTCATATATATATATGTATATATATATGTAATGCCCATTTGTAGTGATCATCGACTGGTTCCATATTAACGGTGTCTCTAAAGTGACATCATGATAAGTGCTGTGTGATCCAGATTGGCTACTTCATCATTGCTAGTTAATTTCATGCACAAACAAACTTGTATAATATAATATTGCAAGCAAGCAGTCACGTTATTCGATCGATATTTAATTTACTCGCATAAAATTTTAATATAAAGTGCTACTAGCTAGCTAGATTGAGTGATAATCAAATATACAACAAAGTCTTTGGGCTTAATTTGTTTGTTTAATTGGGTCAACCAATTTGGTATGTCTTTGTTATAGGATGTACTATAGGATTGTATGTTTAATTAAGTTTTTAAGATATAATATTTTATTTGTATCTAATTTTGTTAATTTAATAGAGGTCGACTAGCCCTGGTAAAATCACACTTGGCCTTCGACTATCAACAAAAATACAACAGCACACATCCATCACATAAGAGGTGCATCCCACAAGCCCTAGTCATGGACAAAGACACCTAAAACCACCAGGCCGACCAGATCTAGTCGGCCAATTTATTTCTGCATAGATTGAGGCACCGTTGCGACTTAGGACCACCAGGGTATGTGTCAACTTCAGGTGCACGGAAATTTATCTGACATTGAAGTGTGTTACCTACAATATTCAATGTTACCATAGAAAAACAAGGGCACATTCATTCATAAAAGGAATAACAATCTTACTCTTAGACTACCTAAATTATTAACATTACTTTCACCATTTAAGCTGACATATGCATCATAGATTATTAGACCGATACTACACTAGTACTTTTTAATTTGCTCTTACATTTTTTCCTACAAGTTTTACTATTCTGAAATGAGCGAATAAAGTCAGTTTAACGAGATAATTATACGTACGTAAAATTTTCGAAAAATTAGCGTAGTAATTCAACTAGGACCGGTGACTTAATTTTAGTCTTATTATACAGCATAATTAAACATACAACTTATAAAACGTACAAATATAAAATCACCGAAACCTAGGAGTGTATAGTGAATTAGGTTATGAATATTACGACAACACCTTTCTTAAATCAACAACACTTTATCATTAATTACACAACGAGAAAACTACTACGACGAAAGACACGCGCGGTGTGAAAAGGGACGATTACCAAAGCCATCCCATTCCGGCACGCGGTCCACAACCGTCGTCGGAGTGATGGTTAAAGTGCAGACATGCCGCGTGACTCGCCGGTGCCCACGTGGCCAAAATGTACGCCACATCATATGCCGGTGGACCCCGGTGGATGTTGACGTCCACGTGGAGTGGTCATACCTAGAGCAGGCAGCTTGTGGGCTTGCGGCTGTCGATCACATACTGCCACGTTTGTAGGCGGTGCCTTTGTCAAATGGTGACTTTCAATTTCAAGTTTTCAACTTTGCCGGTCGCCGTCACATTAACTCCGGTTGTTGCCTTAAACACGTGGGCTGCTACTCCCTCCGCGTTTTTGAAGTTCTAACGTTGAAGGCGCGCATCTCTCTTAGTATATGTAAACATGAAAATATTATTTTTTTTTACATAAAAGTATATGCAAATACGAAAATTTCGTTTTTCACATCAATTTTCATAGTTAAAATTATGAAAAATATCGATGAATATTTTAAAAATTATATTAATGCTATTTATGTTTAATTAAAAAAATTAAAATTTAGTTCAAAATTTGAATTTTTTGAATAAAATTATAAGAAAAACATATATAAATAGTCAATAATATTTATGTAAAACTAATATAGATATTTGAAAAGTCAATTTTTTTATGCCGAGATCCTTAAAAGTTAAAAGTGGATATATCCACAAAAATATCGGGGATGTTTATTTTTTCATTATATTTTTTTATGTCGAAACCTCAAAATACTTATATATTTGAAGATATTATGAATATATACTTTTCGTTCATCCATTAATATATTTCGCGCTGAAAAAATAAATAAAAATTGTATATATTTGTATTTACAGTGATCATTAATTAATGAAAGAAATATATTACTTTCTAATAGTAATAAAAGATTTTATCCAAAAAATATTGGCATGTATGGTATAATTTATTTTGAGTTTTAAAAATGTAAATTATCTTTTCGACTCCACCTGATCTGATTAATCATCCGAAATGTAATGGCTATGGTTTTGTAGGGTTCCGATGATGATCCCAACTCATAGAAACTTTGGTAGGGATTGCTGTATCACTTGGCAAGTCGACTTGTCTAATCCCATCACATCCACATCCACATCCACCATCGCTAATTTGTTTTTGTTGCATGAAAATTGTGATGCATCATACATCATCATTCATCTGAAAAGATACATCATAAAAACTTTATTTTCACTTTTTAATAATTTCTAATAATTTTATAATACACATGGTTAATAAAATTGTTTTATTTTAATGAAATATCGGATTTTTTTTTGCATGTACAATACAACTATCAAACTCGAGATCGAAATAGGGCTCGACAAGACGGAAAGTATTATGATTTATATAGTTATATATTAAAATTAATTTGTAGCTCTGTTTTTTGCTCTAATATAAAGACTTGTCGGTAATGGCGTAGTCAGAAACTAATATTATTGGGTCTAATAATTTCTTTCTTTCTAAAAAATATTCTTAATTGAAAAATATTTTTTTATTTATTAGTTATCATAAATTTATAAGCATGGTTATAAAAAATTTCACATTTAAATAAATTTCGAGGGCATTTTTGGTGACTTCTCAAAAAATAAAAATACAATTGTTTCACGACTTGTTTTTGTTCTATTTATTTGGATAAATCATGTATGCTATAAATCATAAATTCACACTCTTAAATAAGAAAAAATAACTCATAAAAGTTCATAAGTTCTATTATCAGTAACATTTAGAAATGAAAATAATAAATAAGGAAATATAAACTAAATACAGAGCCCTTAAAAATATGGAGTAAATTTATTTTACTAATATTTGTAGTTAGAAAAAAAAAATTAACAAAAGAGGAAAATAAAGCAAAGAATAATACAAATTAATTCAGAAATTTTAAATATATATATAATAAATTAGTGTAGTATATATAAACTGTCTTTGTTTAAATACATAAAAAAAATTAATACAAAATTATAAGAGAAAATAAAAATACTATATATTATAAATAGAGGGATCAAAATATATTTATTATTTTATAATAAATAATACATCATTATTATATATATTATATATATGTATTTAAAAAATAAAAAATTGGATGTGGGGAGGGGGGGCCAGGTACACACGTAGCTACTCCACTGCTTGCCGAAAATTTGGTTATTGATCCAACTAAAAAAGATATGAGAGTCTTTGGGTATCTCACGGCAATGCAACCATTAAATCTTAATCTGACGTCGACACGTTCCTTCTTTTCTTCATTAACTTCTCTCAATAAAATTTGCCATTTTTCACTAAGTTACTTACGGATTTCTAAATGGTTAATTTTACAAAATTAACTGCACTAGTTATTAATATATTTCAACAATTTGAATAAAAAAAAATATGCATTGGTGAATTTTAAATTATTAAATAGATAAAAACAAAATCGGAAGAGAATTCAGAAAATCTTGAGTATACCCCAAAAAGATGGGACAATTAGGAAGTGCAGTACAAAATTAAGGACGGAAGACTGAGAGAGTGGGATGCCAGCAAATAATGCAAGTAAAAGTGTGCCTTTTCATACTTGTGCATGAGTAAACTAAAAACAATAATAATTACATTAAATATATAAATAAATAATTAATTAATTTAATTTCCAATTGGGCAAAGACTTGTAATGTGGGACCAAACCAATATTATGTACTTAAGCAGAGGCAGCTCATAATCCTCTCCTTACAGAGAACATAAACCAATTCCTCTGCAATCTGCAATCTCTGCAAGTACAATCAAAGAGATCGATACGAGGGTGAGAAATTAAGAAACAGAAACCACAGTCGAACACTCGACAGTAGTACTACCTTAGTACCTTGTCTGAATTTCGAATCTCTCTCATCACCCTGTATCTCTGTTTCATAAGATTTACCCCAAAATAATGAGACCTTCATTTGTACCACCAGTCTCTCTTCTTCTTCTGCTGTCTCTCCTCCTTTCTCAGGCTCAAGGTATATTAATCACTCATTTTTATTTATATATATATATGTGTGTCTCTATGTATATGTATATTCTATTAGAATAATACTTGCATATTTCAGTTAGGTGCATGATACTTCCTCGCATCAATCTTTCTTTCAATTTATCGAATAATTTTTATACATATATCATAATTAAGATCGTTCATTCTCTAAATTTGATGTGAAGATCATCTTTATAAAAAATCCAATAAGATTTCAGATTGTTTAGTTGCTAATATGTATCACATGAATGGACGTTTCACATGAGTTTCTTGATTCTTGCTAAATTTTTTGATTTATTTAGTACATATGAATGATTAAATAACTTTCAATTTATTAATTTCTTATAACGGAGATGATATTGACATTATGATTTAAAGAATAAACCGTTCTAATTATGATATATTTATAAAAATAATTCGATAAATTAAAATGATATATTGGGTGAGAAGGTATTACCGTAGTATTATCCTTAATATTATTGGATTGATGAAATTAATGTATAAACTAACTTCTGTTCACTTTTGAAGGGATTCGCTTGGAGAAAGGATTCACCTCAGCTAGACAACAGCAGAAAAATAATAATATCCAAGTGAGTAGTACGTAGTATTTTTCTGTTAATTTTTTGGTACAAAAAATTCTTCACACTCAATGATTTTCCGACTCAGAGAAGAACTATATATATATATGTTTTATGTTTGTAGCAGCTAATGTAAATTTTTTTTTTTTGGGTAAAATTTTCAGGAAGAAGGAAGTGGTGGGTTGCTGGAAGGAAGTAAGAATGTAGGTGGGCATGGTGGTGGTGTTGTATGCAAAGATGGTGGAGATCAGTGTTCATCGTCTTCATCTTCATCATCAGGTAGCTTGAAGAAAACAGTTATTTATAGAGATCAGTCAAAGAAGCCATCATCATCACATCATGAGCACTGGTTACCAAAGATTCATGAAGATTATTACGGACCTAGGAGACACAAAGCCAAGCACCATTAGGCATTATATTAGCTACCTACCTATTTTTCATACATTGATATTGTGAGCGATCATATATATACGTTAGGTGTCGATCGACTTTGTTCTTTATCAGAGTTAGACCCGGATTTCAGAAGACTGGGAATTAATTGAAGCCTTATTATATCATGCATTGATCTGCACAACAATTATAATTTTTCCCCAATAAATTAATCTAATTAACTCTATTTTCTACAAATTATGGAGCAAATTAAAATTATGGTAAAAAAATATTGATCGTTAACTTGTGTTGTTGCAGGAAGCACTAGAAAACTAATCTCTGTGACATCCTCCTCTACCACCAACACCACTTCAAAGGTTGGTTCTTAATTAATTAAATAATTAGTTAGTCAAAAGAACTTACAATATATCAATAGATGAAAACTTGGTCTGCATAATAATAAGATTCTATGCAATCCATGGTGCAGAATGAGAACAAAGGAAGCAACCACAGAGCTTCATCATCATCATCATCACAATCACCATCTGTTGTGCATCCAGATCTCACAGACATGACTGAAATGGATTATTCTCCAGCAAGAAGAAAACCTCCAATTCACAACTGAACTCATCAGTCTCACTTCTGTGTGTATTCAACGTTCAAACTTCAAACTTGAAACCAGGGAAGCACAAATAAAATTAAGAGTTATTTAATTGAGTTGAACAGCATTGCACAAATGCTGCAGAATTTAGGGATAGATTGCAGCTTAATGATATTTGCAAGGGAATTAATGATTTTGTGTACATATGTAGATCTATTATTCTACTGGGATTTCATAAGATTCATGTAACCATTGCTTCTAAGGAAACTCAAGCAAATTTTGTAACGTTCTTCATGTATTAAGGTTTGATTGTCTTCCATTTTTTCCATAATGTTGAATTATATTCAGAAATCAGAGACATGAAATAAAATAAACTGCAGTTTGTGTCTTTGTGGAGTCAGGCATTGGGCCCACAGAGGATACTGGGTTGAGCCCTCCATGTTTGAGATATTGAATGCTTATTGGGAGGGGTCTTTTACATGTGGGCTCCCCATGTTCCTTGTTGGGTCATGATCTGCTGTGGCCCAGACACCCCACATTACTATAGTGCATCATCAACATCGTCATGAAAATTGCTGTCTGCTCCTTGCTAATAGATTCCCCTAAGAACAAAGATGACATGCTTAAAAATACAATCTTGTCTAAAATATGTTTCAAACTTCTCCAATACAATTTTATTGGACCTCTTTCAAACCGGTTATGATTCAATACGTACACATTTCCTTGTCTTACAAATAATCACCGTACTAAAAAAATTCACCATTAAAATGCCGCTTCCATCTCATCCCCCCTTCCCATGAATCCAATGGAGATGGTCTCGAGGTTTGACAACACACGATTCGGAACAAACTGTGGGGGATTCTATACATGCTTCGCAGCCAAGAGAACGCTGAAGATTATATAACGAAGAATAAAATGAGAATCATTAAGATTGAGCCGCATGCTGGTTTATATCATGTAGAGAAAGTGTAGGAGAAGAGATTCCATGTTAGGTGATCTCTTGAGCAACTTCATTACCAATACCAATGCCCCAGATATTGCATTCATAAATTTGCAGCGTCAATTGCTTCAACTTTCAAAAAGCAGGTAGAAAACAAGACTTCAGGAAACAAAAGTATTAATCAAACATGAAATCATTGCAAAACAAATTAAACACATACTTAATAATAGCAGACTAACAAATCTATAAAGAGATTTATTCATATTAACAAATCACAGTTCCAACTCAAGTTCTTTCATTACCTCAAACCAATCTGTAATTGAAAATGATGAGCAGCAAGTATGAAATTATCTCTCTACAAAAGGAGGGGATCATATCTACACTTGTAAAGGAACAAGTTAGGAACTTACCTCCACAAGATGAACTGAAAAAGTTGTTGATACTGAACATTGCAAATCCTTGCCTTAAGCACCGTTGCACGGTCAGCAAAGTGAGCAGATTTCTTAACAAAATGGTAAGGGGAAACTAATATTTGCTGCCAATAGTCATTTTACATACTCAGAATTAATTTGAGGTACCCTACTCCTAACAAGACAATTATCCAAACCTACTGTTAACATCTTCGGTCCAAAAGCAGAAACGTTGACATTCAAAACTACATCCATACATCGACGATATCCTGATATTTTCAACTTCTTCACGTACAAGGCAGTTGGAGAAAAGCTTAAGGACTGAGTCATCTTCTAAAGGATCTTTAAGTGTGACCCTGATGCTGGAAAATTGGTAATAAGTTTTGGCTCCAGCGTAAAATACGTTAGTGTTTTGCAAATGGGGCTTTCAAGCAACTCTAATATATTTTCCAAATCAACACAAAGATAAAGTTGAACAACATCATCAGAGGGAGTGATGATGCCAATGTTAGGATAATAAAAATTGAAGCTTTCAATGTCGATGAAAAACAAAATTAAGAAAATAAGCCCCAAAACTCTGCGTGAAATCTAAATTGGGAATGGAAGTATGCGACAAAGCAAGACTGCTCCTATCCTCGATTTCTGATGGAGGATTTGACGCTAATGGCTTGGAAGTTGGAACCCATTAACAGAAGCAGAGCCACTGTTGAAATTGAAAGTTGAAACCTTTGAGCTTGAGGGCTTAAGCATTCATACTTAATTTTCCTTTGATACGTTTAATCAAGTAAATTTACATAGAGATATCGAAGCAGAGAAAGGAAAACGCATGTGGGAGGTCGACTCGTACCTGCTGGATGTTTCTGATCTTCAAAAGTGGATTGCTTTGTTCGTCTCAATAAGAGTTGGTTTCGCCGCCGGCAATATCAAGCCGTGAACTTTATCGCCGCTTGAACTTTCTACAAACAAGGTTAGTTTTTTTTTTCCCATATTTTTTTTTTATAATTTTTAATTTAAAAAAGCAAAGTTTGAGCTTTACTTTCATTTTTCACTATGCATAAAAAAAAAAGCAAGATAACAAAAAAATAACAGGGATATAAAAAATAACATAATAATTAATACTTAAAATTTATATATTAAATTTATAGAATTGTAAATATTATCATTATATTAGAATTTATCAAATAAATATTATCACATAATAATCATTTATTATACTCTCATCTAAGTAAATATGTATTTATCTGAATATATATTTTTTATTTTTTTATATTAAAATAAATTTAAAAATTAATATAATTTTTAACTATATAATTTCAATTTAAGGAGAATACGGATTGAAAATCCATATCTAAAAGGATTTAAGATTTAGTAAAAAATGGATTATCAAGCAATGAACTTTGTCGCCGCTTTGAGCTTTCTACAAAACAAAGTTAGTTTTTTTTATTTAATAAATAATTTTAAAAAATTAAAACGCACAATTTGAGTTTTATTTTCATTTTTCACTCGCTTTCGCTTTAGTTCGTAAGTTTGAGTTCATTTGGTTACGTGAGATTTGAACAACATAGGTATTAAAGGTGATTTAAAGACACTTTACGGGTCATGTGCGTGTTCGAAAGAAAAATATATTTGAGAGTCGAATTTAAAAATACTAAAAGATTATATTTATAGACCACATATTAATAGAGACGTACCCGTCATATATTGATAGATCTTACATGTATTAAAGTATATATGTTTGGATATAAAGTCATATTTGAGAATCGAATTTAAAAAGTTAAAAAATGCTAAAGATAACATATAAATCACGTACTATAGAGACGTGGACGATAGATTTTATCTGTATTAGTGCATGTTATAAATATAATCTCTTTAGCATTGCATTTATAAATTATTAGGTAAATTACACATAATCATATTCTCTTACATACTTATCAACTCATCGTATGATCTTCATAAACTTCCCTAGTATAAAATAAAAATTGGATTGAGTAATATCACTCACACCTAAAAAGGCTAATAAATACAAAGTTCATAGATTCACGACGAAATAAAGGAAAAATGAAAGTCATTCTATAGATATAGAAATATATCATTCCATAAGAAAAAAAACAAAACATTAACTACATGTTTAATCATCGGTTACAAACTTTTATTTTAGCGATATTATGAAAGAAAAAAATAATAATTAAATAATTTTCCAACAATTATTGAATAATAAAAAAGAATCAACAATTTTTTACCATGTACGAAAAGTAATAATTGATTTTCCATGAATCCTTTTCTCAAAGCAAACATCTCAAATTTTTATATTAAATTTTACATTCTGAGTTATATATAATTAAGTAATTTGCACTAAATACTTCCTTTTATTGGTAATTTCATAAAAAAGTTTTCTATTACCATTGATTGGCGAGGAAGAAAATATATTGATTTACATCCCAAGAGTGTAAAAAAAAAAATCCAAAAAATTTGACCTTCATTCCTGTCTTCATGAATTTGGACCCAACAACAGCCTCCTCAAAATAAAAATAATTAAAAAATTAAAAACTAGAAAGACCTCCGATGTTCTAAGTCCCATGTCGGTGTCTCTGACCGCCATGGAAACAATCAAACAACACACGTGCAGATTTTTCCCCTCAACTATTCACTCCGAAGAAGCCAACGGTAAAAAAACCCAATCCCGACGGTGAAAATCCAGAGGTGAAAAAATAATTTACAGTTCGATTTGTCACCTGACCATCACCACACCAATTTAGGCAAATTAGTACTCTCATGTTTCGCTCTTGCCTCCCAATGAGCCCGTCCTTCATTCGCCACACGGTGACAGAGCGGACGACCCAGACAACAATCTCAGTGGCGCAGACCATTTTCGTATAAACCCCTCTCTGCTTTCGAGGGTTTAAAATTCCCTCCCTTTAGCTACCATTGAGGCTTCCCCATCTTCTGGAAGCCTTCCTCTGGTTTCATCTCTCGGTTTAGGTAACTATGATCATGTCGTCATCTCACAACTATTGGGTTTTATTTTCTCGTTTTTATTTTGATGGGCCGTTTGAGGTTTTTGTGCTTCTGAGTTTGGTGGTTATTGGGTTGATTTTTGTTCTGTCTATGAATTTGTGCCCTACTGGAATTTTCAGATTGTGAAAGTATGCGCCTTTTGGAATTTTGTTATTCAGGAAAACCTAAGATTGCAGTATATAGGTTTTTGTTTTCTTGCAGAATTGTATTTGAATCATATCTTCGAGCGTCTTTGAGTAAAGGTGTTCACTTTACTGGGGTTTTGAGAGATTGCATGCGATGAAACGAATTCCAATATTTTTTTTTCAAAAAAAAGTTGTGAATCGAGTTGTTTGAATCAATCGAAATCAAATTGTTTTCAAATGAAAATGATTTTTTTTACGTGTGCTCACAAGTGGTAATGGATCAAATTCAATAAAGATGGAATTGTGATATAAGTTGGCTGTTGCTTTCCTTCCAGTTCAGATACACTGTTTGTTTGTGGAGCAGATAAGTAGATGTGCCTATAGTTGCTGGCATTTGGGGCCTTTTAACTGTAAGAGTGTCATAACACCAAGTTCTGTGTTTTACTTGCATGTGTGCAGACTTTGTATTGTGTTTTATACTTTAATGCTGTTAACTTAGAATAGTGAGCAAAGAATATGTATTTCAATGAAACTACATTTTGAAATTGACTAAGGTTATGAAAAATCAAGCAGTTGTATACATGTCAGATTGGAAATGGCGAATTTTCACTGGAATTCTTGTGCCTCTAGTTTGGGAGTTAATTAAGAATTGCTTGACATGTGTTCCCAATCGTTAATAAGTTGTTGGGTCAGAGCTGGGCATGTCTTATAGCATTAATGGTTTTTTGTTTTCGTCTTCATTTATTTTTTCATAATTGTCTATTATCAATGCCATAAAATTCGGTAGTTGATTGAATACTCAATGTTCCAACCTCAACCTATAAAAATTCAGAAAGAAGTCTTTTATTTGTTTATGCTCTTGCTTCTTCGTAGGTTCATTTTGGTCTGAGAAGAATGGGGAGTCATGGTGCTGAGCATGTTGCCATGGAGCAGATTGAAGGGTCTGAAACTCCTATTGAAATAAAAATAAAAACACTGGATTCGCAAACCTATACTCTCAGGGTCGATAAACAGGTTGTTACGCTTGTGCCTTTTTAAATAGCTCCACTAAGATCTCTCCTTAAGTTATTTGTGGCTGGTCATTTATGTTAAGTTATCTATTACGTTTGCGACATGGTAATTCTATTGGCTTGCTTGTCTTTGGTAAGCAACAATTGTATTCTTCTCATACAATCTTCACCACTACAATGCATGTATATTTCTAGTGCATCTGAATAATACGTTCCTAGCAGCTTCATAGCATCTATAAGTCAGAACTGCTTATATGCACGGAAATTTGAAAAATATGCATATGCTATTTAAAAATAATTAGTGAAGCTTATTTGTGAAGAAACTTGTCTCTAATGAGCTGCTGGTAGAAGTTTTTTGTGGAAGTTTACCAAACAGGACTAAAATATTCTGTTCTCGAAATTGCAGATGCCAGTTCCTGTTTTGAAGGAACAGATTGCTTCTGTCACTGGTGTGCTATCTGAGCAGCAACGACTAATATGCCGAGGAAAAGTTCTAAAGGACGATCAGCTTCTCTCCGCCTATCGTATCCTTTCTTGCAGTCATTTTACTATAGGATTCTCTGTCCTTCGACGTTTCCCTTTTTGTTGTTTTCCTATTTTGGTTTGTAGCAATCAGATCTCGACTTGTGTTCATTAATCCCTTATAGTTACTAACTTAAGTAATACTTGTAAATTTTTGTTGAGTACATATCCCTCTAAGAAATGAGTGCCACTAAACTGCAAGCGCAGAAGCGGTAATATAGTCGTGTTTATATGTGTACTGATAACTTTCAGTCATAATCCAATTTTCCTCTGCTGCAAGACTTGCAAGAGAAGGTAATGTTACTTTGAAGTGAACATAGTTAAAGTCACTTACAATCTCCTACCGAATAAAATTAATGATAATATACCAATCATCACCAGGAAAGATAGATTAAGACAACTTAGATAAGCTAAGTACATATGAAGGTATATTATGTTTTTGCAGTTAAAGAGTACTTGTTGCAAGATTATATTTGAATGTGTTGTAATTTGATGTTGCATGTAAGTTTTTTGTGTCATATCTTGACTTAAAGTAAGATAATTTAAGCTTCATTTTCACAAAGTAGTTGCCATTTTTCGGGGAATGTTGTGAAAAATCCATTGATTGATGCAGGGGACTCATGTCCAGTGATTGAATCTCCCTCTTCCCCTTTGGCCAATTTTTACCAATAAATTATAGAAGGATCCATTGACCAAAGTCACATATTCTTGCTGAGAGATTTCTTCTATCAATAGAAAAGTTGTAATACTTGTCTGCTGTTCGCATTTTTAGATCAAGTTTCAATAGTTAGGCATTATATGAATATCTGTAATATGGTTCTGTTATTGGATTTCGTAGCGTATGTCTTATTCCACTTTTTCTTATAAATAAAGTTTCACTCACCAAGTTTTCATGTTAAGCATTTGAAACTTAACACAATTTAGATGTTGAAGATGGTCACACCTTACATCTGGTTGTCAGACAACCTATTCCACCATCTGAAGGATTGCCAAATTTTCCAGGTTGATGTGAAACTTTTTATATATGATACTACTTAATTTTATATGTTTCACATTGTTAATGTGTTTTAATCATTGGACACATTGTTTGCACACTTAATGACAGTGTGGGTTGTTTGTAAAAATTGGTTTTCCAATACGCAAAGCCTTTTTTTATTTTTTTTGGGTAGGTATTTTTGGTTCAACTATAAAATCATTATTTGCATGCTTCAACTTTGTGTAGGAACCGATCCCGCTTCAAGTACAAGTGATGGTCAGCATCAAGTTGCCCCTGGTGTGGTCATCGAAACTTTCAGCATGCCTGTTCAAGGGGATGGTTTTCCTTCAGAAATCAATCGGGTGAGTATTTAACTAAATAAGTTGTATTTGTGCTGGCCTTATTATGTAGTAAGGTAATGATTCTCCTCTTAATTCTGCTTCTGAACAGATCATCTCTGCCATTCTCGGCTCTTTAGGATTACCTACAGTTGGTAGCGAAGGGATTGAAGTCAGGGTAAATTTAAAATTGATATTTCAGATGCTAATCACTTATACGATTGGAAGTATGGGATAGTAGACTTTTCCTAAGCATTGTACAATAAATCTCTCTCTCTCTCTCTCGCGCGCGCGCGCACAATTGCACTTGAACACTTCCAAATCAGTTACAATATACAAAGATGAAAATATGTAACCATGGCGTTACTTGAGGAAAAAAATGGGTGCTTGGAGGCTGCCAAAGAAAATAAATCATAATGATGTTTTGAGAAAATTGATGGTTACTGTTTTTGGTGTGTACTCACATATGCATATCAATTTTGTTTTAAATTCATGTGTTTTATGCTTATATAATCTGGTATTTTGATGATTAATATTTTGAAGGAAGATGGGTCACAGAGGCAGGAAAGGACACCAAGTTTGAGTGGCATGTTCGATTTTTCCCAACTTCAATCTGAGCAAGCTGGCCAAAGGGATCCATCTGATAGATCAAATGCAACTTTTGGTCATCCAACAGCATTTTCAATGGGGACTCTACCACCCATGGCAAGTTTGAAATTTTCAATTTGCTTGATTCGTTTTTATTCTCAATGTCCTATTTTGATCATTAATTTAATGGCAAAACAATGATGAAACTATTCTGCTATATTGGTGGTCTCTGTAGGTAATTCCTGATTCTTTGACTACTTTAACCCAAAACCTCACTCATATGAGGCCTGAATTTGAGGCCATTGGTGAGTTTCCTATATAGAAGATTTCATATTAATATAAATTTTGTTACACCAATTGTAATAGTCTGCTGAAATAGTTTCAACTTATTTACCAACAGTCAGAGAGGGGGGAAGCAGTCAAGCAGCTGCTACTTTTAGGACTGAAGAAAGTTCCAATAACTCATCACGTGCAGGGTTAAGGCAAGAGGGGCTTCCCTCCCCTGCATCCTTGGCTGAAGTCACGCGTTCTACTCGAGTATTACTCCGCGAACAAGTTGGAGATTCCCTACTTGTGCGTTCATAAGTGTTATTGTAATCTACACTATATTATTGCCACTATATAATTTGGTGTTCCAAACTCTTAGCTTGATTTTTTTTAGTTAAGGGAGCAGTGTTATTGTTTGGAAGCAGAATATCTTATATTGGCTACATGCTTTTAACGGTTTGATTTATCATGTTAAAAGAACAACGTTGCAATTTTTCATGTTACATCTTGGCAGCAACTTGCAAGTCAACTGGAGAATCAAGGGAATGTGATTGATCCCTCCGCACGACTGGGCGCTCAAACTATTGCATTGAGAACTGGAAGTTTGCTTCACAACCTTGGTGCCTGTTTACTTGAACTTGGTCGTACAACCATGACACTACAACTGGGTCAAGCACCAGTAATGTTTTTGGAACTCTAAATTCCTTTTTATGTCATGTTGTCCATTTAGATGTTAGCTGACCCCATAAAGTTTGCTTCTGCTTATCTATTTGCAGTCTGATGCAGTGGTTAATGCTGGGCCTGCAGTTTTCATATCCTCGACGGGCCCTAATCCGATAATGGTTCAGGTAATTTTCTAAACATTTAATTCATACCTCTCCTTGTAAAATTGTTCTTTTTGCACTTACTGAATCTGAATCATATTTGGCCAGCCTCTTCCTTTTCAATCAGGAACAAGCTTCGGTGCTATCCCCATGGGAGCTGTGCAGCCTGGTTCTGGTATTGTTGGCGGACTTGGTACTGCTTTTGTTCCAAGGCGTATTGATATTCAAATACGAAGAGGTACTTCCTCATAATATACTGCTTCTATTGATTCTCTGTTAAATATTGTCTAAATATATGCTAATATTTAATCACTATTCATTTTATCCTTAAGGGTCAACAGCTGCCACACCCAATGTCACTCGAGAGGAACATGGGGATACTCAGCAGCCTTCAGAACATAGAAACCCAATAACAAGTTCTGCAGGTGAAAATCCTACTAATCAAATGACTTCAAGGGTTTCAAATGGTCCAGGTTTTACTGGAGACTCGACTGTAAGGATAGTACCAATCAGAACTATGGTTGCAGCAGTACCTGCTCCTCTCAATCGCGTGCCAGGAGATTCTTCTGGTAGTTCGGTAGGTTTATACTATCCATTACTTGGAAGGCTTCAACGAGTAGCTTCTGGTCATGTGGATGGTGAACAAGGATCTCCACCGCTTGGAGATCATTCTCCTGCCGGTCTTCATACTAATCAGCAGTCCTCTGAATCTGGGGCAGAACAGCAAACCGTTGGAGGTCCTGCAAGAGAGGGTAATATACCTTGTGGCGGTGCCAGGGGAAGGATAATTTTTTTTTTTTTTGGGCTCCGCCAGTGAATATATCTAGCAAGCTTAGTTGAAATTAATCATTTTTTTTACAGTTAAATTGCCTAATAAAGTTAACCCAGGCGGTTAAGTTGCTACTGAAGGTTGAATATTCATCAGTGGCTGTTTTACTGCAGGATCAACTCCCAATTTAACACAGCCATCTATTGCACGAAGTGTTAATATCAACATTTTATCAGCTGGTGGAACCCAAAACACCCAAGAATCCAATAGACAGATCCCAAACAGTGTTTTGCAGCTTCTAAGGGGCCTCTTTCCTGGTGGTGAAGTTCATGTAGAAGATGGCAATGTGGAGGCAGTGAATACAGGTCCTGTACCAGATCAGGCAAGGACATCTACTGGTATCACTGGTGCAGAAGCAGCAGAACCAAGGGCTACCGATGAAGGAATATTTATGTCTAATTTGCTTCATCAAATCATGCCATTCATTTCTCAAGCGGCAGGGGGAGAGCCAGGTCATGATTCTTCAGAGCACCAAATGGCCCAGGATTCTTCCACCAGGGTATGTGCTACACCAGTTACCCTTGCCATGGCCTTTTGTTTTTGCTTTTGTTTTTTTGGTCATCTTTTCATGGAATTATACAGCTCATGTTGTATAAGTGCTCTCTTTCTCATTAATGACCAAACAAAGCATACACAAAACGTGATGTTACCAGTTCCTTTGAGAAATTAGTAACATAAAGTATTTGTTTTGCAGGGTGAGAACTCCAATGTTGGCTCATCCCGTCAGCAGAGTGAATCTGAGCCAAATCCTCCTAGTTCAAAACGCCAAAAGGTGAAGATGACTTAAATCTTAATACAATTTCATTTCTTTCTTCTACTTTGTTCTGTGTTCTTTGTTTTCAGTGATGTTTATGAATGGTATTATGACTTTTTTCGGTTCAGAGGGAATGAGTTACGATTAGAGGGAATGAGTTAACGATTAGAAGGTTAAAAGCAATGGCATTCGCAACCGCGACCAGGTGATTAGTTTTCGTGCGTACAGTTGTGTCGCCTCTCTTCAACAGCCAAAAAGTGGCATGGCTCATTGTGAAACTACAATCTTGTTTTTCACCTCCTCAAAGCGAGATTGTAAAATTTCTTGAGTTGTGGAGATTGATATTGTTGGTACATTTTTTTGATGATTATAGTGTTACATGACTTGAATTAGTGTCTGGTTTTCCATGGAGCACTCCTTATGGGTCTCCAATCTCTATGGAATCTTATATGAATGTCGCATAAAATGGTAGATGAGGCAGGCTTGAAGTTCACACCTTGCTGATGCAGAAAAATATGTGAGCCGAGTCTCAGTGTATGTAAAGTTCAAGCTTTTGTTCTCTCACTCTCCTCTCCTTGTTTTTTTTTTCGTGATATGGGCCTATTGGTCCATTGATGCGTTATGTTCGGATATATATTCCTGATTAGGGATGGGCAAACCATGTCAACAATATATGATGAAATTAAAGGTCTGTCAATGCAGATGATAGCTCATGCCTGAACCGATATCGCTTGCTGAGATGATGGAAATAAGGGTTATGTAACTTAGATCACAAATGGTTACTGCCCTTTTTAAAGTCGTATAATAGTAGTCGCTTTCAAAATCCAAAATCCAACAGAGAGAAAATTATATTATACGCATTAAGTATCAAATTCGTATTTATTTTGCGAGAGTAGAATTTTTCACATATGGTATGCATAGAAATATTTCTTATGACAGGTGGACCATAACACTATGTGCCACTGGGCCTAGCACTACGAAGAAAATTTAAAAAGCCCACGGAGTTGGGATTGGGCCGATATGAAAAACCCGCCCAAGTTGGCCCGAACCCACCCGAATCCTCGCCCATATAAATGAAGACGCGGAGTTAGGGTTTAGCGTTTAGTTTGCAGTGGAACGTTAACTCGCCTCCACTGTAAGATAAGCTCAACTCCTCTCCCCTGAGCTAATCAACATGGCGGAACAGGTCGGTTTATTTCTTTCTCCATATGTTTATATATATTATATTGACCTGTTCTTAAAATATTGGAGTTTAGATCTTTCTAACAATGATTTTATATCCTGAAATTTTGTTTTCAGACTGAGAAGGCGTTTCTGAAGCAGCCTAAAGTTTTCTTGAGGTTGCCGATCAAACAATTTTCATTTTTCTTATTACTATTAATATTGTGCTGGGCTTGCATATTGATTTATTGTTTTTGCAATCATATAATTGATCAGCGCGAAGAAATCTGGGAAGGGGAAGAGACCTGGAAAGGGAGGCAACCGTTTCTGGAAGAACATTGGTCTCGGTTTCAAGACTCCCAGGGATGCCATTGAAGGTTCCTCCCTCCTTAATTATTTGGCTTATATGGTTTAAGTTGTGCTGTTTTATTAAAATGATCATGGATTTTAATTTGATTAATCGTAATTGTGTATATTTATGTGTATAATGGCTCGTGCTCAAATCCTGGGTTCGTGCTTGATTAATGGTTTATTATTTGTGATCTTTGAAACTTTTATGATATGGATCCCAGTTCTACCGTCCCTTTTTTGCCTTATTATTCTACTGGTTTATGTATTTCATCTCGTACTGGGTGACTTAGGAGTTGAAGTATGTTATTTTCTGAAACAAATGCTGCACTTTGTTTTTGTTTCTTGCAGGCACTTACATTGATAAGAAATGCCCATTCACTGGAAATGTTTCTATTAGGGGTCGTATCTTAGCTGGAACTTGTCATAGTGCTAAGATGAATAAGACCATCATTGTTCGACGGAATTACCTACATTATATTAAGAAATACCAAAGGTGTGTTCTTTGCATCCATTTCTCTTCTGTTCTTCAATTATGTTGCCATTTTGGAAAAGAATGCATCTTTCTTCTGTTCTGAAGTGTTGATCTTTTTTGCTTCTTGCTGAAGATATGAGAAGAGACACTCAAACATTCCTGCACATGTTTCTCCATGCTTCCGTGTGAAGGAAGGCGATCATGTTACCATCGGCCAATGCAGGTCATATACCTTAGCTCATTGTTTTTCACCTCCTCTGAATATTGTTCAGCATATGAACGTTCTCATTGTTGCCTTTGTTGTTTTGCTCCCAATGTTCAGGCCATTGTCCAAAACCAAGAGGTTCAACGTCTTGAAGGTGTCTCCTGCCGGATCTTCTGGTGCTGGCAAGAAGGCTTTCACCGGAATTTGAGTATGAGTTTGGTTTCTGATTTTCATAGTAGGCTGGTTCTGTAGGGACTTGGAATAGTTTCTAGCTCTGTTGTTTCACAATCAATGATACTATTAATTTTACGCTTCAATTCAATTATAGTTCGTGTCCAGCTTGTTTGTTTCTCAAACAGCTTAATAAGTATCTAACCGATTTTTTAACTGTTTTCTTCCTACACATTACAAGAGGCCAGAATTAGGGTTTATAAGTTCGGGGAAGTGACGATTTGGGAAGATGAGTCAAATTCATTTACGTCTGACAACTTTTCGTAGGGTGAGACTGAGAGTAGGAAGAGGAAGGGTGATTTGAACTCCATCTCATTACGCACACAGTAGCTTTTCGATTTTATAAATTTCACTTGTTTCCACCATTAATCAGTATTTTATTCCCTGCAATTTATTGTATAATTTTAACCCTTCACCTTAAAAATTACCCATTTACCCGGAATTCAATATTCAATTCGTCACCATTAGTCAGTATTTTATTCCCTGCAATTTACTGTATAATTTTAACCTTTCACCTTGAAAATTACCCATTTACCCGGAATTCAATATTCAATTCGTCGCAATTTATAATAATTTTAACTGAATATAATCTTGGTGTTCAATGGAAAATTAATAGTTACTACACAAAATATTCCGTGAGGTAAAAATTAATAAAAAATTTTCTCAATTCAAATTAATACAAGTGATGGATTTGATTACAGTTCAGTCTCTTTTTCTTTCATTGTGAGTTTCGTTTTTGCCTTGTTGTCTTACCCTACACCGTCCCATCCGGTGGAGCAGCTTGTGCCACGTCATGGTCTACCAACAGGCCAGCAATAGGCCATGTTATGAACACTAAAACGTGACGTTTCGGTTTCGGTTTGTCCATTGTTAATTTTCAGTGAATGTCCTTTTAATTTCATTTTCAAACTTTTTGGGCCAATTATTTCCATCTAATAAAAAACAAACAATCATATCTTTTTTTGTTAATAAAACAAACCATATGTCTAATCTAGATTATCTCTTAACTTATTATTAGGCGGGTAGATTTTTTTGGAGGAGATTTGACTGCGGTTTTACCTCCTCAAAAATTGAGAATATATATCGAAGAAAATCAACGCATAATATGAAATTCTGTTATATTTAATCGATTTTGTTTGATCCCAAAAAAGATCTTGATAGTGGGTGGGATCGGGTTTGAGTGATCTTCGGAGTCTGATCTTGATCGGTCGATATGATATCAACAAACTTTAATAAACAAATATATTAAATAATGACTGATAAATTTAACAAAGTAATATATTTTGTTATACTTGACGTTTGGTTAATAAAAGGAAACGTATAGAAAATAAACAATTGTCTTTTAGACTAATTCCTATTTTTTAGTGTAGTTAATGTCAAAGTATTATTGAAATACTCTAATCATGATAGTTCATATGAAATTAAATTCAAAATTAAGATATTCTGATCAATAACTCGATATTGAAAATTTAGTATATTTCGATTTCTAGATTCATGTGGGCTATTCGAGTCGAGCGTAATTAATGTCAAAGTATTATTGAAATACTTTGATCCTAATAGTTCATATGACGTTAAATTTAAAATCAAAATATGCCAACCAATAACTAAACATTGAAAATTTATCAATGGTTGGTGGTTCAAGTGGAAAAGAGTTTATTCCTCTTAAGCAAGATCCCGAGTTTAAGTCATTGTGAATAAAGTAATCAACATTAAAGAAAGCTCCGCTCGTATTAGGGTTCTACGTGACTCGAGGGTTAGTCATCACCTAAGAATGCCTTGATTTTCACAAACGACACACTGAAAATTTAATATATTTTAATTCTTATATTCTTGTGTAAATTGAGATATGCCAATTACCGAATTTACCATTGAAGCATTTGCCTTTTCGATTAGTTAAAATCTTGGAGCAAATTTAGAACGACTTTTGCATGTCATATTCCTTTCTTATTCAAGTTCAAAAAAAAAACTTTTCTTATTTTACTTTCTTGAGTTTCGAAAATCTATTTCCTTTCTTGTTTACTCGCTTCCTTCACATTCTGATTCAAGTTCCACCATGTCAATGGTCTTTTAGCTCGAAAGCATATGTGAGGATACAGTGGTTGTCGACAAAAAACAGAGCGTGTTGAGCTATTTCCCAGCCCTTCGGTCAGGAGAGTGGTCTGATATTGGAGGTCGAACTCATATGGAGGATACTCATATATGCATTGGTGATTTAGCGAAAAATTATGGTTATGAACTACTCAACGAGGAAGCAATCTCCTTCTATGGTGTAAGTTTACAACAATTCAAACCATCCCAATGCTTCTCAAGCTCTTCATTGTGAAGAATATGAAGAAATATTTTTTGGACAATTTGTAGATAGTTAAATTAGAATTGCAGAACTTTAAGGGTACTTGCAACCATCTAATGGTAGCTCATACATAATGGTTTAGATGTTCTTTCTTTTCTTATAATTTAATGTTGTAAATGGAAATTTGAACAATAGGTATTCGATGGCCACGGAGGACATGATGCAGCACAGTTTGTTCGTGACAATTTGCCAAGGGTCATTGTTGAGGATGCTGACTTTCCATTGGAACTTGAAAAGGTGGTAGCAAGGTCATTTATGGAGACAGATGTTGCATTTGCAAAGACATGCTCTTGCGAGTCTTCCCTTGCTTCTGGCACAACTGCACTTACTGCAATGATATTTGGGAGGTAAGGAACTCTTTCTTCTGGTGTAGGCTCATTTATAAATTTCAATGATGGTGTTGATTTACAAGCAATGTCTTGAATAATCTGTTACTGAAAGCCTTGTCCATCTGAGTAGAGGGTAAGAGAAGAATTCCTCAACTGATTCCTATACCAGAACAGCTGTGCCTGTTGAGTGATGAAAAAAAGGAAATAGTTATAGCACAGAAAACTGATTTAGTGTGACCCAATCTAGGTGGTCAAAATGGCTGAGAATGACCAAATCCTATATCTCCTCGTTTGAGTTGATTATATTACATCTAAACATTATTGACCTCTTCACATGCCTCACTCTTGAACTGCTGGAATTGTTTTTATCACCCTTTGTTACTGTTATAGTCAATATCACCTTAAAAGAATCATTTTGAACAGGTCTTTGCTTGTGGCAAATGCTGGGGATTGCCGGGCTGTATTGTCTAGACGTGGAAAGGCTGTAGAGATGTCAAAAGATCATAAGCCCTCCTGCTCAAAAGAAAGAATGCGGATTGAGTCCTTGGGTGGATATATTGATGATGGTTATCTAAATGGTCAGTTAAGTGTCACCCGTGCATTAGGTAATTGGCATCTTGAAGGAATGAAGGATGCGGGTGAAAGGGGAGGACCCTTGAGTGCTGAACCGGAACTCGCATCAATGACACTGACCAAGGACCATGAGTTTTTGATCATTGGTAGTGACGGGATATGGGATGTGTTCACCAGCCAAAGTGCCGTTGACTTTGCTCGAAGGAGACTCCAAGAGCACAACGATGTGAAGTTGTGCTGCAAGCAAATAGTCGAGGAGGCAATCAAGCGTGGAGCATCTGACAACTTGACGCTTGTTATGGTGAGTTTCCACTTGGAGCCACCTCCACATGTGGTAGTAGTAGAGAGGCCTAGGGTCGGACGAAGCATTTCTGCTGAGGCACTTCAGAATCTCAGATTCTGCTTAGAAGGCTAGATTACTTGTTATTTGTCGATATTTCCCTGCTGGGCAAAGGTTTGAACGTGGTCAGTAATAATGCTTCGCCGATGGGCCAGAGTTCGACTTGTGTATATATATTCATCCAGAAGAGGACCTGCTACTTTGCTTCCTTTATTTATCTGGTGATCCAATCCCTTCCATGAAGATGGAAGGATGAGGAAGGGGTTGATTGGCAAAGGAATGTGTTGTGTATTTGGAGGGTAAGCAGGCGCGTTTGATTTGAGAAGAGGTTGTTCTGTTAATGTACCTTTATTCTTTCAAGGTATATGCAGGTTTGTACATACATTTATACGTCAGAACTTTCATGTCTTTCTAATTCTTATGATAAGACACAGCATAAAACCAGACCGTTTTGAAAAAATTTATGATAAGAGATTCTATTTGTATACAGTAAGAGACCCAGCAAGCTGGGAACAATGAATTGAGTTACAAAACAATGGAATACATGTACAAATCCTGCACTGAAACTATTTGCATGTAATCTAATTTTCTGCTACAAATCTCAATCATTGTGTGCCTATGCTATACAGAGACAGACCATCTTCCATCATCCAACTTCTCTTTAATCTCAGTTCTCGCAATACGAATCAAAAACAATGTTGCACAGCAGATAGCTACAATCAGCATGAAAAATACATTGTTCCAACCTGTCGTGGAAATATATCCGGCCAAAAGTGGGCCAAGAGCCGCCCCGACAGAACCCGTGCCGTCTATAATTGCAGTTACAGTAGCCAATGCCCGGGAATTTCCTCTGATCACTGTCTGGGTACCAAGATCAGCAGCAACGGCTGTTGTTATGAGTGAATATGGGCCATTCACCAACAATCCAGCAAGAAACATCAAAAGAACATTGGCAACCATAGATAGGCTTCCATAAACTCGGTAGAAAACAAGAGCTGGAACTGAAAGCAACAAAAATACAATTGAAGTTACAGCTCGAGCTTCAATCATATCAGATATCAGTCCTGCTAAAATTCCACCGAAGACTCCTCCAATATCGAATATGGCTGAAAGGTTCCCAGCAGTTTTGTGTGACAAATGGACGCCAGCAACAGCTACAAGGTGAAACAATATATAATGAACACCAGAAGATAATAAAACCTTAGAAAAACAGTGGCTTCTTGGATACTGATGTGGGAATCATTAGGAATTGATTACTTTATTTACTCAGAATTTATGCAACAAATGCATTATCTTGATTATTTGTAATTTTAAAGAGTATACACATATAGGTACTGTGAGATTTCCACAATAAAGAGTATAGACCTATATTTATCCGGTCACCTTGTTAGTTCAATTTTAAATGCTCCTGATTATCTGTGAACTCACACAAAGAAATTAATTTATTCATTATAATCCGGTATGGCGTATTTGAACCAGAACAAGAAAATTCAATTTGAAAAGCATATAACCTGAGGAAGTACCTGTGTGCCTTATGTAGAAGGGCAACCAGTAAAGAAAAGTGTAAGACACTAGCTTTGAAAAGAAGAGGCAAAAAGCAAACGGTGTCACGCCTGGTAACCTCCATGCCTCCAAAAAGCCAATTGCAGCCAAAGAGTCTGCGCTCTCTTCGACATCTGCATTTGCTGTCCCAAGAAGGCCAGCTTCCTCTGTTTCCAGTTTCCCCTCCAAATTCTTTATGCCATTAACTTCCACATTCATCTGAATCTCCTTTACAGGGGACTCGTATCCCAAGTCGTTCGGACTCACGGGAAGAAACAAAAATACTAGAACCCCCACCAAAATCACCAAAACCCCAGGCACCACAAAGGACCAACCCCATCCAAATTCCAAAATCCCCGACGCCACAACTGATCCAATAATGTTTCCAACCGAGGTATGTGAACTCCACAGCCCCATGATCAACCCCCTCTTTTCTTTCTCAAACCAGTTTCCCACCACTGCTACCACACAAGGCCATCCAATTGACTGAACCAACCCACAAAGAAGTTGAACAGCCATAAAGTAGCCCAGCACATGAACATCAAACCAATATCCTAACCCGAAAAGTATTGTTAAAATGCCACTACACATCATCCCAAACACAAGAAACAATCTCAAATCAATCCGATCACCGACATGTCCAGCAAAGTACATTCCAATGGAATAGGCAGATAGAAATGCAAGATCAAGTTCTCCTAGCCGGTGGGTACCCCTTGGACCATTAAACGGAGCCCATCCTGTATCGACGGAGCTCGAATTGGACTGAAATGTGGGTCCAAGAACACTCTTGACAATGCTTGGGGGCTTTCTAGAGGCATGAAAGGAAGCATAGGCAAGGAAGGTGATGCTTAAGACTGAAATTTGGTGGAAAGCTAAAGTTTTGTGTGGGGGTTTGAGGGTTGGGAAGAAATTGAGAGCTGGAGCTAGGGTTGGGGTTTTCGACATTACGTATTGAGCTCAAAATTTTAGAATTACTATACACTCAAAGCTATACAGAATTCTCAAATTATACAGAAATAGAAACTACAGAGAAAGATGGTAAATCCAAAAACATAGAATCTTTAGTTGCATAGCGGATTCACTGACTGCAATGAAACCCTAGGATTACGATCTTACCTGATCTTTTCTTATGAATCTTTGAATGTCGCGGGAAGAAGGCGACAGGGGGCTCCAGTTTTAATTTTCTGATCCAATATCTCAAATGTATACGAACTCTTACAAATAATAATAATAATAACTTGAGAGATCTGTATTGAAGGGGAAGGCCCCAAGATTCAAAGATGAACGAGACTTTCCCGGTAATGACTTGCCCAGGAGAGAGTCTCTGAGTCTCTGAGTGTCAACGAAAATGTTAACGATGATATTAAAAATATATATAATTTTTATTTTTTGTCAAAAGAAAATATAATTATTGAGATTTCACAAAATATTTTGAATGCTCGTTAATAAATAATACTATTATAAGCTATTTAGAAAGGTGTGATAGCTATTTAGAATAAACTTCATGAGGTTTTTGTTGAAATTTAAAAAAAAATTGATACAAAATCATGAGTTATAATTCATAATTTTTAAAGAAAATACAATTATTTGAGATTTCGAAAAATATTTTGATTGCAAAATACCAATACCAATTTCTTTATTGGTATTGTGCACTCAAAAATATTTATTAGTCCTTTGAGACATGTCCTCGATTTATTGCCAAGAAATATTCGTTGTATGAATTTTTTTTAAGCTAGAAATTGTAAAACTCTAATAAATACAGTAGCTAAGTCATGAAGCAACTATATGGCTCGAAATTCCAAAAACATATGGAGTTTTAACATGATGTTGAAAAAACTTACCATGAGATAAGAATGGAACTAGGATAAAGACTAACGATACAAGATTAGGATTTCAAAGTTCAAATTTGATTGCTTTTATGTTTTGAGTTTCATTTTTTTATAGCACGGGTGATGTAATAAACACTAATGATATGAGATGATATTCAGTTTGGGTTTTTCAATAGAAAGGTTTTTATGAACTCTTAACAAAATGATTTGGGGTTTCCTAGTTCATTAATTTTTTTTTTCAAAATTTCTAGCTTAGAATTTAAAATTATAAAATTTATATAAACTCTAGAGTGGATATTGCAGATTGAAGAAAATATGTCAGTTTTTTCTATTTTGAGCTTAGGCTTTTCAATAAAGGAATATGTGAAGTCTAACAATAAGTGATTAAAGTTTGAAGTTCAATTTTTCTTTGTTTCTGAGTTTGAATTTTGAAATTATAAAGTTTATATGGGTTGTAGCATTTGAAATTGCATATTAAAAAAAATTGTCTCTTTTGCATTTTGAGTTTGACTAATAGAAAAGTTTATGTGAACTCTAATAATATGAGTACAGTATTTCGAAGTTCATTTTTTTTTTTTCATAATTCAAGTTTCCTATTTAATTTATATGAACTCTAGTCTTTGATTGACATTATATAGAATGGCTATAGTACCCAACCGCAGTTAGCAGATAGTGCATTTAAGTAGGATATAATAAAAAAAATAACATAAATAAAAAATCCCTTTATTTTCTAGCCTTTAGATTTTAATTTAGAATATCTAACGGTCCATATCCCACACCGCACTTAGTGTGATGGGGTGCTGTAGAATTTCCGGATATTATGGGTTCCTTTTTGAGTTTTTTTTTTTCAATTAAAATGTTTTGTGTAAACCCAAACAATATGAGATTAGGGTTTCGAAATTCAAACTTTTTTCTTTCAAAACTTGAGTATGATTTTGTATTAAATTCTTTCTCCAAAAAATGATACCAAACACTACATTTCATATAAATATTATAATTTTAAGGTATGAAGGTCATTCAAAACCCCAATCACATATGGTTAGAGTTTACATTAACCCCTCTTATGGAAAAAAAAAAAAAAACTTAAAAAAGAAAACTCAAAACTATTTTTCCAATTCACAATATCAAATGCTAAAATTCATATAAACCTTATAATTCCAAAATTTAAACTCAAATTTTGAAATAATAATAATAATAATCTTTGAAATACCAATCTCATAGTTTTGATGTTTTTTTTTTTTCCGAGCATAGTTTTGATGTTTACATCGTTCTTTGAATTTGATATTAACCATTATCACAAGCCATTTGAGGCATATGTTGCCATTCACTAACTTTTTTACAATATTTTAACACAAAAAGATATCAAACTCAATTAAATTCTGTAACGCGTCTGAAAGGGAATCTTGGGTCGAAAATAATTGGAATCTTCACTGTCAACTTCAAAATAGCTTAGAGGATGATAAGTCCAAATAGGGAAAGTATTTTGATATTTTTTTGAAATTTCAAAAACTAACTAAATTTGTAAGTTATAATTCACAATTTTTGTGAAAAATGCATCTGCCGAGATTTTTTAAAATAAGGTATGAAGGTCATTCAAAACCATCCCCGACAACTTCAAAGTATGTGTGGGGGTGATGAAAATTGAAATATAATAATAATTTTGAAATTTTTGTCGAAATTTCGAAAACCATTACGAAATATTTTACAAAATAATTAAATAATTAAATAAATAATAATAATAATAATATATCAATAATGGATTCAAATAAATTAATAATAATACACATAATTAATACTTACGGTATAGATTGGACTTATCTATTATAATAGAATCCAACCAATGTAATATAATTGATATTTTAATATAGTAGAACACCAAACACCAAGTTAAATAATCAATTTATCTGAACAATAAATTAGTTTGTCCAATTAAAATAATTAATATAATACAACATACCAAACAAACGAGAAGTAAAATGAATTTTTTTTTTCTCAAAATTTCAAAAAACAAACAAAAATAGTGAACCATATTCATAATTTGGGAACGATGCAACGACGGTTATCTTGAGGACATATTATCCGATTCAAATTCAAACTATTAAAAACTTAACAATTCAATACGATTTGAATTTTCAAAAAATATAATTAAAACTGTTCAATTACAAAACAAACATAAAATTCTTATGGAAATTGTTCACTAAAAAGATTTGCGACAATTGAAATGGCAAAATAATACTTTTGAGTACATATTACCCAAATTCAAATGGTTCAAAACCTAACAATTCAACACGATTTGAATTTTCAAAACATAGAATTGAAAACGTTCAATTCAAACTTGTTCCAATCCAAAACATACATAAAATTCTTACAAGCTTAAAATTCTTATGTAGATTGTCCACTAAAAAGACTCCTCCAAAACATAATATTTTTTCTAAAATTCCACTAATCTCATCAAGATTTTATTTATTCACATGAAGATTTCATCCATACAAATTATAATTCCAAACATTTTAAACTTCATATATGCCGGGATTAATGTTTAAATATTATTTAAATTCAGAAGTAGAACAATTAGTTAAGAAATCTCACTCCTTTGCTACTTTACATAAATGGTGGCATCAAAATTTCTATTGGGTACAACAATCGCACAGTTATAGGACATCCAAAAGAGTGGAAAAAATGTACTCTTTAAATCACCCCATTTCTTTCAATCACGAGGAAATAGATACTGGAGATGAGATATCGAAATGAATGATAAATATTACAATAATTCTTCTACTGGTTCTCACGAAACTGAAGTTGCCTACCTTATGAAGCCGGTTATATCATTTGCTGGTGAAGATCAGCTGCCTGCTGAGCAAGTTCCACCATCATGGCCTCGTCGAAGAATTTGTTGATGCTCACGTCCTCACTCATTCCCTGTCAATTTTGACAACACAAAAACCTCAACAAACTTATGCCGCCGCATATGGCTTTCTTCCAAAGCTAGAGCGCGCGCGAGAGAGAGAGAGAGAGAGAGAGAGAGAGGCCATATGCTTTTACCTTTCTACGTCTGGTCTTGACCATAAACTCCCGGGCCAGATGCTGAATAGGGGCAGGTTCAAGGGGTCGTAGAACGATGCTTTTGTCCAGGGGATCCCCAGGAACTATAGCCCAGTGATCAAACACTGATAGGCAGAAAGCTTGTCCTTGGGTATGATACCTCAAGTCTGTCTCAAACCCAAAAGACTCGATCACAGGTAAAAATGCCTGAAGTTCAATGGAAAAGAAAAGGACTGATAAATAAAATGCCAGAACCATTTTCATCACTCTCGTGAAAAAACCCAAGACCAGTAAAATGTAATTGAACTCTACACGAAACAAAGTTGAGCCAACGAACCTTAACAATATAAGCAGGAGTCCCAGGTTGAGGAACATCAGCCGTAACATGTCCACGCCTGCGTGATAGAACAGTGTAGATTGCAGAAATACAGTCTATTGGTGTTTGTATCTGAAAATCAGTATCAGAAATTAATCAGAAAATCGAAGTACAGCCCTTCATTTGAGTGACAGGGTATTCATACATTACGCATGCTAAGTTCCTACGGATCTCAATCTACGTCGAAATCCAAATAAATTAGTCACTTAAGTGGCTTTGATAAATAACCTAATCATTTAAGTAGCTTTGCGAAATAAATTAAATTCTAAACAATCATCTATCATCTATTTTGTTTCACCTATTGATGTAGAACGGGTAAGTAAAATATAGAACTCAGGGAGGATTTTGGAGAGAGGAACAGAGCCAGGAAAAAGAGAAAATTCAGAGGAGAGATTTAAAAAGGAATCTTTATTCATAAACAAGTCTGACTCTAAATATTCACAGCTAGGGTATTTATAGGATGGTAACCTAAAAAGAACACGAAAGTAAATATTAATCCTACCTTGAATAGGAAGGAAAACAATAAACCTAACTAAACAGAGAAAAGTAACAACAGCCCTAATCGACTCATAATGGATTACTGCTTATACTGCTCATTCTACTCATGTGACAAGAACTCAACACCGACGAGTTAAGATCAGAAAAATTAACATCAGTTAAGAACGAGGGTGCCAACGCATATATGTTTATTTCATGCATTCAATAATTGGAGAATGGTGCTGAATCCTAGAATATATCAGCCAAAGAAGGAAGCTAAGCCATGAAAACTACGAAATTCTGGAAAGGCCTTAGAAGTAGAGGTCTTCGGAGTAGGCCAGTTTGTAACACCAGCAACTATATCACAATTGGCGCTTATTCTTGCAGCTTACACAACAAAACCAAGAAAAAGCACTTGAGACCGAAGGAAAGAACACTTCTTCGGATTGGCATACATTTTTTTGGTCATAATATATAAGGAAGACTACTTGAAGATGATCCAAATGTTCTTCTCGGGCTTTACTATATATGAAGATGTCATCAAAATGCCACCAGAAATTTACCAATCAAAGGCCAGAACACATGTTTCAAGACCCGCATAAAAGTACTAGGGGCACTGGATGTGCCAAATGGCATTACCATCCTTTCATACAGACCATGGGGTATTTAAGTGTCATTTTCCATTCATCACTAATCTGAATTTGATGGTAACCACTACGAAGATCAATCTTGGAAAACCATTGAGATCCAACGAGCTCATCAAGCATATCGGCAAATCCGGGAATAGGAAATCAATACTTGACAATGATCTTGTCGATGGCGTAATGAGCAACACACATTCACGTTGGGTGAGTTGGTTTGGAACAGCAAGCACAGGGACTAAGACTATCGAATAAGACACTTTTCTAAGAGGCCTTAGCTTCAATTAAGCTCAAGGCATTCATTGGAATGCATACAATAATGGAGAAGGTCAGGATGTTGGGAACTGGGTACGAGATTGAAAGCATGTTGCATCCGCCTCGCACAGATGGCACCTCATCATAAAGATCGTTAAGTGTGGGATCATGTTTACCTAGGGTATGAGGTTGTGCCTTATCCAAATGACCGAGTGGCTTTCCGGGTCGTAACGATATGATCGTAAGTTAGAAGAGACCCAATAACATATGAGCAACATCCATGTGGAGAACATCACAATAAAGGTTCATCGTTGTGATTACGATCAGAGCAACTGTGAGGGCTAGAGAGCAATAAAAGGTGTCAATAAGGAAGAACTTGGTGACGGTTAGTATGCGAATCATGGTCCAACTCGACTACGATCTTCCTAAGGTCAACGTCATAGACAATAGGGGAGAATGGTGAGTTGAGAAGTCACAGCATGTACATTGTTTGTGGATATGACTCAAGAAGTTTGCCCTCTCATGTCATGGAGATACTTGAGTGGGTGAGAATGATGTGTAGAGGAGTCGACAGTTTCAGATTTTCGTGTAAGTTCAGCCACAATTATCTTAGACTGGATAGGTTGACTACCCTAGACCTGTGTGAACATCAGTTTGGAAGACCGAAATCCAAGTGTTCATCTCCTGGACACTTTCAACTCAGTGACCCATTATGTCAGAGGTAAATCGTGAAGAGTTCCCAGACTAAAATATATTTTTTTAGGTGAAAGGAAATTAACTAAAAGCAACTAAAACAAGAAATTGGGAGAGGAAACTATTTTGGATGGATAATGATTGGAGTGGAAGCTCGACAGTGGGGAATCGAAAGTTTGGGCTTTGATACCAATTGTGGTGTAGAACAGGTAAGAAGAATATTGAACTAAGGTAGGATTTAGGGGAGAAGAAGAGCAGATCAAGGGAAGAGAAAAAATTCAAAGGAGAGATTTAACAAGACTGTCTCTATACGTTTACACCTAAGGTATTTATAGGATGCTAACCATAAAAGAACATGGAAGTAAATATTAATCCTATCTAGAAAGGAAAGAAGGCAATAATAATCATAATTGAACAGACAAAAGTAACAATAACCCTAATCATATTACTGGTTATAACTGCATCACCTATGGATGGCAACAATTTATGCACAAATGAGCATGAGGGCATGACATCAAACTTGACGCATCATTACTTTTAACCTTTCTTTTGAGAATTGACCAACTTCCAAATGGATGATGAATAGTACGATGGGTCTTTTAAATTGAGATACAAATAAAGGAGCAAGGACTAACCTCCACATAATACACTGGTTCCATAAGCCGTGGGGTTGCCATTAGGAAAGACGAATAGGCCACACGTCGAGCTGCAGGAATGATCTGACCAAATGCACGATTTAATTGCTCTTGTGCAATCTTTGCATCCACAATTTTGAACTTAACATTTCTGATGGGCTCCTCACAAAGGGGTCCTTCTCGAGCACCCCATTGAAACCTGTCCACGACAAAATCAAGGTGAGCAAGAAATTAAAATAAAAAGATTCAGAAAGAGAATTAGAATTCATTTCAAATACCCTTGAACAATCGCATCCTTCACGGAACTCAGCAAGCTTTTGTCAACTTCAGTTGAAAGTGTGTCGTCTAATAGAATGTTAGGTCCCTGCGCAGAAACCCTTATGTCAAATAAAACCATACAGGACATGGAACGTATAACGAGAATCCAAGGAAAGGAGGGAGGAAGAGATAAATAAAGAAAATTTCTATAAAACATATCAAATTATGCTTATAATATAACAATTAGGATTAATATAGTACCAAAGACTTAAAAAGCCTTTGTAGAAATAATAATGCTATCTGTTACCCATAACAGGTGCACTACCTGCTTATCAGGACCAAATGCCCAAATGGACCGTGCAGCAAGAACATCCCACTCATATCTAGTCTGGAAGAAATTTCCTATATCTTTTCGAGACCAATCAATGCTTACTACACCATTCTCAATATCCTCAGCAAGTCCTCTCTCCAATGGCTCTGCAATCTACGAATGGGCAAAGGCCTTTAGGTGGTCATAATTAAAAAATGAATCACATGAACTTTCCGAAAATTAGGTTGCTTCATACCATGGTTATTTTATTCTTCTTGTTATTTGATTCAGCAAAACATTTCATCGATGAAGACTCCACCACTGTTTCACAAAATGAAACAACAGGATCTGCAACCTGTGTTGTAAGTGAAGCATACCAAAAAAAACATATCCGTTAACAACGGAAGAAAAGAAATTACAACCCTTAAGTGCGAGAAAATTATGTCAATAAGTGAAGAAATCCAGAGAAGTGTGAGCAAACAAATACCTTGACTTCTACTTCAGAATAGAGCTCTCTAAGATCCTTCATTATAGAGTCTAAGTACAATTCTCCTGTACCTAAGATCGTGTGCTCCCCTGACTCCTCAACTTTAGTGATGGCAAGTGGATAACTCTTGCTGATTTTTCTTAAGACCCTCCACCATTTTTGGCAGCTCACTTGGATTTAGAGGTTCCGTTGCCGTTTTCACAACTGGCAGAGTATTGAACTGAAGAGGACGGAATATGTAAGTATCCTCCAAATTGTACTCAAATTTCTCATTACAAAGGGTGGCAGTTTTCATAATAGAAGCATCCACACCTTCAATAAGAACCCAAGTACCAGGAAGAGCCTCGGCTATTGGGATCCTATCTCGAGCTTGGTAAAGCCATAATTTTGTCACCTCTTTGACAGTCATGTCTTCCTCATCCTCGGGTGAATAGCCTTCTCCCAATACACGTACAGTCTGCCCTGTCTGAATCCTGCCACTATAGACCCTACCAAATGCATCAAACACACTACAGTCGGACTTCGGATACAATTTGGTCACATTGACCATCAAGGGACCATCAGGATCACAATTTGTCATGGCCTTGTAAATCAAAGAGTCTTTTGGTCCCGTATATATATGGTCAACTTTCCTAGTCGCAGCATCTTTAGGGGACGGAATATGTTGAATAAGCATATCAGTGAAGCCTGAGGCAGGCCCGAAAACTGAGCTACAAGCCAACCTCAACAGAGGTCTAACATTCAATTTGTAAGCTGCATTGCTAAGAGTAACACCAAACTCTGCAAGAGTTGCCTCTACACTTTTTTTATGTTCTCCAATCACCTGGCTATAAATTTTATACAGCGGTTCAAGCACAAATTGAACAAATGACCTTTCTCCTCCACTGGCAGGGGGTTTTCTCTTGAATTTCCTGTCATCCGGATGATAGTAGATATCTCCCCAGAGGGTAGAAGCAAACTTATCTTCATCGCAATTGATCCCATGGAGTTTAATATATAGCTTCGCAAATGATCTTAAAGTGAATGACCATCCTGCGGTAGCACTTGCAAAGCAAACATTTCCTGCAACAGGATCAATAACTTGCACATGGCCAGCAGTGGAAGAGGCAGCAGTTATATGGTTATTAATGACTTCCAAAGTATGTCTCAGCTTGAAGTAAGCATCCCTTGGCGGCAGTTTAAGTTCTGTTATCAACCTGTCAACCTTTGACATGAAAATTCATGTTCGTTAGAATAATAGTATGGTTAATGGAAGTGCACGACCTCATATTACGGCTAAAATGGAAATCTAATGCGAAACAAAAACAGCCTTAGAATAAGAGAAAATCCACCTTGTTGATCACAACCACAATCGGTAAGCGCTCCTGGATAGCATGGCGTATAGCCCTCTCAGTATTCACCTGTTTCTCAAAATAAAATAATCTATAAGCAATCAGTATATATACTTCTACACATTCTTCTACAGATGGGGCAATGATATGTGACGGCTATAGTAATGTGAATGAAAGAACTTAAATTGACAAAATAGACAACTCCATACAGAAAACTATGGCATAATTAAGAACTTCGGTCCCATTGAACTGTGAGCCATTATATATTTATTATTTATAAAATAACCATTTGGATAGAAAGATAAGTTACTTACCATCATTCCTTCTGCAGCATCCACAATCAAGACAGCACCGTCAGAAAGCCTAAGGGCAGCCGACATTTCATCAGAGAAATTGACATGACCGGGCGTATCCATGATGTTGCACAGATATGATTTAGACTTGCTATCCTCGAGGACAAGGGACATAGGAACTGCTTTAATAGATATCCTTCTCTCTTGCTCATCAATCCTGGTATCCGTATACCTCATGTGCTTATCACTATTCGAATCAAAAGTGGACATATGGTGGGTCTGCTCCACCAACATATCCATAAAAACCGTCTTCCCATGCTGCAAGTGCCCAACAAGTGCAACATTCCGAACTAGAGCTGGGTTGGACATGAGAACCATAAGGAACTGGTTCGACACATAAGTGGAAGAATCCTTGACACCAACCTCAAATTTAACATTCCTCACCGGCTTAATAATAGGTTGCTCGAGAGGTTGTGCATCTTCATCCATAACCAAAGTCTCTACATCTTCGCCATAAACCTCTTCCGCCGTAGGATAGTACTTTTTGTCCTCAGCAAGAACGATCTGGTTATCCATATCAACATCATTGGAGGCAGTCAGCCACCCATTGGAAGCGGCAGCTGCATCATCCCCATCAGACGCACCCTCCTCGTCATTCCTATCAGGAAGCTCTTCGTCTTCCTCTTCTCTATCACTTTCTTGGTCAGACTCAATTTCTGGGCCTATGTAATTTCCGAACTCGTCATACAGACTGTCATCCATGTTAACCTAATCTCCAATTTCAAACACTCTAACGAACTCACTCTGCACCAACAAAGAAACTGAATTGAAATGCGATTCGACCAAATTCGGAAGACTAACAAGTCAGGGCTCTAGATTTTGTATCTAAGCAGCAGAAAATTCAAATTCGTTTTCTACTTTTCTATTTTCAGAAATCTCGCAACGGGTTTAGAGTATAATTACATAGAGTTAAGTAAATAAATAAGTAAAATTTGAAGCGGAGAAAGAATGTACCTGTAAAGCAGCTTCTAGGGCAGAGCGAGGGCAAAAAATCGCACTGTCTACAGACTTCGGAGAAGAAAGTGAAAATGAAGAGAGACAGAGAGACAGAGAGAGAGAGAGAGGGTTTAAAGAGGGGTTCTCGGCGTTTGGCGGTGTGCTTTGTAGGCGGATCCTTTGTCGGACTGGACCCTTTCTGGAGGAAGGAATATAAATGGGCCGCTAAGTTTGTAGTTTCAAATAGTTTGGGCTTTTATGGGTGTCCACCGGGAAATCTAGAATGTATGGATTTGTTAAGCAAACAATCTGTGGCCCAAAACTATTTGTATAATCTTTTAATTTTTCAATCAAATTAAGCAATTAATAAATTAAAAAATTGATTCAAAATCTAAGAATTCAAACTCAAAAAATGACACATCATCATTTCACATTATTCAAATAAAACGTGAAGACTCGTATATGTTTTTTGGGGCCAGCCTAAATGATGAGTGTGAAGCCAGCAACAACAAAAGAGAAAAAAGTTGAAAAGGAAAAAAAATAATAATTAAATTATACCCAAAAAAAAAACATAGACTTGTGTGTACAGGACAACAACAAGAAGATATAATCGGTCATTTCACACCTACAATTTTGATTACCAAATGTTTGTATGACCAAGTAATGGAGTTTATGAAAATACTCGGAATATCACTTGAGTCAAGACCAAATCCATCATCTTAGCCCATGAACAAGGCTTATATCTAAAGCCGGGTAATCGTGTCTCATGACCTAAACCTAAATATTACATTATTACCTATATAAAGAGAGTCAATACGCCCCTTATTTAGAGTAACTCTCTCTGCAGAAACATTTTTCTCCCCTCTCGATAAAACTCATATATTATGAATAAAAAAAGGTATAATATAATGGACGTAACTCAATTTAAGTGATCCACGTATATCATTATGTGTTAATGTGAATGTATATCTTTGATCCATTTTATATATGAACACCAACTAAAAAATTGTGTACATACACACAAAAACTATTTCATTTATTGCAATAAAACTGAGAGGAAAGATATATAAAGAAAGAACAATAATTATTGTGCCTTAATGTGAATGTGTATCTTCACAATCTCGTTAATCCATTTTATACATCAACGCTAACTATAAAATTTCGTACATGTGCAAAAACTATTTTATTTTTTGCATTAACAAAAACTGAGAGGAAATATAAAAATTATAGAACAATAATAATTAAACTTGGAATTAGAAACAGACACGCGCATCGTATAATTTTATTCATATATAATCATGGATGAAAATATCGACACTTTCGCCAATATATCAGCCGATATATGGATTTTTTTAGTCCGCGACACATAAGAGGGAAGGAAGAAATTGAGCGAAATATCAACATTTTTTTGTGTTTTAAGCCCATCAATTTCCTTATTTCATTAAAACGATCGAGATAGGACCAAATTGCATGAAAAATGGATATAAAACTATTGAGTTCAAGTCGGGTCATGCCGCCAGGTCGAAAAACCTGAATCGCAGACCCGCGCGCGAGGTAGAAGATGACTGTTAAATGTTAGTATGTATACTTTATATATTCTTTGGTTGCTTTTGTTTTCAATTAGGCTTGCTTAGCCAAGTTGGTTGTGTTGTTGTATCTATGCCTTAAAAATTTGAAGGTTCTGGGTTTAAGTGCACGTTGCTGATTTATTTATTTATTTGTCATTTTTTTCAATTTTAAATATTTCAATTCTTTCTAATTTTTGTACAAAAATTGACTCTATTTTTTCATCCGTTTTTTTTATTTTAAAATATATTTACTCATTTTATAATTTTTCTTCCATTAAAGTTTTTTTATACTTATTGTTATATTTTTAATTATATTAACATCCAATTATAGTAATTCGCTTCAATTTATGTTTATGTTTAAATTTTTATATTAATAGTCGTCGGCATAACCCTATTATATCATATTATTTATCATATATTTATTATATCAAAGTCATTTTATAGTTTTTATTAGTCATATATAAACATCATTGGGTACTTAAATTTTTCTCAAAGTTTCATTCTAAATTTCCAACCTTTAGACCGAATTTCCGTCATTTTTGTTGACCATAAATAATATCCATATTTAGGGCGAGATATCCGTAAATTTGACTAGCAATATATTTATTGATATCAATATTTTCATCCTCGTATATAATCAGGATTTTTTTCAGTAATACAAGCACTGGCATATCAGCACATATCTTAGCTACCAACTTAGTTAATTAATCCAAATTTAAAACTATAAATTACATTAATTAGGTGATTAATATATTTCACAACACCATGCACTAATATATTTATTTACGCATGAATACATGCCCCCATGCACATATCCTCATGTATATAGTACGTAGAGATGACGTGGATGTTGATAATGATGGTGGCTCATGGGTGGTGGTGGCCGTGAGGCCCATGATCATGGTGTGGCTTGTGTGGCTCCGGAGGTCCGTGGGGAGGTCCACCGTGGGGAGGTCCGCCGTGGGGAGGCCCACCGTGGGAAGGTCCGCCATGGGGAGGTCCTGGCTGATGAGGAGGAGGAGGAGGATGGACGACATGCGGTGGAGGAGGCTCAGGATGTCCTGGAGGACCAGGTGGATGGTGTGGCGGACCAGGCGGTCCAGGCGGTCCAGGTGGCTGTCCATGGCCGTGCGGCGGGCCGTGCCCCGGTGGCGGTGGATGGTCAGCCATATTTCCTCAGCTTGATCACTTTCTTTTGTTGCTGGATTGAACTAATTACGGTGATTGTAAATAACTCTTAATTAAAGCCGATTAAGTTGTGGATATATAGGCCGAGGTACCGAATATTGGAGTCAGTGGATAATTAAATCAACGCCGCATGCTCCTTTTCTTTCTTTATTGGGTGGTGCATGAGTACGTGGCTAAAAGATAGAGTGCTTAGGCGACGGATGAGGTACACGTGTCCGCCATCGTCGCCACCTACAATTCATTGCCACCTACAATTCAATTGGAATTCTGCCGGCAGCTGATCCGATACTCTATTGCCACCTACAATTCAATTGCAATTCTGTGCCGACCATTTTCAATAATTAATTCATTAGTCACAGTCTCATTCAAATTCCAGGGCTTTCAAGTTTCAACTCCACCGGGAAAAAAAAAATGACGCAGCACTAGAAAGTGTGCGATCAAAAACCATGTCGATCTCTTTAACAAATTTATATTTATATTAGCAAGTATAGTATATGCTTAATCTCTTTATCACATAGAAAATAGAAAATGGGTATATGTTTTCATTACTCTAGTCCGTAATTTATTTATACGGGGTCTTTTTCAAGTACTTTAAAAAAATTAAATATAATTGAACTCATCATAATATATGTCAAATTAATTAAATTATAAAAATATCATATCTTGCTATTAATTCATTACAATCATAATTATCTTCGATGAATTTTCAATTTGAAATCATTGCATGCCCAAAATATAATATAATTTAAGTGTTAAAACAAAATAAACATGCTTAAAATTGTATTAATTAAAAAAACTAAGAAATAATAATACAAACTATATACTTCTATATATATCAACATTTTTTTATAGGATTTTTATAAATTATATATAATAATAATGAATATGTCGTTGAAAAGCTTGGAATTATATTTCTAAATTGACTGAGAATCTCAAAATATATAATTGACTATAATTATATAATAATCATCATTTATTAATAAGTTTCTAATTGATTAAAATATATATAATATATACGAACTTTAATTTCTTGGGAATATTTCATCATATAGCCCTACACAACGAAGACCAGACCGATCATGCTCCTGTTTGACAATTCAGGTAAGGGATTTTATCCATTTTTATTAACTAATCAAATTAAATCCACTTTACGGGAAAACCGTCCACATCCAACCTGTTATCTCGACAAATTGTGACAATTCTTTATTTATTAGTAACCTATTTTTTCTTTTAACATTAGACAAAATAATTAATATCATCACACCATGCTTATGATCAACCTTTGTTAAATCCCAAGGTTTCATAAATTATTAAACAGATTTTGTAACACCTTTTTCTCCACAAGTATAAACAAGAATATAAAACTCTTCATAATTAACTATTAATCCTTTTCTCACACTACAATTCATCGTATGAGCATAACAACATATATTCTTAAATATATATATACATCTAGCATATGTTCTAATCATAATCATATATCCTTAACGTATCAAATAACATGGACAATCACTAAAAAACATGCCGACACTTAACATCGATTGCGAACCACCACATAAATTGATCATACATCATCCTATCACACATACGAGGAAGAGCAATATGTGCAATCGAGCATAAGCAAAACGAATTTATCCATTATACATTTCTTCTATTGCCATAAAACCTCCATTTTCATAACTTGTTGTGTTAGGAACGTTAGGATTCGTTATTTAGGACTCATGTCGTTTAGTTTGATCTCAGGTTTATACCCCAAGTTTGTATAGTATCTTCTAAGCCTTTAAACATAACATATTATAAGGAAAAATTCATAATAAATACTTAGATAGGCTCAATTAGCTCAACTCTTATACCATTAGACTCAGTAATTCGAACCATGAAATTTTCACATTGGACGGAAAGCGAGACGCGCCCGCATGCGCCGCCACGTGCCGGAGAGACTCTCTGTGCGTGGTGGTCATGTGCCTGTATCAGAGTCATCGTTCTCCTCTCGCTAGATCTGCAACTAGGGTTATTTGACCTGACGACCCGACCCGATTCAAACTTACTCATTTGACATCCATTTCTTATGTTCTAATAGTCGAATTGAATCTCCTCAGGCCCAGGAACAAATCTATAACCACATAATTAACAAACTCGTACTAGTAACCAAAATCACTCACCTTGAAGTTTCAACCATTGTTCCAGGTCTGTTGTTGGGGTCATCATACGTCCAGCCTCCACTCTTCAGGCTTAAGATGCTCGTAGGACCTTCAGGGAGTTGTTACCAAGCCCAGTTTGTGCATCCTGGCCTGGAACTAGAAAACCCGATAAGGGCACCTCACGGGTTTTTGCAAAAACCCTCATTGCTACACCTCTTCTCACTCATTAAATCTCACCATTCTCTCTCTTTTTCCTTCCTTCTCTCATTCCCCTTCTTTCTCTCTGTATTTCCCCACATAAACTCACTTCTCCTTGATTTTCCTCAATTTTACTCTCTTTGCTCACTTTCGGCCATTCCTTGCTAAATCCCCCAACACAGCAACACACACCAATACATGGTGTGATAAGTTGGTGGAAGGAGCAAATATCGGCACCTTTTAGAACTGGACACTTGTCCAAATCCCATTAGTTATCATGGCATAATGACTCAAATGTCCTTTTAAGCATAAATTACCAAAATGCCCTTTAAGAATAAATTACCAAAATGCCCTTTAAGGTTCTTGCCCCAAATCGGCCTCATACAATCTTTGATTTTGGCATACCGTCTATCTACGGACTTAAAATTCTGAGACCTTCATAATGACTTTTTTGGAATTCTCAAAATAGGGCCATAGCAAAAGGTCAACATTTTGACTTTTTCCATGGGCAAAATCGTCTTTTACCCAATCTTTCCAATTTTTCATTTTCTCTAATATTTAGGGTGTTACAATCCCCCTCCTAAAAATATTTCGTCCTCAAAAATTTCAGTACATATCCAAACTTAAAACCATGCCAAGTACCATTTTTCCATATTCCAAATCATCATAACTCTGTGATACACTTTATTAGTATCCCAAGTCTTCATTATTTTTTAGCATAGTTCCTCAATTCATTATGAACTTCCATTTCTTGGGAATAAAGTTGTAATGTTTGGAAATTAAATTGGAGCTCACTTTGGACTTTCCACGTTATTTCCATGGAGTTTTCAATTCTCTTGGCAAGTTAGATATCTGAAGCATATACTATGGTATAGGCCTCCGCAATATAGCATAGTATATGCTTGTTCTCCTCATTCTCATTTACTAAAATTTTCACTATTTAAGTTTGATAACTAAATTTATGTTTCGATAAATTCAAATGATGATCAAATAATCTCTCATTTAGGTGATTTTTGAGAAGACTGTTGTTGATACAATAAATAAACCAATATCTTTGAAGGCTACATACACACAAATAACACAAAAATGTACATGGTTCACTAAAATAGAACTACGTTCATGATAGTATACTCTTCTCATTAGTAATATTGTGTTGTTTGTACATATTACACTGACCTTGAGCCTTAAAGTAAGACTATAATAGTATAATGTAGAGAGATGTTAGAACTATAGTATATAGAGAGTAAAACTTGTCTTGTGAGGAAGGAAGACTCCCTATTTATGTTATCGGCCACAATGGTGGACTTTGGGTATGAGTATTGATGGGTTTTCTTCATGGACTTCGATGATAATTTTAGTTTTGATCCAAGTGGTTTTTCGTGTCTTCCATTAAGTCTATTGTTTGGTCATAAACGATTAAACGATATAAACAACAGTATAAAATGAGGTTTTAAAAAATCAACAGTATCAAAAGTACTTGTTTTGAAGAAAATGATCTCTCATTCAGTGCTTAATAGAAACAAAGACACATACACCATTTTACCCTAGAGTGGATGCAAGTATGACTCAATGGAGATGTGGTATTGGGCTAAAACTAGATGTGTACGGCCCAAAACCTCAATGGGCCTGCTTCTGGTTGAAGCTGAACTTGGGCTAAGGGGCTTGAGCCCAATCAACTCATAAGCCTGACCCAATAGTCTTCTGGACGCAATTACTTCAGGGTTCTGTTTTAGCCCATTTTTGACGGTGGTTTCTCTTTTCTTTTTGTTTAGTCAATGATGATATTACAGTGATTTCTTTGAAGATTAAAAAAAAAGTCTTTACCGCAATGATACGGAAGTCCACAAAATAATTCAATTTGAAAGAAAATTAGAAACCTCTCTCTTTCTGAGAGCTCTCTGTCAATCTCTCAGCTGGTGGTGCTTCAGTTATCATCAACTACATCCACCTCTCTCTTCTCTTCTTAACTCTAAAGCGTTCTCTCTCTAATCTGTAAAATGGGTTCCAGCTCTAGTCGACTGGGGTCCCGCCCATCTCGGCCCCGAGTCAATCGCACCGCCACTCGCTCCATGCTCTCCTCTTTCGTCTGTGGTGGCTCATCCTCACATGCTACTTATGAGGTACCTTAATCTGCTTCTTCATCACCGTCCACTAAATTCAGTGTCTTTAGTTTGATTCGCAATACCCATTTTTGGATTTCCTATCATTTTTACCTTTTGGATTGGATGCCAAATTTGATTTTTTATTATTGGATTTTGGATTATTTGGGATTTGATCACTTGGTGCAAAAGATCTCTTTCTATAATCGTATTCACCCAGGAATCCATTTTCTCTTCCTATAATCGTAATCACCCAGGAAACGATTTTCTAAGTGCAAATTTAGATTTTTCTCTGAATTAAATGATTCTTGGGTTTTAGTTTCCCCAATCAATTTGCAATCAAAGAAAATTGACATGGGATTTGACCAGCTGGTGCTGAAGATTGGCCCCGTGCTCGGTATTCGGTAATATCATAATTAATCAGTTATTTTGACTTCTGCTTTATCATTTGCCCTGCAAATGTGAATATTGTCTTCATACCTTCAATTATTAGTTATGTGGTCGTGTTGGGGAAACCAAAAAGTTGAGGAGTTTTGTTAACTGGGTTATTTGATTGATCTTTTAATGTATACTTATCTTTTAGTACATAAATATGAATGAAGAAAAATGATGAATAAGTGTTATCAGAGACTAAGTATGTAGTCTGATTTTATTTTAAAAAAATTGAATTAAATATGACCTCTAATGATGAACCCCGATGAGTGATCTGGTGGGACACTCGAGGAAATTGTACGGAGAAGGTTTGGCTATGATCATACAACTTGAAGTGGTATGGAACTCCTTTAAAGATGATTACATTCTTTATTGCGCAAGTTATATTCGTGAGCTGGGTATCGGTCATAATGCTGATGTAATCATGTGTTTGGCAGAATTCTGTCTCTATTTACATCTGGACCTCCAGTGAGTCAGTGACAGTGAGGATTTTAAACAGTTTGGATGGGTAAATTTTAGGGTGCAAAACTATGGGAATATATTAATGGATAGGTCTATTATAATGCGTAGGAGTCCTGGCGATGAGCATATTAGTAACTCTTCTAGAGCAGTGGATGCATGTAGTTAGATAAAGACGCTTGAAGTTGTTTTTGTATAGTACTTTGTGATATACTGCAGAAGGCAACCTCGATAATTTATTCTTGTTAGTTTCCACGAAGTCATATTTCCATCATTAGTCTCGAACCACAACCTTTGCTTGATTTTGGATCTAGCTTAAAATATTTGGCATTTTACTGATTTCGTAGTATAGTATCTTGTCCCTTTCCACTTTCCTTACTGGCAATGCTCCAATGGGTGACATCTTCCAGTGGACCTTATTGAAATGGACGTCGTAATAATTTTTCAATAGTCAAAGGACTGTAAAGGAGCTGTAATTTTGTAGTAGTTTTATTGGTACATTGAGATAATGTATCTTGACCTTTTGTTTCATAATCAGTTATGTCATGTACTCGGCAGCTATAGATTGTGAAAAGAGACTGATTTGGCTTGCTACTTTTTCTGCAGATGGAAGATCATCCAGCTGAGTGTATTGTGAAGTATGCAGAGCAACGTGATCTGGGTATCAATCGGGTTCAGGACTCCACAGAGGAAACCTCGTTGATCTCCAGTAATGGGGCACGGTTCACCTGCCCCATTATTGAAATTGGATCATCATCTGAGAGCATTGTTAATACAAGTAACCAGGGGAAGTGCTTGTCCAAGAGTAAAGAACCAATATCTCCTCTTCAGGTAAGTGCTGATTGTAGTCATGATGAATCTTCTAGGGATAATAGTACTACAGCTAGTACTTCATTTAGAGAACAACAATCTTCAGACGCAGTCTCTATGAATCATTCAGCTAATGTGGGGGTAGTCAATGGCATTGTCAATTCAACAGACGAGAATGTATTTCATACCTGTCCTGAAGTTATGCGTTCAAGTAGTTCATCTCCACAAGGGGTGCGCAATTCCCGTTCTGAGGAAGAGTGTGTTGAGAATCACACGACTGATGCAACTGCTGGCCAGAGTTCTAATGCTGATACTAATTCTGCTCATGTTTCTGAAATTCCATCGTCTTTTCACCCACATGGAAATGATTCCCTTCGGGAGACAATACCTTCTGGCTTAGGATTCCTTGTGTCCAATAGGGAACAAGGCCAGGAAGATGGGAATGTATTTCATGTTGATGTTATGAGTATTTCTAACCTTTTTTCTAGTAGCAATGCTGATGCAAGTAATCGTGAGGCCAGAAGGAATGGCAGGAGACTGTTCTGGGATGCATTTTCAAGGCGCAGTTCCAGAAGGTTTATCGATTCTCCAACTGTTCTTTTCTCTACTGATGATAATGAGGATCTAGCATTTCACGACAGATGGCTACTTGGCTTGAGTGGTGATTTTTTTGATGATGGGGTTGGAGCTGATTCTGGTCGCCAGGCCAATAGAATTCCCAACTCAAGTGACCGACGGCGTCATTCTAGATCCGAGGTTATCTTTAGAACATTAAGAAGCATATTATGACGTTGTTTCGATTATGTGGCTTAACTTGGATTTGAAAACTTGGTTTTTGGACTCTTTGGTTCCAACCATTAGAAGAGCCAGGCCATTAAATATTTACTCCATGTCCATTTATATTGTTTACCTGCATATCATACATCAACTATACCTTATTATTTCCTTCATAAATGTTATACGATCTTAATGTTTTTAGGGGGCAGAAAATCTATAAATTGTGAAAGCTTTTATACTTGGGTCCCCTGGATGATTTTTATTGAGTTGCATCTGCATGACTCATTGCAGGTCTGGGAAAGACTCCGGGTTGGCCTTGATGATAATGGGCAGCTGAATACCTCTTGTCCTACTGGAATCCACCCTCGTGGCATGTGCTCATGTAGCTCATTCTTGATGACTGAAGAGTCTAGCACTCGGGCAAGTATATCAAGAATTGTCATGCTAGCTGAAGCTCTATTTGAGGTTAATTTTTTTTTCCTAGTTTTCTTGCATTGTCATGATTATCTCATCCCAGATTGCACTAAAATTACTTCTAAAAGTTCCTTACATATTTTGGCTGCAAAGAGTGCAAGTTTCGGTTACTTGTTGTACTATTCTGTTATGTGCTTTCATTCTTAGAGCTAAATCCTCTAATAGTCCCTGGACTCAGGTTTTGTAGATTGCACTTTTTGAACCATCAGTGGTTAATTTAATAGTTTTGAGTTAGGAGGATACTTCTGAAACATGTGCTTGGTTTTACCTTCGGCTGCTGTTATTTGTCCAGGGTTCAGGAAGTTCTGTAATTTTCTCTTGTTTTGGGATGCACCTTAAGCTAAATCCAGTCTGAATTTAGTATACTCTTCATTTTGAGGCCTCTTTGATAGCTTTGGCTACATGCTTCACTAATCTTTATTAAATTGCTAGGTATTATTAATTTGTGTTCCAGGGTTAAGCTTAGTGCATTTATCACCCAACTGATGATTGCGCAGTTCACCAATTTGCAACTTAACATAATTTTATCGTAATGTGTGATGTACAGGTTTTGGATGAAATTCATCGTCAACCTGTGTCACTTTCGCTCTCTGTGGGCTCAGTTCCAGCCCCAGCATCTGTCGTTGATGCTTTTCCGCTCAAGAGTCACACAAAGATTGATAAACTGAAACCTGGGGATGATATTGAACAGTAAGTGCATATATTTTTTCCTTAAAGGACTTACCGATTTCAATAAAACTAACTTGTTTGATCATGGCGGGTTAATATCTGATAGGTGTTACATATGCCTCGCTGAGTATGAGGAAGGAGACAAAATTCGAGTTCTACCCTGCCATCATGAGTATCACATGTCATGTGTTGATAAGTGGCTAAAAGAGATACATGGGTATTACTCATTGCCATCCTCTTCCTTTTTTTTTTCATAATCATTTCCCATGTTCATGTACATACTGAACATCTTCTGCTGCCTTCCCTCTTTACAGAATTTGCCCACTTTGCCGAGGAGATGTTCGTGAGGGTGGCACCGATTCTTCCGTCTCCAACTCGGAGATATCTTCTCTTTGACATATCAATGTAAATATTTATGATCCTCCTCCACCTCAACAATGACACAGTACTTGTCCTTCAATACTAGCTCAAGTATTTGAATTTTCCACAATACACAATAATGCAGCATCTTTTATCCTCATACAGAACGCAAAGAACGCACATTGGACATAACAGAACAGGTACCAAACACAGTAGAAGCAAATCGATTCTATACAGGGAGATGCGACATTTGTTTACATTACAAGTCAAACATAGAGTTTGAACTTCAAAACACATCAATAAACCGAAACCGAAGCATCATCGGTAGCCATGCCTTGGGATCCAGAAAGGATTCTGGTCTTGTGGAAAAGCTGGTTTAGTCATCTTCCTTCCATCATCAGGGGCAGTGTAATCGTCGCAGAATGGATTGGTTTCGTGGAACTTCGAATGATCATGATCTTGCGGAGCGAAGAGATTCGGGTGGCAGTTCTCATCGTGTTCGTGGAATGTCGTCCATCGCGCTGAGTTCATGCTGTGTTTCTCTCTCGCTGCATTTCTCAGGCTCTCCATTTCCCCAACATGGTCCTTGAATTCTTTCTTCACCACATCCAAAACAATGTCTCCATATCGGTCACACCACGACCTTAAAAGACAGCATAAAATGAGCAAGGATGATGAATTGTAGAATCGCTACAAACACAATATGCAGAGACAGATGGAGGTTTTCTTACTTGGGGAAGAACTTCTTCAAATCAGCCTTGTCTATTGGAAGCTTTGTCGAAATCGCGTCAATTTGCTCATTCCTGATCGAATTACTAAGAATCAAACCCGAAATTTTTGGAGAGATAATTTCTCTTTGAACACAAAAGTAAGTCTTATTATCGAAACGGCTTACGAAAATTTAAGATTTGGATTTGAAGTGCAAAGCTCGCTCTGAATTCTTGACAGCTCCTTCTTTATCTTCTCCCCTAACACCTTCAGATCACAAGAGAATAACCAAGGTTCAAATAAAATAGTCCAAAGATTCAGAAACGGACTGATAAAATCGAAGATTTTCGAACCTTGTCGATGAAGAAATCAGAAGCATTCGCATCAGAAAGCAGCTTCCTTTTTATAAGCTTAGTGTCAGGTCCTTCACCAATGGGGCTTGAGACAAGATTCGAGTGAGCCTCACAATCTGATCTGTCATGGAGATGCAAAGGAGTTGTCTCATCGTCTGAATCACTTGCCTTCCATTTCTTGAATCCATCAAACCCCCATTTCTTTTTTGCCGATTTTGAAGGTGTTTGTTCATTTTGGTTGCGACTATAATTTCCACCCCCAGCCCCAACACTTTGTTCCTCCCTCTGTTCTTTATGAAACAGACTCCTAAACGGTTTCCTCCTCCGATCTTCGCTGTCACCTCTTTCTTTCACCGGTGGCTGTGGCACACTTTCCGGCATCAAAATCGACCTTGCCTCATTTTCTCTGTTGTTATGGCCTGACTCAGGCTTACACGAGCTGGAGGAAGAGAATTCCGACGAATAGGGCAAATAAAAAACGCTAGTTTCTTCTCGGGTTTTATGTTTGTAAGGTGATAAAACCCCCAAAACTGAGGCTGCTCCTTTGATTTGCTTCCTTGCTGAGCCCTGCTTTGATTTCTTCGAATTGGAGCTCTCTTTGTCTTTGTTAAGCAATGTTTTATCGTCTTTTAAATCAATGACAGACCATTGCTCTTCTGAATTCTCTTTCGTGTCTCTTTGTGGGACCCCTGCGTCTCCAACAATCACATCTCTGGCTTCAATCTCAGCTCCCTGGACTGCTAATCGTTGCAGCAATGGCCTCTTCGAAGAGTGATACTCATCGTCTGATATGCATTTAGCAAACAAAAGTTCCTGAAAATTGAAATCCTCATTAACTACTGATTTCTGTTTGGTTACTCAGAAAACCCAGAAAGCAAACCAAAAAAAAAAAGGTTCTAAAATTAGAAATCCTCATTAAGTATTAATTCATGTTTGGTTATACTCATAAAACCCAGAAAGAAAGCACAAAAAGTTCCCCAAATATTGAAATGCTCATTAACTACTGAATCCAATTTGGGTACTCAGAAAACCCAGAAAGAAAAAAAAATTCAGAGAAGAGAAAGGCTGGTTTAATTACCTGCAAGAACAGCAGTTTGTCTCTCAAAATAAGCGGTTGTTCGAGCTCGGTGGGAGAGGCGATGAGGGTGTCAAGCAAATGGGATCGGAAAGTTGAGACCTCAGCTTCAGCCAAAATGCCTTCTTTGTGAAGACCCATCAAGTTCAACATCTGGTGGAAAGAGTCTTGCTGCCATTTGAGATTATCCGATTGCAGCTTCGAGAGCTTGTGCTCCGCCGCCGTCAACCGCCGCTTTTTGAAGCTGAAAGGAAGAATGGTCTTGCACAGATTGGTCACAGAGTCATGGAGGGTGGAGTAGTACGTGGGAGCGTAAGAGTAGACCATTCTTGAAACTGTTGATCGTTGATTTGAATTCGTGAATGGGTTTAAGACAGGTCCAATGTTTCTGCGGGATGCCAGATCTGAGATTTTGATATTCTCTGGTTTTCGGTTTTTGCGTGTTTGTTTGTTTTTGTTGTAAGAGACTTGTGTAGCTGTGTGAAGCTTATGGTGGTTGATTTCAGATTTTAAATTCTGGGAGACGGGAAACGGTCACGACTCACTAGTGAACTAGCCGTTGGGGATTGCCTAAAAATGTAAAATCACCGTGGTGGCAAAATAATGAATAGAGCGTCGGTGAAACGTCGTCGTTAATGTTTTTTTCTTTGAAAAGAACTTCACCCTCACAAAGTGGCAAAATAAAACCGAATAATACAATAAGAGGGTTGATCCGAATATTTGAAGGTTTACGATAAAAATATAAAATGTGTTATTAATTTAAATATTTAGTTGTTAAAAATATAAATCTTGATTCTTGATTTATTTTATTTTTATTTTTACTTTTTTGGTGAAAACTTTCTTGATTCTTGAATTATTTTCTGGGTGAAAGATTATCAATGTTAATACTAATGACCCTCGATTTTCTCCATCTATTTTATTTAATTCTTTTTTTAAACTATTTAATATTTTGAGCCCTATATTATTTTGGATCTAGGGCTTGCTTCCTTTTCATCCACCCTTGTGGCCAGTACAACAATATTAAGGGAAAAAAATATATATACATATAGACTTTATTCATGAGTTATAAATTTGAGACTTACGTCGTCTTATTACACAATTGATAGGATGATCACTAAATATGTACGTATATATCCAACAGATTCATATATGCAAATACAAATATGAATGACGTTAAGCACAATTTAATATACCACTGCGAACAGTTCTACTTTTAATTTTTCATTTTAATAATTCCATAATATTTCGCAATTATCTTTAGATGTAAACAATTTAGCCAATTTCATTAGGGGTGAAATTTTTTTTACAAAGACATGTACAATACTTTTGAATCCTTATATGTGATATGTCTCAATCTTAGGTGTATCATGTCTCACTCTTCATATGCTATGCCTTGTCACTCAAGAATTTCAAAGATTTTGTTGGGTGTTGTGTCATCCACTTCAATCAAAAGAAAAGGCATCAAACAAATTAATTAATCATTTCTTAATCAATAATCAGGACAGAGATCAGGTTGTAGCCAAAATCAGGTTGGAATCCTAATTAGCAATGCTAAAAATGACAATACGAGTCACATTTCACCTTTGTAATTAAAAAATATATTTTTGTATATAGAATTTGCTTATTTCGAATATAACTTAAAAATGACAAAACGAGAATCGCATTTCATCTTTGTAATTAAAAATGATATTTTTATATATGAAATTAATGAAAGGCTATGTTCAAAGTTCAAAAACAGTTAATCATTTCTTAATTAACAATCAAGACATAGATTAGGGTTCTAATCTACAATGATCTCCTAGTTAGCAAAAAAAAAAATGGAAAGTTTACAAAGATTAGTGCATAATTACGAATAAATTTACTAAGCAAGAAAAAAAAAATTAGGTGAAGACACTAAGAAAGACTATTGTCGGTCCACTGGTCACGTGTGTATGTGGTGGTGCCTTGCAATTTCCATTATCTCATATCATATTCCAAGTCCAAAGTGGTGGGGGAAAAGGAATAGATAGATAGTGATTTGTAGTGCAATTAGACACATTCACTAATTGGACTCTTGCCAAATAAATCACTTTTGCCATCATGCCTAACAACATGTTGCACCTCATCCTAATCAATTTGTACATTCTCATTATCTATCATATGATGACGGTGATATCGTTACCGGCTGTAAATTAAATGTATTACATAAAAAATTAGTAAATTATACAGACTTTGAGAGCAACTTTCCGATTCAACAATATGGTGATATCGTTGTCGACTGTAAATTGGACACGTTGCATAATACAGAGACTTTAAGAGCAACTTTCCAATTCAACAATATATCATTGCTGATATAGTGGTTGTATCGTTAACGACGGTAAGTTTACAGTAAATATACACACTAACATGAAATTAGATAAAATTTGTCATAGACATAAAACACAAGTATTACATAGAAAACATTCAGATCACAAAAGCATTTGCAAGAAACTTTCAATTCAACAACATATCATTGCTGATATGGTGGTGATATCATTGCCGATATGATGCTACCATAAAATCCCTCATTCAACAAAAAGTACTAGTTGTGGGCAACTTCTCACCTCAACAAAATACGTGGTGGATACATACACAGAAGCTAATTGTTCAAGTAACCAACCCTACAGCTGCAACTGAAAAAACTTACCTACATTACAAGCTTTGCAATTTTCACCAGTAGATGGTGCAATGGGAGAGAACCAGATTACTGAGAGAGGATCTCCATTCTGCAACATGGGCAGTGGGCATTCTTCTGTAGCCATGGACCCATACAGCCAGAATGGAACCTATGGGCACAGGGCAGGTGCACCAGGGTCTCACCAGCCCTGAACCTTTCCAAGCAAACAGCACACTCAACCTGGTCACTTGCCTTCCAGCTCAGCTTAGCCCAGTTGAACTTCTTTGGCCTTGACCTTGGCCTTGACCTTGACCTTGACCTTGACCCACCCTCCTTTGCTCCAAACACTTCTTTCTGCAACTCTCCCACACATTTCAATCCTTCTCTCTCACTGCAATTAGACCTAACATTCATCAAACAACATCAATTATCAATTATCTGCAGCTTGTAGCTGAGCTCCTCTCTCTAGAACCTCATCTTTATAGGAATTAATTACTAAATTTTCGTTATTCAAGTATGATAATCGAAACCCAAAAATTCAACAAATTTGGAGATCTTTGATAATTCCTACGAGTAAAAGATTACAGATTTACAAAGATGATTTATAATGACGTTTAAAGAAGCTACCATATTTGAATCAGGAACATTCGATAATCAATTTTGAACTCGCATATCAATACCTTTCGGGCTCTTGCTTTCTTTGTGTTCCGAGTCTTTCATCTAATCTGCCTTTGGCTGCTCTGGCTTCCACTCCCAGCTTCTCATCCATGTATGCTTGGTTCGATATGCTTCTTTGCTATTGATTAACCATATATGCAAATTAATCAAAAGAAGTTGACAACAATAATCAAAAAATAGAAATTAATTTAATTACCAGGGAGGAGGTGGAGGTGTGGTGGGATTCATGGTTGCTCGCGTACAAACAGAAAGAGGAGCGTCTGGTCCAGCCATGTGTGCCCACACCGGGCGAGTCGCCGCTCTGGTGGACTCGCCTCCTACGCGCACATTCCACGCCAGGAAGCATCCCTGCCATCGATTTAAATCTCGAGTTGGTCGAGGATGATGCAGAGAAAGAGAGGAATTAAGATTTATCGAAGAAGAAGAAGAGATTAATAATGGTTATGAAATTATCAGATTGAAACGACGATGGAGGTGATGGTGGGAGACCAGAGAGGGCCCATACGATTGATGGCTCTGTAAACGATCTGCATCAATCATCTTCTTCAATTATATGAGAGACATGAGAATTTGGGACCTTAATAATTTAAAAGGCTAAAGAAAAAAATAATACAAAGAGAAAAAAAATGAAAAAGGAAGAGGAAGTGTTGGAGAGATTGAAAGGGAAGGGAATTGGAAACGGCGAGGAAGTTTCAGTGTCAGTTAAAGTACAAGGCTCCACCTCCAGAACGAGTCCAAGCGGTCTGAAACGAGACACTGCTTTGCTGACGCTGCTACTTCGTGACAGTGCACAGTTTATTCCGTAACATTCTCTTCTCGTACGCATCTTCTCATTGTGACAATTTACAATTTAAAATTCACTAATACCAGTATTAGTTTTTGTTTTTGGGTTAAAAAATAAAAATAAAATAAAATAATTTAATTTCAAAATTCCCCACGCTTCTCATTAAAAATTTATTATTTTTAATTATAAAATTAATATTTGATTTTACTATAATATACTTAACTATTAAATAATTTAAAAGGTATTTTTTGCTCAAAAAATTTTACTACTCTTGATTTTATAAAATAGAGATGAAGTCCATGAAAAGATTTTGATATTATGAAAAAAAAAAGATGAAGTTTTACCCAAAATCAATTGAGAATGTTGGGAAGTTCCACATTAAAATAAATTACTTTCAGATAATAATTTCTTTTTTGAATTTACAAAAATTTACAAAAATTATTTATATACGAAAGTAATTTGTCTATCTTCATCATTTTTTTTTACTACGGCCTTATTTCACAACAAAAAATTAAAAATTGAAAATATTATTTATAGATAGAGACAAATTACTTTTATACATAACTAACTTTTTAAATTCGTGTAAAAGTTTTTTATTTTTTCTTATTTTTATTAGATGAAAGTAACTTTTTTAAATAAATAATTTTTATAAATTTAAATCAATATTTTATTGTTTAAAATTGTGAGTCTTATTTTAGATTTGATAAAAATAAAAAATTTAACAAAGGGATCAAAGTGTAACAATCTAAAGAATCCAGGGTGAAAATTGTAACATTTGAAAATTTAAGTATGAATCTATTATAAGATGTAAACTACAAGATAGTAAAATATAATTTGCCCTAAAATAAAATAATATACTTACATCACAACCTGTTGATACCTTATTATATCATTATTTTGATTTATTTAATTGGCGATACACATAAAGTATAATCAAACATGTTAAACTTTTAAATCATTATTTCAATACCAAAGAATTCAGCGTGTTTTTTTTTTGTACGGAAGGACAATTTTTTTTATGAAGATACTTGTTTTTAGCATGACAAGACTCGGAGGAAGAAATCCCGACTAACTTAAGAGGATGAGGCAACATCATGATCGTATGCACTACCCCGCCCATCCATATAAGAATGAAAATACATTTGATAAGACATATTTTCCTCCGAATCTTAATGACTTATTTTATACACAACTAAAAAAATCAATCAAATTGAAAATCAGTACGTTTATTTATAATCGATCACTAGAGTCACTTCAATACATGTATGTACGGAATGTATGTTCGATAATGTTTATTATTTGTCAAATATTGAGTAAATAATGGATTTATTGTATTTGGAGGGGAAATTATACAATTCCATCAACCAAACACTACCCTTGCAAATTTGTATAAGACATAGCATAGGAATCGACAATGATTTCCAACCATGTGACTATGTGAGCTGCTAAGTGGTAAAGATCAAAAGGAGGATTCTCAAGGATATGATGATCCTTAACAAATGAAGGTTTTAAGCCAAAAATATTCTGAAAAATAATTGAGTCTAACATGATTGTACTCGATCTTCATTATCGATATTTTTTTTTTTATATAAATGTAATGATTGCAATCGTTTATATATAAGGGTTCGTATATGTAAAAATAAATTATAAAAAGACTGAATTAAATTGGAGTTTATTTAATCGGCTCCATGAATTAAAAGAGCCAATAATTTTAAAAACGATTGGGAATTTATATTGAACTGCCAATTTAATTGATATTATATATATGTGACTAAACAATTTAATTTTTTTTTTTTCATAAATTATTTTTCTTCGTTTTTCCATGATCCTTCGTAAATTATCTTTATTTTATATTTTATGTGTTGATACCATATCTATCGACTACACAAAGGAAGACCAGCAACAACGTAGCTGTCGACATACCATGACACTCAACCAAGTCAATCTCGAGGTACCACCCGGTAGTCGGTGATAGGTCTTTCATTAAGCATCATTTAATTTCATTTTACACCCTTCATGCTTGTATTTAATGTAATTAATAGGAGAAAATAATATATTTTTGTGGGAAATGTGGAGAATTGAATCTAGTTTGAAATTACGAGTATTTTGGCGAAAGAATTATCTCAATCAGAGCTGTATTGAAGAAGATATGATCGAAACAAGGAAAACTACCAAATTAAGTAAAGGAATTCGGTAGGACTCTACTGAATTCATAAGTCACCAGGGCAGCCCATTCCTGGGAATTCGTCATAAAAGTCATAACTTCCTCGCTACAATTAGAGCGAAATTATATTTCTCACATTCAGTGAGAATTATAAATTTTCCTCGCTGAAAGTAATATTTATAGAAAAAAATTTAATCCAAACAAAAGAAAAAAGAAAAATAGTCACTAAAGCAACCTTTTGTTACAGTGTATATAATTATACCAATTTTAAACTTTTGAGAAATATAATAATAGTACGAGGAGTTGTGACACACAAAGTACGTACGTAGTAGAAGAAAATGAAAATCGTCATCATGATATGAAATGCTTTCCCAAATAAAATAAAATTGGGAGGTTTATTTAGTTAAGGATAATTACCTTACTTGACTTTCAGTCAACCATGAATGAAACCGCGTATTGAAGCTGTCTTGTTCTTGTTCAACTTCAACATGTCAAGCAAAAGCATTGGGCCGACCAAACCTCACCCGACAAAGTAAGAAAATCTTCAACTAAGAAAATCTCGTTTGATGGTGCAATTTATGTAATTTTTTGTTAAAATTTTACTTGAATTTCAATCCAATTGAAGAAAAAATAGTGTCACGTGCCTACAAACTACATAAAATTAGATTTTGATATCAACAACATCTAGGTAATTCTTCGAACCATAGAACCTCATTAGTTTGACAGAGGCAACCCCACTTTGGCTAATCTAGCTACCATATTAGCCTCCCGCTTAATCTGCTGGAAAAATAACTTGCCCCACCTCTCAAGCATAAGAGCGAGTATCATTCAGAACCGAGCTCTTATTGAGCATAAGAGCAAGTATCATTCAAAATTGGGGTCAAGTCTACACAATCTCCTTCGCCCTCTATCGTTCACAGGTCCCGCTGAACCAACTGCAACATCAGCCGCCCAATCTATGTGTGAACTATAGACTAGCCCTGTTAATTGGTTCGAAAAAACCGACCAAAAAATTGAACCGTACCAGAACCGAACCGAAGGAAAACCGAGATCGTTTAGAGAAAATCGAACCAAACCGAATAGAGCTAAAAACCGAACCGAACCAAACCGACCCAAACCGAAATGTTTTAGGTTTCTTTGTAATGGACAGTAATTAATTGTAATGGATATTGATTAGTTGTAATAAACATTAATTAGGTTGTAATGAACATTAATTAGATAATAAATATTGATTATTGTATAAAAGTACAAAAAAACTCGGTTTTTAGAGAAAATTGAACCGGTTCAATCGAACCGATTCACCATAATTTTAAAAAAACACTGGTTTTAATCGAAACCGAACCGAACTGAACCGAATAAGAGGAAAAACCGAACCGAACCGCATTGGAGGAAAAATCGAACCAATTCCCCAACAGGTTTCAGTTTCGATTTCGGTAAAAAAACCGAACAGAAAAACCGATTAACACACCTACTATAGATGAGATAACCCTGAGACTCCTTGACCCTATGACCACAAAAATGTCATTCTAATCACGTGTAATCACCCCATATCCCATCTCTCTCTAGTTTCAGGAAAGAATTATAATATTTGTTTTTATTTACTAATATGAATTTCTGTTTTTACATAAAAAAAAATTATAATTTGCACTTTTGTTTTGCACTTTTCCTTAGTAACATTCAAATAATACTAGCAAGATTTAGGCTTATATATAAGATAATTCTATTATCGAAAAAGGTCAACAAATAATAGGTCTAAATTAATGTGTCCTTTCCATTGTTTTATTTTTATATTCTTCAAAATATTGAGACAATCTTGAGGACATAACCTAATCACCAAATTTTAAACAAGCACAAGAGATAGGCAATTAATTAAACTTTATTTTATGCTATTTTATACCCTTTATGCTTATCTTTTAATATTAAAATACCAAAAAATTTGAGAAAATAATATATTTTGTGGGAAATTTGCAGAAATAAATAACGCTTGGAATTTTGAGTTTTGGCATCGTCCCAATCAGAATTATAACGAAGAAATTATGGACGAAATTTGGTGGATAGCTACTAAATCCTTGTTTAAATTACAACCGAAATCCATTTTGATTGCATCCCAAATCCAATCCATTTGCGCGACCCAATCTATACGAAATCTAGCTTAACTCGCCCAACAGTCCAACCCACATTTGAGCTCAGGCCCAATCCAAATCCCAGCTGTAACACCCCGGAAATTCGAGGATTTCAATATTGTACTTTAATGTGTGATTTGACGATTTTACCCTTGTGAATGGTATGGTCAATTGATGACTTTTTGATTGATGAACTAAATGAACTTTGACCTATGACCGTGACGTAGTTCGGGACGTCACGAGTTCATAGACAGGTGGCACGTCCAATTCGGACGATCAGGGTAAAAGTTATGACTATCGGAAGTTCAGGGGCATTACCGTAATTTGGACTCTCGGGGAAAAATGTTGACTTTTCTTTTGACAACTAATTTTCAGTTGACTCAAGGACCGTTGGGTAGGCCTCGACGTCCTGAGTCCGTAGACAGGCGGCACGCCGAAATCGGACTTCGTACGAGGAAGTTATGGTCAGAAACGTGAATTCGGGAAGTTCGTGTCTCGGTTTTCGTGTCGAATATTATATTCAGGAAATCTGATTGGAGGACACCTGGTGAGTGACAAGTGTCACTCACCCATTGGCTAGATTGGATCAGATCCACTATTAGATTAATTAACATTTAAATCAGCTTTAAATTCCAGCCCTTGGATTGAAAACCCCTGATCTAATCTGAGCCCTTGATCTAATCATGGAGATCAAATCTGGGCCGTCCGTTTCCTTCCCTCCATTTCTTTATATTTCCTACCCGAATCGCACACTCTGTCCATTTCGATCAAGCATCCCAGCTAATCACCCACTCACTGTGTCTGCGTGTTGGGGGACTCCCTGGTGAGGCTGAACGACGGCAGTGATCACGGCGGAGGACGGCGGCGAGGAAGGAAGCAGGGGAAACCGTGACGGTTTCAAACCCAGTTTTTGTTAAACCCATTTCCCGCGTTTTGATTTGTCCTTATTGAATCCTAATAGACTCTAGGAACTGCCAGGGACTTACTGGATTTGAACTCGTGGCCGGAGGAGCTCAGGGCGGTGACACAACTGCGACGGGAGGCCGGTGCTGTTCTTCGAGGTAGGCCCTCGATCCTATCGGTTTTTCTCCATTCTATTTACACTGAACCAATCTAGGGACTCAGACGAGTAGTTAGGAATTGAAAGGAACGAAAATGATCCAGAAATGAAGAAATGGCAAACCGGGTCATGATCGCGGGTCTGATCGACCCGAGTTGCAGGTATTCGGGTCAACCCGTCTGAGGACAACGGTGATGACGTGGCACCCTGTCAGTCTGTCAGGTGACGTGGACCAATCGTGAGCTGACACGTGTCACATGTCAGTGCACAGTCAGCACTGACATGTCAGTGACTGCCACGTGTCACTGACATGTCAGTGACGTGGACCAGTGCCGTGCTGACACGTGGCACATGTCAGATCTGACACGTGGCCTGACAGATCAGCGAGGTGGACCAATCGGATGTTGACACGTGGCAACTGTCAGAGTCTGACACGTCAGACCTGACAGCTGTCAAACGACGTCAGCATGACGTCATGCTGACGTCAGCAGTGATGTCAGCGATGACGTCAGCATGACTGTTCCAGCGTTGACCGCCGCGTGGGGGCGCGTGTGAACAGTGTTTCTGGTGGGACCACCACCATTCTTTAGGTTTCGACGATCCGGAACCAACGGCGGTGGTTTCGGGTCGATCGGAGCCTCCACGTCGACCCGACCAGCCACGACCCTTGAAGGATGAGGGTGCTCCCCTGTAGCTCCCTCCCCTGTTGTGATTATTTTTCTTCGTTTTTCCATGATCCTTCGTAAATTATCTTTATTTTATATTTTATGTGTTGATACCATATCTATCGACTACACAAAGGAAGACCAGCAACAACGTAGCTGTCGACATACCATGACACTCAACCAAGTCAATCTCGAGGTACCACCCGGTAGTCGGTGATAGGTCTTTCATTAAGCATCATTTAATTTCATTTTACACCCTTCATGCTTGTATTTAATGTAATCAATAGGAGAAAATAATATATTTTTGTGGGAAATGTGGAGAATTGAATCTAGTTTGAAATTACGAGTATTTTGGCGAAAGAATTATCTCAATCAGAGCTGTATTGAAGAAGATATGATCGAAACAAGGAAAACTACCAAATTAAGTAAGGGAATTCGGTAGGACTCTACTGAATTCATAAGTCACCAGGGCAGCCCATTCCTGGGAATTCGTCATAAAAGTCATAACTTCCTCGCTACAATAAGAGCGAAACTATATTTCTCACATTCAGTGAGAATTATAAATTTTCCTCGCTGAAAGTAATATTTATAGAAAAAAATTTAATCCAAACAAAAGAAGAAAAAAAATAGTCACTAAAGCAACCTTTTGTTACAGTGTATATAATTATACCAATTTTAAACTTTTGAGAAATATAATAATAGTACGAGGAGTTGTGACACACAAAGTACGTACGTAGTAGAATAAAATGAAAATCGTCATCATGATATGAAATGCTTTCCCAAATAAAATAAAATTGGGAGGTTTATTTAGTTAAGGATAATTACCTTACTTGACTTTCAGTCAACCATGAATGAAATCGCGTATTGAAGCTGTCTTGTTCTAGTTCAACTTCAACATGTCAAGCAAAAGCATTGGGCCGACCAAACCTCACCCAACAAAGTAAGAAAATCTTCAACTAAGAAAATCTCGTTTGATGGTGCAATTTATGTAATTTTTTGTTAAAATTTTACTTGAATTTCAATCCAATTGAAGAAAAAATAGTGTCACGTGCCTACAAACTACATAAAATTAGATTTTGATATCAACAACATCTAGGTAATTCTTCGAACCATAGAACCTCATTAGTTTGATAGAGGCAACCCCACTTTGGCTAATCTAGCTACCATATTAGCCTCCCGCTTAATCTGCTGGAAAAATAACTTGCCCCACCTCTCAAGCATAAGAGCGAGTATCATTCAGAACCGAGCTCTTATTGAGCATAAGAGCATCATTCAAAATTGGGGTCAAGTCTACACAATCTCCTTCGCCCTCTATCGTTCACAGGTCCCGCTGAACCAACTGCAACATCAGCCGCCCAATCTATGTGTGAACTATAGACTAGCCCTGTTAATTGGTTTGAAAAAACCGACCAAAAAATTGAACCGTACCAGAACCGAGCCGAAGGAAAACCGAGATCGTTTAGAGAAAATCGAACCAAACCGAATAGAGCTAAAAACCAAACCGAACCAAACCGAAATGTTTTAGGTTACTTTGTAATTGTAATGGATATTGATTAGTTGTAATAAACATTAATTAGGTTGTAATGAACATTAATTAGATAATAAATATTGATTATTGTATAAAAGTACAAAAAAACTCGATTTTTAGAGAAAATTGAACCGGTTCAATCGAATCGATTCACCATAATTTAAAAAAAAACACCGGTTTTAACCGGAACCGAACCGAATAAGAGGAAAAACCGAACCGAACCGCATTGGAGGAAAAATCGAACCAATTCCCCAACAGGTTTCAGTTTCGATTTCGGTAAAAAAACCGAACAGAAAAACCGATTAACACACCTACTATAGATGAGATAACCCTGAGACTCCTCGACCTTATGACCACAAAAATGTCATTCTAATCACGTGTAATCACCCCATATCCCATCTCTCTCTAGTTTCAGGAAAGAATTATAATATTTGTTTTTATTTACTAATATGAATTTTTGTTTTTATATAAAAAAAAATTATAATTTGCACTTTTGTTTTGCACTTTTCCTTAGTAACATTCAAATAATACTAGCAAGATTTAGGCTTACATATAAGATGATTCTATTATCGAAAAAGGTCAACAAATAATAGGTCTAAATTAATGTGTCCTTTCCATTGTTTTATTTTTATATTCTTCAAAATATTGAGACAATCTTGAGGACATAACCTAATCACCAAATTTTAAACAAGCACAAGAGATGGGCAGTTAATTAAACTTTATTTTATGCTATTTTATACCCTTTATGCTTATATTTTAATATTAAAATACCAAAAAATTTGAGAAAATAATATATTTTGTGGGAAATTTGCAGAAATAAATAACGCTTGGAATTTTGAGTTTTGGCATCGTCCCAATCAGAATTATAACGAAGAAATTATGGACGAAATTTGGTGGATAGCTACTAAATCCTTGTTTAAATTACAACCGAAATCCATTTTGATTGCATCCCAAATCCAATCCATTTGCGCGACCCAATCTATGCGAAATCTAGCTTAACTCGCCCAACAGTCCAACCCACATTTGAGCTCAGGCCCAATCCAAATCCCAGCAGCCCAAAATCATCCAAACTTGCTCAGCCCATGGCCCACGAACCTGATCCAACCCAATTCATTTACACGGCCTATAATCGTGAAGCTTATTCAGCCCAGCACTAGGCCTTCGGTAAGCGCTGGTCGAATCCCACTTCCACACTTCGGCGCGCGTGTGGTAAATGCAAGTGACCAGCCCATCATTTTGTCGAGCAGACAATGTGCCGAACCTCACCTGCTCGCCCAACTGCCCCACGCCGAACGCACATTCCCTACTCAGCGCCTGAGCCGTTGCCTTCTCACTCCATTTCAGCTACCACTTGCCGAAATTGCAACTGTTCCACCTACCAACATGGTTTCTGCAGGTTTTCAGTTCATTTTCACCAAAAATCAACCACAAGATCATCATTTTACCTTTTAATTTTAATTGTAATTTTCAATTAATTTGCATTTTAATTTTTAGATTTTTAGTGGCACTTTCCCTATAAATAGACAGGTCATCTTCATTGTTTAGGGTCCTCTTTTTGCTTCTCTTTTAGTCCCCATTTTGTCTCCTCTTAGTCCAATTTTTAGTCTTTTTTTCTCTGTTTGTAAAGTTCATTTTTTCTCTCTTTATAGATTTATTTTTTGGGACCATTTGTAACTTATTTTAATTTTATTCTTATGTTTTCTTTTAATTTTTGTTCTGAGATCTTCCTTTTTAACTTATTTGACTTCTCTTTTAGATACGATTTTTTGCCTTCTACATATTTGAGAATATGAATATAATTTCCATGTGTTTTACTTTCTAAATTTCATTTACTTTATATGTTTTAGTGCTTAAACTTCAAAGTCAAAGTTAAGTGTTTGACGCATATTGATATTTGACACACATATTGATATTTCCATCGTGATTGGTTTAATATGTGCATAATGTTAAAGTGTTGGTAAAAATTGTATTTGAAAGAAATCTATTTTATGAGTAGTTTAAATAATGTGATTATTAATTTGAATTTATTTACGTAAATTATGTCGGTTTTATTTATGAAACCAATATATGATTTGTAAGTTCTAGTTAATATGATCATTTCTATTTTCATTCTTAGTTTGGTTAAAAACGGAGTTTCAGCTACAACTATTTTCAAAACCCCATCATTTAATTTTTTAATTATTTAATTCATTTATTATTTATTGTTCTTTTTTACTAACACATTATTAACGTTTTTTAATTTCTCCAGTTAAAAATAATTCATTTTTATTAATACTATATATACCTAAAAAATATTTAAATTATAAATATTCAAATTACATATTTATTTTATTATTTATTTTATTATGTAATTCGATCGTTATTACCGAGTTGTCAGTATCTCACAAAATCAAATCCTTCCAACGACATAATAATGCACTTTTTGGACTCAAAAATCTTTGCACGAAAACTTGACCCCCACAAAAGAGAAAAGAAAACCCTGCAATTCTGCATGAAATCATCCACGTGGCATGTTCCCCCCATGTCCATGACTTCCTCTGTTCGCCAATACTCGAATCCAAAACAATTAACTTTTTTGTTAAGCCCACTGCCATATTTTCTACGCACACTTTCTGTTTAATTCTCTTTTCTCGAGAAAATAATATCCGTCCGGAAAATATTCAAAGGTAGAAGCAATAAAAAGACCAGATTTTTAGCGGAAGAAAATGACGAGGGAGAAGATGGAAAAACCCTGAATCGAGGTGTTGTTTGGGACGCTTGTCACTGTGTGAGCTTTGATTTCATCCGAATTTGGAACTGCACTCCACCGACTCAGTCTTCACCGGCTCCATCTTATCTCTTCTGCACACGAAGACACTCTCTTTCCATTTCTCTCTGTGTTTCTCGCTCAAGCGCCGTTTCAATCTGGTACCATCTCTTTCTATCTCCCCCTCGCTCTCTCTGTTTTTTGTTTTATGTTTTTGCAATAATTTCTCTTTGTTTAGCCCTGTTTTCGCTACAAAGCTGGAATGTTATTCAAGTTTGGTGCAATCTAGCTTAGGGGTTATAGCCTATTATTAGAGAAATTCAAATACTTGAATTAGAAAGAAGAAATTGAAAATCCCAGAAGAGAAGACCTTAGCTTTTTCATATTTGATCCTACGGTTTCTTATTTAGGATTGATTTGGAGACCCTTGGTTGAAATCTTGTTATTGTAGATATGGCGTTTGATCAGAACTCGTTTCCCAAAGAATTGAGACCCTTGAACGTTGCTCGAACTGTGGCTGAAGAGCCCCGCATTGCGTTGGCCACTACGACTGGTCGAAACCCAGATGGGGTTTTCCCTAACCTTGCTCGCGAAGTTTGCAGTCCTAATACTATGCCTGTATTTTACCCATCAACGCTCTCGGAGGCTGGGCTTGTTGGCCTTGGGTATGGAAATTCTCCGGGCGTGCCTACACGGGGCTATCGCATCCCTGTGCCTGTGGGGCATCCAGGTGTGAGCCCTTCTGCTGGTGTTGGTATTGGTTACAATCCTGCTTTGGTCGATCAGCTTGGCGGCAATGCTATTGATCTTGTGAGCACTGCTACTACTACAACGGCTTCTGGACCTCCTGGATGTAGTTCGAATACGTGCAATAGGGTAGTTTGTAATGGTCTAGATCATGGTGTTAATGATATGGCAGCTAGGTTTGGTTATAATCCCAATATGGCCAATAAGGTCATTGGAAATGTTGTTGATCAGGCTGGGAATGATTTGACATCTGGGACTGGTTATAATACAAATTTGGGCAATCGAGTTGGTGGCAATGGGACTGATCAAGCTAGCGATGATGGTGGAGATGATTCTGTGTCAGGGAAGAAAATAAAGCTTCTGTGCAGCTTTGGGGGGAAGATTTTGCCCAGACCCAGTGATGGAATGCTGAGATATGTTGGAGGGCAGACAAGGATTATTAGTGTTCGGAGAGATGTCAGCTTCAATGAGCTAGTGCAGAAGATGGCGGACACATATGGGCAACTTGTGGTTATTAAGTATCAGCTTCCTGATGAGGATCTTGATGCACTGGTTTCAGTTTCAAGTACTGATGATCTTGACAATATGAAGGATGAATATGGGAAGTTGGTTGAGAGATCAACAGACGGGTCTGCAAAATTGAGGGTGTTTTTGTTTTCTGCTTCAGAAGTTGATCCATCTGGTGCTGTACAATTTGGGGATTTACATTATAGTGAGCAGAAATATGTTGAGGCTGTCAATGGGATTACTGAGGGAGTCAGTAGTGATATTGGGAGGAAGGAGAGTATAGCAAGTGTAGCTTCAACACAGAATTCTGATTTTAGTGGAACCGAGATTGTTGATAGCTTGGCTCCTGGTCAGGGTGACAATTCTGGACCTCCATCAGCAGGCAAGTTATCTCCTAAAGGGGATTCAGTTACTTCTCATGACACTAGTACAAGATTGGTATTTGTAGATCCGAAAGCTGCAGTTTATACTGAAGTGTCTACAGTTCCATTGGGCATTCATGTGGTTAAGTCTGTGGCTACTGCAACATCATCATCATCTCAGCCTGAAGGCGAGTTAGAAAGGTCTATGCCTGTTACAGTATCACAGCAGCAGCTGTGCTTGCAGCAAGCTGGAATTGGCATTCCAACCGCTGCTCCTTATGTGCAAACTTATGTTGGTCCTCGCCAAGAAATGGTGAACCGTACAGATCATCTCCAGCTTCCTCCTCAGATGGGTTTCCCAAATGCTCACTTATTGGGGACAGCTGGCCCTGTACTTACTCAACAGCAGTTATGTGATAGTGTTGCTGGCGTTTCCCCACATCACTTCGTTCCTGCAGTGCACATGACAATGACTCCCTCATCTTCTCATGTTAACATAAGAGCAAATGGACTTCAGCCAGTGATGCAACCCCAGCAAGCTCGGCTGGATTGTTATGTAGATGAAAGCACCTTTGTTCCCAGGGTCGTGCAGCTTCCTGCTGAACAGAGCTATAATTCCTATCAGGTTCAGGTTCCCTCACCAGTAGCAGGAGGTGCTTATAGCTGGCATCAGGTTCCATCACCAGAGCATGTGATTTTCCATGATGGTTTGGTATCCCACCAACAGGTAATGTATCCTGAGAAGCCCGTAAGGTTGGAAGACTGTTATATGTGTCGGAAAGCATTGCCTCATGCACATTCTGATACTTTGGTACAGGTTCAGAGAGACAGTGGTGGAAGCCCAGTATCTGATTCAAATTCAACATATCATAGTCCCCAGCTTGAGGACAATTTGCCAGCTCAACTGTTGAATAGGGTTGTGGTAAGGGGAACATTGGGAGAAGGCCATTTTGGGCAAGGAGTTGATGTTCGGCACCGGGTCCAAGGTCAAGTAGACCCACTTGTTGGAATACCTCATTTAGAGGTAACCGGGCTCCCACAGGTTTCTGAGGCAACACATGACAACCAGAGAGTAAATCCTCAGAAATTTGATCTTCCAAAGATTGCAGCTACTCAGGGTGTCGCCAGGAGAGGAGGTGACATACAGTCACCAAATGGTGCATTCATGGTCAGTAATTCTCAAAGTTTTCAAGACAATGCTCTTCAACAGCATTCTGTGCCATTACAATTCCAGGTTAAACAAGAAAATTTGGTTAATGCTCCTTTTAATCAAGATGTACCTCTTGTTGGAAGCACACCTATTCAGATTTCAGAAGGGATGGTTCATGAATCTCCAACTGCATATTCAAGCAATATTCCTGGGGTTACTCCAAAAGAGGACAATGTAGACACTTGCATTTCATATGATCATCTGAGGCAAATCGACGGGAGAACGGAGACCCTCAGGATAAACCCCACTGAGATTTATGTTAATAATGAGCTTGGAAAGTCACCCGTGGATTCATCTGGAGCAGAAGACTGCTTTGACCACAAGGCACAGAAAATTGTGGGGAGGGAGGTGGCTCTAGATAACTCTGTTGAAAAATTTAACAAGAATCAACTTAAACCAAGCAATGCACAAATTGCAACCGAAGTCTCACATGCGTATAACTCGCAGCCAGTAGAATTCTTTGATGCGGCGCAACCACCTATGTGGGGAAATCCTGAAGCTTATCCACAATCGAGAGTTGGATTGCATCCTGGGAATGCTTATGAATTGAATTACGGCAACCCTGTTGTTTCTCCACATCTAACTAATGGAGTTCAACCTCCTGTCGAGTGGAAGGATGAGAACTTAAGTTTGCATGAGGCGGAAGCTATTACGTCAAGTGGTGCTGTTCTGCAGGACTCCTCAAACTCACTTTTCAGCAACCAGGACCCATGGAGTTTGCGCCACGATACTCATTTGCCTCGTAGGCCGACCAAAGTACAATTGAGAAAAGAACCATTTACAGAAATGCGAATGGATGATGGAGGTCAGCAGTCACTAAACAATTTGAACAGGGATCTTAGTTCAGAGCACGCCCAGTCTTCCAAAGGTCAGTTAAATGTTAATTTGTTTTTAGTCCATATAAGAAATAAGATGATCACTTATTTAGAATGAATTCTTGTTGTTTATTGCATCTTTGTTATAGGATCTGCAGAGGAGCAAATAAAGCAAGATCTACAAGCTGTTGCTGAGGAGTTGCTGCCTGTGTATTTCAGTCATCTTCGCCGTCAAATCCTGACTTTCATGATAAAGATGAGTCAGCTTATGAATCTAATCAAGATGGGGAATTTCAAAATAGAGCGAAAGTTGAGGTACTTAAGAATTCATCTATGTCATGTTTGAGCATTTTCTTACTCATGCATCTTTTTTAAATGGTATTATGGGCTGTCCTACTGTAGTTCTAATTTCCATTTCCATTTCAGGATGCCAAGACTAACTTTGGAGATAAGCCTAATTTTGGGTTTCCAGTATCAGATGGCCTAGGCCGGTTGCAGGTGAATTTGGTTTTCTATTTTTTCTCATAATATGATTTGTCATGTTAACTTGTACTACTATCCGTTTTCTTAATATTTTGGCAGATTATAAAGAACCGTGACTTAGAGGAGTTGAGAGAATTAGGTTCTGGAACCTTTGGTTCTGTTTATCATGGAAAATGGAGGGGTACTGATGTTGCAATCAAAAGAATCAATGATAGGTGTTTTTCTGGGAAGCCTTCAGAACAGGAACGCCTGGTTTGTCTGTTCATTGTACTACTTTCCAAAAACTACTTAGTTTTATTCATCAATACCTCGCTCATTTAAACCCTATGTTTTGGCGTATGGATTCAATCAGAGAGATGATTTCTGGAATGAAGCCATCAAGCTAGCAGACTTGCATCACCCCAATGTGGTAGCTTTCTATGGTGTTGTGCTCGATGGACCTGGAGGATCTGTGGCAACAGTGACAGAGTATATGGTTAATGGCTCTCTCAGAAATGCCTTGCAGAAGAATGAGAAGTATTTTGTTTTTTTTTTTTTGGGATTTTTATTCGTTGCCTTGATTTGATTAAATCGGAATGGGTGCAGCAGTAGACTAGTTGGTATGTTTTATTCAATTGGATAAAAAGCTGATGCAGTAGTAAATTCATCAGGAGTCTGGACAAGCGCAAGCGTCTCTTGATTGCAATGGATGTGGCATTTGGGATGGAGTATCTTCATGAAAAGAATATAGTACACTTTGATCTGAAAAGTGATAACTTGCTTGTCAATCTTCGAGATCCACACCGTCCAATATGCAAGGTAAGTCACTGCAATCTTGGTCCTTGCATTTTTTTTCTGGTCCATTTTGTGTTTTATGTAATCTTAGTTTTGCAGCTTTGTTTAACTTGAGGACAATTAGTTGCACCATGATAGATGCTAGTTTGTATATAACGTGTGAAGTAGATCTATGAATTTATGCTGCTTTATATGATTCCTCATAGTATTTGGTGTCTATGAAACGGTTGATTCTTGATGGCTTATGAAACTGATGACTCCTTGATGGCTTATGAAACTCATGATTCTAGCGTGACTAATGAAAAGATAACAAACAAAATGAACTTCTTGTCAGCCGAACAAGAGCAAAGGGACAGTACTTCTCTGCCTGGACACATTAAAAACGAATACACTTTGAAATTCCAGTATAGGTTGTTATACAAGCCTAATTTGACGATACTTTCTGGGTGAAACTGAGTTGACCTTGGCCTACTTCACCTTATTTCTCGTATGTTATAATGTTCCCCTTTTTGTTGATGTTCTTTGATTTTCAGCAAGTATCACTTTATTGGCAATATGCAGTTTCCTACACTGATCCAGTGTAACATGCTGTGGTTGGTTCATGTTTATATAAGATTGAATCCACCGTCTGCTTCCGATGCCAGGTTGGTGATTTGGGCCTGTCTAAGGTGAAATGCCATACACTGATTTCCGGTGGTGTACGGGGAACACTTCCATGGATGGCACCAGAACTGTTGAACGGTAGCAGCAGCCTTGTTTCTGAAAAGGTTTGTGTTTTCCTTTTTCATTTCTTCTAGAATAATGGTTGCCACTCTCAGACCTGTTTCAACCATTTAGCTATTTACTTCGTTTCTTCTTTTGGTTACCGTAGGTAGATGTGTTTTCTTTCGGTATCGTGCTGTGGGAGCTCCTCACTGGGGATGAACCCTATGGTGACTTGCACTATGGTGCTATCATAGGTGATCTTATATTGCTTAATAAATTGTCATCTAAAGCATGCTTAGTTTTTTCATGCTTATTTTTCTGTAAGGTTTACTAAGATTTAGAGATATGAGTGACAGTTCATATATATATATATATATTAATAATGCAGGCGGCATTGTGAGCAATACATTGCGTCCGGCAGTCCCGGACACCTGTGATCCAGAATGGAAATCACTGATGGAGAGATGCTGGTCAGCAGAGCCATCCGAGAGACTGAATTTCACGGAAATTGCCAACGAATTACGTGCTATGGCAGCAAAGACTCCTCCCAAAGGGCAACATCCACCGCCGCAAACCCCAGCAACACAGCCTCAGGCTCAAAAATTGATTTCTTGATCATGATTTCTTCGTCTCTCCCTCGCCCTCGCCTTGGCCTGCGTGTTTCTGCATGGTGGAAGATAAATTTTGATGTCTTGGTTTCAATGTGATAGGAAAGTTGATAGGGAAGTTGTTTCATTGTTTTACAGAGATGTTTGCCTTTGTCACATCACAAGTGCTTGCTATCACGTTTTTTCATATCAATACAGAATCGAGGATTGATTGTATGCATTTTTGGTTGACTGCTCAATACGGACACTTAACTAATACTTGGTACTTATTATTCGGTGTATGCCTGCTGAAATTTTACTGGGCACCGAAAGGACGTGATTTGTTCGGCATGACTGGAGTGATTATTTCGGTCCACGTAGGCTAGGGTTTTATTTTTACTTTATTTTTTTTAATGGAGATGAGATGAAAATTTAAGGTACGTATAGGTCCGATTAATACCTATGTGATTATTTTATTTCGTTATGTAATTATTTTATTCCACGTATTATAATGACGATGACGATATTGTTAATAGATAGGATTAGTTTCCTCAAAATTCTTTATTTTGTTTGAATTAGGAGTCCTATTTGTATATATATAGGTAATGAGTAATGATATTTATTTAATACTATTCATTAATAATCAAGTATATCGGTGACAAAACTTAAGCATCAAGCCACCCAACTTTCCCTTTTTCTTTGATAATTTTTGTTTCCGTTTTTTCACTCCTTTGCCTTCCTTCTCTTCACCTATGATAAAGATCCTTCCTTTCCAATTCTTTCACTCAACATAACATTCCCTCTCTGGTTATGGCTACCAAGGAACAAAAACCAACCTTGATCTCGATGAATCGCGGCTCACCGCTCCACGAACATAAACATAAACAAGAAGAACAGGGGGAAGACGATGACATCTTTGAAAATGTTGATGCTTCTTTTTCTGGCAGATTTGGTGGTTGTTTCAGGCTCTTTAGTTGCAGATGTAGCCAAAGCAATGGCAACGATTTCGGACGTAGATTTTATATGCTGCAGCAAGAAAGTGGAAGAAACAAGGACATGACATGGTGGAGGAAGAAACTGAGGAACAAGACTCAATGGAAGACCTTCATTAGTAAGATCGGTGGATACATCAAGACTCTCAAGCAAAAGTACAACCTTTCATCCAAGAAACACAAGCCCCAAAAGAACAGAAGTTCTCACTACGATATTCAAAGTTATGCTCTCAATTTTGATAGCGGTCTTGGTAGAGATTCTAGAGAAGGAGATGATGCTGTTCCGGATTTCACAGCAAGGTTTTCCGCTTCTTTGTTTCCTAGGGAGAGATCAGTTTAGGAATCTGATGTATAACTACCATAGAATACGAAGTTTAGATTGGTGGTATTTGTGTAGTCTCATTCATTGGATACATTTTTATCATGCTGTGAAGTTCTTTTAGTTCAAATTCACATTCAGACTCGACATTCTCGGAATGTTCATGGAAAATCAAAGCAACTAATGTACATTTTTTGCTGCAATTTGCGTAAAATTCAGAAAAATATGCATAAACTGCTATACCCAACTGTCATAATACTCATTCTCATTCATAGAAATATATAGAGAAACAGACATTTCATCTAGAGAAGCTTTAGTATACAAAAAAAGCTATCTAGATCCACAGAAACGCGGTACAAAAAAGCTACCTGGTTCGGGTTTTTTGTGTTACATGCTTAAAGTTTGATGAGATGGTTCCATAATCAGACTGGAAGTGATTGATCCAAAGATATCAAGTAGCATTATCATTTGCTGGCCTAACCTTCTACTAGATGAAATATAAGAACTTTCTTGCATTCCAATTCATCATCTTAAGTGTCACATTTACTTCAATCGTTGGCTGCTCATGTCACCTGCATTACTTTTTTTCCAAATTACAAGAGGAAAAAAGTTTACATGACGTTGATAAAAGAAAATTTATGCAAACAAAAAAAAAATCAACCTTATATGAGTTCACTCCCTACCTCTTGCGTTTGCTTTTCAAAACTGAAGTTGTGGAGAGATTGCTGTGCCAGTTTCGCTTTCTTTGATTTATGAACCAGTTATTGATCTGTTTCAGTTGCAAGCCGGTTTCCTGCACCAAACGAGCTTTGTCTTCCTCCTATTCGAAGGGGAAGGGGGTTTTAGTAGCTGATAAGATACAACGAGACTATAAATATGAATAATTCCTGAACTCACTGTTGGATAGGGCCATTTGGAATGAGATTGCCACCAAGATTTTAAGACAGAAGTGGTGTCACCGGGCAGTTTCCCTGCTCTTCTCTTTCGTAGAATTTCCTCCCTTATGTCCACAATCTTTTCCTTGTAACCCTGAGAAGCGGCGGTTATCAGTTACACTTCAATCCCATCTGGAAAAAATAAAGTGTACTATTGTAATTCTATGTGTTTCCTACCTGCTTCAATTCGTGCTTCAGTTCTTGCCTAACGCGCTCCATTAAGGATCTCTCACTTTCAGTCGGAACAAGAGGACCAAATCCCATGGTGTCATTCCCGTCCAGGCTCCCATCATATGAGTTGATGTCACTGTCTAACTGGTCATCATCATCGGACATTGTAGCACCTGTGCCTTCGCCCGTGGATACACCTGCCAATCCACCTTAAGCTCTCTAGTTATAAACCATTCATACACAAGTGTGGATCATGATTCATGATCATCAAATTGCTCAATTCCTGAATTGGCATGGAATTTCCAAAGCAAGGAAAGCATGAAAATAACGAGGAATGACACTACTCAGACCAAAAGACTACAATGGAAGTCAAAACTTAATTTTGATGAAATCACGGTCCACGATTTTCCTCCTCATATGAGCGAATTCATAACTAGTTAGTAATTCCAGACCATGCACATGAACCACAATCTCAATTGCTCAAACCTCAGGCTTGATGACACCAACGGAAACAAGTCTACACTTTCAAAGATGGACATTCTTCTGGGGGCGGGGCGAGGGCGATGTAATAGGCGAAAAAACCTACCTGTTAAGCTCTGCAGAGATTGATCGAGCTCCCAACAAGCCATTACTGCTTCCATAGCATGAACTCGAACATGCTGTTGCAGTTGTTCTTTGAAAGAGCAAAGCAGTAGAACATAGTTTGTCTACAATATAAAACAATGAACAAACAATGAGATAAAGCCGACTCCAAGTAACAAAGTATATGAATAATTTAATGTTAGCGAATGAAGACTTAAACCCTTTTGCCCAATAAAGAAGCATTTGCATCCGAAAGAATCAGTATGGATGGGATCAGAATAAGATTATAACGAAAATGGTGAGATGTATTTAATCTAATTCCAATTCCAGTTTCATGCCAATTAATCAAATAAAAGGGTAAAGAGATTCTCCAAAGCATTTGTAAACGAAGACGAAAAATTAGAGTATTGAACAACATGTTCCTCGCTGCCACTGCAACAAATTACATGCCATTCTGATTACAAACGCATCAACCAAGCAAGCAGTTTTAAACTAAAACCCAGAATTTAGAAAAGTTGGAAACTTTAATAGAATAAAAGTTGATAAAAAAATGAAACTTTAATTTTAAAAAAGGAAAGAGAGTGATTTAAGGTAAACTCACCATGAACAAATCAAGTTCTTTCTCATCCAAGGCCTGGACGACGTCGCCATTAGCTCTCATCGCCGAGTATTTGTCCACCACGCGCTGGGACTGCACAAGCTGCTCGTCGATCCTCGGCAGCTGATCGACCGGCGTGGCGATCCTCAAGCACGAGACGTGAGCCGACACCAGCTGCTCGTACAGAGGGTGGCCCACTATGTCCGCTTTGCACCTTGCGCTCTCGCACTCCAGCTCGTCTTCGTCCTCCTCCTCGCCGTCGTATCCGCTTATCTCCCTCCGGTGCCGATCGCTGCAGTTGCTGCTCTTCCCCGACTGCGATATGACGACGTCGTCGTTTCGCGCGTCGAGGAGGAACGTGCTCTGTTGGCGAAAGGCCGAGGCGTTGTTGAGCCACGTCGGAGCTCCGGAGAGCGGCGGTTGATCGGTCGCAAAGGAGTGGAACGCCATTTCGTGAGGGGTTTGCTGCTGCTGCTGCTGCTGGAGATGATGATGAAACGCCATTTTCAATTCAGTTTTGAAAACAGAGCAACAAAAAGTTTCAGATGTAAATTTCAGTCCATAAAAGCGTGATAGCGAAAAGCGGTTTGTATAATAAAGTGTGGTTTGGAAAAGCAGTTTTCTAGTCCGATGGAGAAATTGAGGTCGAAAGGTTGAAACTTGAATGTTCGATTAGGAAGGAAGAGAATGCAGAGAAGAGTACGAAAAATAAAAGGTAGCTCTTTTTGGAGAGACGAGACGACGACTTTGTTGAGTGTTAGCTGACGCTAGAGCCGAGGACGACGATTGGACGGCTAGATTTCTTGACACGTGGCGATACAAATAAGACAAAGATTGATTATCGACGAATTTTAATTAGTGTCGTAGCCTTGTAGACCTATAGCAAACGTAGACGTTGGGGCATATCGATTGTAGTTGAATAGCAATAGAGAATCGTCCTATTATTTATTATTATTAGTAATATTTAAATTCAAACGATTACTATTTTAATAATTTGATATAATTTGAAAGGCTACCATTTTAATAATTTAATATAATTTAAATTTTTTAGACTACCATTTTAATAATTTGATATAATTTGAACGGCTACCATTTTAATAATTTAATATAATTTGAATTTTTTAAAATTAAAAATAAAATCGTTTCGATTCAAATCGTTATTAACGGTTCGATTTGGATCAAAACGGTTTGAAACCGTTCAAATTTTTTTAAAAAAAATCATGAATACAAAAAAGATAAGGATACAAAAAAAAAATACTCAAAATTTTATATATTAAATTCGCTAAAAATTAGATTGCAAATATTATCCCTATATTAAAATTTATCAAACAAACATTACTATTTAGTAATATTTTATTATACTCTTATATAAGTAGACATGTACTTATATTCGTATATCTAGGTATCCTTTTATTCTCATTATTTTTACGTTGTATTAATAATATGTTTACAAATTAATAAAAATTAATATATTCTTAACGGTCCAATTTTTATTTAAATAACTTTTACAATAAAAATTCAAATTCAAACCATTATTAACTGAGCAGTTTGAATTTTCAAACCGTTTAATTTTTATCAGATAAAACATAAACCGTTAGTTTAAAATTAGAATCTTTTTTTTATTATATGATAAAATATAAATCGTTGATTTAAAGTTAGATCTAAATTTAAATTATTATTAATTGAGCAATTTGGATTTTCTTTATTTTTATTTGCACCGCTCAATGTCGTGGAAGGATCGCAAGACATTGACGTTATTTATATTTTGATTATTTTCAAGAGAAAAAGTGAGAGGAAAGTGGGAGAGAGAGAGCGAGAGGAGCAAACTTTTCTCCTCTAAAACCCTTGGGATACGCTGAAGCAAACAGAGCCTTGGAAGACAAGACAAAACATCAAGATATCATCACTCAATATAAATATCTCATTATGGTTGACGGATTGAAATTTGGGTCGTACAAAGCCTTGCGCGACGACTCATTATGGTTGCTAATGTAAAATGTCGTTAAAAACCTTAATTTAAGTAATTCGAGATATAATATAAGATGAAATGAAAGCAAAAATCGTTATTAAATGTTTAATAAAAAAATTATTTATTAGAGAAAGCACGAAAGTAGAGTTTGTTTCTGTATTAGATTTTTTTAATTTTTTAATTTTTTAATATTATTATTATTAAGGCTTATATGGGTACGGTTCTGATTAGAGCGGGAGACAGTTTACCAAACTCCGGTAATGGCGTGTGCTTTTGTGTTCGGCGTCAGAGGGTGGTCAGTTGGTCCCTACCTACGAACAGCGACCACAAACCCGTACAATCACACGTGTCCAGCGTAGATTTCATGGACCACCTGGAAATAGGCGCCACTTTCAGAGAATCCTGTTCGTACTGCTGTAAAAAAGCCGCGGGAAATGGGAGATGGGGACCACAGATGCCAATTGCAGACAGAGTCACCAGAATCCACAGTGTCATAGATTGGATCATCGGATAATGGAGAGAGAGAGAGAGAGCGAGGAGAGAGAAAAAGAAGAGAGGCTCTGGCGGCTGAAGTCACAGCGGGCCCTTCACGTGCCACCTGTTCGTGGTACCCTTTACTACCAGCAGGCCTGAGGGCCTTACTTGTTATTAATGGAACACAAAGAAGGGCTTCCTTTTTGTCGTTTTCTCCTCGGGCCTGCCATTGCCGGGCCCACTTACTTGATCGTCCAAATCCAAATGTTCAATTTTGGTAAGCAAATTAATTTAAATAAAAAACGAGATTGATATTCTTCTTCATATTATATCTTTAGATCATAATGCGAAATTTCTACAGTATAATTACCTCACTCGATCTCTTGCATATTATTAAAGAAGAGGAAAAGGCTGAAGGGTCACATCTTTTTTTTTTATTATTTTTTTTATTTTTTTGTATTGCATGGACCTTTTCTTTCGGAGGGGAAAAGAATCAGGGCAAAGACAGGCATGCTCAGGGTGTCCCTTCTATTAAGACAGATCCAAGGCAGTACTCAGTAGTATAGTGAACAACAGAGGGAGATGAATGAAATCTGATCTGATAGGCAAAATCAGTAGGCTCCACCCCTCTCTGTATGTTTGTTACCTTGGATCTTATCCCTGCAACTTCACATCCTTTTTACTTTCTAATTCTTGTTTGTTTTGCTTGCCAAGTACCAAACAAACAATCCAATGTTGCAAAATTCATCAACCTCTAAGCAACATGCCCAGGCCCAGGCCCTGGACCAGGGCCCGGCACAGAACCAGATCAAAGGGCAAGGCAACTGAGTAAGTACGGTCCATAAACACTGAAAGAGATCACATACCAAGTCCAATTCGAGGAGCTATGAGGCTTCAGATTTGACAATTACCAGTCTCAGATGATCCACTCATTACTCATTATAGAACCATGATTTGATCTTCCTGCTCCGCATTTTGGTGATTCGTATTGAATTGAATTGAATAATTCGTCAAATTCAACAGATTTTGAAGATAAAAGCAAATTTTCATTCTAATAGGAATAGAAAAGAAATTTATCCTACACAATTCGCTCAAAATGTAATAGGATTATAGGAGGTATGTTTCATTTTCTTTTCAGCATAACTTCTAGGAATGAAAAAAAAAAATCACTTCTACCTCCAAAACAGATTGAATTTATGAGTTATCCAATTCAATACTATTCATCAAACTTGACCAACCTTCTCATTAGAAGACTTAACCTCACATTTTAACAAGAAATCATAGCCTAACCTACCTGGTAACAAAATGAATTTGAAGCAGCAAACGTATAGCAAAACAGAAGCAAGTTCTGCTTTTTAAACTTTATTGTAACATAACATTGCAGCAACAGAAGCAGGATCATTAAATTAAATATATCCATTAGGAGTTTAGGGGCAAAACTTTCTCTATCCTTTCCAGCTCTTAATACAATCCATGAATGATATACAAAGTCACTTTATGTCACATGATCAGTGTCTTCATTTTCATAACTTGTGTCAGAACAAGTTCCTACATTTCTACTTTGGGGTTTCCAATGATGTACATCCAAATTACCAATGCTCCTCATAAAAAGGGTTACTTTGTAAGATTTGGAAGCAAGTAAGCAGGAACTAAAGCTCATGTGACTTTCCAGTGAAGCATGAGTTGACTTGGATTGAATCCACAGCACTCTCTTGTGATTTAAGGTTTTTCTATGAAGGATTTGCCATCTAAGTTTTACTCAGTTTAATAAGATAGCATATAGCAATGTTTTTTGGCAAGTATGTTTTGTTTTCTATGCTATTATATCTGGCACTCTGCCTGACTCTAAACCGAAACTCACATCCATACAAAGATTAATCTAAAAGACCATAATTTGCATTTACTGGTGATTAGACCTTACAATGATGAGAACGAAAAGCATAGAATGTGCATGAAGCATCATGTTAAACAACTGAATCAGTATGTGCTCATTACAAAATCTTTGCAGAACAAGGATTTACATAGAATTACAAGGCTCTCAACAAAATCATCCCGAACAATGATAGCAGCTATATATATATATATATGCATAGTAATCAATGTATATATATTTATGATGAAATTAAGGAAGACTAGGAGGAGAAAGGGAAGGCTTTGCCACCTTGAGCTCACCACAGTCACTGATATAAACAGTCTTGAGAGGCTTGTTCCACAAAGCCCGAGCATTCGTCGCTCTCTCATCCCCAAGAAACTCAGCAAAGTCGTTGAATTGCTGTATTTTTTCTGATGGTCTGTATGTAGGTATAGCAGCTACGGTCGTCACAACATCCAAACCTTCATAACCAAAAACAGAACACAAATCAATGGAAGGGTTAAGCTCAAATTCTAAAAACAGGAAAAAAAATCAAATCTTTTGGAGACAGCAAACCTTCGAGCACTGAGCCAAAGACGATGTTCTTGTAATCGAGGTCGGGGCATGGGCCGGGCCCAGTGGTGATTAAAAACTCGACATTTCGGTAATCTGGGTCGAGCTTTATGTCGTCCTCGTCGTCGTTCTCGGAGAGGTTGAGGGAGAGGAGGCCAGGACGGGAATGTGTCAGGGAAAAGGACTTCGAATCGACGGTCTCGGTGTTTCGGGCGAGGTTCGTGGGACGGCGGACGTCGCCGGGCTTGTCGCCTTGGTGGCCCGCCAGGAAGAATTGGCCCGGGAAGAGCTTGTGGACGAGAGTACCTTTGTAATCGGAGGAGGCGCACATGGACTTGAAGTTGGAGACGGTGAGAGGGACGAGGTGACCGTAAAGGCCGAGGACAATGCGGCCTAGTGGGATGGAGTCGGGGCAGAGGTCGGGTTTCGGGTCGGGTGAGGAGGAGGGGCGGAAGTAGGTAGGGCAGAGACTGAAATCCATGAAGACGCGGTCGGTGATGGTGGTGTCCGGCGGCGTTGGCGGAGAGGCTATAGCGAAAGACGGTGGCGGTTTGATAGTGAGGGACAGTGGCGTGGAGAGGAGGAGGGAGCGTCGGGTCAAGTGGGTAATGGGCTTCGGGTTCGGGCTTTGGTGGTGGTGGAGTGAGAGAATGAGTGGTGGACCCGGCGGTACTGGTACAGAGCAGCCCATTAGGTTACTTGGGTTGGATTGAGTATTGTTTTGCGATTTTGGGGCTTTGGAGGTGACAGAGGCTAGCCAGGGACTGGATGATGATGGGGCCTACTATCTTTTTTGTTCAAAAATTGGTGGGGGCCTACTTTTGGATAATTAATTAATTTAGAATGCCAAATGCCAATTTGACAATTTCATTTCATGTTTTTTTCTCACAAACCAACCACCAGGAAGCTTTTGGGCATCTCTCGATTCAACCCAAAAAAAGGTACACACTTTGACTCTCTCTCCCAATTTTATGCCTGAAAGTTTGACACTTTGAGTCAAATACCATTGGCACAAGGCTTGCAAAGGAAAGTGCGCCAAAAAAAGTTCATATTTGGGACCGATGAGAAAACCTAAAAGGCGATGTTTTTTCACAATTGTATGTCTTAAGTTTGGCCCTTGAATTTTTGCTCGTAGAGAGAATCTCTGTGTTCGATAAATGTACTTTTAAAAAATCAGAAAGTAATTATGAAGCTTTTCAAAAGCCCTTTGCATTTTGTAGTACTATTTTATAGAGAAGCAGGTAAGCTTTTTAACAATGTGGAGAGTTCTGAGAGAAGTTTGAAGCTTTTCATTGCTCATAAATTTCCGTTGGAAGCGGTTATTCCTAGGATACTCTCACTTTTGAGTAGGCTTGGATCCGCCCGTCTTATTCTATGAGAAAATTATGGGACTAGATGCAATAACGGTTTCTTGTCTTGGGTTTTGTCTGTGTTGGCATGACATAGATAAGGGCCGTCCTAAACCTAAGGCAAGCAAGCTTATATCTTAGATTACATTTTCAAAAAAAAAAAAAAAAAAAAACCTCATTTCATCTAGCACATACTTACATATATAAAAAAAATAAAAAAATTATCCAAAAGAGAACTTTTATATTGGGCTATACATGTTGGAGGGCTCAACAAAATTTTCAACTTTTATATTGGATATTGTGTGTATGGAAATATTGGTGGCCTAAATTTTTTTTCTCTTTCTTTCATTTTCTTCCATTTTAATCCATATATTCTAAGCTTGAATTCTACTATCATTGCCAATTTATATATTCTAAATTTTTATTAGTTTGTTATACTGTATTTCCTCTATTTTCTATAATTTATCCTATATAAAATTTGAGATCTCTTCATTTTATTATAATTATTTTTGTAGCTATATTTGTTAAGGAAAAGTATAATGACGCATTTTTCTACGTTAATTTACTCTATTTTCTTTTTCGTTTTGCAATTGTTATTTTATTTCCGTAAAAATTGATTGACAATCTTTCAAAACTATTAAGCAAGCAAGTCAAGTGAAGTACAAATATTGACAATCTTTCCGCCCTGCATAGATACAACTGTTGTCCTTTGGATGTTATGGGAATGGATGCAATAATGGTTCATCGTACTAAGTTGTCCACTAAGTTAACTAACTAACCTTGTTTGCTTCTGTAGGCTATTTATAATCTCTAAGAAATGTCCCTTCTAAAGGATTGTCAAAATGATGTGATTATGAGGATATGTAGTCAATCTGGACGAAATGGCTGTATCACTGTCACAAAATTGCGAAAAATATAGAAAAATGATACCATCGAAGAACTATATGATATAGAAAAGGAAAAAAAAAAGGAGAGGAAGAATATTACTCATTTCATGATGAATCCATGTTTACAACGAAGAAAAATGATACCACAAAATTGCTGATTTTTGTAGGGTTGTCCTATTTGTATCTTGCTCATGTTTCTGCTTCTTCGTATTGCTTATGATGAATCCAAATTGAACCATCTAATGCATGGCTAGGAATGCAGAGATAGAGATGAAAATTGCAACGAAGTAAAGCACATACCAAGTAGTACCGAATGTTTGCTTGTCTCAGGCCAGCCTTTGCCTGGCAGCAGCCAGAGGTTACTTAGTTCCGGGGTTCCCTTACCATGTGATCCAAGTAATTTTATAGGGTGAAGCTTGTAGAGTGAATGAGTGATAATTTAATGGTTTATTATACATATAACATATCAAATTAGGTGAGACAAACGAGACTTAGTTTCTTATTCCTTTGGATGAGAATGGTTATCAAAGGACTGAAGGAGGAAGTGGAAGATAAAGGTGGGAGCTTTAGAAGATTTAGTAATATTCAGATGTATATGTGCAAGTCTGAGGTGACAGCCTCTTTCTATGCAACAAATGGGCATATGAGGACAACATTTATTGGCATCCTTTATGTGCAGCATATGAAAGTAGGAGATGATGTTTACATGAAGAGAAATGGTTGAAAGGTTGAACAAACAAGTGTTCCCTTCTGGACTATTTTATCTCTAAAAAATTCTGTGTCCAGATATAGGGTTATATAAACAGATGAATAAAAGACTACTTCTCAAGTCCTGACCTTTTTCGTCCAAACATGTCCTTGACATGACACGGCGCATTTGGGCCTGCGTTGCTCCATACTGACAAACCACGGAGAAGACTGAGACTGTTTCTTTGGGAATGAAATGCTGGTTTGTTGGGGACATCCGTTGGAGCAAGTACCCTTCAATTTGTGCAGTGCACATCCACAATTTCGATGGTACGGCTTATGCTCAATTTCCATGTCATTTATTGATATACTTACTTCAATGACACATTGAAGCATCATAGCCAGCTATTTCAATGGACATTTCTCCTCTACCCCTTTTCTTTCCTAAAAAAAGAAGAAACACAGACTTTGGAATCAAAATTTGGTGGAATCGAGGATGGAATCGAATAGCGAATGCACTTGACAGTTTCTTTCGTCGAGGTATGTGTATATCCTAAAAATTCCGCTTTCTCTTTTCACAGATGATTTTTTTTCAAGTGCTTTATTTCTTACATATTTATATAGAGCAAGGATTGTGTTTCTTCACGAGAGTATTGGAGCAACCAAGACCAGATTTTTTTGTTAGTTTTACCCCGTTGAAGAAATCTAGAGAACTTAGAACTTTGGCGTTGTTTCTTGCGATAGCATTATTCTCTTTACCTTTTGTTTTCATCTGCCCTTGTCAAAGTTGTTATGCCACAAGGCAATTGTTCTTCCTTGAGTTTTGCCCACACCCATGAGAGAGAGAGAGAGAGAGAGAGAGAGAGAGAGAGAGAGAGAGAGAGAGAGAGAGAGAGAGAGGGAGTGTGTGTGTGTGTGAAGACAGGTAAATTTTCTTGTTTTAAGCTTTGGCTATTGTTGTAAATGTTGGATTTGAACATAGTTTTCTCCATAGTAACGTTGTCTAACTATTCTCGTTACCAAGTATATTGTGATCATTGTTCAATCTGTTGACTGTTCCTATGCTACATCATCCCGGTTTTAGCACGGTGTCACTGTCGTCTCTGCACAAGTAGAAAAGTAGTCATTTTTGGCTTTAAGTGGAACTTTCAAATGGCTTTAACTTTTTTCATTGGAGGTTAAAATTGACGGTTCTCAATGCTCAATTGCACTAGTATTTTGTCTTTTTAATTGTTCCTAAAACCATTACCGTAACGGTGGTGATTACTTTCAAAATACTTGTTTGACTGCGTTAATTAGTTTCATGTAATTTCGGTGACTTTGTAATTCTCAGAAAAAATATTAATATTATTAAGATTTTAATTCGATTTAAATAATATATTCATTTGATAAATACATTATTTAATGTATGAATGTTTGTAAATCGTTAATGTCATTACCATAGACAATTTAGACATTACATAATTTATGGCTCACTTGGCAGCTTCATAATTTTTCGGTGATTTATAGTTCCACGGTGTTGAAGTAAAATTCGTCATTTAAAATAAAAAATCTCCTGAATTCCTGCAAACAACAAACAATAAATTATCGTTCGTTCAATGATTGAGACCCGGGGGGTTATTCGATTAAGAACGCTCAAATGCTTAAGTCAGCTTTGAAAGAGAAATCTCAAGAGCTTAAGTAGCGTTGAATCGAATTATCTTGGAAGTGAAATGAGCTCCGTTATTTATAGGAAAACCTTGGGAGCCTCAGAGCGTTCTGATTGGTCGGTTGAATTTGTAATTTATAAATAATATATTATTAATAAAATATATTATTTAATAATTATAATAATTGTTCATTTTGATAATAATGATAATTATTGTAATTTAATATTAATATTAATTGCATATTATTAAGAATAATGACAATTAATTTTCGGGGAGAATATTAATATTAATATTACGAAGACTTTTAATCCGATTAAATAACGTATTTAAGTAGTAAATAAATTATTTAATGTGGAAAAAGAGTTCATCACTCCAGCAAGGGATTTTGAAGGTAAGCCTGATATATATTTGTTTTGTTGACTGGCAGCTCCACAATTGTCGGACGCGTAAATTGCATTCAACTTAGAAATCAAAGTAGAATGTTACTCAGTCTTGGTTTGGCTTTGAACATTTTATGAAGCTGCCAAATCTTTGTAACTTATTTGATTCGAACCATGCCTTTCGTTTTACTTAAATTCCTCGTTTCAATAGCTGGCCTGGAAAAGGAAAAAAGTTCAGGCAGTTCCATTGTTGGAACAAGAAATATTTCGTCAAACCCATATTACAAGTTATAACAAGTTTTATTTCTCTGATAAGTTTGGACCTTGTTCATATTCATGTAAGCTGTTTATCTCATAGAACTCTTCTTTCTTGTTTGCTCCCTTTTAACGATACTTTTTTTCTTTGTATGGAACGAGGATGCTGGTTCTTTTAAAAACATCATTATTCTGTGTTGTTCTTGTCAAGGTAGTTATGCAACAAGACGATTGTTTTTTCTTGAGGAAATCAGCTTCTCAATATGAGGCCTATACACATATGTCGCACTCATAGATTTCGTTATAATTGCGGGGTTAAGCTTAGTTTTCTCCATAATGACGTCTTTTAACTAACCCCGTTTCTAATTATATTGTGATGATTTCTATGCAGTACAGCATTTTGGCTTTAGTATATTGTCATCTTTCTCTCTCCCTCTTGTTTTTGGTTAGGATCACTCTGTTAATTGAAACTGCAGACCCCTCTTGTCATCTTTCATTTCATGTGTATTGCTTTCCTTAACTTTAACATTTCCCCTTGATGTTAACAATGACGGGTCTCAATGGCTCTCTCTTACGCATTCCTATTTGTGAGAAAGAAAAGAAAAGGAAACTCTTTTTCTTCTTCTTGTTTCAAGGTCTGCATTATGTCCATACATGCAAGTATAGTTTCACTGTCTAAGAAATGTTATGTTTTCTTTTTTACTGCCCGTGTAAAAATATCTAATAATGATCTTCATCTCAGGAATTTTGTGAAAGACGAAGAAACCTAAGATTTAAAGAAAAAACTACTTTTCATGGCTAAATTGGTAAATTATTCTAAACAATAGAATTTGTGAGAATATAAAGGTACAAATGCCACATATTGGAAAGTTGCACAGCCTTACAGGAGCTGTGCTCCCCCCTCCCTTTCCAATTGCCAATTGGTTTTGGGATGGAATCTCATCTTCCTTCATGGTATCAGAGCGCGTCATTCCACGCGTAAAGGTTAATCGCTACACGTGCTCCACGTCACGTAATACAAGTTGTCCACGTGTTTGGCTTGAAGATTTGTCGCATATAAGGGGCGTGTGAGAATGCGAAGGTACATATGTCCCACATTAGAAAGTTGCATAACATTGTAGTACTTGAGTTGAAGAAGAAATTAACAAACCCACGAGCACGAATTTGGGTGAAGGGGTAGAAGAAGAAATTAACAAACCCACGAGTACGAATTTCTCAAAACCAATTTGATCTTGAGTAGTACTAGTGCTGGAGTTCTAAGGACAAGAATAAAATCATGAGAAACTAACTTAAAATTGCTTCTCACTTCCTAAACTCACCCGTCATCATCCATCTGGTCTCTGAAAGGTGTCTAGCTATTGTGTACGTGACAGGCAATATGCCCATTAACACCTTCCCGGTTTCTGGTGGATGTGGATGTGTCACGGTCAGGAAAAGAAGAGGATTTGGAAGTTGCTACTACCTTCATACGCAAGGAACCATCATTCCATTTCTTTGAAAAAGAGATGTTCCTTCTTTGAGGACAAGCATCGGAACAAACGCTTCCCTTGGACTTGTGAAGCGCACAGTTGCAGTTCTTATGATATGGCCTTCGCTCAATATCCATGTCCTGCATTGATAGGCTTCCTTCAAATGCACACTGCAACATCATACCTGAAACTCCTATGGTGGTCATTTCTTCTCGTCCCTTCAATATCTTGTACTAAATTGTGTGTTTGGCTAATTTGTCCGAGGCTGTGTAGCCAAGTGTGTTTGGTATGGTAATTGTGTGCTGTGTTTGGCTGTGTTTGAAACGTTTGCATGCTTTTGAAAACATTTATATAGGAAAGGGGATTAATGTATGATAAAATAGTTATGGGAGAAATCAAGAAAAAACTTTGTGCTATTCTTTTTACGTACTCTTGTTGATCGAGACAAGTTTGGTTAGTTTGGGATTCTTTTACAAGTTCGGTTAGTTATACGATTCTTGACAAGGTGGAAAAGAGACTAAGACGAGCGTTTGTTTCTAGGGAAAATTCTGAGGGCTCCAATCTTTCCACATAGATGGAAATAGAGACAAAAAATGAAGAAATGCTTTGCGGCTTGGCTTTGGTTTTAAGTATTAATTATTGGGGCTTTAGGTGGTTAGCATAGATTGATCCGCAGAGGACGTTATTTACCTAACAAACCTCTGTGTTTTTATTTTATCATTTGGCATTATTAATGGCAGTTAAGTCTATGCAAACTAACTAACTAACATAGGTCATTGAAGTAATCACTGACGTGGAAACATAATATGGTTTTGTGGTTTCATAACAACAATAGGTTGCTTCACTTAGAGTTAATATGTTGGTTCTTCGGTTCATGCTACAAAAAAATCTTTTGAGACCTGTGACTAACTAATATTAGGTTGACTTTTGAACTTGATATGTTTGTCATACAACTGAGTTTCTTAAACAAGCAGCAGATTGCCCTCTGATTAGTTGCATTTAAGGTTGACTGTGTCTGTGTGAGTTTAATAAACTTTAGATACCATGATTAGCCACAGTTAATCAGATTCTCTAGTATCAACTAATTCATTTACCAATACTATTATGATTTGGAGTGATAAAAAGTTGTATTTCTTGGCATAATCTTGCAATTTTTTTTTTTCTGTTGTGTCCGATGATATCTATTTGATTGCGCAGACCAGATGATATCTTTGTTCGCTTTGAGTCTCCTTTGCATATCAAGAACAGATTCAGAATTATTCGTCCGACGATCAGAAAATGCAGTGATTTATAGTGGCCAATTCCATTCATTAACTTATATGACATTCACTTGTTCACACAACTTTGTGAGATAGCTGTAGAAGAGCACAATATTTGCAGTTGCAGTTGTACGTATTAAGTTTGAGAGAAATGTGACCGTGTTTAATTACAGGAATATGTACTCTTACAATTTAGGATTTACATAGATGATGGTGAAATTAAAATAACCCACACGCACCAAATCCTCATTCAATTTGATGTTGAGTAAACTGGTGTTGGAGTATTACAGGACAAGAAGAAGGTCATGACAAACTAAGACTTAAAATTGCTTCTCACTTCCTATTTAACCTTTCAACTTCTTCTAACTCGCCCGGGATCGATCTTTGTACCAAGCTACCTTCTGTAACATGTCTATCTATCGTCTATGTGACAGGGCCAATTTTTGAACCCCACACATCCTATGGTTTCTGCAGATCTGGAAGCTGAGGACATGGAAATGTCACCGATGAGAGGGGAAGAGAAGATAGAATTAAATTGCTGATGCCTGCATGGACAAGGAGCCATCAGTACTGCTTCTTGGGAAAGGAAACGTTCCTTTGACTAGCAATATTGGAGCAAGCACCGCCCTTCGAATGAAGTGCGCAACTGCAGTTCTTGTGGTAAGGCCTTCGCTCAATTTCTGTGTCCTGCATTGATAGGCTTCCTTCAAACACACACTGAAACATGCTTGAAACTCCAGCCGCACGTGTCATTCTCTCCTTTTCTATAAGCTTCAGTCACTAACGCACACTTTCTCTCTGCTGCCCTAATTCTTTTGAGTCTCTAAAATATGTGTTAAGGCTTATGAGAGATGTGCGTGGTTTCTTAAACATTTATATAGAAGACATTGCGGGAGAAATCAAGAAAAGCATCTGTTCTCACGTACTCTTGTTGAACTCGAGACAAGTTCAGTAATATGTTCGAGATTCTTGCTAGAGTGGAAAGGAAACTAAGACAAGCGTTCTTTTCTAGGGCTCTAATTTTTACCTGAGAGAAAGACAAAACGTAAACGTAATCTAAGTTTTAGTTGGGTTTCAGGCTCTGAGCATAGAATCATGGATTGATCCGCAGAGACGTTATTTACCTAACTAGTAATATTTTTATAATTAGGCATGTTTGGCGGTTAGTTCTATGCAACTAACAAACATAGGTTTTATTCAAGCATCAGTTTTCCGTTATACTAATAAACTGTTGTTGTGAACACGATCAAAACGTATCTCTCTATTAATCTGTTAACTAATCCGTATATAGAGATAGGATTATGGTTTCATACAATGTACATGATAACATATGTACCCTTTCACTAATGACTAAATTACCCCTCGTAATCTTAATGAATAGCCACATAACCTATACTATTTACAACAACTACCTACTTTTTGTGGTTTTTCATTATGATATTAGTTTGCTCAACTTAGAGTTGAGATGTTGAATCTTTAGTTTTAACTATAATTTTTGTTGTCAAGCTTTCTTCAGTTGTACTTGCCTAGCATCAATAAAGTAATTGTAAGTTTGATATACATTGTCGATACATTTTCTAACACCTTAAATTTCTTGGACGGATGTTGTTTGACATGGTATCAGAGCATTCGCTATAACGTGCAAGGTGAGCCTAGACCTTTATTCAGTTGTCCTCTGATCAGTTGATTTATGATTGACTGTGATAGTTTTGTTTTGAATTTTAATCATTCCCAAATAAGGCTCTCAAATGTCTTGATCACTCCCTTTTTGGCAAAGAAATTTACCGCGCGCTTTGTAAGTCACATGATTAGTTTCATAATCTTACATAACCTTAAAATTTTCTTCTATTCTGGTTTCTGTCTGATTTCCTTAGTGTCCTTTCTCTCCTTCAGAAAACATAAAACAATTAAAAAATAACTTCATCGGAGTGTTCAGGAGATTCTACTTTCTCCACTTGTTGGTATCTATGAGAGAGCTAGATAAGACTTACCTTTCATCAATCATCTTTAGCTGTTCTTGTGAAAAAAGAAAAGAAAAGTACACTCTTTTTTCTTCTATTGAAATGGTATTGAATCTTCTGTGCTTTAGATGAATGTTGAGCAAGTACATTGAAGATTCGAAATTGTAGATTGTTGAAAGAAAAAAGTACAAGAAACACGAGTGTAGGATGAGGAAGAGGGCCCTCCAATTATAAACTCAAGAGGTTTCTTTGGTTGAATAAGTATGTTGAATGGAGTTTCAGTTGTATTAAAATTTTAGAGAAACGTAACAGTAATGTTTCTATTGAATTTACATGGATGAAGATAGAAGAAAGTAACCAACCCACAAGCACCAATTCCTTGAAATCAATTTGACGCCGAGTACTAGTGCTGGAGTAATAATATAGGACAAGAATAAGGTCATGAGAAAGTAAGAATGAAATTGCTTCTAACTTCCTGCTTAAGCTTTCCTTATCTTCTAACTCACCCGGAATCAATCATTGTATCAAGCTAGCTTCTGAAGTTGTCTATCTATCATATAATGTGACAAGGCCGAATTATGTACCCCACTTACACTTCATCTGTTTCCTTTGGATGCTGAAGTGGACATGTCACTTACGAGAGGAGAAGAGAATTTGGATGCTGATGTTGCCTGGATACACAAGGAACCGTCGGTCTTCCATGACTGTTTGTTGGGAAATGAAATGTTCCTTTGACAAGCATTGGAGCAAACACCGCCCTTGGAGTGAAGGGCACAACCACAGTTTTTATGGTAAGGCCTTCGCTCAACTTCTGTGTCGCGCATTGACAGGCTTCCTTCAAACACGCACTGAAACATCATCCCAGCAACTCCAGCAGCACTAGCCATTCTCTTTTCTTCTGTTGAGTCTCTCTTGTATATTAGTTTGCGTAAGTAATGCCGTGAGCAGTGAAGGCTGCGTGGCTGCTAAGTTTTTTGTGTTTGAGTGTTGAAATTCATCGCATGCTTTCTAAAGCATTATATAGAAGAAAGGATTAATGTATGATAAACTAGGTGAGGGGTGAAATCAAGAAAACATCTTTGTGCTATTGCTTCGACGTACTCTTGTTCAACTCGATCTGAGACAAATTCACTATGAGATTCTTGAAGAAGTGGAAACTAACGACAAACGTTTCGTTCTAGGGAAAATTCTCCAAAAAGGGAAGGAGAGGGAGAGAGAGACGAAAGAGAAGTCCTTGTCTTGGCGCACGTTTTGTTTTGAGGCTTGGCTTCGGTATTCAGGTATTGATGTGATTTTCTTGGTCTGTAGTAAATATCATAGATTGATCCGCTGAGACGTTATTTACCTAACTAGTTAGCAGCAGTGGTTATTTTGATGATTTGGCATGTTTGGCGGTTACGTCTATGAAAACTAACTAACACACACAGGTTTGCGTCAAGCATCATTTTTAGTTACACAAAAAATCACTCACGTGGAAAATTAATAATATGGTTTTGTGGTTTCATAATAACAGTAGTTTTCTTCACTTGGAATTGATATATTGGATCTTCAGTTCATGCTACAATAATCTTCTGAGACCAGTGATTACCTAAAATATTAAGGTCGACTTTGAACTTGATATCCTTGTCTAGCTAGTAGTTTATACAACTGATTGTCCTCTGATAGTTTTGTTGCTTTTATGGTTCACTTTGACACTAACATGGGCGACGGAGTATCCTTATGCCAGTCTATCCTCTTTTAACACGTCAGTTCAAGGACACGTGGCTGAGTAGAATTTCATCTTAGGTTGCATTGAAACGGATATGAGGATACGATACGATACTATACGATATTCTGATACGTCAAAATTAAAAAATTAAAGGATACGATACGAGAAGGATACGAAAAATAAATAATACATTAAAATTTAAATATATTTAAAAAACAAGCATGCAATTTTAGTTTATCTCATAACAACTTAATATAGAGATCTTTAGGCATCTTCCACATCAAACTCTTCATTGCATGTGTTCATCTTCTTGTTCATCAACATCGAAGATAACCGTTTCCAAGTCGGGCTCATCAAAGGAAAGTTGGGCAATTTCAAGTCTCCCAACATTAGTTATATGATTGTGTTGGCTTTAATTCATTAAACACATGCATAAGTTGCTCTCTTACCTTCAAAGTTTTTGTGAGCTGATTGGCCATCTCCTCCACTTTGGATTCAAGCCGATAAATCTGAGCCCGAGTTTCCTTATATTCATCTACGTATTTGTCCCTCTCAAACTCTCTGTTCTCAAGTAATTGTGTGAAAACTCACTTGATGTATATAGATGGTATTGCAGCTTAAGAAGAGTTTGTATGTACTCGAAAACGTATCCAAAACTTGATATCGTATCAGAGAGTATCGGGGAGCATCGTATCAGTATCGGTATCCGATACGCGATACGAGGCCTTGGGGGAGTATCGGTGCTTCTTAGTTATTTTTCATCTCTAAGTTGGCACATTTTGTGCGTCAACAAATTAAGTTATACAATAATCACTCATGCTTGACCATTGCTTCCGACCGAAGCTGACCATTGAACAGATTTATTCAGTTGTCATCTGATCCGTTGAATAAACTTTAATCACACCCAAATAAGGCTCTCATTTTTCTTAATCACTCTCTTTTTGCTAAGAAATTTACAGATTTGTAAATCATATGATTAGCCACGTAATATTACATGACCTAGGAATTTTCTTTTTGAAAAATTTCTTTTCCCCTTTCCACTTTAAGAACAGATAGAAAATTTTCCACTCATTCTTCTTTTTCAATATCCAGAAAATCCTGTCATTAATTGATCCTACAAATCTACAATGGTTGCATTGAGTATGTTGAATGGAAGATGAGGAAGAGAAGGGTGTATCGAATCATGAACTCACAATACGCATGTTGAATGCAGTTTCCATTGCATTAAAATTTGAGAGAAATGTGACAATGTTTAATTACAGGAATATGTATTCTGTAGAATTTACATGGATGAAGGTTGAAAAAATTAACCGACAAGCACCAATTTCTCGAAATCAATTTGATCTTGAGAAGTACTGGTGCTAGAGTTGTATAAGGCAAGAATAAGGCCATGAGAAACTAACACTTAAAATTGCTTCTCACTTCCTAATTAGCATTGCATGCATTTCTTCTACCTCACCCGGAATCAATCATTGTATGAAGCTAGCTTCTGGAGGTGCAAGTCTATCTATTGTGTAATGTGACAAGTTCGAACAATGCATGTACTCCACTATACTTCATTTGTTGCCTGTGGATGTGGAAGTGGAAGTGGATATGTCACCGACGAGAGGAGAAGAGGATCTGGAAGGTGGTGTCACCTTCATGCACAAGGAACCGTCGGTCATCCATGACTGTTTCTTTGGAAAGGAAATGTTCCTTTGAAAAGCATTGGAGCAAACACCGCCCTTGGAGTGAAGGGCACAACCGCAGTTCTTATGGTATGGCCTTCGCTCAATTTCTGTGTCCCGCATTGAAAGGCTTACTTCAAACACGCACTGAAACATCATCCCGGAAATTCCAGCAGCACTAGCCATTCTCTTTTCTTCTGTCGAGTCTCTCTTGTATATTAGTTTGTGTTGAAATTTTTGCATGATTTCTAAAGCATTTATATAGAAGAAAGGATTAATGTATGATAAATTAGGCGTGGGGTGAAATCAAGAAAACATCTTTGTGCTATTACTTCGACGTACTCTTGTTCAACTCTATGACAAATTCACTATGAGATTCTTGACAAAGTGGAAAAGAGACTAATGTAAAACGTTTTTTTCTAGGGAAAATTCTCTCCCAAAAGGGCAGGAGAGGGAGGGAGACCAAAAAGAGAAATACTTGTCTTGTCTTTTGTTTTGGGGCTTGGATTTGGTATCCGAAATTCGTGTAAATTTAAGTCTACTAGCAATAGCATCGATTGATCCGCAGAGACGTTATTTACCTAACTAGTTAGAAGGGCTTTATAATCATTTTTATAATTAGGCATGCCTGGCGGTTACTTCTATGTAACTAACTAACATAGGTCTTGTTCAAGCATCAATTTTTCCGTTATACAAGTAAACAAGATGATAATCACTCACGTAGACTCATAGCATTGTGTTGACATTAATTATGTATCTTTTGTTTTTACTCTCATTTTTGTTGTCAAGAGTTCTCATCAATTGTTTTTTCATTACATATTTGCAAACATTATGGCCGAGGGTAGGGCAAAAGGGGCTCAAGCTCTGGGCTTATGATAATATAAGACCCAAAATTATTAATATAACAAATAAATCGATAAATATATAAAGTAGACAAATAAATAAATAATGTAAGAGTGTACAAGTTTGATGTTAGTTCAATTTTTTTTTAACAAAAATGCTTGGGTTACCAAGAATTTATACCAAAAACTAATACCAAATGAGTTGTCATACCAAAAATGAAAAGATAAATCATGATATTAATTGGATATAAATTAAATTTTTCCTTAATTGGATATGCCACATCATTTGGTATTATATTTATGTACAACTCATATGTACATGTAGTGCTACCCTTTTTTTGAATGATGGACTAATTGCTTTTATTGAATATAAAAGTTGTAGTCGAATAGTCTTAAATTTGAGTATTTTCATCCATATATAAGTTAGAAATATAAATTTGTTTTTTTTTTTCCTTTGTCAAAGGTATTGTCATAATGGGTTTTCTCGAGCAAAGGTTTTAATGATGTCTCATTGTATAAAAATTAAATAATTAGTTTATAAAAATTTACATTTTAATAATTAGGTGTGCGAATTAATGACACATTTTCTATTTTTATCTCGAACCTTCAAATGTTTGGACCGGCTCTAGCGACCCTTCCAATTAGTACTTGGTATCAAGTTGCAAACTTAAGTTTATATACATTGTTTGTCCATCACCGAATACTTAATGGTTTCTTTCTCCCATTTTGTCCTCCCTACATATGCATGATGGACCTACCCGTCTTGACAGTTTTAAGATTTTCGGGCAAGTTAGTTATAGAGAATTAGCTTATTTTGTGCAAGAGATGGAACTCACAAAAGTCACGATGGGTGAGTTAGTCGCATGTGGCTGCCTCCATTGAAGAGACCTTTTCCGTGGGAAAGATGTGAGAGATTACTACTAACCCGTAGTACTAGTGAAATCAAAATGATTTTAGAAATGAAAATTTTATTCCAAAGGAATTCAAGAAGAGGATTTGCAGAGGAGGGGATTGGGAGAGAGAGGCAGAGAGAAAGCGTTCTACTATGAATATGATCATGTGTCATATCAATAATACTGTAACATAATCCCTTATATAATAAAATGAATTAATATATATGCAAATGACCTATCTACCTCTTGTACCCCTTTATACATAAATAGACATCAATGTTAGGTTATTTACAATACTCCTCTTTCGATATTTCATGTAATGTTGTTGTTTGTCTACGCGCTTATGTGTTGTCTCATTAAAATATTGTCAGGTAACAAAAATCATGTGGGACAAAAATAACCCTGGTCGAAGAGAAAAAAGTGTAACGTGCATGGATAATGATCACATCGGAATCTCCTGAGATAGTTGAAGTTATCTATTTTGGAATACGGATAGATAGTACGTCTTTGAGATAGAATGTATTAGTGTTACTATACCAAACCAGATAAACCCACTTCGTATCAAGTTGTAAATTTAAGTTTATATACATTGATGGTCCATTACCGGACACTTATTGGTTTCCTCTCCCCCTTTGTCGACCTCCCTACAGGCATGATGGACCTACCCGTCTTGACAGTTTTAAGCTTCTCGGGCTAGTTATACATTTTTTTTTTGGCATTTCGTACTTATATCACATGTTATCTTGTGCAAGAGATGGAACTCACAAAAGTCGCAAAAATATCTTATAACTCCTAGCTTGTCTTTAACTCGATCCATTTACTTTTCTTTTTTACCTTGACAGCTTCTCGATCTTAACTCTCATTTCTATCTCTTATCTCTACTTTTAGTTAAGAAACATCAAACAACAATGAAAACTTCATTGAAGTGGTCAGGAGATTCTACCTTCCCTCTCCTCCATTTGATCTCAAATCTTGTACGCTAAACTAAAAAATGTCACTGATATCACTTCATATAACTGATATCACTTCCGAATTAAGTTAGGAGTGATAAAAATTGTAGTGGTCAATTATGAGAATGTGAAAGTAAATGTCTCATATCAGAAAGTTGCACAATCTTGCAAGGACTTATAATAAGGAGTTGATTTTGGGATGGAACCCCAACTTTGTCATCAATTAGGTTCATTCTCATTGACTGGATGTCTTCCTTTGCTTTGATTTTCAAAACTGAACTTAAAATAATATTAATGATTCTTGTCTTACTCTATTTTCTTTTTATCTTTCCTTACCTCTCTTTTCTTTTTTTGACATCATCTGTTATGTCTGTCTCTTTCGTTTAGTTACAAAACAAAGAACAAGAACAAAACTCTTTCGAAGTGACCAAGAGAAATTTCCTACTCCTCTTGATGGTATCTATGAGGGAGATGGAGAGAGCTTGGTAGCAATTCTTGTCCATTAAACTAAAAGTACATTGAAAAAAGAAAAAAATGGAAACTGCATTTTGTGAATGCATACATTTGTTTAAGTTCATATGAACTTTGTATGCTTCCTTTGGTTTTTGCAAAATTTGAGAATGAATGCGGACGCTGGAAAAACTAAAATGACCAAACAAAAACAAAATTTAATTGCTAGGCTGAAATAGTATCGACTTTTACTAAGCTAGACAGAGAAACCGTAAACTGTAGATTGGGGAAGAGAAGGGGATGTACAATTAGGATGACAAATGTGCCAATGTTTTATTACAGTAGTTATGTACTCTGAAAATTTACATCGATGAAGAAGAGATTTAAACTAACCGATCATTGTGATCTAGAGTAGTACTAGTGCTGGAGTAACAATTGAGGACAAGAATGACAATCACTGGAGGAAACACCGCCCTAGGAGTGAAGCGCACAACTGCAGTTCTTATGGTAAGGCCTTCGCTCGATTTCTATGTCCCGCATTGGCAGGCTTCCTTCAAACACAAACTGAGACATCATCCCAGCAACTGCTTTAGCTTCGCTTCTCTCCTCTCTTTGAATCTCTTGAATTAATTTGTGTTTAAGGCTGTGACCGGTGTAGCTAAGTGTGTTTTGTTTGACTGGCTTGAAACTTCTGCATGATATCTTAAACGTTATATACAAGAGAGAGTCGGTGTATAATAAAATGGGGTGTGGGGGAATCAAGAACAATGTTTGTGCCTTCTGCCCTTGTTGAACTCATGACAAGTTTGGTTCGTTATGGGATTATTGGCAAAGTGGAAACGAGACTAAGACAAGTGTTTGTTTCTAGGGACTTAGTTTTTCTACACAGAGAGAAATTTGAGAGAAGTGTTCGACTTGGCTTTTTGGCATAGGTTGAACCGCAAGACTCTATTTACCTAACTACTTAGAAGGGCTGCTCATTTCATTATTAAATTCTTATGCATTGCTTGACGGCTGAATCTATGCAATTTAACCAACAAAGGTCTCTGGTCAAGCATCAGTTTTCATTATACGAGCACCTACGTACGTGGAAAACTAATATGGTTTTGTGCTTAGGTTCAATACTATTTTATTAGATTTCCACCGCTTAGAGTTTAGATGATGGATCTTTCGTTTTTACTCTAATTTTGTTTGTCATCAAGTTTTCAAAGATTGTTCTTTGTCTGCATATATTTCTTAATTAACCTGGTTATAACGTCCTGGAATATCTAAACCGTCATGCTCTGTATCATACTAAATTGAAAAAAAAAATTGAATGGTAAAACCGAATGAAGGATCAGTATAGTATTCAAATCGATATGAGATCAGTTTCGATGTTAGAGAATGTCATCCCATACTGAAATCGAACTGATTTTAATTAATTAAAAAATTAAATTAATTCCAAAAATAAAAATAAAATAAAAACCATGAGTTTGGTCTTGTGCTACAGCTTTCAGTAAAATTATGTTTCTCATTAAAAAAAAAATTGTAAGGAAAAGGGTGAATATACTTTATGAGTGTAGCCGTGTACGTATGACCCAATTTTGTATCTTCATTTTTGGGTGATGTGAGGACAGTGCACTTCCTATAGGGCATTAGCAGAGTACTCAATATATAACCAGAATCTTTGTATTATTCCAATTTGTTGAAAACAATCTACTTTAAAACATAGCAAAATAAACAATCATTATCATAATCATATTGTTATTTTGGGCCCACTTTTTCAATTGCGTCAAAATGTTGGTTTTAAGTAATTCAGAAATGGAATTATGAATTTGGGCTCAAAATCGAAGTCATATTGAAACCGTATAGAACATAATTGATACGGTACAATAAGGTATCAATTTCTATTTTGAAATATCATATCATACTATACCAAATCGATGAAAAATATAAATGTTGCTTCTAGACATTTAATCAAGTAAATTAATCTCCTAAATCGCCGCCTCTGTCTGAGCAGAATCTACATGAACCTCCTCACTGGAATCTCTGACCTGTTTCAATATTTGGAAAAAAGGGAAAAATAATTAAGGGACTATCTCTATCTCCCATCAAACATTAGTTAATATTAGGAGTAGTGGAGGACGAGGAGGAAGCAGCGGCTTGGGTGGGGAAAATTCCAGCGTAAAGGACGAAGAGGAAGACTTGGATCAGAAAAATAAAATAAAAGACCGACTCTCAATTTTGATTTTTTTTTAATATAGAATTTTGTTTTGAAAATAAATTTTAGTTAAAACAAATTAAGAAGTTTTTAATTAAAAAGGAAATTATTAATTAAAATTCTTTTAAATTAAGCATTAATGATGTTTCATATTACTTCTAATCAGAACCATTGATTAACTCCAAATCTAACGGCCTAAAAAAAGTGTAAACTTAGATGTAGATATAAGTGTCCTTTTTAACCTTTGATTAACCCATAATTATCATATATGATTTATAAAAATTATAGTGACATTTTGATATAAAAGTACATAGTTCGTATTATAGTTACTTTTTTCCAATTTTCAAAATTTTACGAATGTATACTTTGTTTTAATACTTCAACCATAATTTATTTTGGGCATGTAACGATTTCAAATTGAGAATCCGCTGAAGACAACTGTATATGGTTGTAGTAAATTAATAGCGTGATATAAATTTTTTTTATGTTACTAGCATGGCTCTGCAAATTTGCTTAATCTCTCTATGTTATTCAGCAGCAATTCCTAGAGTAACACTTTGAATTTGTAGGGAAATTAGTTTTTTAAATTCTGATATTAAGGTTGAACTTTGAGTTTGATGATGTCTTTGCTCGTACTGTCATGTCATCTTCTGCAGATTCAAGTTGCTTACATGGTTCACAGTGAGAGTTTTTTATTTCAAAATTTTAAAACACTCCAAAACGAGGCTTTTTCAAGGGTCAGCCTTGGCCTAATTAGTCAATTTATATCTCCATATTAAGAACAGATAAAAAGTTCCTTCTCGTACTGATTAAGCCTTTTTATTTTCGGTGATCAGATAGGCAAGAGAAATACAAATGTTTTTGTGGTATTCTAATAAGAGAAATATAGCAAACCAATGAGGTCCTAGTGCAGTAACTCTCCTCTAGCAGAAAAAATGTGAAACTCACAAAAGCTTGTGGATACTACAATCACAATGTGAGAGATGGTCGCATTGTTTCTGCCTCCATTTAGGACATTTGGGGAAGGAAAGATATGAAAGCATATGATCAATGATTGTTAAGTGAAAATTAAAACAATGTTATATACAAATATATTTTTTGTCCCAACTTCTATTTCTGCTCTCTCTTTAGTTGGGAAGCATAAAACTAAAATACATCATCAAAGCGACCAAGAGAAACTACCGTCTTCCCTTGATGGTACCTATGAGGGAGAGGTATCGGGCCATCGGCGATCTTCCTTGTGGCTTTGTTAGAAATTTTTGTTCATTAAACTAACTAAATGAAAAAAAATAGGACATGAAACTAGTTTCCTCTTCTTGTTTTTCTTGCCTGCATTTTGTCCAGACACATTGGCTTAAATTGAAATTTCTATGCTTTCTTCTTGTTGCAGAATGTAGCGCTAGGAACATTACAACAATTTAAAAAAACACCAGGCAAAAGAATGTGACAATGTTGACCACAATGGAAAGTATGCACTCTTTAAAATTTACATGAATATGAAGGTAGAAGATATTAAATAATAAACCAGCAAGCACCCGCAATTCCTTAAGATCATTTTGATCTCTGAGAACTAGTACTGGAGTAGTATAGTGCAAGAATAAGTTAACGAGAAACTAGCAACTAAAATTGCTTCTCGTCACTTCCAAATATCAATCTTTCGATTTCTAACTCACTCAGGGTTGATCACTCTATCAAGCTAACTGCGTCTGTAAGTTGTCTGTATACCTATCATCTATGTGAAAAGGAGGAGAAAAGCATTTGGAAGTTGTTGATGCCTTTATGCATAAGGAACCATCGATCATCCAAGTCCGTTTCTTGTGAAATGAAAGGTTCCTTTGACAAGCATTGGAGCAAACACCGCCTTTGGAGTGAAGGGTACAACTGCAGTTCGTATCAGGCTTCCTTCAAACACTCGCTGAAATATCATCCCGGAAACTCCTGTGTGATGGGGGATTAATTGGAACAAGGTCACCAATTCAATGAACACCAAAATCAAGAAACAAATACACAGTTTGCTTCCAAAGGTTGCTGGTTTTCTATTTCATATCATCAAAAAAGGCCCGTCCACCAACAACGTACGTACCTTGCCTTTCTTAAATAGCAACAGAAACCTAAACCTATAATAACACTTAACCTATAATAGCAATTAACAACATAAATTAAACAGAACCTAAATGAATAAATAAGTTATCCTTGTTCACTTGGGATGAAGATCCTCAAAACGAGCTGGAGTCTTAGGTGTCCTCTTAGGCCTCTCATGATTGACAGCCGGAGGCTTAGTTGTTCTCTCAGGCCCCTCATTGACAGCTGGAACGTTTGGTGTCACAATGAAGCCCCTGCATCACTGTGCTTGTCATTCTCTTCTCTACCTTGAATCTCTTGTATTAGTTTGTGCCTAAGGCTTTGTAACTAATTGTAGACGGAGTGTCTACTTTTGCATGGTTTCTAAATCATTTATATATTGAAGAGGAGATTAGTGTATGATATATTAAGCGTAGGGGAAATCAAGGAAAAAATTGTTTGTTTTATTGTTCCTATCTTCTCTGTGTCTTGTTGAACTCGAGACAAGGTTAGTTAGTAATGAGATTCTTGCCGAAGTGTAATGGAGCATAAAGACAAATCCATTTGTTGCTAAGTATAATTTAGTTGTGTTTCAGGTTGTTAGCATAGATTAATACGTCGAGAAGTTAGTTATATATTTGCCTAACTAGTTAGTTACAAGGGCTGCTGATATAGGAGTGCTTGGCGGTTAGTTCTAAGCAAGTAACTAACAAACATAGGTCTCAATCACACATCAGTTTTCGTTATACAAGTGGAGATGATTGATCTTTGGTTTTTGCTCCAACTTTTCTTTGTCAAGTTTTCACCAGTCGTTCTTGCATTGCTTATATTGTTTACTCTTGTAGGAACTTCTGTTGCGAAAATTTAACTTCGGCACATAAACTACTTATGAAGAATGAAGATTGATTTTTGAAACATATGCATTTGATGTCTTTGTAAGGCAAGGATAGTTATCTAAAACGACAAAACTGATAGAGACAACAGCTGATCATATTTGATTAGTTTATAGCGTCTGACTTGATTTCAGTTGTCCTTTGATCATATTCTATGCAAGTTCATCTTCTATTGCTCCGAACGATTTGTCGCAGAAGAAAACTGAAATTTTGAAATTCATGTTATAAGAGTGAGCATCATTTTTCACATGACTGCAAAACTCATTCTGGCTTGGAAGGTTTTTGTCTTGGCTAGCTTCAGCCTTTATGTCTCCATCTTGTTTGTAGCGCAGTCAGAAAACGAAAGGGAACTCTCAATAGCCTGATCTTCATCATCTATGGAAATTTTGTTCAATGAAAGCTAGAAATAGGTAGCTAAAAACAATAAAAAACCAATATTTTCTTGGCTCAAATGCTAATGCTGAAAAGATAGTACCAGAACAGCTTGTAGAGACTGCAGAATCAGGAAGAAAATGTGTAGTTGAATGCAGTTTCAGGAACAATGTTTAATTACAGTAAAATGTACTCACGAGAATTTACATGGATGGAGGTTAGAAGAAAGCAACTCACAAGCACCATTTCCTCGAAATCAATTTGTTTTCTAGTAGAACTAGTGCTGGAGTATTATATAAGGACAAGAATAAGATCATGAGAAGCTAACGCTTCAAATTGCTTCTCGATCACTTTCTGCTGAACCTTGATTTCTTCTCACTCACCCAGAATCATTATATCAAGCAGCATTCTGTAACTTGTTTATCTATTGTTTAATGTGGCAACTGGCAAGGTCGAATTATGTACCGCACTTACATTTCCTCAGTTTCCTGTTCATGTGGAAGTGGACATGTCATTGACAAGAGGAGAAGAGGATTTGGAAGCTGGTGTCACCTTCATGCGCAAGGAACCATCGGTCTTCCGTGATTGTTTCTTGGGAAACGAAATGTTCCTTTGACAAGCATTGGAGCAAATGCCGCCCTTGGAGTGAAGGGCACAACCGCAGTTCTTATGGTATGGCCTTCGCTCAATTTCTGTGTCGCGCATTGACAGGCTCATTCCCGAAACTCCAGCTGCGCTAGTCATTCTCTTTTCTTCTCTTGAATATATCTCTTGTATTAGTTTGTGGGCCAGTAGGGCTGTGTGGCTAAGTGTTTGGGTTTGAGAGTTAAAAATTGAAACTTTAGCTTACTTTTGAAAGCATTTATATAGAAGAAAGGATTAATGTACGATAAATTAGGTGTGGGGTGAAATCAAGAAAACATCTTTGTGCTATTACTTCGACGTACTCTTGTTCAACTCCAAGACAATTTCACTATGAGATTCTTGGCGAAGTGGAAAGAAAAGCCGAGAAAGACAAAACGTTTTTTTACTATGGCAGTTCAGCTTTGTGAAGTCCTTGTCTTTCCACGCAGAGAAAAATGAGCAGCGATAGACGTGGGTTTTTTGTCTTCTTGTTTGGGTTCGGATTTCTAAACTGTTAGCATAGATTGATCCGCAGACGTTATAAACCTGACTAGTTAGAATGATTGCTCATTTTAATATTAGGAATGCCATAACTAACATTGGTCTCAGTCAAGCGTCAGTGTTCTGTTATACAAATGGAATCGTAAGTAATTTAAGTTTTTGCTTTCATAATTATCATATTTTACATATGATGCATCTTTAGCTTTTACACCAGATTTTTTTTGTTTGTCAAGTGTTCATCGACACTTGTTGCTTTGCATATTTTCTTACTCTTTTAATGTTATTCAGCACTAAATCTTAGAGAGACACTTCAAATGTTTTAGAGAGCTAGATTTTTCAACTTTGACATTTAAGATTGGATTTTCAGTTTGATGATGTCTTTGTACTGTCATGTGTTAGAATTGTGAGTATGGATTGATCACCTATTGTGTATAGTCTTAATCCTAGTTGGAATAATAGAGTCATTGTCATTGAATCGTGGTTGAATTAAGACTCCATGTTGAACTTGACATATATTAATTAGTGCAGTTTACCTTGTTACCGTAATTAGTCACTTTTGCAATCCTAAGAAGCTACATTACGGTTAGACTATTGTATATATAAGTTGGTCTCTGCTCTCGCCAATAAGACATCTTTACTACAGTGCTAAGTTCTATTGTTTTAGCTAAAGACACACCCTTAATGGCAGAGAGGAGAAGACAAGCTTAGTATCCATGGCAGCATCTCGTATGAACCTAAACTCTTGAATACGTGGATGCTTGTGTTACAAGTAATAACCTTGCTGATTGTGATCTTAAGAGAAGTAGAAGGTTATGTAGGATATCTTGTGATTACTCTAACATCATGTACTTCAGTACTTGCATCATCTTTTGCAGATTTCTTTCAGTTTCTCTTTGATCTGTTGCTTTATATTTTTGGTCGACATTCACAACCAGACTTTTATATTTCAGAATTTTAGAACACCCTAAATGAGGCTTAAGTTCATTCTGGTTTAAAGGATATCTGCCTTGGCTTAATTTAAGTCTACATACTAAGAACAGATTATTTTGAGAGAAATGCTGTTAGATGTGATAGAATCTGAAGCAAGTAAGATTTTCTCTGGCATTTTATAAGAACAGTATAGCCTATTCTCCTCTAACAGAAAAAATGTGAAACTAACAAAAAATTTGTACAATTTTGCCACCTCCATTGAAGACTTTTCCAGAGGGGAAGAATATGAAAGATAATTTTTTAATGCAGATTTAAAAAATTAAAAATATTTTGTTTCAACTCTATTTACTTTTCATCTCCTCTTACCTCTGCTTATTTCATTGACATCTTCTCTTAACTCTTGTTTCTATCTGTCCTCTCTTTCTTCTCTTAAGTAAGGAAACATAAAACAAAATTAAAAATCCACCGAAGTGATCAAGAAAAACTACCTTCTCCTCTTGATGGAATCTATTTGCCTGTAATTGTCCATAGAACTAGAGAACTCAAAACTCCTGCCTGCATTTTGTCCATACTCCATACACACATTGGCTTAAATTGAAATTTCTGTTCTGTCTTCTTGTTGCACAGTGCATTGTAGATTTGGAAATTGTTGAATGTAAAGAAAAAGAAGAAGTAATTAAACTGGTTAATTTGTGCTTGAACAAGTCTGGTGTATGTTTGGAGTTGCAGTTGCATTGATATACACGAGAAATATGACAATGTTGATTAAAGTAGAATGTATGTACTCTGTACAATTGACATGGATGATTGCATAAGAAATTAACTAACTAACCCGCATGCACCAGGAATTGCTCGAAATCATTTTGATCTCTGAGTACTAGTACTGGAAGAGCACAGGACAAGAATCATCGCCTGTCGCGTATGAGAAGAGGAGGAGAAGAGCATTTGGAAGTTTCTGGTGCCTTCATGCACAAGGAACCCTCGATCGTGCAAGTCTGTTTCTGGCAGTTCATATGGTATGTGGCCTTTGCTCAATTTCTGTTTCCTGCATTGACAGGCTTCCTTCAAACACACGCTGAAACATCTCCTGTGCTTGTCATTCTCTTGTCTACCGTAAATCTCTCTTCTATCAATTTGTTTGTAAAGCTACGAAGAGTAGGCTGTGTGCCTAATTGTTTGAGAAAATGTTGAAACTTTTGCATGGTTTCGAAATCTTTTATATAGAAGAGGGATTAGTGTACGATAACTCAGGAGTCGGGGAAATCAAGGAAAAAAAAATTTGCTTGAGACAAGGTTAGTTAGTAATGAGATCCTTGCCAAATTGGAATGGAGACTAAAGACAACGTCGTTTGTTTCTAGGGAAATTCATCGACTTGGCTGATTGTTTCTTGCCTTGGTTGTTTTATCTAAGTAATTAAGTATTAGTTAGTTATGTTCCAGGTTGTTAATTTGCCTAGATCAATCCGTCTAGCTAAGTTAATATGTTCATGCGTTCACAGAATACACATTCAATTTTGTGCTCTGCCCTCTTTCATTGCTTGAGCATTACTGTTTCTGTTGAAAGGAGAAGATTAGTCTTATTTGAGTAATGGCTTCATCAGGTAAGTCAAGTCTAGTCTTCATTTCTTAATCTTGTTAACGTAGCAATTGGCGTTTGATTCATTGCCATGACTCTTTAATTTCTGTTGATCACTTGGTTATTCTTACAACATAGGGTTGGAGGATGAATGTATCTTTGGTTTCTGCTTCAGCTTTTCTTCTTGTCAAGTTTTCATGGGTAGTTCTGTGAATTGGTAAGAAATTCTGCTTTAAACTTCCGCTCTTCATAGGTTATGAAACTAAAACTAACTACATATGAAGAAGGTTTGATTTCGAACTGCATTTGAGTTCCTCCATTATTGTACCTTGTTTGACTGCTTGAGAGCTTGAGTCATTATCATGTGGCGTAAACCTGAAAGGATGTCTGCCTGCATTTTGTCAACTCATGCATTTGTGGTAAGGAAGTTTGAAGGGTTAAAAACAAAATCAAATTTTGATTTGCATCAGTTACTAATCACATTTTCATTATTGTAGAGACTGCAGAAAGAACTGAGAGGGAAAAGAAGATACACTGCAAAAAGAGGAAGAGAAAGGCATATGCAAACTATTGAAATGCAATGTAATTATGAATTCAGTGTCGGCAGAAAGTTACTGCCAATGGCACTCCCTTTCGGTTGGTTCTTAATATGACTTTTGTAGCGGTAGATATTTGGTGGGACACTACCGAATATTTTCTTCCTTGTCGGCAACTTTTTCAATGAAAATGCTATGACTTTTCGGTGAGCTCTGAAATGACAGTTCATCTGAGAAAGGCTTTGACTTTCGGCAGCTTTCGTGTGACACTTCCATGAGCAGGACATTAAAGTCGTGTCTTTCTCCCGAAGTCCCATGTGGTCAAGTCATTTGAGAGAAAAGAAACATTTCTAGTTCCAGTCTCTTTGCAAACTGTAAAATCTTTGGCGTAAGCAAAGAGTTAGACTCGTATTAACTTGATCTGGGAAACGGTGGAAACCCATAATACACATACTTAATTTAATTTAATTATCAAACCTTGAAAAAAACTATCTCTTCTTCCTCCTCCTCCTCCTCATCACACAAAATATCCAACTGATGATGGGAGTGGTTCCGATGCTGCCTCCTGACCGTCCGATCTTGTTGATGATGATGAAGATGGCGATTCTGACCCGGCGATGAAGAAGAAGGCGACGAGTGCGCAGAGGAATTATTGATATTAGCCGCCATCAAAGCCAGGGAGCCCTCGCTCCAAGCGCGCCTCAGCGGATACGACACCGTTTTGCTCCTGCCCCCCGCGTGCGCACATTGTTTGTTGCGCGATTTGTTGTGTAACGCGCAACCGCAGTTGCGGTGGTACGGCCGCCTCTCCACGCAGGCGTCTGATTCGGAAATGCACCCCTCGTACACGCTGCGGAACAGTCCGTCTGCGGCGGCTCCTGCGGCGGCCATGTGGCGGAGGAATTCGATGTGAAAGCTGGGATAGAGAAATAAAAAATATACGGTCTCGCTGACACCACCCTCTAAAAAGTTTAGGCGTTTAGGAACGGAGGTGGGCGTTTATAGAAAATGAGGTGGGGCCGTTTTATAGGGAAAACGACAAAAGTTGGTTTTGGGCTGTGAGCTGATTCGGCGGCAGTAATTTGAGCGTTGAAGCCGGGTGTTGTGCGTCGACGGTTGACTCGGCAAATGGCACTTGGCATCCACGTGTACATGTGTATCTGTTTCCATGTGTCATGTGCGTGTGGGGTGTGTTTTTGTTTGAGTGAAAAATAATAGCTAGCTTCTTAATTAGCTACGAGTTAGGAGGGAAATTGGGGAGTGAAGTTCCCAACAAGACACTCTTAATTAGGTCTCCCCTTCTCATAAGGATCACGATACACCAACATTTTTTGTATTTTTTTTAAAAAAAATCTAGTAGTAATCCACAACATTTTTAGGGAATTTTTTTTTTTTTTTTTCGATCTCACCCCGTTAAGTAATATTGTGTATAATTTCATTTTGTTTCCTTTGAAATAAAATTTCATTGTTTATTAGTATTATGATACGAGTTTATTGTTATTAATTACGTAATTTATAGTTGTTCGTTACTCATAATATAACACTCATTGTTTTCTTCAATCCTAATAATTCGATTTCGAATCTAAACTCAAAATGACTTTAACGGCTCTAATATCAATTCAGATTATCCAAGTCCTCGGAAATTCCAAAACATATCATAAGCTAGTCTCTCAATTTTTCGATTGGATCTCTCTCTTGCTCGTTTACTTGGGTTGTCGGTGGTTGTAGTAATATTGAATAAGTCCCACCGTCGTTCCTAATCAAGTAAAAGATTATTATCTTATATTTTTTGATGGTCACGTGACGTATCCAATCTACATGGGAGATTCACTCGTACGACTAACTATATTAGTATGTATCCACTTGGGGGTCACGTCTATTTAATTCCTGCCTTCAAATGGGAGCCAGAGCAAGCACATAATTAGCAAACAGTCATAATTGTAACTAACTGTATATAACCACCTTCAAAATTTTAATATTGGTGTGGTTTGACTTTTGCAAGTCCCCTTAAGAGAGAGGGAAAAAAAAAATCATTAGTTTAGAAAATAAATTATTATAATTTTAAGATAAGTATATTGAATATCAATTTCGCTATTTCTTATTGCCAAATTGGAAAATTAATATCTCATATTACCTAGGCTAGTCCAAGCTAATTCCTTTATTTATTTATTTATTTTCCATTTGAGTTAAAGATATCTCATTATTCTCATGGGGGCATTCATAATATATATAAAACATTTTCATCCATAATTTTTTTTAAAAAAATTGGTGAACATTAATCATCTGTTGTCTTTAATTTTTTTTTTTTTTGGATAAATAACAAGAGATGTTCCTATACCCGAAGAATGTCACTCTGAGTCCGGATTATCCTTGGCTACAAAGTGTTCTTATCAAATTTTAGACTCATGCTAGTCCGATACCAAAAAATTTGCCATCTGGAGTCGAAAATAACAGTTTATCAGTTACACCACACTTTATAACTCATTTTAAGTATCTTCATTGATTTACTTCCTGACCAATAATTTCGACAAATAATGACTTAATTAAATTCCTAGCAAGTATTTCTCAATGTTAAAAATTTCATTATTATTAAAAAAATATATATATATATATTTTTTCACAAAAAAAAAAGAAAAAAAAAACAAAAGGCCAAGTAGGGTCACTGCCCTGTGATGGGCCTACAGGAGGTCTGCAACATCGGAGTCGTATAGCACAGCTTCAACCCATTTGAGTGTGGGCTCCAGCTTTCAGCCCATTTTAATGTGGGCTCAATTATTGGGCCTCATTCCACCGTGTCCAGCAAGAAAATTCTTTGTCGGATTAAGCTTATTCGGCAACATCTTGCAACCCTCCCCTGGTCATTTTTATTTGTTTTTTTTTAAAAAAAAAAAAACCCGTCTCATCGGGGCCGTCCACGCCACCAAGCCAACTGGTTTAACGCCCTGAACGGTCCAGATTGAACCTCACGCTTGGGCCTCACTGCAGCCACCGAGATCGAGAAGACCACCCCTCTCTGTATCCAAAGCTCCAACCGGTAATTTCGACCGAGTCTCTCTCTCTGTGCGTGGTGGCTATGGCGGGAGGAAGAGGAAGAGGAAGAGGAAAAGGAAGAAGAAGACCCAACACCAATGATAACGGCAGCATAAACCAGAGCAGCAGAAGAGCATCGTCGTCGTCATCATCAAAACGAGGTGGTCTATTTGTTGAGGGTGGTGTTCTATCTGATTGGTCGTCCCCTCAGATCTCTTTTCGAGGTCCATCCTTTATCTCTATTAGCGATCATAGTTTCTAATTTCCTACCTTTTGTTTTTCTGGCTGAGTAAACAAAATTGAATTATGAGTTAGACTTGTATTTGTTTTTCGATTTGAATTTTGCAGGGAAACAGCCGAGTTCGAATAACAAATCTGCGTCTAAATCTGGAAATGCAGCTTCTGGTTCTAAAGCTGAATCTCGGAAATCCAACGCTAACGCTATAGGATACCAATACCCTTCGGTTGAACTTCAGGTTTGAGACAGTTCCTTCGTTTAAGCAAAATTCTTAACAAATGGGATTGAAACTGATTTTTTTGTATTTTTTTTTTTTATTAATTTGGTTTTGAGTTATTCTTGTAGTGAAGAAAATTTTACTGGAGGAATTTGTTCTTTTAGTTAAGACAATATTACTAGAGCTTGAGTTGCACTCTCCTCAGGCTCTGCTTTCAGTAGTTGTTTCATATTTGAATATTAGTTAATTCATTGGGAGGTTTTTTGTATGTTTCTCATTCAAAGTTTTACACTAATCACTGTAGTTTTCTTTATTTGAATATGTGTGTGAAAAAATTGGCCATTGAATAATGCATTGGAGTTCTTTTGTTGATAATAAAGTAGCTTTGTTAGTTATGCGTTCATATAGTTTGAATATGCTTTGATATTGAACAGGAGGCTTTGCATCCAAAATTGCACGAGGGAAAAGATACAGATAAAACTATAGACGAGTCAAACCCTTTGCTTTTAGTTGATTACAAGGATGCCCAAATTTCAGTCCATGCGGACCAAACACCAGATTTGAGTCCACAAGAAGTGGAATTTACATATCACTACGGTACAAGTTTTGTGTTAGGTGAAAGCTCCCATAGAGGGTTGGGGTTCTCTGATGAACTTGAGGGTATCACTAGTGGTGTTGAAACTTCCCCAAAGGAAAGGGAAGAGCCAGAAGATTCATGTGTGGATTTGATGTCTTCTGGGAAAGATATGGATGCCAATGAGGGGATGGATTGTGAGGTTGAGGATGACATGGCTGAAGAGCTACCAACAGACATGATGTCGCCCAAGAGAAACTCGGGCTTTTTGTCAATTGGAGGCATGAGATTTTACACCCAAGACATTTCTGATGAAGAAAGTGAAGAAGATGAAACTGGGGAGTCGCCTTATGAAGGAAGCTCAGGCTCTTCCGAACCAGAAGGACCACTTGGATCCTCTGAAAGTGAAGATTCTGAAAACACATATGATAGTGATTCAGATGTAGATGACGAGGTTGCAGAAGATTATTTAGCGGGTATTGGTGGGAGCGATAGAATCTTAAGTTCTAAATGGCTGGTAGGACAGGAATTGGATGAGCCGTATAAGAATTGCTCTTTGAGGGGTGGTTTTGATGATACTTTACACAAGTTGGAAGGAATTGCCATTCAGGATGCATCTAGGGAATATGGTAGGAGGAAGGCCCAGTCACAGAAGAAATACAATGTGAATGAAAGATATGCTAAGCCTTTGCCTATAGATGACCTAATGCTTGTAAAGGATCCAAGAACTGTTTATGCAAAAAAGAAGTCCGTCACTAGGTTTCCTCAGTCTTGGCCTTCGGAAGCTCAAAGGAGTAAAAACTCCAGATACTTTCCTGGTACGATATTGCTAAAATCTCGGTGATTTTTCTTGCATATGTTTTAACTTGGTTAGCATGTGTTTGTTCCATGTAGGGTATGTGATATGCTTTAACTTGATTTTCGTTTGTTTCCTTTGATCTCTAAGTATATACCATAGTGTGTTGCAATCGTTGTGTTCTTTTGATATGCAATATGGTGAAAAGTAGGTAGTTAGTATCTCGATTAGGATTTTTTGGCTATCGTTCCATAAATTTTCCTAGTGTTCTTTCTCCCTACAACTTTGCAGCCAACTAATCCTCCAGTGTAAGGCAAACATCGATCTTTCTACTAACTACCCTTTTTATCCTGCATCAAATATTGAGGACTTTTTGTACATCTGGAATCAGGATTCCTCTTAAGAATTTGTAGTTGTTTTCTGTTAGAATTTCTTTCATGTCTTTGACTCTTATTATTCGCTGTTCTAACTACTTTGCATTTAGGTGAAAAAAAGAAACATCGCAAAGAAATGATTGCTGCTAAGCGTCGGGACAGAATGCTGCGCCGAGGTGTTGATCTTGAGCAAATAAATTTGGTAAGTATTTTTTTTTTTTTTGAGTGAAGTTTGGTACTGATTAGGATGCTCATGTTGTATTAAGAGTGCAATATGTTTAGCATTTTTGGGTTCAAATGAATTTAGTATCCAAGCTAATTTATTTGATTTTAGGAAAGAACTTGGGCAATGATGCTAGTGTACAGTTAACTGAAATAACCCTGTTGAATGGAATGTAATGAACTCCTCCATTGTTGGGCTGGCAAAGACATTCATATAGAATGTCCATTCCCTAAAAATGATATTTTGTACCAATTACATTCCATGATGGTTTTTAATTCTTCTTATTTTACTCTTTTAACTCTCTCCTTGCTGCCTTCTTATTTTATTCTATTCATTCCAATATGTCATTTATCCTAGTAAACAAAAGTTTCTTTATTGCGTTACTCATTTCCCTTGTAGCAAATAGAGCAGATTGTTTTGGATGAAGTGGATATGTTTTCTTTTCAAACTATGCATTCCCGGGATTGTTCACAGGTATGTAGGTTTGATTTATCTCTTTAGTTTGGAGTTTGTAACTTTTTTTTATCCTCTTAATTTTACTTTTTGCACTTCTAGGGGCATGAATCTTGTAGTAATTTTATTGAGTGGAATATCATTTGAACAGAAAGTTAGTCTTGTCCTGCAATGCTATTATGCTATTTTGGAGTGTTCTTGTAAATCCTTGCATGGAGTGTCTATTTATTTGATAGTTAGGGTTTTTGAATACTTTAGGTGCGACGACTAGCCTCAATTTATCGACTGAGGAGTTCCTGCCAAGGATCTGGGAAGAAGAGGTACAAATTCCCTTTTGTTTCTTACACAAGGAAAACGTGGTGTTGATGTTTCTTCTTTTTCCAGATTTGTAACAGTGGTTCGGACACAAAACACAGGCATGCCGTCAGCAAATGATAGAATTCGTCTTGAAAAGGTTCACTAAAATTCGTGGTTACAAATTACTGTGTTGTTTGTCTGGCTGCATTCTTCATGTTTGATTTGTTTTTCATTACCTTTCTGATTCTGCTCTGAGTATCTCGCAACAAAATTCAATGATTATTTTCTGCATTTCAGCTGATTGGAGCTGACATGGAGGATGCTGATTTTTCTGTCGTTGAGCCTAGTGGAAACAAAAACAGGGCAAAGAAAATTGGAAAAGGAGCTTATTTATTTCCACAAGAATCTAAAAAGTCCTCTCAGAAAAAGACACCAAAGATCTCAGCCAAACGTGGGAGTGGCGGAGTGTATGATCATAGACTTGGTGGGAAAATGGATTCATATGCCAGGTCACCAGTATCATTTGTGTCAAGTGGCGTGATGCAATCAGCAGCTGAGGGTGCAATCGTTGTCTCAGTAAACCCAAGTGCCAAAGATAAGGGTGTTGCAGAATCAGCTGAGTTTCGTTCATTTGAGGAACACACCAAGGGTTTTGGCTCAAAAATGCTGGCTAAAATGGGATTTATTGAAGGTGGCGGATTAGGAAAAGATGGACAAGGCATGTCAGCGCCTATTGAAGTAATCCAACGCCCTAAATCTCTTGGGTTAGGTGTGGAATTCTCCAACACCATCGACACCCCAGCAAGTAATACGCCCCTAGAAAAGCATAATAAACCAGTAAGAAACAAATCTCAAACTCAAAGATCTGGAAAAACCCAGAGAGTCGGAGCTTTTGAAAAACACACTAAAGGGTTCGGGTCAAAGATGATGGCGAGGATGGGCTTTGTTGAAGGCATGGGGTTGGGGAGAAATTCACAAGGCATCGTCAACCCTCTTGGTGCAGTCAGGCTACCAAAATCCCGTGGATTAGGTTCCTCAGGTTAAGTGTCTTTACTGTTACTGGTATTTCTTAGTTAACACTCAATTTTTTTAAAAGTTCAATTCTATTTCCTTGTAGTTAAGCTAATTCTGCATAATTAGATGTATTATCATCTTGATTTAGCGTATTAGTCGTCTTCTATGCTTATCGTAGTTCTTAGATGTATTATCATCTCGATTTAGCGTCTTCTATGCTTATCGTAGTTCTTAGATGCATTATCATCTTGATTTAGCGTATTAGTCGTCTTCTATGCTCATCGTAGCTGGATCTGTGCATTTTATCATTGAACATAAAGCACGTGATAAGGTGGCACCATCTATCTCTATGATGTGAACCCTTGTTGCAATATGCAACAAAGTTATTAGATTTCTCCTTCTTCTTTGCTGGTTTTGACAGCTATGGTCCCTTGTGGTATTATTTATGGTCTCCTTTATGATTATGTTGTTTCTTTTTCAAGCTTCAAGCTTTTGAGTCATGTCTGTTTTGTTCCAGTAGTTTCATTTTTAAGAGAACAAAGGGAAAAAAAAAAATATTGAACTTACAACCTCAATTCTGTATTTTGTATTTCGTGTTGCTAGCATAAAAATAAAAATAAAAGAAATGTTCGCGATACTTTTGTGGATATTTGTATATTTAAAGTCGCAGAATAAAAATAAAGAAAAAATTTCCTCCAATTTTCACAATATAACTATATTTTTCCAAAGTTTTTTTTTTCCCTAAGCTTCATTTAAAATTTTGAACTAAAATTTCGATATTTTTATTAAAAATTTCAATTTTTTAAATTTGATTGTAATTATTTCTATAAAAAGTAATATTTTCATCCTTAAGTATAATATATCATAATATCCTCAGATTATATGCTGCAAAAAAAGAGAAATCAAAGTGTTTCATTGAAATGTGAGGATAACGTACTGACCAATTGAGGAATTTAGGAGCAACTTCGTAAGGTGGCCATCTAAAATCTTACTTTGGAAATGAACCGAAAAATCTAGTAGCATATATGGATAATTCGACTCATCAATTAAAATAATTTTAAATGTTACTTTGTCATTACCTAATATTTTACTTTCGAAACAAATATACAATTATAATTAATTTCGAATTTTTGAAGCCATAGAATGATTTGGTATTTGACTTTCAAAATGAACATGATGCAATTATAATTGAATTCAAAATTTTCAAGGCATGGATTGATTTGATATTTTACTTTCGAAACGTACGTACAACTATAATTCAATTCAAAATTTTGAAGGATATTTTGCTTTCAAAACGAACATGCAACTATAATTCAGTTCAAAAATGTGAAGCCATAGATGATTTTTTCCCCTTTCTTTATTCTCTCTCTCTTTTTAGGTTTATACCTGTTCAAAACGGCGGCCGTTAAGCCGTCTAGGCGGTGTCTAGGCGCTCAAAGGTGATAAATCGTCCTGCATAATGGCTAAACGCCTAGGTGAATTTGCATATACAATCTTTATATATATATATATATATATTTGGTTATATAAGTTATTTTATTTATTAAATACTTAGTAAATAATATAAGTATTAAGTAAAATAAAGATAATAAATTAACAAATATAGAATGTTGTATAATGAAATTAATAAAAAGTTTATATTTTCAACATTTATGATTCCTAACTCAATTTTTTTTCTAGATAATTAATTTTTGTTTTGATAGTCCATAATTCCATATTATATTATTAATTTGTTAAATTTTGTTTTTAAAAAAGAAACCGCGTAGGTTCCCACCTAGGTCCTGTCTAACCGTCTAAGCGCTAGATCTGTATCGACCATCCTAAGAGCACCAAACGCTGTTTTCAACCTTTTATGTTAATGACTTAACAATTACGCTCTTGACTTAATAGAAAGGGAACAAAAAGAAGTTTCAACTTTGAAGGAGGCAATTAGGCAAAATAGCAAATCACGGAAAAGGACATCGATTAATCAAAATGATAAATCATGCCAACCATATTTGCGAGCCCAGATCTGGCATATCAGAGGTTGTGTAGGGGCAATTTGGAATTTATGGTCAATCAAGAAAATAGCCAAAAACGGTGGCATTCTCTCGAAGAAAGACGAACCATATTATATGGTCTAAGACATTGCGTCTCTAATTCCATTGCACCATAATCCTTCTTCGTATTTGGCCAAATCCTGCCTAAAATCCCCAGCAGATTGCGGAGCTCGAAGATCTCCGCGGCTTCACTTGGCAACGTGCTCTCTAGCTCTTCCATGTCTGACACTCTTCTAAAGGTCAGTTAAATCCTTACTTCATTTCACGAGAAGAAATAAAAACGACTTCTTTTGCTGTTTATTGCTGGATCTTTAATGCTGTGAACGTTATAGTTTGATTAGCGTTTTATAACTGAATCTCTGTTGAATTTGAATACACATATCGAGACTCTGCTCATTTTTGGTTCTCTTGTTCGTTTGATTAGCCTTTTTTTAAACCTGCTCTCTGTTGAATTTGAAAACCCATATCGAGACTCTGCTAATTTTGGGTTTTCTTGTTCGTTTTCTCTTCGGGGTCTCCCAGATCTGAGTCATCTGACACAAATCTACAAGAATGGACCTTTCTCATCGATTTAGGATCTGGGTTCTGACCATTTTATTGATATTCCAATGTGGATATGGGTTTTACCTTCCGGGTAGTTATCCTCATAAGTATGTTTTGGGGGACACCTTAGGGGTGAAAGTGAATTCTCTGACTTCCATCGATACCGAAATTCCCTTTAGCTATTACAGTTTGCCCTTTTGTAAGCCCACAGAGGGAGTTAAGGACATGGCTGAGAATCTCGGTGAGCTCCTCATGGGGGACCGCATTGAGAGCTCTCCGTATCGGTTTAAGATGCACACCAATGAGACTGAGATCTTCTTGTGTCAAACGGATCCATTGTCGGCAGATCAGTTTAGTCTTTTGAAGAAGAGGATTGATGAGATGTATCAGGTCAATTTGATTCTTGATAATTTGCCTGCGATCCGGTATACCAAGAAGGAGGGATTCGTATTGCGGTGGACTGGTTACCCAGTCGGAATTAAGGTTAAGGATGTTTACTATGTTTTTAACCATTTGAAGTTTAAGGTACTTGTTCATACGTATGAGGAGCCAAATGTAGCACGTGTGATGGGTACTGGTGATGGGGCAGAGGTGATCCCAACAGTTTCCAAATTAGATTCAGATGTGCCGGGGTATATCATTGTAGGGTTTGAGGTGATACCTTGCAGTTTCATGCATAATGCCAACAGCGTGAAGAACTTGAAACAGTATGAAAAATACCCTGCTCCTATTAAGTGTGATCCCACCACTGTGGCAATGCCCATTAATGAAAAGCAGCCGATTGTCTTCACTTATGAGGTTGAATTTGAGGAGAGTGACATCAAGTGGCCCTCGCGGTGGGATGCTTATTTGAAGATGGAGGGATCCAAAGTCCATTGGTTTTCTATTCTGAATTCTCTGATGGTGATCACTTTCCTTGCTGGTATTGTCCTTGTTATCTTCTTGAGGACAGTTCGGAGAGATCTTACTCGTTATGAAGAGCTTGACAAAGAGGCCCAAGCACAGATGAACGAGGAGTTGTCTGGCTGGAAGCTTGTTGTTGGTGATGTTTTCCGTGCTCCTAGCAATCCTGCCCTTCTATGTATAATGGTTGGTGATGGGGTTCAGATCCTTGGGATGGCAGTGGTGACCATATTGTTTGCTGCTCTTGGGTTCATGTCACCAGCTTCTCGCGGGACGCTTATTACAGGTATGCTATTTTTCTACATGATCCTTGGTGTTGCAGCTGGTTATGTTGCTGTTCGTCTATGGAGGACAATTGGCTGTGGAGATCACAAGGGATGGGTTTCTGTCTCATGGAAGGCTGCTTGTTTCTTCCCTGGAATTGCCTTTGTGATTCTGACTACTCTGAATTTCCTATTGTGGGGTAGTCACAGCACAGGAGCCATTCCATTTTCTCTCTTTGTGATTCTCCTTTTGCTCTGGTTCTGCATTTCGGTGCCCCTTACCCTCATTGGTGGATACCTTGGAGCCAAGGCACCTCACATCGAGTACCCAGTTCGAACCAATCAAATTCCCCGGGAAATCCCAGCACAGAAATACCCCTCCTGGCTGTTGGTTCTTGGGGCAGGCACCCTTCCGTTTGGCACCCTATTCATCGAGCTCTTCTTTATCATGTCCAGCCTTTGGATGGGCCGTGTTTACTATGTGTTCGGGTTTCTCTTGGTCGTTTTGATCCTTCTAGTTGTGGTTTGTGCCGAGGTTTCTCTAGTTTTAACCTACATGCATCTCTGTGTAGAGGACTGGAAATGGTGGTGGAAATCCTTCTTTGCTTCTGGTTCGGTTGCCATATACATTTTCTTATACTCCGTAAACTACCTTGTATTTGATCTCAAGAGCCTGAGTGGGCCTGTCTCCGCCACTCTTTACTTGGGGTATTCGCTCTTCATGGTTGTGGCAATCATGCTTGCAACAGGCACAGTCGGGTTCCTCTCTTCGTTCTGGTTCGTCCACTACCTGTTCTCTTCGGTGAAGCTGGACTGAGGAACAACTTGTGCGCCGAGATCATTGAGAGCAAAACAGGAGTTCAAACTTTACAGAGATGTTCTATCATGTGTTTACTTTTCATTTTGTTTCTGATAGGGAAGGAACATAGTTGATTGTAATAACAATAATTTGTCGTCCAGTTTTGCTTAATTCTTTAATAGGCGAACATCGTGGATTATATAGCTTGATACCCAACTCTAGTTGCATTCTGGCGGATACATGTAGTTTTCCTTTCAGGTGTGATAGTGGTAATGTCATTCTCTACTGGATTGCTCTGGTTTACAATGTGCAACATTTATTTATGTATTTATTTGGTTGCTATTTGACATTTTGCAACTTTGCTAGTTGTTTTCATGTTATTCTTCTTGTTATGTTAAGGGGTGCAACTTAAGGGTGGCAATTTTGACTCTATCTGATATACAATTCAAAATTTGCACGAAATTTATTTGAGTTAACTTGCACGATTAAAATTTTTGTTCATTTTTATGTGAACTTGTTACGACTCGTTTAATAAATTGTGGGTTTCAGATTAACCTATTAATTCATATAAATATATGTTAATTGTTTATTAATATATAAGCTTATTTAAAAATTTGCATATAGAAAAATTAAACTCATAAGTCATTTGATTAATCAAAAGATTATACAATTTAAAATAGATCATAATCTTTACATAAATTACAACTAATGTCATCTAATTGCAAATTAGTCCAACAACAACATAAAAAACACTTATCAAAATCTATCATGATTTTAACATTACTTTTTATTTTTTATTTTTTTATTATAAGATTACATTGAGAATTATGAAAATATTACTTCTATTTATAATTTTTTTTTTCACTTAATCATTTTAAAAGTATTATGAATATCTAATATAACTTAAAGTATGATAATTAAAAGCAATAATTCTTCAAAAATACTTTTAAATTAAAAATTCTTTACCTTCGGATATTAAATAATTTGGTTAATTTTGTATAGTTTAGTGTTTAATTCTTGAATTTTTGTACGATTTTTCACCACCATTTCAACCACCTCCCTCCCCTTTTATATACCCTAACGTTGAACTTTAGACAATACAGACTTTATTTTTTATTTTATAGAAAAAATTCAATTGTAATTATATGCAATATATATAATATACATATATAATATTTATTATATGCATAATATATTAAAGGGCTCAAGAGGCCAAAGAAATCAAACACTAAGGGACACATGGGGCAAAGTGGACAAAAAAAGACAATGTTATTTTTAATTGTGTCAAAGAATTCTCAATAAGTCGCTCATTCTCTTTATTGAGATATAAAAGGGTAAATGTGGAATTTATTGCTTACAAATTAATGTTTAGGGGCTTTTAAATAATAAAAAAATTGAGATAAGGTCTTATTTTTTTTAATATACAAGCGTTAAAAGTTTGAAATAAAAGTAAATGTTGTTAAAAGTGTACCAATTATTTACTCTTTAATAAATGGGTAGATTTCGGGTCAATCTGTTAACTCGTATAATGACTATTATATTAATCAGGTTAATATGTCAATTATTAACTTATATATTTACTCATTTATCTACTAATTAAATCATATAGTTTATATATATATTAAATACAAGTTAAATAAGTTAATTGGATTTCGAGTACGACCTGTTTATTAAATGGGTTATGCGGATTACTTGGATCATTAACATGTTGAATTCAGATTGAATATTTTTGACACAATTATTAAATAGGTCGAGTTCAAGCTACATATATTTAAGAAAAATATAACTCATGATATGATATAAATTTGACACGATACGGTCTATTGTCAATCCTAATACGACTAAGGCTGGTTGGAAAGGTTAATCCGACCCACCTAAGTTTCTTAATTTGCGTTTTGGTTGACCTTGGGTTAACAAGAATTTCTTCTGAGTTTTGGGTTGAGTTGGGTCAATTCATGTGCAATCCACAAGCTTGAAGGTGGATAACTCCAAATTCAATTATGCGATTTAATAGGAGATATAAATTTAACATCTTAAAAAAAACTATAAAATAATTTGTTTATTTGCAATTGTTTTTACGTTTTGATAACAAGTAGTGCATTATTTAATACAAATTCATGTATTTAATTATTTAATTGGGATCAAACTCTAGAATAAAAATGTAAACTTTACATCAAATATTTTGTAATTTTTTAAGATCATCATCAAAATAATTTTACAATTTAGAATATTCTATTAGAATGCCATGGAGTTGTAAACAATTACATTTACATTCTTCACATGTACACGACTGTACTGAATTGCGAGGAAATTTAGGCAGTCAGTCGAGCACAGCCTCATGCACTTCCGTCGCCCCAGTCAGTCGCCGATTCCATAACATTAATGCGCCAAGTTTGGCTTATCAGGTCGCACTCGGACAGGGCTCAAAGTGGCGCGAATGGCGAAGGGCGCAGCTCCTTTCATATGCCTTTATCAGAAAGGTAATCATCCGCTCTCTGCTTCTTTCTTGTAAATGTAGAGAGTCCATCACCATCAAGTCATCAGCATTTCTGCATATACACTTCACGCTATATCTAGTTCTCTGTTCAAAAGGTAAGAATTCTCTTAACAGACAAGAAAAGACTGGGTTTTTATTTTTTACTTGATTTGTAGTTACTTGTGGATAAAAAGACAAGTCCTTTGAATTTTGATTTGAATAGAGCAGAAGAGAACTCGTGGTGTCCATTTTTCCGTTAGCTTCAGCCGCTTAAACTGTTTGGCTTGCGTTTACGCATTCAGTTTGAGCTTCCTCTCTCTCCCTCATTGATTTGTTACACAGACAGACAGAGAGCTGAAACCAGAGCTGCAGAAGAATGTTGGTTACCTCACTCTCTCCTATTCACATCCCCAATGTCAATTCTCCATCTTTGTTTCCTATCTCTTCCTTTCCCTCTTCTCCGTATTCGTCTTATTCCTCTTCTTTTCTGTCCCTTGAACCATCTTCTCACCGCCTCTGCTCTCTCCGCATCTACAGCAATACCCAATTGAGGGTTACCCACAAAGTACAAAACCCATGTTAACAAAAACGGGAATTAACTTTTTGTGTTATGCCAATTTGATTTCAATATTGATTCCTGTTCTGTTTTTGGCAGGGATTGAAGTTGAAATGTTCTTTAAAGGAGCCTCTGAAGGTGATGATATCCGGGGCACCGGCATCTGGAAAGGGGACTCAGTGTGAAGTAATTGTCAACAAGGTAACCATTTTAATAAATAATTTGTTCGTAGTTGATGATTCTTATAAAGGGGCCTGCTTTATGTGTTTGGAACTTTGTGTTGGTTGTGCGGTTTGGATTGGTACACATATCCACGGGGGACCTTCTAAGAGCTGAAGTATCATCTGGGACAGGGATTGGAAACAAAGCCAAAGAGTTTATGAATGCTGGCCGCCTGGTTCCTGATGAAGTTGTGACAGCGGTATTCCTATCATGAGTCCGAAAATCTTACATGGTGGATGTTTTCTCTATGAAATATGAAATACTAGATAATTTGTGTCATAATGACATACTTTGTAGATGGTGATAGCACGATTATCACGCGAGGATGCAAAAGAAAAGGGGTGGCTTCTAGATGGGTATCCGCGAAGTTTTAACCAAGCACAAAGCTTGCAAAGTTTGAAGATAATCCTAGATGTCTACATTGTATTAGATGTATGTGAGTCTCCTATAATGGATAACTATTTATACGAGGAACATAGTTTCATATTCTTTCTTTCAACAAACATTGGAAATATCTTTTTATGGATGCTCACTGAACTTCAAATTTTACTGCATTGATCTTTACATAGCTGTTACTTCTTAATACTCAGGTTCCTGATGAAATTCTGATCGACAGATGTGTTGGAAGAAGGCTAGACCCGGTTACAGGGAAGATTTACCATCTTAAAAGTTCCCCTCCAGAAACTGAGGAAATTAAGGCCAGACTTATTACCCGTCCTGATGACACCGAGGAAAAAGTATGATTTTACGTCTTAAATTCTATCCTGCTTGTTTACACAAGTTAATCCAAGTAAATTCTCATAAGCATAAGTAATTTGTAAGTGATCTTTTCTATCTAGGCGTAGTCACGGCTTGAAATATACAAGCAAAATGCAGATGCAATCTCAAGTACTTACTCGAACATAATGAAAAAGGTGCTTATTTATTGATACAGTGCTATCAATTTTCATTTAAGGATTATCATATATATATATATATATATATATATATGTTGATAAGTTTATGTTTTACTCTAATCTCTTGAAACCACAGATAGATGGAAACCAAAGTAAGGAAGTAGTTTTTAAAGTCATAGACTCTATACTGTCACAAGTGCAGAAAGAAAAAGAAACAAAGATGAAAGTAGGTAAGTCTCTGGAGGATCAGAAGCACATTATATGAGTTTTCCATAACTTAAAGTATTAACACTTATACATGATTCTGTTTTTCATTTGCACCCACTCTCTTATTTATTTTGGAAATTGAATCTTACTCTGTTTTCGCTGTCATTATTTTTTCCTAAATGAATTTCAGAATTACAGTACACAAGGTTTTTTTACTTAAGTTGAAAGTAAATAAAATCATTGAATCATACTCAATTGTGAAAGTTTTTCATTTTTCAGTGAAATCAAAACTTCAAAATTTGAGTAACTCAAATCAGTCTACTGCAGTCCAGGTATGTGTTTAGTTACAAAATCAGTCATTGTTTAATCAAGATAAAAAAAAAAATTATTAAATTTTTTTTTCTAACTTTTCTTTCACAATTTTATAGGATAGCTGGAGGGGAGTTCCTACTAAATTGAATAACATTTCACATTCTAGAGACATCAGGAAATATTTCTATGAGGATGTGCGGCAGGCCACTCAAAGAGCAGTAAATGATGGAAGGAGTCGACTAAAGGTTTCTTATTGATCATTTCTACTTATAATGCATACGTGATCATTGGTATACCACTGGTTTGTTAAGGCATGTTAAGGCAACTTCAAGTGTCAAAGTGAAGTGGCTTGGTAGATAATAAATATCTGTATAATTGGTAGGTGGACATTAATATTCCGGAGCTGAACCCAGAGATGGTAAAGGACATTTACCTCTGGTTTCCTAAATCTGGTTGGAGTAGTTAACTATATCCTATGATGCACAGGATGTTTATCGAATAGGTACCTTAATGAAACTTGTTCGATCTCTTGCACTTTCATTTGCTGATGATGGGAAACATGTCAAGGTAATTTGACCCTTGTTTGCTAGTGAATTGGATTAGTACCTAATGATAATGTAAGCTTTGCCACAATCATCCCAATTTTTCCTTGTCAGGTTTGTGTTAAAGGCTCTATGGGGGAAGGTGCTCTTGCTGGCATGCCACTACAGCTTGCTGGTACTTGAAAGATCTTGGAGTTCATGGACTGGGGTGAACATGAGGTGATGGGGACGTTTATCAATCTTGGTTCAATAGGTGCAGAAATCTTATGCATTTGTTGTTCCATTGGATATTCAGACAACATGAAGTTCACCTTTTCCGTAAATTTTAATATCCCTAGTTTCTGTTTTTTTTCCAAATGCAGGTGGCAAAGATGTAGATGAGCAAGGTGACCTGTTTATCTTAATAGCTCCTCAAAATGCTGTTGGGAATTGCATTATTGAGGTAAGCATCTCGAGGGTTGAACTTGCGGCTATTATATATACAGAGAGAAGTTGTACTTGACATGCTTTATCTCTACCTTTCTTTTGTTATTGAGAGCACTTTTTACTAAATTTAGAGGATCTAAGAACTATGACCGATGCCGCTGGTGACCGACCAGTAATTCTTATTAATCCCAGGCTCAAGGTTTAATTTCTGTGCTGCCGCGACTGATGCCCTTTTGTCATATTATGCATTTTGATTTTTGTGCAAGCCTTAAGCAACACCTTGCAATTTCTTGTTTTTAAGTGGATAGCTTGATGATTTTTTTTTTTAAATAAAGACTTCAGGATTTACCTGCTTCAAGTGGAATAATGCAAGTAACTCATATACTCGTGATGACTTATTATAACTTCAAAAAAAAATCCAATCAGTTTCTTGACTCTGTTTCCTTTTAAAGACCATGGGCCGTGACAAGAGGTTGGAGTATGCTTCTTCGTTCGAAAGTTGCTATTTCTTTCGGCTTCTGTATTTTGCAGGAACTCAGTATCCAATAATGGGAGCTCTCAGGTAAGCTTAGCAATGTGCCATACCTTAAATGACAATGAAAAATGACAATTTCAAGTTTTCTCATCACTTCTCAAACTCATGTTTTAGGATGTCTTAACCATATCGCTATGAGCTGTACAAGAGGGTAGAGGACCCTTATGCGAAAGAGAAGTATGTAATCTTGTCTACATTTCCTAAAAGGCCAAGTATTGATGAAGTAAACGATGCTTTCGAAGGAAAGCCTAGGTAAATCTCATCAAAGATCCTATCTTTTTATGGACAGTGCCCTTATCTTTGTTTTATTTCCTTAATATGAAAGACAAGCACGGCCCTGACTGCATGCTTTCATCTCGATCAAATTTTTCAGAAATGAGAGTAAGAAAGCTGCAGGAATTTGGTAAGAAGCATCAACTTTACATAAGTTCCTAATCTCAATGCTTTGCTATGATTGTTTTAACTATTTCTTCTCCTTGCAGGGGATTCTTAAGTGGTATATTTTAAGTGAAACATATAGAAGATCGACAGATGTGGTCGATACTGATGTAAGTATACTATCAGAGTCGGTTGAATTCTACACTACCTAAAATCCTCTCTTCGGTAAATTGTGGTGTCTGATTCCTAGGAGTGCTTTGCAAGGATATGTAGAAAAAGATGTAAAGTATATCTCATCAGCAAGTTTTGACAGAAGGAGCAGTAAATCAGACAAAGCTAAAGAGGTGGTTACACATTGCCATGAAATTTGAGATGCAGTAGTCTTACATGAGAATCTAGATTGAGCTGAAAAATACCTGTAGTTCATGAGTTGTGATCTATTTGTTTGGTAAGCATTTGTCTTGCAGGGGTATATGTACATTCAAATGTAACATGGTGATCATGGGGAGACTGTAGGCCAATTTATTTGGAGATCATGAGGTTGAATGCTTGGATTTTTAACATTAAATAACATCCCATGATTATCCTAAGTGGTACTCGTGACTAATAACCGAGTTTGATCTTGCCGTTTATCATTGATGTCAAAGGAAATTCACCTCTTTTAATTTTATCACTTTCGTGGGAACTTGTGCGGTTATCGAAAAGGACAGACTTTCCCTTTTAATTTGTTGTCTTCATATAACAACAAAGACAAGGAAGTTTGAGGCGATAAAAGGTCTGTGATGCCCTTAGATGTTCTGGGCCGCACGCTCGCTGCACTAGTGTATTCAAAAGTCTATAGTCTTGGCCGACATGCCCGGGTAATCTTTGAAATTTCATTGTGATGGGGATAGATCATTGCAATTGTTGGTCTTCATCGAAGAATTCCTAGTAAGCGCGAGTCATCAGCTCGCATTGACTGCGTCCCTGCCCTTTGCACACACCGCCCGTCGCTAATAAAGATAAAAATGTGATTGTATCTTTCGGTTTTGTTGATAAGAAGACATTAAGATGACAAATATGTTGCAATCAGGTTGCTATTTTCATAACCCACTCAACCAAAACCTTCAATCAAATCAACAGAGCTCCACCATTCAGTTGCTATGTCTTGTCTTTTTTATTACATCCTGATATTCAATATGAGGAGGAAAACCTCTGCAGATTTGCTTTTCATCTTTTGGAGGGAAAAAAAAAACTCATCTTTCCATAAACTGTGCCCTTTTTTTTTTCTTTTCTACCCACCTTAGACTGCCTGCAAGACTATAATGATGTAAGGGTTAGGGGATATCCCACAAAGAACCAATCAGTCATCAACAAGCTTAAACTCAATGTCCCCACTAATTTGCTACCACTCACCCCCTTTTTTCCGTACCTTTCAAATTATGATATATGTTTCAAATTTATTCTTATTTTTCTTTTGAATTATGATAGATGCGTCAATTTTTTGTATAAATTTAAATACGAAGTTAATACAATGATATCTAAATTTATTACATATTTGAGTCACAATAAACGAAAAACAATCACATCGACTTAATATCAAATTTTAGATTAAAAACTTGATATGTCTATCTTTTTTATTTCTTTTTACCTTCCGACTTCCTAATTCAAAGCAATAACCATACATGCACCCACAATTTGGCACATTGCTGATTTTGACCCCTACAATCATTCAAAGAGGTTTTTCCCTTGTGCTTACCAAGTCACCAACAATCATTCCAGGGCTGCCACACTCATATGCACAGATGCTAATTACATCAATTTATAAAATAAAAAAAAAAGCTAGAAAACAAAGGAAAGAGAAAAGTTAGCTTTCTCCAGCAAGATTTGTTTTCATTTTCTGTCTAGTGTTTTAATCCAAAGCATCAAACTTATAGTGCAAATATAATTGGAAATATTTGGGAATCTGCATTAAAGATGAAACCAAATGCATGCAACAACGCCGGTAACATCTAACACTAAGTGGAGGAGGCAAAGCTACAAGCCTACAACTCAACAGAAAGACCATGCCCATTATTGACTCATCATAAAAGTTTGTAGGGACCTCATTATAATCAGCTAATTAAGAAGTAAATTTATGGAAAAATCAACATTGCAAGAGATGGTAAGGCAAGCGGTCCAAAGGTAGATGTGTCATCACTCATCACTGTAGCATTGGAAAAAAAAAAAAAAAGGAAGAGCTATACACTCTTCCTCACAGAATACCACATGATCAGTCTCAAAGATCTAAAATACTGCACCTTATAATAATAGTTTCCCCATTCTTGCATACACCTAACTGAAGACTAAAAGATATTAATTCTGTCCTATGAAAAGATAGGCATGTGGGACATTCTTTTCATTTCAGTCAAGCTTGAATTTGATTTAAAAGCCCCAATCAAAGTGAGAACTGCTGTATTCATTTATACCAGAGTTCGGTTCTCTCATCTCAGAATCTCACAGAAATTTTTGAACTTCGAACTCTCTCTCACTTGGTGGAAATGGCAGGTGGGTCTTTTGCTCCAGCCGGAGTGGCTAAGGAGAGAGCAGGGCAGTATCAAGGCAAGCTTACCACTTATGTAGTCTTTGCCTGCATTGTCGCTGCCGTTGGCGGTGCTCTTTTTGGTTATGATATCGGAATTTCAGGTAACCTTTCGGTTCCTCACACAACATTTTATTGCCAGGCTTTTAGTTTTTAGAATTGGGTTTTAGCAATCTACAAGTCTACATTTCTTTCTGTGTCTAAAGGGAATGATGACATGAAAGCAATAGCAAAGTTAATGGTGAAAAATTGAGCTTTATTTTCTGGTTAAGAAGCGGAGAAATAATACAAATTCAGCAAGCAAGAGATGAGGTATTGGAATGTTCAATACACTTCACAGCATGAAAATGATGAAAGAAACTAGTAATCTTTGATATGGAGGAAACAAAACACAAACTAATTAACATGTAAACTCTGCAGATGTTGCCTTCCATGAGAGAAGAAAGCCGCTTTCAATTATTGATTTATTGCTAATATTTGTTTCAATGTAATATAATTTCCAATAAGAGAAGTAAAAAAAGGAAAAAAAAAATCATCCTAGTAACTGATTGCCCTATTCACTGGTATTTTCTTAAAGATGATAGCACAAAAGAAGTTCCAAAGCTAATCATGTCCACATTTGGTGATACCGGAGTTTTAGATCCTCAAACCTGTCCTAGAAGAGTAGGATATTATGAATAAAATTCATGTTGCTTGAGATAGATTCCAAATAAAAAAGCTAAAAAGCCATAGTGCTTCTTCCTATGATGTTCATGAATGAAGAAAACATTACTATTGTATAGTAATCAAACTTTAGTATTCATAAGTGACTTGGAAAGGGATAGTTTCTAACCAGATATTTTTTTTTTTACAATGCTGGTTAATTATCAACAGGCGGGGTTACATCGATGGATGGATTTCTTAAGAAATTCTTCAAAACTGTGTACAAAAACAAAAAGCTTGCACATGAAAACAACTACTGCAAGTACAACAACCAAGGTCTTTCAGCATTTACCTCTTCTTTATACCTCGCTGGTTTAGTGGCAACTTTGGTGGCTTCTCCAGTTACAAGAAATTATGGGCGCCGAGTAAGTATACTCTGTGGCGGAATCAGTTTCCTTGTGGGAGCAACTCTTAACGCCGCAGCTGCCAATTTGGCTATGCTTCTCTTGGGCCGCATCATGCTTGGTGTCGGCATTGGATTTGGAAACCAGGTATCAACTATTGCTTTCCTTTGAGATGTATCACATGAGCCAAATGTATATAATTTACACGAGAATGAATTGTTCTGGCAAAAATATAATGACATAGACAGTAGATGAATTAGAAGACTATATGGTTAATCACCTAAGTGCTTGTAAATAACTGATTTCTGCTCGCTCGTGGTTTTGAAGGCTATTCCACTATATCTATCAGAGATGGCGCCAACTCATCTTCGAGGAAGCTTAAACATGATGTTTCAGTTAGCAACTACCACAGGCATCTTCACAGCTAACATGATAAACTATGGAACTCAAAAGCTGGAACCCTGGGGGTGGAGGCTCTCTCTAGGGCTGGCCATAGTACCGGCACTAGTAATGACAATCGGAGGAGTATTTCTCCCTGAGACACCAAATAGCTTAATTGAGCGAGGATGTAATGAAAAAGGAAGAAATCTTCTGGAGAGAATAAGAGGAACTGAAAACGTAAGTGCAGAGTTTCAGGACATGCTAGACGCAAGTGAGTTTGCTAGCACAATAAAGCACCCTTTCAGAAACATCCTCGAAAGAAGGAACAGGCCTCAATTGGCTATGGCAATCTGCATGCCAACATTCCAGATCCTCACAGGCATTAATTCAATTCTCTTCTATGCTCCGGTCTTGTTTCAAAGTATGGGGTTTAAGGGAAATGCTTCTCTCTACTCTTCTGCTTTAACTGGATTGGTTCTTGTTTTATCTACGGTGATATCCATGGGAATTGTTGACAAAATAGGTCGAAGAGTTCTGCTCATTAGTGGAGGAATAATAATGATTATCTGCCAGGTAAACCAGATAACAATTCCTTCATTCTCCTTATATTCTGCAACACTTTTAAACTTCTCCTCTTAAAAATGAAACAGGTGATAGTAGCCATAATCTTGGGGGTCAAATTCGGTGCGAATCAAGAGCTATCGAAAGGGTTCTCAATATTGGTGGTGGTGGTGATTTGCCTCTTCGTGGTAGCTTTTGGATGGTCATGGGGTCCCCTCGGCTGGACAGTGCCAAGCGAGATATTCCCACTTGAAACTCGATCAGCTGGACAAAGCATTACAGTGGCTGTGAACCTGCTATTCACATTCATCATAGCCCAGTCTTTTCTTTCCCTTCTATGTGGGCTAAAATTCGGGATCTTTCTCTTCTTTGCTGGTTGGATCACTCTCATGACCTCCTTTGTTTACCTGTTCCTACCCGAAACCAAGGGCGTTCCTATTGAAGAGATGACCCTGATGTGGAGAAAGCACTGGTTCTGGAAGAGGATAATGCCTGAAGAGTATCCTGAAGTTGATGACTCAAAAAATGATAGTAGAAACAATTTAACAGCTTGAGATGTTTTGAAGTGTTAATGTGTAAATAAAGCAAATGAGTTTTACAAGTCAGTTTCAGCATACTTTGATTAGAGTAGGCAACGATGATTCATTCCTTGAATCATCTCTAGTGTCTATATATATGATAATCTCAGGATTCTCTATCTACCAGTCATGGAAAATTATAAACTAGTGGCAACTGGTTTTGTTTCTCAACACTACAGCAGTTTCTTTAACTGCAGCATGCTTTGGGGTGGGGGGGCATGCTAACTAACAACCGTTCGACACCAATGATATCCATCCCTTATAGTTATTGGGCAAGGAAAGTCCGACAATAACAGATGCATTGCATTGATTATAGGATTACTGTATCTGTACATTGTTTTTTTGTTTTTTGTCACCTGTACATTGGTTCTGGTGATCCTTTCTGGTTTGGTCAGGTTTGGTCTACTGCGCCTGCTTCTTGTGTGAGCTCTTCTTGTAGGCACCTAACCATTTCTTACAAGAAAAGCTCAACTCTGCTATTCTGTGGGAAATTGAGGTGAGATTTCCATTTATGCAGATTGATAGAGCCTTAAAGCTCATGCAAGTCCTCCCCATTTACAAAATCTCATGAACAATTCATCCAATCAAGCCAAGGTAACTTCACATCCAAGAAATGGCCGATCAATCACAGCGAATACAGGACCGTGCCCATTATTGACTCACCATAGAAGTTCGTAGGGACCTCTCTCTCTCACATGTATTTTTGGATACGGAAAATATTCATGAATTCAGGGGCTATCTACAAAAAAAAAATATTGAACTTAAGATCCAAATGTAATTCAATGGCCTGCTCAATCTGTAATGGGTTTATTTCCCTTCTTGACTTCTTTTAATTTTCATATTGTAATCTGTAACTTAATATCAAGTATCTGAAATTCGATAGTTAATCTCATTTTTATTTCGCCACTATTTCTCTATATCACTCTCATATTTTTAATAAAGAAAATATTCCTAAATTAGGATTATCTACAGAAAAATATTGAATCAAGATCCAAATATAGTCCAATAACCTACTTCTTAACCGAGGTTGCGTTATACGTCATAATCCATAACTTAATATCTAAATTATAAGAAATCCAAGGATAGATTTGATGTCATTTTAATTTTTTCTCCGACTTCCTAAATTGAGAAGTTTCACCAACCAAGCAAGTACAAAAACCAAGATGTTGGGTACTTTTTTTCCTAATTACCATTTAAGTATCACCACTAATTACCATTTAAGTATCAACAACCCAAGAAATTACAAGTACCAATCCTGTTGGATGATTTTTTGTTACTAATTACCATTTATTAATTTCTCATCCAGATTGGATAAGATTAAGAGTATATAATCAGCTAATTAAAGAAGCAAATTATGGCAAAATCAACATTGCAAGAGAGGGTAAGGTGAAAGATCCAAAGGTAGATGTGTCATCACTATAACATTGCAACAGAAAAAAGGGAGAGCCATACACTCTTCCCCACAGAATACCACATGATCAGTCTCAAGGATCTGAAATACTGTACACTATAATTTCCTCATTCTTGCACACACCGAACTGAAGACAAAGATATTAATTGTGTCTTATTAAAAAGATAAAGAGACAAGTGGGACATTCTTTTAATTTCAGTCAAGCTTGAATTTGATTTAAAAGCCCCAATCAAAGTGAGGATTGCTGTATTCATTCATAACAGAGAGTAAGGTTCCCTCATCTGGTACTTTCTGTTATGATTAAATTAAGCTGGGATGATGATAAATAAAATAAGAACACAAAAGAATTTACGGGGCTTATCTATTTGTTTATATTCACGGAGTATTTCTACTTTTAATAAGAGAAAATTAAAAGTACAAAATAACACGTTCAAGAGTCTTATATACAAATCCGAGTTACTCCATACACACCTTTGCTCAACCCCGTAAAAATCTCACTATCTCTCAAGAGATACACCTACTCTTACAGAATTCTTTGACCAATATCCCTTTATTTTCTCTCGTAAGAAACCCTTTAAGATGCTATGAACATGAGGCATAAGCCTCCTTCTTGTATAGCCAAAGGCCAAGGCTATATTTAACCATTAGAAGGAACATCTTTCCTTCTTTTCTTCTGAATCGTTCGTAAATTGTTGGTTCCAATTCTTTCCTTTTTTTACTTATTTTCTTTTACTTCAAATAAAGAGGCAGTTTTATCCAACACTCTCATCTCAGAATCTCACAGAAATTTTGAACTTCCAAAAGAACCTCTCTTTCTCTCTCTCTCTCTCTCTCTCTCTCTCTCTCTCTCTCTCTCTCGGTGGAAATGGCAGGTGGGTCTTTCGCTCCAGCCGGAGTGGCCAAGGAGAGAGCAGGGCAGTACCAAGGCAAGCTTACCACTTATGTGGTCTTTGCCTGCGTTGTTGCTGCCGTTGGCGGTGCTCTTTTCGGTTATGATATTGGAATTTCAGGTACCTTTCAGTTCCTCACACAATATTTTATTGCCAGGCCTTTAGTTTTTAGAACTGGGTTTTAGCAATCTACAAGTTCACATTTCTGTCTGTGTCTAAAGGGAATGTTGACATGAAATCAATAGCAAAGTTAATGGTGAAAAACTGAGCTTTATTTTATGTTTAGGAAGCAGAGAAATAATACAAATCCAACATGCAAGAGAGGAGGTATTGAAATCACACCTCACAGAGTCACGGCATGAAAATGACGAAGAAACTAGTAATCTTCGAAAACGGAGAAAACGGAGAAAACGGAACACGAACTAAATAGCATGTAAATTATGCAGATGCTGCCTTCCGTAAGAGAAGAAAGATTCTTTATAGATTTGTTGCTAAAATTTGTTCCAATGTAATATAATTTCCAATAAGAGAAGTATTAAAAAAAATTTCAATCCAAGTAACTGATTTCTCTATTTACTGGTATTTTCTTAAAGATGATAGCACAATAGAAGTTTCAAACCTAATCATGTCCACATTTGGTGATACCGGAGATTTAGATCCTCAAATCTGTCCTAGGAAGAGTAGGATATTATGAATAAAATTCATGTTGCTTGACATAGATCATGAACAGAAAAGCTATGGTACTTCCTATGTTTGATGTTCATGAATGAAGAAATTAGTATTCATCAGTAATTTGGAAAGGGATAGTTTCTAACCAGAGATTTTCTTTTCAATGTTGGTTAACTATCAACAGGAGGGGTTACATCAATGGATGGATTTCTTAAGAAATTCTTCAAAACTGTGTACAAAAACAAAAAGCTTGCACATGAAAACAACTACTGCAAGTACGACAGCCAAGGTCTTTCAGCATTTACCTCTTCTCTATACCTCGCTGGTTTAGTTGCAACTTTGCTGGCTTCTCCAGTTACAAGAAATTATGGGCGCAGAGTAAGTATACTGTGCGGTGGAGTCAGTTTCCTTGTGGGAGCAATTCTTAACGCTGCAGCTGCCAATTTGGCTATGCTTCTCTTGGGCCGCATCATGCTTGGTGTCGGTATTGGATTTGGGAACCAGGTATCAAACATTGCTTTCCTCTGAGATATATATCACATGAGCCAAATGTATCTAATTTACACAAGAGAATGAATTATTCTGGCAAAAATATAATGACGTAGACAGTAGATGAATTCGAAAACTATATCGTTAATCACCCAAGTGCTTGTAAGTAACTGATTTCTTCCGCCTCCTGGTTTTGAAGGCTATTCCACTATATCTGTCAGAGATGGCGCCAACTCATCTTCGAGGAAGCTTAAACATGATGTTTCAGTTAGCAACTACCACAGGCATCTTCACAGCTAACATGATAAACTATGGAACTCAAAAGCTGGAACCCTGGGGATGGAGACTCTCTCTAGGGCTGGCTATAGTACCGGCTATAGTAATGACAATTGGAGGAATATTTCTCCCCGAGACACCAAATAGCTTAATTGAGCGAGGGCTTAATGAAAAAGGAAGAAGTCTTTTGGAGAGAATAAGAGGAACTGAAAACGTAAATGCAGAGTTTCAGGACATGCTAGATGCAAGTGAGTTTGCTAGCACAATAAAGCACCCTTTCAGAAACATCCTCGAAAGAAGGAACAGGCCTGAATTGGTTATGGCAATCTGCATGCCAACATTCCAGATCCTTACAGGCATTAATTCGATTCTATTCTACGCTCCAGTGTTGTTCCAAAGTATGGGGTTTAAGGGAAATGCTTCTCTCTACTCTTCTGCTTTAACTGGATTGGTTCTTGTTTTATCTACGGTGATATCCATGGGAATTGTTGACAAAATAGGTAGAAGAGTTCTGCTCATTAGTGGAGGAATAATAATGATTATCTGCCAGGTAAACCAGATAACAACTCCTTCATTCTCTTTAACTTCTGTAACGCTTCTAAACTTCTCCTTCTGAATATGAAACAGGTGATAGTAGCCATAATCTTGGGGGTCAAATTCGGTGGGAATCAGGAACTATCGGAAGGGTTCTCAATATTGGTGGTGGTGGTGATTTGCCTCTTCGTGGTAGCTTTTGGATGGTCATGGGGTCCCCTCGGCTGGACAGTGCCAAGTGAGATATTCCCACTTGAAACCCGATCAGCTGGACAAAGCATCACAGTAGCTGTGAACCTGCTATTCACATTCATCATCGCCCAGTCTTTTCTTTCCCTTCTATGTGGGCTAAAATTCGGGATCTTTCTCTTCTTTGCTGGTTGGATCACTCTCATGACCGCCTTTGTTTACCTGTTCCTACCTGAAACCAAAGGCGTTCCTATTGAAGAGATGACCCTGATGTGGAGAAAGCACTGGTTCTGGAAAAGGATAATGCCTGAAGAGTATCCTGAAGTTGATGACTCAAAAAATGATACCAGAAACAAGTTAACAGTTTGAGATGTTTTGAAATGTTAATGTGTAAATAAAGCACATGAGCCTTACAAGTCGGTTTCAAAATACTTTGATCAGAGTAGGCAATTATGATTCATTCCTTGAATCATCTCTAGTGTCTTTATGTAGGATAATCTCAGGATTCTCTATCTACCATAGCTATGGAAGATTATAAAAAAAATACTGGTTTACTGCAGCAGTATTTTGCTTCTCAGCACTACACCAGTTTCTTTTACTGCAGCATGCTTTGACACCCAAAAAAAATTACTGCAGCATGCTCTCGGACAACCCTTCGAGACCAATAATATCCATCTCTTATAATTATTGGGCAAAGAAAGACGGACAATAAAAGATGCATAGCACTGATCATAGGATTAATGCACAGCACTGATCATAGGATTAATGCACCTGTACATTGGTTTTTTTGTTAGGACTGAACCTGTACACTGGTTTTGGTGATCCTTTCTGGTTCGGTCTACTGCGCCTGTTTCTTGTGTGCTCTTCTTGTAGGGCACCTAACCATTTTTTAGAAGAAAAGCTCAACGGTGCTATTCTGTGGGAAACTGAGGTGAGATTTCATTTATGCAGACGGATAAAAGGGAAATTGAGGTGGAATTTCATTTATGCAGATTGATAAAGCCTTAAAGCTTATGCAAGTCCTCCCCATTAGCAAAAACTCCATGAACAATTCATCCAATAAAAACAGATGAAGTTGCTTCACATCCAAGAAATGGCTGATCAATCCCAGTGAATACAAGTCTTTAATTCGAATGATTGCCAACATCTTTTGTCTCGCAGAAATCTGAGACTTTATTTCAATAAACTGAAAATCTAAGCATTATTTCCTGGGTACAAACTACATAACAAAGACTCAGTATTGAACAGAAGAAGAAACAGGCACAGGCTCTAATTATTTCATTCTAAGTCTACTATTGAGCCCACAAACGCACACAGACCAACCCTTTTTTCTTTCAGTCTTATATCATGATACTAGGAAATATACATAGCAAAGACACAACTTCTTACTACTCTTCCCCTTCTCTTCTTGGATTTAAAGAAACTAGCAACATGCTATTATCATTTTGCCCGCGCCCAATACAACTTTCCTCTTGAAAAAATAAAGGAAGCAATTGAGATTTGAGACTAAGCGAACAATCTTCAACTATTCGTTTCAACCTTCATCGCTCTCGTATTCTTCATGATCAATCATGAACAATTAAACGATGCATGCAGCACTGCCAAATCGCCAAGCCGAACATTTTCTTGTGCTCCATCGGATTCCCGTGATCAAACCAAATCAAGCCGCAGCAGTCGGCGCAGATCGCTCGTGGCCGTTCCGTTCCTTCCCAAAAAAGCAGGCAACGGCACCGAGCTCGGTGGTGGAGACGCGTAAAAAGCGCTCGATCCAGCATAGATGGCATCTACGACCTTCAACTCTGCAACCTTAATCTGCTTCTGCACGATCTCGGGATCGGGGCCCAAACGGTCCGTGGATCCCAACACCAAAGCGGGATCTTCTTCACTCTTTGGGTTCGCCTTGCGATCATCTCCAGCTACGACTCCAATACCTCGGTTGTTCTTCTCCTCATACAAGTCCTCCCCACGCCTGAGTATCTTGACTTGGCCCATCACCGGGTTCTTGACGGGGGCCTTGGCTACCAAGGAGCGATCAGCATACCGATCGCGCAATCGGTAGTGTTGATTGCACTGAAAACCCGCCGGACTTCTCTTCCGGCGGCGTGATTGATGAAGATTAGAGTTAGACCCATAGCTAGGGTCGGGGTTAGGCGTAGGGGACGAAAAATTAGGGCTCCGGCGAGAACGTGGCGTGAGGTTTAGAGTTAGGGCTTCGTGACGAAACCGACCTCGAAGACAATCCTGAGAACGAAGAATCGCCGTCCCCATTTTTCCCTCTGAAGAAGAAAGAGAGAGAAATTGAGATTAGGAAAATTGAAAATCGGTTGTTCGTCTCGCTCGGTTTTATTTTCTGGGAAACTCGATAAGAAATTGCTATATTTTGCAAAGCTAAGTGTGGTATGTATTTATAGAGAGAGAGCCTTCCATTACTCACGTGACGTGGCTTCAGGTTCGGGAACCGCCTTTGGCGCGTAGGTAGCTTTTGCAGTTATGCCGACCTTAATTATTATATTGCACTTAATCTCTCTAGAAATTTACGAAGGCGACCATTTTCTAGACTGTGCCTTTGATGCGTTTGTAATTTTGGGACAACTAAGGGTCAATGGTCTGTCGAAGATGCCTTAGTTGCCTTGAAAGTAAACGTTGACCACGTGTCATAAAGCGAATGGCTAGTGCTTGTTCTTATCGACACGTGTTGCCTGCGTCAACTGACTTTTTGTTGGGCGGTTTGGGCCAGCAGTTTGAGTCAGAAACCGCCCTTTTTTAGACAAAGCTACAGCCTAGTAACGGATCCGTCTGAAGTTCACGGGCCTTTGGGTCTGCATGTGCCAACCACTTGCAAAGTTTGTTGAAGTTATTGGGCCTACATGTTCGGGGAAAAACTATTTAGGCCCAGAAGTTCCCGGAAACAATATTGGGCCGAAATTTAGAGATCATAGAGAATGATTTCACTCCATTTTTTGTCAGCCTCTTCGCCTCCTCCACCGTCTAGGCTATCTCTGAAGCTCTCAGATATAGACACAAAACGTAATGGGAGGGGGTGAGAAGGAAGGGGAAAGGAAGGGGAGGGGGTGAGAAAGATAGGAGGTGGAAGTTTCCTCCAAATTTGCCACTTGATGGAGATGGGAGAAACCTCCCCCTCAAAGGAGTTTAGGGCCGACAGGGTTGAGTTTGACAAGACCCATCCCTTAAATTTGTGGAAATCGAATCGATCTTTCTCTCCTTTAACAACCTCTATCAAACAAGGGATTTTTTAACCAAACAAAATTCACTCCTTGTGGGGCTACACCCACATCTGACCCTCTACCCCGTCAAGTCATGACAAATCCCGTCAAGTCATGAAATTTGTCATTTAGTACTAGCTTGTTACATACTTGTACTAAATCACACGTAACAATTTTAAGACCCCTTTTTACTCATCTTACTGTTTACCATTTAATAAATCATTTTCCTTAGGGTCTTGTACACCATATAGTCAATAATTACCATCACAAACTTAAATAACCTAAGAAATGTTCACTCATTATCACTCCAAATCCCTATAATGTATCAACTCTTCAAGTCATCAAATTCTATCTTTAAAGATTACTAACAATGATAATACTTGGATTATTCACACGAGCCATCCTTCTCATCACTTATCCCATAAATTCCCATAAACATAATATTATTGTGGCATACATCAATATATGTAAATATACCATCATTGTTTACATGTTATCCTAAGTTATTTCTACCATTAAGCTCTTTATCATCACTCAATCATTATCATTAAACCTCATAAAGTCCCTTAGCATAATCATCAATATAATAATTATACCTTGTCATCAAGTCCCTACACATTTCCTTTAGTTATACAAAATAATTTTGTATTATAACGTGAGCACATATTAGCTCATTTATATTTCAAAGTTATAATTCCATAAATTCACAAACACCTAATTTCATACAACCAACTTGCCTATTAATTCAATTATGATCAATATACATATATTCATCAAAATATTCACATCAAATTGATAATAAAATCAAGTCCTTAAAATTAGATAATTTACTTGAATTTTATAATATAATCATATAAGTTAAACCCTAAAACTATAACAATTTGATGTCCAATTAATCTGAAAAATTGTACCATTGAACTTATAAAATTATGTACTAAAATTTTCATGTTGACCGGATGGCCAAATAACACCACACGTGCCGCCACGCGCGGGGGAGACTCTGTGCGCATTGTGGCTGTCAGGACCCGACTCATCTAGCACCATATTGTCCGCTTTGGGCCTCACCCTCACGGTTTTGTTTTCGAGAGCTCATGGTGCAACTTCCTAGGGGACCACCCATCATGGAATTGCACCAGCCTCAACTCGCTTAATTTTGGGGTTCCAATCCACACCCCCCCCCCCCCCCCCCCAAAAAGCCACTTGAGCTCCCAAAAGGCCTAGTGCTAGATAGGTGTGTGCCTACACCTTTAAGGCACACCACCAATCTCTCACAGACCATTCCCCCTCGCGGGAATGTGAGATTGTTCACTGTTCCCTCCAGGACACGGGTCTTACAATCCACCCCCTTAGAGCCCAGCGTCCTCGCTGGCACACTTCCCAGTCGGGGTCTGGCTCTGATACCAAATTGTCAGGACCCGACCCTCCTCGGTCAGGACCCGACTCATCTAGCACCATAATGTTCGCTTTGGGCCTCGCCCTCACGGTTTTATTTTCGAGAGCTCATGGTGCAACTTCTCATGGGGGTCACCCATCATGGAATTGCACCAGCCTCAACTCGCTTAACTTTGGGGTTCCAATCCCCCCAAAGCCACTTGAGCTCTCAAAAGGCCTAGTGCTAGATAGGTGTGTGCCTACACCTTTAAGGCACACCACCAACCTCTCCGAGACCATTCCCCCTCGCATGAATGTTGGATTGTTCACCGTTCCCTTCAGGACACGGGTCTTAAAGTGGCCATGTGCATGTTACAGGGGTCGTCGTCCACCTCTAGTCGGGTCCTAGTTTCGGGATGCCGATTTGAGTGGTTAGTCTCGGACGTCAAGGTAAAACTCTTTTTCCCGAGACTGTTGTTGTGATGAGTAGTCTCAGACTTCGAGGTAAATCTCATTTTCTTGAGACTAGGGACGACTTGCAGACATCGAGGTAAAGCTCATTTTCCTGGGTTGGTCTCCACTCGGACGTCGAGTTAAAGCTTATTTTCTCGAGTGCTCAGCCTACCGGTATTGTATATGTGATATGATATGATGTGATGATATGGCTTGCAGACATCGATGATGGGTTGATTATGTGGTTGTGTTGGCATACTTGCTTTTGTGTGGTACTTGAAATGGTTTTGTATTGGGCAGGTTTTAGAATTTTTTATTTTTTGGTTATTGCATGTATTTTGGTATTGATGTTTTATCCGTAAACTTGGTGCATGCATGGTTTTATAAAACGAAGGGTAAAAGTTATGTTTTCCAATTATGTTTTTATAAACTTTTATTTTCGTCCACTCGCTCACTTTCGTTGGTTTTGAAATCCTTCGGCCATCACACAGGAGTCAAAGCGGTTTACAAAACGGAGGCATGAGTTCACGAAGGTACGAGTATCCTTTGTCTGATAGGATTTCGAGGGTACATTTGGTATTGTAGGTTACCTATTAGGCGATAGTAGGACTCAGATATAAAATATCTAGTGTTTTCCAGGTTGGGTCATGTCAGTGTCAATGGAAGAGAATCAAGAGAAGTGAACTTAGAGTTTTTACGTTTTAGGATTTGTGTTTTCTCTACTAGAAGAGAAAGAGATAAAAAAAAAAGTTTTTAGAAGATGTGTCGCACAATAAGAAGGAAATAAATTCACATACAAAAAATTCCAAAGAAATTCGTAACTGTGCAAAAAGAGGAAAACAATAAAGGAAATAGGCCAAACTGTAATTTAAACATGGGTCTTGCTATGCAAAGTTTAAAAACCTTTATCATTCGCGCTAAGGCTTCTATTTGATGCGTGTGAGTTTTTTTTTTTTAAACTATTACTTAAATAATATATAATTTTTTTTAGGCCCCTGAAAATCGGAAGCCCTATGCAGCCGCACAACCCGCACGGGCCCAATGCCGCCCTCATATATCGTGAGAGCCAGCGTGTTATTTAATCCATTGCATTTATGGGGATGATAATCACTTACAATGATATTACATACTATTAATGTTCTGATTCTATATAGTTAATAAACGTACAGCTTAATGAAAAAAAAATTACCAACTTATTTGATTGCTCTAATTACCTATTTTTCTCATTATTTGTAAGCAAATATGCTCTTAATATAAAATATGGTATTACAACTTTGTATATCTATTATTTTGTTTGATTATAATCCGTTGATATGGCATTAAATTAGGTGCAAGTTCATTGTCAATTTGCCGATGTACATGTGCCACTTAATAAAAGTGATCAATAAGAGCCATTTTGCTAGTGTCGAAAATCTAATGTTATAGTTATTAAATGTACGTATCAATGAAAATAATTACCTACTTCATCGATTACATTTTCACTGTTTATCTACTTCCTTATATTTGTGAGTAAATATGTATTTTTCACCAATTGCCTACTTCCCTATTATTTGTAAATGTGTAATATAAAATTTGTCACAAAATTTGGTACACTTATTATTATATTTGATTAGGGCCAGTTGAATTGAGGGAGATTTTGTAGCATATTCGTCGATGTAGATATGCCACCTAATAAAGTGGCTAGTAAAAAAAGATATCTGCTAGATCCGAAATTCATTAATGCATTAATTTCAAATTTGAAATCTAACTTAATTCATAATTCGGCCAAACATAAGTTTAAAGTCAAATTTTTCGACTCACCAAAGAAGGCCTTAAAATAATAGTTAGACCTACAATATTCGACTATAATAACTGACAACATTTGATATGATACTTAATATGTTATGACATGATAATAAATTAAATTACATTTTTTTAATTTTAATTTTTTGTAAAGAAAATGTCACATTAAGTGGATTAAGTTAACTTATTCCTATTAATCAACTTGTTAATTTGGAGAAATATTTTTTGATTCGTAAGATATCAATATCAATTATGACGCATGAATGTATTGAATTTAATATTAAATTTTGAAAAATAGATTATGTGATTTACACCAATTTCACCTAATCTCTCTCTCTATATATAAAGCTAGAACCTTGAAATGATTAAATTTTCATCTATATATAAAATCAGAATCTTAAAACGGTTAAATTTTCAAAAAAACCCCATAATGTCCTTCCTTAATACTTTTTAAAAAGACAGATGATTCATTAAATAAGGGTGAATTAGTAATACATAAAATTCAACCCCCAAAATAAACTTATCAAATAACCCTAGATCAATTATGAAAAAATTGTTAACCAAGGAATATATAAAGTTAGAACCTTAAAATAGTGAAATTTTCAAAAAACCCCATAATGTCCTTACTTAATACTTTTAAAATAGACAAAGATGATTCATTAAATAAGGGTGAATTAGTAATACATAAAATTCAAAGGACAAAATAAACTTGTCAAATAATCCCACATCCATTATGAAAAATTTATTAACCAAGGATAAAAAAGTCAAAATCATACCTAAGTTTTTAATTGGATGAGTTAGAATATGGTTTTATCATTCTCACAATTGTAAACTCAAACTCAAATCCTTCTCGCGAAAAATGAAATCAATTTGCGACCAAGCTGGAAGATTTTCGGTGGTGCCTTTTGCAGTTGGAGGGGTCGCGACGTGGGCAAAAGCGGATGACAAAGCTGGGGAGGAATCTGTTGGTGCGCTTTCTTTTCAGCGCTCTCTTCTCAACACTCTCACTCTCTCTCTACAATCTACGGTCTCTCACTCTCTACAATCTAAACCACGGTTAAGTTTCTCGCCGAATTCTAATTTCCCAAATTTCCAATTTCATATTTCTCAATTACTTTGGGGGTTTCAAATGATAGTTTTAGTTGTTCTTTAACGAGTGTTATCACATTTACAAATCTCCAAGTTGTTCAGATATTATTCTGTCTTTCTTTCATGAATGCTAACCTTTTAAAATGTAGAATATTGTAGACACTTATGGATCGCATAAAATATTATGCACTAAAAATCAGACACTTCACGTTAAAACTAATATCATCACTTGTTTAATTATTAATATTTAATATATTGTAAGTTAAGATGGGCCGAGATGCAAAATGGTAAGCCTACAGCCGAAACTTAGACCCGAACCGGAGTCGACTGTTGATGTTTGAAAGCAGCAAGCCCTAGCTTAGTCCTCGTACTTCTCATGACATCACCCCTCCCTCTGTCGGTCTCTCCCTCTCTAATCATCGTTCTCGCGATTTCGCCGGCATCGAATCCACCTGCAGCCGCGAAGGGCGTTGGTTTCTCCGGTTCATCTGATCGCTTTATCTTCTCACCTGTCAGGTTTTTCATCTTACTCCCTGTTTTTAATTTCTTTGACGGTTAATATCTTTAGCTCATCGGTGTAATTGACTCAAAGGTGGAGCGCAGAGGCAGTGGGCGAGTAGAACTCAACGCAAAAGCAAGGGGGAATCAGTGGGGACACAAAGGTAAGCAATTACGTATACTTAGAGGGCAAGATGTTAGATGTTTTACGCTTGAAGATGGAAGCTTTAATGGAGGTTTTCCGGAGTTCGGTTGGTCAATTGACCACCCTTGCTCCTTATTAGATCCGCCTTTGAATGTAGGGTTTATAATTTGTGGGATTTACATTTCTGTTAATGAATTTGTATGTATGTGGAAACAGCTTGAAGAGCCAGTTGAGCTGCAGTGAAGGAAAAGGAGAAAGAAATGCCTTTGTATGATTGTATGCTTCTGTTGAAACCCCATGTGAAGAAGGAGTCTCTGATGGACTTGGTTGCTAGAGTAAGCAAACATGTTTACAGTAGAAATGGAGTTCTTACTGACTTGAAGTCGTTTGGCACTGTTCAATTGGGTTATGGTATTAAGAAGCTTGACGGGAGATATTATCAGGTGAGTTTCTTTTATGCAACCTTATAGTGAATTTGAATATGATCGGTTGATGGTTCTTTGTTATTGTAACTTACGTTGAAGCTTATATATAGTGCCTCTTTTAGTTGTTATAAATTGTCTCAACTTCAATTTGGCAATGGAGAGCCAGCGTGTTGTTTAATCCATTGCGTTTCTGGATGTGTTTTAAGTGAGCTTGTTGGATTCACTGTTCCTTTTAACTCTAAGGTCGAATCCCTTTAGGCTTGTATCTTTGAAACTAGAGATTGAAAGGACAACAAGGTAATGCCACCACAGTTTCCTGTTGATACATAATGCAAGTGTATTTGATACCAAATTCCCTTTAAGCTTCTGTCTTTGAAGCTAGAAATTTGGAAGGACAAACAAATGGCAAAATCATGGATGAGATTTTCAGTTCTGAAAAGGATTTTTGATTTATGTTAAAGAAAATGCAGCTGTACATTCACCTGGTATTTGTGCTAAGCTCTGAAATTGGTAGATTGGAACATAAGGTTGGAACCTCTACGGAATGGCACAAAGGTGATAACTTTCCATGTAAAATATTTTATGCAAAAGACATAAACAAGGATATCATCAGAGTTTGCAGATATGCTGACTTGAAGAACTATGATAGGTTTAGATGCATTTTCATCAGTAAGGAAGGATGTGGGCTCTACCATGAGCTTCTAATGATATCAAAATGTCTCTTTTTTTGGCACTCTTAGTAACAAAACGAAATTATAGTGTCAGGCCTTAGCCAAGCCCAGAACATAGGGAAAATGACTACAATATAAACTAAAAAGATTGCTTACTAACACAAATAGCAATAGTTTACACTGTTTTAGCACTCTTGACATTTTTCTTCATTAGGAGAACGGGATCCCTAAGTTATTTTCTAAAGGTTTTCACTAAGATGTCATTCTATTGGAGTTCTGTCTGGGGATGCTTATGCTTTGCAAATTGAGAGAGTTTAACTCCTTTGTGCCTGGGACATTGGATTCATTGCACTTATATACACACTGGATCTGTGACTTCAGTAAAGGGTGTTTTTTATCTTGGAAGGAATTGGGTTCCCAGGAATTTCTCCTTTGTTTGGGTGGAAATCCTAAAACTTTTAAGAGCTTTGAGCATCTTAACTCATCAGATGCAGCAAAACATTGTCATTTTGTACGGTTTTGAAGGTTTCCCTTTCCCTTGTTCTTCGCTATTGTCATTTTGCTATCTCAATATGCTTAATTGGTATTTCTAACTGAATACAAACATGTTTTCATCTCATGTTGTGCAATTAAACGTTTTATATAAACCAATTTTGGCATATGGTATAGGGTCAGCTAATGCAAATGACGATGATGGCTACACCTAACATCAACAAGGAGCTGCATTACTTGAACAAGGAAGATCGTTTGCTGCGCTGGCTTTTGGTTAAACACCGAGGCATAAAGTATGGAATGGAGTTTCTTAATGAAGAGGATGCGAATAATGAAGTCAGTAGTCTTCATCGGAGCAGCAGCATATTTGATGAGGATGCTGATGAGGATGCTGATGATGATGACGACGACGACGACGATGAATATGATGTGGACCAAGAAGGAAATCGGACTGAAGGGTAATGGAACTCCGTCAGTGGTCTGTTAGTCTTTTATTGAATTCCGGGTTTAAGTATGTCATAAAGTTTGGTAGCTGTAAGTGCTATGAACAATGTCGAATGAATTGGCTTATGAAATGTATTAGATGTGAGATTTTAGGTTTTATCTGGGTGGTGCACCTAAAATTCCTCTTTTTTCTTGGCTAACGTTACAGAACCCATTCAAGGTGAACCTAATCATCTGATGTTAGATCATTTTTCTCATTGAAAAACATCTGATGTTTGTTTGTGTTTGACTGACGTTGAGTGCCCTAGGCGGAATTAGGGCATGGCTCGGGCGTTTCAAATTGGATCACTTGAATTAGAAGGAACCATGTTTGGACCTTCCTCCTATCTTAACCTATCCTTGCCGAGTCCAATTTTTTTTTTTTTCTTGTTAACCAAGGAATCTCTTCAAGGTATGGTCAGTGACTAAATAAGTCCTTTGTTCCTTTAGGAGATTAGCTTATAATCCACATTTTTTCTGGCAAGTTAGTTTGTATGCAAGAGAATTTTTGACGGGGTGATTTTTTTTTGGTTAAGGGAAATGACGAAAATACGATGAAAAATCGAGCAAATCGTAACGTGGCCTCGTTAAAATTTTGGCGGGAATATCCGGTAAAATAAAGGTATCATGCACGTACCAATTAAAATGTCATACCAACGAGTCCTCACGTTCTTGGACGGTATTTAATATTTCCTATTAAGGAAATATAAGAGTTTTGTTTGGTTGCTTACATATTTCCAATTAAGGATATATAAGAGTTTTGGTTGGTTGCTCACGTGGAGGTACCTAGTCCGTACGTACGGCCGGTATGCATTTTACATGGCAAATGGAGGGAAGGCCATAACGATTTTTCCGAGGCCGCTGGGTAATTAGGAGGCAAAGTAAAATAAAGAAGCAAAAAAAATAGAAACTAAAATTGTAAAGATAGCAAATACAGAATCGCAACAAACCAGTGGGAGTGATCGCCATCATCTCTTCCCTCCCTCCCTCCATGATTTCTCTCTCACGCTTTCTTTGACCACTCACTTTCGTTCCCGAGAGAGAAGGATTGGTTGAAGAGAGCCGTGGCACCTTCCTCATAGGTTCCTAGCTAACCGCCTAGCTAGCTAGTTTGCTTGCTTTCTTTCGACGATGGATGCCTTGCCGTCTCCGTCGTCGTCGTCCTCTTCTCAGTTGAAGAAGACGGGGAGCGGACGGTCCGAGGTGAGTACCGTAAGCGGATTGCTCGGATTTGGAGGTGGAGGAGAAGATCAGAGAGGGTCGACGTTTGAGTATTTCGGTTGGGTATATCATTTGGGCGTCAATTCCATTGGACACGAGTACTGTCACCTCCGCTTTCTCTTCATCCGCGGCAAATATGTCGAAATGTACAAGCGTGACCCTCATGAGAACCCCGGCATTGTGAGCTTCCTCCTCCTTATAATTCAATTTCCACTGAATAATTACCATTCCGATTTTCTTTTCTTTCTCTGTATTTTGAAAATGTGTAAATCTGCTTGATGATTTCTTTTGGCCAGAAACCCATTCGGAGAGGGGTTGTTGGGCCTACACTTATGCTAGAGGAGATAGGGCGTCGAAATGTCTACTATGGGGTAAGGCCTATAGCCCTTTTGATTTTGAGTTTCTATACAATTTTGTTTTAGTTTTGAGCATTTCAAGTTTCTAATGTTTGTTTTTTTTTTTTTTTTTTTTTTTTTTTCACCAAGTTTCTAATGTTTGTTGATGTGGAACTAAATTGTTGCTGACCTATACCTAATATTTTTTTTTTTGCAGGATGTTTATGTTCTAAGGTTTTTCAATCGATTGGATGAATCAAAAAAGGGAGAAGTAAGTTTTGGTGCCATATCAGATATTCATTTTTAATATTCAGAAGAAATGGTGCGAATTTACTGCATAGAGCTTTGGGTGTATTTGGTGTCTGATTCAAGATTCAGTCATATGTCTTGGTGATGTATGACAGAAAAATGTACCTGCTTTTAGGTGTGTTAATGGCAGTATGTGTAATTCTCGAATTGTTTGTCACCTAATTCACCTTATTTTGAAATTTAAATTAGCTGTCTTTGTTCTGTCATCCCAATCCCTGTATTTAAACCAATCCCTGTATTTAAAAGTTCTATATTTCTACATTCTTCCTTCCTACTTCATGAGTTTTTGTGTGCTGAATCAATCATCTTGGGAAGGATTTGTTATTTTTGAACCATGTCTAATACTTACACTTATTTAAATGATTCTCCTTACATAAGACATTTGGGATATCTTTCTCTAATTTGATGAGATGGTTGACAATTAATTGGTTCTTGAAGATTGCTTGTGCTACGGCTGGAGAGGCACAAAAATGGTTGGAGGCCTTTGATCAAGCCAAGCAACAGGTACATTGAGGTTCTCACCAAAATCCCACGGCTAACACATAAAAAATAGTATAAAATGTATGTGACGCTTTTCCTTTTAGAGAGTATTCTTACCTTTTGAATTCGGCATTTTGGTGGTCCTTGTGTCACAGAACTGTTTCTTTATTGCCCCATACATGGAAACTGTAGTTTGGAATGGGAATATAGTTGCATATTTCCAGTTCATTGTCGTGTTTAATACACTGGGACTCTTCTTCTGACAGGCTGAGTTTGAGCTGACAAGAGGAAGTAGTGCCAGAAACAAACTGAACATGGAGACTGAGTACGCTCATAATTCCTGGATTGGTGATACACTTGCATAATAATTCATATTATTCATTGTTTCTTAATCCTAACCAATGATATTATTTTAAGGATTGTTGGTGGGTCTTTGAACTAATGTTACTGTGGATCAAAGGGAAGTTCCATTTAATCAATTGTTTATGGTGACTTTTGATGAAATATTTCCTTGTTTTGAAAATACTGTTGGCAGTTTAGTAGCTTAATTGACTATAGCGTAAGAGAAGTTCAATGCTAACATGAGGAAAAGATTGAATTTGATGTTGATATGACCCACATTTAATGCTGATATCCATATGATGATGTGATCTTTATGCTTGCATCCTATATTTGTTATTTAGTTATTCTTTATGTTCTTTTCTATATGCCCTACAGTACTGTGCATATCATTAATTCAATAATTTGATGCACTGCACTGTGCAAATCATATTCTTTTAAATTATAAATTCTTTTGTTATGCTAATGTTGACTCATAATTTTTATGATGTGGAAGGATCAATCTCGATATGCACCGACCTAGAGTAAGGCGCTATGCAAGTGGATTGAAAAGGCTGATAAGGATTGGGCAAGGTAATGTGGTATTGCATAGCTTCTTCTTTAACATTTACAATGGGACAGACTTGGTTCAGGGTCTCAAAGTGCTAGACCATTGGTCTCTTTATAGGTTGACATATTTATTCAAATTTATGTTAAAGAGAGAAATTGTTTTTTTGAAATGTAAGTGCCTCATTCTTATTGGTTGTGTATGTTCTTATAAGTCTTTTTATGTGCATATTAAAAGGAAATAATGAGGATCTGTAATTTTGTTTTTCACTTCAAATCTTAGTTGAGACGCATAATACTCGTGCTATACCTAATAAAAATAAGTTATATTCCTATTGCAGGACCGGAGTCGCTTATGTGTCAATCATCAAGCTTGGGTGCAAATGGTGGCACAGATGGATACTTCGAAAGGGACATTGGGGATGCAATTGAGGCATATGAGTGGAAATGTGTGCGAACAATTAATGGTATTCTTCTCGTATCCGTGTTATCTACTTAATAGACATCAACAGGCAAATAATAGTTATCTCTATCTCACTGAATTCTTAAGACTGCACTTTGGTCATTTGCAATCAACCATTGAATCTTATGATTTATTTTCTTCATACTTGTGTTGTTTTTGGTTTCAGGTGTTAGAATATTTGAAGATGTTGCTAACTCTGAGGTATTTCATTGTAAATCGATACATTCATTTATGTTTGTGTGCATGAGCATCTGTGTGTTCCTCACATGTAAGAGAATGCATCACATTCTCTCAGCATATCATGTGTTCTGAGAGAAGATTGCATCTCATACAATGATAGGGAAGAAGAGCTGGATTCTTTGTGGGATGTTATGTTTCATATGTCCAAAAAAAATATATTGTTTATACTGAAGATTGAAACTAACTGAAGTCGTATACTGGTTCCTGACACTTCATCAATTCCATTGTTTTTAGAGTGGTAAAGGTGTTATTGTCAAGGCTGTTGCTGTCATCGATGCAAGTGCAGATACTGCGTTCGAAGTCCTTCTAAACCTTGAACGACATCAGAGATATGAGTAAGTTGTCTTATATAATAGGTCACCATACAACCAATTTTTTTGTTTTGTTTTGTCAAGTACAACTTTTCTCGCTCTAATAAGTTTCTTCTCAGGTGGGATATGCTAACAGGTGACTTGGAGCTGTTAGATTCTTATGATGGGCACCTTGATGTTGTCTATGGGACATTTGATCCTAGGTATCTTACTCGGTAATGATGTTAGACGTGACTGCTGACTACTACTTCTCTCTTAACACTTGAACTAATATCTTACCCTTAATCTATGCGACTCTTTGATATCATCTTTTTCTTAATAGGTTCCAGCTCCATCTTTGAGCCAATACTTTTCATCTTATTATCTAATGTTTTCCGTCATCCACCTTGAAATGCTAATATTTCATTTATATTGTGAGTGCTTATTATATTCATGTTCATGCTTAGCAGTTACTTTTACTCAACTGGGTCTACTTAGCACCGAGTGGATACCTTCATCTATGTTTATTTCATGGCTCTAGTCATCCTGACTCATCCACATTGACATTCTCCTCTTGCATTTTTTTGTGACTCTCTGAGCACTTACAGATTTCATTTCGTGTACGCATCTAAGAACAAACTTGTATAAAACATCATTTTCTTATTGACCATGTTCAGATTAGATATCATAATATAGACAAAGGGCGAGATTATACAGGCCACTATTTGTAAATTTAGGATAATATGGTTTTATTAAGTAACTTGAAGTGTTAAATAGTAGGCATTTATTAGCAAGTGACTCTCTGGATATATAAACTTTTGTTATTTGCATTTTTAAGACAAATTTGTAAAGTTATATAGACGGAGATTAGATGCTTGTTTAAATGAAATTCTTAACTCAAAATCCATATTAATGAAAAAAAGAAACGTCTCCCTCCCTCGATTTGAGCTCATGGATTACTCTAACATACAAAAATGTATGGGCAAGTCTTCTAGAAATGCGTTATGAGCCAAACCGGAGATATTACGTTGATACATTGTGTGTTTTATATTGTTTTACTCAATCCTGATTTTGATGTCTTATGTTTACAGGAAATTTTGCATTGAATTAATAGAAAATGTCACCGTTGCATACTAAAGTCAGGTCTTCCATTTGGTTTATTTTTCATTTGCAAGGTATTGATTTGGTACTTTATATGTTATGCAGGTGGCATTCCAAAAGAGATTTTATCTTCTCTAGGCAATGGTTTCACGGACAAGATGGAACATATAGTAAGATCATATAAATTTTAGCATTATCAATCTGACTATAGTTTCACTCTGTGGCGTAGAGTAGAGGTTAGCTATTGGGCGGGGATCAAAGAGAAAAGGAAAGGCAAAGTAGGTTAGAGAAGTTTTGGAAGCCCTCCCCCAATTCACTTTTACCAATCCCACACTTTCATTTGTTTATATATGCTTTAATTTTGGGACATCTTGGTTTCCTTTTCCTCTCATGCCCCTTCACTTGTGCTAGTATGGCTATATTGTTGATGGTGAAAAAAATTATTTTCATTACCAGCTATAGAAATAAGCTACTATTTTATATCATAGTACAACTATATGTATATGTTTAAGTTGTTGACCATTTGTTTATATATGAAAAAGGATTTTTCTACCTATGTCTTTAGCAATAGCTGTGGCCATAGCCTTGTATGTGTAGGGACAGCAGATCATGTGTAGGCTATATGTGATAGAGTATTCTAAATAATAACTGAGGTTTCATTGGAGCCATGTGGCATAAATGTTGTCTACAGCGCTAGTTGAATAATCACGAGCAAGGAAAAGGTTCTCAGAAGGACATAAAAAGACAGAAACTGGATCTAGTTGGGTATAGGCTTTTAGAAATTGAAATTTTGGCTTCCAAATTGAAAACTTCAAATTTAATCTGTTGGTTGTAGAAGAGCTTTTGTACTTCAGGAGAGCTATACTCTTAGGAGTTTAATAATTCATGTCATAAGGCGCAAAGTGACATTTTTAACTTGATTTTCTGGTGATATGACTTCATTTGCTTCATATTTTTTTTTTCCTCAACACTACATGGCTTTTGCCTGTGTATTGAGCTGAGATCCTATGGTACTCTTAATGCAGCAATCCTGCATTTCCCGGCCGTTCATAAGAAGCAGCCTCCAAGATCTGGATATCGTCGTACAAAAATAAATCGTAAGAGATTTATCTGCTTAATCTGAAGAAATTGATCAGAAGTGAAGCTTTGCTAGCAGAGAGTTGTACCACTTGATAACATTTTTCCAAATCCGATGAGCCATCTTTTATCTATTTATATTATCATTTTATGATAATAATAATAATAATAATCTATTAAGCTCGCGGCCCTTTGTGACTCAAACTGCGGTACGCTTTCCGGCTTGCAACTACTCAATTGGGTGGGGGCTCCCTTTATTTGCTTGCAGTTTGCCTTTAGTTGGAAGCAGAAGTAGAAGTAAAGGGCACACTTTGCCCCAGTTCTCATTAAAGAAGTTCATTACTATTAGAAATCCCTTTGTCTCTTTGTTAAGTTGGTCTTCTTTTTATGTTCTTAATTTCATTACAGCATCTACTTGGGAGGTTAGAAATTTGAATTCATCCATGGGTTCAACTACTCCAAGATGTCTTGTCACTCAAATGCTGGAGATAAATTCTGCGGGATGGTGCAGATGGAAGAAAAATCACTGCTCAAAGTTCGAAAAGAGTGTACCTTATGCATTATTGTGCCAAGTAGGAGGTTGGGAAATTAATTGTTTATAATTTGTTTGTTTTAAATTTAGGCTCCGAGCGTTCTAATCCACCATTGAACTGGCTTCCAAAACCTTATAACAAGAGATTTCTCAGGTATTCGTAAAACATTTATTGTTGCAGCAGTTATATTTCCTCTGTTTTTGTAATTTTTCAGGTCTGAAGGAATATATTGGAGCAAATCCTGCACTCAAATACGAAACTTCTACTACGGTTATCCAATCAAAACTATCCGAAGTTTCCGTTTCCAATGCTGAATTTTTGGAGTCAGATGTCAAGGATGAGTTTTATGATGCAATGTCTGCAGACTCTTCATCTTCTGATGAAGAGCTGGACACTAAGGTTTTCGTTTTCTGGTTTTCTTTATCGTGGAATGGACCACTGTTAGTGACTTAGTGGTCCAATTGAATCTTGCTCACATCTGTATAGTGATATTATTATTTAATCCATATATTAATAGCCGCCCTCTATTCTTTGCAGGATACAAAATTGAACCTGTCCTTGAAGCGAACCTCAGGTTTGCTACTTCATACTACTTCTGATTAGGCATTGGCCTGTTATGCTACTATGAATTGTTATCATCATCAATTTCAAGAGTAAAGCTATCTTGAGTAACCTCCCTGCTTATTAGAATAGTGCCCCTTTTTCCTTGCAGCTTTTTATTTAATTTAAGAACCAAAATATTATGTACACATATTTAAAGGCTTGTTATTTTTGTTTATCCTTTAAAAAAAATTCTCAGTGATTAAGGTATAGGTTATTCTGGCAGCTGCAGATGCTAACAAGGAATTGGATTCTGAGGTAGCTCCTGTCATGATTGATCCAAGCCAGTTTCATGCTTCTTTGCGCACTGGGAAGGATGAGGCTGACACGAACTGTTGTACGTCTCCAACTGGTATGGGATTTATGATCAGGGGAAAGAACTACCTGAAGGACAATTCCAAGGTGGGTTGTACTCTGCTTTGAACTAAGTTCTTTGAGAACTTGCAGTGTGTTTGTTGATTTGATCTGTGTTCGTTTAATTTCAAATTCTCTTTGGAACGAAATTTGATGACTCCCAGTCACCCTAAGATTATTGCTGACTTTCTCTTTCCAGGTAATGGGAGGAGATCCTCTTCTCAAGCTCATAGGAGTAGATTGGTTCAAAGTTGACAAACCCGCAGACAGGATTGCACTCCATCCACGGTGTCTTCTTCAGGTAGAGTTAGTTTTTCATGTTGGAATTACTTATAAATTCTTGTTTTCTGTATCTAAACTTACCTTTGGTTTCAGTCTGAGGCAGGAAAGAAGCTTCCATTTGTACTTGTCATTAATCTGCAGGTACGCGCATGAATTCCCCTAACCACACCATGTTTTTCCCCTGATACAAAATGAGATGACTGTTATTTACAGAAGCATAATCGGAAAAGGACAAGTAGTCCCAATAACTCTCAAATTTGCTATATCACATACTCTAGAAGTGAGATAATGAGCTTTTGTGGAACAACTTAACGTTCATGGATTCAATACCTTTTATTCATTTGGAATCTGTGCATGTGTGATAAAGCGATTAAAGATGACTGTCAGTCATTTTTGTGTTAAATCTCACAGTTGTGCACAAGTAAAATTATAGAGAAAACGATTGGAGCCAACTGTGTTTTATGAAGTCATTTGAAGGATTTCAAAAAAAAAAAAAGGCAATAATGTGCCTGGATTTAGCTGATTATAAGAGCTTAATAGGTGTTGGGAGAAAAAAATTTCTACATCAATAAAACCCACTGTTCAAAACGGCGCTTGCCTAGTCTACCTAGGCACTCAAAGGTGAGAAACGTCCCCTGCATAATGACTAGGTGCCTAGGTGGATTTGCATGTACATCCTTATATATATATAGTTATATAAGTTCTTGTATATATATTTAGTTATATAACTTTTTTTATTTGTTAAATACTTAGTTAATAAAATAAGTATTAATAAAAACAAAGATAATAAATTAAAAAACATAGAATGTTGTATAATAAAATTAATAAAAAACTTATATTTTGAACATTTTTAATTCTCAACTCAATTTATTTATCTAAATAATTAATTTTTGTTATGGAATTATTTGCTAGAATTCAATATATTATTAATTTGTTGGATTTTGTCTTTTTTTTTTAAACCGCATAGGCACTAAGCCCCTATCGACTGCCCTGGGAGCATCTTGCGCCGTTTTGAACATGACTAAAACCATTGTTGTCAATATAATGAGAGCGACATATATCGAACTAAGCTTTCTGACAAGTGAACTGCCTCTTGCTATCTTTTTAACGAGTAGCTATATGATATGCCATTTTCTGTTTTAGGTTCCCGCAAAACCAAACTATAGTTTGGTAATTTACTATGCTTCTGACAGACCTGCAAAACCAAATTCTTTGTTTGCGCAATTTGTGGATGGGAGTGACATGTTTCGTGATGCAAGATTTAAATTAATTCCTAGTATCGTTGAGGTATGTAATGCTTTAATTCTGGAGTATGCATAACCGCAATGGCAGATGTACATGTTTTCTCCATTTGATGTAAAAGAGTAGCTGAGGGTTATCAACTGCTACAGGGATATTGGATGGTCAAGCGTGCTGTTGGAACAAAAGCTTGTTTGTTGGGGAAAGCTGTGACTTGCAAATATTTCAGACAAGACAATTTTCTAGAGGTAATTCTTTCATATTTTTCTTAAAGTTGAGAATTCTGATCCGTGACATATGTTCCCTAACTTTCAACCAACTGTAAAACTGTTTTAGTTATTTCTACTCCATTAGGTAGTTGTACATAGGTTTTAGAAATTTTATGTAGTTATGGCTTACAGCATCTCTAATGATTGGTCTGCCATATTCCGCTTGTTTTCCTTCAATTTTTCAGATTGATGTTGATATTGGATCATCCTCAGTAGCCAGGAGTGTCATCGGACTTGTCCTAGGATACGTCACGAGCATAGTGGTTGACCTTGCAATTTTGATAGAGGTTTGTCTTTCTGATTATTATATTCTTGCGTACAATATCCTTGTTACAACTTATGGTCTTTTTTTCGTGTGATCTTCCTCTGGTTGCGAATGTGTTGTCCACCAATAGTATTGGATCTTCAATAACTCTTTGTTTGCAGGCAAAGGAAGAGTCGGAGTTGCCTGAATACATCCTTGGAACTGTTCGACTGAATCGCCTGAGGCTCGACTCTGCTGTGAAATTGGAGGTTTGATGTTGTATCAACACATATTCTTTAACCATTTTTTCGACCTTTATCAGCGCTATTGCTTCAAAAGGGTTGGGTTGTTTTTTTTTTCTCCCCCATTTTTTTTTATGTGTGCTTCACCCCTGGGTGTTGTTTTTCGGTTACAGAGTCGTCTACTGTAGAATAAAACATTCAAGTGAGTGTTCTCACATGCAACATATAAAGTAATGCAAAGACTAAAGAGGGTCGTAGGGTTAACAAAGTACAATAATCTGAAAGAAACAACTTGTTAAAGAGAGTAACTTTATTAATTCCACCTGCCTGCTCTATCTTTCCTGTCTCTCTATCTCTCTCTTTTTCTTGTATGTATTGTGCTACTTTATGCATGATTGATGTCTTTTTTGGAAAAATGTTAGTCCCACTTTTTCTTATAAGTATCATCATGATGAAAATATCGGTAAATTTCAGCGAAATTTTGATAATTTGGGCTGGCAGTACATAAGAAGAGGGGAAAGATATTAGCCGAAATTTTGACATGGTTTCTTGTTTTGAGCCCACGGATCCTTTTCTGGGATCAAAATGATGAAAATGATGAAAATGCGCTATTAAATCGTGAAAATTAGACGTAAAACAAAGGAGATTGAGTCGGGTCATGTCGTTGGGTCGGAAAACTCGAGTTGCAGACCTGGCTGGAGGTAGCAGATGACTGTTAGTATTTATATTTATATATTTGACGTTGGTTAAATTATAAAAACGCTAGCTAGCAGAGTAGGCTTGAGTTTTTGTTTCTTTTTTTTAATCCATTTTTTTCCCCTTTTCAACCAAGTTTGGATTTTTTTTTTTCATTTGTTATCCAATTTTAAATATATCCATTACTTCCAATTTTAAACAAAGTTTGATCCTATTTTTTCATCTTTTTTTCCAATTTTAAATATATTTAAACTTATTTTATCATTTTTCGTACATTGAATTGTTGTATGTTTATTGTTATATTTTTAGTATATTAACATTCAATTATAGTAACTCAGCTCAATTTATATTTATATTTAAAATTTTATATTATTCATCATATATTTATTATATCAAAGTCATTTTATAATTTTGTTAGTCATATATAACCATTATTGGGTACTTAAGTTTTTCTCAAAATTTTATTAAAAATTTCTAACTTTTAGACTAAATTTTCATCATTTTTGTTGACCGTAAACGATATCGATATTTAGAGCGAGATATCCGTAAATTTGATTAGCGATATATTCGTCGATATCGATATTCCAATCCTTGAGTATCATCACCACTAATATTTTTAGTTCGATCTCTCCTTTGAAGGAGAAGGTATCAGATGGGTGATCTGACGCATAAGTTCCTCATCGGAATAATGGCACTTATAATGTAATCAGATCATCGTACTCAGTTAATAATGAATTAGATTGTGTTGGGTTTGTGTTTTATTATAATCTCAATCTTATCAAAATCTGCCTAAACATAATTTAGTCCGCTTAATAATTGTATCATGAATGCCGAATTCAAACCCCACGTTTTAAGGAACGAGATAAATAGGTCGTGTTTGAAACTCGATTAACTTATAGTTTGTTAATTTATTCAAATTATTTAACCTTCTAATTTTATTAATTTACGTTATATATCCTAAAAAATCAATATATACTACAAAAAGTCATCAATTTATTATGAATTTATCCTCATATAATCTTAAAATTATAATTAATAATAGGTATATAAATACATATATAAGTTAAAGTTTAAAACTTTTATTAAATAAATTAATAAGTCATATATATATATATTAAAGGATTAATCTAAAATTTTACCGTTTTATTGAACTTATTATAACAGATTAATAAAAAAATAATCCAAAATTGTAATCATGTAAATTAATTTAAATAAATTTTATGTGAATTTTAAATCGTTTATCGAGTTATATCTTCACTTTTATACTCAGCATCATTCACAAAGGGATTTTATCTATATAAATTGTTTGCAAAGATTGTGTGACCGTAGAGAACAGAATTTCTAAGAAAATGGAAGCTAATATTTTTTTTTTAATTGTGCTTAGTATACGATTATGTTGGGGATATCAAATCAAATATGAGTAACTTTTGACCCTAATGGGATCCAATTCAAGTAAATTCTTTTCCTCAAAAGATGTGTTATTTTTGGTACACGAACAGACAATTGCAATCCAACTCCAATCAAATCAAATCCCCATCGCTCGTCACTTCCAATTTTAAACCCATTGTTGGGAAACTTCTTTCTCACACAATTACGATTCGACTTTTTTAATAATTGTGTTAAAAATATTTCATTCGAATTTAAATTGTTAATAATTTAGGAAATTTGTGTAATTTATTTAATAAATATGTCGTATTTGAAATCTAATTAACTTATGACGGTAACTTATTTAAACTCTAAAATTTAATATATATTTAGGTAAACAAATATGTAGATATATGAGTTAATAATGACATATTTATTAAACAGGTTTATATATAGGTAAATATAATGGTTAATAGGTTAATCTGAAATCTATCAATTTATTAAATATGTTAATAAGTCATTATACTGGTTAACAAATTAAACTAAAACTCACCCGTTTTTTTAAACATGTCATAACTGGTTGACCCGAAAATAACCCGAAATTTTAATCATGCGGGTTGATCCATGTAAATCTCATGCGAATTTTGAATCGTGTCAAAAAATTATCACCCATAATAAGAAGATAACAAAATGTGCAACGCATTGCATAAATACGAATATATGATAATTCGTAATGATAAATTCTTTCGGTACAACGGATTTTGTATGGATAATGTTTAGAATTTATTACAATAAATATTTTGTTTAGAGAAGAACTAAAATGTAAGTTATGTAGTAGTGTTGTGGTAGGAAGCTTCGAGAAGTGCATTATGAAGAAAGTCACGAGAGTTGATGAGGGAATTCCAATTGATTCACGGTAGCTCTGTGAAGCATTGCTTGCAGGGTCCCTCTCTTCTCGTGAGAACTGCTAGTTTACGTTACAACATTGGTCACACAATTGCGTGCTTACTCCTGAAATGGGGAAAAACTCAAGAGCTAGTAGGCTAGTAGCCGAGTATTACTGACACGAATTTAAGTCGGTGTAAGAGCGGGTAACTTAATGTCCCGACGCGAGTGTTTTGTGAAATACGTGGGAATTATGATATATAATAAATTTTTTTCAATGAAATATATTTCGAAAAATTCTAACCTTCTTGAGCCCCTTAAATCATAAAATATGCAAAGCAAAAATGTTATGAATAAGAATTGAAGTTGCTGTTAAGGTTAAGATTCAAGTTTTCAATGATTAAGTGGTGTTAAGTTTGTGTCGTGTCATAATCTCAATCTTATCAAATTATCCCTAATTATAATCTAGTTCGTTTAATAATTATGTTATGAATGTCGAATTCGAATCTCATGTTTAATAATTGTGTCATGAATGCCCAATTGCATACGGACACTTATGTTACAAGATTGGTCACACAATTTATACTTACTCCTTAAATGGGGAAAACCCGAAGAGCTAGTAGACTAGTAGTCAAGTACTACTCACACGAATAAAATCAATGTTAAGAGCCGAGTGACCTAAAATCCTGACAAAATTGTTTTGTAAAAGACGGAGGGAATTATAATATACAATCGATTTGTTCACTCGAAAATTTTGACCTCCTTGAGCCCATAAATTGTAAAACATTATGCAAAGCAAAAATGTTATGAATAAGAATTGAAGTCACTGTAAAGATCAAGATTCAAGTTTTCAAGTAGTTTCATGTCCTTGAGAGACACAAAAGGGTTGTAGTCTCATCATATATGAAGAGAAAGGTGACTTCTTTTTTATCAGCAGCCGTGTCCTTTTACCGTTTTTACCTTCCCTGCTGCACCTGCTACTTTCCCATTTCAAAAGCTCAAATTCATCCTCGATCAGATTTGTTCTTGACTCTACATATTGCCTTCGCACTGCCAAAAAGTTTATACATTCGGGTACAAATTTATCCAAACCACCGAAGCCTAATGAATTGTTACTAATTAAAGAATAACAAAAGTATCAATTTGTAGACATTTCTGTTAATAACTATTAGTAGGATGAAATGATACGATCTGATATGGATATTGACAATATTCAAATAGAAACCGTTAAAATTTTCAACGGTTCGATATGTTTTGGATTTTGAAAAAAATAAAAAATAAAATTGTTTCAAACTAACCCATTACTAATAGTTTGATTTGGATTGACAAAGATGGATTAGACATTAATAAAAAAAAGTAATATATATATATAATATGGACTCAAGTAATTGAATTTCTAATCAAAACATTTTAAAATTTATTCATATGTATAGTCACAATTTGTATCGGTTGACTTCATGCTTTCAAACAAGTTTACTTTATTTATACATTCACGATCTTAAAATTATTTTATCTAATAAATTCCAATCGAATATAAAAAACTAAGTATAAAAAAAGTAAAGCACATCAAATATAATGGTATATTGTAGATTTTAAAAATAAACATATTTATTAATGATCCGGTTTAAATTTAACAAATTTCTAAAATAAAATATTTAAAATCAAATCGTTATTAACAGAATGATTTGAATTCTCAAATCGTTTTATTTTTCTTTAGTCAAAATCAAATCATTGAATAAATAACGGTTTAAAATAGATCGATTAATTATTTTAACAAATTTATACTCATGTGAATTGTATTAACACATTACTATATATTGATATACACCGTTGAGACTAATAATAGCACATCAATACATTTTATTAGCATATCAACTCGGTATTCCAGACTTCTAGTTGTACCATGTTAGAAAGGCATCCAACGAACGATTCCAACCGAAAGAAACGATACAGAATACGCCTTTACTATTTTGATTATAAATATATTATTGTGATTAGCATCGATGTCCCACGGTGAGCGCAAATTCCAAGTCAGAAATGAAGTCACTGGTCTCACTGGCTCACTGTTAATCTCTGCTTCCATCTTATTGGATTCTTTTTGTGAGTGAAAAAGGAAAAAAAAGAAAAGGAAAAAGATGATGCGAAAGCTTTATTCGTAATGGTAAATTGGTAATGGCCAACACAATCCAAATAAACAAAACACCATCTTTGTTGACGGTCCTCACCTTGCTTCCAAAAGCAGCCCAATAATATTATCATTTCGACTAATCACCAATAGTTTTCTTTTCGTTCAGATGGATGCCTCTTTTGCTATTCCCCATGCATCCTTCTCTCGCGAAAGTCTCACCAAAAACAACAAATTCGTGCCTTATGATCAAATCTGACACATTTTGCTTCTTTTGGCTCTCTAAAAATGGGGATTTCCCATTTCCATTTCCATTATATTCTTCTCCCTTTGATCTTCTTTGTGGCGGTTTCAGCTGCTGATCTCTACTCAGAAACCCTTCTGAGCTTGAAATCCGAGCTTGAAGATGACAACGGCAGTTTGAAAGATTGGGTTTTGCCTTCTGGAAAGTTCCCATCTGGGAAAATTTATGCATGTTCTTGGTCTGGTGTCAAATGCAGCAAAAACTCCACTGTCACTGGTTTGGACCTGTCAATGAAGAAGCTTGCCGGTGCAATTTCTGGCGAACAATTCGGCGTCTTTACTGACCTCGTCGCTCTCAACCTCAGTTACAACTCATTCTCCGGCCAGCTCCCTGTCGGAATCTTCAATCTCACCAACTTAAAAACCTTGGATATTAGCAGAAACAACTTTTCCGGTCACTTTCCCGGCGGCGTCTCCGGCCTTGGGAACCTGGTTGTGCTTGACGCCTTTAGCAACAGCTTTTCAGGCTCATTACCTGCTGAAATTTCAGAGCTTCCGAATCTCAAGGTCCTCAATTTAGCCGGAAGCTATTTCAAGGGGCCAATTCCAGCAGAATATGGCTCTTTCAAAAGCCTTGAGTTTCTTCATCTTGCAGGGAACATTATCAGTGGAAGTATCCCACCTGAACTGGGGAAGCTCAAAACAGTAACCCACATGGAGATTGGCTACAATTTTTATCATGGAAGCATTCCATGGCAATTGGGAAACATGAGTGAGCTTCAGTATCTTGATATTGCTTATGCAAACCTCTCTGGCTCCATACCAAGAGACCTTGGGAACCTCACGAAGCTTAAGTCCCTTTTCCTCTTCAGAAACCAGCTCTGTGGGTTGATTCCATGGGAGTTCAGCAAAATCAGGGCTCTCACAAGCTTGGATCTTTCTGATAATCTTATTTCTGGGTCCATCCCTGAAAGCCTCTTGGAGTTGAAAAACCTTAGACTTCTCAGTCTTTTTTACAATGAGATGACTGGGTCAGTTCCTGAAGGAATTGCAGAGCTTCCATCACTGGAGACTCTTCTGATATGGAACAATTTCTTCTCTGGGAATCTTCCTCAGAGCTTGGGAAGGAACTCAGACCTCAAATGGGTGGATGTCTCCACAAACAACTTCAATGGCAGCATTCCACCAGATATCTGTGTAAAAGGTGTGCTTTTTAAGCTGATGCTGTTCTCAAACAATTTCAATGGTGGTCTCTCCACATCTCTCTCCAATTGTTCTTCTCTGGTTCGTCTTCGTCTTGAAGATAACTCATTCTCTGGTGAGATCCCTTTGAAATTTATCAGTCTTCCTGATATCACATATGTTGACTTATCAATGAACAAACTTACTGGTGGGATTCCAATGGATGTATCCCAAGCTCATAAGCTTGAATACTTCAATGTTTCTAATAACCCAGAAATAGGAGGCACAATTCCTGCACAAACATGGTCTTTGCCATTTCTGCAGAACTTTTCTGCATCTTCATGTGGTCTCATTGGCCAGCTTCCTCCATTCCAAAACTGCAAATCTATATCCGTTGTTGAGCTGAATTTGAACAGATTAGAAGGAACTGTTCCGCAAACTATTTCTAACTGCCAGGCTATTGAGAAAATTTCTTTAGCTAACAATAATTTATCAGGTCATGTACCTGAGGAGCTTGCAATTCTTCCTGCGCTTAGTTTCCTAGACCTGTCACACAATAGCTTCAATGGACCAATACCTGAAAAGTTTGGTTCTTCGTCGAGCTTGTTACTTTTAAATGTGTCTTTCAATAATATTTCTGGGATCATTCCCTCTGAAAAGACATTGAGAAGAATGGGAAGAAGCGCGTTTATTGGAAATTCGAGGCTGTGTGGAGAGCCTTTGAGATCATGTCCTGGTTCAGTGGCTATATTCGGAAGTAGAGGCGCTGGGAAGCTTATATGGGTCTTGCTGCTCTGTGCAGGTGTAGTTATGTTCATTACTCTATCAGTTCTCGGAGTCTTTTATTTCCGAGGAGACAGCAACGGTCAATGGAAGATGATCTCATTTGCTGGACTTCCTCAGTTCACGACAAATGATGTATTAAAGAGCTTCAATTCCATAGAATCCATAGATGCATTGCCTCCATTGGCAGCTTCAGTATGCAAAGCAGTTCTGCCCACAGGAATCACAGTTTCGGTGAAGAAGATCGAATGGGGAGCAAAGAGAATAAGGGTTATGATGGAATTAATAACCCAAATAGGGAATGCAAGGCATAAGAATCTAGTTCGATTGCTCGGATTTTGCTCCAACAAGCATCTTGCTTATCTTTTGTATGATTACTTGCCCAATGGGAATTTGGCTGAGAAGATAAGAGTGAAAAGGGATTTTGAAGCCAAGTACAAGATCGTGATCGGCATTGCAAAGGGTTTATGCTTTCTTCACCATGACTGTTACCCTCCAATTGCCCATGGAGATTTGAGATCAACTAACATAGTGTTTGATGAAAATATGGAACCTCATTTGACAGAATTCGGGTTGAAGCATCTGCTAGAGTTGAGCAAATGCACATTCTCAGCAGAAACATCCACAAAGGATGCAGGTATGCATAACGAAATATGATCTTGCATTGGCTCGTTGTCTTTTGGTTGGGGCAGAAGAAGCAAATGATTGAAGTTTCTTGTTTTTTTTCATTTTCTTTTCTGGAAATGTTTGGACAGGTGATATAAAAGAAGAGCTATGCAGGGATGTATACAGGTTTGGGGAGATCATACTAGAAATTTTAAGTAATGGCAGGTTGACGAGCTCGGGAGGAAGCTTGGGGAGCAAGTCAAGGGAAGTTGTTCTCAGAGAAATTTACAGTGAGAATGACGCTGGTTCCAACATTTCAGCGCAAGACGAGATCAAACTGGTGCTTGAGGTTGCTACCCTTTGCACTAGGAGCAGGCCATCGGATCGACCGTCAATGGAGAACACATTGAAGCTTTTATCAGACTCCAAAATCAACAAGAAGGATGCAAGTTTTGAATCAACAGCAGCAGGAGGTTTATGATTTTATATGCAGAATCAATTACCATATGAATACAAAGGTATATGTATACACAAGATCAAGTACTTACTGTTAAGAGTGGGGTGTTTTTAGTCAATTTGATTTATAGCTTGTTTGTATAATATCGAGGCATATAAATATTAAGTTTGTGTGTGTACCACTATGCCCTTCCTTCAATGCTGGAATTCATGTAGAATACTTGTGTAATGTATCCATATATTTCAGCCACTTATACAAATGCTGAAGTGTTTGGATCTATTTTACAATATTCGCAAATTGGCCCCAACATCCGTTATCTTATTTTGAAAACATTTGCCGTTAGTTGCATTTCTATGTGGCCGTCTATACCGGGTGCACCAGCCTGTTACAACAGGTCAGTTTGCTGACTGGTCATCCTGCTTTTCGGGTCAAATTTTATAGATAAAAATATCTATAATATATGTAAAATTGTATTTTAAGGTCACGATATTAAAATAAATGTAAGAAATTTTCATGTTATTTTTGTAAATATACCTATATTTAAGAATTCTTTAAAGCTGATAATCGATCGTATCAAATTCGTGTCTATTATGAATTCTGTTTTATTCAAATATGTCCAATTCGAATCCGACCAATTTAATAATCGTGTCAAGAATATCTAATCCGAACTCGACTTGATAATAACTTAAGTAACCTGTGTAATCCATTAAATAAATAAATTGTATTCAAAATCCAATTAACTTATAACTTGCTTGACCTATTTAACCTATTTAATATGTTTAAACTATTTAAATTATAAAATTTAATATGTATTTAGGTAGGTAAATTGATAGATGTATGAGTTAGTAATGATACGTTGATTAAATTGATCAATATATAAGTCAATATACGAGTTAACAGGTTAACTTGAAATTTATTCATTTATTAAACAGATTAATAAGTCATTTTAAGGGTTAATAGGTTGATCCGAAACTCATATGTTTATTAAAGGTATGATAACAGATTACCTCTAAAATAATCTAAAATTTTAATCGTGTGAATTAACTCAGATAAATCTCAAGGAGATTTTGAATCATGTGTCGCGTCGTGTCAAAAATTAACACCCTTAAGATCCTTATAAATATAGATGTGAATAATTTCTTTCCTAAAATTTCATTCAAAAATACTTCGATAAATTTTTCCTTATTTTAATTTTAATTCCCGTAAATATTTCCATAAAAAAACAATATTTCATCTTTAATCAAACCAAGCCATCTCTACGATTCGCTGCCAAGCCATCTCCACAATCCGCCACCGAAGCCATCCCGAGAGCTCGACAACCTGAAGTCCCAAACCATCTCGTCTAAAACAATCCCGACAACCCTCCTCCTGCCATCCCGGAGTTTTTTGTGGAGAAACTTATGATATTCAAATTTTCTAACCAGAAATTAAAAAAACCAAAACAAATTAATAAATATTGTTTTAGCAACAGAAAAAAAGCAGAATATACATTAATACATGATACATGATCTAAATATTTTTCATGGAATTAGAAACTGCCTTGAAATGAAAGGTAGCTAACTCCTCCTCCGCCGCCGCCAAATCTCAGCGTGTAAAGCATCAACAACGCCTTGAAAGCTATCAAGCTACGAACTTACCAAGTCAACTGTGACCCCAAGCATGTGGGCCCCGGCAGCTGTGATGGGCCCGTGGGCCGCCGCCACCGCCATTTCAGGAAATCTCTCCTTGGCAATCCCCCAATCCAGCCCAATCTCCTTGAAGCTCCTAAGCACCCCCTCCACTCCACCTCCGCAGTGCTCGTAAACACAATTCCATCCAACGCTCCCTCCTCCATCGTCTCCACCACTCGCTTCGCACACTCCGCCCCCGCCCACCTTGTCTCGTAGTCATTAACCCAAACAGCAACCCATCCCTTGGCCTCCAAGTTCCAGAGAAAATTCGTGACCACCGGAGGCTCAACCAGTCCCGCTTCGAGCGGGACCAGACACAACACTCTCCGGCCGCTGCCATCTCCGAGAGAACTGAACCATTGCGCTCGGGAAGGCGGCGGAAGGGACTAAAATTCTGACTCGGTTACGATTTTGGCAAAGCTTGTCGACGAAATTGCTATCCACGAGCTCAGAGTCCTTTCATATCCGACATTTCAAATATTATAATTATTCTTATGAATTTTTTAAAACATGATATTTTGACTCGTTTATTTACATTTTTTGAGATTCTTTCATTTACGTTTCACATCCCAAATTCTGTCAAATGGATCTAAACGTAGACAACACAGCAGAGAAAAAGTTAATAAGCTAGCCAGCCGCTGAAATCGTTAAGTGTGTCATATCAGCGATCCTTAGGGTTGGGTGGGGAAGAGTTGTACTGTTTTCTATGGCCCATTTACTGATTTTGTGTCCCAATATAGCTAGCTGCAAACACATAGTTGAACCAAAGTTTCTATAAGGAGATGGTAATTTAATAGTATTAATTTATCTTGCTCAATGGCATAATCTTGGATCCTGGGCATAATCTTGGATCCCTGTCTTTCTGGTTGATTAGCATCCTTTGCATTGTTTGTCAAACTGTTTGTTCCTATTCATAGTTGGTCATCTCTAGAATGCTAATGAAATGACGTTTGCCTTTTGCCGGGCACTTGTTTTTTCATTTCCAAATTTTACATGCCTGTTTTACTCTTTCAGGTGCCTAGAGCGAAGCAAATTTATCAAAAAGCATCAACAGTCTTGGAAATGTTCTTGATTCTAAGGTGGGTGGTGGAATTATAATTTGAAATACTTACTGTTAGAAATTCCTTGTCTTTTATTTTCTTTAGAGTAAACAATAATCCAAGGAGCGCTGCTTGCTTTTTCTACAAATAGCGTCTATCAGATACCCACATGGTCTTGAGGCCAGTTTGAGATAGCTGCGCTTTTATGACAAATTACTTCTGCTGTGTTTTTATGAAAAGTTGTTTACGTTTTATTTTCATAATAAATAGTTATACACTAAAATATTTTTTGTAAAAATAGATTTCAAAAACAACTTGTATACTACTTTTAAGTTGTTATCAAAAGGCCACCGCTTTTGAAGAAAAAAAAAGGAATTTTTTAATTTTACCGAACATTTTTATATTGTTTTACTTTCAACTGAAGCAGCTTTTTAAGAAAAAAAGCAATACGAAACGGGGCATTGATCATGGTATTTTCCATGCTAAGGTTTTATTCAGGTTCGAAGCTCTAGTATTTTAACAATGACTGTTTCTAGCTTGTTGTGTCTGTTTCTAGCTTGTTGAGAGTATAGAATCTGACATCAGGTCGCCTAATATAAGTCTTATGCATGTTTGCCTCAAGTCCTACCACATGTGAGCTGTTATGTTCAGAGTACGAAATCTTGCATTAGAAATTCTGCTTCGTCTGTCACAATAGATAGAACCTGTTTTCGGTTGATTATTGAATTAGATGATCTAACTTCAGATAGCTTTCAGTGTTGTTGCCTAATTATAAAATTTTAAAAACAAAAAATTTAAAATCCAAGTTGAAGCTCTGTTACCATTTCAGACTATCGCAGCTCTAAGACGTTTAAAATCTAAGTAATAGGCCGAAAATGCTTACCAATTTAGCTTTCCTGTATTTAAGATGAATTGTTATTTGGCAATAGTAACTGGGGCTTGTGAATCCTCGTGGTCTTACTTTTTGTGTTAAAGTTGTTTAGAACTATATTGTAATGCTTCCACAAATGAGTCTCGGGGCTAACATAATTGATCACCTCATACCTGTATTCAGTTTATCCGAAGTTGAAGCCTGGTCAGTTGACAGATTTGAGATCAGTGGCTGTTAATAATAAAGCCTTTGCTAATGTTGCAGTTGACCGGTCCTTCCAAAAATTTCTAATCTGTGATTCAAGTACCCTTTCAGAAGCTATAAAAAATTATGTTGACTTCACTGAAACACCTGCATCTGAAAGGGGACTGCTTGATGGGCCAAAATCTCATAAGGTATGCATATAAAATTTCTTGCAAGTTGCAACTAATTTCCAGAAGCAAAGTCATGCAATTCCATCTCTTCTTGAGTCTGATAAAACAAAAAAATTCATGTGATGCTTTTTTTTTTCTCCCTTAGGGGATATTTCCTGAATATGTAGGCCATCCACATGAAGGAGTCATAAAATATTAAAATGTACATCTTTAACATGAAAGATTCATGCTTGAAAAATATAGGAACTATAGTTTTTTTTGGTAAGGCCATTCTCCTCCTTCATGGCGTATGGTCTACTGAAGGGAAACTTTGTAACTACGGCCTACAGGTCATTAATTCACTTCCTTTTTCCTTTATGAATTTTTCTTGGGAGGTATCGGGAAGGAATTGGAATGTAATAATATCGATTTTAATTCCTTTCGTTTTGACTGGTGGGAAGAAGCATACCTCTGGGAGTTTTATTTTTCTTTTCCTTTGTTTGCATGAATTGCATGCTTATGCATAAAGTGTAAATAAAGTGCTATGAAGTAGTAATGATTCTTCATCTGAATTTTTTATCATTATTATTATTGCTTCAGGCTCTGGGTGACTTGGTAGAGTCTTGTCTGGGTGCAATCCTTCTCGATACAGGGTTCAATTTGAACCGTGTTTGGGAGATAATGCTTTCCTTTCTGAAACCAATCATGAGCTTTTCCAGCTTGCAGTTTAGTCCAATAAGGGAACTACGGGAGCTTTGCCAAGCTCATACATGGGATCTTACGTTTTCACCATTAAAAAAGGGTAAAACATATACAGTGCAGGCAACAGTGAGTGGGGATAATGTTTATGCAACTGCTTCCTCCACCAGCTTGAACAAAAAGGACGCCATTAGAGTTTGTGCAAAACTGGTTTTTGCCAAGCTGAAGGTAAAAGTGTATGCTTTATGTTGCTTTATGCTCTATATGCTGCTGTTCATCCCCTCTGAACGTAGCACCTTCAAGTGTTTACTTTTATTTTATTGTGTCTAACCCCGGTGGTCACGGGTCCCAGCCCATCCAAAAAATAATAATTTAGAGTTCACTCCCATCCCACCCCAATCCCCAACCTCCCCACACCAAGGTCCAATGCACTCCAGCTTGTTGGTCATATCACTGGTCTGACCATGTCGCGTCAAAAAGTTGACGTCAAGAGTGAATGATCACCAGTTTTTCTTCTTGTCTTCTAGATAAGCTAGTTTAAGACTTCCTGTTTTGTCTCTTATGATACTTTGTTTTGCTAGAACCCTAAGCATAAATGACTGCCTCATTAACTGTCTCACGACATACATTTACACAACATTTAAATATGCACAACGCGACCTTTATTATGAAACCTTGTGATTTTACACTTAGAATGCTAGCATTAGCGGACTATTCCTTTCTGTGGTGGCGTGGTACTTCTTTCACTTGCTTTCAGTATTATTAACTTCTGTCTTGGGGATCATTTATTGGAATTGCAGGCTCAAGGCAATATACCCAAGTCTAAATCTTTGGAGGAAGTCTTAAAGTCAAGCAGTGAGATGGAAGCCAAACTTATTGGATATGATAAGGCTCAGGACCAATAGATGTTGTCTTTGCTGACATTATTGGGTTTGATGAGTTAAATATACAGGAATCTTCCCGCAGCAGTTTTAACTCCAAAGGGCTTTCTAGCAATGAAGTGAGAAATGGTCCCTCCCGCATAAAACCTGTCCGAAAACCCATGTCTTTATCTGGAGCTGTCAAAATGCACCCCGATGTGACCATGGAAAGTCCTAGCTGCGACACGAAGTGTTGGGATGTGAGATGTCCCACATCGGAAAAGAGGAAAATGAATGTGTGCCTTATATAGGCTTGGGCAACTCTCCCTATCACCAATTGGTTTTAGGGCCGAACTCCCGAGTCTATATAATGGCCGGAATCCCGATTTCTACATGGTATCAGAGCGGGTTATCCCACGATGGTGGGCTCACATCATCACGTGTGGCGGCTCTTCTGTGTTGGGATGTGAGATGTCCCACATCGGAAAAGAGGAAAATGAATGTGTGCTTTATATAGGCTTGGGCAACTCCCCCTATCACCAATTGGTTTTAGGGCCGAACTCCCGAGTCTATATAATGGTCGGAATCTCGATTTCTACATGAAGTCACAAACTCAAGGTACTGTTAAAGTTCTTGTACTTGCAGGTATCGAGTACATAGTATTTTTTTTTCAAATTTTCTTACTCAGAAACTCTTCCAGATGGGTCACAAACAGCAACAGCAAGATCTCGTTTGTATGAAATCTGCGTCATTTAACTATTGGAAACCCCCTTTATTCAAATGCTGCAAAGAAGAAGGACCAGGGCACTTAAAATTGTAAGTATATCATATATGTATTGATAACACTAGTAGTTCGGTCTGTGTTAGAACTTTGAAGAATGGTTTCTATGAGGAGCCAAAATCTGATTGGAGACTGCAATAAAAGTGTATCAACTGTGGTTTCCCTTGTTTTCATTGAACTCTGTTTCTGGTGGGTGGGAATTATCCATGCTATGAACTTCTGTTTTAGCCTATTAACTCATCATGCTGTCTGATCTTTTCATTTTCTCTTTACACAACTTTCTTACAAAGCACTGTTGCTTGCAAGTTAGTTCAGTTTATTCCCTCTAGATCCTCTCGAAAGTTTAGCCACCATTTTCATGTGGCCTGACATAACCCACACGCATTACTAGAATGCTGTTTCAATTGCAGTCAATTTTGTGTTATAATTTACAATTTCTTGAAGTTTTTTCTCATTGAGAGAGTTTTCCAGTAAGACTTGTGTACTTGCTTCTTATTTGCTCAATTCACATCCTTTGCAGGTTCACCTTCAAGGTTATAGTAACCATTGAAGAAGGTCCAAGTACGTTACTAGAGTGCTATAGCAACCCTCATTCCAAAAAGAGCTGCAGCAGAGCATGCAGCAGAAGGGGCACTTTGGTACTTGGGAAAGCAAGGTTATATATAGGAGTGGCTAACATGGACTCAATCTTGTACCCTGAAAATTGAGGAACCTTCATTACCCAGAAAACAATTTTTTGTTTCTGTTGATGATTACTGGGTTGTTGTCTGAACATGGAGATTGATGCCACCTGATTGTACCAAATGTGTTTATATATGTGTGAAAATGTTCTCCTGCCAGACAATGTGGCATGTTATGTTACCAAATTGTCAATCTGAACTATTAATTATGCAAACTTAGTAGTTCAGATTGACAATTTGGCAATATAATGTGCCAGATTGTTTGGCAGGAGAACATTTTCATACATACGTAGAGAGAACATTTTCATATACGGTATGTTGAATGTTTCCATATCTCCACTTTTTTAGTGTACGCTTATTTGAACGATAAACACATTATATCATATCATATCTATATGGATTATATATAGAGACTCACGGTTTGTGGATGGCAAAATTATTAGATGGTCTCGTATTGTTACATGTTTTCATTCAGTCAGTGCGGTTTACAAATTTTTCTGATGCATTTTTTGTGATGTTCTTAAAAATTAGAAGAAAAAAGGAAACAACATAAAAATAAATTAAGTTTGCAAATTTCTGTTCTTAAAAATAGCAAGAAAAAAGTGTAGCAAGAGCTATCATGTTTTTTTTTTTTTTTTAATGGTTCGAAAATATAATTTATATTCATTTTATAGAATTTAAGTTCGAAAATCAAAGCACTTGAAGCTTGATGATCAGACGGCTATTATTAAACTCACGTGCGAGCGTGCGACTGCCACCTCACACCCGCTCAATTTCCCGCCAATTCCTTCCCGCCGAAAAGGAGCTCCATCCATCTCTTCATTGCCCTACACGACAAAGACCATTTTAGAGCGAGAAGGTAGGAGTTCGCATTCTAGAGCGATAAAGAAAGCAGAGATATGTCAGGGTGGGACGAAGGAGCTGTCTACTACAGCGACCAAGCGCAGTCGCTCGGCGGGGACGGAGACCCCGGAAGCAACGCAGCAGCCGCTACCCGCCACTCGGCTCTCCAGAAGTTCAAGGAATTCATCCGAAGCTTCGAGACCCAGAAAAATGTATTTTTGTACAGAGAGAGCCTCCTCCACAACGCTAAATACCTCCTCGTTGATATTGAAGATCTCGACGCCTTCGATGCCGACTTGGTTGCGAAGATCCGCTCTGCCCCCGCCGATTACTTGCCTCTGGTTACCACGCCAAACCAATCTCTGCTAATTTACTCATTTTGCTTTCATTTTTCTTAATTTTTTTTTTATTCTTGGTTTTGTAGTTTGAGAACGCAGCAGGTCAGGTGTTGGCGAATTTGAAGACTAAAGTGCCTGGAAACGAAGGTCAATTGGAGGAACGGGTGCCTGAGGAGGTTCAGATCTTGCTGACCTCCAAAGAAGATCCAGCATCAATGCGCCGACTTGGGGTTAGTTTAGTTTATTTTGTTCATTCTTTGTTGGTTTTTTGTGCTTCTGTTTTGTTGGTGAGAAATTTAGGAAGATAATGTTGGTTGAGAACTCATCAAATGTTGTTTAATGATTTCAGATAGAAACTTATTTTATTTCAACTTGGGTAATATACATTGGGGTTGATTTGTGGAAAGCTGATGATGTTTTCCTAAATTTATTGTTGACGGGTAGGCACAAAGTATATCGAAACTCATCAAGGTCTCTGGGATAACCATAGCTGCTTCAAGGGTTAAGGCAAAGGCGACTTATGTGATTGTGATGTGTAAGAACTGTAAAAATGTTCAGAGGGTACCTTGTCGGCCAGGCCTTGGTGGGGCAATCGTACCTCGCTCTTGTAGCCACGTTCCTCAGGTTCATTATATTGCTTGTTTATTTGTTTCTGTTCTTACTTTGTCTTTTTTATAGTTTGGAATTTACTAAAAGGGATTGGAATTTTTCTTAGCCTGGAGAAGAACCTTGCCCCCTTGATCCATGGATTGTGGTTCCTGATAAGAGCAAGTATGTTGATCAGCAAACCTTGAAATTGCAAGAGAATCCTGAGGTGGTGATCTTACTTTAATGAGGGAAGTTTGTTTCAACTTTAAATTGAAATGCCGAATCTTAATTTAACAAATGTTTTCTTTCCTTGGTTATTGAAGGACGTACCTACTGGAGAGCTTCCAAGGAATATGCTTCTATCGGTGGACCGTCATCTTGTTCAGACAATTGTGCCTGGCACAAGATTAACTATAATGGGGATTTATAGCATCTATCAAGCTTCCAATTCTTCTGCATCGTGAGTATTGTCATAACTTCTGATGAATATTTTGTTTTTGTATGGTACTCTTGATACTGGATTGTGATGTTAAATGTACTCCGTTCTATGTAGTCACAAAGGAGCAGTTGCTGTTAGGCAGCCTTACATCAGAGTGGTTGGAATAGAAGAAGTAAATGAAGCCAACTCTCGGGGTCCTGCTTCTTTTACACAAGAAGAGGTAATGGTTACACTCAAATCGAAAGATGTTGGTTGAAGACCCAATGTCCCTGATAAACCAAGAATTTGATTCCATTGCTTGGTTTTGTCTTTCCATGATTTCCTATGCAGATAGAAGAATTTAAAAAATTTGCTGCAGAACCTGATTTATATAAAAGTATATGCTCGAAGATTGCTCCCTCTATATTTGGTCATGAAGACGTAAAGAAGGCTGTGGCTTGTCTTCTATTTGGGGGATCTCGAAAGGTATATATCCTGAATTCTGATACTTTTAGCACTTGTGTAGTTTAACAATGGTAACAACCAACCAATTTGTCTATAAGCAGAGTTTACCCGATGGTGTGAAGCTAAGAGGTGATATCAACGTCTTACTTTTGGGGGATCCATCTACCGCTAAATCACAGGTTGGTACTGTAAGACTTAATATTTCCACAAGCTAAGTGGAGTTATATACAAGTCAGAACTTAGTGCAAAAATTTCTCCAGTTAATTGCCACATCAGAATTTCATGAAGTTAATTTATACTCTTCTTCTGTTGCCACGAGTGACACATACTGATTTGATTTCAACTCATTTGTGAAGTTTCTGAAGTTTGTCGAAAAGACAGCTCCTATAGCTGTGTATACTTCAGGAAAAGGGTCGTCAGCTGCTGGTCTTACAGCTTCAGTGATCCGGGATAGCAGTTCTGTAAGTTTCTTTATCTTCTTTGGTTTAAGTGTTGTCTTTAATTTCGCAAATCAAAATTCCAAGAAAAATCTTATTATTGAGGTAGTGTTCTTTTTCCTTTGGCAAAAGAACTTCTCTAATTCCAATTTATATGTGGAACCCAGCGTGAGTTCTATCTTGAAGGAGGAGCCATGGTTTTGGCAGATGGAGGAGTTGTCTGCATCGATGAGTTTGACAAAATGAGACCGGAGGATAGGTAATGCATCCTAGATATAGATCATTTTTGTGCACTTAACTCTGTCTTTCGTGGAATTCTAAGAGTGTACATTGATATGGCGTAGGGTTGCTATTCATGAAGCCATGGAGCAGCAAACTATATCCATTGCCAAAGCAGGAATAACAACTGTTCTTAATTCTAGAACCTCTGTGCTTGCAGCTGCTAACCCTCCATCTGGACGTTATGATGATCTTAAGGTCTGTTGTCTCTTTTAAGAGTTCTAAATGCAAATTGTGACTTTCTATTGAAAACTAATTAACACTTTTTCCTTGTTTCAGACTGCACAAGACAACATAGATTTGCAGACAACAATTCTTTCTAGATTTGACTTGATCTTCATTGTTAAAGATATCAGGATGTATAGTCAGGATAAGGTATTTCTAACGATCTTGCTACATTTAATTGTTTTAGTACTCTATTGAAGTAACCATTCCCTGGAAGGGAGTACCTAGTATGTGCCTTATCATTAAATGTCTTAGTGCTAATTGTAAATGAGTCGATAATGATTAGTTACATGAGTCTGACAATGGTTATTTTGAAGTTCTTCATAAAGGCTCAGTGTCAATGACATACAAGTCAAAGAGTCATAACTTATTCTTGTGGCAATGCCTGTCTACGAGTGATTTTTTTTTTGTTGGAATATATAAAAAATTTCGAACGCAACATTGAGTACTGTGGAGTTTATATGGAACTGTCCTCTTTGCTGTTGGGTTAGGTGTGATAGTTATTTTGCTATATGTTTTCTGTTTATCGTAGGCAGAGAGGGTTGTAGTTTTTCGAACTGCTTGTCCACTTTGATTGTACTGCCTTTTCATCAATACGAGTATTTGTTTTCTTATAAAAGAAAGTGCAACACTTGGCTTAGCATTTTCAATGACAGATCATAGCAAGCCATATCATAAAGGTTCATGCGTCTGCTGGTGCAGCTCTGGGTGATAATAGAGTAGTGTCAAAAGAAGAGAATTGGCTGAAGAGGTATATAGTTTTAAGCACATGGCCATACATTCTTTACACAATGATGGAACTCATATGTTGCGGAGATTCTGAATGTTTTCATTGTAACATTTGCAGGTACATACAATATTGCCGTGGTGAATGTTACCCCCGTTTATCAGAATCTGCATCCAAGAAGCTGCAGGATAATTATGTAAAGATCAGACAGGTATACTTGCTGTTAGCCTATAGTATTGAGGGGAGTGGCGTTTAATTTCTTGAGCAAATGTCAATGCAAATATGGTCACATGAAGAAATATATCATTCTAATTTTTTTTTTTGGAACCCATTTAATGTGTGGTCTGCAGAATGGTGTACAAGTATGCAATTGACATCATCTTGATAAATTTTCTTATAGGACATGAGACAGCAAGCAAATGAAACCGGGGAGGCTGCTGCAATACCCATTACTGTGAGGCAGCTTGAAGCTATAGTGCGGCTGAGTGAATCCCTTGCAAAAATGAAACTGTAAGTATGAGCGGTGCCGATTGACTCTTACAACGGTGAATGGTAAATGCATCTGATTTAATTACTAAACCGGCTTGCGTATGGATTCAGGTGCCATGTTGCCACTGACGATGATGTTCAGGAAGCAATAAGGCTATTTAAAGTAGCTACAATGGACGCAGCAAGATCCGGCATACATCAACAAATCAATCTTACTCCTGAGATGGCAAATGAAATCAAGGTTGGTAGAACAAGAGGATAAAATGAGATCATTTTCATTTTCATAGTCTCTGTTATCGTTCATTCTCTTACTGTTTGGCAACGCATCGTGGTTAAACGAACAGCAAGCTGAAACTCAGATAAGGAGAAGGGTAGGCATTGGGAACCATATATCAGAAAGAAAGCTGATTGACGAGCTCACAAGAATGGGGATGAATGAGTCTATTGTAAGTAGAAACAGGCATTTTTTTCCCCGAGTAAATATTGAACCTTCAAGTCTTGTTTGCTGATATGCATATGATATCTATCGTTATTAATTTCGTAATTTTCTGGCAGGTGAGAAGAGCTCTTATAATTATGCACCAGAGGGATGAAGTTGAATACAAGCGGGAAAGACGTCTTATTTTACGTAAAGCTTAAGAATTGTCCGTCTTTGTAATATTCTTTCGAAATTTGTTGCTGAGCTTTGGCTAGTCTTGGTCTGCAAGGCGACATGGATTAGATCTAGAACAACTGTGTAGCTGGCTCAGTGTCTTTGGCTTGGAGATTTGATTTCTTAAGTTAGTGGTTGTTCTAGGGGTTATTTTATTTATAAATACATCGGAGTATATTAATACGTAATTATTGTTAAATAATTAATTTTTATTTTTATTTATAAATACAACGAAGTATTTCCCTATCACAAAGGTGGGCCATTACTTCTCTATTTTGCCTCTTAAGAAAAACAAAATTCAAAAAAGGGTAAAAAAACAAACAAACGAGGGTAAAATACTAAGAGAGGAGGCACTTTACTTACCATGCTTACCATCCGATTAGGAGATGGCTCATGGTGGTGTACACAATAACAGCAGTGCAACCACTTTACTACTTTCTTCTTCTCGTTCGGCTGGGTCCGCGGTTTCTCTCCCTCAGCGGCAGCGTCCTCCGAGCCCGACTTGTGTCAGGTACGCCGTGCTTGGTGCTGGCTTCGCCGGCCTCCGTCACCTGGCACTTGTTAAAAGCAGAGTCCCAAAGACTCGCATATACGCGTCGACATTTACGATGAAGTTGGAATTGGAGGAGGCGCGTCGGGTGTTTCAGGGGGGCTTCTTCACCCTTATTCCCCTAAAGCCAAGCCCCTGTGGCGTGCTGCTGACTTCTGGAGTGAGTCCTTGAACCTCTTGACTGTTGCCGAAGAAGCAATGGCTTCCGCAGCTCAAAATCCTAATGACTCGGTGCCCATTGTGAGAAGAAGGTTTGCTTTTTCTTTCCCTTTTGCATTCTATTCCAAACCCAGAACGGAATTTTCTTATTTTTCATTCTGACAATTGGGTTTAAAAAATAATCCATATGATTTGACTCGAAATTTTCCTTAGTAGCTGTAAATGGGATTCAATTATTCGAGCATTTGTATGCATTTTGTTGTTATCTTGTTAAGCGGGCTTTCTTTCACTCTTATCTTTGCGTTAGGTTAGCTAATAGGCAAGGCCTTGTATTTCTTCTCTTCAGGGGCATTTTGAGCAATGTTACCTAGTTTGCGGGTCGGTTTGATATGAAAAATGGGTTTGGGTATGGGGTATGATAGATTAAGAAGAACCTGGTACGTTATGGTATATATAATCAATACAAAATTTTAAGAAAATGATTCTATAAACTCAACATTTATTTAGTTCGCATAAGTAACTAAGTAATCTTTTACCCTCAATTTACCTTGAATTTCTGGGTTGGTCGATTTGGCGATTTGGATCGGAACCGTACCCCATTTGGAATCGGGTGTTCCTGATTGCGGGTTGGACCCCCTTTCACATAACCAAGTAACTATGATTTTGAGACCAGCCCTGAGCATGAAGAACTTGATGTTGTTGAAAGATGTGACCCTCCCTCTTATTTCTATTACCACAGCAGCTTGAATACTTAGATTTTTTCCCCCCGCTATAATGTTCACATTTCTTGTTTTCTGCCATCAGAATGCTTAGGAACCATGAGTTTCAATAACACCCAACTCCCACCATTTAAGAAGTTGATAGTTATTTGTAAGGATTTTATGCTCTTTTCTCTAGTGGCTTATAATGAGCATGTGAATGAGTGCCTAGACGAAATGGATTTTTCCTATAGATGTTATGGTCAACATGTACCATTGAAAAATTGTTTCTGGTTATGCTAGAAAGGAACTTTTGCTTGCCGAACATTAAAAAAATTGCAATGGAACTTAGGTCCAAAATTCAGTTTGTGCCCATAAGATCCGAAGTTAATTAATTGAAACTTTCTGCCTTCTAAATAGCAATGAGTTCAGTCGATCTCTGCCGATTGGTTCTGGAGCTTGGTAGGGCCATTTTACGGTGCATTATTTGAGTGTTGAGACGTTCAAAGTGATCTTAATTTTTTGGTGCAAGTTTCATGAATGATGCTTTAAAGTACAATATCTTCTTACCTTCTCAAGTTTTATTTAGTGTCTGATTATGTATGATATTAGGGGAATACCAGGCAGTGATAGTATGTTTGGGTGCCAAAGCAGACACACTTCCCGAGCTATGTGGGAGGCTTCCTTTGAGGACATGCAGAGGCGTCGTTGCACATCTGCAGCTTCCTGATGATATAGGGTAAATTTCTTGTCTTCCTGATAAAGTTCCATTTTCTTTTTATGACACTCATCCTTAATAAAATTCCATGTTTAAGAGAGGAGTATCCGAGCCTTGGCCCCTCGATCTTGTCAGATGCTTGGCTTGCTGTGCAAGGTCCTCGGAGTTTATATATGGGCTCAACATGGGACTGGAAATCAAGAAACTCATCACCAGATGTATGCGCTAATGCGCAGATGAAGCGGAGGAAGCCCTTGAAGAGCTTCTGCCAAAGGCATGTGCCATTTATCCCGCTCTAAAGGACTGGACCTTTGCTGGAGCCAGGGCTGGTCTGAGGGCAATGCCGCATCTTACTCCTCATGGCTCACTTCCCCTTTTGGGTTGTATCAATGACATTGAAGGTGAAAACCGAACCGGAACCTCCAACTACTGGTTATTTGGAGGGCTTGGTTCAAGGGGATTGTTGTATCATGGCTGGCTTGGGAAGTTGATGGCACAGGCTGTGCTTTCTTGTAATGAAGAAATAATTCCAGATGAATTAACATCCTGGAAGAGTAGATATTACAAGATAAGTATTAATACATAATTTCTTTGCTTATTTTCTAATTCTTTGAATCAAAGTTCCAACTTTCCATCAATGCTCAGCCTCTTATTCGGTTTGCAGGTTCAAAATTCACCTTCCACTTGCTTAAGTTTAACAAATTTAAGAAAGTCTCGACAATATCATATCTAAATTCATCACTGGATTATACAGATCCACAAAGCATAGATCTCATTACAATACCAGAATTCAATGCCGGCGACAAGACTAATTCTGGAATCCCTGATTAGGGTTCAAGGTACAAAGCTCAACATGTTTTGCTTGTCACTACCTAGATCCTAGTTCAATGTCCAAATATAGACTTGGCCTCCACTTGTTGCTCCTGCTAGCATCCCAACATTGTAAGGATGAACATCAAATCTACATGGAATTGCGGACAGGTGTGGGCTCTCTAAAGTGAAAACTCCTCTTCTTTCAACTGGGGAGATAACATCAACTCCTCTTTTCATATTCCCAATGAACACATACGCATCGTCCCAGCCCCATATTGCCCTGTGTTTCATTGTAAATTAAGATCTGTCAGAAACCGATCGATCCCTTTTTCATCGTAGCAAAACTTAGTAATTACTAGCAATGGCAAGCAGAAGAATTTAGGAAGCATTTGAAAATCTGGTAAAAAGCATACCTGAAAGGAGAAATCCATCTGCCAGTACGATTATTATGGTATATCTTTGATGTATCCTCAAAATTGACTCCACTTGATATACCAACTGTGTCGTCAAAACTACATGAAGAGATGAGAGAATTAGTCTCAGCACAAGTGAGATTTTTTAAATCCATTTCAACAATGTGCATTATATGATATACTTTAGACTATTAAGAACATTAGCATGGAATTGCAGCTTGAAAGAAACAAAAGACAATGCGGTCACCTTGTTGTCAGAAGAAACCTTCCAGAAGGTGAGAAGTAAGCCGAATGCACAGCTCTTTTGTGGCTAATTGTTGCTAAAGTTTCGAGTTTATCTGCATTAATACTTCTCAAATCCCAAATGCAGGCATTTCCATCTGTGGAACTAGTGGCCATGAGGTTAGAGTTTTCTGAGCTAAAGTTTATGGAGTTAACTCTCTGTTCATGCAAAGACCACTGGCTTGAAATTTTTCCTGCTCTCTCATCCCAGACACTTAAACCACCAGGGCCCTCAGAAAAATACAAACATTTTGGATCCTCTGATTTCTGGGAGAGAGAGTATATAGTCTCGTCACTGGAATATACTACATCAAACACCTCTTTCTCCGCATCCATCAATCGGATGAATCCATCATAACAACTGGTAAAGATCTGCGCTTTAATTCAACCAATCATAGCAACAACATCAAAGCTTGACGCATATATCAATTATAAGATCAAATTATAACTGGGAAAACAAAAGAGCTTAAATCTACATTTTAGAAGCACATTGGGTGAAAATTTGAAACATAAAGATTTATCTTGTTAACACTGAAACCAAGTTATCATAAGATTTTACGTAATCTACTACAAAACCAAAGATAAATCAAATTCTATTTGAAAACCATACAAGAAACATTTAGGTAAAGATTGAATTACCTTTGAAATGCAATGTTGTTGAACCATAATCCCGGAAATAGGACCTGTATGAGGATGATACAAATAGATCCCACTTTCTTGCTCTTCCTTAGAATCAACATGCCAAAATCCAACATTCCCAAACTTATTTCCGACCACAACCATTGTTGAGCTAGTACAAGGAAAAAAACTCATGTTCATAATCCTCCCCGGCACAACCCGGGCTATATTCTCCGGTTTCAAGGTCAAAGACTCCAACTTTAAACTCCTCTCAACTACGTCCTCTTCCTTCTTATTCGACCCACAATTCATCCCATCGATTCCCTCACCTTTCTTCGAAATATCAAAAATGGCTTCGATTAGAGGTCGATGCGACACTCCACTAGACGAATATCTAATGCTAAGAGGACCCAAACTGCAAGGCGACACCTTCGACGGGAACGATGATTGAATGGTATCCTCAATAAGGCCCATCGATTCGGGCTTTAAACCTCTTGTCCGTAGGGAACGCCTTATAACTACTGGGGTCTGGGTTTTGGGTTGCTTCTTCGGACTGATTTTGTACGATTTGGTCTCAGCCCTACCAATAAAATCAGAAATTGGAAACGGATTTTTGAAGAAAATTGTAATTTTCACAAACATACGTACGTACATACAGAGAGAGAGAGAGAGAGAAAGAGGGGAAACCTTGGGCGTTTGGTTGAGGCGGAGACTTGGGAGGCGATGGATTGGAGCTTGAGGGAGGCCATCATTTCGTCGTTACGGCGAATGTTCTCGAGCCTCTTGCGTTCATAGTCTGTAAGTTCCGCAGACGCCATTAGAGAGAGTAATGACGAGATTTGAAGCAGACAGTGAGTATCGAGATTGAAGTGTCGAAGAGGAAAGGGCGGGCGAGAGAAAGAGGAAAGGTTGTGATGGCGGTTGGGGTGGTATTTATTCATCCAACCCAAATGGGGCCACTAAGCTTACTTGTCCTTATCTAATTAGATAGCGATTGGCCAATTGGTGTGAATATTGGCGGGAAATAAAATTGGCGGGAATGGGATTTAGCTGTCTTCGGTGAAAGATTACCGAAAACTCTAAACAAAGTCGGCGGTGTGTTCCTGTTAATTATTATTTTTTAATATTATTAATGGGCTCATTACATGCAACGAGATATTTGATAGGACATAATATTTGTGTTAAAATGTGCTATATAATATCTTATGAGAATGTCACAACATAAAAGAAACTTTTTTTTCTTCAAAAATTGTGAGCATACACAATTTTCGTGAAAAATAGTTACGTTGAGATTTCATAAAACATTTTAACCATACATCAGCTAATATATAGTAAGCTATTTAAGACTGATTCTGCCATTTAGAAAGTACACTAATCATGTGTTTGAATTTTTTAAGTAAAAAACGTAAAAGATAATGAAATCTCGTAATGTGGTCTGACAAGGATTTTAGGGGCCGAAAATAATTAGAAATCTTCTCTATCAATTTTAAAATAATTTTCAAGATGATGAGAATGGAAATATAAAATGAATTTTGATGTTTTTGACGAAATTTCTAAAACCGATTAAAAATCATGAGTTATAACTCACAATTTTTGTAAAGAAAATATTCATCAAGATTTTGAGAAATATTTTAATTGCACATAAACTAAACTAATATAAGCCATTTAGGACATATTCTGCAATTTAGAGAGCCCACTAACCATAAGTTTCGAATTTTTTAAGCCAAAAAACATGAAAAACGATAAAATCTCGTAGCATCGTCCGGAAGAGATTTTAGGGGCATAAAATAATTAAAAATCATCTCTGTCAACTTCAAAATAAGTTACATGGTGATAAGAATTGAAGTATAATATGAATTTTGTTGTTTTTGAATTTTTAACTGACTAATTGTGAGTTAGCTTGCACGTTTTGTGAAAAAAATGTTTCCGTTGAGATTTCCTCAATTATTTTAACTACACATCAACTAAACATTATAAGCAAATTAAGACATTTTCTGCCATTTAGGGATGCCATTAACCACAAATTTTGAATTTTTAAACTTAAAGACATGAGAAACGATGAAATCTCGTAAAGACTTCAGGAGTGCCAAAAATAATTAGAAATCATCTTTATTAACTACAAAATAACATAAGGATGATCAAAATGGAAATATAATATGAACTTTGAGGTTTTTTTTTTAAAAAAAAAATATTCTAAAACTAACTACAAATCGTGATTATAACTCACAATTTAGTGAAAAATTCTAATGTTGAGATTTCGCAATACATTTTAACTCCAAATCAGCTAAACTATTATAAGTTATTTGAGACAGGTTCTACCATTTAAGGGCCCACTAAACATGAGATTTGAATCTTTATAAGAAAAAAAAAGGTGAAAAATGATGAAATCTAGTAACATGGCAGGAAATGGACTTTAGGAGCCAAAAATAAATAGAAATTGTCGCTACCAGCTTCAAAAAACTTATAGGATGATGAGAATGGAAATATAATAAGATTTTTGAAGTTTTTGATGGAATTTCTAAAACGGACTAACTGTACGTAAATTAAGCTATTATAAGTCATTTGAAAAAGGTTCTGCCATTTAGGGAGCTTACTAATCATGAGTTATGAAATTTGAAGTAAAAGATACGAAAAAAATGAAGAAATCTCTTAAAATGGTACGAAAGGAACATTATGGGCCGAAAATAATTAGAAATTTTCTCTGTCAACTTCAAAATAAATTACAAAGTGATGATAGCAGATACATAATATGAATTTTGATGTTTTTGACGAAATTTCAAAAACCAACAAAAAATTGTGAATTACCCACAATTTTTTTTTAAAAATGCTCCTATCGAGATTTCACAAAATTTTAACTCTACATCAGCCAAAATTTATAAGCCATTTTGGATGGTTTCTGCCATTCTTGGAGCTCATTAACCATGACGAAATTTAGAAAACCCACTAAAAATCGTGAATTATGCCCATAGTTTTCATGAAAAATCCGTCGAGAGTTCGGGAAATATTTTAATTCCACACCAGCCAAACTTTATAAGCCAATTTAGACAGTTTTTTTTTTTCCATTTTGGGAGCCCACTAACCATGAGTTTGAATTTCTCTAAGCCAAAAAATGTGAAAGAAATGAAATCTTATAACGCGATTTGGAAGGGACTTTAGGGGCGAAAATAATTAGAAATATTCTCTTTCAACTTCAAAATAATATATAGGCTGATAAGAAAAGGAAATATAATACAAATTATGATGATTTTGACGAAATTTTTAAAATCGACTAAAAATCGTGTAATATATATAGCTCATCGTTTTTGCGTAGGATAACGAATGTTTATATACTATAAACGTTTGGTTCTATGGTATATTTTTGCTAGAATTGATCGGTTAATGGTGGGTTTATAGTATTGTGGTGAATTATGATTAAATTGTGAATAACCTTCCTCTAAAATGCTAGGTGGCTTTACTATTATTGGAAAGGAATGGGAATTTCATGTAGATATTGGAATATATATTAAAGATCAAATTTGGTGATATTAGACATATTTAACTAGAGAAATTACAAATTGCATATTTAATAAAGTTATTTAATAAATTAAGTATTAATTAAAATAAAGATAATAAATTAAAAACATAGAATGTTGTATAATAAAATTATTTAAAAACTTACATTTTCGATATTCATGATTCTCAACTTAATTTATTAGATGACAATAAATGTCCCATATGACACTTATAAAATTATTCTTAATGTTCACAGAATTTTATTTTTTTTTTGAAGACCCAAGATCGCATTTTTTTCACGAAAAATATGCGTTGTTGTACTTGTAACTCACAATTTTAAATCAGCTTCGAATTTTTCTCAAAATTGTCAAAAAATGTATTCTTTTATAATTCTCATCGCAGTTTAAGCTTCTTAAAGTTTGACAAGCCAGACCTTGTTTTTTGGATCTCCGGAGTCATGCTCGGACCATGATCGTATTTATTGGCGCAATAAATATCAAGAAATGTCCGAGGAGGGTTATAACATTGCGTGCTTGAAAAAGATCATGCTAAACTCACGATTTTAAATCGATTTTTTTGGATTTGTAAAAACTAATCAACATTCTTATCTCACTAACAAAGCCAGAACACCCAAACAAACCACAAAGAATGTGATATGAAATGTGCATACAATGCAATGCAAAGGAAGGCGGATCGAGTTAGAGAAGTTGATATAATGTTAAGAGCCACCAAAAATGGCCGCCAAGCTTGGACAGCCACAAAATGCTCAAACAAACCCATCTCATGACGAAACGGCGACCAACAGATCGTAATCCACGGGCAGCCATCCACTGTGTTTCTGTAACTGCATGTCTCCCTCCAGTCTCCCTCCACCATTTAGTATAAAAGACGAGGCGGCTGCAGCGACCAAGTTAGGCCATCGGAGTAAATAAAGACAGGCGGTTAGACAATTCCTATTCTTCTTTCTTTACTTAGTTTCTCCTCACCTCCGTCTCTTCGGAAGCCAATGGCCGACGAGGAGGCCTAGAGGTTAAGCAGCAGCACTCCTTTGTGGCCCCAATATATACAAAGGGAAAATAAAAAGGTCATCAAAGAACAAAAAAAGCTCTAATAAGAGCTCTACGAGCCAGAGAGTCCAAGAGCCTAGGAGGTGTTGACGTCGTCCGTCATATTTGCTTACACTTCATCATGTCGGCCAACATCTCCTTAGAAGACGTCAAGAATGAGAACGTCGATCTTGTAAGAGACATATATAACATATTTCACATTTAATTTTACGTCCTGGTTTGATATATATATATATATATATATTTTTCTGAATGCTGTGTGTGTTGGTTTTGAATTTGATAGGAACGAATCCCTGTTGAGGAAGTGTTTGAGCAGCTAAAATGCACCAAGGGAGGATTGTCAGGGGAAGAGGGCCAGAAGCGGCTGCAAATCTTTGGCCCCAACAAGCTTGAAGAGAAAAAGGAAAACAAGATTCTCAAGTTTCTGGGTTTTATGTGGAACCCTCTATCATGGGTCATGGAGTGTGCAGCTATCATGGCCCTGGTTTTGGCCAATGGAGGGGTAATAACAATAATATGATTCTAAAATTGTGTCAAGCGTATTTACTTTGTCCCTTGTGATTGTGATTGTGATTGTGATTGATGATGCAGGGCAAGCCAACTGACTGGCCGGACTTCGTGGGTATTATGGTGTTGTTGCTCATCAACTCAACAATCAGCTTCATTGAGGAAAACAACGCTGGAAATGCTGCGGCAGCACTTATGGCTAGTCTTGCGCCCAAGACGAAGGTCTTGAGGGATGGAAAATGGGGTGAACAAGAGGCGGAGATTCTGGTACCAGGAGACGTGATCAGCATCAAGCTGGGAGATATCGTCCCAGCTGATGCTCGTCTCCTGGAAGGAGATCCTTTAAAAATTGACCAGGCTGCCCTCACCGGCGAGTCCCTTCCAGTGACCAAGAACCCAGGAGATGAGGTCTTCTCTGGATCCACCTGTAAGCAGGGTGAGATCGAAGCTGTTGTCATTGCCACTGGTGTCCATACCTTTTTCGGCAAGGCTGCTCACCTTGTGGATAGCACCAACCAAGTTGGTCACTTCCAAAAGGTAATTTTGAATCTTTGATTTATCGATTTTGAGTGGTGGAATTGAATTTGGTGATTGATTAAGTATTGAGTCTTTTGATTTACAGGTTTTGACTTCAATTGGTAACTTTTGTATCTGCTCAATTGGTGTGGGGATGGTGATTGAGATCATGGTGATGTACCCAATTCAGCACAGGGCATACAGAGATGGTATTGACAACCTGCTGGTGCTTCTCATAGGCGGTATTCCCATTGCCATGCCAACGGTCTTGTCTGTCACCATGGCAATTGGGTCTCACCGCCTATCACAGCAAGGTGCCATCACCAAGAGGATGACCGCCATTGAAGAGATGGCAGGCATGGATGTTCTTTGCAGTGACAAGACCGGCACCCTTACCCTTAACAAGCTTAGCGTTGACAAAACTCTCATTGAGGTCTATTTCCTTAATTATTATGATCAATAAGCAGAAATCCTCTTGTATGTCATTGATCACTAGGTAATGTAGTTTTGTAATATTGTAGGTGTTTCCTAAGGACTTGGATAAGGACGGTGTTGTCTTGCTCTCTGCGAGGGCTTCCAGAGTCGAAAACCAGGATGCCATTGATGCTTCAATTGTTGGGATGTTGGGCGACCCCAAGGAGGTACTAAATCATTCTTTCTTGTCTGCAATCATCAATTAGATTTCGTACATGTAGTGATATATTGAAGGAAGAAATTGATTTGCGTTTGTTGTAGGCAAGAGCAGGAATCACTGAGGTACATTTCCTGCCCTTCAATCCCGTGGACAAGCGCACCGCAATCACCTACATTGATGGTAATGGACACTGGCACCGATGCAGCAAGGGTGCTCCTGAGCAAGTAACATACACACCCTTCTCTTCTTACAGAGTTTTCTAATAATCTTTTTCCGATTTTGGCATCTAATTTGTTTCGCTTCTGTACCAGATCATCGAGCTTTGCAATCTGAAGGGTGAAGTGAGGAAGAAGGCTCATAAGATCATTGATAACTACGCTGACCGTGGCCTTCGCTCGTTAGGAGTTGCTAGACAGACAGTTTCAGAGAAGACCAAGGAAAGCGCCGGTGATCAATGGGAGTTTGTAGGTCTCTTACCTCTCTTTGACCCTCCAAGGCACGACAGCGCTGAGACGATCCGCCGTGCTCTGGAACTTGGTGTCAATGTCAAGATGATCACTGGCGACCAGCTTGCCATTGGGAAAGAGACCGGTCGAAGGCTTGGCATGGGAACTAACATGTACCCTTCGTCCACCCTTCTTGGACAGAGCAAGGATGAGTCCATCGCCTCCATTCCCGTGGATGAGCTCATTGAGAAGGCTGATGGATTTGCTGGAGTCTTCCCCGGTAATTAAACCGCTTGATTGGATTTCATTTCAGATCATTGTCTTTAATGAAACTAAATTGATACTAATGATTACTCAACGAATTCACACAGAACATAAGTATGAGATTGTGAAGAAGCTGCAAGAGAGGAAGCATATTTGTGGGATGACCGGTGACGGTGTGAATGATGCCCCGGCTCTGAAGAGGGCAGACATTGGCATTGCCGTGGCTGATGCAACCGACGCAGCCAGGAGTGCCTCAGACATTGTTCTCACAGAGCCAGGGCTGAGTGTGATTGTGAGCGCCGTCCTGACAAGCAGGGCCATCTTCCAGAGGATGAAGAACTACACAATCTACGCGGTTTCCATCACAATCCGTATTGTGTTGGGATTCATGCTCATTGCTCTCATCTGGAAATTCGATTTCTCCCCATTCATGGTCTTGGTTATTGCTGTCTTGAACGACGGGACGATCATGACCATCTCTAAGGACAGAGTGAGGCCGTCTCCTCTCCCTGACTCGTGGAAGCTCAACGAAATCTTTGCCACCGGCGTTGTCCTTGGCACCTACATGGCTGTCATGACAGTGGTCTTCTTCTGGCTTGCATACGGCACTAAGTTTTTCACAGTAAGACTTCAATATGTTTCTGAATCTGAACCCCTAGTTGATGATTTAAATCGATTTCAAAATGCTAAAAATCTGATCTTTTCATAGAACACTTTTGGCGTGCACTTCATTGGAGATGACCCAAAGCAACTCAACTCAGCCCTCTACCTACAAGTGAGTATCATCAGTCAAGCTCTCATCTTTGTAACCCGATCAAGAAGCTGGTCCTTCCTTGAACGCCCCGGTGTCATGCTTATCGGTGCCTTCCTTGCAGCTCAGTTGGTTCGTTTCTTTCTCTTTACGATCTTTTCATTATACTAGTACAAGTAGGTTCCGCATGTATCATTAGGTGGTACACAAGTGTGGTCTCCCTCGCATTTTTCTTCATTATATACTCGCACCAATAACATAACTTGCGCGCCAAGCTAAGTACTGGTACTTATGAATTTGTCCAGGTGGCAACTGTCATTGCTGTGTACTGCAGCTGGGGATTCGCCAGAATCGACGGCATTGGATGGGGATGGGCCGGAGTCATCTGGATCTACAGCATTGTCACCTACTTCCCTCTTGATATCTTCAAGTTCATAATCCGGTATGCGTTGACAGGAAAGGCCTGGGATAACATTGTCCAGAACAAGGTAATCAATTACTCCCAAGAAATGCCATTACACCATTTTAGTCTCTTCCTTTAGATTTTCAACAACAATGAATCTTGTTAATTTGGAAATTGTGTACCCATATATGAAGACGGCCTTCACACCAAAGGCTGATTATGGGAAGGGTGAGAGAGAGGCACAATGGGCGACAGCTCAGCGCACAATGCACGGTCTGCAGCCACCAGAAGCATTGTTCCACGGAAACCACGGCGAGCAGGCGGAGCTAGCTGATCAGGCCAAGAGACGCGCAGAGGTCGCTAGGTAACACTATCAGATAGCACTATTGTGTATAGCAAAACTAGATATAGCCATCAAATTGTTCAAGATCCCTTCGTTCGAATGTTGTGTACAGATGATTCACTCACATATACAGGAATTAAATAGTTAGTTTTGATGATATGTTGTACAAAATTTGATGGAAGATGCATTTTTTTTTGGGTGCTTTTGTTTTACATTTTATTATTTATAAATGCAGGCTGAGGGAACTTCACACATTAAAAGGGCACGTTGAGTCGGTGGTTAAGCTGAAGGGGCTAGACATTGAAACCATCCAACAACACTACACCGTATAAGAAACAACACAACACAAGCACTTCCTTAAAACACACTACAAAAGATCATGGGCATGGAGTGCTCTAGGAGAAGCTGCAAATTATATATATACATATATATACATATGAATAGAATTTTATAGCAAGCTAGATATATCATATATGTTTTTTTTTGGAAGATAGAGAAGGAAAATGCTGGGGAAACCCAGATGAATGGAATTGTCTTGGTTTATATGCTGGGGAAACCCAATGAAGGAAAATCTACTGGCATAGACCTAGAACACATATACATACACATGTGTAAAAGATGGGAGAGTAAGTTCTGAAGTATTAATTGATTTTGTTCAAGAGTATACAATCTTTATATAAGCTATTAGTTGACTTAAGCTAATTAAAGAAAGGAAACAATAATGTGAGAGATTGCAAAATTTTTCTCTCTTAATTACAAAAGTTGACTATTTCCAATCCTATTAATTCTCAACATAATTATATTGATTCTCAATGCTTTCCAACAAACATTTTTTTAAGGAATTCGTACATACGAATTTTGAGAAATATTTTTTGTGAAAAATGAGGCACATTAGCCAAAGTAATATAAGCCAACTTCTAAACCAATGAAGATAAGAAGGAAATAGACAATCATACACCTCCAATGAAGTGAGCCAAACAGCACAGAAAATCACAATCATCCAATGAAGTGAGCCAAACAGTACTAAGTTACCTAAGCATTTCATTCAAATTAATAATTTAGACAGGGCAAAAAGAAGGCAATGAAAAGACAAGAAAATCTCATCTCCATTCAAAAATGGATCCAAAAGATTACTTGAAATAGAAATAAACTATAAACCAAGGACCAATATTATAAGAACAGTCTCTGCTACGGGATTCCATGAAAGTCCCAATTGATAAAAAAGAGAAGCCTCCAACTGCTTTTTCTTAAATAAAATCGGAAAACAGAAAGATCAAAGTAGCAATCATCCACCTTAAAATCCAAGCTTGGTTCTGCGCCAGTGCCTGCGCTTGGCATTGTACCTGAAGCAACGCGACGCCGTATTAAAGCCGCACAATCAAGTTTACATAACAAAATGATAGGTAGGCATTTGAAAAAAAAAATAGGGTTTCTTAGATCGGAACCTGATGGTATTGTCTGTCCTCATCCGAATCCAGTGAGGAATCGGTCGGTTCTGCCTCATTTTCTTCCCCAGCTTCCTCTTGATGATGAAGGTCTTGTGCGACGGCTGCAAACCCAAAGATAGAGATTAAGAACAAGATTAAACCCGACGACAGATTAGAAACACCAAAAATCTGGCCTATAGTACATGGTCCAGAAAGGGGGAACTTACCATTTTCGCTGTGGGAGAACGGAGCAGCGACTAGCAGACAAAATCCTAACGCTAGAAACCCTAAGTGTTGCTATTTATAGTTTATAACAATTGGTTATATAATGTTGGGCCTGAAAATACTGTTGGTGGGTTTGAATGAATGATGGCCAGGTATATCAAATCAATTATTGGGCTTTAGGAAGATTAAATGGGCCCATTTGGGCCCACTTAAAATGTCATCGATTTTCCTTGCTTATTTGATTTTTTTACTTCTTTTTTATATAACGACATGAAAAGGAAGATTAAGCATAAATTTAGTGATGATCATCATGACTTATATATCAGAGATCATAGGTTGTACTTTAGACATATGCTTGTATAGTTATATGCCTTCTCAATCTCACCCGTGAGAAAATCTTCCGAATACGATCCATGTAAATAATAATATATGATTTATATTTATATAAGAATTTAATATATAATAATAATCATAGATTTGACAAAAAAATTAATCATAAATGAAAATATTTCTAATATCAGTGATATATCCTTATTTTGGAATCTCTACATAAAAATAAAAAATAAAAAAAATATTGGTAATATTTTTATAGATATACCCATATTTAAAAGTCTCAGCATAAAAATAAGAGGATGAAAATTCTCAACCCCAATTCCCCCAATGGTTCTATACCAAAAATGTAATCTATCTTACAAGCAGACGATGATTTTTTTAGGAAAAAAATGTCGCATATATATATATAAAAACAAAGCACAAGATTCAATATCTTAAATGATAGAATCTCCATAAAACTGTTGTTTATCTGTAACATAGTATGTCCTCTATTTTGTACATATGAAGACGGTTACATCACTATACAATGTAAGACTGGGTTTTGGACAAAAAACCATCCCTTTTTTTTTTACTATTTTTTACTATAGTCTATATTAACCCCAGTTTATGATATTTAGACGATAATGTTTTAAACTTTAAATGTCAGTTTAATCGTCGTCTATGAACTTTGTTTTTACTAGTATATCTTTATGTAATCTATTCGCCTTTTTTAATGTTATTTTCATCTTTTATATATTTAGGTAAATGGAGGAATTATTATACACAAAAATAACTAGATGAGGTTGAAAGGAAATAAGCATATCAAGTTATAGGGTGAGTTTGACATATTCCGAAATGAACTTCTTGCATTAACTTTGATTGTCATGTATGTTTTGAATTTTAACTAAACATGAATATGTGATGTGAAGAGTATGAAACATTATATGAGTGACCCTCACTTGGAATTGATATATTAAATTTGAAAACTATTTGTAGTTTCATGGAATTGTAGGTAAGCACGTAGGTATTTGGCTAGTGACATTAATCAAAGTTTGTTCTTGCAAAGGCAACCGTGCATATTTATATAATTACAAATATCTTTTCAGTATTCTAAAGTCAGGGAATAATAAAAAATTGATATTCAGTATACAAAAACCTACCAAAATTAACAAATAATTAATGTCAATAGCTTATAATAACATGAGTTTTTATAAGAAAAACGGATGCTTATATCATGAAAATCGCATCACGCTTTAGTACTGTCTGATTATCTTCCTATAAGTGTTGAAGTTGTAACGATAATATAACATCGGTTTTTATTAATAGACTAATGTTATCGTGTACATAAGACATCAAAAGTTACTGCCTATAAGGGTCTAGCATCATCTTACTTTAAGTGGTGAAGTTATAATGATAATATGTCATCGGTTTTTATGAAGAGATTGATGTTATCGTGTGCATACGTGTGTTACAAGTTATTGATCTTATATGTTGTTGTGATTTTAAGAGATTAAGTTGATAATTATGTACGACATCTTATGATCAATCTTACAGTAATTTTATACCAAAGTAGATTTTGTTTTGTGTATCATATTTTCTCATCTTTGGGTAAATTAAGTGTTTATATTTTTTTAAGTGTGTGTATTTATATGAGTCATGTACCTTGTAAATTGTAGCTCAATTATATGCCTAGCACTTACGCAAATGGTACCTAATTTACAGTTACTTTCGCGAAATAATATAATGATTGGATTTGATTCAAAACAAAAATAAATGAGTTTTAAGCAGAAAAATCTAATTTTCTATATTAATTATAATTGTGTGATGATTACTAACAATAATATTATTCGTATCTTTATTCTAATTGCTTTCTTATTTGGTAGTGATGTCATTGTTAGGACAAGGGGTTGTACTAGAAATAGCACAGCATAATCTGCTTGACATTGTGATCGGTGTTATGAAGAATAGAGTGGTATTTAAACCCTTCCTCGAAGATATGATCGATGTTATGAAGAATAGAGTGGTATTTAAACCCTTCCTCGAAGATATCAAGTTAACGCTAGAAAACCTTAAAGCTTTTGATTGAAGAAATATATTTATTAGATTACTCAGAGGAAATTGTCAAGTAGACAAGGGCAAGGTTTGCTAGATTTCACATTTTATTTCTATTAGGTCCCTAACTAAATTATCTAGGAAATACTAATAGACCCCTTCTCACACTTCTTCCACTGCAGCTATTTGGTGATCATTGTAGGAACTGAAACCGTCATATGTTCGATGGGATTGGATTTAGGCGACCGATGGCTGGATTTCGATGATTGGCAACTAGATCCTTACAAACGGTGAACAAATTTTAGCGACCGTGTCTGAATTTTAATGACATGTGGTCGAACTCCGACAGTTACAAGAATAGCAAATGTTCCAAAACCCGAAGGAACTACAATATTGTTTGAGTTCCAACATCCATTGGCAAGGAAGTACAATGGTTCCAATCATCGATTACTGGATGCTGATTGTCGAAGTTGTATGTACCAGATCATTGCAATGACCTATGTTTATTTCTTCAAGATGGCAATATATGCAGCGGGCTTTCGTGATGAAAAATTTGAGCAGAGTCCCTCCAAAGAAGAAAATTAAGTCACATATATTTGAAACTTGAAATTGATCAAATTTTCTTACTTCTACAGTAAATCACAGTAAATAAATTTTACAATGCAAATGGTTACAAATCACACATAAAAATATTGCGCCATGTTACTAGCCCTCAATAATGAAAGCGTCAAGAGAAAACATAATAGAGAAGAAAATCATGTATAAAAATAAGCAACATAAATCACAGAGAGAAACTTAGATGTTGCAGCTTGTGTTATTCTTGGACCACCTATAATTTGCATGTTTATGATATCAGATATAAGAATGGTTCCCACAAATTTGCCGTGCCTTCATCACAGATCATTTCTTCTAACTTCTCAAGATGAAAAACTGATATAGGCAACACTTAAATCTTGGACATTTTTGCATGTTGGATTTTTCTTGAGATTTACCAAGTTTCCAATCCCTTGAGGCAAGGCTGGTAAGATCACAGATCTTGGTAAAAAATACCTCTAAGTCATCACAATATTCGATAATCAATTCCACAAAATTTGGAAATGTCGTATTAGAAACTTGAATAATTTATGATTTTTTAACCTATTTTAGCAATTTGACCTTTACTTTATGAATTTATTTTATACATCCTAATAACATTAGCGGTTCTTTAATTGCCAAATTGGATTTAAAACCGTATTAATATTGGAATGTTTTTACTAAATTCCTTGAGATTTTATCTCACTAAAATGCACCCTAAATGAATATTGTTTTTTTTTTAAAATTTCGTCTAATGATTATGACATTCCCAATTTATATTTATAATATTTTTTTTTATGTGAATGGGGGTGTTGTGTTGAGTAAACTACTGATATTTGGCAGTAAAGTAAATTTTTCATCCGCAGCCTGGTGCCGTAACCGTGACGGGCCCGGGCAAAATGGCAGCCCACTAACAACTATCGAAACCGCCCAAACCCGCGCACGGAAATCCATGTGAGTCAGCAAAACTCCGAAATATCCACACGAATCTCGATGACTCACGTCACGCTCCAATCAGCGCGTGTCCACAATCTCACTCTTTCTTCAGCAGTTCTGCAACCTCCGCTCTCTATGCCTCACTGTCTTCCAACTCCTAACACTATATAACAAAACCCCACTATTTCTCTACCTCTCGCCGTCTTTTCTTGAATTCGAACCACCGTGCTCGGTGTTCTTTACTGATTTCCCAGTACTGGATTGCTTGATCATTGATTAAAATCGACGGTTCTGACTGATTGTTCCAATTCACACGACGCAATGCCTCGCGCTTCTAAAAGAAAAGCAGCTCCGTCAACTTCGGCTTCCCTCACATCCTGCGACGTTGTTTCAGCCCGTGCTGGTATCTCGCTTTCTCCAGATTCTGTTTGGTTCCCGATAAAAAACCTACAACAAAACGAGAAAGAAGAAAAATTAAAATTTTGTTTTGTTTTGTTTTATAGAGCGCATGAGTTAATTATGTGAATATTTGACCCAGTTGGGAGCTGGGTTAAGCAGGCAAAGTAGCAAAAGCTATTTTCTTTTTCTTGTTCTTGTATCTTGAATTTAGTCTATTTGGAATGCAGTAATTATTCTATTTCAATGGCTTGGATTGCGTTATAATATGGGCATCCTGTTTAATCGAATGGCGTGGCTTTTTTATTTTATTTTGACTTTTGAATTTTTCATCAGTTCTGTGTTTTTGTATTCTGAGTTGTAGAAGTATGATCTTCACGCGACGCATTATGAACTCATTGTGATGTTAAGTTTGAATTGTCAAAATTACTTTATCACCCTTAACCTGCTGAATAAGGCGAAATCTCAGTTCAAGAATAGAGCTTTTGTGTTGCTTCTGGAATGTTAGGGAGTTTTTAAGATTTTGTGACACCAATTGCTCCCAGTTAACATAAAAGATCCCGTGGGAGTGGGAAGAAGCCCGGATTATTCTTTCTTCCTAATAAGAATTTAATATTTTCACATGGTTTAAGTAAATAAGGACGCATCCCTTGCTGTATGTGGAAACATTCATTCTCAAATGACTTGCTTCGGTTTTTTAGATATATTAGCAGCCACTACCAGGTAGAAAGGTTGCACAGAGTGTTCTTTGTATTTGATTTTGACATACCAGCTTTTGATCTTGCTAGTCTCTAATTTTTGTTTTGTAATTCTAGTCTGCCATTGTTTAAGATACATATGTTTAGTTTTATTATGCCTTTTCTAATGTTATTCAACCTCAGTTAAAGGTAAATCAAGAAAGGAGGTAGACAAGATAGACAGCCTTTTTGATGTGTATGCAAACCCCTCATCAAACACGATTGAGTAAGTATACAGTGCTTGGATAAGTGTGAGTTTACAAAGTTGACATAAATTCCAATATAGTAAATATGCATTTGTTATAATGCTGCTCCTACACTTTTGTGTTTGATTGAATAGCCAGAAGGAATTGAGGCTCTTTGTAAGGATTTGGGAGTCGACCATACTGATGTTAGAATACTGATACTTGCTTGGTAAGTTGGTAATATTAATTTTGAAAGACATTTTTTTTGGTATGCATGTTATGATTTATATACTTTAAACTCTTTTGAAATGGTGAATGCATGACCTCAGGAAGATGAAAGCTGAAAAGCAGGGCTACTTTACGAGGGTAAGACGGAACTGCATAGCTGAAGCAGAATGTTCATGTCTTCTTGTTTTTCAATTGGCGTACATGGTTTGCTTGTAATACATTGAATGTTCGTGGTATTGCATTATGTGTATGTATTATGTATGCCCTTAACTGATGAGCGACAGAAACTCTGGTAATACATAGAAGAGGCTTTGATTAACACTAAAAGACGCAACCACCTGAAGTATGAGAGCCTCTTTCTGGAATGTTTAGTTATTGTATACCCCAAATGAAAGCCAAAGGAGTTACATAAAAATTATTAGGTGTCTTGGGCTTAAACCTGTATTCGTGCTGTGTGAAAGATCATCTTAGGACTCATAAGAACTGATTAATTAAATTAGGCAATAAGAGATACATAATGCAAGGCTTAGGAAACATAGTAGACTATTTTATTCAGCTGCGCTGTCAGAAGTGTATTAGCTATGTGCCCATGCCAGTGAAGAAAGCAACCTGGGCTAACTTCAAACACTTAACAAATAATAGGATCCTAATTTCAGATTATCGGGAATTGGATCCTACTTAAAGCTTTGTCTCATGAGGATGGCCCTTCTCAATGCTACCCAGGAGCTATGTGCCCATGCCAGTGAAGAAAGCAACCCTGGGCTAACTTCAAACACTTACAAATAATAGGATCCTAATTCCAGATTATCGGAATAGGATCCTACTTAAAGCTTTGTCTCATGAGGATGGCCCTCTCAATGCTACCCAGGATATTTGGAAGGTCCTAAAATTGCTTTATTTGTGCTCATATACAAGTAAAGAATCAGTAGGAGCTCTCAAATTCCATGTTATTATGATCCTCTTAATTTTGTGAGTATGCGGATTATGTTGAGTTAATGCCTTCTTAGTGGATTATTAATGCATTGAATTTGATTATGTATTGGGAATAAATACATGGTGTTGTTCATTTAACCTTGTGGGAAAAGATTGATGTGGAAGCTTCATGAAGAAGAGCATTAATTGAAGAAGGTGCATGAATGGACTTCAATGAAGGATGTTGAAATATGAAGAAATTGTCCCACATTGGAAAAGCACAAATACAACTTGTGCCTTAAGCACTATATAAGGTGGAGAGCTTGGTCACATTTCAACATCAAGGAGAACACTTCACAAGTGAGTGAGTGCTTCAAGAGTGTGTATAGCTCTTGGGCTAGAGTGATCTTCTTGAGCACTTCAAGAGTGTGTATAGCTCTTGGAGTAGAGTGATCTTCTCGGTTAAGAGAAGGTGAAAGAGTGTGTATAGCTCTTTGGGTAGAGTGATTTTCTCGGGTTGAGAGAGGGTGTACAAGGGTATCCTATTGGGTACAAGGGCTCAAGTTGGGTATAAACTTGAGTAGTGTAATCTTGTATTTTGTATTCTCTCATAGTGAAGGAGAAAACTCTCCGAGGACGTAGGCAAGTTAATTGGCCGAACCTCGTTAAATCTTTTGTGTTCTTGGTTTCTTTATTTTCTTTTTTCATCTTTATTGTTAGCACTTGCGTGGTGGAGGATTAATTTCCTAACAAGTGGTATCAGAGCTTCGGTTTATCGATCGTGAGCGGTTTGCCAAGGCAAGTTCTAGCGGTTCACATTTCAAGGTGGAGCAGTTTGATGGAAAAAGAAATTTCACTCTATGGCAAAGGAGGGTGAAGGACATCCTAGTTCAACAAGGCCTTGCAAGACCGTTGAAGGGGAAGGATGCGAAGCCAGAGAAGATGTCAGATGAAGATTGGACGAGTTGGAGTCCAGGTGTGTCAGCACTATTAGGCTTTATATTGCTGACAATATTATAAATAATGTTAATGATGTAGATTCTGCACCTGAGCTTTGGGAGAAAGAATGGAGAAGCTTTATCTGGGAAAGGCTTGCAAACGAAGCTGAATTTAAAGCGGGATCTCTACAAGCTCAAGATGGGAGAAGGTGCGAATCTCATGGAGCACATGAATGTGTTCAAGGGATTGATAAATCAACTATCAAGAGTTGAGGTTAAAATTGAGGAAGAAGATCAAGCCCTTTTACTTCTTACCTCGCTTCCCGATTCATATGAGAATATTGTTACTACAATTGTGTATGGTAAGGATACACTGAAGATGGAGGATGTAGAATCGACTCTCTTATCACATGAGAAGAGAAGGAAAGCCGATGATTCTCAAGGTTCCGTCTTCATTGCTCTATGAACAGAATCGTAAGGGAAGGTCAACTGCGAGGGGATTTAGTGAGCATAGCAGGTCTAAATCCAGAGGCAGAGGAAAGGGCAAGCAATGCTACAAGTGCAAGGAGTGGGGACACATAAAGCCGGATTGTCCATTGATGAAAGAGAAGGACGATAAGGGCTCAGATTGCTCCTTGGCTGGTGTAGCGGAGATGTCTAGAGATTTTGGAGAACTTCTCACAGTCTCCAAAGGTAATTACATTTTTTCTCAAGATTATTGGATATTAGATAGTGGTTGTTCTCATCACCTTTGCTCTAGGAGAGAATATTTTGATACGTTCCAGGAAGTCCAAGGATTTGTGACTTGGGGTGATGGCACAAGACGTCGTGTCATGGGTACGGAACGGTGAAGATCAAAATGTTCGATGGAGCAGTTCGAACATTGGGTGATGTGGTGTATGTCCCAAAGTTCGGAGAATCTAATATCCTTGAGCCAACTAGACTCCAAGGGCTGCAAGGTTTCGTCAGCAGGGGGAGTTATGAAAGTGTCACGTGGCTGCATGGTCCTAATGAAGGGAGAAAAATGTAAAAGTATGTTCCGTCTGATAGGAAAAACTCAGACCTCGAAGGTTGTTGGGAAACAGGGTGCACAGGAGAACAGGTACCTGAAGCGGTCTCGTTTGCGGGCACAGCAGAGACGCTATCTACATGTTTCCAAGTTTCAGACGATGGTGAGAAGGATAATCCTGCTAAGGAAGAGGCAAAGTCGAGGTCCCTCTTCGGAGCCAACTGGTAATTGTTGACTCGGAGCAGCTGCACATAGCATTGGCCATTTTGAATCAGGGGGAGCTAGGATCGTATGCAACTGATTCGGGGTATGTGTAGTTGGTACAAGAATAAGGCCAATGGAATGCTTGTGGGTATATCAAGCGGTATCTCAATTTGAGATGAACTTCAGGGATTGAAGTGGTGATGCAACATTATCCACCTAAGTCGGCAGGGAGAGATTGTTGAGTTAATGCCTTCTTAGTGGATTATTAATGCATTGAATTTGATTATGTATTGGAATAAATACATGGTGTTGTTCATTTAACCTTGTGGGAAAAGATTGATGTGAAGCTTCATGAAGAAGAGCATTAATTGAAGAAGGTGCATGAATGGACTTCAATGAAGGATGTTGAAATATGAAGAAATTGTCCCACATTGGAAAAGCACAATACAACTTGTGCCTTAAGCACTATATAAGGTGGAGAGCTTGGTCACATTTCAACATCAAGGAGAACACTTCACAAGTGAGTGAGTGCTTCAAGAGTGTGTATAGCTCTTGGGCTAGAGTGATCTTCTTGAGCACTTCAAGAGTGTGTATAGCTCTTGGAGTAGAGTGATCTTCTCGGTTAAGAGAAGGTGAAAGAGTGTGTATAGCTCTTTGGGGTAGAGTGATTTTCTCGGGTTGAGAGAGGGTGTACAAGGGGTATCCTATTGGGTACAAGGGCTCAAGTTGGGTATAAACTTGAGTAGTGTAATCTTGTATTTTGTATTCTCTCATAGTGAAGGAGAAAACTCTCCGAGGACGTAGGCAAGTTAATTGGCCGAACCTCGTTAAATCTTTGTGTTCTTGGTTTCTTTATTTTCTTTTTTCATCTTTATTGTTAGCACTTGCGTGGTGGAGGATTAATTTCCTAACAGATTATGCCTCCGTTACCTTGACATTGTACACTTGGACTGAATGCTGCGTTCTAGCATGAATTCTTACACTTCTAATTGTCATTTTTTTTGGGTTTTTCCTTTCGTTCTTCTAATTAGGATGAGTGGCAAAGAGGGCTGAAGGATTTACATGCCGACACTATGACTAAATTCAGAAAGCACTTCCTGCTTTGGAAAAAGAGGTATTCATAACTTCTTTTTCAATATTTATTGGATTCACAGGGAGTCATTAATTAACGTGACATTGGTACATAATAGTGGATGTAAGAAAGTGGTAGTCTAATGTTGCTTTTTTTTTTTGGGTAAATAGTTGATGACTGCAGCCAAATTTGAAGATTTCTATTCTTATGCGTTTCGATACTGCTTGACAGGTGAACATAGTCTTCACAGACATATCTTTCATGTATGTTAATTGAAACATTTTTCTTTGGGTGGAAATCTCTGTCTCACTGCGTCTGAAATTGGTTAACTTTGCAGAAGAAAGGCAAAAGAGTGTAGATATTGAGACTGTATGCGAGTTACTGAATCTTGTGTTGGGTCTCGACACCGTCTCCAGGTTGATTATTTAATCAAGTATTTGAAGGTATGTATAGTAGTGGTTCATGTCCCATTTCTCTTTGAAGGTATTTATTTTCTATTTTTGGCTAATCAACACACTTGTTTTCTGAAATAAGGTTTTGCAATAGTTCTTTTATGCTTTAATTTAATTTTTGCAGGTCAAAGTGAGTACAGGGCATTAAACATGGATCAGTGGGTACATTTTCACCGTTTTTGCAATGAGGTAAACCTACCATCTTTGCTTTTATTTGTTCAGAAAGGAACATTGTTGAGTCGAAGGGCCGGTAAGTGGTCCTGGATTTACAATTGTGCAATGAGATGATTTTTTTTTTCTTGGTTAGCTTGAGTTCCTAATCACGAGTTTGGAAGTTAAACGTGTAAATACATCGAGTGCAAGATTATGATAAGACTTATCTGTGTGTGTACAATGGTTGGTTTAATATGAAGCTACAAGCTCTTATATGTTTTTCCTCTGCATAACGTGCTTTGGCGAGTTGTATGTATGGTGTATCATAATGCACTTAGGAATCTCAACTCTAATTGACCTATTTGGTAGTATTTGGTAGCTTATACTCTTAAATGCCATGAAAACAATCCCAAAAATGGAGAATAACAGGGTGAACCTCCATCATCCATGGGACCTTTATTCCCCGAGTTGCTTTATTCAGTGGACTCTTACTTTTGACAGATAAGTTTTCCGGACCTTAAAAACTATGACTCTGATCAAGCGTGGCCTGTGATAATTGATAACTTCGTCGAATGGATGAGAGACAACAGCGAGAAGCAAAGCTAACTGGCTACTATAATTAGGTAAAAGAATCTGCTTCTCCTTTCAATTTCATTCTTTTCTTCCCTTCATTAGTTGGTGGTGGATGTTGTAATCCAAATTGCATTTCGATTTTCAAACTAGAAGAATGTTTAACGAAGGATCTAACAGTTGTGATTGACGTTAGTCTCTTTGCTCTATTATTTGCAGGGCTTGGCAAGAATTTGCTTCCATCTGTGGATTTTACTAACAAACCGCTTGTGCTCGAGGTTCCTTCTGTTTTGTTTTCTTAGTGAAGTGGAAAATTTTCGAACAGTTTTAACTACGTAAACATTCATTGAATCAATTGAGAGGAACATTTACAAAATATAAATTGAGTCGTGACTTCAAATTTGACCAGAGAGTGTGTACGTATGTCCTACGTGCATGCCAACCGGCCGCATACTCGAAATCCTACTTATTAGTACACAAAGCATACATGCATTTCTTTTCCTTCTTAAAATAAATTGGGTGCTGCATTTCACTAATCGAACGTTCATTAGTCACTAATCAAAAACGATTATTCGGTCTCGGTTTAGTGGTACTTCTCATCTTCCTAATGTTGAAAACTCGACTTCTGAAATTTCTTTGCCTTTTCATTCTCCAAGGACCCATGACTTCGAAGCTGAAGTTCAAATTCTTCAGGTGTTAGTTATATGAATGAATCTAAAGTTCAATAAATCTGTCGAGGTGAAGTTGGTTAATTATATTTTGGATAAATTACATTTTACTATTTTGTAATTTATACTTTATAATAAATTCATACATAAATTTTCAAATGTTACCATTTCCGCTTCGAACCCTCAAAATTATTACATTTTGACCATTTTATTAAATTTTTTGTCAAATCTAAAATGGAATTCATAATTATAAATAATAAAATATTAATTTAAATTTGTAAAAATTATTTATTTTGAAAAAATTCAAAACAAATTACTTTCAGATAATAAAAATTAAAAAATTAAAAATTTACAAAATTTTAAAAATAAAACTATTAATGTATGAAAGTAATTTCTCTCTATAAGTAATTTTTTAATTTGTTTTTGTAAAATAAGGCCTTAATAAAAAAAATAAATATAAGGAAGATATATAAATTATTTTGGCACATAAATAATTTTTTAATTTTTATTATTTTAAAGTAATTTGTTTTTAATTTTTTAAAAATAAATAGTTTTCATAAATTTAAATTAATATTTTATTATTTGAAATTGTGGGTCTTATTTTAAATTTGACATAAATTTTAACATAAGAGTCAACATGTAACAATTTAAAGAATTTAGAATGAAAATTGTAACATTTGAAAAATTAGATATAAATATATTATAAGATGTGAATTATATAATAATAATAAAGTATATATTGCTCTTATATTAATTTAAAATAAAAAAGTTAGTCGGCTACCTTGGGCTGAGAAAGCTTCCAATCACTATCATAACTGAGGGCCAAAAGAAGTACCGGCGAAGCCCAAGGGCCTGGGTGAACCCTATCTTTGAGCTCGTAGTGAAGGCATTGTCAAACGAAACCCACGAAGACCCGTTAAACGAATACACCGACACGGTGTCCACCTGGTTGAACGGCAGGTGCCACCACCTGGGCCAGGCCCAACAGCAGTAGCTCCCATTTTATGATTTTTCGGTCTTCGAGCTCCCACGTCGGCCTTAGAGGGCCAGGCCCATAACCAGCTACTTAGCGGGTATTCCCCTTTGATCCATGACTTAAGCCCATATATCGAGTTCACATTGCTATTTGGGCTAAACAATGCTGCGTTGGGTCCAGTGATATTGCTCCAAGTCCCATTGTAGTCGAAGCACATTACATTGATCCAGTCTAAATATTTATTTAACCGCCGCACCGGGTAGGAGCGGCTGACGGCCGCCAAGAAGAAGTCGGCGGAGAAGTAGACAGCCGCCGTGAGTAGTTGCGGCGGCTGGCATGGATTTCGCCTCATTTTTTAGTGTTATGCGCAATTCTTTTAGCAAGTGGCCCAAATCTTCATTTCCTTTGGTGTCTGAGGGTACTCCCAATCAAGGTCAAGCCCATTAAACCCGAACTCACGTGCAACGTCAATGGCTGAGTGTATGAATTGCGAACGTGAGGAAGGCTTTGAGGCCATGCGAGCAAGATGTGAGGCAACTCCGGGTCGTCTCCCCCGCCACCAAGTGACAAGAGTGTCTTCACCGGCGGAGTTTTATGGCGGAGGGTGGTGGTGAAGTTAGGGAGAAGCAAAGCCGTTGATTTGACAAGGTGAATGTGAATGTGACATTATTTGGCACAAGAAAAGCAAAGAATATATGTGAGTAAAAATGATGTGTCCTATGGCTGAAGTGGGAAGTCATCTGACAACCACGACGGATAATAGGCGGATTTCACCACGGAGGAGGCGGCTCCGCCGCACGTCCGGTGTCCATCATCATTAAGGAACAGAAAAGCAAAACAAAATGTACCAATTTGAGGGTTGCCATTTTTGCTTTAGAGTCCTCTTGGCTTTAGCTCTAGCAAAGTAGAAAGCTATATAATTCTATATATAAATATCAAATTGAAGCCATACATTTGGTGCATACTTTTGTAATCTTGTATTTGTCCACAGCGTGCATTACAGAAAGAATGCACAGTTAAATCAACTAAAAAATGTTAGAAATTACTGCAAAAAATTGTTGTTTGACTGCTGCCAGTTACGAGGAGGGGTCTGCAGTAAAAAAGAATATGCAGCCGGCTGTTTTAACTTATTCAGAGCAGTGTTCTATATATATATATATTTTTTTAAAGGACATTGGTCATGACATTTGCAAAATATCCATTCAATTAAAATATCGAATTGATCACCCATTAGGGCTTAATCAAACAATATCCATTCAAGCTCCACCTGTGATCGTCTGTACGTTTGATGTAGGAGACGAATGCTTGGACAGGCGAGTCACGACGAGCAGCAGAAGCTCCAATTGTAACAACAAAGGATTCTTTTTATAGCAAATGGTTTTAAGAAACCTTAATCATACCATGTTCTTACTTTAATCACTTCACTTGTCTTCATTGCTGAATTGATTCAGTAGCCACGATGACATCAGGAGGAGTCAATGAAAAAATTGTTACATAGTTACTACATTCATAGTTATTCGTCCACTCAGATCATAATACGATTCTGTTTAATTAATTACTTCAGTTATAAGTCCTTAATGAGAATAATAGTAGACACACAACCATTCCTATTAAAAGTCATGACAACGCACCCATTCTTACTAAAGTGGAGAAAGCATCAGCGTTAGGTTAAGATATCTTACATTTTTCATGAAGATAATAGTATCAAGATGCTTTGGTAAATTATGGTGCTATAGGTCCGAGTTTACTTGGTGGAATTCTCCCTAACTTTTATTTCACATTTTGTCATAAGATTGGTTGAGTATGCTCAATTTCGGTTCATATATATATATATGGTATTTTTTTTTATCTTCTATTTGTGAGATTTTGATTTATGTCTTACTCGTTATATTTTTTTTCTTATTAAATTTTAGCTAGTATGAGTGTTAGAGAGATGATCGGTATTTGTGCATTGAGAGGGTAAGTTACTATAACAATTCGATAACTAAGCCATGGTACTAACTAAGCCATGGTACATAATTTGATTCACCTAATTTTTTAATCGTCCATTATTATCATTAAAAAAAAGTCCTTAAAGAGATTGTCGGTAGGCAGGTCAATGAGGAAGGTCGTCTTAAGGGGAGTCGCCATAGTTTATCCTAAATTTCCCAGAAGAAAACAAAGGGTGTTATAAATTTATAAATCCTCACAAGGGTTTCTACTTACAATCCTCAAAATGGACATGTTTTTATTGTTAAGTTGTATTTGTCTGAGAACAATGCAGGCCGAAAATTGAGTTTTTATGCATTTTTTTATTTATGTTCTATAAATGAATTTCATACAAACTAAAAAATTTAGCATATCCTTGGCTTATCCTTTAATGTTCTAACAAGCATTTCATTTCTGTCTGGAAATTCATCGGGGATGCAGCTCGGAAATCTGTGCATCATCAACTGAATAACTTCTTCCTTTTTCTTCTGTAGATACACTTACCATATTTCCATCATTTTTTGCTGAAGACCCTCTCTTTATAGGAATAGGAACAGCTCCAGTGTCGCCTTTGAGCATGGAAGAAACTTCCAACATCGTGGCCTATGATCGGGATGTTCCTGCACACACAACAGAGCTACTTGCAAGCACCTCCGTAATTTACACGACGACGAAGAATCATCTAGTGATGGATCAATAAATTCCACCCCGTCGTCTTCCCTCCACGACACAAATGCCTGCAAACATAATAAGTTCAATTAATCAACGTTACATCATACTGCAAATCAACATATGTACTGGCTTATACTCTTTTTAAAATCACACAAATCTCTCTGCAACTTACGAAGTCCAAAAGGTTCAAACTTTCGTTAGGACCAAAGTACCAAGTCACCCTTCTTCCACTGATCATTTGCAGAAGTAGGACTCCGAAGCTGTAGACATCATACTTCATTGAATAGGTGCCTTTTCTTACGTACTCAGGAGGAACGCAGCCACTGCATTGCGTATCAGAGCAAATGACATCAACCATATGAGTCTATGATCATGCGTGAATAATGAATCGGTGGAAGGAGTTTACTTACTGTGTTCCAACAATCCGGCCCGTGTTAGCTTCATGATCATCTTTTTTGAAAAGTTTAGCCATTCCAAAATCAGATATCTTTGCATTCATCTCATGATCAAGTAAAATATTGCTGGCTTTTAGATCGCGGTGAATGATTGTGAAATTTGAGTATTCTTGAAGGTATAAGAGTCCTTGAGTAACTCCTTCAATGATGTGGACACGCTTTCCCCAGTCTAGTAGATGCCTTCTGGTAGGATCTATAAGAAACCAAGTTATCAGTTATTTAACCTATTTTGTTACTTTAAAAGAATGCAGAATATTGTGTTGATACTATAGTATAAAGCATGAAAATTTGCAGACCGAAAAGGTAAAAGTCCAAGCTTTTGTTGGGCATGTACTCGTAGATCAGCATTTTTTTCTTCCTTCTCAGTGCAGAACCCAAGAACTCGAACTAGATTAACATGCTGTAGTCTTGCAGTAAGTGTAACCTCATTTCGGAACTCCTCTAGTCCTTGAGTCGAGGTCTTTGAAAGTCTTTTCACTGCTATTTCCTGCCCTCCCCGCAATTTACCCTACAAAATATGATTGATTGTTTGAAAAGAAAGTCCACATCTATAGCCGATCGAAGGATGATTTATCAGATGTTACCTTGTAAACCGGGCCAAATCCACCCTCTCCAAGCTTGTTTTCACTCGAGAAGTTATTTGTAGCTGCTTTGAGTTTGGAAAATCTGAAAGCTTGCAGATTTGGAGCATTTCTGTCAAGAGCTGATGTGCTGATGGACATTGGATAGCCTAGAACAGTCATGCCTGAAATAAGAAGAAACCAAATAAAAAGAAAAAATGTAATTCAGTTCTGGTTTCACTTGGAAGACGATTTGAAGGAACATATATAGTAAACTTTAACCTTTCTTCTTCAATTTTTTTCTTTGCATGTAACACGCAGCGAAGGATACTATGACGATCATGATCAAAGTAATTGGAAGCAAGATTATAAGCAATAGCCTCTGCTTGTTTCTTGATCATTTTCTTTCTCTTCAACTGTCAATCAAATTAAAGCTGTTGGAACTAAGATTACGAGCTTAACATTAGTGAGACAGATAACCTAGTTTGTGCGCCAAGAAATGCGTACCTGCCCGCGAAAGGGCCCCAATCATCATCATTACCGACTTGAAACACATTGGTGCCAAGAAGCTTCATCTCCTCGGCATAGGAAGCCTTGGTTCTGATAGCTTCAACATCATCAAAACCAATCCAATCCGACCCAATGCTGCAGTAGTTCACCACATAAGTAGCATTGTACACTATGGAACCCCATTGCTTCGAGTGTACCACTTGATAAATTTGTAGCTCATGGACCCGTCTTTTGTCACAGCAATGCCAGATGCAGCCTCACCGATTCCACTGCTGCCATTAGGGTTCGCGAGTGTCCATGCATAGCCATGGTATGGCAGACCAAAACCAGTTTCCCAGCTGGAAATGAGCTGTTTAGCCATTTTCTTATGCCATAGTCGGTGTTGACATGGCTTGATGGGTCAAACAAAGCAGCATGAGCCCCAGTGACATTCTCCTTGGAAGACAGATGGTAGTCATAGGCCACAACATGTGCCCAATCTAAATTTCTCTTCATAGATTCAATAGGGTAAGTTAGTGAATCAAACTCAGGCACATAATGAACCGCCATTGTCAACATCAACCTTGACTGGTTAGAGTTTCTTGACTCAGAATTCACAGCAGCTCTCCACTCATTCAATAGTTTCTCCATGTTGGTCATGTCAGAAGAAGTGTGAGGCCAAATCCAAAGCAAATCTATGCCTTTAAAGCCATAACGCCGAGCTGTTTTGATTGAAGACTCAATGAAATTCTTTCTGTTTGAAGCTTGGTTGACCATTGAAGCCAAGATCGAAGATTTAGGTGTCTCTCCCAAAATAGACTGACCTGTTGCAGCTTGTCCATTCCAAATGGATAGGAGTGTGGTGATTCCCGGGTTTTTGCGCTTCACAACTGCAGTGAAGGTGGAGAAGTATTGCTCATGAGAAGAAGGGATGAAGAGCTGGAAGGTCGAGGAGTTCACTTCAGCAAAAGAACATATAAGATGAGTAAACAAGGCTGAGTTTATGTCAGGTACAGGAAACTCGCTACCGGCGTACCAGTAGCCAGCTCTAATCATCCATGTTTCTGCAAAGAAGCAATGGAATTGACAACAAAGGAAGATGATGAACAGGTTCAGGTGTGTGATTTTTCCAGACCCCATGGAAATAAAGAAAGCTAATTTGATTTTCCTCATACAAGAAATGACTCATATTAGTCATACTTGGATGCCGTAGCGTGCCGTGGAGGCTGGTTGAGCATTGGGACCCCCCACATTGAAATTTGGACCTTGACAGTTTGAGAAGTAACTAGGTCTTTGTCGGACGTTCTACTTTTTTATTTTTTATTTTCCGTACAGAGGATTGCTGAGCCAAGAAAACGGACAAAAATTAATATCTCTATCATATTATACTGGTCATTTTGATCCAATAAACTAATTCATGATAGACGTCCGAATTAAAATATCAATTATATTATAATATCGAATTATATGATAATAATTTACAAGAAATATTTATATTATAATATTAATTATGCATATTATTATTATTAATTTTTTATTTTAACTAATTATTAATATATTAAAATTAATTAATTAATTAATTATTATTAACCATTAATAATTAATTATTATTATTCTATCATTATTACTATTTATTTAATTATTAACTACTAATAATTAATTATTCGACTATTTAATACGCACAATTTCGAAAATATTATTTACGAATTCAAACCATACAAAAACACTTAATCATATTAACTTATACAATAACTAATTAATATGAATGATATAATTTTGTATTATATTATTTTATTCAATATTTTATACGTCATACCAAATATTGCCTAAAGACATTTGCCCTCGAATAAACTCTACTAAGAGCGACAGAGGATGAGGAACTTTTTCCCAGGAGATGGAAATCCATATCTAATAGACCCGACCCTAATTGGAGAGAACTTTGAAAGGGCAGTCTTTCTCGGACATTGTATTTATAATAAGACTGAAAAGAGACATCCGATTCTTAGGAGAAAAAAATTCTAAAAGTGATGCGAAATGGTCAAGGACAGTTTAGTCTTTAGTGTTTTAGTATATTTTTGTTTTCTGTTTTATTAAGGAATAGATATGTTTTCATATTCTATTAGGATTAGTTCATCTCTGTTTTCTATTTTAATTAGGAATAGGCATGTTTCCCATATTCTACTAGGACTAGAATATTCTTTCTAAGTCCAATTTAATTAGGATTTCTAGTTTGTTTAACTCCCTGTAAATACCCCATTGTGATTCAATGGAAGGTATATGAGTTTATAAATAAAAGATTGAGCATATTTTCCAGCAAAAGGATTATTTTGGTGTAAAGCCAATTTCAGGTGTGAAGTTCCTGGAGTGAATTCAGACTATTTTGGTGCGAAACCAAATTTTGGTGTGAAGCCAATTTTGGGTACGAAGCGCCTGGAGTGAATCCAGACCTATCTTTAAGTGTTATGCTTGTTTTCCTAAAGTTTGCTTCCGCTATTTGCTAATTCGTAGGTTTCAGATCTGTCATACGTCAAATTTGGTATCAGAGCATATTTTTTCTCCTCTTGGCACTCTTGTATGTCCACAATTCGTGGTGATTGGGTGTATCCATCAGATATGTACACAGAAATGATAGTACAACTCCTAGAGAATTTGTCACAAGATGTTGGATTAACAACAGCAGTTGCAGAAATTCGTACCGCACATAAAAAATTCGCTGTCACACAACAAGAATTCGCCACCACACAACAAGAGCACTCCACCATATTGCAAGAGCACTTCACCGCCTTGGGAATTCGTCAGGACAGAGACCATGGAGAAGGAAGATAAGGCAAGAATTCTTGTCAACCAGCTGTTATTGAAAAGATTATCAGGCCAAGCACAACTTATGAGATATTAGAGTTTGTGGTTGAATGGAGGGGTAGACAAAAAGAAAAATTTCAAGATAAAACAACCTTGGAAAATCAGGTTGCACTGCCAATTGAACAAGAATCAATAGCAACCATGGTTCAACTGATAACAGAGGAAAATATTCATTCAATTGGATAAGCAAGAGTCAATGTTGCCAGTGATCGAGTCAGCTCCTATTTGTGCACCAACTCTGCCTGTGATTGCTGTTCCTTCTATTCAAGAACCTAGCAATATCATTCTTTGGATTTCCTCTTATGATGTCAACTTAAATTAAAAAAAAAGGACGTGCAACTTTCAGGTGCAGAGGCATTCATGAGGAGATCTAAGTCTTTGAGCAAATTGCACGTAAAAAAGTGAAAGACTTATGCTGCAAGAGCATGAACAAATTGGGAAAAGGTGGAGGAGAATTCCGACTCTGCGTGCATCCATTAATGCAAAGAATTATCCTTTTGGTGTTGGTTGATGTCCAAGCTTTTCGCTTAACTCGCCAAAGTCGAGTTTTCAACAAGGGGAGAATGATGCGGAAATGGTCAATGACAGTTTAGTCTTTAGGGTTTTTAGGGTTTTAGTATATTTATGTTTTTTGTTTTATTGAGGAATACATGTTTCCATGTTTTATTAAGATTAGTTTTTCTCTGTTTTCTGTTTTGATTAGGAGTAGCATGTTCCCATGTTCTACTAGACTAGGATATTCTTTTTAATTCCGGTTTAATTAGGATTTCTAGTTTGTTTAATTCCCTTACATACCCCATTGTGATTCAATGGAAGGTAGATGAGTTTATGAATAAAAGTTTTGAGTATATTTTCCTGCGAATGATTATTTTGGTATGAAGCCAATAGTGAGTGTGAAGCCCCTGGAGTGAATCCAGACTATTTTGGTGCAAAACCAAATTTTGGTGGAAGCCAATTTTGGGTGTGAAACCCCTGGAGTGAATCTAAACCTATATTTAAGTGTTATGCTTGTTTTCCTAAAGTTTTCTTCTGCTAATTTGCTAATTTATAGGTTTCAGATTTGTCCTACGTCAAATTTGGTATCAGAGCAGATTCTTTCTCCTCTGGGCACTCTTGTATGTCCACAATTCGTGGTGATTAGGTGTATCCATCACATTTGCACACAGATAGGATAGTACAATTCCTAGAGAACTTGTCAAAAGATGCTGGATTAACAACAATTGCAGAAATTCGGACCTCACAACAAAAATTCGCCGCCACACAGCAAGAGCACTCCACCATATTGTAAGAGCACTCCACCATATTGCAAGAGCACTCCATTGCATTGGGAATTCGTCAGGGCAGAGACCATGACGAAGGAAGAGAATGCAAGAATTCTTGTCAACCAGCTGTTATTGAAAAGGTTATGAGGCCAAGCACAACTAATGAGATATTAGAGTTTGTAGCTGAATGGAGGGGGTAGACAAAAAGAAAAATTTCAAGATAAAACAACCTTGGAAAATCAGGTTGCACATCCAACTGAAGAAGAATCAATACCAACCTTGGTTGAACCAATAACAGAGGAAATATTCATTCAATTGGATAAGCAAGAGCCAATGTTGCCAGTGATCGAGTCAGCTCCTATTTGTGCACCAATTCTGCCCGTGATTGCTGTTCCTTCTATTCAGGAACCTAGCAATATCATTCTTCGGATTCCTCTTATGACTCATCAAATTAAATTCAGAAAAAAAGACGTGCAACTTTCAGGCGCATAGGCATTCATGAGGAGATCTAAGTCTTTACTGATGAGCTGGGCAAATTGCATCTTCATTTCTTCTTGAGAAAGCAACTATAGCCTTAGTTTCATTTTGTAGCATTGAAGAAACTATGGAGGTTTAATTCCGAGATAAGTTTGGTGATTGAAGCAACTTACATAATCCAGAAGGGTCAAGGTTTCATCTTTACCATAGAAACGGGCCGTCTTCTTGCCACTTATGATTTGTAGAAGGAGAACTCCAAAGCTGTACACATCTGAGTTGGTGGGGGTATAAGCCTTTCTCAACATATTCAGGAGGCACACAACCACTGCATCGACAATTTAAGAGAGAACGAATATCGAAAATAATTAGCTCAACATCATCAGAACAAACTTCTAGGTTTTTTTCATCTTCGTTTCCTCATGAGGAATGAAAATTTGCCATTATAGCACTTCATTTGATAACATTGAAGAAATTTCCACGTAAAGTTTATCGTTGCGTGCTCTTGAACCCTCAGGAAAGCAGTTGCATAATCAATGTGTATTATCAAGTGAAGGATATCCATCCTTTTGCCCTCTTTCCAAAGTGATATGCCTGAAAAATGTTGAGGGTTTAACCTCACATAATTGAAACTTGAAAAATTGAATTCTTATCAGAGAGCAAAAGAAAAAATTGATCTATTCATTCTGAAGTAAAAGTGGTTATTGAAGTAACTAGAAAGTTCAATTCTTCATTTCAGAAATTGAAACAGGCATTCCTCTGGCTAGCTAGAGAACTAGAAAGATGCGTATGAAGAGGTGACTTTAATGCACAGCATGCAGACAAATTCCTGTGATAAACATATCAATTTTCAATTGGTTCAAGATTAGATTCAGTTTTCTTGGTCGCAAATCATATAGTTTTTATCTAGGTTAGGATCATGCAGTTTAGATTAGTTTAAAGTATATTTATCACTTGTATCAAAAAGAAGGAAGAAACTCTCCTTTGATCTATGGACTATGAATGTCCACAGACTTTGCACGTCTGCACTTGATAGACGTATAATATCAGAAAGTGGGTTCATGGTCACACAAAGAATCGTCTCAGCAATCACTAGTAGGATCTGAATACAGTTAATCGATCTATGAACTTGACCATTAGAATACTAGATAGATCCGGCTATAAAAGGATACCACATTATCTCTAAGCTTCAAGTTGCAGCAAATTAATTAGTCTCATCAGTGGAGTCTAAAACCCAATCATGGCTTTGCTTCCACCCACGCTGTTTTACCTTATCCAACTAGTCCACATTTCTGCAGCTCGTGCCAGTTCTGTTAAAGCAGCTTATAGGTACAGTCGCATCCCATTTCTTCTGTGCTTTTCCTAATATTGATTCCCAAACCAACCAAGTAATCATTTACTTCAGCCCCCATTCTAAAACCTTACACAAACTGTCCAACAAAGAAACCCTTCAGTCAAACCATTTTGTCAATAGGTGGAGCATCGGATATAAGTAGTGCAGCTTTTTCCTCGATGGCTAGCCAACCAAGCACCCGAAAACATTCATAGATTCCTCCATAAACATACGCAGGTCATATAACTTCCTTGGCCTTGACATTGACCGGAAGTTCCCCTCCACAGCCACTGACATGTCCAATTTCGGCACCCTCTTATGTGAGTGGCATGCCACTGTAAGCAATGAATCCCTGACAATCGGCAAAGCCCCATTGCTTCTGGTGGCAGCAGTCTACTACTCTTCAACTTGTAACTCATTCTTACACCCCATTAAATGATTTAAATCCATAAAGGAAAAACTTGGACTGGATCAATGTGATGGCATATAGCTTTTTTGGCCCCAGTTGGTCTCTTAATGTAACTGGACCCCCAACTTCCTTGTATAACCTGATCAGTCGGGGATTCGGGGGTCACTGCTTGGCTTCAGGCAGGTATACCTCCAAAAAAGATTGCATTTGGCCATCTATTATTTGGTTACGCATGGAACTTAACAGACCCAGGCCAGCATGGTATCTTTACGCCGACCAATGGAATGGCAGTACTGCCAGATGGCTCGGCTGGTTACTGAAACAATCAAGGCTTTTATAGCTCAGCATGGTGCACCAACTGTGTTTAATTCCACACTTGTCATGGACTATTCTGGATACACTTGGGCTGTTTTTGATGATACACAGAGTAAAGGCATAGCTACCAAAGTTTCATATGCTAAGCTAAAGGGACTGTTTGGCTACTTTGCATGGAGCATTGCCCATGATCTAAATTGGACTCTTTCACAAGCAGGTATCTGATTCCAACTCAGCATGTCTAAATTTAATCTGGTTAATTACAATTTATCATTACATTAACAACCCTATTTCTTGGCTAATTAATTCATTAATTGTACAAATGCATCAACTTAATCTTAAATTTAGTTGCAGCTTCAAGCGCTAGGGCAGCATAGGGACTACTTTCCAACTACGCATGACACAATATATAATTCATTGTAAAATGCTTTTATATTGTTTGACATCAGTACAGATCTAGGCTTTGTCGACTACATCTCCAAAAGAGACCGAAGTATTACACAATCAGACTTCTGTTTTTGTACAATGATCAATGAAAAATTATCAGTCTCATTTCTTTAGGTAGGAGTGATGAAAATATATGTGTTAGCATTCTGCAAAAAATTAACTTCAGCATGTACTGTACATAAGATGGGGTTTCAACTCATACCTGCTTTGCAAGAGAAAGCACCCAACTTTCATGTGAAACCTGCCACACATGGTATCCAAAAAAAAGTCTTCTCCTTAGCATAAAAAGCTTTTATCCTGAACATTTCAACATCATCAAAACCAGTCAAAGCTGACCCAATTTTGAAGTACTCAACTTCCTAAGTAGAATTGTATATTCTGTTAGCTAAATATATACCTTCGAATGTAGCCCTTCATATCCTTGTAGCCCATGGATCCATCCCTGCTGATGGCTGGATCTGTTGTTGGTGCCCTAATATACTGTCCCCAGGATTCACAAGTGTCCAAGCATAGAAATAGAAACTTAAAACCAATTTGAATGAACATGATCCCCCAACAATCCATTGCCCTGATAATCTGTGATATAACCACTAATGGATCATACAGATTATAGAGCTGCATGAGGACTGGAGCAATTAGTCTTTTGCGCATACCCAACAATAGACTACAACACTAACCAAGGAAAAAAAAAGGGGATCTTTGCAGATCATTCACAGACAGTTTTTCAGAACGAAAGTCTCAATCTAAAAAAGAGGAAAGTCTCAACTTTAGGCAATAGCATTTCAGGATTCATATTCACCACAATTTCCAGGATGTGCATACAAAGAGAAATCGGAAAAGCATAAAACGCCTGACCTTTTCATGGACACTAAACTCATAGATGATCGACTGGTGATTCTAATCTTCCATTTAAGGACTCATATTGTAAATGAATACTGATGTTGTAATGTGGCTCACCATATCTCAGCAGCGACGGGGATAGAGGAATTCTCAAGCCAGTCTCTAGGATTCTATTTCTGCATCATTGTGGAGCGATGAAGAAAATCTATGAGATTCAATCTGAGATCGTCATAATTGAGGGGAGACGTGCTGAATTTTCAAGCCAGTCTCAAGGCATGATCTCTGCTGGCATGAATTCGAAGGAGTACATGAAGGTGGAGTGAGTGGCTTAAACGAAACGCAAGTGATGGCTTATCTCAGTGATAACTGATAAGCAGAACCTGAGAGCTCATGACAGTGACAAGCTGAAAGTCAGTCTAGCAAATAAAATAATAAATGAGTGCAAAAACATCCGAAATCGGTAGCATATTTCAGTAAGAAGTTGCCGATAAAGCAATTTAAAATTTTAGGCGCGCAAAATTTGATTTCTTTCCATTTTAATTCTTGTAGCTTCCTAATTGTATGGATGGGCAATACGTATTCAGGCACAATTGGATTTTGATCGTTACTCGGCTGTGGCGGTGAATTCTACTGGCTGCTGTGCGCCTCCCGCCATTCTGCACTCCACAGTTGTGTGGACTTGGACATGACTCGCCTCAGCTCAGCGCCCATCTCTAGCACCGACTTAAGGTTTATTTTGCTCTTCCAGCCAAAAGACCATCTCTTTAGTATTCTGGAAATTGGAATATAGGAGGTGAAATAAAAAGATAGATTCTTCCTTTCTTTCTAATATACGTTGAATCCTATTACTACTTGTTGATTGATTGGTTAATTGATTATGAGTAATTTTGTGAGAAGGTCGTCATCGATGGATTTGGTCCTGCATGTACATATTCATAGAATCATAGTACAGAGCTTCTGCATATCATGGCAGGAGAAAGGTAAGTAACTCCTATATATATTTTCCTAATTGTGTACTGGGCAGTAGTTTTTTCACTGATTCAAGTGGAAGATGAAGGCTTTCCTGCAATCTAAATTGTCTGATTGATAAACATGCTAGGACTAACATATAAAATCCTCTTGCTTGTTCATTTAAGGGTGAGGCCATCTATATCTCATGATGTTGCATCTAGTATTTATATGCTGTATATGGCCATTCAATGAGTCAAATTCCTCATTTAGATTCATACCCATTTTTGGTTTATGGGCTCTGAAGTAATTTTCTTTATAGTTGATGAAGTGCAACATACAGGGTTTTAGTTTGAGTCAAAATACAATCTTACAAGCAGCATATTTCAGCCGATCATCAATTGATTTGTAACCAAATATTATGACATATGACTTCGAATTAAAATATGTATGAGCAAGTGCATTATCAATCAATCACTAACAAAAGAAACTGTCCATTAAATTCCCCGGTATAACAAATAATATTGTTCATTACTCCAATTACTCCAATAAAATTATAAACTTACAATATATGATAATTCATCATTCCACCGGCGTACGAATCACCTAAGAAAAAATTTCTTCAACATACCAACAAAATTAAACACTTTATGTGAATTTCTAAGCCAATTTGAATAGAACCCACAAAAGTTCAAGCACAATCGGTTGTTGCCTTGAGTCCTTGTTCAACACTCAAATATGAGCCATACACATGTATATGTTCATTCTTTAAAAAAAAAAAAACACACATGTATATGTTCGTATTCAATGTAAAATAAGCTCAAAGGGTCATCTTTACTCTACTAAAGTAAGACCAATTTCCTTAGCAATTATGAACTCTTAATTACACAATTTAGTTACTTCTCTACCTAATTGTAACCGTAAAAGACTACGAATCATCCCTCTGCAGCTTACATGTTTTGCTTTTACCCTAAATTTGATACCTAATGCGAGAAACTGTCAGAAATATTTCAGAAGTTGAAGAGCCGTAGCTAAATGTAATGGCTATTAAGACAGAGATCAAAGGGGAAGAGAATCAGAGTACCTTTTTGGATGGGCAATGGAGTTTGCGAAGAGGAAACCAGCGCCAAGCAGTCAGCTCTTTGATGATTTATTGGGCCTGTTTTGGGCCCCTGTAAGCTACCTCCTTCAAATAAACACAACCTACCAACCGGCCAAGCCCAAGATGTTTATTCTCTGGGCTTGAAAGGAGTGGCCATTTCCAACCTCAATGTGTACCCGACCCGACCCGCAAAATCGACGTGGTGACTGAAAATAGAAAGGGTCAACCGCTGTGGTGGAGTTTGTAAACGACGACGAGAACGGTGCCGGAGTCGAAACACCAAACCAGAACAGCAGCACCTCGTTCAATAGTGGACCGCCACCGCGGATGGCACAGCAACCACTGCAACAACCCTCGGCCCCCAACAGTGGAATCCTAGGCTCTCGTAGTTTCTGGAAAGCCGGCGATTATGCTGTGGGTCCCACGTCCAGGTCCTCTATTGGACAAGGGCAGCTGGAGCATGCCCGAGTCCATCCCAAGTTTCTTCACTCCAATGCTACTTCACACAAATGGGCTTTTGGCGGTAAGCTCTTTGCATGTTTAGGGAAATTGGGGTTCTTTCTAATTTTCGACTTACTCAGTGAATTTTTCTGTTTGTTTTTTTCGTTTGCAGCCATTGCTGAGCTTTTAGACAATGCTGTTGATGAGGTAAGCTTTAGCTTATGGGGCTATGCCTTCTTGTATGTGCTTTGCTGCACAGGTGAATAGGGATTCCTTTTGAATATGAATGAACCAAGTAAAGGAAAAGGAAAAGAAGACAGTAATTTTTTTTTAATTAATTTCTCTACCTTAATTCAGGTACAAAATGGTGCTACTGTGGTGACAGTTGATAAAATTGACGTTGTGAAAGATAATTCTCCAGCTTTACTTTTCCAAGGTATGGCTTCCAGCCTTCCATCAATGCGTATTATGCGTTACATGTGCTTTAGTTTATGGGTGATAAGTGGTGATACTTTCTGTGTAGATGATGGCGGTGGAATGGATCCAGAAGGTATGAGGAAATGCATGAGCTTGGGCTATTCTACAAAGAAGGCAAATACGACTATTGGGCAATGTAATAATACAATCTTACTGTTTATTAGACGCTGGTCTAACTTGAAAATTTATCTTCAGCATAGCTATTTGATTGTATATGTTTATTTTCAATCATGCTAGTTTTTAGAATTTGTTGGGTTTCTGTCAGAGAAATTTTTTACAAGTTTAGACCACAACTGAGGAGTGCGTTCTAGGTTGGCTGATGATTATAGCTATTTTATTTCTGTTATTGTGGCTCCTTTTGTATATTGAACGTTTGAATGAGCATTTCATTTTTTCAGGCCTGCACTTGCAGCTCACTCTATAAAATATTTCTTAGTTTTTTGGTTTCCTGTTTAAATAAGATTGGAAACCTAGATCTTTGCGTGTTTTCGTTACATCTTGACATTGGACAAGTATGCACATTTTCAGATGGTAATGGATTCAAGACAAGTACCATGCGGCTGGGTGCTGACGTGGTTGTTTTCAGTCGTGCAAATCGTGCAGGGTAATTTCAATTTCTTTTTCTTCTTAGTTTACTTTCCTCTGTATTCCCCACCCTTTATCATATTCTTTACCACTACATCCATAAGCATTCACAACCATAGTTCTGAATTTGGTTGATTAGTACATCCAACCTTCTGAAACTAAAGGTTCCAAATTGAAGCTATGATATAAATTTAACGATTTTGAACTCGTTTAGCTTCATTGTTGTAGAATTTTTCAATATGTCCATTGATTGGTATATGTGTACTCACTTGGGATATTGTCTTATATTCTCGGGTTTCCCTTTTTCCTTAAATTATTATATTATTTCCATATATCAAATTTATGATTGAATAATTGAGTTGAAATTGAAACTTCGTATGGCTTACTTTGCCCTAACTTCTTTTAGAAAAGCTACCCAGAGTGTCGGTCTTTTATCTTATACGTTCCTTCGGAGAACTGGGCAAGATGACGTTATTGTCCCAATGGTATTGTTTGGCTCTTTAACATAAGATTATCTTTTCCATCTCGAGACTTTATAATGAAATATGTGCATACAATTCACACATTGGTTTGATTTCAATTGCAGATTGATTTTGATATCTCTGGATATTGGGTTGAACCTATAATATATGGTACGCAAGATGACTGGAATTCTAATTTGAAAACAATTCTAGAGTGGTCTCCCTTTGCATCAAAGGAGGAGCTTATGCAACAGGTTATTTGGTTTGATTCCTCTTACAAATATATTACACATCCTTGCCCCAAAAAAGGAGAAAAATAGAACAAAAACGGAAAGAAATAAAAGAAAATTCCTATGATGTTTTTGCATCACGGTCAGCATGAGTTCATTACCTTAAAACAATTCAAGTTGAAACAAAAGTTGTAAATTGGTAGCATCTATTTTTAGATAGTATTTCCATGCTGGAAGGCCATATGTTGCTGATTTATTCTGAAGGACTCAGAGCCATAATGCACCCATTTAGTGAATGAACTGGCTTTTTTCCAACATGCCATGATATGTTTGAGCTTGCACATTTCTAAAACCAGAGCAGTATGCATATACTAGGCTGCCATTATTTTTACCAAATTTTCAATTGCATAATCTAATACTAAGTTTGAGGAAATTGGAACTCATGGAACAAGAATAATTATATACAATTTGTGGCACTAGGTAGTCTCTGTTGGCATATTCTGTTTCTCTGACTAGCTTTTTTATTGATTATATTTGCCAGTTTGAGGAAATTGGAACTCATGGAACAAGAATAATTATATACAATTTGTGGCTAAATGATGAAGGAATATATGAACTGAGTTTTGATGATGATGAGGAGGTATGTGAAACTTAATCATCAGTATTGAAATTGTAAAAGTTATCATAAGGACATGTTTTAGCTATTTATTTTGAGATTTTTTTTATTTTTAAATTCTGCATTAATGATTTACTAAACCTTTTCATCTATGCACATGAACCTCAGAATTTTATGTAGGAATTGACTGCTTTTCTGTTCCCGTTAGGCGCTTAAGTGAACGAAACTGGACATGTTTTGGCTATTGTGCGTTTTTTCATCATTTATGAAGATAGTGAATATTATTTTATAACTGTTTTCTCCATAACTATTTGCAAAAATGATTTTATATGATTTTTGTACTAATATGTGCCAGTTTCCGATCTTTTTCTCATTTTACACTTTCCCTGTTGAGTTATGGAACCATGCTTCTCAAATAGTTAACCCCTTAAAGGACACATGCATGCACACGCAAACACAGTTTTTTGTGGTATCAACCCTGCAAAACTTGCAAACTAAGTATTGGTAATATCATATTATTTTGAAAAACTATCAGGGTTTACAATTTAGTAAATTAATATTAACAGTATTCCATGTACTCTTAGTTTCACAAGGTTGAAGGGACTCAACATATATGTTGATATAACCTCTGAATGAAAAGCATATTATCTTTCTTCATTGATTTAATGTGCATGTTTACCGATGGGTAGATTAGAAGATGCTGATTTTGATAGTATTTGTGGTTTTATTTATTATTATTATTATTATTTTAATGTTTGATATAGGATATACGGTTGAGAGATGAGACCCGTGTAAGTTCAAGTAAATCACAGAAGAAAATAGAAGAACTCCAATCCCATATATCTTACCGTTTCCGCTATTCATTGAGGGTAACTTATCAAAATTATATTTACATTGTTTTTTTAGCATCATTAGTTTGACTTAGGAAATCCTAATTCAGTCCTATTCTTTTGTTCAGGCTTATGCTTCCATTCTGTACCTCAGACGATTTACCAACTTCAAAATTATATTAAGGGGAAAACCTGTACAGCAATATGATGTTAAAGGTGACTTGAAATATGTAGAAGTTAAATTATACAGGCCTAAGGTAGCTACAATGTCTGAGGTAAGAGAGAATGTCATTCCTTAGCTAGTTATTTTTTCTTCTTCCCTGCAACATTCTTGAAATTTGAAGTTCTCTTGCGGTTTAATCTCAAGTGTTGGAATAAACACCTTGTAGTTTTGAGGGAAAAAAGCTTTTTTTAAGAAGACGTGATTTCCTGTGTTAAGGTTATAGTGGAAACAACCATCGGATTCGTAAAACAGGCACCTGCTCTTTCAGTTAGTGGATTCAATGTGTACCATAAAAATCGCCTCATCAGGGTATGTTTTGATAATGCTGAAGTGCGCTTTCTATCTATTTGATATTTATGTTGGTTTCACTGCAAATCAATATATCTTGGCTCATTTATGTATTCTAGGTTTTGAAATTTTAAGTTGTGCTAGGTAATATTAAAATGGATTTGATTCATGGAAGTTGAACATCAGAATTTAATTTTCAATGTTTCAGTCATTTTGGTTCATTACTTTTCTCACGTTGGAGCTGAATCTCTTCACAAAGTTTATGTAGATCAGTGACAGTCCAGTTAGTTTACTAATGCTGTGCATTTGTTAAACATTGTTCCAGCCCTTCTGGAAAGTCACAGCAGATGGTTCTTCGAAAGGGACTGGTGTTCTTGGTATCATTCTATAACTCTTGATATGTGACCATAGATATGTTCTGGAGGGATACATTTATTTGATTGCATCAGTGTGCATATTACAGGAATTCTTGAAGCAAATTTTATAGAGCCAGCACATGATAAGCAGGATTTTGAGAGATCTTCATTGTTTGTCCGTCTTGAAAATAGGCTGAAAGAAATGGTAAATGAGTACTGGTGAGTTACCTTAACTTCCTAATCCAGACAACTTTTTGCTCACAAGGGTTGTGAACTTTGTGAAAGCATTTTCACTGCACCGTTTTTCCCTTAGCTTTTGTAGAATGAGTGGAATATTACGTTTGGTATCTAATAGTACTGCTGTCCGTCATAAATTCTCTCATGAAAGATATCAATGTACCGTTGATCGCTCTACAATTATATATTTAAGCATCCTGTATATCCTTTGATCCTTCTCTCTCTCTCTCTCACACACACACACACACACACATGTTTTGGTGTAGTTTGGTGTGTTTTCCCGACAGTGATGTATTTCTACACTGTTGTGAGTTATGGAAATTGTTTTGGACAAGACAGGAAAAGCAACTGTGAATCTGTGGGATACCAGGCCATTGGTTTACGCAAACCGCCAAAGGATCTTCCTGTTAAATCTTCTGTTGGAGTTGCACAAAATGAAATGCATGATGATTTTCCTGCTAATGACGTTCAACATGATTCACCAACTGTAAGTGATACTAAGTATTGATTTCTGGCTTGCACATGCAGTTTAAGCCAGACTCGGTTAAATTCCTCTTCATGGATATCCAAATGGTTGAGGAATCTTGTTGATGAATTTTCTGGTTAAAACTCCTCTCCATGGTCTCTCGGATGTTCCAGTGTTCTTGTTGTCTATCACTATGCTATGTTATAGTTTAGGACAACATGGTCTCGGCAGGTTCACCACATTCATGTTCGCAACTTTTTTTTTTTAAAGATGGTATCTTGGAACATTGGGTCACAAGGGGGTCTCTGGTTTCTTATTTTTCTGTATCACGGTCTTATTATTATTTTTCTTTTTTAAGTATATAGAACAAATTATTCTTAATGCAGATATCAAATGAAGCAGCGATGTCGATGTCTGGCAACAACATAGAGACCATGTCAGTTGATGAGATATGTGAACAGAATGTACAACTTTTCATGAGGTAAAACTTCAACTTTGTATCCAACAAAGTCTGGATTCCATTCGTATGAGCACCTCTAGATTCAAGTATCAGGCCGGGTGATCATTAATAGGGAGTTTAGGCTACATATTCAAGTGCTTTACGATGTATTTCTTTATGAACGTGGTTGTGTGAAACTCAACAAAACCCTTTGGTGCAGGTGCGAGGAAAAGATGAAGAAGGAGAACGAGCTGAGGCAGACGGTATATACAAACTTGCATCTAAAAGAAGTGTTTGATTGAGTTAGTTGAATAATGGGTTTTTTTGTTTTTGGGGAATGAAGCAGATTGAAAACCTAGAGAAGGAGTTGGAGATGGCGAAAAGGAAAAGAGATCAACTTGCTGCGTATCTAGTAACCAAAAAGAAGCTGCAAGAGATGACCACACAACAATCTACTTGAAGTGTGTCATTTGCCTGCATGAATTGCAGCAGCTGCCGGCCTTTTGTATAGATATGCCTTGTCAAACAATATAACAAATAAATAAATATGCAAACAAAATGATTGATGACATCTATTTTTTAAGTGCTGGAGATTGCGGGGGTCACATTTTTGCTTTCATTATCATAGGTTAAAATTAATTCTAAGTAAATTGGTAAATAAAAATTTATCTTACAATTTCCCCAAAATCCAGCACGGTCTTCTCCAATTCTTCAAAATAAAACTATACAAGAGTTTAGGAATGGCTTCAAAAGAATCAAGATTTCATTCGAACAACAATAGTTATCCAGCAAGTAATCATGATTAAAATTAATAGTAAATAAATTCTGAAACAAAATTTCACTCCACAATTCGAACCACACCCACTATTGCCTTCAATCTGGGGGGGGGGGGGGGGGGGGGGGGGGGGGGGGTGGGGGGGGGGAGGGGGGTGGAAAAAAAATAAACATTCGAGAGTTTACAAATAGTTTTTTTACTCAATTTTCTAAATATCCTACACTGATTTCTACAATAAAAAATTTGCATCACAATTAACCTCAATCCGAATGTTGTTTTTCTTCAATCTTTATATAAAAAAATCATGCAAGACTTTAAAAATAGCTTCGAAAAAATCCAATAAAATCATATTTTCAAAACTCAGCACAGCCTTCTTCAATATCCTTGAAGATTCTTCCAAAACTTCAGGGGAAAGAACATAAATTTATCCCCAAAACTCAAAGTAAAAGTCAATTTATAAACCAAGAACTCAATTCACAAAACGCACAGAAAATTAAACAATCAGTAGATGACAACTTCAATGATTACAAATTTTGATTCAGATCCAAGAAAGGAAGAAAAATATTACCTTAAAAAAAGATTTGTAAAAAAGCTGACATTGACAGGGAATTCCCCGTACAACCACTGACATGTCCAATTTCGACACCCTCCTAGCAATGAATCTCTAACAATTGGCAAAGCCTCATTACTTCAGCAGTCTGCCACTGCAAATTATCATTCATTTTTGCACCCCAATAAGTCCATGAAAACAACTTGGACTGTAATGCAGGACAAATGGGAGGTATGAGGATGGATAACTTTGGAATCAGTCAACCAGGAGTAATAAATTCAATTGACGATGCTAATCGTGAATTCACTCAACACGACCAAGCCAAATGGTTGATTTGAGAAGGATAACTCACTCACTTCTTATGAAACTTTAAAATATATTCATTCACCAATGTTTACATACATAATGAGCCCTTTAAATAGGGATATACCACATTAATAAGATAAAATAAACATAAAGGATAACATTTGAAGTCTTAATCAAATACCAATAACCTAATTAAATATATTCAAGAGAAAATGAAAGGCCTTCATGCAACAACCAAGGCAGACTCACTATTCTAGATTTGTGCACTTGCATAATTCGGTTGGATACAAAGTTTTTGTCTTGACATTGAATCTATCCATTCCAAAGGAACAGATATTTTGAATACTTGACATTTCATGAATGATTCTGCTTATCATCTCTAATGCTTCAAAACTTCCTTACGCCAAAATTCATTAGGTTGACAAGATCAAAGAAGTTCGTGGTGTCCTTCGAAGTAAAAGCATCACCTCCAATGAAGTCAAATGTATTTTGGAGTATCACTCACTTGTATCAATTTTCTTCAATTTTTTTTCATGACTTTCCTTTAAAAGCTCAAACTAAACTTTTTATTTTTGATCAATAGCTTTCAACTTTGAACATTCTTCACAATCAACTTCTAAACATGAGTCAAACATTGGTGCGAGATATCAAAATTTAAGAAATTAATTGAGAGATCTGACTTGTAAAGATAAGAAAACTTACACCCAAGATTATCATCAATAGTTTCCCTCTCTTGACAGATCTTCAACTATATGCCACATCTCAGCCATATGTAATTGTGATGCTTGATTTCCTCTCCCAAGAAAAAACCAGGGTAGAACCAGATTTTTCAATTTGCTCTGATACCAATTGATGCATGACAAATGAGAGGTATGAGGATGGATAGCCTAAGATCACTCAACCAGCGGCAACAGATTCAATCAACGTTGCTAACCGTGGATTCAATTAACACGACCAAACCAAATGCTTAATTTGAGAAGAACTCACCCATTTCTTATAAAACTTTAAAATATATCCATTCACCAATGTTCACATACATAATGAGCCCTTTAAATAGGGATATACTACATCAATAAGATAAAATAAACATAAATGATAACATTTAAAGCCTTAATCAAATACCAATAACCTAAGTAAATATATTCTAGGGAAAATGAAAGGCCTTCATGCAACAACCACGGTAGACTCACTATTCTAGATTCGTGCACTTGCATCATTCTCCTCCGGTTGGAAAAGACTCGATCTCGAGTCTAACTCACAGAAATCGAATACTTTATGAAAAACTTGAAACTAGATTCTTCCTTTCCAAACAAAGAGATACTTTGAATATCTGAAAATTCTTGAATGCTTAAATTGGTTTAAGTTGGATACAAAGCTTTTGTCTTGACATTTAATCTTTCCACTTCAAAAGAATAGATATTTTGAATAGTTGGCATTTTTTGAATGATTCTGCTTATCATCTGTAATGCCCCAAAACTTCCTTACTCCAAAATTCATTAGGTTGAGAAGATCAACAAAGTTCGTGGTGTCCTTCGAAGTAAAAGCATTAACTCCAATAAAGTCAATGTATTTTGGAGTATCACTCTCTTGTATCAATTTTTCTTCAAATTTTTTTTCATGACTTTCCTTTAAAAGTTCAAATTGAAATTTTTCTTTATGATCAATAGCTTTCAACCTTGAACATACTTCGCAATCAACTTCTAAACAAGAGTCAAACATTGGTGGCGATATATCAAAATCTAAGAAATTAATTGAGAGATCTGACTTGTAAAGATCAGAAAACTTACACCCAAGATTATCATCAATAGCTTCCCTTTCTTTTGATAGATCTTCAACTATATGCCACATCTCAGCCATATGGGATTGTGACTGTGACGCTTGGTTTCCTCTCCTAGGAAAAAAACTAGGGGTAGAACCAGGTTTTTCAACTTGCTATGATACCAATTGATGCATGACAAATGGGAGGTATGAGGATGGATAAGCTGGGAATCACTCATCCAGGGGCAACAAATTCAATCGACGTTGCTAATCGTGGATTCACACAACACGACCAAGCCAAACACTTGATTTAAGAAGGAGAACTCACTCACTTCTTATAAAATTTTAAAATATATTCATTTAACGATGTTCACATACATAATGAGCCCTTTAAATAGGGATATACTACATCAAAAAGATAAAACAAACATAAATGATATCATTTAAAGCCTTAATCAAATACCAATAACCTAATTAAATATATTCTTGGGAAAATGAAACACCTTCATACAACAATCAAGATAAGCTCACTATTCTAGATTCGTGCACTTGCATCAAACTGGATCAAAGTGATGACATATAGCTTTTTCGCCCCCGGTTGGTCCCCCAATGTAACAGGACCCCCTGCTGCTTTCTTATACAACCCAATCAGTCCTACTAATGGGGATTCTGGCCTCACTGCTTGGCTTAAGGCAGGTATGCCTCCAAAACAGATCGCATTTGGCCTTCCATTTTATGGTTATGCATGGAATTTACAGGCCTAGCTCAGCATGGTATCTTTGCACCGGCCAATGGAATGACAGTACCGCCAGACGGCTCAGCTGGTTATGGAACAATCAAGACTTTTATAGCTCAACATGGTGCACCAACGGTGTTTGATGCCATACTTGTGATGGAGTGTTCCTATTCTGATGATACAGAGAGTATGGCTACCAAAGTTTCTGTTATAATTAATGCACATTTGTTTAGAATATTTTAGACGACTCAAGAAAAAAGGAGATGAATATTGGAGATAGATGAAGATAAACCTAGAGAAATTTAGAAGAATATGGTGATAACTAGAGAATGAAATGATGGTTGAAGACTATGCTAGATTAGTCTAGCAAGTTATTATCTAGAAATATCATAATTAAGATATTGTAATACATAAATGTAGAATGGTTTAGAACACAAGCCAACATTAGTGGCCAATAACCTCAATAAATAGAGGTGTGGTGCCATATAATAGTTGTAATGCAAGAGTGAAGAAGAATCAAGTGAGAGTGGCTGGTGAGCTCCATAAAGAGAGCTTTGAGTGAGACTAGCCAAAAGTAGCTAAGATTCTAGTGAGAAGCTAAATACTAGCCTGCCCAAGTGAAACTCTTGTACTCCTACATTGAATCAATAAAATTGTGTTTGTGTATCCTTTCCCAGAGAATAGCTACTTAAGTTTCCTATACAGAGCAAAAGGGAAAAAGCTAAATAACATGATATGAATGGTGCCTAATCTCTCCATATAAAGATTTAATTTTAACTTGAATAATTAAAAGGCAAAAAGCAGAAATAATTGTAAATAGGTTATTCGTTTTTACAAAACATTAAATCATAAAAGAGAATAAGAAAGGAAAAAAAATGGAATATTTAGTAACAACTTTTCACAGAACGATATACCATGCACTCAGCTGCCTACCACATCTGTGATTGTTGCATCGTCAACGGAACAAATTTGCAGCAGCGGTGTAGGGCTAGTTTCGTCGTCTCCATTTCTACAAGCCGGAATTTTGGGATTTTCCATTATGGCACTTTCATTTTGTAGCATTGACGAAATTTCCAACAAGGAGGGCCTGCCATTTGCATTTTCTTGAACACATAGGAGACCAATTTGCAAGCATCTCATCAATTGGCATAATGAATTTGTATCATCTAGTGATTCTAGTGAAGCATCCATAAACTCCACCCCCTTGCCACCTTTCCAAAGTTCATATGCCTATAATCAAAACGTACAAAAATTGTAGAAATTGATGCTGAATTTATGAGGTAAGTGTGCTAACTGAAGTAACTTACATATTCTAGAAGGCTCAAGTCTTTATTTGAACCAGAGTTAGAAGCATTTTTCTTCCCACTTATGATTTGAATTAACAAGGAGAACTCCAAAGCTATAAACATCAGACTTAGTGGAGTATAGACCTTCTCTAGCATACTCAGGAGGTAAAAATCCACTGCACAAAAAGCATTTCCACGAATTACTAAGCATCGGATAATAGAAATCTCAAGGAAAGAGAGTTTCTTTCAATGTTCCAACGATCTGGTTTGTGTTTGCTTCAAGCTCATCTGTCGTAAAAACTCTGGCGATGCCAAAATCTGAGATCTTAGGCCTCATTTTCTCGTCAAGTGAAATGTTGCTAGGTTTCAAATGTCGGTGTATTATTGTAAATCCCGAGTATTTTTGGAGATAAAGAAGCCCTTGAGTAACCCCTTGAATAATGCTAACACGCTTTTTGCCAATCCAGTTCATGATTTCTATTAGGATCTACATTCAAACATATATTGTCCAATCAGTTTTGCAGAAAAATGAACCAAAAATGGATGGTGTTAACGAAATCGCGTATTCATTACCGAAGAGGTAGAGATCCAAACTTCTATTTGGCATGTACTCATAAATCAGCTTTTGTTCATCGCGCTCAATGCAATATCCCAAAACCCTGACAAGATTTACATGTTGTAGTTGTGCTGTAACTACGACCTGGTTCTTGAATTCATGAAATCCTTGTTTTGAAGCTTTTGAAAGTATTTTCACAGCTATTTCTTGTCTATTAGGCAAGACACCCTAGCAAGTTATGTAGATACTGATGGTTAGCATGTTTAATGGGACAAGATAGTTCGAGGACATTCCTCATTGTAAAAGTTTACCTTGTAAACAGGACCATAACCACCTTGTCCAAGCTTTTTTTCAAATGAAAATCTTTCTGTGGCCGCCTCAATTTCAGCAATGCCAAAGACTCGCAGATTAGGAGCGTTGTTGTTTAAGTCTCCTGCTGCGTCTGCCATATAATTTGCCTGGGATGAATCTTTAGCTGATTAATTTCGCCATCCGGGCCCAACCATGGAACCAAAGAAAGGAGAAAACAGTAAGATGCAAATTCGTCATCATCCATAGCTATAGATAACCAGAAAGTAGAATAACCTGCTGTACCTTTTGACCTGCGCTTTTTCATAAGGAAGTAACACATCACAGAGCCTAAAATAAGAATAGCTGAAGCTGTTGTAGTCATAATGATAAGAAGCTGCTGATTGTTTCGTCCACTGATTGCAGCTGTGAACACATTCAATCATTGTAACAATTAGGGAGAAATTTCACACAGATCCTGGAAGTTGTCTGGCTCATTTTTATTGGTGGTGACTGGTTACTGTTGAACATAATGCACATTTGTGTAGGAGATGCTACACAATTCTAGAGAATTTTAGAGCAATCAAGAAGCATCAAGATGATACTAAAATATGCTAGGGAATTCTAGCAATATATTAGTAAGATGAAGAGAGTTCTAGAAACATGCCATAAGGTGGTAAGAATAATGATTATTGATAATTAACTAGAATTATCTAGAAGAATTCGCTTAGGTGGTCATGCAACCTCCATAAATAGAGGTAGTGATCTAATGTATGAATGCAAGAGAGAATGAGAGAAAGAGTGAGTGCATGTATGAAGAAAGAGTGAAGAAATAGAAGTGAGAGGAGCTCATTAAGAAAACTCTAAGTCCAATGTTTGTACTCCTCCATTGTAAGAAATAAATTTGTATTTGTGTGATAACCTTTCCTAAACCTTTCTTCACACAAACCCAACCTAAACCCTTCCCAAAACCTAACAGTGATATCATAGCTTGTTTGATCCAGAGCAGGTCGTGTTAGAGTTTGTTCGATCAACAGAGAAAATTTGGGTGTAGGGTTCAATCTAGTCCTCCACCATATGTCTACACCAAATCAAAGTTCAATCCAGCTTTCAATCTTTGCCGGGGAAAACTACGACTTCTAGAGCATAAAGATGAAGACATACTATATGTCTCAAGACTTATGGGATATAGTTGAAGCCGGATTCGTAGTTCCAACAAATCCAACTGCAGAGCAGCATAGGTAGTTGAAGAAAAAGAAGATACTCTTCAACTAGCCTTGGATGACACAATATTCCCAAGGATCATGGGAGCAACGACAACGAAGGAAGCATGGAAACGCTAAAGGAGGAGTTCCATGGGAACGAGAAGGTACGTTCCGTAAAACTACAAACTCTAAGAAGAGATTTAGAAAATATGAAAATGAAGGATTCTGAGACAACACAAAATTATTATGCAAGAATAAAAGAAATAGTAAATCAATTGTGAACATACGATGAAAAAATTATCGATGCTAAAGTTGTAGAAAAGATACTTATCAGCTTAAGTGATAAGTATGATGCAATAGTTACTGCCATTGAACGATCGAAAGACATATCGACTCTTTTAGTGACAAAACTAATGGGCTCACTAGAAGCCTATGAGAAAAGACTGAGTAGACGAGATGAAAGTCCAGTTGAGAGTGCCTTCCAATCAGATTTAGAGTCTCAGAAATCCGAAGAAGGGGAAAGGAGAATGAAAGAAAAATTTAGAGGAGGAGAAAATCTCAATAATAAGTTGAAAAATGAGAGAAGTAATGAGATGAAAACATATCCTTCATGTTGGGTGTGTAAAAGGAACAACCACTCAAAAAAAGAATGTTGATTTTGTGGAAAGCCTAAATGTTGGAATTGTAGAAAATTTGGGCACCTAGAAAGAGATTCACAAGAAAAACTATCAAGCTAACTTTATAGAAGAAAGTGAAAAGAACGAGCATCTGTTCTATGCCCGTCAAGTTTCTGATAAAAGTAAAAGGAAGTGGTTTATAGACAGTGACTGCAGTAACCACATGGCAGGAGACGAAAGCATGCATCTTCACCAACATAGACAAGTTTGTCAAAGGCAAAGTCAAGATGAGAAATGGCACTGTGGTGCAGACACAAGGTAAAGGTATGATCTCTATCCAAACTAATGAAGGAACTAAATATATAAAATATGTTTTATTAGTTCCTAGCCTGGAGCATAATCTATTGAGCATTGGTCAAATACTCGAAAATTGATACTCTCTGTATTTTTCAAGAACTTTTTGCATAATATATGATGCAAGAAATAATATAATTATGAAAGTAAAGATGGAAAATAGAAATTTTCCAATAGAAAAACGGAACTTCCTTAGAGATACTGCTACAAAGGTAGAAAGGAAGACCGATGCCCTGACAAAGAAGACACACAAGCTTACAAGGAAAAGCAGAGAGGAAGATAAAGCTAAAGCAGATAAAACTTCAATAATTCCAGGTACATCTACAGCTCCACCGACATCAAGATCAATTCCTCCGTCAAAACAACAAGAAACTTCTCCAGGATTGAAGTCAAGGAGAGCCAAACCTCTCGAAGAAAAGTATGAAATATGCACCTTCACGATAATTGAACCACAAAGTCTTGACGTTACAAAGATACAAGACAGATGGAGAAGGCTGATAAAAGAAGAAAAAAAGCCTGCAAGAAGGCTCGCACGTAAAGGAGAAGCAAATAATGTCCCAAGGCCAAAGAGATCCTATAAAAGAAAGAAGCAAACACCACAACCATGGAGCGGCTGAAGCAACAAAGACATCAACAATACGAGACTCGAGAAGAGCAACAAGAAGACAACAATACAAAGACACTTCCTTGACAAGAATTCAAGTTCTTATGATGCAAGTTCAAGAATCTAAAATTCACATTAAGGAGGAGTGTTGAACATAATGCACATTTGTGTAAGAGATGCTACACAATTCTAGAGCAATCAAAAAGCATCAAGATGATACTAAAATATGCTAGGGAATTCTAGCAATATATTAGTAAGATGAAGAGAGTTCTAGAAACAAGTCATAAGGTGGCAAGAATAATGATTATTGATAATTAACTAGAATTATCTAGAAGGCTTAGCTTAGGTGGTCATGCAACCTCTATAAATAGAGGTAGCGATGTAATGTATGAATGTAAAAGAGAATGAGAAAAAGAGTGAGTGCATGTATGAAGAAAGAGTGACGAAATAGAAGTGAGAGAAGAGCTCATTAAGAAAGCTTTAAGTCCAATCTTTGTATTCCTCCATTGTAAGAAATAAATTTGTGTTTGTGTGATAACCTTTCCTGATAGGACCCATCCCAATCCCTCCGAGATTAACGCGGGATGACCCTGCTCCCGTCTGACACTTCGTGTCAGACAAGGGATATTTCCAACCTTTGCCCTCCCGGGCTATCAGAGTACGCCAGGATTCGGAGGAGACATGTGATATCTCGATCTCTGCTACAGTCAAGGATGAAAATATCGATATCGACGGATATATCGCTCGTCGAATTTACGGATATCTCGCCCCAAATATCGATATCGATATCGATATCGTTTACGATCAACAAAAATGACGGAAATTCGGTCTAAAAATTGGAAATTTGGAATGAAACTTTGGAAAAAACTTAAGTACCCAATGATAGTTATATAGGACTAATAAAAACTATAAAATGACTTTGATATAATAATTATATGATTAATTATATGATACAATAAGGTTCTGATGATGACTAATAATATAAAATTTAAACATAAACATAAGTTGAAGTGAATTATTATAATTGAATTTTAATATAATTTAAAATATAACAATAAGTATAAAAAAATTTCAATGGAAGAAAAATTATAAAATGAGTAAATATATTTAAAATTGAAAAAAAATGATGAAAAAATAGAGTTAATTTTTGTTCAAAAATTGAAAAGAATTGATATATTTAAAATTGAAAAAAAAATGACAAAGAAAGTTAAAAAATTGAAAAAAACGAAAAAAAAAAGCAATTGCATTGGAGTGGGTCGAACCCAGGACCTCACCTCCTGAGGCAAAACCCACACCAACTCAGCTGACCAAATTTAATTGAAATCATAGTCACCGTATAATATATAAAGGATAACAACGCAACTCTTAACAGTCATCCCCTTCCTCCCGCGGGTCTGCGATTCGGGTCTTTGCGACCCGGCGGCATGACCCGACTGGAAATCACTTGTTTTACGTCCGATTTTCATAAACTTTGGTTCTATTTCGTTCGTTTTAATCAAATAATGAGATCTATGGGCTTAGAACGAAACAAAATATCGAAATTTCGCTCAATTTCTTCCCCCCCTCTTATGTGTCGCCGGCTGGAAATCGCGATATATCGGTCGATATATCGACGATTCCGGCGATATTTACTTCCATGGCTACAGTCTACATCCGATGTCAACCTGAAGGGTATTAAAAACAGAAAGACTGTGAGTGGACAAAAATAAAGAGTTTATAAAAACATTTCATAAAAGACCTTTATACCCTTCACTAAAAAGCATGCATGCATAGTAAAACCATTTATCCAATCATATATGTTAAAACATTCATAATTAGGGTCTCAGCCCCAAATTCTGTAAATACAAATCACTCGGGCTCCTGCCCAAAACCATTTACAGAAAACCATAGTACAGTAAACATACGAGGGATATCAGCCCAAATCCATTTATCATTATAAACACAATTTTCCAAACCAATTGAAATCATGTTTATTATCCATTATATTTCATATCCAAGAACCTATCACGGTAAAATAGAGCTACGTGCGTGCTAACCGGGGTCTCAAACCCAAGTCTCTCCAGGGTCCACCCAGGTCAATGTCCGTAGATCAATAACCCTCCCTGGAGGTAACGAACCATGCCCATCCTGAGAGTAAGGAACCCAACTGGGGGGCGACTCCACTCAGTCAGTGCTCCGTGACTACTCCGGGGTCCACCCAGGCCAACGACCCTCTCCGGAGGAGACAATCATATATAAAGGATGACATATGAAAAATCTTTTGAAATCATTCTTTAAATCTTTCTAGGATTCATGCCCGGCCCCCATAAGCCGTCATAATCCATAAAATCCTTTCATGGGTTCATGCTGGATCCCATAAACCGTCATGACCCGTAAAATCCTTTCCAAGGGTTCATTCCGGTTCACATAAACCGTCATGAACCATAAAAATCATTTGTAATACATAACTGGACCCTAGGCCCGAATCCACATAGAAACTGGACCTCAAGTCCGAATCGTAAATCAACTGGGCCTCCGGCCCGATTCAGTAAATCAAATGGACCTCAAGTCCGAGAATTACCTTTTCAAATCCAAAATCATTTCATGAAATCATATCCAAAACCACAAGAATGGAAAATCAGTGTAAAACTGGAAAACCTCGATTTACGTGCAAGCACGTAAATCGCCTCGAAATACGTGAAACCATATAATTCACAAGCATCCAAATCAACATCATAAAATCATATGCATAATCCATTTGGAAATCCAAAACCATTTCATTTAGACCAATAAAAACATACAGCTCCGTATAGGCACCGTATAGGGCCGAAACCTCGAAATACGTGCCTATACGTAACCATACATCCAAATGCACTCATGGCATCACAAACAAGTATTTAAAACATATAATAAACATTTATGCATGCACCAATTTAGAAAACAAGGTCCACTCACAGACCGTTCGAGCTGCCGCCTCGATTTGCGTGCCATAGGCTCCCCGAGCCGATCACTATCACCGGGACTCCCAAACCTGTCCAAATTTTAATAGAAGGTTAATAACTACTTAATTAACCTCCTACCAAAGCCCCGTAATTTTCCCAAACTTTTAACTATTTTTAAACCGACCCTAAACCTTCTGACACTCCGAAAACTATCGAAACGATATTCGATTGATACGAGACCAGTCCCAAAATCTTCGTTACATCGAATAGAAGATTTCCCGTGTTGAACACTTTCCCAAATTATGGCCCACGGGCCCTCACGAGCCCCTAGAAAGTCGAAAATACTGTTCATCAGCATCAACTTCAGAGAACTGAACTAGTTTACTGTAGCAACACTGTTCATCTCGGTTTTTCTCCGATTTCTGGACTGATTCGGGGTCCGTTTGGTCCCATTTTAATTCCTAAATTCCTATTTCTTCATTTCCTATCTAACCCAATCCCTAAAACTAAGAAAAACCACCTGAAACCTCTTGGTTCAAAAATGGACCTCACGGTCCTATTTTTCCAAAACACTTCCCAGCCCTCCTCCGCCGTGAACCACCCCCCAGACCGTCTTAAAACCTCCCTAGCAACTCCCTCATCATCTCCCAATCACCCACAATGAACCATAGCAACAAAAAAATGGAAATTGGGTTGAAAATGGCTTACCGTGAACCTCACGGGTTCCTTGGCCCCGCCGTCCATGGCTGCGCCGTCTTGGGCCAGCCACCACATCCTCCCGTCCTCCCTCACTCTCTGGTCCTCCCAGCTGATTATGGGCTGAAGGTAGGATGGGTTTGGGTGAGAAATGGGATCGGGTTTGGTTGGAGGAAAAATGGAAAATGGATGCACGGGTGAATGGTTTGGTGCATGAATGAAATATGGTGTCCATTGGATGGGTGACACTTGTCACTCATCCATTGGGCCTCCATTAAATATCTGGGCCCACTAGAGACAAACTGCATTTTTTGTCTAGTAAAACGTGTCATCGTGAATAGTAACCTAGAACTTCCGTGAACCGTAACTTCGCCGTCGAACGTCCGAATTCGACGTGCCGCCTGTCTATGGATTCGTATCGTCCTTATCTACATAATGGTCCTCGGCCCTCGGCCATCGGACATCCTGGTCAAAAAGTCAACTATTTGCCCTATTTAACTAAAATTACCAAAATGCCCCTAAACTTCGAACGTCATAACTTCATCCACGGATGTCGGAATTGAACGTGCCACCTGTCTATGAACTCGTGACGTCACGAACTATGTCACGGTCATCGGTCAAAGTCCATTTGACCATCCGATTGAAAAGTCAACGTTTTGCCACCACTAGGGGCAAAACGGTCATTTCGCATCGTTCGTCCGATTTAGCCTAACTAATCACCGATTAGCCTCACTAATCTAATCTAGGAATTTGGGACGGGTCGTTACATTTCCCAAACCTTTCTTCACTCACAAACCCAACCTAAACCCTTACCAAAACCTAACAGTTATCTCGTAGATATTACAGTGAACAATTAGAGGTAAACCAACAGTTAACAACCTCATTTCTCTAGATGGGAGTAATGAAATTAATTTGTCATAAATTATGATTATGCGGAGAAATTGAGTTCATAAAATAGAATAATGAGCTTGAGGCCTGATACCTTCAGCTGCAAGAGAAAGCTCCCAATAATTTTCATCATAGGAGACATGCGAGACATAATATCCAAGCAACCTCTGCTTCTTAGCATAAGAAACTTTTACTTTGACAACTTCAGCATCATCAAAACCAATCCAAGCTGACCCAATTATGCAATACTTAACAACATAAGTAGTGTTGTATATTATGTCAGCCCCGTATCTCTCAATGCGATTCTCGATAGCCTTGTAGCTCATGGATCCATCCGCGCCAATGGCTGGACCGGTGCTGGTGCACCAATAGTATTGTCCCTATGTAAAGGAAAAATTTGCTTCCCGACATAATCTCACCACCATGCCTAAATGCCGGCGGTTTTATTATTTTTAGGGTACGACCCATCCAAGGCAAATATGCCTCTTAATTACATCCTCTTGTTATCGAGCAAAACCTTTTGATTCTGCTTACAAACGAAAATAAATATGAGAGTAAAGTGTTTATTTGATTTTCTTGCAGCTGCATCTAAGTCGAACCTTAGATTGCCTACGTATCCGTCTTCGGAATTAAGCCACTCGTAGTTCCAGAACTTTTAATGAGTGAATGACTCGTTAAAAATAAGGATTGTGTTTGGAAATTGTGTTTGGAAATTGAGTTTGGACATGTGTTTGGAAATTGTGTTTGGAAATTGAGTTTGGAAATGTGTTTGGAAATATATTTGGGAGAATTTAGTTAGAAATAACGAGTGATTCAAAGATGGTTGCGGTTGCATCTAGTGAGTATGCTAGATTGCCTACGTATCCCTTCGCGGAAATCAAACCGACGTAGTTCGAAATATTTTTAATGAGTAAATGACCCATAAAAAAAATGTGTTTGGCTATTTTAAAAAAATAGAATTAACTTCAAAGAAGTATGAATTTATTTAGAGGGGGTGGTTGCATCTAGAATAATCTAGATTGCCTACGTACCCTTAACGGGATCAAACTGGCCTAGTTCTGGCGTTTTAAATGAGTTTGAGCTTTGATAATAGAATCTTTGGATCCGGGAATTTTTAATGAGTGACCTTAGGCCTTTAAGATGGCTTGAACTTAATTAACGAGTATTTTGATGATTCGTTAATTAATTCTAGGCTCAACTACGTCAGACTTCCGAGTATAACCTCAAAGGTATCTGTCGAAATAAATCCTTGTAGCATGAGTTTACCTCCCAATAAGCCTCTGCTTTAGATTTGATCTTTATCAAAAAATGGGATTAGCTCAAAAAGAGAGCTGATAAAGGCCTAAAAAAAACTCATAAAAGGACAGCTATTTCCCTCGTTGTCCTTCACCTCAATTGAATGATCTAAATGACTTTTGCATCAAATTTCACTTTATTTTACAGCTGTGTTCCCATCGCCTTGATACTAATATAGTAGAATTGTCAACAAGTTTCTTGCATCAAAAATCGTACAACATGTTGGCATGCTTTGAGAAGGCCACACAATCATTCAAATTGATATTTTTTTCTCCCTTTGTCTGTAGCTTACTCAAAAGGTGGAGAATGATGGCATGAACACCCAAGTGATGCGTGAGCATCACAAACATCCCTTTTTTTATCTTTTCTTTCTTCCAACTTTTTGATTGTTGTCTTGCACCAAAATTCGTTTGTTTTTCCACAAGACTTTGTCTTTTGTTCATGCTAATTAATCATGGTAAACTTGTGGAAACTGATGCATGTAAGGCCTCTGAATTTGAACATTGAAACCATCATCACTTCGAGTCTGCTCATACATCCAACTATTTGAACATTTCTCTTTTATGCTTGCGGCCTCCATCTCAATGCTTGTGTACTTCAAAAAAAATTTCCTTCACATGGATGGATCTTATGAACATAATCTCTCAGCCGATCATGATCGACCAAATTTTTTTATGCTTTTGGACATTCTATTCTTTTCCTTGCTTCTTGAATATTACCATTTCCTGGACTTCACGAACGATCATGATCGTCCACTTTCCTTGATATTCATATGTTTCTCGAATGATGATGATCATCCTCCCTTTCCATGAAAAAATTTACTGCTCCCTGTTGTATACTCCTTGGACGATCATGATCGTCCCTCCTTTTTCGAGGTTTGTGGGCGCTTGAAGAGACCGAAGAGTATGCCAACACACCTTAAGACCTCTTGTTTATTTATTAAGCATGCCCATCATCATCATGCCTCACGGCAATGAGGAGCTACACCTCAAGTCATTGAGAAGCAATTGCCTCAAGGCAGATTTGGTGAAGGGGAGATGGTGGATTCACCAAGGTGCAGGTGGCACAGAGCCGTTGTTGAGTTTGAGAATCGATTGAAGACTCCTTCATGAAACATCAAACAACATCATTAATAAAATATTGTGAGGGAATGATATACATATATTACCTTTCCTGATTTCTCCTCTTTCGAAGCTGTGTGCGATGTGGTGGTCGTCCCCTTCCCTTTTTAAATTAGCAGCCGCTGGTTCCTTTTCTCAATTTCTTGTAACCTTTTCTGCTCTTTCCACTACCTCTTTTCTCCTTTCTCTTTTTTTTTTTCTCTCTTTCTCTGCCAACTTCTTTCTCTTTTTTTTTCCTTTTCTCTCCTTTTCTCTTTTGACTCACTCACACTCTTTTATTTTCTTTCAACTTTTTCCCTTTTTCTTGATTTCCTCCTTGCTTTTCTTCCTTGCCGTCCCTTTGTGCCTCTATATATAGGCAATGGGAGAGAGATGAGATTAGACGAAAATTGAGCATTGCATTTTGAACTCAAACTCTGAAGTGTCCAATTAAATGAGGACTTCGTTTGAAAATATTGATGATATCTGATTTTAAATTCAAATGCCTGTTATTTTTATGTGGCCTTTAAATTTTCTATTTTATCTTTTCCTTTTTTGAAAAACTTCTATTATCAGATAAATACCATCAGATATTGTGTTAGGAATTTTATTTCCTTAATTATATTTTTTTTGTTTCAACACCCTAGGATTCACAAGTGTCCAAGCACATCCATAGAAAGGCAAGCCTAAAACCAGTTTGGAAGCAGATAACCCCTTCCTAATCCATGCCTTGATACCATAATCTGTGCTAATATCACTTGATGGATCATATAGAGCTGAATGAGCACGAGTGAAATTAGACCACGGAGGTCTAGAATAGTCATAACTCATCACATGAACCCAATTCAAGTTGCTCTGCATTGATTCAACCGGGTAAGAAGAGAACTCCCCTGTCGGATTGTACAGAACTTGCGCTGTCAAAATCAGTTGCGCCTGGCTGGAGTTTGTGGCCTCGGAAATGATGGCAGCTCGCCACTCTTGAAATAAAGTTCCCATGTTGATCATGTCTGTGCGTGTTGAGTTAGCTGAAACCCAGGAAAAGTCTAGGCCCTGAAAGCCATGAATCCTTGCAAACATTATTGAAGAATCAATGAAAGACTTTCTGTGAGAAGAACTACTGACCAGTGTTGAACAGACTGAGTAGCCTTTGTTTCCAAACCAAATGGAGAGAAGGGTGGTGACTGAAGGGTTCTTTCGCCTGACGGTATCTTTGAAGTTGGAGCAGTACTGCTCCTCAGAGGAAGAAACGGATAGCTCATAGGATGATGAATTCACACCGACAAAAACATAAATAAGGTGAGTGAAGAGCGCAGAGTTTATGTCAGAAATGAGAAATCCACTGCCTGGGACCCCAGTACCCTACTTTTATCCAAATTTGTGCCTCTGCACGTTGCAGTCTAAAAGCAACGAAAATATGGAAGGTAAGGAGAGCTACCTGTACAAACATGAATTTGGCTGCCATGGAGAATGCCAAGGAAGATCAATGAGACTGTTTAGAAAGAAATGCACCAAGATGATTTAGCTCTTTGATGATATATAAGGTTCACCACATGAGCCTCCATTTATAGACGTAATATTGAATTATTTGACAATCTGACATTGGAAAGACTAACAGCCCTTCAAACCAACTGGAGACTTGAAAGTTATAATGTCCATATAATAGCGTACAGCCAATTTTTTTTGCGAAATTAACCGGAAAATTCCGCATGACACCATGGTCACCCAATGTAGCTGGTCCCCCTGCTTCCTTACGCAAACCAATCAGTGCTATTTGTGGGGATTTTGGCCTCGCTGCTTGGCGTGAGCCAGGTATGCCTCCAAAAATGATCGCACTTGGCCTTCTATTTTATAGAAGGAGCAGACCATTCACCGACAGTTTTTCAAAAGGAAGTCTATTTTTCCAACATGCCATGATACGTACGTACGTTTCAGCTTGCGCATTTCTAAAACCACAGTAGTATGAACATACTAGGCTGCCATTCTTTTCACCAAATTTTCAATTGAATAATCTAAGTCTAAAAGCCATGAGATGGCACTAGGTAGCCTCTGTTGGCATATTCTGTTTCTATGGCACTAGGTAGATATTGTGTTTTCTATGGCGGTTCTCCCTATCATGTTGAGTGGTTTTAATTAAGAAGACAATTTATTCTACTATCTTTGTTCTTAATTTGTATGGTGCTTTTTGTTTGGGTTTTGAATGAACCATATTTGGCTGAGTCTGCTTTGGCTATTCATTGGTTGTGGATTAAGGTAATTTCTATTGAGTGAAATTAACTTACTTGGTTTTTCTTTCTTTGATTCTAAGTAATTCACAGATTTAAGAGTAACCTTGGATTTTTATTTGATTTTTTTAACTAGAGGAGTCCTTAAAATTTATTTAAACCACTTAATTGCTTTCTATTAAGGAAGAAACAAATATTGTTGTATGATCAGTTTAAGCAATGTGTATCCGTGTTTATTGATTCAATTTCTACTCAAACAAGATGCTCTATTTCGTTTTTTTAACGCGTTCATGGAGATATGATGCCTTCCACATTCATTTTCTGTATAAGACAAGAAAAGAAAAATGCAAAAAGTTGGGGGCCAATTTTTGGCTGGATGAGTTGACGTTGACGATGCAGATGATTTAGCTGCCTGAGGACTGAGCAGTCAAATTTTCCCAGAAACCCTGAGGGCTTTTCCCAGAAACAGCTGATGCAACGAAAGGTAAAGGCTTCTTTGTCGGTCACCGTTTCACATGCACCTGAACTTTTCTTTCAACTAGATTCATTATTCAAATTTGTAATTTGCAGGCTCTTATGGAAGTCTCATGATGCAATAGTAGAGAATCAGCCTAATCAGGACAGTTACCTAGTGATAATTAATATTGTTTTCCATCAATAAACACGCGTATAAGTTATTTTTGTTGTCAGTTGTCAGTTGTGTTGAATGGATCGTATGGGATAAGTTTATCGCCAGCCGTTTGGTGTATGAAAATCTATGTATCAAACCCTGATTTGAACGTTAAAATTTGTTTGCAGCTTCATCCACATGGGCAGCATATTAAGGGACTGTTTTTCCTACAGAGAAGATTACGTGATTTTTACATTCTCCACACTGTTATCTGTTTTGCCCAATCAGGCCATTTATCTAGTGATAATTAATATTGTTTTCCATCAATAAACACGTTCATGAATTATTACATCTAGTTTGCTTTTGAATTTTTTTTTTCCCCTGATAATGGATATGGAAAATAGAAAGAACATTGCTGGAAGCACTTCTTGAATATGTAGTAACAACTTTTCAAGGAACAATATACCACTCATCTGCCCACCAAGTTTGAGATTGTTGAATCGTCCACCGAACAAACTTCCAGCGGAGGTCTAGGGCTAGCTTCATCATCTCCATTTCTACTTGAGAAAGCTGGAATTTTGGGATTTTCCATTATAGCAATTTCATTTTGTAGCATTGAGGAAATTTCCAACATGGAGGGCCTATCATTTGCATTTTCTTGAACACATAGGAGACCAATTTGCAAGCATCTCATCAATTTGCATGACGAATCTGTATCATCAAGTGAAGGATCCATAAACGTCATCCCTTTGCCTTCTTCCCAAAGTTCATATGCCTATAATCAAAACGTACACAATTGTGAAAACTGATGCAAAATATCTGAGGTAAGTGTGCTTATTGAAGTAACTTACATACTCTAGCAGATTTAAGTCTTCATTTGAACCGTAGTACGAAGCATTCTTCTTCCCACTTATGATTTGAAGAAGGAGAACTCCAAAGCTATAAACATCAGACTTAGTGGAGTATAGACCTTTTCTAACATACTCAGGAGGTACATATCCACTGCATGAAAAGCATTTCCATGAATTACTAGGCATCGGATAAGAGAAAACTCAACTAGACATAGAGTTACTTACTATGTTCCAACGATCCGGCTTGTGTTTGCTTCAAGCACATCCTTCGCAAAAATTCTAGCCATGCCAAAATCTGAGATCTTAGGCCTCGTCTCCTCGTCAAGTAAAATGTTGCTAGCTTTCAAATCTCGGTGTATTATTGTCAATCTTGAGTATTCTTGGAGATAAAGAAGCCCTTGTGTAACCCCTTCAATAATGTGAACACGCTTTTGCCAATCGAGTACATATCTTCTAGTAGAATCTACATTCAAACAGATGTTGTCCAATCAATTCCGCAGAAAAATATACCAAAAATGGATGGTATTAACATGTATCCAACTATCCATTACCAAATAGGTAAAGGTCCAAGCTTTTCTTTGGCATGTACTCATAAACCAGCATTTGTTCATTGCGTTCAATGCAAAATCCCAAAACCCTGACAAGATTTACATGTTGTAGTTTTGCTGTAAGCATGACCTCATTCTTGAATTCTTCGAATCCTTGAGTTGAAGCTTTTGAAAGTTTTTTCACAGCTATTTCTTGTCCATTAGGCAATACACCCTAGCAAGTCTCATGGTTAGCATGTTTAATGGGACAAGATAGTTCGAGGACTTTCCCACATTATAAAAGTTTACCTTATAAACAGGACCATAACCACCTTCTCCAAGCTTATTTTCAAATGAAAATTTTTGTGTTGCTGCTTCAATGTCAGCAATGCCAAAGACTTGCAGAATAGGAACATTGCTATTAAAGTTTCCAGCTGTGTCTGTCATATAATTTTCCCTGGACGAATCTTTAGTTGCTTAATTTCGTCATCCGGGACCAATCCATGAGACCAAAAAAAGGGAAAAAAAAACAGCAAGATGCAAATTCTTTATCATCCATAGCTATAGATAACAGAAAGATCCAAAAATACTAATTCTAAGAGATGAACATTTTAAAGGTTCAATACTTACAAGCCAAACCACAAAGCAAAATAAGCCATGTACCTTTTGACCTGAGCTTTTTCATGTGGAAGTAACACATCACAGAGCCTAATATGAGAATAGCTGAAGCTGTTGTAGTCAAAATAATGATGAGAAGTCGCCGATTGTTTTGCCCACTGCTTGCGGCCTCCTGAGCTGTGAACACATTCAATCATTGTAACAATTAGGGAGGAATTTCACAACGATCCTGGAAGTTGTCTGGCTCATTTTTATTGGATGGTGACTAGTTACATTATCTCATAGATTGGTTTACAAAAACACAATCAGAATGGTCAATCAACAGTTATCAACCTGATTTCTCTAGATGAGAGTAATGAAATTAATTTTTCATAACTAGGGTTATTCTGATAGATTGAGTTCATCAAATAGAAGAGCTTCAGTTCTAATACCTTCAGCTGCAAGAGAAAGCGCCCAATTGTCATCATAGGCGACATGCCAGACATAATATCCAAGCAAACTCTGCTCCTTAGCATAAGAAACTTTTACTTTGACGACTTCAGCATCATCAAAACCAATCCAAGCTGATCCAATTATGCAATACTTAACAACATAAGTAGTGTTGTATATTATGTCAGCCCCGTATCTCTCAATGCGATTCTTGATATCCCTGTAGCTCATGGATCCATCCGCTCTAATGGCTGGACCGGTCGCTGGTGCACCAATAGTATTGTCCCTAGGATTCACAAGTGTCCAAGCATATCCATAGAAAGGCAAGCCTAAAACCAGTTTGGAAGCAGATAACCCCTTCCCAATCCATGCCTTGATACCATAATCTGTGCTAGCATCACTTGATGGATCATATAGAGCTGAATGAGCACCGGTGAAATTAGACCAGTCAGGTCCGTAATAGTCATAATTCATCACATGTACCCAATTCAAGTTGTTCCGGATTGATTCAACCGGGTAAGAATAGGACTCCAAATCCGGTTTGTAGTGAACTGGTGCTGTCAAAATAAGTTGCGCCTGGCTAGACTTTTTGGCCTCGGAAATGATGGCAGCTCGCCACTCTTGAAATAAAGTTCCCATGTTGATCATATCTGTGCTTGTGTTAGCTGAAACCCAGCAAAAGTCTAGGCCTTGAAAGCCATGAAGCCTTGCAAACATTATTGAAGAATCAATGAATGACTTTCTGTGAGAAGAACTACTGACCAGTGTTGAATAGACCGAGTAGTCTTTGCTTCCACACCCAGTGGAGAGAAGGGTGGTGACCGAAGGGTTCTTTCGCCTGACAGTTTCTGTGAAGGTGGAGTAGTAATGCTCCTCAGAGGAGGAAACGGATAGCTCATACGATGATGAATTCACACCGGCAAAAGCGTAAATAAGGTGAGTGAAGAGCGCAGAGTTTATGTCAGAAATGGGAAATTCGCTGCCGGAATACCAGTACCCTAATTTCGTCCAAGTTTGTGCCTCCGCATGTTGCAGTGTAAAAGCTACAAAAATATAGAAGGTAAGGAGAGCTACTGGTACAAACATGAATTTGGATGCCATGGAGAATGCCAAGGCAGATCAATGAGACTGTTTAGAAAGAAATGCACCAAGATGACTTAGCTCTTTGAGGACGATCTAAGATTCATCGTGTTACACACGACAACATGAGCGTCCATCTATAGACTAATTACTATTGAATTATTTGACAATTTTACATTGGAAAGACTTGTAGCCTCTCAGATCAATTAGAGACATGAAAGTAATAATGTCCACATAATAGCATATGGCCAAATTTGTTTGGTAACCTCCGCATTATGACTCGCATGACTTCTCTAATTGTTCCCGATTGGTCACCCATGGACTGATATGGTGTATTATACTGACTATTTTAGTCGAATTGTCTAATTTTTGCACCAAATAGACTTACTATTTAGTTAGATATTTGGTACTTTGTCCGATTAGAATATCGATTATATTATACTAGCCAGATTACATTATAATAGTTGATATGAAATACTTATATCATAAATATTAATTAGGTATGTTATTATGATGATGATTTATTATCTATTTTAATACTAATTATTATTAGTATTTATTAATTTTTTATTAATTATTAATTTTAATTTTAATTTTTATTAGTTTTATTATTTATTAAAAAATTTCATTTTAATTTTAATTTTAATTTTAATTTTAATTTTATTGTTATTTATTATTATTATTATTATTATTATTATTATTATTATTATTACTAGTCATCTGACTATTTAATACGGACAATTTCGAGGGTATTATTTTAGCGTGTATGCACCGTATAAAGATATTTAACCGTATTAATTTATATGGTGACTAATTAATACGACTTATACCAAATCTGGTTTTGTACTATATTATACTATGAATTCCCATATACAGCGTACCAAGTGTAGCCTAAGTAGTTTTCCTTTTTTGATACATCCCGTATCAAAAACTCGAAATCAAAAAATTAGGAATTTACCATTTTGCCTTAATATATGTCCAACTTGGATTTACTTGGGCTTGTGTTGGGCTTTTCTGTGTGGACTTGGCCTTGTGAGTTATTGTCTTGGAAGCCCCAACCCATAATGTAACGACCCGACCCGTAAATTCGGGACTTTCGGGAATTGTTGGAACTTTTTCCGGGATTTTACGAAAAATTATTTAGAAAGTTAGACGGTTTTGCCCCTAGGGTTACCATTGTCTTACTATTTGTGGAAAGGGCATTTTTGGAAAGGAGAAAGTTAGGATATTTTGGGTTGGTTGGATAAGGTTGGATGAGATTCACTCTCATCTCTCATCTTTCCTGTCCAAGTAAACACGCACAAAACACACACAAAAACCCTTAAATACTCAATCTTTGAATCTTGAGTTTGAAGGGTTTTTGAGAGCAACCATGGATGGAAACAAGTTCTAGGGAGCCTAAGGATCAAGTAGAGCTCAGGTTTCAAGAAAGGAACGACTGGAATAGCACAGTTTGAGAGCTTGGAATCTGGCCTAAACTTTCGAGGCTCATATCTTCAAATCCAGGTGAGATTTCTCAATTCTTGTTTCAGTTTTGAAATCCTTGACTCGAGTAGATGAATTTTCACATAAAGTTTGTAAGATTTTTTTTACGAAATGAGGGAGATATTAAGATTTGAAGTTTCAGGCAAAAATGGGGTTTTTCGGCCGGTGAGGTGGCGGCGATGACGGAGGCGCCAGTCATCTTCTCTGGCGAGTGATGATGTCAGCATGATGTCATTATGACGTCACTAGGTGATGTCACAATGTCATCATCTGACACGTGTCATGTGCCACGTGGCAGGGGTGTAACGTGGAAGGCGATGTTAGAAATTATCAGTGCCACGTTAGCAAGGGCTGACGTCAGCGTTGACCAGCATTGACTTCCGTTTACCAAATTTTGACTGGCGCATGTGGGCGTGTGGACACAAATTTTGAGGTGAAACTGGTCTTGTTCGAAATATTTTGACGTTCTGAATCCAATGGTGGTGGTTTCAGGGTGATCGGAGATTATTTGGTTGGTGTTTTGTAGGTTTTTCTCCTTGGGACGCATTTTCGGTTTCAGGGTTTTTGAGGGTTTATTGTATGGACTTATATGAATTGTTAGTGACCCTCGGGTATGACTTTGACAGGTCCGGACATCCCAGAGGCTTCAGATTGGCTTACGGCTCGTGTTGAGCAAGCGGCGGTATGTGTGAGTGGACTTTCTTTCCCTAAAATTTTATGCATGCATACTTATATGAATTAAATGTGTTTTTATGTGATTTTGGTATAATCATGAATTTCATATGATTTCTGGATATTTTTTTTAAAAGTAACCTTAATGGCACGTTTTACGAGAATATTGTGGATTATGATTTTCGGCTTAGGCCCTAAGTTCTGATTGTGGTTGATTGGTAATTTTTGATAGGATGTATGTGTTGTTGGTATTGATGGTGTACATTATGGTGATGATTATTATATGTTGTGACGCTTGTCGATTAAGTAATCTCGGACGTTGAGCCAGAGGCTATTAATCATGAGATAGGGCCATGTGTGGATGTGACTATGGGTTTGTGATAGGACTACACGAGGATATGTTCTAGTATTGTGATAGATAGTCTCGGACGTCGATCAGGGCTCTATATCCTAGGACTAGTGTATGATAGCGGTTCGAACGTCGAGCTGGGTAATGTATCCTGAGTCGGTTTACACTCGGACGTCGAGCTAGCCTCTATATCTTGAGTGAGTGAATGATATGTCTACTGGTAGTGCACTTGTGATATAATGACTGATATGATGATTGATGTGGTGTTTTGTGATGTGATGATTGATATTGTGTTTGTGCATCGATGTTGAGTGTTTATTGTGAACTTGTGATGTGCTTGTGCATCGATGTTGAGTGTTTGTTGTGAATTTGTGGTGTATCTGCCAATGGGGCAGTGGGTTCGTGTGCGACATTGTGATGATGGTGTGTTAATTGTTTGTGGTTGATGTGCTATATTCTTGTAGGGATGGTTATATTGGCTTACCGAGGTTTTAGCTGGTTTAATGACTTTTGATTTGAGAATTGTTTCCACGTAGACCCTCATCTCTTTCACCTTCAAACTGGAATTCGGCGACCTTTCACCAAAGCGACGACGCCCATCAATACCCCCTCTCCTACTCACAATCTCGCCGTGATCACAAAACTAACTGACAGGACCCGTCCCAACTGGACGTCAAAAACCGTACCCGGTCCTGCTCCCGTCTGACAAGTCGACTAAAGGTCCGAAACTCCCTTTCAGTGCTTGCCAGACAAGGGATGTTTGTGCGGATTTCTGCTGCTGTCACTGCCTCACGATCAGTCCCGAACGTCGTACCACGGCCTGGAGGGTCACAAAACAGAAATGGTGTGAGTGGACAAAAATAACCTCTTATAAAAACATTTATCAAAATACAATCTTACCCTCCAGTTTTCACAAACTTGCATGCATATCGTAAAACATGAGTGACCGATAAAATCAAAACATATTTTCCCATGGTCCATAAAACTCATGATCACCAATTCAGTTCATGTTATAAAACATCAAATCCCGGCTCTCAGGCCAAAACATGTGAAAACATAATCACCTGGCCACAAGGACCAAAAACCCGTACTCAATACCAGTACATCATCACAATCAATACCAATCAGCATTACTTACCAGTGCACAATAAATATATCAATCCAATCAATCCGCACTACTCACCAGTGCATAAAATATCACCAATCACATCTGCACTACTCACAAGTGCACAATCAATCAAACTGCACTACTCACAAGTGCTGCACTACGCGTAGGCCAATATCCAGTCACTCTCTCGGGAATAAACACCTCTGGGTTCAACCTCCTCGGGCTCAGTCACCTCTGGGCGAACACATCCCCAGGATCAGACACCTCCGAGTGGTACATCCAGGCTCAGTATCATCCGAGAAGCTGACTACCATAGGATCAACTCCCGATCCTACAATCACATCCCCCAAGCTCTGGTCGTCTGGGTAATCCCCCCAAGCACCGACCGTCTGGGAATATCACAATCACAATGAACACCATCCCGGGAATTACATCCCAAAACATTTCAATCAAATCTTGACTTCATACCAAGTCAAGGTCATTCTCAACTGGGTCTCAAGCCCAAAATACCTTTTACACATAAACCGTTAAAATCACATTTAAATCAATAGAATAATCCAGAAATCATCATTGACTCACCAACCAAGTCAAAATATCATTTTAGAAATCATTTAGACTCCGGGCCTAGCCCAAAACATCATTTGCACGTACCTCGTAAAACGTGCCCGAAAGACTGATTAAAATAATCATAAATCCCCATAAATCATTAATTTCACAATTTCACAAATGACTCCAATTCCGAGTCAAAATCACTATTCACTTGGGTTCTCATGCCCAAAATAACATTATCACGCAAATCCATGCGTTGCAACCTCCGTTGCCATTTTCACGTAAATCCACAAAATCAATCACTGACTCATAACCCGAGTCCAAATATCATTTTCAATCCATGACTCAATAATCCGAGTCCAACCATTATTTTTAATCAATTTCAATCCCGGACTCACAAACCAAGTCCAAACATCATTTTTACCAAATTTCGTAATTTCTCGAAAATCGCCCAAAATAATAATATAATAATCATAAAACCGAGAAATTACCGGATTGAAACACAAATCATGACCAAGCATATAAAATCATATAATAAGGCATTTAAATCGTATATGCATGCATCACTGTTAGAAAACAAAGTCCACTCACACACACCGTCCAAAACGGTCCGTTTCCGAGCTGCACGTTTTTCCGTAAAATCTAGAAATCACAACTCCTGTCCAAAATCATTATAGAGGGTTACTAACATCTCAAAATACAACATATAATTTTCCCCAATTTTTCCGGGATTTAAATACATATTTTTACCGTAATACAAAACTTCGGATACGCGGAACATTAACGAAACAATATCCGATTTCATCGAAATCAACGTCAAAATGTTCGTTACACTGAGAGGATCAAAAGTCATGTTGACCTCACCTTGAGACTAGGCCGGACGCGCCCCCACGCGCCGCCGTGAGTGGCTGCGCGTGAAACCCACGCGCCAGCTACAGTGCTGTCTCCCTCACCCGTTTGTCTGGTAAACGGGTCGTTTAACCCGCGAGCAGACCCGGTTCAAATCCTACCAATTCGACGTTAAATCCTTCAATTGAACATTCACACGGCTTAGTTACAAGTCTAATTAGAGGTCTGTGGACTTAATTACAAACGACATTACCTATAACCCCACGATCACAGTTGATCATTCGAAGGAGCTCCGGCCATTGTTCATCCTTCGAAAATCATCAAACCTTCACGATTTCGTTCAATTGATCCACCAGTAAGCTTCAATGAACTAAGAGAAACATTTCCCCTCCATCAATTGCGTCGTTTGATCACTCATTGATCACGACTCAACCTCGACTCAAGCTCTCTGTTACCAGACCCGTTCAGAGCCAATTCGGCCTCGATTCTTCTCGTTTTTGATCTGGTTCCACTCGTCTCCACCTCAGGAAGCTGTTTCCAAGCTTCAAATCGATCATCACGGCTCAATTCTTCCAATTTGATTTTCCCTCCCAATTTTCTAAAACCCGAATTCCAGTTCTACAGCCATCCACAATCCCTCGTGTTTCCCTCGCTGAATTCCTCTCTGAATTCTCTCCAATTCGCACTCACAAGTTCAGCTGATGGAGAGGAGATTAAGGTGGAAAGAATTTGTGTTTTGGGTAGTACCCGGTTAAGGAAAACAGAAGAGAATTAATGGGAAATAAAAGGATAATTAATTAAAATAATATTAAAACATCATCATTTGGTCTCCCCCAAAATCATGGATCCATGTTTTGTGCCTGATTTTAAGGGATGAGTGACACTTGTCACTCATCCAAGTGTGTCCAGTCACCGGGTACTGTTCATATTAAAATATTATTTAATTCCCGGTTCGTTCGGTTAACCGAGCCCGATTCCGTGACCATAACTTCGTCGTCGAATCTCCGATTTCGGCATGCCGCCTGTCGTTGGATTCGTATCGACGAGACCTACGTAACGGTCCTTGGCCCTCGTCCATCGGACCTCCCGATCAAAAAGTCAACATTTGGCCCCTACTATGCCAAATTACCAAAATACCCCTCATCTTCCGATCATCATAACTTTCACTACGAATGTCGGAATCGAACGTGCCACCTGTCTATGAACTCGTGACGTCCCGAACTACGTCATAGTCATCGGTCAAAGTCCGTTTGACCGCCCGAACTAAAAGTCAACATTTTGCCCACGCCAAGGGCAAAACGGTCATTTTGCACGTTTCGTCCGATTTCACTCAACTAATCCCCGATTAGTCATTCTAAATCATGATTAATTAATATTCAATCCCGATATTCGGGACGGGTCATTACACTAACCTCCACCTTTTTCATTTTCTGAGTATGACCGAGCTTGGGCTCAAGCCAATTCGTCCTATTTCCTCCCTTCCATCACTGTGTAAACGTGCAGTTGCGACTCCCCCACATTTGGCCACTGCAATGTCTACTTATGACCTTGGTTGTCGCCTGAGCGCCTCACGAACCTCATATTCTAAGTAGGGAGTCTCGCAGCTCGATTAGGACGAGCTTCCCACTCGTGCAAACGTCGATTTGAAAATGACCCAACACCGGACCCGATGTTGGCCCGGTGTGCTCTAGTTTAAACAGGTACTTCCCCAAGCTCTAAACCTGTCGTTTAACCCGAGAACGACCCAAAGGAATTGAGTTCGATCGAGGTAAGCTCTTGAACTCTAACCTACACAATTTGATTTGCCTCGTTGAGAACTGCCTTTCTATATGGTTGCATGTTGGATTGGACATCTCTGGCAGTGGGTTGGAGCTCGATGGTTTCTGGAAAATTACAGCGCCACTGTGAGTTCCCGGCAGCCTATAAGCTTCGTTAGGTAGATTCTCACCCTAAGTATGTGCTTTTGGTGTTCCTGGGAATAAGTAGATTAGGTTGGTTGGGTTGCATGTTGTTATTGGTGAAATTTCCAGTTTTCCAGCCACCGTGGATGGCGGTGCTGGCGGCAGCCCATCCTCTGTCTGTGAGGGTGATCAACTGATGGTCAACGGTCAACACCATTAGTCAACCATAAGTCAATGTTAGGCAACCGTTAATTCTAACGATCAACTAACGAAATATTTTGAGGGAATATTTAAGGGGAATATTTCAGGGAATATTCTACAAAGAATACTCTAGGGAAAATACTACAAAGAATATTCTATAGAAAATATTCTCCAAATAATATTCTAAGGAAAATACTGCAAAGAATATTCTACAGGGAATATTCCTAATGGCACGCGTGCTTATTTTGGGATGTTTTCTAGCCGTTTAAGCACGTTTTAAGCCCATTTTGAGCCGTTTAACATCGTTTAACTCGTTTTAAGTGAGTTTTCTTATCATTTTACTTATAATTTAAATAGTAACCTCATGGTCCGAATTATTTAGGATTGAGACGAGTTTGAGCTTACGCGGTTTGACACGTCGGGTGATTTCGACTCCCCGGCCAGTTTGTGAGTGGACCCCCTTCCCTAACACTGATTTTATATTGTTTATACTCGCACTATCAGGACCCGCCCCAAATCCCCTTGGATTAACGTGGGACACGCCTGATCCCGTCTGACACGAAGTGTCAAACCAGGGAAAATCCCGTCTCTAGCCCTCACCGGGCTTCTAGAGTACGTCAGGATCATAGGAGAAGGAGTGTGATGTCTCGTCTCTGCTACAGCCCGCATCCGTTATCAACCTGAAGGGCATTAAAACATTAAAAGTCGTGAATGGACAAAACAATATTTTAATAAAACCATTTTCACGCAAAGACATTTATGCCCTTCATTAAAAGTATATGCATGCATTCAAAAACCGTTTATCAAAACGTTCATAAAACCATTTGTTAAATATATTCTCAAAACTTTTTAAGGGTTCATGCCCAGTCCCCATAAACCGTCATGACCCATAAAAACCTTTCAAGTGTTCATGTCGGTCTCCATAAACCGTCATGACCTATAAAAACGTTTCAAGGGTTCATGCCCGGTCCCCATAAACCGTCATGAACCATAAATCCATTTGGGTCCTCGACCTAAAATCACAATCTTAAAACCGTAAATCCATACATGTGAGAACTCAGCCCAAATCAACATACATGGGTCTCAGTCCAAAACCATTCTCAATGAAATACCAAAATGTACAATACGGGGTCTCCGCCCCAAACCATTTCCAAAACATCGAATACGGGGTCTACGTCCCTAAACCATTTCCCAAAATATCAAATACGGGGTCTACGCCCCAAATCACTTTCTAAAACATGGAACATAGGGTTTTCGCCCCAAACCATTTCCAAAACATCGAATACGGGGTCTACGCCCCCAAACCATTTTCAAAATATCAAATACGGGGTCTACGCCCCAAATCACTTTCTAAAACATGGAACACAGGGTCTCCGCCCCCAAATCACTTTCTGTAAAACCTCATACGTATCAATATACATATAACCCATCCGCGGCACTTCCGAGAAGATGCCAACTCGGGGGACACATCCCCTAGGGAACACATCCCCGATATAAGTCACTATAAATCTCTATACTAGTGTGCACACCACTCGGAGTCTCACTCCGAGTCTTCCCCCAGGAATTCTCCATTTGGGAGGCTCTATCTCTGGATCTAGTCCGAGCTCTATCTCTGGATCTAGTCCGATCATGTAACAACCCGTTCCGAGAATTTGGGGTTAGTAGAGTGATTAAGGTGTGATTAGTAAGGTTAATCAGGGGCTAGGTGGTCCCGAGGGGTCCGGGAACCTAGAATGACGATTTTGCCCCTGGGTCGGGCTGGCGAAATTAGGGGGGAAACGTTGACTTTTTATACGAACGGGTTTTGGTAAGTTGACCTAAGACCGTTAGATAGTTCTTGTTGTCCTGAGTTCGATGACAGGCGGCACGTATTCATCGGACTTACGAGGTGAAAGTTACGGGTCTAGGAAGTTTTGGTAAAACCGTAAAAATGTGTTAACCAGAAGGGTATTTTAGTCTTTTTGGGTTTATGGGGATTTGTGCAGAGAGAGAAGGAATGGACGGCTGGGAGTTAATCAGGTGAGATAAGGAGGGATGGGATGGTGACATGTGGCAAGTGTGTAGTGGGTTCTGGGGGATTCTACGGTGTGTGCACGGTCCTATTTTTGGAGTGTACCCGTGCCCGTGTTCGTGTTTGTGCGCAGAAGTAAACAGAAAACAGAGGGAGATCGTGAAGGAAATTGAGGGTGGTGGTGTGAGTGTTGATGAATTGTGAGTGTGTGAGGGTGATCAGAGAGTGAGAGGGAAGCAGTGAGAGAGGTTGACGGTGTGGTGGTTGTGTGTGAAGGTGTCAAGAGCTGCGAGGAAAACCAGGGGTAAAAGCAGGGAGGTTGTGAGGATTGTGGCGGTGACGGCCGTGTACGGGGTAATTGGGACCGTGGTGGTGTCGTGCGGGTTGCGAGGAGTCAGCCACTACCAGCAGAGCTCACGACGGCGACAGGTTGCAGGTAATTTCTATTGCCCCGTGTTCATGCTCTGTTTTGGCCGTGAACTTCAAGTCGGAAGTTGTGGCCTGAGAGGTTGAATCGAAGAGTCTAGGGGAGTTTAGGGAGTTAGTTGAGTCCAGGGCGTCCTTTGGTTGAGCTGCCGTGACGGGAGGTGCACGGTGGAGGTCGGTACGACGGAGGGACTCTGTGTGCCCTGTTTTCCCGTTTTGGTTCAAACCAAGAATCGTGATCCTAGAGACTGAGTCGAAAGTCTAGGCGAGTCGGGTTAGGTTCCTTGAGGTTCTAGGAACCGTTTGGTCTTGCCACCGTGAAGGGAGGTTACCTGGGTGGCCGGATCGTGAAACAGAGTTTGGGGAGGTTTGATTTCGAGCTTGAGACGACGGGTAGGAGGCTGTGTCGAGGTGATTGGAGGATGGGGATGCTTAGAGTAAGGTTGGACGAAGCTTTAGGTGAAGAAAGGGAAGGAAATCGTGCAGGTACGGCGGAGAACCGTTGACGCCGGTTCAGCTGTAGCCTACTGTGTTGAACCGGGTCGACGTGAGGTTGACGGTGGCACTGTAGCAGGCGCGTGAGGGCCACGCGCAGCCACTTTGGGCGGCACGTGGAGGCGCGTGCGGCGGTTCTGGGAGAAACGGTCAACATAGTTTTTGGTCTAGGAGTTGTTGTGAGTTCAATGGAGTTGGTTTCGAGTCGATCGGAAGTCGTTTGAGTGTAGTTCCGCGAGGGTGAATGTGTAGGGTCCCGGGGTTTTAGATCTTTGGTCCGGGAATGTTTGAGGGCTTTTAGGTGAGTGTTCGTAGATGTGTTAGTGACGTAATTTGACGGTGTTTGACAGGATCGGGATTTCCCGAGGGAGCCGAGGAACGGGCTGGACGTTCGGGACGCGCGTAGGGCTCAGTACTGTGAGTGGACCCCTTCTCTAAACTTGAACATGCATAACTGCTTTCTATAATGGTTTTATGGTTTTAATCATGATTTTATGTTTATCGAATATGTTTGGTTGGTTTTGCATTATTACACGTTTTTCGAGAAAAAGACGGTTTTGGCACGCTTTTCGAGAAAAGGGTAAAGTTGGAAATGTTTTTGGGATTTCAAGGGATTTTGGAACATGCTTTTGAGAATCAAGGTTTTGGTTTTGAAATCGAAATTGACCATTGGACTTTGGTGCAAAGTTGGAAAGTGGACTCCGGATTTGGGTTCGGAATGACGGTTCTGGATGCCGGAAGGGCATCGGACCAGTGATTTCGGATTCGGGTTTGGATGTGGATTTGGTAAGTGGTTTTTAAATGATTTTGGGATTGGATTTGCTGGATCTGGATATTGGGTTTAAAGACCCGGATATATGTGACGGGGGACCGGCCGGATTGGGTTTAAAGACCCGGATTGAGTTTAAAGACTCGGGAGTTTAAAGACTCGGATATATATTGATTTTCCCCCGTAGGCCTTGAGTTTAAAGACTCGGGAGTTTAAAGACTCGGATATGATTAAGGCCTGGATTGAGTTTAAAGACTCGGGAGTTTAAAGACTCGGATAGGTCCAGCAGGTTTGATCGGGAAAATGATGTTTTGGTGATTATGGTTTTGATACCTATGCTATGGTTTCTTATGGTATTTTATAGTGTTTCTGTTTCTGATGATGTTTATAATGATTATTTTTATCAATGTGTTTATAACTGTTGGTTATGCATGTGGTTTCAAAACGGAGGGTTAACTCGGTTTTCTTGTAAAATGGTTTTTGAACTTTTGTACTTTTGGTCCACTCACATTTTCTGTTTTAAATTGCCCTCCAGGTTGTGGAGCTAGCGCGGGGTCTTGACGTCGAGGCAGAGTCTGAGGCATAGAAGCGACGTGAGGGATCCTAGAAGAGTTTAAAATCTTCTGTGTGCGTGTACTTTCTCGGTTTTTATTTTCCTTGTAATGTAGTGCTATGCTCTGTAAACGATACGGATTTTGGGATATTTTGTAATTACTCCTGCGTTTGACTGGGTTCGAGTGAGTATTCCTTAGGTGTTGTGTCGGGGAGTCAGACGGGAGCGGGATTTACCTTGGGTTTCGGGGTGAAACCGGGGTGGGTCCTGACAGATCATCTCTCCGAAATCTATTCCGGGACCACATCATATCTCATAACTCCCACTCCTAGAACGGGATACCTATGGGGATACCCATTCTGGTCTGTGGATCGTGACTCTCTAGGTCGACGTCTGGAGGAGACCATATAATCATATGGAGGGTTCATATACATTTTCCAAATACTTTCTTTCTTTCTCAAATCACAATCAAATGGGTCTCGTGCCCGATTTCATATTTCCAACTCCAAAACTCATTCATCAAACCATCATTGAAAACCTAGCACGTACAAGCATCGTATAAAACCAAAAATCTCGAAATACGTGCAAATACGTAAATCCTAGGCTACCACAAACAAATGCACTCATGGCATCACAAAACATGTTCTAAAACAAATATAAAACATTTATGCATGCATCAATTTCGAAAGAAGGGTCCACTCACAGACTGTATGAAGCCGCCCTCGATACGCATGTCAAAACGTCTTCCCGGGCCAATCGTCATCTATGGAATTCCCGAACCTGTCCAAATTAATTTAGAGGGTTACTAACTACTTAAATAACCCGTCACTAAAGTCCCGTAATTTTCTGAAATTTCTAACTATTTTTAAACGCGAACCTAAACCTTCGGACATCCCGAACTATATCGAAACGATGTCTGATTAACACAAAACCAGTCCCAAAATGTTCGATACATCGAATAGATGAAATTACATATTGGAAACTTCCCCAAAGAAAGGCTCACACGCCCTCACACGCCCCAAGAATGCACTACGCGTGGGCCTCACGCGCCCACTGTGTAGTCATCTTCTCCATGCGACTGAATCGGGTCCGGCTGGTTCACTGGTTCGCCTAGACCGGCGTGACCGGTCCGACCTGGTTTCTCATCCAATTTTAGTCTGTTTGCTTCCAATCCAATTCCAAAATTCCTATTTTCTCATTTCATATCTGTTCTAATCAAGAAACCTAAGAAAAACCACCTAAAACCCACGGTTTGATTTTGTTCCTCGCGGTCCAAGATTTTCAGAAATTCCCCAGGCTTCCTCAGTCGTGAAACCACCACCAAAACCTCGCTAAAACCTTCCTAACATCATAATAAACCCATCCTAATCAACCAAAACTGTCCCTAACGTTTGAAATTGAAAATACAAGAAAATGGGCATAACCGGGCTTACCGTGCAATCGGGTTTTCTTGGCCATCACCACCGTGCACGGCGGTCCAGATAGCCTCCAGCCACCTTCCGCCTCCTCTATCTCTCCCTCTCAGGTCCTCTGGCTCATGGTCAATTAACAAGGTAAAGGGGATGGGTTATGAGATCAGGTTAGTATTTGGGTTTGGTATGCACGAACAAAGAATGAAGATGATATGCATGAATGAAAGTGGATGGGCAATGGATGGATGACAAGTCTCATTCATCCATTGGACTGACCCAAAATATCTAGGCCCACACTAAAGACAAAACTTAAGTCGTCTCGTAAAACGCGCAATAGTACTTTCGAACTTCCGTGAACCGTAACTTTCTTGTCGAACATCCGAATTCGACGTACCGCCTGCCTACGGATTCGTATCGTCTCAATCTATGTAACGGTCCTCGGCCATCGGACCTCCCAGGTCAAATGTAACACCCCGGAAACTCGATGATTTTAATATTATAATTTAATGTGTGAATTGACGCTTTTACCTTTGTGATTGGTATGGCCAAATTGTTGACTTTTTGATTGGTGGGTTAAATGGACTTTGACCTATGACTGTGACGTAGTTCGGGACGTCACGAGTTCATAGACAGGTGGCACGTCCAATTCGGACGATCAGGGGAGAATTTATGACTATCGGAAGTTCAGGGGCATTACCGTAAATTGGACGGTTGGGGCGAAAATGTTGACTTTTCGTTTGACAACTAATTTCCACGCAACTCAAGGACTGTTAGGTAGGTCTCGACGTCCTGAGTCCGTAGACAGGCGGCACGCCGAAATCGGACTTCGTACGGGGAAGTTATGGTCAGAAACGTGAAATCGGGAGGTTCGTGTCTCGGTTTTCGTGTCAAATATTTTATTCTGGAAATCTGATTGGAGGACACTTGGTGAGTGACAAGTGTCACTCACCCATTGGTTAGATTGGATCAAGCTCCACTAAGCATTTATTTATAATTTAAATCACCTTTTAATCACAGCCCTTGATCTGAAAATCTCCAGATCTAATCCTCACCATTGAATCTTAAGTCAGATTCAATCCTGGCCCTTGATTTCTTATGCATATTCTGTATTAAAACCATGCGACCATACACCTACATGTTCATTCTCTCAACCCGATTAGCACGGTTACCTCTTGGAACAACCCACCAGCACCTCACCACTCAACCTCACACCCCAGGCAACCAACAATCACCTCCAGACACCGGCCACCACTCCACGGCCACCCTGCACGGCCGGATTTCCCCCAGACCCGAGAAGAAACCCGAACAACCCAAACCACCCAAACCATCCAAACCTTCACACCTGGATTCGAACCAACGTACGGTTGGGTTCACTGTGAAGACAGGACGGCCCAGGAACTAAACTAGGCGGCGTACGGCGGCGACACGGTGGCGGTAGGACGAAAAACCCGTGAGTGCCCGATTTCCTTCCCTACTTCGAAACGTCCGTTTTTGACGTTGGAATTATTTGGTTGTTGTTATGACACATTTAGGGGACCTTGACGACCAGTTTGAACCAAGGACCGTGGCTGGAAACTCGACGACTCGCTGGAGAAGATAACCAGAACCGGCAGCCAACCTTCCCGTCGATTTTCAGGTAGTTTATTCAACCTAGAATCTAGTTTTATTTGCACAGAACCATTGATGAGGTAGAGACGAGTCCATAGGAACAAATCCCACCTGAAATGGTGGTCGGAATCACGATCTGTGATCGGGTTGAGCCGTGGGTCTACGGTGACCCGGTTACTGTAGCTGATGACGTCATCATGCTGACGTCAGCAGTGACGTCATGATGACGTCATCATGCTAACGTCAGCAGTGACGTCATGATGACGTCATCATGTCAGAAACTGTCAGACCATGGACCAATGGACTACTGACACGTGTCCTCTGACACTGTCAGTGATGACGTCATGCTGACGTCAACAGTGACGTCATGCTGACGTCTGCAGTACTGTAGCACAGTTGACCAGAGGGTTGACCAGGCGTGTGGGAGCGCGTGTGAACAGTACTTTTGGTGGGACCACCACCATTCTTTAGGTTTCGACGATCCGGATCCAATGGTGGTGGTTTCGGGTCGATCAGAGATCATTAACTTGGTCAAAATGAGGTTTATTGCCTTGGAAAGCGCGTTCGGGCGGCTTTTCCGGGCCAGTTTCGGTCTAGCGTTTCATGGTTAAATGTTAGGGGTTTGTAGTGACCTTTATGTATACTTTGGATATGACAGGGACTGTACAATTGTACCTGAACGAGGGTATACGTTCGGTTTTCAGCAGGATTGTACTGTGAGTGGGCCGTTTTCCTTAAACCCTTGCGTGCATAAATGTTTTCTAGTTTACTTATATATTTATTCACATGCTAAAAACAAATAACGGTTTTGATGATATGGAAATTATGGTTATGGCACGTTTCACGGTATTTGGGCTTGAGACCCGTCTGATGAAACTTAAAGATTGGCTTGGATTTTATCTATGTATATATATGCTTTGCATGTGGATATCAATAAAATGTATTTGGTACTGCACTGTATAGATACATTCATATGATACTGTCTCCTCCAGATGAGGTACCCCGGAGTGGTCACGGACGTCTAGAACGTCCAGCGTCTATGACGCTAAGCATCGGGGATGCTGTACCGGAACGGGGTTCGGGGATTGAACTCGGAATTGAGACCCGAGTGGCACGCGTAGCCTTGTGATTGTGACCTTATTGGACGTCAGGGACGTCAGACATCGGGGATGTCGGGATTGGAGTGTATAGTGCAGTGACTAAAATTATACTTATGGTTTTTATTACATGCCTTATGATTCATGTTATATGATTTATGGTTTTAAATGGTGATGCATGCATGTTTGGAAAACGGAAGGGGTAAATTATATGTTTTACTTATCAAATGATTTTATAAACTTGAGTTTTGGTCCACTCACCCTTAATGTTTTGGTAACCCCTCCAGGTCATGATACTGAGGTAGAGGAGGAACCTGAGGCTGAGGCATAGATCTACTTCTGCGTACCTGAACCTCTGCTGGGTGGTTTACCCGCAGGTTTATGTTAGAGTCGTGCTCGCAACTTGTAATTTTGGATTTCATCCCTTGTCTGACATCTGTTTAATTCGGATTTGATGTATGACTTTAATTTGGTTATTTATGCATTTGATGTTTTGAGGTTAAAATTGGTATGAATTATTGGGTGTCAGACGGGAGCAAGGCACGTCCCCTTGTGGTCCCTGTGGGATCGGGGCGGGTCCTGTCATCAAAAGTCAACTATTTGCTCCTATTCAACCAAATTACCAAAATGCCCCCAAACTTCCGAAAATCATAACTTTTTCCTCAGACGTCGGAATCGGGAGTGCCACCTATCTATGAATTCGTGACGTCCCGAAATACGTCACAGTCATTGACCAAAGTCCATTTGACCGCCTAAACAAAAAGTCAACGATTAGCCTATTCCCGGGATAAAATCGTCATTTCGCCCGAACGTCCTTTAATCCTCGTCTAATCCCCGATTAGTCTTGCTAATCAGTCATTAATTTTTTATTAATCTCGCTGATTCGGGACGGGTTGTTACACGCACGTTCTACGATACTACACTTATGATACTTGTTAGGCATGCATATCTTGTTGCATATTAATTGTGGTATATGATTGTGATGAATAGTTTAGTATACTTACCCGGTTATTCTGATATACTATAATACGATATGGTAACTATGCATAGTTGTATGTATCGAGTCACATATTGGATTGCATTTGAGTCCCTAGGGCATTAATGAGATTGAGATGTTAAAACCCACTTAGGATTCGCTAGTGTCTAGTACCCGTGTGTATGGCCACAGATCAGCCTCCACATGATTGATCACCTGCACCGCTCGTAATACTTGTTAAAAGTGTGTCAGCTTGTTCCCCGAGCTCTAGGGGACATGAGGTGATGGTGCATGGCACCCAGCTTCCACATGGTCGAGGTACTGAGCAAAGATACTCAGTGTTAGTTACGAGTGTGAGACTCGAGCAACTCATGAGCAATTACGATGTGGGTTGATATTGTGATGTATTTATGGTTTCTGCATGGCTCATCAGTCGTATTGTTTAAATTATCATTAAATGATTGTTAATATTATTCCTCGTATTACGTGCAAGTAAGGATTGAAATATCGATATCGACGGATATATCGCTAGTCAAATTTACGGATATTTCGCCCCAAATATCGATATCGATATCATTTACGGTAAAAAAAATGACGGAAATTCGGTCTTAAAGTTGGAAATTTGGAATGAAATTTTGGGAAAAACTTAAGTACCCAATAATAGTTATATTTGACTAATAAAAATGATAAAATAACTTTGCTATAATAAATATATGATGAATAATACGATACAATAGGATTGTGCCAATGATTAATAATATAAAATTTTAAACAGAAACATAAATTGAAATGAATTACTATAATTGAATGTTAATATAGTTAAAACATAAAAATAAGCATATAATAATGGAGTTTACATTTACATAATAATTTAGAAATTTGGGGAATTTGTATTTACATAATAATTTTAAAAATTGGACATTAATTAGTGAAAATTGGACGTAAAACGAATTCTTATTAATCGTATGCTCATCTCATATTTGTCTAAAATCCATTAATATTCAAATTAACCATTCAAGTAAGTTTCTTCAATTCAACATAATTTACTTGAATTGAATTCAACATAATTTGTTTCAAATTAATCATCTCTACTCTACGAAATCCTACCATTCAATATAATTTGCTTAAAAATTCATTAATATTTAAATTAACCTTATATTTATATTCCCAATTTTTTTTTATATCAAATACTAATTTAAATATAAAATATATTATATTAGATATTTAGAAATGTACTCATATGGTATCCAATTAACTTGAAAGTTGTACCAATAAACTCAGAAAAAATAAAATAAAAAATATTTCATGTTGGACGGACGGCCATCAGACGCCGCCACGCGCCGGTGGTAGTGTCTGTGCATGGTGGCCACGCGCTTGCATAGTGTTGTCCCTGACCTCCAGTCGAACCCGGTTCAAACCGGTTCGTTGGTTATCCGGTTCGATCAGACCAGCAAGACCGGTTCTCAGCCAATTCTACCTCGTTCCACTCTCATTTTCCTCCATTCCCTTCGTCTAACAATTTCCTATCGATCTATGGGCTCAAAACTAGAAAACCAAGCCTAGAAATTACCTTCTTGACTGATGAACAACCGACCAACTTTCCTCTGCCCAGTTCTCGTGATTCCGGCCACCATTAGCCGTGATTCGAAGTCCAATAGCTTGGTCTCAACCTCCAGAACATGTTCTAATCATCAAAATCGATTAACAATTGAGATTATTATTTTCAAACGAAAAATAGGGTCGTGGCCACCGTTGGACTCTGGACCGTCCAATATCGGTAATTTTTGTCACTATCACCTGAAATCGACGATATCCGTCGATAATACCCGAAATTGGCGATATTGGGGGAAGAATTACCTTCACCCCCTCGTTAGCTGCCATCGACCAAAATTAACGAAATTTGGCAATATTTTCATCAGTGCGTGCAAGTATATTATGCCATCTTTGGGATTTTAATAAAAAAAAATGAGGGGTTAAAGTGTGTTTTATTTAAACTATGATTTTACATTGAAATAAGCATCGGGGTCCACTCACCCTTATGTTTTAAACCTCTCAGGTGTTCGTTGGAGTGCACGTACTTCGAGAAGGCACGGACGTTACTTTGACACTCACTCTCGTGCTTGGAGTGAACTGGTGAGGTGATTGGGTATCTACATGTAGTATGTACTGTATGATCATCAATTTAGTCGTCCATGCTCTAAGTTTTCGTTGTTGGGTTAAATGTGATCTGTTTTCACGAGTTACGTTTCACCTGACCTTTATAAAACACAATGTTTATAATTTAAATGGCTTCATCATCTGGACGACATCGTCCAGATGTCGGCCAATACTCCTCGGTTTCAGTGTCTTTTCAGACTTTCCGAATCGGGGTGTGCCACAATAAGGTAAATGAAGTTAGAATCTGGTCATGAGGATAAATCTGATGAAGAGCAAGATGAACTGAAGGACCAGATTTCAAGTCCAAAAAGAGGCTAGGAAAACTATGATCCACATGAAGGATCTATAGAAAGCTTGTCAATGCGTTCTTTATTCTGTATTCACGTCAATTTGGTTGCTTATTGTTTTTTCCAACAATTTTCAGGTTTTCCAGAGTCTTCATAGTTAATATAGCTCATTCTTATATTTTTGGGATTGCAATGTACGAATAATTTTGTTTTTTGTTTTTTGTTGATTTAATAAAAGAATCATGTTTGATGGATTTGTTATTATTCATTGAAATAAATTTATATTTGAATCGTCGTCAAGTGCTCAAGGAATTGACACACAAATGTCATTTTCTAATAAGATTATAACTGTCATCTATGTGAGTGTCATCTATTTGAATAATATCAAACGACACTTATTAACTGTCATCTATTAGGCTAATAGATGACAGTTTTCATAAAAACTGTTGTCTGATGCACACACATAGGCAACAGTTTTTTTTTCTGAAAATTATTGTCTATTAGCATATTAGACGACAGTTAATAAGTGTTGTCTAATATGATTCAAATAAATGACACTCACATAGACAACACTTTTTTTTTCAATTAGATGACAGTGAAAAACTGTCATCTAATTGACAAAAAAGTGTAAAACTAAATCTATAACAATTTCTAACAATTTCTCTTACGCCGGTACAGGGCCGGTCCAATAAATTGGAGGTTTATGTCGAAAATTATAAAAATGCCCCTATAATATATATTTACATATACAAATTTAATAATTTTTCAAATTTCAATATTTTTTTCATCCTTCTAGCAATATACCAAAAAAATTCAAGAATTTAAGTATATTAATTATACATAGAAAATATAGTTATTTTTGTAATATTATATATTTTTTTTAAACGGTGAAATTTTATCAAAAAAAATTAGAGTTAGAGTATTAATAACTTTATAAGACAAGCTATATAACTATATATTAATCAGAATAAGTCTTATAATATTTCAAGAATATAGATCAATTTTTTAATAAAATATTTCTTCAAATTCGATTTAAATATTTTTCAAATTTTTAAATATTCTTTTATTTTTTTCCCCATAAAAATAAGACAAATTTAAAAATTTTAGGCTCTCTTTGTTTGTGGGCCCAGGGCGGTCGCCCTTTCCACCCTAGGCCATGGTCGGCCCTACGCTGGTAGTATAGATATCAGTTTACAGGATAAGGGTAAGTTTAAAAGACTATCTTAGGAGAATTTTGAGTATTATAAATATATATATATATATATATATATATCACGCATGATACCAAACATTATCTAGCTTGAATAGGGATTGCGTTGTTTTAGGTTTGTGTCGTATTATAAATTATATTTTATTCAAATATATCCAACTCAAATTTAATGTGTTTAATAATTGTGTCAAGAATATCCAACTCGAACCCGACTGATACCAAACCTTATCCAGCTTGAATAAGGATTGCGTCGTGTTAAGTTTGTGTCGTATCATAAATTATGTTTTATTTAAATATATCCAACTCAAATTCAAAATGTCCAACTCCAACCCGACTCAACTAGGTAATCCTTGTAATGCATTTAATATATTGGTCGTATTCAGCACTTAATTAACCTATTACATGTTAGCCTAATTAACCTGATTAATGTGCTTAACCTATTTAAATTACAAGATTTAAAAGGTATATAACTAGTTAAATAGGTAGATTATGAGTTAGTAATTGACTCGTGTATTAAACAGGTTAATATATAGATCATTATTGGGTTAACATGTTGACCCGAAATATAGCTACTCGTTTATTACAAATATTAAAAGTCATTATATAAGTTAACATATTGACTCAAAATCCACACATTTATTAAATGTGTTATAACAGATTTATCTAAAAATGATCAAAAGTTTTAATCATGCAAATTGATACAGATAAATTTTATGCGGATTTCGATTCGCACATTTAATTGTATAAAAAACTACACACTTATATATAAGAGAAAATAAATTGTATGCGGATTTCGAGTGACGTATTTAATCATATAAAAACTAGCTACTACTCGAAGATGATCGATCATAACAATTAATTAGCAACCAATTAAAAATTAATCCTTGTAAATTTGGTTCAATGTCTACCAAGTTAACTCTTCTATTATTCATCCTTTCAACCCTTCTTCTCTTTATCCAGCTCAACTTCTCCGCCGCCCAAACGGTGGTTAAAGACGGTTACTGGTTTCCATACAGCGGCTTCCCGGCCTCCTCCATAAACTCCACCTATTTCACCCATCTTTTTTGTGCATTCGCTGATCTTAATCCCACCACTTACCAAGTCAAAATCTCTTCCTCAAACTCAACCCCATTCTCAGCCCTCACAAAAAGGGTCCAACAAAAAACCCTTCAGTCAAAACCTTAATATCCATTGGCGGCAGAAATGCCAATTTCGCCACCTTCGCCACCATGGCCAGCCAAGCCACCCGCCGTAGATCATTCATCAACTCCTCCATCACACTAGCAAGGTCTTACAACTTCCACGGTCTTGACCTTGACTGGAAGTACCCATCTTCAAAGGCAACTCTACTAGTCAGTGTTTTTGTAGTCTAACCAACGTCAAATATGTAAGTATAAAAACTAACAGTCATCTCCTGCCTCCAGCCAGGTCTGTAACTCAGGTTTTCAGACCTGATGACATGACCCGACTAAATCTCCTTCTTTTTACGTCCAATTTTAACAAATTAATAGTGCAACTTCATCGTTTTGATCCCAGAAAAGGATATTTGGGCTCAAAACAAGAACAAATATCGAAATTTCGGTCAATATCTTTCCCCCCTTCTTATGTGCCGTCGGCCTAAATTACCAAAATTTTGGTGAAATTTTGCTGAAATATACCGATATTTTCATCCATAATCTCGAGAGAATTTTTCTTGTAAAATTATTTATTTTTCTTTGGTGAGTGCACAAATTCCAAGCAAATTCTATTGATTGCTTTTTTGACCCAATGATATTCTTTTCATTGGTCCAAATCGCACGATTACTCTTTAATTACTCAATTTCAGTGCTAATCTATGAACTAATCGTATAGAAGACTAATTTGGACGGGATCATAATTACAATTTATCATTATTGCAGCTGTCCAACAAACAAAGCCTTATCAACAATGATCAAATTTTGAAAAGGAGGCCATATTATTGCGTGATATACTTTCTTTCATCTAACACTTGATGAATCCCATCATCTTTATTCCCATTTAGTCTTCTTTCATCTTTCATTTGGTCCCCTCCTCTACGGCTCAACCCTAAAGGCAAGTTAACGATAGAGTACGTATTATCAATCCATCTATTAAATTAATTTACTCTTTTTTTTTGGTGGTAAAATGATACTTCATTAGTTAAGACTAATATAAATGTTTATATTGTTAATTAAAATGTTAAATAACCATACGTGCTCTAGCCTTTTTCATTTCAAACAGCGTTTAAAACGCTTATTGAAAATTATAACTTCATGATATTAATTTAACCAATCCCTCATTTTAGTTTATGTAATTTCAATTTAATCGATTTTAATCTTGTAGTTTCATACTCATAGCAATTCAAAGATATAACTGAATTTGCTTTCAATTCGGATTAAAAATATGCTCCTCACATAAATGGGTATTTCATATAGGGTAGAGTTATATTTCCGGATAACAATATAGGTTAGATTTACATACCCTTTTTTTTTCTCGTGTTATAACTTAAATTGAAAAATAATTTTCAAGCATCAAGTACTAAGAAAATTAAAGAATAAGGATATGTAATTGTATTCATTAAAAAAACACACACACACATATATATATAATTGTAACATGATGAAAATATCATTTTATAAGTAGAGTACATGAATATTTTGTTAACTAATTAAATAGAAATTTGACTATGTTCTTAAATTACTATGAAATTAAAATTGGTCAAATTAAAACTATATAAACGAAAAGAATAAATTTGAGTAAACTAGCTAAATCAAAAGTGACTTTTGAACTTTATATTCTAATAGCTAAGTCACCTAATATTTACTCAATACAATTTGTAGGCTAACAAAATGGGAGATGTGACATTAGACTTTTGTGTACAATTGTGCAGACACCACTTTTGTAACTTTTTAATTTTCATCATAATTTCTTAATCAAAATTAGATGATTTGGATGTAGAACTAATAAGTAGTCTATTATTTAAAATAAGAGTATTAGGGTTTGTTTTTCTTTATAAAAATAAGAGTCATATGTTCTCATTTAAATAAAGAAAATTAAGCAAATCCTAGTAATTAATTGGGCTCGCAAAACCAACTCAAGACAGGACTACAAGCCCAAAAAAAATTCCTAATAGTTAATTGGGCTCGCAAATCCTAGTAGTTATTCTAGCAATGCTTTCTATTTTAACAAAATATTAATATTTTATTAATTATTAAGTTAATCGAATATATTCAAGTTATCACTCTTTTAATTATTTTTAATGAAATTCATTCTAAGAAATTCTTACTTTTTTTTAAATTTAGGAATTTAAATTTATCATAATAACAAAATTCTATAATATGGACTATATTAGAGTTTTTTTTAAAATCAATAAATTAACAAAAAACAATATTAAGAATTCTATCGAGATGTCCTTAGTAGCAATGGCGGAGCTATATTTTTTAATATAATATATGTGTGACGACCCGAAAATTCGAAAAAGGAAAAATTGGAAAAATTGGAAGGAAATGACAATTTTGCCCATGGAACTGGGCGAATAGTTGATTTTTGGTTCGAGCGGTCAAATGGACTTTGATCGATGACTGTGACGTTGTCCGGGATGTCACTAGTTCATAGACAAGTGGTACGTCCAATTCCAACATTCGAGGAGAAAGTTATGATGTTCGGAAGTTTAAGGGTAATTGGTAAATTAATTAAAAAGGGGTCATTTGTTGACTTTTTGATCGGGACCTTGTATGGACTTTCCGGAAGTACCGTTGGATGGGTCTCGGGACGCTGAATCTTTAGATAGACGGCATGCGTCAATTAGAGTTCGGATGAAATATTTATGGGCTTGAGAAAGTGAAGGGCAATTTGGTAATTTGTCAAAGAGGGGCAAAATGGTAATTTGGATATGATGGCTGAGTACTTGTGTTGATGTTGTTTTAACCAAAAATAGACATCTGTTATTGTCGAATTGGGCGTGGGAATGCCACAAGGTGACATTTGTCACTTGTAAGATTGAATTAGTGGCCTGATATGAGGAGATATTTGTGTTTGAAATATCAGAACCGTGTGTGCGTGTGTATTATTTGAATAAAAACAGGGGATGTATATAATTGATGCAAGGTGTTCATACCATATCGGCCCAGACCGAGCTTGAAGCTCATACTGACTACAGGCACAGCCCATTGCCAAAACAGTACCAGTTCGGACCAATCTTGGAGGCCCAACCCTCTGCCTGGCTCGGCATGTCGGCCCAGACCGACCTAGAGGCCCAACCCTCTTCTGACACCATGCCACTAGCCGACTTTAGAGGCCCAGCCTGTAACAACCCGTCCCGAGAGCCGGGATTAGTAGCGTGATTAAGGTGGGATTATTGAGGCTAATCGGTGGTTAGGTGGTCCCGATAGGTCCGTAAGCATAGAATGATGATTTTGCCCCTAGTTCGGGCAAAATGTTGACTTTTAGTTCGGGTGGTCAAGTGGGTATTGACCAGTGATCAGGACGTAGTTTAGGACGTCACGAATCCCTAGGAAAGTGGTACGTCCGATTCCGACATCCAAAGAGGAAGTTGTGATGTTCGGACGGTTGAGAGCATTATCGTAATTTTGGTAAAATAAGGGGAATAGTTGACTTTTTGGACGATCGGGTTTTGGTACGTTGACCGAGGATGGTTAGGTAGATCTCGTTGTCCTGAGTTCGATGATAGGCGGCACGTATTCATCGGACTTACGATGTACGAGTTACGGGTCAAAAAAGTTAGTGGCAAACCTGTAATTTTGAGTTAAAAGGAGGGGCAGTTTGGTCTTTTGTGCTCTGGAAATTGTGCAGAGAGAGGGCAGATGGACGGCTGGGATTGAGCCACTGGGGAGAGAGTGGAGATGATGGTGACACGTGCTAAAGGTGTAGTGGGTTCTGGGGGGTTCTTGTGTGTGCACGGTCCAAATAATTGGGGTGCAACCGTGCAGTGTTCGTGGGTGTTCTTCGATTCAGAGTGAAACAGAGTGAGGCGGTGAGGAAAATTGAAGGGTGCTCGTGTGTGCTGATGAGTTGTGAGTGTGTGAGGGTGATCGGAGAGTGAGAGGGAGCTAGTGAGCTTGTTGAGAGGTGCAGCGAGTGTGTGTGAGAGAGTTGTGGGTCAGGGGAAATCCAGAGAAAACAGGGAGGAGGTGAGAGCTTGTGGTGGTGCGGTGGCCGTGGATGGTGCAAGTGAACTCGAGAGGAGGTTGAGACGGTTTTGTGGGCCCCAGGGAGCGCGGCGGCGAGTACGGCGGTGGACGATTTCAGGTAATCCCTCATCCCTGTGTATATGCTCTGTTTTGGCCGTGAACTTCAAATCGGAAGTCGTGGCTTGAGAGGTAGAATCGAAGAGTCTAGGGGAGTTTAGGAAGTTCAGTTGAGTCCAGGGTGTCTTTTGGTTGTGCTGCCGTGACGGGAGGTTCACGGTGGGGGTTAACACGACGGCGGGTACTCTGTGTGCTCTGTTTTGCCGCCGATGTTCGAACCGAAAGTCGTGAAGTTCGGGACTGAGTCGAAGGTTAAGGTGAGTTGGGATAGGTTCAAGATGGTCCTAGGAAGAGTTTGGGATGGCCACCGTGATGGGAGGTGACCTGGGTGGCCGGGAAGGAAAACAGGGGAGTTTGGGCCGTCTGGTTTCGAGCTTGAGTCGACGGTGTAGGGGCCGTGTCGAGGTCTAAGGAGGATGGGGATAGATAGAGTAGGTCTGGACGAAGATGTGGGTGAAAAGAGGGGTTGAATTGGTGGCCGGACGGCGGAGATCAGTTCTCGCCGGTTCAGTCTGCGGCGGCCGGTTTAGCACAGTAGACTCGAGGTTGAAGACGTACTGTAGCTGGCGCGTGAGGCCCACGCGCAGCCATTTTGGGCGGCGCGTGGGGGCGCGTGGGGCATTTTCCGGCGAACCTTCCAACATGATTTTTGGTCTAGGTGTTATAACGAGTCTAATGGAAGTGGTTTCGGGTTAATCAGACGTCGAATCGAAGTAGTTCCGCGAGGGTGAAGGCTTAGGGTCTCTGTTTATTATGTTTAGGATTCGGGGAATTTTGGGGAAAATTAGGTGAACCTTCGTGGACGTGTTAGTGATGTACTTTGGTGGTTATTGACAGGATCGGGATTTCCCGAGGAACGTGCTGGACGTTCAGGACGCGATTGAGGGCGCGGTACTGTGAGTGGACCCTTTCCTTAAACTCGAGCATGCATAACTGTTTTCTATACCTATGTGATTTCATGATTATTGAAAACGCTATGTTCGTTTTACGTATTTGCACGGTTTTCGAGAAAAAAACGGTTTTCAGCACGTTTTACGAGAAAATGGTGATTTTTGGAATATGAAGCTATGGTTTTGGGATTTCAAAGAATAAATAGTTATCAATGATTATAATGGATTTTGGAACATGATTTCGATGATCAAGGGTTTTCGACTTTAAAATCGGATTTCGGAAAGCGGGACTTGGTTTTAAAGTTGAAAAGTGGAATTCCGGATTTGGGTTCGGAATGACGGTTCTGAACGCCGGAAGGGCTTCAGACCGGTGATTTCGAATTCGGGTTTGGATGTGGATTTCAAAATGGTTTTCAAAATGGTTTTGGATTGGATTTGCTGGATCTGGTTATTGGGTTTAAAGACCCGGATATTGATTTGACGGGGGACGGGCCCAGATTGAGTTTAAAGACTCGGATATATTGATATTTCCCCCGTAGGCCTGTTGAGTTTAAAGACTCGGGAGTTTAAAGACTCGGATTATTGAGGCCTGAATTGAGTTTAAAGACTCGGGAGTTTAAAGACTCGGATAGGTCCAGCAGGTTTGATCGGAAAATGATGATTTGACGTTTATGGTGCTTATGATATGATTTTTATACCCGTTTTATAGTGTTTCTGTTTCTTATGATGTTTTATGGTGATTGATTCATAACTGTGTCGATAACTGGGTTATGCATGTGGTTTTCAAAACGGAGGGTAAAACTCGGTTTTCTTATAAAATGGTTTTAGAACTTTCTGTTATTCTAGTCCACTCACACTTTCTGTTTTAAATTGCCCTCCAGGTCGTGGAGCTAGCGCAGGATCTTGACGTCGAGGCAGTGTCTGAGGCATAGAAGTGACGAGAGGGATCCCAGAGTGTTTAAGTTTTCTTCCGCGTGCGTGTAATTATCATCAGTTTTTATTTCTTTGTAATTCATCATGTGCTCTGTAAAACTTTAACTTCGAGATTTATTGAGTGTTTTCTCCTGCGTCTGACTGTTTTTGTGTCGGGGTGTCAGACGGGACCAGGATTTACCTCGGGTTTCGGGGTGAAACCGGGGTGGGTCCTGAAAAATAGCCCCTGTCGGTCGGTGAGTCGGCCCAGACAAACCGGTCGGCCCAGTACTGCCGCCTAGCACAAGCCCAAGGGATCCAGGCCCACTCACGCGAACAAACCCTAGTCGGGTCTGGATGACACCTCCACGTGTCAGTCCCACAGCGAATTGACATTTGTCCCACATCGGGAAAATACAAATATTATATTCACCGCACCCGTACAAAGGGGGTCCATTTGTCATACAAAGGTAACTAAGCAATTTACTGTTCACAACTACTTTTACAGTATACTTTCAACCACCCTCTACACCTTAGACCGACCACTGACTTGGGTGTCATAGTACCTTTGGGCCGGTACCTCACCAGTGCCTATACTCTGACCGACCGACCAGTTTCCTTCCTTTTCAGGTTTACACAGGGCACGTGGCAGAACATCATTCGCTCCCTAAGTTGGCACATTTTGTGCATCAACACAAGGCAATCCTTAAGTCTCAAAACGGCAACTGTGTGGCTCCACCCATTCGAATTGAGAGGGTGTCGTCGTGAGGAAACCGAAAGGAGAAGGGAGGTAAAAAACCAGAAAACCCGAAACCCTTAATTAATAACTTAGAGTCAAATTTTGAATTAGCCGGTCAATTGATGGAATCAGAGATGTGGATGAGCTTCCAGAAGTCTAAACGAGTCGAATGGGATTGACAGTGAAGAAAATGGTGAAGAAATGAGCCTAGACGGCACTTGAGTTCAGTCATGGAAATCTCAGTTGAGTTGGAATGGTTAGAGGGATTAGAGCCTGAAATTGAGATTGGAAACATAGTTGAAGGAACCCTGCGAAGCTTCTGAGTAAGTCAATTTTAAGGAATCGCTGAGAATTGACAGAATCAAACGATGAACAGTACGATTACGTTCTTCGAATTCGAGTTCAAATCGAAGGGATTGAGGTAAGTTCGAACGTAATTGGATTTACAGAACCTAAATTAGATCTATGACGATGCTAATGGACAATTAAATTGTAGGAATTGATGTCGAATTTATGGGGATTGAATCGGGTCATTATGCGAGTTGCAAGACCCGTTTAACAGAGAACCGGGTTGGGACGACGACTGTAGCTGCACTGTAGCAGGCGCGTGGACTTCACGCGCAGCCACTCACGGCGGCGCGTGAGGGCGCGTGGGCACGATTCCCGAGGTGAGTTCAACATGACTTTTATCCTATTTAATGTAACAAACATTTTAGCACTGATTTCGAGGAAATCGGACACCGTTTCGATATTGTTTCGAAGGTCCGAAGGTTTATGTTACCTGTTTAATTAATATTTAATTCCTGCAAAATTATGAGGAATTAGTGTGATGTTAATTAAGTCGTTAGTGACCCTAAGTAATGATTTTGGATAGGATTCGAGATTCCTGGAAAATGTCAGAAATTGCGGAAATGCGTGCAGCTTGGAAAGCTAGCGGTTTGGACGGTGTGTGAGTGAACGTTTGTTTTATAAACTGATATGCATGCATAGTTAAATGTTTTACATGATTTATGGCATGATTTGAATTGCAATGATTTGGTATGATTATTTCTGGATTTAATGATTATTTTAATCGATGTCTTGGGCATGTTTTTCGAGAAAATGTGGAATTGCTGTTTTGGGCGAAAGCCTGGGATTTGAGTTTGGTTTTGACTTGGATTGTGAGTTGGGAGAGTGATTTAATGGATTTGTAATGTTTTTCGGCTATTTTACGGATTTATGTGAAAATAGCAACTTCGGTTGCGGTTGCACGAATTTGCGTGGAATTGATGATTTTGGGCTAGGCCCGGGATGTTAAAAAGGATGTTTTGAAATGTGTTGTGAGTTAAAGATGAATTGATGGAATTGAATGATTTTCGGATATGATTTTACGGATTTACATGCATTGAATTATTTAATAATTTTACGGATTTACGAGAGATGAGAAATAAGATTTGGGCATGAGACCCGGTGATAAAAGGTTTTGACATGGTTTTAATGATGATTTTGAAATAATGATTTTGATTGTGTATGATGTTCGATGCCCCAAGATGTGTAATTTCTGGGTAGACTCCGGATGTGTAATTCCGGGAGGGACTCCGGATGCGGGATTCCCGGAGGGACCGGATGTGTAATTCCCGGTGAGGCTGGATGTGTAATTCCCAGTAGGGCTGGATGTGTAATTCCCAGAGGACACTCGGATGTGTAATTCCCAAGCTATATGTTTTATTGTATGATAAAATGGTTTTATAAAATGGTTTTATGAAATGATTTATATGTTGGGCTTGAGAGCCAGAATTTGATGTTTTCATGAGATTGGCTAGAAAGCCGGTGATGTTTTTCATATGTTGATTTTATGCATGCATGGTTTGATATACTGGAGGGTAAATGATGTATTTTGATAAATGTGTTTTAAATTATATTTTTTTTGTCCACTCACACCTTTCCTGTTTTGATGACTCTCGAGGCGGTGGCACGATGTCCGGGGCTGATCGAGAGGCGGAGGCATGAGCGGAAATCAGTGCAGCTATCCCTTGTCTGACAGGTGCTGAAGGGTAGTTTCAGGACTTCAGTTGACTTGTCAGACGGGAGCAGGACCGGACACGATTATCAAAATCTAGTTGGGACGGGTCATATCAATATGTATAAATATATTTTAATTAATTAATTAAAAATTTATTAATATGTAAGAATTATTATATAATTATAGTTAATTATATATTTTGAGATTCACATCTAATTTGAAAATTCAATTTTATGCTTCCTAATGCACATATATATCATTATCATATATGATTTTTATATAAAAATTATAGTAATATTTTTATATAAAATTACATAGTTCGTATTATAGTTAATTTTATTTTTGAATTTTCTAAATTTTACAAATATATATTATGTTTTAATACTTTAGTTATAATTTATTTTGGCGTGCAATGATTTCACTGAATCATACCAACTTACAAAACTGTACTCATCTTTTGGTAAAATCTTTTCATTTCATTGGCTCAACCAACGCACAATCAAGAATGTTGACTCTGACACTTCTGCTGCATTCAAGGGCCCTCCAACTCGTTGACCAAATCTGCACCGTCCATTTAACCACCCCCACCCCTCCCTTGTGATCGAAACCGTTCACTTTTTTTCAGTTTCTTTTTCGGAAAATAACTGGGGTTTATAATAAATCACGAACATTGAAAATTCATCAATGTGATCACAGATCAATGATCTATGATTAACTTCCATTTGCAGCTCAAGGGTCACTAATTCATTAATACGAGTTAGTGGTGAAAGCATGAGAGATTTACCGTTAAATGGATGTTAATGGAAAATTATTTATCTTAGGAAAAAATTAACTGATTAAATGACCACTTGGTAATCAAAATAATCAAACTTTTTTTATGACAATTATTAAATTTACTGAAAAACGAGCGCATTCCATGTAAAGTAATAATAATGAATAAGCTTTGTAGAAAGTATAAACGAGGGGCTTTCCACATAATCTATGAGAAGGAAGGACAAATATGGGATTTCACAACTTAGCTTATCGAAAACAAGGGGTCTTCGGCCTTCCCCATGAACTGATAAAAATAGAGACAATTGTATTTGAGCATGACATGTAGATATAGTCGTATCTATCGTCATCAATAATTTATATAATCTTGTCGATTACAAAATACAAAATAACATAACATCATCTTCCTAAATATTATTATTCCTTAGAAAGAATCAAACCAAGTGAAGTATACACACGGAATAACAACAACAATGTTAATAATGTCTAATTCTGTTTTCAGGTTCTGATTGAGGACGGAGGACGACGGCTCTTTTTCCAGCTCACCCGCGTAGATCGGATCTATTTTCTCCCTCCTCCTTCCAACTTTAATTTCGTCGGACGCCACCTGCTTTTGCCCTTTCCATCATCCCCAGTAAAAAATCGCACAAGCCAAAACCCCCCACCCTCAAAAAAATTTGAACTTTATTTGTCTTTTGACAGCAACAAAAGACCCAAAAGGAAAACCCCCAATTATTATCGGTTTCTTCATTCCATCATGAACAGAAGAGATAGAAAACCCAGCAAAAACACAAACTTGCGATCTTAGCAACTGCTTGAAGCTGGGTTTGCGTTCATGGGCAATGTAACGTCGGGTGTGGCTGCAAAGTTTGCATTTTTCCCACCAGACCCACCGACATATGATGTTTACAAGGACGACGGAGGCAAGCTTGCGTTTTCTGGAGTTTCAGCTGATAAAAACATGGAAGTGCATTTGCTTGATACAAAAGGAGGCAACAAAATCGTTGCCACGTTTTGGAGACACCCTTTTGCAAGGTTCACGCTTCTTTACTCGCATGGAAATGCCGCTGACTTGGGTCAGATGCACGAGCTCTTCATTGAGCTCAGGGCTCACCTTCGTGTCAATATTATGAGGTATCAAATATCAATTCATTCCTTCCTTTTATTGATGTTCCATTTTTTTTCCTCTTGAATCTTTTAATTAATATGATACCTTGATTTTGGTCAATCTATAATTTTCATCTGCTTTCTGCTCCCTTTTTTTGTTATTTATTGATTGTTTTCTGCTTTTTGTATGGATAAATTTCCTGAATTTGGTAGGTCTTTTTTGGAATATTTCTTCTGTTTGCATGTTACCTCTGATTCATGTGTTTCTTGGTAAAGTTTCATTAAATAGAAGGCTTAATGATGCCGGATTCACCATCTTTTCATTTCCTTCCTGTTTGTCGCCTGACTCCGACCAAATGGAAAATTCAATTCAAAATTCAAAATTTCAAACGTTGATTGTTTTATATTTTCTGATCTTACGTTCTTGTCGTTATAGTAAGCTATAGATACTTGATCAGGCTTTAAAGTAATGATTGATCATGGACCTTTTTAATTTTCATTATCTGGTGTGGTTGTTTGAGAGTTCATCCTGTTTTATTCAACTAAGGAGGAACCTATTCACAAAATTAAAAAATAAATTAGGAAACTTGAATGTCAAATGCAGCTGATATGCTAAGAGTTTTCTGATGCTAAGAATTTACTTTGACATATTTTCTTCGTGGCAGCTATGACTATTCGGGATATGGAGGATCCAGTGGTAAGGTAAGTATTAAGTAAGTAATCTATGTTGTTAGCTTGCATAAAAAAGTTTCTCCATTTGTAACAAAAACTTGGTTCCCTGAATTATTTAAAAAATTTAATGTTCAGCCCTTTGTTTGTCTATCTTGATCCGTATCGCTAGCTCTGTGACTCTAAAAGTGTTAATTTTGGTAAATTTTTTTTAGCCATCTGAGTTCAACACATATTATGATATAGAAGCTGTGTACAATTGTTTGCAAAGCGACTATGATATAAATGAAGAGGATTTGATACTGTATGGCCAATCTGTTGGAAGCGGACCGACACTGCACTTAGGTGCTCGTTTAAAGAGACTGAGAGCTCTTGTTCTTCACAGTGCCATCCTTTCTGGCATACGAGTCTTGTATCCTGTCAAGTTGACGTTTTGGTTTGACATTTTCAAAGTAAGTTGGACTTGTGTTCTTTGAATCTCCCATTCTGTTACAAGGCCCTTTCACTTGAATTTGTATTGAGAAGCCCTCGCACATTATTTGCAGAATATAGACAAAATACGGCATGTCACCTGCCCGGTTTTAGTTATACATGTAAGTACCTATTCCCTTCAATTCTCTCAGCTATATTTTCTTTTTAGCACATTCTTTTCGAATTTTTTACATGTTCTAATCTAAATTGATAGACAATAATGTTAAAACTACAGTTGTCTTAACCCATATGCTTTTAGGGTTTGTTATCAACTGATCTGATAGAACATATTCTTTCTTCTGATGTCAAAAAGTTCCATGCATCCAAAAGAAAGGGATAAATCAGCAACCGGCTTAATTTATATGCTTTGCTGCTTTGCATCCTCAACTGGACTAATGTCTTTACTCTCTTGGTATTGAAATGATGGAAATTACCTCAAGATGCGCTTGAGTTTCTAAATCTGTAACCGAAAGATTTAACACTTTTGGTTTGATTCACAGTCCTATTGTTCTCATATTGATGGTTTCTTCTGATTTGTGTTTTCTGGTGATTTTGATACATGTTTATGAACTTACAATTTTCAGGGAACAGAAGATGAGATTGTTGATTTGTCCCATGGAAAACGTTTGTGGGAACTTGCCAAGGATAAATATGATCCGTTATGGGTGAAGGGTGGAGGGCACTGCAACCTTGAAACATTTCCCGAGTACATTAAACACTTACGCAAGTTCATAAACGCAATGGAGAAACTCTCACTCAATAAACGATCGAAGAAAGAGCTGACTTCTACCCCAAGTATCGAAGTAAAACACACCAAGTGCTTGAGATTTGGAAAAAAATAGTTGCAGGTTTGTTTTCCTAAACTTGATTTGAGAAAGTAGAGATTGGAATCAGATAGTTTTCACTGCATTGTGAGTCTTCTGTCACAACGAATAGCTCTGATCGCTTGCATCTTATGGACATGGTGTTTGGCAGCTGCCAAGGTAGAGATATCCAGTTTGGTATTCTTGTGGGTAGATGAACAGATAGAAATCATACCCAGACTGTTAATTTGATCCAGATGTAGTTCAGGTGATCAGTTTTTGAGATAGGGAATGAAGTTGCATGTACAATTCAAGAGGTTTGCTTCCTGGTCTGGATTTCATGTGTAATTTAAGAACAACCTGAGCTTTGTGTAAAGACTATCATCAATTTCAGAAGACAAAATTGCCCCAGCACCAACAGAACTAATGATGGTCATTATGGTTTTCCTCTGCTTTCTCATTTGACTTTTCTCTTCACCCAAACAGTTTTTTAATAAGTTTGCTATCAGTTGTTGCATGTTTTGTGCACTTATCATATATTCATATACAAATAAATAATTAGTATTTGAACTTTGCTAAAGCTGATCCATGAAAAGAGTCAATCCAACACCAGCAGTGCTAGGCATATGAAAACTAGGTTGAAGCATGTTCTTCAAGTGGCAGGCCACAATAAAACAGCATCTTTCTCAAGTGTTTGCATCTTAGCATTGCAAATCACACACACATGATATAATTAAATCTGTTTATACTTTAATATTTTAATATTAAAATTGTAAAAACTCAATCAAATCGGTGACCATTTTGTCATCCATATATATTAAACAAATTGATAGCTTGATAACCCTTAAAATTCTAAATGTGAATTATCGATTTAGTTTATATGTATGATGGATAAAAATCTTCAATTTAGTTCTTTTTTTTCTATTATAGAAATATCTTGATATAATAATTTAAAAGATGTCTGATTTCAATTACGAAAAATGCGAAGGAAATATATTTTAATTGAAAACAATGGAGCAAGAAGGTTTTTTTGGTAGATGGAAAACAAATATTGCCGAAATCGAAAACATGTAACAATGCTTGTTACTCTTGTTATTTATGGTTTTGAAATGCACTCTTGTTATTTAATTATGATTTTGATAATTTTTTTCTTCAGAGTTTTAAATAATTTTATGATGCACTTTTGTTTTAACTTTTAACCAATGGACTTATAGATGAGAAATAGGATTTTTTTTACTTGCATGGTTTTTTTAATACGATATTTTATTGATAGATGAATAACAAGTGGCTATGTTAAAATTTTACCAAAGTTTTCAATCCGATTTAAAATTTTAAGACTTTTATAAACACCAATGAAGGCACTTTTGCTGCAGGATATAATTCTTTCCAAATGGATAAAACTTGAGAGTTATTTGCATTAAATGCGAAAGAAATTAGGGGAATGTGGTATGTTTTTGAAAGTTATCAAAATGGAATGTTCAGAGGTGGAGAGTTACCAAAAACAAGATGCATTTGGAAAATTACTCACAAGAGGGCCAAAAAAAAACATTCATGAAATTTGGAACGGAGAGTTGAGAATCTAAGATTGATGATTAAATATTGAATGGCAAAATGATAGGGTCCATTGACCTGTTAAAAACATATTGCACAGAGCTTGAGAGAGATTATAATATCCATTAACAAATATTTAAAAGATAAAGTCTTTTCTGTTTTGAAAAAGAGACAGACAAGGACACCGAAGAGAGAGGGAGGGAGAGAGAGAGAGAAGAAACAAATTCTGAAGCGGTGAGTGAGAGAAAAGAGGGAGACTTTCACTTAAAATAATAGAAACAGATTTTTCTGTTTTTGTTTTTGGGTTTGAACTCTTCACTCACTCTCTTCTAAGTTCTATCCCCATCACCATCATAATCATTGTCCTTTCTACAGCTTTCACTTGTTCCTTCCCATATTTTCTCTACCCATTTTCTTCTCCTTCTGGTGTTGTTGAAAAAATTGCAACTTGTTAGTCTAATCCTTTGATCTCTGTTTTATTCCCATCCGGGTTTTGAAGAAGATGACTGTGGAGGACCGAAGGGGACGTTTTGTCGAAGAGGGCAGCGCTATGGACCGTTTTCCGGTGGGTATGCGTGTCCTCGCTGTCGATGACAACCCAATTTGTCTCAAGATGTTGGAGGAGCTGCTTCATAAATGCCAGTACCGAGGTTTGCTTCTTTTCTTCATACAGTTTTTTTCTTTTTTAACTTTGGAGGAATTTGGGTTTTGTTTTTCTTCAAGTTTTTAGTGATTTGTTTTTATCATATAGTGTTTCTGTTGACTGTAAATTCTTGTTTGATTTTGAATTAGTTTGTTCATAATGTTTGAGTTTCATGGTAAAAAGTGATGTGCTTGTTTGAGAAGATGCTGGTTGAGTTTCATGGAATTTGGATTATGTTGCATTAGAGCTGGGTCGTTTTATTTTAGCGTGATGGTTATAATTTTTGACATTTCCAAGCTTGGGTTGTTGTTATATGTGCTTGTTTCAGTAGATGCTGGTGAAATTTTGTTGCAGTAGAGTTGTTCATTTTAGTAAGGAATTCCATTAAAAATGGGCTGTTTTGATTCTTTTGAACAAATTGATGGTTTAGTGGATCTTTTGGAGGGTTTTGATTTTGAACATTTTCCGAAATTGGGTTGTTATATGGGGCTGCTGGTTGTTGCAGTTACTACAACCAATCAGGCCATCAAGGCACTGCAGATGTTGAGGGAAAACAGAAATCAATTTGACCTGGTGATCACTGATGTGCATATGCCAGACATGGATGGCTTTAAGCTACTTGAGCTCTTGGGGCTTGAAATGGACCTCCCTGTAATCAGTAAGCACCAAATTCTTCTCGATTTTTGGACACATTTTTTACTAGTTTGATCTTATTTGATTGGTATTTAACTGTTTAAGGGCTTCGGTCTGAATTCATTTCAATTGAGCTATAGATGGTGACTGTTCCAGAAATGGAAAATAACTTGGTTACTGACATGAATTTTGTGTTGTAAAATGGTTCAGTGTTGTCGGGTTTTAGTGATACCGAACTTGTTTTGAAGGGAATATCCCATGGTGCTTGTGACTATTTGTTGAAACCTGTTCGCATTGAAGAGCTCAAGAATATCTGGCAACATGTAATCAGGAGAAAGAAGTTTGACCCCAAGGCCCAAATCATGTCTTCCAGTCAAGAGAGGGCTTGCTGTGAAATTGGAGAAGCTGAACAAGTGGCTTCACCAGATGCTACTTCAGATCGGAATGAAAAAATCAACAGGAAAAGAAAGGACCAAGACGAAGATGAGGAAGAAGAATTTGAAGATGATGAACATGAGAATGAGGACGCATCAAGCCAAAAGAAGCCTCGTGTAGTCTGGTCTCCAGAGCTCCATAGAAAGTTCGTGGCAGCTGTAAATCAGTTGGGTTTCGAAAGTGAGTCTTCTGCTTTCAGTGAATTAATATGTCACTTTTGTCATACATTTATATTTGACTGATATATCTGTATGCAGAGGCTGTTCCGAAGAAAATTCTTGACCTGATGAATGTTGAAGGACTTACAAGGGAAAATGTGGCTAGCCATCTACAGGCATTGATCTCTTGTTGACCTTTTTTACTCTCAGTATTACTTTGCTGGCATGTATCTTTCCTGCAAGAAAGCTTCAGTTTGATATCAAATCAATATTTTACTCTAATTTTTTGCAGAAATTTAGGCTCTACCTCAAAAGACTGAGTGTTGGTGATTCGCTTGGGGTGAATGGTCCGTCTTACACACACCTTGGGGGAATAGATGGATTTGGAGATCTACGATCCCTAACTGGACCACGGAGGCTCTCAAATGCTTCTCTATCACCATACACTCCTGCCGGGATGTTTGGTAGGTTAAACTCCCAGTCTGGTTTGAGCATCCCAGGAATTGCTTCCTCTGGTCTGGTCCAACCTAGTCACACTCAAAACATGAGTAGCTGTGTCAATAATAATATCCCTGTGAAGCTCCAGCCAACTCTGCGTGCGAATCAAAGTCCAAATTTGTTTCAAGCAATTCCAGCACAGTCAGAGCTCAAGCAATTGCAACAGAGCATGTACACTTCTCACATTGGAGAGTCCAATAAAGCATCCTGTAGCTCAATCCCTTCTGATTCCGTTGGCTCAAGCGATCCTTTGATATTACATGGGACCCCTCAACATATCCAGGGTACGGGAATGTTTGGAAATCAATCTTCTCTTAGAGTGGCTTCACTGAATCCAGATTCATTTGATATTGGCATCTCCCCTCAGTACCTGGATCACAACCGGTGTAATGACAGCTGGCATGTTGCAGTCCAACCATCCAAATTTCCATCAAATTGTTTGCCAGTGAGTGAGCCGTTCAATCAAGGTCCACTTCACGCTAGTAATGGGAGCTGTCCTGATGATTTTTCAGCTGTAAGTGTACTTTCAGCTCCCTCCGTGGATTTAAGAGGGAATGTGCAGAATCAAGAAGGCTTGATTGGTGATGTTGTGCCGACCATTGATTGCAGGACAAAGCAAGGGTACAATAACAACTTGAATCCAAGTTTCAGTGCCACAAATTCCATGGTTTCTGCAAATGTTATCGTGGGTCAGCTCAGCCAGAGCTTGGACCAAAATGAAGCAGTGTGCACTGATAACATGAATTCATCTCCATATGACCAGCTAAATGTGGCAACTCCATCTTTCATGCATCCAAATGAGTTTGAGAAATCTGCCATGGACTATCTCTGGGAGGAAACAAAGTCACATGAAGGCTTCGTTCAAAATAGTTATGGGTCGCTGAATGACATGACTTCCATAATGAAACGGGTATGATTGATAAGCTTCTTATAACAAGGATGTTCCATGAAATGGGTTTTGAATCTGAAATTTTTCATACCATCGTAAACTTAGTTGTCATCTGATAGTTGTATGGACTTAAGATGGTGTGCAGCATATTTTGAGAGCCTATTTTTGACATCTATTCTCATTGCTCTGTTGCACCCTTTTTGTTTATGCAGGAACAAAATGAGAATGTTTTCATGGGTGAAGAGTTTGGATTTGATTCGTACTCTCTTGGATCATCATGCCTATGAGATCAGAGCCCGCATGGCTGCATCTGCATTAAAGCTACTTTTGGAACTTGTATCATTATGTAATCTCTGCTCTAGGAGGAACTTATTTATTTATTTTTTTCTTTTCATTTTCTTGCAATGGCAAACAGCAACTTGTTGGAGTAAAGGCCAATGGCAATAATAATTTTTCAACTTACCGTATATTATTTTCTGCTTTTGCTCTGCAATTATTTGACTTGAGTTCAAACTCTGTTAGGAGAGATTTGGTTGCAATGTAAAGGCTCCAGCTTGCATGCTTTTTCTTGTTTTGGCTAGGAAATTTTAGAAGATCATCTGGATCGGATAACTACTACTATTTCTAAGGGTCCATTTGCATCGAGGGGTCTGAGTATTTGAATTTTTTTTTTATCGAATGATAGACAATTCCATTAATTCAAGTGTAAAATGGGAATCCAATTACAAAGAATAAAAGAAAATGCAATCAAGAAAGTTATAAACAAAATAAAAGTTCTAATCATATACAATAACAACTAGGGGTGTTAATCGGTTTTTTAGTTCGATTTTTTTGCCTAAATCGAAACTGAACCGGGTGAAGAATTGGTTCTGATTCAATCCGATTCTCATCTCCAAAATTGTTTGAACTGAAAATTGATTAAATCGGTTCAGTTGGTTTTTTAACCGGTTTAAACGACTTTCCGATTGAGATGGAGAGATCGAGGGGGATCGAGATTGAGATGGAGAGATCGAGGGGGATCGAGGGAGAAGGGGAGAGAGATGGAGGGAGACGGAGATACGTTCCCGCTATTAGCGATTAAGGGGAGAATTGAAGGGGTTTGGATTCGAGGGGACAAGATAGCAAATACTTTGTTTTAAAAGGAAAATAATGATTTGATTGTTATTGATTTTATGTAGATAATTTTAGGCAGGCGCTAGCTAAATTTGGGGCCAAAACACGCCAATCAATATTGTCAAAGAAAGGTCAAGTACCAGATGACGATGAATTGGATATGGAAATTCGTAATCTGATATGAGGCGTGCCTTATGGATTAATTAAGACAGCGTCGCTTGGCTTCATTCTTCTTAGTCATACGGCGGCCAGCAACCGTTGGCTCGCCATGCATACCAACTATTCTAACCACTTCACGTTGCTACAACAACCTAACAAGAGCTGCAAAATTTTCCGCGACCAGGAATAGCCCCCATTTATTCAAGACATACACTGTTGCTCCCCTCTCTAGTGTGGCCCAAAACTTGATGGCCTACAGAAGAAGCGGTGCATATGAAGAAAGGGCAGAGAGATATATTAGAGCATAGAGATATATTTTGTAATTTCTTTTCATTTTCTCCAATATCTTAAATAAATCATTTGTAACGATCCGAAAATTCAGAAAAAGACAATTTTGGGAATTTAAAAAGTAAATTGACATTGTTGCCCTCATTTTCACGTCGTCAAAAGTTGGTTTTTTCAGAATACTTTTTGGATTTTTATTGAGGGCCTTGCGTAGGTCTCGGATTCCTGAATCCGTAGATAATTGTCACGTTGAAATCGCATAATTGAGAGTGAATGAAGAAGAAACAGGAGAGAGAATGAGAGGAAACCCATAACTTAAGGAAGAAGAGAATCCCTTCCACACTCGAGCACCCGAAATTGGCTCGTAACCTCTTTGATTTTGCTTTTCAAATTTTGGATATGGAAGCTTGAAATTAATGACTTTGATTGATTATTAGGACAAGGACGAGCAAAATTAGCTTTTACATAATGGAATTGGATGCGGAAAAGCCTGGAATTTAAGTTTGAAAGATTGGTCAAAAGGTTAGGAATCGAGTTGTAGATTTCATGTGAGGATCCGTGCCTTGGAGGTTTGGTTAGCAATCTCACATCGTCCCGGAGATCGGGGGGATGGACCTTATATGTGTGGGTGCACCTCTATCCAACAAGAGGCGTCTTAGGAGCTCACTGCTTTGGAGTTAATGGACCTTAAACCCTATGTCGTACGAGTTTCCACCACCATATCAACACCACCCCACCACCCCTTACCGTTGAACTCCAGACAATACAAATTTTATTTTTTATTTTATATAAAAAAATCAATTGTAACTATATACAATATATATATATATATAATATTTAGTATATGCATAATATAATAAAAGGCTCAAGAGACCAAAAAAATCAAACACTAAGGGGCATATGGGGCAAAGAGAACAAAAAAAGACTATATTATTTTTAATTGTTTAAAGGAATTCTCAATAACTCACTCATTTTCTTTATTGAGATATAAAAAGGTAGAGGTGTAATTTATTACTTATAAATTCTATTCAGGGACTTTTGAATAAAAAAAAGTTTGAAGTAAGGTCTTATTTTGTTTAATATACAAGCATTAAAGGTTTTAAATAAAAGTAAAAGTTGTTAAGGATGTAACAATAATTTACTCATTTATTTATCTAGATAATTAATTTTTTATAGTATTCATTATATTATTAATTTGTTGAATTTTGTCTTTTAAAAAAACCGCTTAGTCGTTAGGCCCCTATCGATCGCTTTATGAGCGCTTAGCGCCGTTTTGAACCTTATCTTCTTTAAAAAAAAAAATGATAATTGTGTAAACATGGGTGAGGAAGTCAATGGCGCCGACACAAAAGACCCCGTAAGAATCTTAAGTATTGTCCATTCAGGGTTGGTTAGAAACATTTATATTCCAAAACTCAAAACAATATAGTTTTTTTTTTTTTTGACATTCAAAACCAAACAGTTGAAAATGAATGAAACCACTCCAAACTAACCATCACTTAAGGAACGTAATGTGAGATTTTCAAAATTTTGTAGTGAGATGATAATGAAATTGAATAAAATCTTTTTTATCTTTTGATTAAAAATCTAGAAAATTATGAGTTATAACTTACGATTTTTGTATCAAAATCAGTTATCAAGGTTTCACCAAGTAATTTTCGTGCACATTAACAAAAATGATAGACATTTTCGATATTTGTTGTCATTTATTACTTGAACAAGTCATTCATTTTCTATGGATGTGTTTTAAGTTGGAAAGTATCAAACTTACGTGGCCCGGACCGCTGAGAATCAACAAATAAAATGAATGTTTTATAAGATTGGAATTATTATATTTATGAATTCTAATGTTTGATATTACAAATGAAAAAAAAAAAAAAAAGAATTTTCATATTTCTGTTTTTGAATCTGGTATTTCTATGGTAAGATTGAAGTATACTCTAACAATTATACTCTAATAATATGAGGCTGACATTTCTCCCTTCATAATTTTATATTTGGATTTTTGAATTACAAGACTTAAATAAACTTTAGTGTTTGATGTTGCGGATGGTACAAAATAAAAGGGTTTATGTAAACTTCAATAATATGAAACTGGGTTTGAATTTGGATTTGGAAATTATTATGTTTATATAAAATAATTTTGATTTTGAATTTGAATATTGGAATTATAAGGTTTATATGAATTTTAACGTTTGATGTTACAATTAGAGAAAGATTTCAACAAAATCAAACTTGAAATCTTAAAAAAAAAAATTGAATTTCAAAACCCTAATCTCATATTGTAATAATTCACACAAATTTTTTTATTGAAAAAAACTAAACTCAAAATGGAAAATAATAATAATAACAATAATAAATTCCATCTACAATATCAAACCCTATAATTCATATAAACATTATGATTCCAACATCCAAATTTAAAACAAGTAAATTAAAAAATTAAAAAAAAAATTAACTTCGAAACTCCAATTGGATATTGTTAGAATTTACAATAACCTACCTATAGAAAAACCAAACTCAAATTGTAAATGTCCAAATTCTTTCTCCAATCCACAATATCAAATATTAAGGTTTATATAAATTTCATAATTTCAAAAATCAAACTCGAAATTTTGGGAAAAAAAATCAACTTCGAAACTCCAATCTTATATTGTTAGAGTTAACATAAACTTTTCTATTGAAAAAACAAAACTCAAAATGAAAAAATGTCAAAATTCTTTTTCTAATTCACGAGATCAAACGCTAGTGTGCATATAAACTTTATAATTCCAAAATCCAAACTCAAAATTTTGAAAAAATAAATAAAAATTTAACTTTGAAAAACCTCAATCATATATTGTTAGAGTTCACATATACTTTTCTATTGAAAAAAATCGAACTCAAAATGGAAAAAAAATGTGAATATTATTTTTCCAAACCGTAGTATCAAACGCTAGAATTAAACTTTATAATTTAAAAATCCAAACTTGATTTTACGAAGAAGAAAAAAAAAAAAGAGTTTCGAAACCCCAATCTTATATTGCTAGTGCATATAAACTTTATTTTGAAAAAGTCATACTCAATATGGTAAAAAACCAAAATTCTTTATCCAATTTGCAATATCAAACTTTAGAGTTCATATAAACCTTATAATTCTAAAATCTAAATTCAAAATATTAAAAAAAAAATTGAACTTCGAAATCCTAATTTTATATTGATTTCTTACATTATGAGTTACGGGTTTCTATTGCATGGTTAATTTGAAAATTTCAGTTTGAGCTAGGGTCTCCTATAACATGGTTAATGTAACATATAATAATATGAGATTAGATTTCAAACTTCTAACTTTTTTTTTTTTTTCAAAATCAATTTTGGAAAATCAGTTTGGGGCATGTCATGCGTATTTTCCTTTGGTGTTTGCTTTGCCCGTGGAACCCATGACATTGGCGTAATATTATTCTGTCCAAAATTTCTTCATGCAAGTATCACTGTAGGATGATTTAATGCAAGATTGTAATATTGATGGTTTGTGTGGCATAAATATGTTCACAAGTATCACTGTAGGATGATTTAATGCAATTGCAGATTGTAATATCATCTCATTGTATTAAAAATGGGGCAAAAGATCCATAAACATCTTGTTTATAAGGTAAATCTGATAACTATATGCCATTTCTGGGCAATGGAAGTACAAGTACAATTGGAAGAAACAGAGAGGAAGAGAGGGAGACACAAAGAGAAACCCATGCTATTTTGCTTGGTTGTATGTATAAATACCACAGAGAGACAAAACAATAGTTGTACCAAATGACATTGGACTCTTTAAGTTTCATTCCACTTCCCAACCCATTTGACGGGCTCGTCTTTCCCATACAAAAGTCACCTTTCTTTCCTTGATGAGCAATGCCTCGGCACGCTCTCTTGCCTCCTCACAAGTTTCTGTCGCAGCATTGCACTTTTCTGCTTCTTTCTGGTACTGAGAAGCCACCCTCTTTGCTTCAGCAAATGTGATGTTCATGTGTCTGGTGTGCTCAGCAGCAACGGCCTCTTGTAGCTTCAATTCCTCGGTTAAAAGATCCACAAACTGCTTCTCCATTTCATGCTTCAGATCCGGGTCATTACTTCCACAATCTGGTCATCAACAGAATAATTATCACAATCAGGTACAATAAATAACTGGGAATGCATATCCCAGAACAGTGAATGAAAGCTTATAATGGCTGTTAAAATCTTGTTAACCGGTTCTAAACTGTCATGACCTCGTTGCCATCTAAAAATCACTGGCCCGGTTGTTAGCCTATAATTTCTCTTGACCAAGAAACAAAGGTAAAAACTTCAGTGCCCTTGGGAAAACATAATAATGTGATAAAGGAACCATACAAGAAGTTGAATGGTAGGATGGATTTCTAACCTGTGACTGAGAGATTGGCCAATCCTGCAAGAGAATAACAAAGACCAAACATGAGATTTGTTATTTTGCAAGTAAAAATGAACTCTCAGATTACAATAATTGAAAGAAGGTAGGATAATCAAAAGCCAAGTTGCAAACTTTGCATGTAGTCAGCTGAAATATATCTTTCCAACTCCAATATGCACAACACTGGTTCCTACCTTACTACTAAAATATTGCAGCTGCAGTTCTGTGGATAGTAAAATATCCATCTAAATGTGAACAACCGCTTACAATTAGATAGTTCATCCCACCCCCCAGCCCAGTTGAATAATTGGACACAATACACATACATTTGATTTATATGGTCCTAGTACTAGTCAACAAATTTTCCATCTCCCATTTGAGTAAAATTCAAAATAGGATTAACCATGTTTGAATGCAGAACTAGTGTATCTTCATGATGCCACAAAATGAGTGCATTTCGGGCTAATAAAGGCATATCAGATAGACTTCATAAAGCCTAGAGTAATTTAAACAGTTTCATTTCAAGCACCATACTTTGAGATGTATTACATAACAAGTAAAGACAAGAGAAGGTAAGATCTAAATTTTTTTTTTTTTTTATACACAAAACCCACTCAAAGCCGAGCCCTGCCCGGTAAACTGGAATCCACACCACCTATAAGATCTCAATTTACTCATTCCAAAACCCAACATAAGAGAAGAGCTTTGAATTTGAAATAAGCAACAGCATCAGACCAGTGCCACAAAACTATAGAAGGGCGATTAAATCTCACTCTATTCAGCTCAAAATCAGACCCCAAATCTGAAACAGAATTAGGTTCCACTTCTCCCATATTTCCCAATACAATGAGAAGCTCCAAATCAAAATTAGTGATAACAAGGATCCAATCCAAAAATTGATGACATGGGCAACCATTAATTTCTTCCAATCAAGAAAAAACCATGCTTTCAAATGAACCCAGAAACGAAAGTAACACATAAGAATCACAACTGGCACAAAAGAGATAGACAAAGAAAGAGAGAGAGAGGGGTACCAGGAGCAATCTTGAGAAGGGACAAAGGAGGAGGACAATCACAATTGCAAGTAGGGCAAGAAATTTTAGAATCCCCCAATGTCATAGTCTTCTTGAACCTCCAATACAAGGCCGGCCCACAAACCCCTAATGCTGAAACCACTGCAAAGACCACCAAACAGCATCGCAGACAGGTAGCAGATCGCCTTGTCATCGCCTTTCTCGTTCTCTCTTCTGCTGCTGCGTTTTGCCTTTTTAAGTGCGTGGGTGTCACACTGTATTTGGGGAAACTGAGATCTAACTTGGAATCTATGTATGACTGCTTGATTTGCTAAGCAAATCCATCTTTGAAGTTGAAGCAGTCACATTAATGAGCTGTAACAATCATGACAAATATTGTTACGAACACACAGAGGCAGTAGAAGTTTGGTAAAGAACCTCAGTTTTTTTCCCACCGTCAGAGCAATTATTAACAAGATTCTAGTGTGTGAAAATGAGAGTGACATGGTTTCTGCTTTCTTGGTCCCTTCAGCTTTCTCAATAAGAATTATTTCAGTCCAAAGAAAACCTTGTGTCAGAATCTATGGGTTAAGGACAAGGCCCATCTTAGGATCTAAGGGGCTTGTTTATTTATAGGTAATGAAAATTAAATCCAAGAAATGATTTCCATTAGGAATACTTCTATATTTATTTGCACAATTAGATGTTTTGTAGTAGGTGGGTTTCATTTGAAATTATTAATGTCTAATCATTTCAAAATGAGTAATGGGATTAATTAGGAGAGGTGTTAATGATTTTATTATTTATTTTAATTTGTTACGTACCAATTTGCCATATAATTTTACAATAATTATGAAATTCAGCCACTATAAATTTATAAAGTTCATCATTTTGTGCGGCATAAGAAATTACTATCAATTACCTCAAAACAAAATCCACAAAAACATATAGAACACCAAACAAGTTTAAAGATGTGATTTTTTTTTTTGTTTAACATTGTATTGGGGTATTAATACCATCATCAAGGTCAAGTGGGTCTAGTTAAGTTGGTTTTAGTGTCTAACTTGTTGACCATTAGTCTCAACTTCGAACTCCAATGACACATTGTATGGATAATTTCCAAAAATTCTCTCTCCCGTTAAATCAAAAAAAAAACATCACCAAGCCACCACCATCAATTAGCATCCTATATAATGGATTTAGGAATTGATTAGCATCTTAGTAAATGTTTTCTCTTACCCCCTTTTTTTTGTGTCAATGAGTTACAAAAAATTATATATCAAAATATAGTAATATAAGGACATTTTAGTAATTAATTAATTTTTATTCCTACTCATAATAATTAGTAAACAATAATAATGAAAATTATTCCCATTAATTTTCTTATTCTATATAGTTCGTAAATATATGAATGAGAATAATTACTTACTTATTTGATTACATGCTTCTCCAATTTCCCACTATTGTCATTCCTAGTAAATGAACGTGCTCTAATATCTTTCACGATTATCTACTATTGTCATTCCTAATGAATGAATGTTCTCTAATGTCCTAGAAAAAAAGCCCATTGTTTTAGTACCCAATGGTCTATTGTTTAGTTAGTGGTATGAAAAGGTCATATGAAACTTGTATGTTATGTGGTCTATGATTGAAGATGTGCTTGGGCCTCAAGATTGACTCATTTAGACGTATGTCGGTATGTGTCTCTCTCCTCACCCTTACACCCCCACCCCAACCCCCACTCTCCCCGCCTCAAGATTGACTCATTTAGACGTATGTCGGTATGTGTGTTCTCTCCCCTCCCCACACACAAATGATGTCGATGCTTTTTGTTTGAAAAAATATTTTTTTGTTAAATAAAAAAATTATTCAAGAGATGGAATAGACCTTGAAAGAAGAAAGGTGTATTTACCACATATATTTTTACAAAAATAAATAATACAAATGTAGGTTGAATAAATTTACGAGGAAAATAAAAAATAAACATCTGAACAAAATATCTATTTTAATTTAAAATTGGCAATTATTAATGATTAGAAAAATTGGTAAAAAATTTTACCTAAACAAAGCATAATTATTAAAAAGAGTGCAAAAAGCTTGAAAGTGAAATTTCCTCTAAAGAAGCAATATCTCAACAACAATCATGATATCGATAGTTTCACAAAGCCAATTGAGTTTTAGAATGACAAACCCTAATGCTTCTTGACAACTTTGCTTTTTCTTTCAAGCCACTACCACAAGTTGCCCTTTCTTCCTCCCCAAGTAAGAACTTTGATCCTCTTCCAGTCTTCCACATCAATACAGAAACTTTCACATCTCATTTTCATGAAAAAAGTAAAAGTTAATTAGAAAGGTGTGATACTTAGGCCCACAATTAAGAAAATTATGCCGTAATATTATTGTTTATTTCCAAATGATCGATTAAAGTTGATGTATATAATTAATAATCAAATTACATGAAGACTTTGGAAAAATAAAGTTAGAATAATCATAGGATGCAGTAAATTATCACTTTTAGTTGTCAAAATTACTATGTTTAATTGACCGTAGTTCAAAATGTACCGAGACACTTGGTAAAGAGAAAAAACAAATGACACCCCGAATTGAGATCAAACCCACCTTTTAACAGGACAATAGATCGTGTCATGCTGGATTTGGGCGTGTCATGAACTCTATTTTAATTAAATATGGCAAATTCGAATCTGACCAGTTTAATAATCGTGTCAAGGATATCCAACCCGAATCTAACCTGTTAATAACCCAGATAATCTATGTAACCCATTTAATAAACAAGTCGTACTCGAAACTCAATTAACTTATGACTCGTTTGACCCATTTAACATGTTTAATATATTTAAACTATAAGATTTAATAGATATTTAGGTAGATCAATGGGCAGATATATGAGTTAGTAATAACACATTTATTAAACAGGTTAATATATAGGTCAATATATGAGTTAACAGATTAACCAAAAGTATACTCAATTATTAAATTAGTTAATAGGTTATTATACAGATTAATAGGTTGATCTAAAATTAACTTGTTTATTAAACGTGTCATAACGGGTTGATCCAAAATTGATCTAAAATTGGTTAACTCATATAAATTTCGTGTAAATTTCAAATCGTATATCAAGTTGTATCAAAAATTACTATCCTTACCTTTTAAGTGTAAAAATATTTCGTAGTATTTACCAATTTAAGACTTATCCATTCAATTAAAACATGTATATCTTAAAAGATTAAGAAGGTCGGTAAATCAGAAGAGAATTCTAGAAAATAATTGAGAGAACAAAATAGGAGCTGTACAATACGTAGAACCTTGTCGTTGTGGCAAGTTCAAGCCTTCACACTGTCCGCATGTAGGGCATAGAAATACCCACCTCGGTCTCATACTAATTTACCATTTCACCCTTGCCCCCGCCCCAAACAAAACCCATTAAAACGGCGACACCTCCTCATCTGTACCTTATCTAAAAAACTCCCACACCCATAGACTCGCCAAGAAAAAACCTCTCTTTTTCTAACACTCTGTTTCGAAACCGAAAGCAAAAGCAAGAAATCAAATCGAAGAAGAATGGCGAAGAAGACGATGGATGTGGTGAAGGGTCTGGATTTGCAGCGGTACATGGGGCGGTGGTACGAGATAGCTTCGTTCCCGTCTCGTAATCAGCCTAAGAATGGAGAGAACACGAGGGCGACCTACACTCTGAACGAGGATGGGACAGTGCATGTGTTGAATGAGACTTGGACCGACGGGAAAAGGGGCTCCATAGAGGGCACCGCCTACAAGGCCGACCCTAAAAGCGACGAGGCGAAACTCAAAGTCAGATTCTACGTGCCTCCTTTCTTGCCCATCATCCCTGTTACTGGTGACTACTGGGTTCTGTATATTGATGAAGATTATCAGTATGTTTTGGTTGGCCAGCCAAGCAGGAGTTATCTTTGGGTATGTTCCCTATATTCATACATCTTTGTCTTTGTTTTATCTTATTAAAATTTAGGATCTTCGGGTATGTTCCCTATATTCATACATCTTTGTCTTTGTCTTTGTCTTTGAATTTAAGTTAATTTCACATAAGTCCCGGAGAGATCTACCTTCGGTTGCTACAATATAGAAATATTTGATTTTGTGCACTTATAAAGTTATGCTACTAAATAGAAATATTCGATTTTGTGCGCTTGTAAAGTTATAATTAGTGGAAATAAGGTTCATCTTGCTTGTGTTCCATATTCAAAATGCAGGGTTATCCCATTTTATGTTCGGTGGGTGCATATTGATGATGGTTTTTGTTTTGGGTGGTGAATTTGAACAGATATTAAGCAGGAAGCCTCATCTGGATGATGAAATTTTCAACCAGCTGGTGGAGAAGGCCAAGGATGAGGATTATGATGTGAGCAAACTGCACAAGACACCACAGAGTGAGACTCCACCGGAGGAAGAAGGTCCAAAAGACAAGGGCGTCTGGTGGTTCAAATCCCTCTTCGGAGGATAGATGGAGTGGTGGACAATTACATTGCCAATAGCAGCGTATTGGGGTTTTGGGTTTGTGTGTGTATTTGTAATAAGAAACATCAAAACCCTCATCTCCTTCTCTTTGTGTGGGACATCCATCTAGGTTATGAGTACGAGTCTCAACTGTTTTTTTGAAGCATGTAGTAGTGCAAAGTTTAAGTTTTTATTTTGTTGGTTTTATGCAGTTTCTGAGTACTTTCATCTTTTATCTTACTATTATCATAATAAGATGAATATTGGTAATATTCAAATTCAATCCGTTAAAATTTTAACGATTTGAATTTTTCAAAATTAGAAATGAAATTATTTCGATTCAAATTATTACTAACAATTTGATTTGGATCAATTTGATTTGGATCGGTTTGAAATCATTTAAATATAAAAAAAATAATATTAAAAAATAGCAAGTATATTAAAATAATAGTAAGTATATTTAAAAAAATAGTAAGGATATTAAAAAAAATGTAAGAATATAAAAAAATAATAATTAATATTCAAAATTTTGTATATTAAATCATTTAGATATAAAAAAAATAGTATTAAAAATCATTTAGATATAAAAATAATAATATTAAAAAATAGCAAGTATATTAAAATAACAGTAAGTATATTTAAAAAATAGTAAGGATATTAAAAAAAATGTAAGAATATAAAAAAATAATAATTAATATTCAAAATTTTGTATATTAAATCATTTAGATATAAAAAAAATAGTATTAAAAAATAGCAAGTATATTAAAATAATAGTAAGTATATTTAAAAAATAATAAGGATATTAAAAAAAATGTAAGAATATAAAAAAATAATAATTAATATTCAAAATTTTGTATATTAATTTTACAAAAAATTGAATTGCAAACATTTATCATATTAAGATTTAGTAAATAAACATTAACACTTAATAATATTTTATTATAATTTTATTTAAGTATATATATTTATTTGGGTATATTTGGATATTTTTTTTTAATTTTATATTAATAATATATTTAAAATTTAATAAAAATTAATATATTATTTAATGATCCGATTTGGATTTAACGGATTTTTAAAATGAAAATTTAAATTCAAACTGTTACTAACAGAACAATTTAGATTCTCAAATCATTTTTATCAGATCAAACTTAAACTGTTGGATAAATAACAGTTTGAAATGGATCGGTTAACGATTTTAACGGATTCGTGTTCACCCGTATATAAAAGTACCCTAAATATATGATCAATTTTAAAAGATAATCTAATTATAAAAAGTTGCATTTTTATATCTAAACTATAAAAGTAGAATAAGGTAGACGATGGGTTATGGGTTTTTGGAGGAGACGATGGATTTTGGGTTTTTGGAGAAGACGATAAGTTTTGGATTTTTGGATGAGTTAATGGGTTTTTGAACTTGAGGCTCGAAGATTTTAGGTAAAATTGGGGAAGATTAATTTTGAATTTTAGATTTGGATTTATAGATGATGATTGATGAAGAATTGGGGAAAATGAGATGAAGGTTGATGATTGATGAAGAATTGGGGAAAATGAGATGAAGATTGATGATGGATGAAGATGATGAATTGGTGAAGAGTAAGAAGGAAGATGAATTAAAATTGTTATCAAATTGCCCCTTCAAATATTCCACAATCACATGCTGAGTGGTTTTGAAACTATATTATAATCTAAAGTATGAAAATATAATTTTTTATAATTCAATCATCTTTTGAAATTGACCCTATAGGAGTATAGATGGTGTAATTTTATATAGTTTGTTTTAAAAGGAATGTAGTGTTGTGAAGGAAATCCGGTGGATGAATGCAGAGAGAATATGGAGAAGCAGGGAGAAGAAAATAAGACGTCTGATTATTATGAGATTAGAATTAGGGTTTACAAGTATTAATTATCCCTTATATATGGGAGGGTAATTAATGAATACAAAGGACAAAACTACCCCTAGTACCTATTACATAAATAGACATAACCCTTACAACTATTTACAACACTCCCCCTTGGATATTTCATGTAAAGGTACTGCATGGCTACGCACATATATGTTGCCTCGTTAAAACCTTGCCAGGTAACAAAAACCCTATGGGACAAAAATAACCCTGGTCGAAGGAAAAAGAGTGCAACGTGCGTACAGGCGATCACATCGGAATCTTCTGAGGTAGCTGATGTCGTCTCTTCTGGAATACGGGTAGATAATCCGCCTTTAAGACAAAATGCATCAGTGTTGCTCCACCAAAACCTTACCCGGTAAACCCAGTGGGACAAACCCGTGGTTGAAGGGAAAAGATGTGCAAATGCATATGAGTCAAATCGTAGCATCTTCAGGATGCATTGTTAGCGGGGTGATCATACCAAAATGTGCCTCATTAAAACCTAGACAGGTAACAAAACCCAATGGGACAAAATAACCCTGATCGTAGGATAAAAGAGTACACGATGATCATGTGAATATACTTCGGGACACTCAGCATACTTCTGGATACATGGTATACTTCAGGATACTCCCCCTGATATTGACTCCCCCTGAAAACTATAGATTAGGTAGATCAGCCAGTCTACGTAAACCAATGCCTCGCACATGCTGCTGGAATGTGGCCTTTGGTAATGACTTGGTGAACAAGTCCGCATGGTTATCTTGAGATCGTATTGGCTTGATCTCAATCTTCCGATGTTCTTGCTGTTGCTGGTTAAAGAAGAACTTTGGTGCAATATGCTTGGTGTTGTCTCCCTTAATGAAACCGGTCTTCATCTGCTCTATGCAGGCAGCATTATCTTCGTAGATAACTGTCGGTTCATTACGGGTGGAATTCAGTCCACATGTACTTCGAATATGCCCAGTAATAGCTCTTAGCCATATGCATTCACGAACTGCTTCGTGCAGGGCCAAAATCTCGGCATGATTCGAAGACGTAGCAACAAGGGTCTGTTTTGTAGACCTCCAAGATATCGCTGTGTTCCCAATGGTAAAGACATAACCGGATTGGGAACGTGCCTTGTGTGGGTCTGATAGGTAACCTGCATCAGCATACCCAACGAGGCGTGCATCATTTCGAGGGCCAAGGGGGTTTGATTTATTCCTCGATGCATAGGGATAGAATAAGCCCATATCCGTTGTACCTCTAAGGTATCGGAAGATGTCTTTTATGCCATTCCAGTGGCGGCGTGTTGGCGCAGAGCTAAATCTAGCTAGCAAGTTCACAGCGAATGAAATGTCTGGTCTTGTGCATTGAGCCAAGTACAACAGTGCGCCTATTGCACTTAGATATGACACTTCTGGTGTCAATATCTCTTCGTTGTCATCTGCTGGACGAAACGGGTCCTTTTTAGGATCTAGACTCCGGACGATCATGGGCGTGCTTGAAGGTTTTGCTTTATCCTCATTAAAGCGTCTCAACATCTTCTGGATGTAATTCGATTGATGGACCAAAATCCCATCTGCACGGTGCTCGAGCTCCAGGCCGAGACAGAAGTGTGTTCTCCCCAGATCCTTCATTTCAAATTCTAACTTCAGGTGCTTAGCGGTTTCTTGGATCTCTTCAGGAGTACCAATCAGATTCATGTCATCGACATAAACTGCCACTATAGCGAACCCGGAACTTGTCTTCTTAATAAACACGCATGGGCATAATTCATTATTCACATATCCCAATCTGATCAAATATTCACTTAGACGGTTATACCACATCCGTCCGGATTGTTTCAATCCGTAGAATGAACGCCTCAAACGAATGGAGAGCGTGTTCCGTGGTCTGGAACTATTTGAATCAGATAGCTTAAGTCCTTCAGGAACTTTCATATATATCTCTGTATCTAGATCCCCATAGAGATAAGCTGTGACCACATCCAAAAGCTGCATACTCAGTTTTTCGGAAACTACCAAACTGATAAGGTAGCGGAACGTTATAATGTCCATTACGGGAGAGTATGTCTCCTCGTAATCAATCCCAGGGCGTTGAGAAAATCCTTGCGCCACTAGACGAGCTTTGTATCTCACAATCTCGTTTTTCTCATTACGCTTCCTTACAAATACCCATTTAAAGCCTACAGGTTTAACATGGGGAGGTGTGGGAGCTACAGGTCCAAACACCTTTCTTTTTGTCAAGGAATCAAGTTCGACCTGGATTGCTTCTTTCCATTTTGGCCAGTCTTCTCTACGTTGGCATTCATCAACGGAGCGAGGTTCGATATCATCACTAGTTATTATTTCAGTAGCTACTGCGAATACAAATATATCATCGATGATAATATCATTCCGATTCCATATCTCATTTAAGCATGCATAGTTTACCGAGATCTCTCTATTCTCGGGAATGGGTTCAGACGTTGAGGCGTCCCCCAACGTCGTCTCTTCTAAGACAGACCCATAATCCGGAATTATCTCATGAGATGGATCGGATGATATAGTGATATCTAAGGGATTCAATGGTGCCAAATTTGTCCTCTTCCGGGGATAAGAATCCTTCGAACCTATTGGTCTACCTCGCTTCTGGGCAGGGACATATGACTGGTTAGCCGCCATGGCCGTACTTTGTCCATCTGGGACGACCCGTCCATCTGGGACGGCGCGTCCTACGGGGACGTCTATCCTTGCAGGCACGTTTGCAGCAGGTATATGTGATCTCGTCACTTTAGCTAGATCAGAGAAAGCGTCTGGCATATTATTAGCTACACTCTGTAGATCTAGAATTCTCCGCACTTCATTCTCACTTTGTGCGGTTCGGGGATCAAGATGAGACATAGTGGAGACAGTCCACGTCAATTCACGTCGTTCTTCAGGAACGTTAGCGTTCTTATCTCCCCCTAACGGCGGGAAGACTGTCTCATCGAAGTGACAATCCGCAAAACGAGCGGTAAAGAGATCGCCTGTCAAGGGCTCTAAATATCGTATAATGGAGGGGGATTCATAGCCGACATATATGCCCCTCCGGCGTTGAGGTCCCATTTTTGTACGTTGTGGCGGCGCAATTGGCACGTAAACTGCACACCCAAACACGCGTAAGTGCGAAACATCAGGTTCGTACCCAGTTACCAGCTGTAACGCGGAATAGGGTTGGGTGGCAGTGGGCCTCAACCGGACCAACATAGCTGCATGCAAAATTGCATAGCCCCACGCAGAAATTGGTAGCTTGGTGCGCATAACCAAAGTCCGTGCAATCATTTGTAAACGTTTAATGAATGCTTCTGCGAGACCATTCTGGGTGTGAACATGTGCAACTGGATGTTCAATATCAATCCCAAGGGACATGCAATAATCATCGAAAGATTTCGATGTAAACTCCCCGGCATTATCAAGTCGAATGGACTTTATGGGATAATCCGAATGGTGGGCCCTTAATTTAATGATTTGGGCAAGGAGTTTAGCGAACGCAGCATTGCGTGTGGACAATAGGGTCACATGTGACCACCTCGTCGATGCATCAACCAAAACCATGAAATATTTAAATGGTCCACATGGTGGTTGGATGGGTCCACAAATATCCCCTTGTATTCTGTACAAGAAAGGGACAGAGTCTTTATCGATCTTTGCATATGATGGTCTAGTGTTCAATTTTCCCATTGAGCAAGCTTGGCATAGTGTGTCGCTAAACACTAGGTCCTTATTTGTAAGGGGATGCCCGTGTGATGTATTGAGGATACGGCGCATCATACGTTGACCGGGGTGTCCCAATCGGTCATGCCATAATAAGTAGTTGCTGGGGTTAGGTAGCTTCCGGCTAGCTATGTGATTTGCCTCAATGGTCCTAATAGTGGTCATGTAGAGTCCACTCCTGAGGCATTTTAATTTCTCCAATGTACGCTTCCGGCCATACAAGTTGGATGTTATGCAAAGATATTCCACATTTTTCTCGGTTGTGGTTTCAACATGATAATTATTAGCTTGAATATCCTTAAAACTCAATAACGTTCTGCTGGAACGTGGGGAGTATAAGGCTTCATCAATGGTAAACACGGTACCATTTGACAACATAAATTGGGCTCTTCCGGAGCCTTCAATCAAGTTTGATTTGCCAGAAATAGTTATGACCGGGGTGTGGTTAGGCATTAAGTTTGTGAAAAATATCCTATCACGGAGGATGGTGTGCGTAGTAGCACTGTCGGCTAGACAACAAACTTCACCATTTGACATGCCTAACCATCAATATAACTAAAGTAATCAACAATCGCATGTGTTAAAAAAAATGAATAAATAGATTGAGTAATATTCAAGCAAATAACAAAATAAGTCCAAAAATAAAATGAATCACCAAACAATATCCAGAAATAGTAATGGAAGAAATAAAAAAAAACAATATGCATAAAAAAACAGCACAAATGCCGATCATATCCATGGGTGTATAAATAACTTAATCCTCATTATGTCCAGCTGCAGTCTGGAAATCGGCAATGGCTAGGGTGGTATCAGCGGGGACTGGTCCTGCAGCAAAATTAGCCTCTCGAGTATCACGTCTAGCATGGTACTGGGCAATAGTTTGAGCTGATGCACGACAGGTGCGGGACCAGTGATCACGACCTCCACATTTATAGCATAGGTCCGGTGGGTTTTGATGCTGGTGGCGACGGGCCGGGCCAGGGTTTCTCTCGTTTTGAGCATGCGGACCAGGATGAGCGTGATAACCACCATGTGGACCTAGCCCACGGTTACCACGGCCACGTGGGGCATGGTAATCTTGAGCTCGATCATAGGGGTGTCCACCGCGTCGATTACCACGACCACGAGGGGCATGGTAACCATGTACCCGGTCATAGGGGTGTGCACCATGTGTTGGACGATTACGTCATCCACCTCTACCACGTCCCCTGTTTCTCCCCCCACGGTTGGCATCGCGAGGTGCAACAGCGTTTGCTTCAGGCAAAGGTGCTGCACTAGTGCCCACAGGTCGGGATTGATGATTTTTCATTAGTAGAATATTGTTCTTCTCAGCGAGCAACAACGTAGTGATCAATTCCGCGAACTTGGTAAACTTCCGCTCTCGGTATTGTTGCTGCAGGACAATACACGAGGCAGGAAATGTGGAGAAAGTCTTCTCAAGTAAGTCAGTTTCAGTGAGTTCCTCCCCACAATACTTGAGAAGAGACCGAATACGACATATCTCAGAGTTATATTCGTTTACGGATTTGAAATCCTGAAAACGAATGTTATGCCAGTCGTGTCTTGCTTCAGGCAAGAATATATCCTTCTGGTGATCGAAACGATCAGCCAGTGAAACCCATAAGGCTCTCGGGTCCTCTTGACCCAGGTATTCCCGCTGCAGTGCGCGATCCATGTGCCTCCGAATGAGGATCATAGCATCCGCCTTCTGATGCTCAGAAACCACATTGTCTTCCTGGATGGTTGAGCGGATTCTCTTAGCAGTGAGATGAAGCTTCACATCTTCCGTCCACTGGTAGTAGTTTCTTCCGGAAACTTCCAGTGCGTCAAAATCCAATTTGTTGAGATGTGCCATGCTCTACAAAGATTAATGAATAGGATTAGTGCTTTGGGAAAAATGCATCCATAAGCAACTGATTAGAACTTCAGGTTCTATAATCATGGTATGATAATTTAGAATATCAATGAAGGAAACTGCAGGTTCCTTTTATTTACAAGGGGTCTATGACATTGGTAAATAACGTAAAAAGAATTGAATGAACAAATAAGCATACAAGGAAACAAGATACAATATGCATAAATATAAATAAATGTTTTTTTTTTTTTTTTTTGATCCTTGATTGAAGAGTATTGCAATGCTTCAGGCATGCATGGGTGTGTATTTTAGGCCCAAGGAGGACAAAAGAAGATTCTGTTTTTTTTTTTTTTGGTCGGAGCCGAGCCGGTCGCCGGAGCTGAGCCGGTCGCCGGAGCCGAGCCGGTCGTCGGAGCTGAGCCGAGCCGGTCACCAGCGGAGCCAAGCCGCCGGGCTGGGCCAAGCCGAGATGCCAGGGGGGCCAAGCCGAGCCAACTGGGCCGGCGAATCCGCGCTGGGCCTGCGCCTGCGCTGGGGCCGTCTGCAGTGAGGCCTGCTGGGCCGAGCCGTTGGGCCTGGGGTTTGGCTGGGCTGCAAACCTGCCGGTTTTTTTTTTTTTTTTCTTTCGGCTGGGCCTCCGTTTTTGTTTGTTTTTTTTTTTCTATAGCCTTCTGGGCTGTCAAATAGTACCCCATTTTCATAACTGCTCCAAATATTTAGCATGGGTAGAAGACTTTCGGAATGTGAATGCCACTAATTGTGGCGAAAATTGAGGTCATGCTTGCAGCCACAATTCCATTTTTTTTCATGGATTCATGCCGTCCATTGGATTGGTTGATGCTCTTTTCATTAAACAAAAGTGACTACTAATGCAAAAAGTATTGACAAACTACAAACTGTGCATATTTTGATTTTTTTTTTAATGATTTGAGACATTAAATACATATAATTATGAAGGGGTATAATGCTTCGATTACATATAATTATAACCAAAACATATATATATATATATAAATTTCAAACATCAAATAAAATAATTTATTATTTATTATTCTAGGGTTCTACATCAATTCGACAAATAACCATCCATTAACCATCAATTCAATTCAATATCGAACATATGTAATCATCATTAATTATCAAAGTTTCTAGAAGAAAAAAAAAATTAACAAACAGAGGAGTTTTGCTATCAATTCAAGCATAGTGAATGCAATTCAATATTAAATTTAATTTCAAGAATTGCCAAATAATTATTAATTTAGTGATCCTAGAATTCATGCGTTCTAGGGTTTGAGACAATGATAAAATAAATTAGATTTTAGTATCGAAAAACTTACTTGATTGATGGGCAGTAATTCTCCTTTCGAGTAATCCTCAATTCTGAGACGATCGTGCTGATAACGTGTTGTGAAGGAAATCCGGTGGATGAATGCAGAGAGAATATGGAGAAGCAGGGAGAAGAAAATAAGACGTCTGATTATTATGAGATTAGAATTAGGGTTTACAAGTATTAATTATCCCTTATATATGGGAGGGTAATTAATGAATACAAAGGACAAAACTACCCCTAGTATCTATTACATAAATAGACATAACCCTTACAACTATTTACAACATGTAGGAGGAAATTAGACACAAAGACAGATTATCAGATGCCATAGAAACGTCAAGTCTTTTAAGTTTTCTGAAACTTATACTATACTCAATCTGAAACTTGAACTAGTATTTTATCTTGCTCGATCTGAAGGATGAGAAACACTGGCTTCAAAAGAATAAAGTGACGGGATTTATAAAATCGTAATGAGAATATCACCACACAGGAAGGTTGAAACATAAATTCATGTCGCTGCAAAATACTATAATATAGCAGGAGACCTCTATCAATATCTGGCTTCCTTTTCTTTGATGATACATAAGACAACGAGGAAAATGCACACAATTCTGCAAAGCAAACAATTGACAAATGATATCCATACATCACAATCATCATTTTGCCATCCATCGACTTCCAACACCGTAACAAGGGATTGTCGATACAGCATTGCTGCTTGCCCTCAGAAGCTTACAATATGGAACAACACTGATTGGCCTGCTTTGCCTGCTTGTAGAACATCTGTTTCAAAAAACCACCATCATCACCATGTTCTCACACCAAAAGGGTGCAAATAAATTCCAAAATTAAAGAGAATAATCAGTTTAACATATTCTTGTTTGCAGCAGGCACTAAGAAAACACGTCCTTGCCAATTATTAATTAATGGGAAAAAAGAAATCATACACAAACATCTGTCATTAAGTGCGAAGTTTGAAACACACGCATACAAAAAACCCACACACACACATATCTTTGCCAGTATCGTCATCAGTCATGATATAAAACCAAAATAATAGTACACATGAAACTGAACACTTCTAGAAACTGGGACTCCCTGGCTCCCTGCAGATACATGAACCAAATCTTCACGCTAAGACATAATGCTTGTAGACTCGACTGAGGTAAGATAACAATTGTTCCAGAAATATAGCACATTTAGAAAGTCCGGCGAGAAAGGTAGTGTTTTTATAACCAACATATTTTTGGCTTTTGCTTTTTCCCACACCTACATGTTGTGCTTGATCAATTTTTCTAGATATTGAAATACCACAAATCCCCTGCCATCTTGAAATTATAGGTAGCTATCATGACATGGACTTACACACATATTAAGGTAATATGTATTATGTGAGTGCATGCAATAGAAAATATGTAATTGTAGCACAAGAATTTTGTTCATGTACCTGTGATGATGCACTAAGATCTGAACTCTTTTCAACTAAACTGTCCAGTCTCTCACCTCGTGCAAGCACACTATCAATGGTTTTATGCTGCACCGAAGAAACAAAAAAAAAAAAGGTGAGAAATGTGGGAGGCGACCAATATAAACTGGCATATGGTGGATAAAGACAATTTACAACATAAAAGATATCTACAAGTTGTTTCAGGAAAAAGGAAGACGGCGGATAAAGTGCATATGAATATTAAGCTGAAAATTTTGATCTTGGCCATTACTAAAAAAAATGAGAAATGTCAAGTTGGAAGTTTCATATAAGTAAGCAAAAGACGAACAACAAACAACAGATGTGATTGAAAAACATAAAAATATTAACATTGGATTTACTCAAATATGATGTACTGAATCCACCAACAAAGAATTATCACAAAAACAGTCAAGACAGCAATATCTTCGCCCAAATGTAACTGAAGGAATGCAGTATACTCACGAGGATAATTTTTGTCTCATCCAATTCCCTCTGAATTTTCAACAACTTATCAGCCTCTGCAGGGTCCTGAAATTTGAAAAGAAAGTAGCTTCAGTCGTAACTCTACAAAATTCAACTGTTTCGTAAAAACAGAACACAATCTGCATTAACTCACCTATTTCCTTACAACTCCAGCTATAGAAATGAGATGGAAAACAGATTAACAGACAAACCTGGAATTTTGACAGGGCCTCACTTAAATAAGGCCATGCTTGTGTGCCGTCCTGTTGTGCAGTTCTCCAAGAATCACCAAAAGTTTTCTGATATTCATCTAGCACCTGGAAATCATAGCAACCAACCAGGTAGTTGATAACACAAGCATGAAATAAGCGTGGAGGACCAAAATTAAGGTAGTCCATGAACCCGAGTTTCAAAAACCTCAGTGAAAACTAACTACCCCTCAAAACCAAGACCTTGATTTCTCACTAGGGTGCCACCTAAGCTGACAATGAGAAAACCAGTAACTTTAATAGTTTATTAGTGGTGAAATGGTGTACAAGACACGCTCCAAATTTAGAAAAATATATATTATTTCAGCCAATTAATATGTATTTTCAATGACTAGAAGCAACTTTATCATTCCAAATCAGAAAACACTTAGATTCATAACACATGAATCATCTCTCACTTAACATCATCCAACGACCAAGCAAATACTAAGTAACTAGTAGCATGGAAAGCATGGAAACTGAAAGGGTTGTTGAATCTATGGGTGCAATTCTGATCCTAGAAAAGGTCCATACGAACAAAATAATAAACTACGAATGATTAAATTAACAGTGTGTTACCTTGTTGAGCAGAGAAAATGCACTTCGGACAGGATAGTGATCATCCATGAAGCCCAGCGCACAAAGACCATTGCTGTTGTAAGCATGTACTTTATACTCTACAAAGAAACAAAACAAATAAATTCAGGTTGTATTAAAGCATAATGAAACTCCTAAAAACAAGATAAACAACAGAAAAAAAAATAATCCATTGGTGTCTAAGAACATATTATTACATTTTTAAACCTGAGAGCAAGGCAATCTGTGCCAGGTCTTTGGTTACCTAATTTTCAAATAATTCTAGTAATGCCTTACCACAAACTTCAATACAAAATTGCATCTGATGACTAAGGAAATTGGCGCATCCAATTCAACCGGAAGGCTCAAATCCATAAATACTAGAGGAAAACCGAAAATTTTGCTGTTGTAACAATTACTAACACTCAATTCCTCTAACCGAAACCCCAGAGACTCCCGAGAAAAGTAGATCAAAAATGAAATCAGATTAATTAGCTAGTGATTTGAAACCCAAATTGGAAGGGTCATAGTTTTCATCAAATGAGGAAAATTTCTTGAATCCGAAGAAAACAAAAATTACTGTAAAGGAATCCCTTTAAATTGGGGTCCGGAGCCGAAAAGAGAACGTACCTTCGTGCTTGACGGACTGACGTTGTCCAGGTGGGGTTCGTCTGGCGACGGTGCGACCGACGAAGACGATGAACTCCTTGATGCTGGACCTCTGGAAGTAGCCGAAGTGGCTGGTATCGGAGGCGTTGGCGAGAATGATCGGGTCGGATTCGTCCGGGTTGCACTTGAGGACCAGCAGGGCGGTGATCTTCATCTTTCTTCTCTGATTGTGAGTGTCTCTATACAAAATATCTAATTAGGGTTAGGAGGTTTCTCGTAGTTGTAAGTAGTCTCTGTGTTGGATTCAGGGATTTGGGGATTGGGAACGGTGGTGGGACGAAGAAAGGGAAAGTACGAACGAAGAATTGTGTTCTGGCAATGGAGAGGTGGGGATCTAGTGCTTTTGTTGATTCTTTGGATGTTATCAATTGTGCTTTTGTTGATTCTTTGGATGTTGGGCAATTGGGTCATTTGCTTTGTTCGCTCCACCACCATGGTCCATGTAGTCAATTGGTTTAAAGCTAATCTGAGGGTAGAGGCAGGAACAAGTGAACAACGAGCTAAAAGTAAGATTTAGCATTTTAAATAATAATATTCATAATATTTTACACAAAATAAAATTTAGTATTTTTAATATGAGGAGTAAGAAATAAGAATTCAATTTTTTATTTGAATTATTTTCTTAAATATTATACAGAAAAATTTTGGCATAATATATTTAAAATACAATTTAATTATACTTTATTTTATTTAATTTATATGAATATATATATAAAATTAAATATTATTATAATGAATAAATTTTATTTTACTAAAATTTAAATTACATCAAAATCATTAATAAATCTAATAAAATATATAATCATTAATTTAAATTGAAAATTAAAATCAACTACAGAGAAAGGGTGAACCAATCTTGATTATTCTGAGGCTGATAATCACCTTTTTTATCATTTTGAGGTTGATAATCACCTTCTTCATGATTTTTATGATAGCTACCACTAAGATTGCTTTCTTGTCCATTTGTGATTGTCAATTGTCTTTTTCTCCAATACCTTTGTTTGTTTGGACTCATCTTTTCGGTATTCTTCTCCATAATTCTATCTTCTCGTTCTATTCGTCTATCTTTCTCTTTTCGCAGTTCCAATGCTTATTCAAATTGTAATGTCTTCGCATGATCTTCATCTCTTTTCTTCCTTAATGTCGTCTCTTCCAAATTTTGCAATACAATGGCCACCATGGTAGCATACAATCGATTATTATCAATCATATGTGGCTTTCCCTTTCTCCAAGCTTCTTTTGATTACTTCTTTCCTGGAGGTCTTACAGAGGAACTTATATTGACTTCGGGATTTTCCTCTTCCCCATCTTCATCCAAATTAATTGAATCTTCAAGTGGTGATGAGCTAAATGGAGATACTTGACTTACTTCAGGCTCTCTTTGAGATGGATCTTTGAAATATTCTCAATCTTTGCATATCTCCCAAAAATGATGAAATATAAATTGCAAATTCATTTTTACTTTATAATAGACCTCTGCTTGTATCAGCTAAACATATAGTTAAGAACAATTGATTGATTAAAAAAATAAATTGTGCACAATCATACTACATTTATAAATTTACAAATTCTCACCTCATCCATCTAATTGGCACCGCTACGATGAAAATTCGCAGCTTGTTTTGAAGCCTTTTGCCACTTTTTGAGCGTTGGTCGTAACTTTTTCCACCTATTTGAATAACCCTCAACAATTCGGATACCTTCCATAGGACCATCCCAATTTTGGATATAATAGTTTCGAACATGTACCCAAAATGCGTTGTTTGTTTGATCTACTCCTTCAATTTCATCTAAAGTGACGACTGCCCAAACTTTGCATAACATCACTTCTTCCTCATTTGACCATTTATGATTTGGTGTCATATTTATAGGAGTAAATATTAACTTTATGTGGATAATTAAATTGTCATATTAACAACAACAATAATAATAAAATAATAATAATAATAACAATGAAAAAAAATATTCCTAATAATAAAAATAATAATAACATAAACAAATAAATTAAGAAGAAAAAAAAAGCAAAAAAAAGTTAAAAAAATGAAACAAAAACGCATCGATTTCACCTCGATCGTTTGTAGAAAAGAGAGAGTTCTAGACTCTCTCAATCATTCTCGATTGAAACAGAGAGCAGCGAGAGATGGAGAGGTTCGAACGGTTCGCGACATGTTGTGAGGTTCCAACGCATCTAACGACGATAGGTTTGTTGTACTCCAACGACGATCATGAGGCCTTCCAGTCTGAGAGGTTCAAGAGGTTAGATCGCGTATCGAAAAGTGAGTAAGTGTAACGCCCTGAACTTTTAATTAAATTTAAATTCTGGAAATTGATGTGAAATTACCATTTTATATTGACTTTTGACCTAGGTTACTATTTGAATTTTGACCAAAGCCCGTTACGTAGATCGAGGCATCACGAGTCCGTAGACAGGCGACACGTCGAAATCGGACGTTCGACGGGAAAGTTATGGGTCACGGAAGAAAACTGACACTATTCATGGATTTCGAGGATGGGTACAGTTGGTTGGTTTTAATTGGTCAAAATATCTTACCTGGACCAATTGATGAGTGACAAGTGTCACTCATCTAATTGGCCCAAGGCTCCAAATATTTGGGTTCAATGTATTACCTTCATCCTTTCTTTATTCTCTGTTACCCGAAACACACACAAACACCAAACCCACCTCAAACCTCAGCATACTTCATCCTCTGCTATTGGAGTGAAAGGGAGAGTGAGACCAAGTGAAGAGGACGGTGGCAATGGGTTGGACAACCATGCATGATGGCCGGAAATTCGAGAGGTAAGCTTTTTGGGTTCAAAATCGAAATTCAAGTTTTAGGGTTTGTTGGTTGGATTTAACAATCGAAAATGATTCCTAGGAGTTGTACAATCACATAGGGAAAAAAGGAAGGATCGAGGTGGCCGAAATGGCTTGGAAATTGAGTCGAAAAATAGACCGAAAATCTTCAAGCTTGGAAGGTAATTTCTAGCCCTTTTTAGCTAATTTGGAGTCCATAGATCCCTTCCTGGGATCATTACGTGCATATAGGAACAAAAATGGTGAAAAATGGTTGAATAATGAGTGAGATCGAGCCGGGTTGGGTTCACGGGTCAACTCGGCTCAAGGTTGACGATGATGACGTGGTAGTCCACATCATTATCTGTCAGAAACTGTCAGTCTACATGGCCACTCAGGTAGTTCCATGTGGCAAGTTGTCAGACACAGTCAACAACTAACGTGTCACCATGTGAACCAATCGGGGTGGTGCCACGTGGTAGGATGTCAGAGGTGTCAGGGGACACGTGGACCAATCAGAGAGTTACACGTGTCAAGTGTCAGATCCGATAGCTGTCAGATTTATCAGGATGACATCAGCATGACATCATGATAACGTCATTCATTGACCGTTGACCGATGACGTCAGCGTTGACTATAAATTTGACTAGCGCATGACGGCGCGTGGGCACAAATTTCGAGGTCAACCTAGTCTTGCTCGAAACATTTCGACGTTCTAAATCCAATATTGGTGATTTCAGGTCGATCGAAAACCGTTTGGTTGGTCATTTGGAGGTTTTTAGCCTGGGAAAACGTGTCGGGACGCGTTTTTGGTATTAGATTTTGTGAGGGTTTAACATATGAACTTTTATAACATATTAGTGACCCTTATACATGATTTAGACAAACCCGGGGACTTTGGACTAGCTCGGTGATAGATATAACGCTGAGGTTTAGCACGCAGCGTGGATCAAGTGTGAGTGGACTGTTTGTTTTAGAACTGAAATGTGTGCATAACTGTTTTGAATGTTTTATTAAATGATTTAAGTTTAAATGTTTTGATATTGTTATTGAATGATGATGTGGATTGTAATCATCGATTTGTGAAATATTTTACGGGTTTTCGTGAAAACGAGGTTATGGGTTTGAGACCCGATGAAATGATGATTTGACTTAGATTTAGAATCAACAGGAAATTGAAAGGAAATAAGGCATTTCAACTGGATTTGAATAATGATAAATCGGGATTTATAAACAAGTTCTGGACACGATTTTTTGGTGGTTTTTGTGGAACGGATTTGTGAGCATTATGTCTCGGGCATAGGCCCAATTGAACAATGTTTAATATGATTTGAGACATAAATGATTTTAATATGATTTTCATTGGATTTGGTTATGGTTCCACATATACTATCTTGGGTGAGTTAGTTAGTCTCCTCAAGACGTCGAGGATCCTAGAGTAGTCACGGTGCACTACCTGACATGAGTGACTCCGACGAGAGGCTCAGGATTAGGAGTGCGAGTTTATGATATCATCTCGGACGCGGTAGATTTGGGGCAGACATTCCATGTTGATATCACCCCGGATGACGTTGAGTTGGGTCCTGCAGAAGTACTAGGAGATAAGACCCCGAATTGCACACGTAGCATTGGAAATCGTGACTAATTTTGATATAGACATCGCGGATGTCGAGATATCACGGATGCCTGAGGATTGGTTATATTGTGTGTGTTTTACTGATGTGTGTGTGTCTATATGTGTATGTATATATGTATGTGTATGATTTGACATGTTTTCATACGATTTATCTTAAATGCTTGCATGTTTACAAACGCAGGGTTAAACTGTATATGTTTTCAAAATGAGTTTATAACTTATTGATTTTTGGTTCACTCACATTTTTACTGTTTTATTGACCATACAGGCCGTGATACAGAGACAAGGGCAGATACTGAGGTTGAGACATAAATAGTACTGCTGCGTATCTGACACCCTACGAGGTAGGTTTTAGTACTGACATATATATATATATATATATGCTCGATCATGTGTAATAGATATGTATCCCTTGTCTGACAATGTGGTAGTACACTCTGTTTGATTATATTTGAACTCATAAAGGGTATTTTTGGTATTTTGAGTATGATTGTCAGACGGGAGCAGGACACGTTCCCCTATGATTTCCGGGGGATCGGGATGGGTCTTGTCATTGAGTGCTGGGTTTTGTAGGCAAAGGTGTAACGACCCGTCCCGAATTTCGGGATTAGATTAGTGACTAATCTTGATTAGTGAGGTTGATCGGTGGTTAGTAGGGCGAAATCAGACAAAATGTGCAAAATGACCGTTTTGCCCTTGGTCGTGGGCAAAATGTTGACTTTTTGATCGGGCTGTCAAACAGACTTTGACCGATGACCATGACGTATTTCGGGACGTCACGAGTTCATAGACAGGTGTCACGTTCGATTCCGACATTCGAGGATAAAGTTATGATGTTCGGAAGTCGAGGGGCATTTTAGTAATTTGGCATATTAAGTGCCAAATGTTGACTTTTTGACCGGGAGGTCCGATGGACGAGGGCCAAGGACCGTTATGTAGGTCTCGTCGATACGAATCCAATGACAGGCGGCATGCCGAAATCGGAGGTTCGACGACGAAGTTATGGTCACGGGAACGTATTAACGAACCGAGATTTCAATTAAAATAATATTATAATAATAAATAGTGACCATTGACTGTGCACACCTGGATGAGTGACAAGTGTCACCCATCCCTTGTTTTAGGGCCTAAAACCAGCTCCCTGTTTTCCTCTAAACACCATCATCATCTCTAATCATCTTGTCCTCCATCATTTTCCTTCATTTCTTTACATTTTCTTCCTACCGTGAACAACACAAACTGAGTGTGAGAGCTGGGAGAATTGGCCTCCTTCCTTGGCCGTTCTTGAGAGAAAATTGATGGTTAGGAGAGGCTGTATTAGCTGGGGAAAACACAGGGATTGAGACGGGGTAGTAAGACCAGAATTCGAAATTTGAGTTTTGGGTGGGAAATTCGAATTTCAAGCCTTAGGCTCTGAGCGTCCAAATTGAGCTTTCTGAGATCACTATGATCAGAGTCGTCGAAAGAATGAAGGGAATTGGCCACCAATTGGCTCTGAACGGACCTGGTAGCAGAGAGTTTGAGTCGAGGTTGAGTCGTGATCGTGGGATGATCAAACGATGTAATTGATGAAGGGAAACTGTTTCTCATGGTCCAGTGATGCTTCTGGGTGCATCAATTGGAAGAAACCAGCAGCCATTGAGGAATTTCGATGAATGAACAGTGACGGGTGTTCTTCAGTGTTTATCGTGGAATCGATGGATTTTAGGTAAGGTTTTGTGTAATCAACGTTACAGACCTTTAATTGGACTTGAAACGAAGTTAAATGAATGTTCAATTGAATGAATTGGTGTTGAATTGACAGAGAACTGATCGGGTCTGTTCGCGGGTTGCAGGAGCCGTTTACCAGAGAAACGGGTTGGGACGATGACACTGTAGCAGGCGCGTGGGTTTCATGCGCAGCCACTCACGGCGGCGTGTAACGGCGCGTGGGCACGAATCTCGAGGTGAGGTCAACATGACTTCTGTCATATTTAATGTAACGAACATTTTGGGATTGGTTTCGTGTCGATCGGACACCGTCTCGATATTGTTCGGGACGTCCGAACGTTTTAAATCGAGTTTAAAAATAGTTAAAAATTCGGGAAAATTATGGGACTTTAATAGGATGTTATTGAAGAGGTTAGTGACCCTCTAATGTGATTTGGACAGGATTGGGAGTTCCGGTGATAATTGTCAGGACCCACCCCGGTTTCACCCCGAAACCCGAGGTAAATCCTGCTCTCGTCTGACTCCCCGACACAGCACCCAAGTAAAACTCATGCAAACCCAGTCAGACGCAGGAGTCCTTAACTGAATATCCCAACGTTATCGTTTACAGAGCATAGTACGAAAATACAAGGAACTAAAAAAAACGATAAATTACACGCACTCGGAAGTCTGTAAAACTATTCCGGGATCCCTCACGTCCCTTCTATGCCTCTGACACTGCCTCGACGTCAAGACCCCGCGCTCGCTCCACAACCTGGAGGGCAAGTTAAAACAAAAGTGTGAGTGGACCATAATAAAAGAAAAGTTCTAAACCAGCTATCAGAAAACCGATTTTAACCCTCCGTTTGAAAACCACATGCACAACCAATAGTTATGAACACAGTTATAAATCAATGCTCATCAAACATCATAAGAAACAGAAACACTATAAAACAGTTAGAAAAACCACAGCATATGAATCATAAAACCGTATCAGAAACCATAAACATCAAATCATCATCTTCCGATCAAACCTGCTGGACCTATCCGAGTCTTTAAACTCCCGAGTCTTTAAACTCAATCCAGGCCTTACTCATATCCGAGTCTTTAAACTCAAGGCCTACGGGGGAAAATCAATATATCCGAGTCTTTAAACTCCCGAGTCTTTAAACTCAATCCGTCCCCGGTCTGAAGCCCTTCCGGCTTCCAGAACCGACATTCCGAACCCAAATCCGGAAATCCACTTTCCAACTTTAAAACCAAATCTCGCTTTCCGAAATTCGTTTTTAAAATCGAAAACCTTGATTATCAAAATCATGTCCCAAAAACCCCTTAAATTCATGGAAATCATTTATCTTTCCAAAATCACCCTTTCCTCGTAAAACGTGCTAAAACTGTACTTCCTCGTAAAACGTGCAAACATGTAAAGCCACAAAACATATGCGAGAAACATGAAACCATAAACAAAACCATAAAACAATTATAGAAAACAGTTATGCATGTTCGAGTTTAAAGAAGGGGTCCACTCACTGTACTGAGCCCTACTCGCGTCCCGAACGTCCTGCCCGTTCCTCGGCTTCCTCGGGAAATCCCGATCCTGTCAAACACCGTCAAATTACATCACTAACACGTCTACGAAGGTTCACCTAAAGTCCCTCAAAAATCCCCGAAACGAAAACCTAAAACCCGGGACCCTAAACCTTCACCCTCGCGGAACTACACTCAAACGACTTCCGATTGACCCGAAACCAACTCCATTGAACTCACCACAACTCCTGGACCAAAAACCATGTTGACCGTTTCTCCCAGAACTGCCGCACGCGCCTCCACGCGCAGCCCAGAGTGGCTGCGCGTGGCCCTCACGCGCCAGCTACAGTGCACCTTCAACCTCACGTCGACCCGGTTCAACACAGTAAGCTGCAGCTTGAACCGGCGTCAACGGTTCTCCGCTGTGCCTGCACCAAAACACCTCCTTCCTTCTCCTATAGCTTCGTCCAACCTTACTCTAAGCATCCCCATCCTCCAATCACCTCGACACATCCCCTACACCATCGACTCAGACTCGAAACCAGACGGCCTAATTCCTCTGTTTTCCTCTCCGGCCGCCCAGGTAACCTCCCTTCACGGTGGTAACACCAGACGGTTCCTAGAACCTCAAGGAACCTAACCCGACTCTCCTAGACCTTCGACTCAGTCTTTAGGATCACGACTCTTGGTTTGAACCAAAACGGGAAAACAGGGCACACAGAGTCCCTCCGTCGTGCCAACCACCACCGTGCACCTCCCGTCACGGCAACACAACCGAACGACGCCCTGGACTCGACTGAACTCCCTAGACTCCTCTAGACTCTTCGATTCAACCTCTCAGGCCACAACTTCCGATTTGAAGTTCACGGCCAAAACAGAGCATAGACACGGGGAAATAGAAATTACCTGCAACCTGTCGCCGTCGTGAGTTCTGCTGGTAGTGGTTGACTCCTCGCAGCCCGCACGACACCACCACGGTTTCAGTTGCCCCGTACACGGCCGCCACTGTCACGATTCTCACGACCTCCCTGCTTCTCACCCCTGGTTTTCCCGCAGTTCCCAGCTGCCCAACCACACGACTTCCTCACCTCCCAACCTTCTTACCGTCTCCCTTTCCTTCTCTGGACACCCACACACACTCACAATTCACCAGCTCCCTCACTCAACCCTTCACTAATCACACCTTAATCACTATACTAATCCCGGCTCTCGGAACGGGTTGTTACAATCTACTCCCCTAAAAAGAATTTCGTCCCCGAAATTCCACAGCTAGTTCCCGACACCTAGGGTCTCTTATCTGATAATCAACACTCGGTCAATAATAACCTCTCCTGGGTTCCCTGTCTATCATCTCCACCTTGGTTATTGCACATCATCCCCAACTATGGTTACCACGGTCAACCCTAGCTATGTAACAGCTGCATGGTGTACGCAAGGGAAACTCTATGAACAGCAAACAAAGGTATTTTACAATACCTCATGTGGAGTACCCGATAGAATTTACAGAGCACATCCTCGTGTACGACCACAGATACTTTCCTACTGGCTGGCTCCTCTCTCGGTTGTTACTTAGGCCACTATCGGAATAAATCTACAAAGTCCTAAAGGCAAACTCTAGCTTGTGGGTTCTCTCCTTCAATAACCTCATGTCGATCAGTTATAGTCACTCCTTTCCTGTACCTTCCGTCATCCTCCTATGGGACTGACTGTAACACTCCAAGTCCTCTAGGAAAGTTCCTAGGCTCTACCCTGGGATCCAACAACCAACCCTAAATACAGTACAACCAAAAGTACTACAAGTACCTGTCCCCGCATCTGGTGTCGACTGACCCTCCTGCTGAGCCATCGAGAACACTCGGGCCTGAGATCCTGACGCTCTACCACGTCCCCTCGAACTATTAGTAGCAGTGCCACCACCTCTTCTCGGGCTTGCTGTCCCTGACGCTGTACTCTGTCCGGACTCCGCTACTCCTCTGCCTACACCACCTTCCTGTGGCAACAGTGGACAATCACGTCGGAAATGACCTCGCTCCCCGTAGTGGAAACACACATTCCAACCCGGTCCACTGCTCGGTCTCCCTGTAGACGCTACAGATGTCGCACTCGCTTGTGGAGTCGGCGGTGCTCGGTAACCCCAAAATCCTGAACTCTGGAAACTGCCAGGCCTACCAAAACGATCATCGCCCAACGATGACGCTCCACCGAAGTTACCTCTTTTCGGTGTCCGCTGGCTCGAAGCTCCAGGAATAGATGGTTCCCGGCGTCGCACCGGCAAACTGGCCTCAACCCTCACCGCAGCATCCGACAAGTCTCGGAGAGTCGTAAAAGATCCAGCCGTCACTATGGCTCGAATCTCACCTCGCAAGCCCAACTCAAACCTACGGCACTTCTCGGCTTCAGTGGCCACAAGAGCAGGAGCAAACCGAGACAACATCTGGAACTTCCGTTCATACTCTGCCACTGTCATATTCCCTTGCTGGAGCTGCAGAAACTCCGCCTCCTTGGCATCTCGGAAAGAACGAGGATAATACTGCTCCAGAAACCGTTCCCTGAACGTTTCCCAAGTCACACTATGGACATCCCAACCGGACAACTCGAGGGTATACCACCACTCATACGCCGTACCATCTAGTAAAAAGGTAGCCAACAATACTCGCTCCTCCGGCGGACAATGCATCACCGCAAAAATCCGCTCAAGTCTGGTAATCCACATCTGGGCTTCCTCAGGATCAGCCCCACCGCTAAACGTAGTCGCCCCGAGCCGCTGAGCTCGCTCAATCGTGGCACTCTCCGTCTCTCTTACTACTTCTTCAGGTTGTGGAGAGGGTCTACGTCTCGGAGGCATCGTCAACCGCACGCTGAAAGAGGCATAGAAGTAGTCAAACAACTAAAACACAACCACACAAACCAATAGACCTAACAAACTCGACAAACCTATGCTCTGATACCAATTGTCAGGACCCACCCCGGTTTCACCCCGAAACCCGAGGTAAATCCTGCTCCCGTCTGACTCCCCGACACAACACCCAAGTAAAACTCATGCAAACCCAGTCAGACGCAGGAGTCCTTAACTGAATATCCCAACGTTATCGTTTACAGAGCATAGTACGAAAATACTAGGAACTAAAAAAAACGATAAATTACACGCACTCGGAAGTCTGTAAAACTATTCCGGGATCCCTCACGTCCCTTCTATGCCTCTGACACTTGTCAGGACCGCCCCCGGAAGGGGCATCGATAACCGTGCCCGGTCCTGCTCCCGTCTGGCAAGATGACAGAAATCTCCAAGTTACCCTCAGTACTTGCCAAACCAGGGATAGCCACACGTACATACTCATGCCTCCGCCCCTCGTACAGCCTCGAACAACGCGCCACGACCTGGAGGGTCAATAAAAACCAAAAGGTGTGAGTGGACAAAAAGAATTCAGTTCATAAACCAGTTACGGAAAGACGTTTTTACCCTCCAAGTAAAAACCAATGCATGCATACCAAAAATCATTTCGCAAACGGTTAACATTTCAACATAAGAAATCCGTATATGACAAATCAAAATCATTTTCCTTTCTTAACCTTCGGGTCATAGCCCGCACATTATAGACACAGGGCCACAGCCCAAAACCATAAAGTCCAATTCCAAGTATACGACATCAACCAATCCATCAACCATATAAACCGGGCCACTGCCCAACACATCCAATCATCCAAGAACATCAATGAATCACAATCAATCAGTTTGCTGGATATCGAGTGCGCCCGAGTCTTAAAACTCAAAACCATGCGCATTATCAGACCTTCCCGGGATTTCAACGAGTCTTTAAACTCAAAACATAATCAATAGGCCTCGGGGGTATCACAATAACCGAGTCTTTAAACTCACGAGTCTTTAAACTCAATAAGGGCCCTCCCCCGTCATCCATTAACCGAGTCTTTAAACTCAAAACGTGCTCCAGCAATAGCACCGGATTTTTAAACCCAAAACAGTTTCCAAACACAAAAACGGGTCTTTAAAACCCCAAGCAGTTTCCAACGGGTCTTTAAACCCCAAAACAGTTTATCAATCACGACAACGCGGGATCCATCCCAAAATCGCATTTTTCACAACAGGACGCATGGTCCGAATTTCCACATTCAATTTCCCCAAATCAGACTTTACAAACATAATCAAATTATCATGAAACACGGGGCATGCAAAATCAGACCAAATCACTTTATTAAATCCTTTTTCATTCCCGAATTCGAATTCGCGATAATGAATCCGTAAGCCGGCATCCGGAAGTATCATCCCGAACCCAAACCAAGAATCCGCTTTATTATTTCCGAAAAACGAAATCGCGCAAATCAAAGTTACTTTTATGCCCCGAGCATCAAGCCCGAAATCGTATTTTCCAAAATCCATTTAAATTCCTTGAAATCACTTCATTTCTCAAATCTCGTTATCAAAACATCCGAACCACAATCATAATTACCAAAATCACGATCCAAGCAAAACATACTCAAAACCCTCATTTAAAATCCTCAAAATCACAAGTCTCATTTTAATTCCCCAATTCAAACATCAACCGTGATCAAATCTCAATAACTTGAAATCTCGTAAAACGTGAAAATCCGGAACATTCTCGAAAAACGTGTCAAAATCATAGGTCACACTCGCAAATCATAAACAACCTTCTTAAATCATTTTATACCCATTTCATATAACTTCTTTCATTAAACCATCATTAAGCACACGAGTGACCATAGTCTCGAAATACGAGTAATTTCACATGTATAGTAAAAATACGTATAAATACGGGAATCGAATACGTATAAATACGGAAATCAAAGTCAATCACAACTTATAATCATGATCATAAAATCATAGAAATAATTTATGCATGCATTAAATTTTGAAAGCAAGTCCACTCACACACCGTCCAATAGGGCTCGGTTTCGCGCCACACGCGGTTCCGTAATTTTTGACATTTTCCAAAAACCCGAATCCTGCCCGAAAACACATCCCCGGGTCATTAAAGTGTCAAAGAACAACATACTAATTTCCCATAATTTTTCGGGAATTAATCGTTAATTAAAAACGTAATAGAAATCTTCGGACCCTCGGAACCACATCGAGACGGTGTCCGATAATTTCGAAACCAACGCTAAAATGTTCGTTACATTGTATAGGACAAAAGTCGTGTTGAACTCACCTTGAAATTCGGGTCCACGCGCCGTCACGCGCCGCCGCAAGCGGCTGCGCGTGACACCCATGCGCCAGCTACAGTGCCAGGTACAGTCGTCGTCCCTACCCGACTGTCTGGTAAATGGGTCCGGTTGACCCGCGGCGTGACCCGGCTGGAAATCCATCAATTTCAACCTACGAGCATCAATTCAAACGTTCAATAGAATCGCCAAGCATCTAATTTGGGTCCTGTGACCTCCAATCAGTGACATCATACCTGAATCCAGACGATTAGAAGTCAAATTTTGAAGAACAGGTGGGTACTGTTCAATCATCAAACTCGACCAACCTCGATTGTTTACCTGAAATTGGCCCACCCAGAAGCTTCGTAGTGTTCATATGAACTTGTTTCTCCTGCCAATTGCTCCTCTAAACTCTTCCAAAATCACAACTCAAGCTCGATTTTCTTCCCGGTCAGCAGGTCCCTTCAGAGTCGAAAACGGCATCAAATCACCTCCCACTAGTATGCGATCGACTTGAATTAATCCCAGAGGACTCATTGAAGCCTTAATTTGCCATGGGCTGGCCTACAATTCGAGTTGAAATTTTGATTTTGCTTGAACAAGAACTTCGGGTTTCCAGAGCATTTCTCACCCAGTCCGCTTGTTTCTCCTCTCTACCCATCACACTAGTTCTCACTAATTCTGTGTCTCCCTTTCATTGTCCCCGGAATGGATTGAACAATTAAATTCCTCCCACTCGCCCAGTGCTCTGTTCTGCAAAACGAAGGCCCGTGCTCCGCAATTCACCAGCACAGACAATTCCTTTCAGCCCTCAGTCACGTAAATGGATCCTTCTCACTCCCAACACTCTCAGTTAGCTGCAATGCGACCCAACATCCGTGGGGAACTCACTCAGACTTACTGAGTCTCTGTTTCCCGCAAAACAGACCCATCACTATTTTTAAAACCTGCCCGTGCTCCCCCTTCTCCGTCCAAGCGTGCCTCCATGCTCCCATTATCCTCAATTTTCTTAAACAATTCATGTTTCAGAGAATTCCTAAGCCATTTCCTTGATCAGAGGTCCAACTTAAACAATTACATCACACTAACCCACGGCTGTTCAAACTGGGCTTGGCAATTTACCATTTTGCCCTTCTACTCAAAATTACCAAAATGCCCTTCACCATCCGTGACCCGTAACTCGATTACCCGATGTCCGTTTCCGGCGTGCCGCCTGTCGTTGTACTCGGGCCATCGAGACCTTCCTAACGGTCCTTGGCCCTCGACCATTGGACCCCCCGATCGAAAAGTCAACATTTTCCCTTATTTAGTCCAAATTACGGTAATGCCCCCGGACTTCCGACCGTCATAACTTCCGCCACGAACGTCGGAATCGAACGTGCCGCCTGTCTATGAACTCGTGACGTCCCAAACTACGTCACGGTCATCGGGAAAAGTCCATTTGACCGCCCGAATAAAAAGTCAACGTTTTGCCCACAACCAGGGGCAAAACGGTCATTTTGCACCGTTCGTCCGATTTTACTCAACTAATCACCGATTAACCCCGTTAATCATGATTAGTTACAAATTTAATCTCGAATTCCGGGACGGGTCGTTACAACACTGCCTCGACGTCAAGACCCCGCGCTCGCTCCACAACCTGGAGGGCAAGTTAAAACAAAAGTGTGAGTGGACCATAATAAAAGAAAAGTTCTAAACCAGCTATCAGAAAACCGATTTTAACCCTCCGTTTGAAAACCACATGCACAACCAATAGTTATGAACACAGTTATAAATCAATGCTCATCAAACATCATAAGAAACAGAAACACTATAAAACAGTTAGAAAAACCACAGCATATGAATCATAAAACCGTATCAGAAACCATAAACATCAAATCATCATCTTCCGATCAAACCTGCTGGACCTATCCGAGTCTTTAAACTCCCGAGTCTTTAAACTCAATCCAGGCCTTACTCATATCCGAGTCTTTAAACTCAAGGCCTACAGGGGAAAATCAATATATCCGAGTCTTTAAACTCCCGAGTCTTTAAACTCAATCCGGGTCTTTAAACCCAATCCGGCCGGTCCCCCGTCACATATATCCGGGTCTTTAAACCCAATAACCAGATCCAGCAAATCCAATCCCAAAACCATTTTCATGTTGACCGTTTCTCCCAGAACCGCCGCACGCGCCTCCACGCGCCGCCCAGAGTGGCTGCGCGTGGCCCTCACGCGCCAGCTACAGTGCACCTTCAACCTCACGTCGACCCGGTTCAACACAGTAGGCTGCAGCTTGAACCGGCGTCAACGGTTCTCCGCTGTGCCTGCACCAAAACACCTCCTTCCTTCTCCTATAGCTTCGTCCAACCTTACTCTAAGCATCCGCATCCTCCAATCACCTCGACACATCCCCTACACCATCGACTCAGACTCGAAACCAGACGGCCTAATTCCTCTGTTTTCCTCTCCGGCCGCCCAGGTAACCTCCCTTCACGGTGGTAACACCAGACGGTTCCTAGAACCTCAAGGAACCTAACCCGACTCTCCTAGACCTTCGACTCAGTCTTTAGGATCACGACTCTTGGTTTGAACCAAAAAGGGAAAACAGGGCACACAGAGTCCCTCCGTCGTGCCAACCACCACCGTGCACCTCCCGTCACGGCAACACAACCGAACGACGCCCTGGACTCGACTGAAATCCCTAGACTCCTCTAGACTCTTCGATTCAACCTCTCAGGCCACAACTTCCGATTTGAAGTTCACGGCCAAAACAGAGCATAGACACGAGGAAATAGAAATTACCTGCAACCTGTCGCCGTCGTGAGCTCCGCTGGTAGTGGTTGACTCCTCGCAGCCCGCACGACACCACCACGGTTTCAGTTGCCCCGTACACGGCCGCCACCGTCACGATTCTCACGACCTCCCTGCTTTTCACCCCTGGTTTTCCCGCAGTTCCCAGCTGCCCAACCACACGACTTCCTCACCTCCCAACCTTCTTACCGTCTCCCTTTCCTTCTCTGGACACCCACACACACTCACAATTCACCAGCTCCCTCACTCAACCCTTCACTAATCACACCTTAATCACTCTACTAATCCCGGCTCTCGGAACGGGTTGTTACAATAGTGGTGTGGCCCGGGAGGGCCTATGGCACGCGTATCGAGGCGTATCGTTAAATGGTATGTGAGTGGACTTTGGTTTTATAAATTCTATGCATGCTTAACTGTTTTATATGGATTATGATTGTAATGGTATGTTGTTGATTTGGATGTTGGTAAATTATACGGTTTCACGTATTTCGAGGCGATTTACGCGCTTGCACGTAAATCGAGGTTTTTCCGATTTTTCACGGATTTTCCATGTTTATGGTCTTGGATAAGATTTGAGGAAATGATTTTAAAATTGGAAAGATAAACTCGGGCTTAGGCCCACTTGTTTGGAAACCTCGGACTTGGAGTCCAATTGAGTACGTAATCGGGTCAGGGGCCCAATTGCTTTATGAAATCGGGCCAGGGGCCCAGTTGTTTATAAAAATGGGCTAAGTCCCATTTGAGTGATATTATCGGGCCGTGGGCCTAGTGGTTTATAAAATCGGGTCGTGGGCCCAATCGGGCATGAGGCCGAGTTGGGTTATAAATGTGATTTCGGGTCTGGGACCCTATGTTAATAAATGTGATTTCGGGTCTGGGACCCTATGTTTAATAAATGTGGTTTCGGGTCAGGGACCCTAAATGGAATTGTGATGTTTTAAGGAGATTTCGGGCAAGGACCCATTGTAATGTTGTGAAATGATTTAATAAAACTGTTTTCCATATACCATCTTAATACAAGGATATATGATGGTCTCCTCCAGGTGTCTGGGACACTGGGGAAGTCACGGTGCATTGCCTGCGAGGGGTCATTGTACGGAGTTACCGGACCGTATAATGACTCAGGAGCAGGATTGCTATGATTGACGTCTGGGACGTCAGACATCTATGATGTCAAAGATATGGACCCGGAGAGACCCCGGGCAGCACGCGTCGCTTATTATACCGTGAGATATGACGTCTGGGACGTCAAGCGTCTGGGACGCTAAGCATCTGCGATGCTGGTGATGGTAATGGTAAATATGGATTAATGAATCTATGAAATGGCTTTTCGGTTGGATTTGTGTTTATGTGGTAAAAATGGATTATTGGTTATTGAAATGGTATTTCGGGTCGGGGACCCTAAATGGTTTTGGATTTATGAATTTATGTTTATGGCTTTGGACGGTGGCCCACATGGTTTTAATATGTCTGGTAGTGGTATTCCACAGTTTTGGGCTGAGTTCCCACACTTGGTTTTAAGTTAACGGTTTTTGGACTAAGACCCTAATGGCTTGGTTGAACAAACGTTTTGGTTACTGGTTTTCGGGGCATGCATACGTTTTTATTGGAGGGCATAAATGTCTTATAACTGTGTTTAATAAACTTAATGATTTTCGTCCACTCACAACTTTTATTGGTTTTAATACCCTTCAGGTTGATACGGATGCTACTGCAGCAGAGACTGGGACATTGCACGCCTCCTCCATCGATCCTTGCGCACTCTGGAAGCCCCGTTTGGGCAGTAACTTTAGGTTATCCCTTGTCTGACACCCCTTGTTGGACTGGAGCAGGGCACATTCCACGGTAATCCCGCCGGGGGGGGGGGGGGGGGGGGGATTAGGATGGGTCCTGTCAAAAGGTGAGTGAGTGATTGAGTGATTGAGTGATTTTTGTTTTTTTTTTTCCCAAATTGTAGCCTAATACTCCAAATTGTTGGTCTGTCTTTGTTGTTTTCTTCCGTTTTTTTTTCTTTCCAATTTATGTTCATCCGTGAAGGATTGCATGTTTGGATTGTTGTGTTTGATTGAATAATTTTTCTCTAAATTATGTTCATCCGTGATTCCCAAGTTAATTTCTGTTCATGTTTAGATTTGATTGAATTCTGGATTTTTGTTCGCTACCCAATTGAATCTATTCATTTAGATTGATTTTTAGGGTTTGATTGCTTTGTTAATTTTCCTGAATTCTAGTTGTGGGTGACGAGCAAAGTAGTCGTTGGGCTGCGCTTGCTTGGTGGGTCAGCTGCCTAGCCCAAAGATGGGGGAGGCCAGAATAGCCCTAGGGCAAGTTTTACCCAGGCCATTCTGCACTCCGATAGAACCTGAAACCTAAGGTTTAGAGGTCAGGAGCTGCCTTACCCTAGCCAAAAGCGCCCCCCCCCCCCCCCCCCCCCCTAGGCAACACTTTGCTTATCTATTAGTTTCTTCTGCGTTGACGGTGAATATGGCAGTTTGTACAAAATTATTAATCTGTATGTCATTATTAGGAGGTTACGTTAATAATACTACGTAACCTACTAATAATGAATCGGTAAAAATAAAACTAAGACTAGTGTCACTAGTTCATCTAATTACACCATAATGGCATTAACCAATTCATATTAATTCAATTTTGTTAAAATAACAGTAGTGAAAAAAAAAAGATTTGAAAAACAATAAAAGGGCTAATTATAGGAAGAGCTGGGGGTTTCAAAAAGCGGTTGTAAGGTTAGATAGGGAGCCTGTTTTCCCGCGAGAAAAAAGAAACAGAAAGAAGAAAGCAAAACTGGTCCCAACTGAGTCAGTCATCAAAAATAGTAAATACACGCATTTGACCCAAAAACGAGAAACTGGCTCTCCTTTAATAGTGATTCTTCCACTGCTATTAATGGGAGAAATCTGTGCCAGGTAAATGGTAAGAAAAGAAATCTCAACACCTATTTGGGCTTACAATTTTTGTTCATACCAATTGGGGGTAAATTTAAAATTCATCGACCTCTCCCTTTTATATCTTCCCCCCCCTGGCCAACTTCTTTCATCTCTCCCATCGCATTCCCTTGAGAGTTTTCGACCAAGAAACTTGACGGGGAGTGTCTGATTCCTCCGAAAGTAAGTTATTTTATTTGCCTTTGTTTTTATCTTGTTCATGTTCAGGGTTTTGAGGCAATTTAGACAAGTTGTTTGAGGCAATCTTTGAATATGAAATCTGGGTTCTGTATCTCGTGATGTATTTGGTTAAAAGTGTGAATCTTTTTGGCATGGGGAGGGTTGGATTTTGGATGGGATGTTTTCTGATTTCGGAATTTGGTTGTGTAACAGAGTCAGAAGACATGATCAGGTGTTTGCTTTTAATTTCCTTGTTGATCCACTCAACCTTAGCGGCGAAACAACCACATGAAAAAAATGCAGGACCGAAACCACCTCAAGGCCCTGTGCCCAAGAAATGGATGACCTTATCTGGTAATAACAATATTTGCAACAATGTCAATAGATGTTTGTATTGCTTAATCAAACATTTGATCTACTAATGACAATCTCATAACAGGCCAGCAGCCTATGGTTATAACGCGTGGTGGGTTTTCGGGACTCTTCCCCGAAGCCAGCTCCTATGCAGGTGAAATGGCAAAGACTCTGAGTTTGCCGGGTTATGCTTTCTTCTGCAATCTGCAGTTGACAAAAGACAGCATCGGAATATGTCTGTCCAACATTCTGCTTGATAATACAACTACTGTCTCAATGTTCTACCCTAAAGGCCAAAAAACTTACAATGTAAATGGGAAGGATCTTCGTGGCTGGTTTGCTTTGGATTTCACATCTGATCAGCTATTAAACAACGTATCATGTAAGTCTCAAAAATAGCCTTTGCCTTGGTGGTCTGGTTGATGTTGTTTTTCATCTGTTCTTCGTATCCTTTACAGTGACTCAAAGCATTTACTCCCGACCAAGTCAGTTCGATGGTATGTTGCCGATAGCTACGGTTGAAGATGTTATAGGCATCAAACCAGACAAACTCTGGTTGAATGTTCCGGTATAGATCTCTTCTCTATGCCTTCATTTTGCAAGGTTGTAGTCTTTAGCGATTTGATCATGTTCATTCTGTGTCGAATGCAGTATGATACATTTTACAGCCAACAAAAAATCAGCATGGCATCGTTTGTCGAAAAGATAGTGAGATTTGCGCCTGTAACTTATATTTCATCTCCTGAGATTGGATTCTTGAAGGCAATTGGTGCAAAGGTGAACAAAGGGAGGACAAAACTTGTCTTCCAGTTCCTAGGCCCTGATGAAACCGAACCCACAACGAAACAAAAGTACAGCGCACTGGTGAAGCAGCTTGGAATGATCAAGTCTGTTGCTGCTGGAATCCTTGTTCCAAAGGAATACATTTACCCTGTAAGTAAGAGCAATTTCTTGGAGGCCCCAACCACACTCGTCAACGATGCTCACAAAGAAGGGTTAGAAGTACATGCTTCTGGTTTTGCAAATGATGTTGTCCTCCCTTACAACTATAGCTTTGATCCAAGTGCTGAATACACACAGTTCACTGATAACTCTCAGTTTTCTGTTGATGGGGTGCTTACAGATTTCCCTCCTACAGCATCAGAAGCCATCGGTAAGAAATCTCATCTCAGCCTTCTCTTTATCTCCACTCCACTCTAATTATATTGATAAAATGTCAGATTTTATGGCCTAATAACCTGCCAATGTTTTCTGGTGCAGCATGCTTTGCGCTGAACAACAAGAATGACACGAAGCCTAAAAAGGGTATGTAATAATGTATATATATACGACGAGAGTGCGAGTCTTGTGGAATGATTAAGAAGTTTCTTGACGATGAAGGCATTGAATTTGCAGGACTTCCTTTGATCATAACTAGAAATGGAGCAAGTGGGATCTTCCCCGGATGCACAGACCTTGCCTACAAGCAAGCAGTGGAGGATGGAGCGGACATAATAGATTGCTCAGTTCAAATGTCAAGTGACGGAGTTGCCTTCTGTTTAGACAGAATAGACCTCAACTCCGGCACCAATGCTTTAAGTCAGTTCATGTCCAAGAGTGGGAGCATCCCTGAACTTCAAGCAGAAGCTGGAGTCTTCTCATTCCAGCTTTCTTGGAGCGACATTCAGGGCTTAACACGTAAGGCCTTCGATTCAAAATTTAACATTTTTACTTATTGTAGGATTCTGAAAATAATGGTTCAAATTGGGTATCCATTCAGCTCAATTGCAAAGCCCCTATGGACCAAAGGAAAAAATGTACAGAAACCCGGCTAACAAGGAAGCCGGCAAACTTTTAACCCTCTCTGAGTTCCTGGAGTTTGCAAAGACAAAGGCTGTTGCTGGAGTTTTGATCGACATTGAGGTAAGCCTGACTCATTTTTTATTCTCAAGACTCAAAAAATTTCACTGTTTTACTACCGAACTCAACACTTTAGACTATATTCTCAGAATGCTGCATACCTAGCATCAAAGGCAGGCCTAGACATTGTGGGAGCTGTAACCTCTGCCTTGAGCAAAGCCACAATGGACAAGGATTCGAAGCAACAAGTGTTGATCAAATCTGACGACACTTCAGTGCTGTCTAAGTTCAAAGATGTGAAGACATACAAAAGAGTGCTCAACATTAAGGAGAAGATAGGTGATGCACCCAAGGAATCAGTGGATGAGATTAAGAAGTTTGCAGATGCAGTAACTGTCACCAAGGAATCCATTGTCAAAGTCAGCGATTACTTCATTGCGGGGAAAACAAACGTTGTCAAGGAGATGAAGGCCGCCAATATATCCGTGTATGTCCATTGGCTCAAGAATGAGTTTGTCAGTCTCATGTTCGATTACTTCTCAGACCCCAACATCGAGATTGCTTCCTATACTCAAGAATTCAAGGTTGATGGCATCATCACCGATTTCCCAGGAACTGCCACCAAATATATGAGTAAGTAGTATATTAATTAACAAAACTTGAGACTTTATGTGTCAGTGGATCACAAAGAGTTGAGATTTGAATGAATCTGCATTGCAGGAAGCCCATGTACAGAGATGGATCCCAAGGCCAATATCCCATATCCAATATTGCCAGCTGAGCCTGGTGCTTTGCTGAGTTTGATAGGACCAGATGCAATGTCACCGGCACAACCTCCGAGCCCAGCTCTTAAATCCTCCGATGTGGTTGACCCTCCGCTACCTGAAGTGGTGAAGAAAGACCCCAGCAAGGATTCTGACTCCAAAAGCCCTGATTCCGAGTCGAAATCTCCACCTGCTCCAGCACCTTCTGATGCCTTCGCAAAAGCTGCTGCAAATTGGTGCGTTTCTTCACTGGTCGCAGTCTTGGTGCTCAGTTTGCTGGCAAATTAAGAGAATCCGATGCTTACAACTTAAACTTCTAAACGATCATGAGCACGTGAATCTTGTATTATACATACAAATATATAGTCAAATATGTAGTTAATAGTAAATATCATAACTTTTAGACAGATTTCTTCTAACCATCCCATTCAATTATGTTGATGGTCAAGATTCAATTCATTTCAGTTCATTCACACCAATCAATCAGCTCAATCAAACCCAGCCCATGATGGCATTTTCATTTTGATTAGTTGATCCATCTATTTAATTGATGGATGTTCATAAGCAAAGGTCAAAGCTTTAGTATTAATCTTGCTAAGTTGGGCCAGTTTGAGTTTTTCAGCCACTTCCACAATAACTGAGTTGAATCAGATCGACATTTCAACAACACGTCCGTCAAAGGATTAATCTTTTCGCCATAATTTTTCTTGATTATTAAAATGAAAACAGTAATAGAGAAATAGGGAGGACGAGGCTCAGATTCGCCTTTACTCAGACAGAAGTGGAAGGAAACGCCGCCTTCCTTGGCTGCAACTGCCGCGCTGACTGGATAAAAGGACACTTTCACCAACAGAGCAACCGGGTCGCCCCGGCAAGGTAAATGGGTCCACATTTCACGGTCTGTTAAGCCTGAATATATCATCACCGCCTCTTGATTTACCGGAGAGAGAGAGAGAAGCAGCAGAAGCAGAAGCAAAAGAAAAAGCAAAGAAGATGAAGATAATGATGATTATGATGATGAGGAAGAGGAAGAGGGTTGTTTGGCTGCAAGTAACATAAAGTTGGGTTGAAATCATGGGCTCCGCAGACATTCAGAGAGGAGGCAACCACCCTCACAAACACCCCGGACGGCCTCTCTGAGAGCAGCCTCATTCTTAAACTAATGTGCCTTAAACCCTAACCTCCGCCTCTTAACGCCTACTTTATAGGGCCCCGGACTATATGAGGGTATTTTGGTCAATCACATAACATGGCTAACTTTCTTTGAGAGTTGCAAATTCACCCAAATTTACAAATGTCACTTTTTTTATAAATATTTTGCTTTTTCATTGGAAAGTTTTTATAAAACGTGACATTTGTGAATTTGAATGTTATATTTTAACTATTTTTGATAAATTTTTCTGACTCATTAAAAATGGAGACATTATGGTGAATGACAAAGTGCTAGGACTTCAGAGAAGTAACAATACTAACATAAGGTTATATGTATTATTATTTATTAATTTGATTATTTTTCACTACGCTATCAAAAAGAATACAACTAAATTATAAAAATAAATAACCAATTTACAGATAAATTAATTTTAAAGTATGATCATTTGAAAGTAGGGATAGACACAATGTGGTTCGATACGGATATTGACAATATCCAAATCCAAACCGTCAAAAATCTTAACAATTCGATACAGTTTTGATTTATAAAATTAGAAATGAAACTGTTTTGATCCAAACCGTTGTTAACGCTTTGATTTGGATCGAAACGTTTGCACCGTTTAGACGTAAAAAAAAAATAGCAAACATATTAAAAAACATCAAGGATACTTAAAAAAAAAGTAAGGATACAAAAAAAAAGAATAATCAATACTCAAATTTTTGTATATTAATCTTGCGAAGAATTGGATTGCAAACATTACCACTATATTAAGATTTTTATCAAATAAACATTACTGCTTAATAATATTTTATTATACGCTTATTTAAGTATACATATATTTATTTTGGTATATTTAAGCATCTTTTTATTTTTATTATTATTTTGTATTAAAAATAGATTTAAAAATTAATAAAATTAATATATTTTTTAAACGGTCCGATTTGGATTTAACGAATTTTCAAAATGAAAATCCAAATCTAAACCGTTACTAACGGAATAATTTGGATTCTCAAACCGTTTTGACTTTTATTCAGTAAAAAATAAATCTTTAGATAAATAACAGTTTGAAGCGGATCGATTAACAATTTTAACAAATTCATATCCACCCTCTCATGAAAGTCTTTCTACAAATAGTATAGGTGGAGTTTAATTCACAAATAGGTATCACTCTTAGTAAACTCAACTCAAATAGTATTTAGACTAAAGTTTGAAAATTTGACTTATTTAAATAATAATAATAATAAAAAAAATCAAACTCAACTAGTCTACTCTAACGTTGAAGATTATACTAACGAACTTTTCTGATCCAATGTAGGAGGCTCAAGGGAACAGTTGGTCAGTTGGTCTCAGCAAATGTCTATGCTTAGAAATTTGATCATAATGAAAACAATCTCAATGGTAAAAAAATTAATGAGCAAATCAAAGTCTCGTAACTTGCATAAATTCAAGACATCAGAAAGTCTATCATCTGCATTTCGCAATGAAAAAAAATCTATGAATCACCATTAACACTACTTCTCAGTCAAATAATCACAAATGACCACGTTTTTGCTTCTCCGCGTCTGGACGCAAACACACTGACTAAACAATAGTTACAAACTCAAAAATCTGAGCGATCGATCATCTCTTGGAAAGTTATCCTCCTTTGGAACCTTGGTGGCAACCTCAAATACATGGCATCTTCAATGTTAATTGGTTGATGTGTTGCCATAATCACAATCCCACCTCTCTTCCTATGCTCCGAAATGATATACTCAAGCAACTTCAGTCCCTCGGAGTCCAACGCAACAGAAGGCTCGTCAAGCAACCAAATTGGCCTATCCATTGCCAGCAGCCTCGCAAGCTGCAGCCTTTTCCGTTGCCCCATCGACAGCATTCTTGCTTTCTCCTTTGCCAATTTCCCCAGCCCCATCAGCTCCAAAGCCGGCAATGAATTTCCCATCTTGCCTTCAAGAACTTCAAACCACTGAACATTGTCCAGAACTGTGAACTTCTCTTTGACAGCATCTTTAAGGGAGAGCCAGTTAAGTTGAAGCTTGTATTGGTGGAAAACACCTGAATCTGTGATGTCATGCCCGTTCCAAAGCACCTGACCGGCAGAAGGACGAGAAAATCCAGCTAACATACGCAGGAACGTAGTCTTGCCTGAGCCATTGGTGCCCAAAAGCACAAGTGCTCCACCATCGTCAACGGAGGCATTTACATGTCTCAAGATTTGTTGGGCATTTCTCATGCAAGAGACATTGTCAATAAGAAGACGGGGAAGTGGGGGTTTTCTGAGAGACATCAGGCTCTATGAACACAGGAAAGTTACATCTAACTTTAGACTATGCGGGGGATTTCTCAAGTCTTTACTCCCTGTTATAGTGTGACGATCATAATTGATTTGATTGGAACAAAAAGGACAGCAAGTAAGCTTGATTTTCGTCTTATACATATCAAAGAAGAAGACGAGAATCATCTATTTAACCAAAGCTACTGAAATTTCGCAACATTTCTAGTAACTTATCCAATTAGTGGTTTGCGAACTTGAAGTTTCAATTTTTAATCTATATACGGACAGGGGCGGATCTATTAAGGGGCAATGGTGGTCAATTGAACACCCCAATTCCTGAAAATCTCCATTAAAGCTTTCATCTTCAAGCGAAAAACATTTAACATCTTGCCCACTAAGTGCTTCAATAATTATTGCTTACCTTTGTGTTCCCTCTAATTCCCCCTTGCTTTTGCGCCGAGTTCTGCTCGCCCACTGCCTCTGCTCTCCACCTTTGAGGCAATTGCACCGATGAGCTAAAGAAATTAACTGTCAAAGAAATTGAAAAATGAGTAAGATGAAAAACCTGACAGCTGAGAAGAGAAAGCGATCAAATGAACCCGAGACACCAATTCCCTTCGCGGCTGCTGCAGATGAATTCGATGCCGGCGAAATCGCGAGAACGATGACAAGGGTTTGCCGCTCTAAGTTCGGGTCGAAGTTTGGGCTGTAGACACGGTTTTAGCATCCCGGCCCATTTTAACTTATAATAAATTAATAATTAATGGCTAGCATATCATAATGTTAGTTTCAATTTAAAATATCTGATGTTTATTGCATAATATTTGCATCGTATCCTAATGGTAACTCTTCATATAACTTTTTTAATTTATCAAATTATCTTTATATATATATCATAATTAAAATAATTCATTTTTTAAATCATTATCAAGATCATCTCCGAACAAAAAAATAATAAAATTGAAGATAATTTAGTCATTCATTTTTATCAACTAAATAGACAGTTCACAATAAAAATTCTTACCAATTTTCTCAACATTTTGTTCTCTTGTTTGATCAATATCTCAAAACTCATATGTTGAAATATTCGATTCATTAAAAAAAAAATATTCTTCACTTTCTAAAAGATTTCATTTATTAAAAAATAAATAAATTGCTCTTCTTTCGTTTTTACATACATAAAGATATATTGTATAATTATTGTAAAAAATGCAAGGCAATTATAGTACGTACAAAATTAAAATAGGTGATGAGTTTTATTAATACCTCCTCATAATTAATCTCATTATCCTAATAGCATTAAGGATTTCATATGGAGCTTGCTTATTAAAAAAATATCTTATTTTGCAAGTAAATACAAGAGTACTTTATAATAAGAATCATTCTTAAGGGTGACCATTTTTGACACGACTCGATACATAACTCAAAACACGCATGACGTTATTCGAGTCAACCTGCATGATTAAAAGTTTGAGTCATTTTCAGATCAACCCATCATGACACGTTTAATTAACAGGTGAATTTTGGGTTAACCAGTTAATCCATTTAATTATCTATTAACTCATTTAATAAACGAATAGATTTCAAGTAACATGTTAACTTGTATAAATGACTTATATATTAACCCCGTTTATAAACGCATAATTCACAAACTCATATATCTACTAATTTACTTATTTATATACCTATTAAATCTTATAGTTTAAAATTTTAAACATGTTAAATAGATTAAGCATCTCATAAGTTAATTATGTTTTAAACACAACCTATTTATTAAGTGAGTTACATGAGTTACACGAGTTACCTAGTTCATTAAAATGTTGTGTTCGAGCAGGACATCGTTGACATGATTATTAAACTGTTCAGATTCAGATTGATTATATTTACGTGAGACATAGTTCATCACATGACACGAACTCAAGACAACAAAATTCATTACCCCTCATTAATCATTCCTATTAATTTGATTTCTATGGCCTCTTTGACATTTTCTTCACTAAAAAAAAATTATAAAACAAAAATATATAGAATGTATTTAATTTATTGACATACTATAACATATTAAGCCACATCAAATATGGTCAGTAATTATGGTCGAATATTGTAAGTCTAACTATTCTTTAAGGCCTTCCTTGGTGAGCCGAAAATTTGAGTTCGAACTTATACTTGTCCTGATCATGAATTAGGTTAGGTTTCAAAATTGAAATTAATGCATCCATAAACTTCAAATATAGAAAATATCTTTTCTTAATGACCACTTTTAATGTGGCACATCTACATTAGCGAATACATTGGCGGTTATGTTATGGAACTTGCCTCAATTTAGATGGCCCAAATCAAATATAATAATAGGTGTACAAAGTTTTGTACCAAATTTTTTTTTACGTACATATAAATAATGAGAAGTAGGTATGGTGAAAGAATACATGTTTACTTACAAATAACGAGTAAATAGATAATAAATGAAAATATAAACGGGAAATAGTTAATTATTTTCACGTTTACCTACGTTTAATAATCATATAACATTTGAACGTTTACTAATTATTTTCGACATAAGTGTCTCTTTTTATCACTTTTGTTAAGTGGCATATGCACATCGGCAAATTGATAATGAACCTGCACCTAATTTAATGTCACATCAACATACCATAATCAAACAAAATAATAAATGTACAAACTTTTCATACCACATTTTATATTAAAAGCACATTTGCTTATAAAAAATGGGAAAGTAGGTAATCGAAAAAGTATGTAATCATTTTTTATTGTGTTGTGCATTTATTAACCATATAGAATCAAAACATTTATAGTGGCTAGTATAATTTTAAGTGGTGATCTTCCCAGAAAAAAAAAATTATGAATCCGCCACTACATTAAGGACTTCAATCGCTTACTTCAATGGATTATGCAAAATGCTAAGTATATGAGAATAAACTGAAACAAAACCTTACGCTATATTCTGACTTTGGATGCTTATTATTTATATTTTACGTCGGTGGATATGTTATGAAACTTGCCTTAATTAGACTGTTCCTAATAAAACATAATAATAGGTGTATCAAGTTTTGTACTAAATTTTATATCACGTACTTATAAATGTTGGGAAAGTAGATAATTTCTGAAATAGTGTATGTTTACTTACAAATAATGAGGAAGTAGATAATCAGTGAAAATATAATTGGGAAAGTAGTTAATTATTTTCATTAATACATACATTTAATAACCATATAACCATATAACAATGTATCATATTTATCATTTTTGTAAAGTGGCACATGTACATCAGTGGATTGACGAACCAGCACCAAATTCAACACCACAACGAACCCTAGTCATACAAAATAATATATGTACAAAGTTTTTATACCATATTTTATATTAAGAGTGCATTTGCTTACAAATAATGGAAAAATGGGTAATTAGAGCAGTATGTAATCATTTTTCATTAAGTTGAGGTGGAAGCCCATATTTGCCTTGGGGTTCTGAGGACGACATGCTCATGCTGCAACGGCAGCTAGTTGCTCACGAGTTCCCATTTTTGTTGCGGTGTTGGCAGCTTCAATGCAAAAGAGGTGGGTTCGATATGCGACAGTGGTAGTGCGATAAGTTTGTAGCGACTGTGGTTGCAGAGATGCGTGGTGCTGTACTGCTGCAGTTGCCACTACGCTTCGGGCCGGCGTTGGTTGTGGCTACAACATCGTGTTCCTTGAACTGCTGCGATTGGTATATGTGCTTTGGTGACTGATTTTCTCTGATCTACTCTCCTTTAGGCTATGAACAAGGTTGTCTTGGACTGTGGCGACAACGACCGCTATAGCGACGGCCACTACGGTGGCGCCAATGATGGCTACAATTGCGACGTGGTTGCGAGTCTAGTTTGAGGTCGCGTTTCTACTAGGATAGGTCATTAACATGGTGTTCTTTGCATTTCTTGGGCCTATATGGTTTCTTGGGCCATGTGGTTTGTCCAGTCATTATGTTCTAGTCTTTGGGCTATAATGGAATTAGGCTAGCTTAATATTGGGTTGGGCTTCTGTTTAATTTTAGGTTTAATGGACTTCGAATCATGGTTTTGGATCAAATTGTTTCATTCGATTTTACCTTGTGCTTATGTTTACAATTCTATTCATCGAGAATACCCATCGTAAACTTGCAATATTATATATTTTTTTAATGACTTATTTAACTCATTACATGATAACCACACTTATTTATGCCATAAATGGGTTCGTTGTAGATTGAACTCGGTAGCTGCAACTGAGTTTACGCTAGTAAAAGTAAAAATAAAGAATTTCAAAAATGCCAAAATATTGTTGAAGTTTCTTGTCTGATTAATTATCTATATAAATTATAGTTGCAAAAAATAAAATTTTGAAAATTACGCATTTTTATATGGAATTTAAATTTAAAATTTGTGAACCAAAATCTAATTTTTTTTCTTAAAAAATTTCTATAATTATACATCCAAATACACCCTTATTGTCAAAAAGAAGGAAGGCTTACTTGTTTACATGGAAATCAAGAACTTTTATTTTCATTTCTGTGAATGAATTATGTTTCCCTTGGAAGCAGCCAACGCCAATGGATTAGATTATAAGAAGTAAAAAGAATGTGAAACAGGAGAAGACGAAATGTATACACACAATGTCTAGTGAGCCGACTCTATGAAGAAGAAACCCGTCGTTCAATTCCATGGGCAATCGGCAGAGTTCGAAAACAAAAGAGTCGATCGAATGTATGGGGTAAAATGTGCATCAACAAAGGTACCAAAGGACACAAGTTCTCACCTTCTATATGCTGATGTTTCACTTGGAGAAGCCAGATAAGAACCTGGCTCCACCCGGCTCGGGTTCCCAGTGTAGCTCAGACTGCCTAGTCGGAGACTGCTAGTGCAACCCTGCCCACTTACGTATGCACTCTGGAAAAGACAGATATAGATAGACATGTATGTGAAGAATTAGAAGCAACTTTTGGAATATTAATTGGAGTTGGAGGCATAACAGTTAGTTCTTACAACTTCAAACTTTGTAAAAGTGCGCCGTAGAGACTCAATAACTTTCCTTGCTGCCATTGCCTCCTCACCTTCTTCACAGATAATTAAGGGGTGGAATCCGACAACCATCCGCCTATATGAAAATCAAGAAGAGCTCAAGAAGTGAGGACTAATCCGATACCACATCAATTTTAGTTAAGCATTCGGATGAAGGATGAAAATTTTACCGTTGCACATTCGATATGGCACTAGCTACAGAACAGAAACAATCTCTTCAAGGTTTGTTTTGGTTCTAAGATGTTGCTGGCACATAAAATCAGAAAGACAAGAACAGAAATCAACTGGAAACAGAAGAGCCATACAACTATTTACTTTTACCAGTTACTACTGGTTGCCTCTAGTGTCCTTCTCAGCCAATGCAACTGATTCTTTCCGAGTTCACTTAATGATCCCGTGACCAAAACCTTCGAATCGAAACAAGTTTAAGTAAGAAATGCAACAAAAAACCACATATGCACAGCAAGAGTAGGAAGAATTTCAAGAATCAGATCAACTACAAAATTGGTCAACACATGGACAACATAGAAAGCTAAAACAAAATATTACGTACCTGTAACAATCCAGTGTCAACAGCAATCACATCTAAGGTTTTCTAGTAGGGTAACTTGATCTTTTTTTGGAAGTAACCCCCTCCATGTCTTTCTGAAACTGGAGTAGTGCACCTACAAGTGCAATCCAACCACATTATATGTACCCAAATTGTATGACATATATGTACCCAAATCACATAATATGGCCTAGAGAACAGCATACCAGGGAAATTTCAGCGATGAGAAATGTAGGGTACCGTGTACAAGAACACATCCAGCATTGTTAACATCAGTTGAAACTTGAAACCGAAACAAAAGAACAACTCCTTAGTCTTTAACAATTGCTACCCCTTCCCGCAATCCAGCAACTCTGTACATCTTTTTGTTAAGTACATAGATGTACCTCTATTTATATTACTTCCAATCAAACAAGAACTTTCGTCCATGTTGACATTTTCATTCTACAACAATAATAGTAGCTTAATTTGCAGCTCAAAAGATCTGTGAAGAATACAACAACCTTACATTCTGTATTAGCGGATCATCATCCCCGAGATCGCTGATGTCCACCACAAACTTTGCCTTGTACTTCTTTGCCACCTTCTCCATCTGCACCAACAACAACAACCATAATTAAACCAGAAAAAAAAAATCCTGCTTTTGGTTGCTGAACAAAGGCACTTTTAATTGAATTTTTTTGTTTGTAATTTTAATTGAATCTTCCAAGAACCCACTTTTTTCTTGGGCAATGACACAAAAGAATAGTTATATTATCCACTACGTAGAATTACAAAAAAATAAATAATAAAATCCTTGCTTTATAAAACATACAAAGAAGAGGAAATAGAATGAAAAGCATTGAAATTCAATAAAGAAAGCAAAACGTAAAGAAACTGACTCGTTTGAGAAGATGGGTCTGTCGGTTGAGAGGTCTGAAGCCTCCTCTGAAGATCAAGGGGTGTCCTTTCACTTGAAATATGGTGGGGAAAATTTTGGGGTTCACCGAGTTGAAAAGCAAGGTAGAGGCCGAAGCAGAGACGGAGTTGTGCCACCAACGTACGAATCCACGAAGGTTTCTCCATTATTGAGAGCAGACAGATGAGAGATTCAGATTTTGAGATGCCTCTCTCAATTTAGTGTCCACTTACAGACTCACAGATCTGAACGCATATCTGAAACGAGATGACATCTATCCAGTATAGCATATTATGTCCATGAATCTACACATGATGTCGAACGTTGCAATCTCAGGAAATAAAAAATAACAAAAAAATTGTCGTCTCATCCATTATTATTCTGCACTTCTCGTGTCAAATTATTATTTATCCAGTCGTGTACGACAATGGTTACTAATCTGAATGGGGTTGAGCTTTTCATTGAACTGAGTATAAATCTATTAAATTTTTTAATTAATTCGATCTAAATATTTGTTTGAAAAAATAGTTTGGTTTTGATCGGATATAAGTAAATAGTTTGAAAATTCAAACCGTTCTATTAGTAATAATTCGATTTTGAATTTTTTTCGTTTCGAAAATATGAATCCAAACTCAGTTATTAAGTAATCTATTTATTTATATTAATTTGAAGATTAGAATGTTCCAAATTTTATTGTGGATGCATAAAGTGTTGATGTGAATGCTAGAATTGAAAGGTGAAATTGTTTATGGCAATGATGTAGTATTAAAATCTCATGCATACAAGAGTTTATATTATTCTATTAGGGATGGATGACATATTATTTTTTATGTTTAAATCGTTCAGATCGATTCAAAAGACTGTTATTGAACGTTGAGTTTGAAAAATATTTTTTCATTTTATTTTAAAATAATTCAAATCGTATCGAAACGTTAAAATTTTAGCAGTTTGCTATGGATATTGTAAATATCTATTTGATAACTATTATTGTTTTGTTTCGACCTCGCGGGTTTTCTTCAAACTAAATAATTATTTTCGTCCTACTCTTTCTAGTCTTTATTTAGGAAATGAAGTCGAACCAACAACCAATAAATCTCACGAGGGATAAACGATAAATTAATTTTTATGCTTAAGGCGTTTAAATCGATCCAAACAATTATTAACATTCGATTTGAAATGATTTTATTTATATTTTAATAAAATCCAAGGGTTATGGAACCGTGAGATGATTCCTTGTTATCAAACCGTATTGTGCTCCAAATCCTATTTTTCAGTTGGTTGTCTTATACTTGAACCTCGTTATTGGAGTTACACTATAGTTTTGCTTAGTTAGTCTATATAAAAGTCAATGCGTCCAAAAATAAAACAGGTAACCAATTTTTATAACATCAATTATTTTATTTTTTTGCTAACACCGGCTTATATTTGCGACAAATAAGAAATAATCGTTCACTTTTAGTACAAAATTTGATTAAAAAAATCTCGAAAATGTATAAAATTGACTCACTCAAGACATAATTATTAATGTGGAAAGAGTGTTTTGGTAGAAGTATATGCGATAGAGTGTGTATGGTGCGGTTCAATACGGATATTGACAATATTTAAATTCAAACCGTTAAAATTTTAACGATTCGATACGATTTTAATTTTCTAAAATTAGAAATAAAACCATTTCGATTCGGACTGTTACTAACGGTTCGGTTTGGATCGAAACGGTTTAAACTCATTTAGGAAATAAAAAAAATAAGGATACAAAAAAAAAAATTAATCCTCAAAATTTTATATATTAAGCGTACTAAGTATTGAATTGCAAACATTATCACTATACTAAGATTTATCAAACAAATATTACTATTTAATCATTTTTATTATACTCTCATACGAATATACATATACTTATATGGATATATCAATGTATCATTTTATTTTTATTATTTTTACTTTGTATAATAATAGATTTAAAAATTAATATATTTCTTAATGGTCATATTCGAATTTAATAATTTTTAAAATGAAAATAAAAATTCAAACGGTTACTAACAGAACAATTTAGATTGTCAGAATTTAATTTTTATGCGGTCAAATATAAACTATTACATAAATAATTGTTTAAAGCGAATTGATTAGCAGATTTAACTTATTTGTACCCACCCATAATATGAGCGGCCCCAATGTCACAAAAATCATTTCAATACATCAATCCCAAGATTTAGGACATGTTTACCTACGAAAAATGAAGTAGGGAGGAATGAGCTTCAATTCAACGGAATACAAGGAAAATGGATGTGATTCATATGGTCTGGCAAACCAAAAGAAAGACGAAGAAGAAGAAGAGAGATTTCAATGCGTAATTTAAAATAATACCAACTTTTCTATTGTTACATCAATTTTCTTGTAATCTGCTGTTTTCAAAACTCATTTGTATCAAAACAAATACAAATGGGTTTCAAAAGTTGTGTACCATCAAGCTCACTACCAGCTTTCTTTTCTTTAATCCAAAAACAAGGTAGAAGTATTCGATCAAGATATGCTAATCATAAGTATATAAATATAAGGTTCTGAATCATTTCACCATCACCAATGAAAGTAGGCATCGCCTTCCTCCTCTAAGCTCTGCCGTTACCAAAGCTCTTGCAATGCATCTCGTGGCACCTGGCTTCTACATGGGTCAATCAACAGCAGGTGCGGGGTCTTGTAGACGACCCTCGCAGCATGCCAGACTATAACCTGAGCCCAAAAAAAAATTAAGAACGGTTGCAAAAAGCAATTCTGCACCACTATCAGTGGCCAATTCAATGTTACAATCACCAGTACATACAAAAGAAATCATCGTTAAACATGCCGTCGCAGCACGGTTACAAGATGACATAACTACTGCAGAGCAGAAGTCCATGGTCTTCTAGGGTACCCTACCAGGGCATTTAGAATTGAATAACTGGGTGGAGCATCACTCGCCTCATACCACTGCGATTCTGGAAACTCGCTTGAGTTCATTAATTTCAGCTTCAGTTACTGATCCACCTTCTCTTCCTGGCTGGCCGTTCTGGTTTAATCTCAGACCCCACCGGAGTCTCACTATTTGTAGAAGGCAGCACTTCACTCTCCAACTTTTTGATTGTGATTGCTTCTTTTTCACTGGGCATTGGAAGCTTGAAACGCTCACTTCTTTTCTTCAACTTCTCAACTGTGTCCAGGTGCCGGTCCTCCAATGGTTTTGTGTCTACATCCACTGGCTTTGTGTCTGAGTCCTTGATATCCTGATCACCACCATCTTTCTCCTCATGCAATGAATGTTGATTATCAACAGCCTCAACTGGTTCAGAAGATTCTTCTGGAAGCTTACTGGCAATTGAGGATCCTCTGTTGTTGCTCCTATCAAGCTCTTTGAACTTTGATGATGATTTACTGCTGATACTGAAATCCCTCTCCTGATGGCTTGTCCAGCGTTCCAATTTGGATCGCCCCCTTTTTGAATCCTGTTGGTCATCATCAGAGGAAGCATCTTCCTTATGCCGTTTGGAAGAGTGACGGTGCGGTGGGATTTCCTCACCAGTTCCTTGTACACGGGTGCCTTTCAAGCCCTAAAGTGGTTTAAAAAAAGAGAAAAAAAACCAATAATGAGAAAAAAGCCTAACCCAGGAGGAAGCATTCTACATTTATAAACTACGGCCAAGTACAACAGACAAAACTGAAGATGAATAACAAGCACAACTCTGTAAAAAAACACCTGGAGGATTAGTTGGTAATTAGTCAACCAGTAAATTTAAATGCTGTTGAAATATGCCATATGATACCGGATAGAGCCATTCCCCTCCTCACGTTACCGGGTAAAGCCATCCCCTCCTACTTTAGTTGAACAATACACGTATTTATCGAATGGCTAAACAAATACCAATACAAACATGACTATTAATCTCAGAAAAATGTACCAAACCTCTTGAATATGTGAACATTGCAGACCATACAAATACAAACTATTCGTATTAAAATTCCATCACCAAAGGCTACCACAATTAGAAAATCTGAATACTATCTTCTGATTTCAACTGTCATAAATAAAGAGGGAATGGAAGCTAAACCGACACTCCAGCAAAAAAACATGAAATATAATAGCTCCAAACCAGTAGAAGTCTACTTTGCAAATGCTCGGAATCAAGCTTCCCCTTTAATATCAGAAATCCATTATTACGACTAAGAAAACGAATTAGGATTTCATTAGAATTTCATCTTCAACAAGCTTGCACCATATGGTCCCTATGTACATTACTTTTCAAGGGTAAGAACCATACAAGAAATAAAAGGGAAAAGCAACAGACAAATTAAGCAAGAGAACTGATGTCAAGTGTGGAACATACCATCTCCTTACTATGACCACCTTGATCTTCTTGATGTCTCTTGGAAATGACTGTGGTGCTGCTGTTAGCAACCTCAGATTCTTTATTCTTCCTTGTAATCTCTTTATGTTTTCTGTCATGGACCTTTTGGTTGTCAGCACGTTCATTACGAGTACTTGATCTCTCCTTTCCAGATCTCTTCTCATCAATACCTATTTGATTTCCACGTCCAAAAACATCCTCACGTCCCCTATGATGCGAGCTTTCTTCCTCAACTCTATCCCTCCTTTTAGAAGGTTCACTGTGTCGCAGAGTCTCTTTATACTGGTGCTCCTTATCAGAGCCTTTGTTTTCATCCTTTGCCCTAGCATGGCCTACCCATGCTTTGTCTTCTACACCACGCCCACCTCTAGCACCTCGTCCGTCATCTCTTTCTCGCTTGGGTATATTTTCCTCATGGGATTGTTTAACCCTGGGCCACTCCTCCCTCTCTCTTTGCCTGTCTCCTCTCTCCCTCTGCAACCAGCTTTCATCTTTGTGCCTGACAGAGTGTGGATCATCAAGATTATCTCTAACTCTCTGCATGTCATCTCTCTTGCGTGGGTCCAAAATTTCATCCCTATCGCGTTTCCGGCGACTGGTATTTTCTCTGTGGCCATGCAAAAGATCTTCTTTATCTATATTGTCTCTCTTCATGTATTCCTCTTCTTTCCTTCTCTTGCCATGGTAATCATCCATATGTTCATACCTACCCTTCAAACTACCTTCTCTTTCCCTGGGTCGTGAGCCAACATCCTTATCATGATCAACCCTATAGCTGCCATTTTCTACCTGTTTTCTTGATTGCAGATGTTCAATATCCTTATCACTTTCTCGGACCTTGCTCCTGTGCCTGGATCCCATTTCATCACCACGTTCTCTCTTCCTTGTTTCTTCAGTTCTAATCCTTTTGCTATAAGGATCATCATCTCTTCGTTGCCATGGTCCATCAAGATTGTCCCTCTCCTTTCGCCTATGAATCCCATCATTTTTCAATTGCCCCTGATGAGCAGAGCTAGGATCCCAATCCCTATAAGGATAACAGTCCTCCCTCCCTTTTACAACCATGTGACTTCTATCTGGCTCCTGTCTACCATCACGATGTTTCCTTGGGAACCCCTGTTCATTTTCATCAAGGTGCCTTTTGATGCCTCCCATTTGCGCCGAACGTCCTTGAATGACTTCCTCTTCAACCCCATCCCTCCAATTCCGATAATCCCTGCTGCTTCCTGACCTTGCTTTGCTGTTGTCACTACTTCTAGCAGCCTTTGAGTCCTCTCCATCATCAAGTTCATCAGCAGATTGTTCAACTCTTGAACTTATTTTCTGATGCTTTGGAGCCCCATCTTGCATAGAATCATTTACAGTAACTGAAGCCATCTCCTCCTTTTCTATTCCTGGGCTTCCATCAACCAACCCAGGCTCATCTTGGTCACTACCTCTATACTCAACACTCGACTCTTGAGCAGCCCTATTTGCAACAGGAGCTGACATTAGTCGACTACGGTTACCATCCATACTTTCTGCTGATTCTTCCTTCTGATTTTCAAGAGGCTTCTTATCCTTTTTAATTCGACAAGGTGTCACACGAGGAGATCTGTCACACGCTCTCCCCTGTGTTCTTCTGTACACATGAAAAGAGGATTAAAAGGCGCTCATGAAGTTTGGACTCAAATCTTGTTAAGACCATATTTCGAGCTGATTAGATCCTCCATAAACAAATTAATGGAAATAACCCTGAAAGTCCATGATAAATACCATATATAACAAATGCACCAACAATTAAGGCAAATAACTGATTCTTAATTTCAAGTTCCGATTTTTTAGAAAAACATGTGGCTTCATAAAAAATAGAATATAAATTTTTCTTTTTAACAAAATTATGTTGATCATTTTTTCATTGATCCTTTTGATACTCTTTGTATTCTTGTTTGATGCTTCTCAAGTACAATTGAAAAATAAGTGTCGATTTTGCAAAGTTCAATGAAATAAAAACCTTGTTAAAAGATGAGCCAATATGAAGTGATGCGCCTATGGATGTCTTGGGTTTGTTAAAGAAACTAAGGAATGATGGATAGAGCATTGTACTGATTCTAAATTGCTTTTATTTTGGGACAACAATAAAAAGCAGCAGGTGGTCTTATAGGGATGGTAGCAGAACTAGTATTCTCTAGTTCTGAATTTTATCTCAGTAAACTGCTAGATCATTTTCAATATTAACCTTGTTGACCCATTTTCAAACGAACAAACCAATACTACATTATTACCTTTCCTCATAAGTTGAGTCAAATTTTCCACCAGGATAACTAGGAGTCTCACCCCCAGAACCAGTATATGGGACTGGAGCTTCTGGAGGGAAGGGTAAGCTTCCTTCTTCTTCTGGTATGTTATCACAGAATGGAATTTTTCTTCCACTAGGCTCCCTCTTCCGATCATTGGGAAAAGTACCAGAATACACACTCTCAACATGTGTGACGTCTCCCTCACCAACAGCTCTTCTACCAAACTCCTCTCTAGAGCGATCATTTTCAGTTGCCAGGATACCATTTCCTGCAGAGGAATCATCATCTAAAGAGTCCTGCAAGACAATCTGTTTTACAGAATGGCAAGCAGTTAACGTATATTGCATGTCCGCAAATTAAGATAAGAACACACAACAATGGGATCAGCACACTAATGCCATGTTTGGTGCCTAGGATTGGATCGGACGAGACACTTCTATATTCAAGATATATTAAAGTAAGAAATGAAAGCCAACTTCTAATTTGTCCAACTTGAAAAAATCAGATGGACTAGCCATAGATCCCTTCCAATCCCTTCCAATCCCATCTCTGGCTTCTATCTTGGACATAATATGGAAGTTGGTCTCCATTTCTTGTTTCAACATATCTTGAACTTAAGGAGTTATGCAATCCTAAGCACCAAAATGGCCTAAATGCCAGCACTAAGTTGTACCTCAATGATTGCATCTGAATCACGAACTCGAGGTGGTCGAGTATCAATTGAGGGGAGACGTTCACCATAACCACCTTCTACCTGTATTGCTCTTCCAGTTGGCTGGAAAAAAATTCAATTTAATTGTTGAGTTAGGAAACTAAATATTTTTTATTTTACCTTACCAATGGGTTCAAAAACTAGCACTATCCTTTTGTCAGGTCAACCAGAGCTAGCATTATTAATGCAAATGAACAAGATGCACAAACCAAGAAGACAGATGACAGTAAATAAGATATCTCCGAGACTGCAAAACTGAAAGGAATGATATAGGTTATAGGTAGAAACTTCATGAAACCAGCTATACATACTATAGGTGGACGCAAACGTGCAGATCCTTTTAATAAATCACTTTGTCCAGAATCTGGCTTTCCCGGGTTTGCATTTTCAGCAGAAAAATCATGAATACCAGTTGCTGCTGCTAATTCTGGGGGCAGATCTGGATCATACTCCTGTGATAGAAACAGTAAAAAAACTTTCCTCTTTCACTTTTCCAACATATGGTTGCAAAGTAGAAATATTAAGAAACGGAAAAAGACTACCGATTTTCCAGAGGTACATAATCACCTCATTACCTGTTCTGTTCGACCACTTTCGTAAACACGAATTTTGCTTTGCATGGTGGACTCTAAGCGCAGTTGTTCCTGTAAATTTAAAATATAGGTTGTGTTATGTTATAGCCTTCCTTCATCCAATAGAAAAGATCCTTTAGGCTTTATTATACCAGCTGTTTGCAATAATCTTTCCAGCTATCTTCATTTAAGCCAAAGTTGAAAAAGTCCGATATCTCAACAGCAGGATACTTCCAAGGTTTTTCTTCAAACCCATCAATGTCAACATCAAATATGGTCCTGGAAAACATAAGCATATCCCAAAAAGAATAATGAGCAAAACCAACTAGGTTGGTTCCAACATTTTACACACTTTAAATAATTGAAGATTGATGTCAGCACCAAAGAGCACATATATATACACACACATAGAAACTCCTTAGCTCAATGCACTCCAGAGATTTATAAATAATGAACAAATAATAACTTCAGCATGCTTTTCCTATCACAGAGGTCAGTCAAAAACAAGTAATCCAGTTCATCATGCATATTGGTAACATAGAATTATGTATGTTACTTGTGTGAAGGAAGTGTAAACTCCAGTCCACCACCGAAACCGCGGCCACCTGCATTGTTGCCCCAGCCAGGCATACCAAAGCCTGGATGAAAATTCTTCTGCAGCGGAGTAGAACTTTTCAATCCTGTTGGTCTCCAGTCACCTCTACCTCGACCAGCTACAGGACCCAAGTTTACAAGCGGACGAACTTGACCTGGGACTCCTCCAGGGGCAGAAGTAGTTGGTCCAGGCATTGGCACAGCACCAGGTCTTACATACTGCATAAGAAAGAAACCACTTTTAGTATAAAAGTAGAGCATTCGAAAAAACTTACCATGTACAAACTACTCGCACGCAAACTGTTCCTCATGTTGAAACTACTAACATGCAAATGATTCAATATGTTGCATATTGGACACAAATCCAAAAAATGAGATATGGACGCCTTATCTCTTTGAAAGAAGGACGGAGACCTATGAAACATTTTAGGGAAGGGGAGCACTCAAGCCAGGGGTCTCCAAATAAAAGAAAAACCCAGAATTAACGGGCTGCACTAAAGCCAACAGTTTCCCAATTGGGAAGATTCACTCCAACTCTATAATTGACTATAAAGGCATTTAAAAGAAAGGAATCACAAACATTCGTTTTCATTATAAGATGCATTCAAGAACACAACTTTGTAAATATTTAAAAAAAAAAAGAAAAAAGATGACAGACCTATTGCCTTCACCCATCTAAGAAACATGGTTAGACAACTTGCACAATGTACAAAGCTACAAGCATTGGCCAAAGTTTCAAGCAATACTCTTTTTTATTTGGAATGATGTGCTTTAATATGTACATTTAATTGGATATATAAGGTGGGAAAAAGCTTAATACTGCAACTTTTAGCAAAGCAAGATTGGAAAGGGAAGATGCTAAAGAGCAATGAGGACATGCAACATCTAAATTTATTGCGGCATTAGAAACCCTCATCAGTTGCAAGAAATTTGGAAGCTAAGAGTGTTTAGGGTGCCTTTTTTTACGGAAATTCAGGAACCCATTAACAATGTCTCCCTAGTTAAGTATCAGTGTAACGCCTCAATCCTTAAGCTCGGTAGCAAATAGTACTTGGGCCTCTGGCCTCTCTGTAGATAATATGCCTCAGAGACAAAGAAGGATGCACCAAGTTGAATCTAAAATCTAACTCCTCAACCCTTAAGCTCTGTATCAGTGTAACACCTCAATCCTTAAGCCCTGTAGCAAATAGTACTTGGGCCTCTGGCCTCTCTGTAGATAATATGCCTCAGAGACAAAGAAGGATGCACCAAGTTGAATCTAAAATCTAACTCCTCAACCCTTAAGTTCTGTAGTAAATAGTACTTGGGCCTCTCTGTAGTTAATATGCCTCAGAGGCAACGAAGGATGCACCAAGTAGAATCTAAAATCTTCATATCAGCAATAAAGCGGCAGCATGTATGGATTGATAACAGTGAAGAAATGTGAGGATTGGAAACTCAAGCATGCTCTCAAACACACCGCTGTTGATCAATGAATGGAAAATGCAGAAATATTGCACAATATAAGGACACAAAAGAGTCTGATAGTAATGTTCCTCAATGGTTTGTGTAAGAAAAAGAGGACTTCTATAGGAAGGTAGCTCCGTAGTCCTGACAGCTAAGCTTAGGTAAAAAGAAATTAACCACTGAATGTTTAGAGCAGGGCAAAAATCAATTTCACATGGTTCCATAATTTTTGTCAGCCCATTATGAATTTCGGTCACCAAAGATCTTCAAGAAAATCCACAGCCTGATATATCTAACCTGCTGGAAGCAATCGCCTCTACTTTGGAATTTGGTGAAAAATGACGAGAAAATAAGATATTAGCACAGCTTACTTCATCAGAAAAGGTGATCCCAAACTAACTTAAGTTCAATTACTCGATAAAAACAATCGGACAAACAGAAAATAGTGGATTCAGTATTGAGTAATTTCACTCCCTTTGTGGTAACTTCCATTTGGATTTTCAAGTACCATTGATTAAGGTAAATGCCACAATTCTGAAATCATATAATTTTTACTTCAAAAATAAATCAACTACATGATCACATCGTACAAATCATTACAAAGCATAATTTACAGTTCTAGTCTCTCATCAGAGAACGGTGCTTACAAGACCCCAGATACATAAAGTTCCCTACTTTAATCAGCATATTAACAAAACTAAACTAACCTTAAACTGAGAATGAAATGGATGATACCCATGACTGCTATACCCAACTTTTGGGGCCACAACCATGCCGCTTCCTCCAGCAGTCTTCCCCGCTTCACCCATCTCTTTTCTGTCGCCTTCAGCAGCCTGTGCCCCGTCTTCACCCCAATCCTGCTCCTCCATCGGCTGGTTCAGCTCACCATCTGCCACAATAACGAGCCCATCTTCATCGTCATCGTCTTCGTCTTCCCCGTTGCCTATTCCGCCCCTCTCCATGGCCATAGGCCCGTGGTTGTTATCATTCAATACTATCTGCAAATCATCCTCGCTATCTTCACTGTCCCAATCATCTTCGCCTCTTTCAACGCCCCTTCTGGAACCTTCCGGGTTTCCAATATTGGCCGCTGAATCAGTCACCGGCAAGGTATCTGATAGCCCAGGAATGACCGGGTCCAAACCCATAACATCGGTTTCGTTAACCTCCTCGATGTCGAAATTCACATCCTTGTCCATCAAATCCACATCTTTACTGCCGATATTAGAATCCACGGAATCGGCTTTCGGTGATTTGACACCTTTAGCCTCCAAAACCCTAGACCCACCAGCTGAATCCGCATGTTTAGTCGGATTGGCGGGGACAGAGTCGGCGGGAACTAGGGTTTCGGTATTCGACGGGTGCGGAAGAGAGGGATTAGAGTAAGGATTTGCGTATGCGATCTCGTCCTCTTCGTTGCGGAGGTTGAGCTCGATCGGACTGCTGAATGATAGGGGTGCAGTGGGCTGCGGCGCAGATAATGATTGGGACGATTCAAAGGGCCGAAGAACATCTGTATAAAGATCTCCGAATTCGTCATCGTCTTCCATCTGAAGAGGAGAGCTTTGGAGAGAGGGAGGAAGTGTTGGTGGTAGAGAAAGAAATAGAGGGTTTTTAAGGTCTGCAAGCGCCAAAGAGTGAAGCAATGGCCAATGTGTCATAAACTTCAAACGTTGCTTTTTGTGTTGTTTTTTCCCAGTTTGGATACATCCCAAATCTGCTGAATTTTCCAATTTATATTTCTATTTGGAAAATTATTTAATAATTAATTTTTGGTGATAGAAGCTCTTGGGTTCTGGCAAATTTTCTTCTCTCTCTAGTGCACTTCTTGGTTATGGCATTGGGCATTGGGCATTGGGCATTGGGCATGGGCGATAGCTGTGCTGTGCCCCTTTTGGGTCTGAGTTTAACCAAGTTTCTGGTGGTCTACTCTCTAGTGTGCCACTTTTGGGCTGGTGGTCTCATTTTTGGTTTCTTGGATTGTAAGCTTTATTTAAAGCCCAGTTACTTAAAGTTATGGTTCTATTTGTAGCTATGGGTTGGGTTAATAAGTAAAAACCAGTCAAGATTGTATTTCTTTTTTTATGCAGCGGATTATTTTCTGAGATAATGTGCATGAGCTTCTTTGTCAATACCTTGTGTATCTAAATAACCAAACATTTTCCTCTTCCTCTGTCCTATTGTCCAAGAGCATAAGGGAAATGGTATGGCTCAAGCCGTCATGGCATGTCCTTGGCAAGGCCACATCATGGCAAAAGGTGGCGAGGTTAGAATTGGATGATGAAAATAGGCAAACAGTTGAATACTAATGGGCGATGTAATTTCATAGGAAATCGAATTTGCATTAGGCGATGACATTATGCATGTGGGACGTCCCCAAAAAAATGAACCCTAATGTGATTTTAAGTAACTTAATTAGTGTTTGCTTATTTCCTTTCTAATTTCTCTTGTCGAAATATTAAGCTAGCGATAACTAAATATTACCGAAGTAATTTTATCAAAAGTCACTTTTTTTCGAGGCCTCATATGCGTCACCATATCAACTAACGAAATTTTTTTCAAAAAAATTATTGATGGACAACTGTGTGAAATGATTTAAAGAATTTAGAGTGTTAAAATGTAATTTTTTAAAAATTAAATACAACTTCAAAATTTGGGATGAAGATCAAAGTACTAAAGTCTCATTTACCTTTTTTTTTTTTCTTTTACTAAAGCGAATAAGAAATTTTTACCAGTGAAAAATTACGAAGGGAGATGCATAATATTGCCGGTCCAGACCGGCACAAAGGGGAGCGAGTACAGTGAATACTGAATACAGTAGCGGGTAATAATCTGCAGACGTTGTGCTTCCGAAATCGGATCTATCACCACCAACTCTGTTCTTTCCCAAATTCTCAAATTATAAGGAAAAAAATAAGTGGGTTAGAATGATTGGAGTAGGGAAGGTCAAGCAGTACTCTAATGTCCTCGACAAGCCCATCAGCAAGGGCAAACAAGAGGTCCTCTCTCTTTCTCTAGTTTCTTCAGTTCCATTAATTTGCATTTATATTCTCGGCAACCAAGCCACTTTACACATCCTTATTGCATCCTAATGATGTGCTTGATCTGATTACCTTAATCTTCGACTAAGTAGCTGCAGTTCTTGGATCTCAATTGGGTTTTGGAACAGTGAAAAACGAAATTGAAATGCTTAATTAAATCTTTAAATTTCATTCCTTTTGTCTGATAGGCTGCAAATTACTACTTAATTGACCTTAATCCGAGTTTTGAGAACCTGGGTCTTTTGCTTTATTGAATTCTATGATAATCTAATTTGGGCAATTTGATTCAGGTCATTCGTTTTTCGTTATTGATTTTGGGATTTCATGTTTGTTCCAGGTCAGTTTGAGTGCGTTTGCATTCTTGTTTTCGGAGCTTGTGCAGTACAACCAGACACAGGTTGATAATATTGCCGAGTTAGAACGAAGGTGATTCGAATTACCATCATGCCTAGCCCTTTGTTATGTGCTTTTGTCCTTTTGAAGTTGGTTATTATTGGGCTTCTATTAGGTTGTCAGATTAGGTGAAAAGAGCACAGGAAATTCATTATTGTACAACATCAATATAAATGGTCATGAGATATGTTCTAAAGCCGTTGTTTACTCTTTTCATCTGAAAAGTGAATTCCTCAATTCATTCAGATTAGCTGTTTACACTTTCATCTGAATGTGATTTCTTGATTCATTTAGCTTAGCTTGCTGCGCAATCCTTGGCTGGGTAATTGAGTAATAAGTGAGGTATTGTTCAGAGTCGCCTTGTTGATTTAATATTGTCCGTTTCTTTTGCTACCTAACAAGAGTTCAGAGATGGGATTCGAAAATTGTAGGGTATCAGCATGAAAAGACCGGTGACAAAAAAATTAGAATAGACAATTTCCTTCCTTTGACTAACAAGAGCTTTCATTGACTTCGCTTGAACTTCTAACATTTATATGCTTGAACTTCTAACATTTATATGCTTGAAACCAAAGTTCAATAATAATCTCTGGTGTAAATGGAGCAGGCTGGAGGATGCAGGCTATGCCGTTGGAGCTCGAGTTCTGGAGCTTCTTTGCCATAGAGATAAGGTAAGATTTACTGTTGAACAGATATATCTCAGAGTTAGGCTTTTATAATCACGATATCAAGAGACCCTTACTTCATTTTGGCAGTAAGTGAGAAATAAAAGGCTTGAATCAGTTTTTGTGATCTATAAGATATTCTTCATCTGGAAGTTCCTAAAGTGAAAATCATGCTAGGTGTTTTACTAACAACAGTCAGGACCAAATATAAATGTCTTCTCCATTGATGGATGAACATGTGAGACACCCTATTCTCTTTTAATTTGGCAAGTTCCTCACGAATTGCGTTCTTTTTGCTAAGGATTACTGGATATGTAGTATTAATCTTTTACACATTGGATACATTAATCAAGCAAGTGGATTCTTCAAATCGGCTGCTAGACCCAGTTTACTAATAGTAGCAAATGTTGCAGTTGTGTTTTACAAACTAGTCTCTATTAGTTGTGCACACCACTAATGCAATGTGCTCTTTTTCTTGAAATTGTGATATAACAATTTTATCTTGATGTTGCAAATGTTGAACCCTAAGCCTAACAGTCTAACTTCATAACAATTAATATGTGTTTGTTGTGGATTTGCATCCAATCTGTGGGTATGGTGCATAAGTTTGCATTGGTACTTAATATGTGTTATGTGCTGTCACAGGGAAACAGAAGGGAGACACGATTGTTGGGTATCTTGTCTTTTGTGCATAGCACTGTCTGGAAAGTGTTATTTGGAAAGGTGAATGTTGTTGCTTTGCCTTCATTTATCTTGTGGGATCCAATGGCTGAAATACAAGACAATGTACTTACTGTGCCTGAAATTTAGGTGGCTGACTCCCTTGAGAAAGGCACTGAACATGAAGATGAGTACATGATCAGTGAGAAGGAGCTCCTTGTGAACCGGTAACAGTTTTCTTTGTCATGATAATTTATACCTCCTACTGTTACAATCATATTTTTCAGTGGGTTAAGTAATAGCCAGCTAAGCTACAACAATTTTGGGTTGTAGATTTATTTCGATTCCAAAAGACATGGGAACATTTAATTGTGGAGCATTTGTTGCTGGAATTGTACGTGTAAGTGCTGTGATGCTTTCCTACTTGTTATTTGAATTATCTGGTGTTTGTAAGGCCTGATTGGAATTTCCTTTTCCTGTGAAGGGTGTTCTGGATGGAGCTGGTTTCCCAGCTGTGGTAACTGCTCATTTTGTGCCAGTGGAGGGTCAGCAACGGCCTCGAACAACCATTTTGATAAAATTTGCTGAAGAGGTGACTGACCATTTTTGGATAATTATTTCACACATAGGAAGAATAAATTTTCAGTTGATTGGAGTAAAGTATGTTATACATATGATGTCCCGTTTTTGTTTCTGTATTCTAAACTTGTCTGTTTTTCTTCCTTTGCAAGGTACTACGAAGAGAAGCAAGGTTAGGTTGATGTTTGTGCTAAGATAATCTCCTTTTAATCTTCCTAGTACTTCTGCATATTGCAACGAAGAAGGTTGAGACTTACAGCTCGGTTGTCAAGCTAATGAAATTTTAACCTCTAGACTTATCAGTCCTACTTGTGGCAATTTAAATACTGATCTGAAAGTAGCTACTATTGTGATTGTGGTTTATCTGAACAAGGGAGTTGTTGAAAAAGAAAAACGCTTATTTACTTCAAATTCTGTTGTTCATGGGAAATTGAATGGATGATTGGCTTGTGCTTGAAAGAAATCTCTCTAACTTTTTGACTAGTTTGATGTGCAGGTTAGATTGGATAACTTTCCAAATTCAACATGTTTTGAGTATAGAGATGGATGCAGTTTTAATGGAAGGAAATTTCTATTTTCTAGTTCTACTGTTTCAAGAGAATTAGATTGGATAAATGTTTATTTTATATTTTTAATCCTTCTAATTGCCTTATCATAAAAATACATACATTTTTATATTTATAATATACTGAACAGGAAGATCTACGATGAACAACGTAGGGTGGCGCTTAAACCACTTTCGAAGTTTTAGATTAGGGATTTCGACGACGGAGGCAGAAGCAGGGTCAGAGAGGAACCCGTGGTGAGTGACTTTGGAAGATTTCGGCGTGCACACACACAAATAAATTTTCACCCGTTGGATCAATGTCAACGGTTAAGATTAAAAGCTTAGGAAATGCTAGGAAAAGAAGAAAACTAGGAGAGAACCAAAGTCCCGACAGGACATTTTATTGTGCTTCTAATAAAAGCACTTATAACGCAAGCGACAACGAAAAGTTCCCAAACAAGCCGTATAAATTCATGGTGGATTGGAGGGGAGATTAAAGTAATGATTTTTTTATCCATGATGAAAGATTGAGGTGGTCCATAACTGGCTTATGGGCTGGTTTAATCAGTCATGGGCTTATTCATAAATTCGATAGGAAAGGAAGATAATGACTTATGATATTATATGGGGCGGGCGTATGATGGGATCCAAATCCACTCAATTGAAGTCACCATTAATAGGAACTACGAAGTCTGATAAATGGGCCCAACTCCATCCACTCAATCGGTCAATCCAAATCCAAATCCAAATCCACCTGTTTATTCGTAAAACCAAGGACTTCCTTTATCGTCTTCCTACCAAATAAACCCTAATGAACGAATTGAAGCGACATTGCCTAAACAAGGTTTTGCCTTCCAGCTCTTGCCCGCAGTGACTACTCTCCTCACTCTGCTCGACGACCACCGTGGTAACCCTAACACCGGCCCTCTGGGCCCCAGCCTCTTGGCCTTGGACGCGCAGCAGCGCCCTCTCAAAATACTCGAGCTTGGTTCCAGGACCAGCCTGGTTGGAATCGCCATCACCTCCACTCTAAGTGCGTAGCCGCCCAGAAACGCCCAGCACCGCCCAAGTCGGCCCAGGACCGCCCAACATCCGCCACGTCGGCCTAGGCTCCGCTCAATTCCCTTGCCACGTTCTGCTGCCGCTGGGCCATTATTTGCGGCGGCTCTCATCCGCCTACCGCCTAGGCGGCCGCCATTTAGAACCTTTAAGTAGTCGCTAACCCCAAATTTCGACAGTTGAGAAACACCCCTATATTGGACGTCGTCGATCCATCGCGATTCACTTCACTTGTCAAGCCCAACAAGAAGAAGAATGAATAAGGGGGGAGGTGCAGCTTCAGGAGGAGGATCGGGAGGTGGTGGAAATGGGCCCACTGCTGCGGCGGCGGCAGCGGCAGCTCAGAAGCAGAAAGCGTTGCTGCAGAGAGTGGAGATGGACATCGCCAACATCGTCGACAATTTCAGCCACCTAGTCAACGTCTCCAGGGTCTGTGTCTTATTCTCTCTTTCAGAAATCATAGTCTCTGGGGAATTGATAATCGGGATTGCCCAATTATTATCAAAATTTTCATTTTTGATGTTCGTAGGTGAACGATCCTCCTGTTAGAAACTCTCAAGAATCTTTCATGATGGATATGCGTGCAGCTAGAATGGTACATACTTCTTCTCCTCCCCTCTCCTGCTGCTTATTGATTAAACTTCTTCTATTTCATTTTGTTTTGATCCTAATAATTAAGCATCTTCTTCAACTTTTCACTCAGTCTGATACTCTGATCTTGTTCACGAATTCACAAAATACCTGAAGATCAGATATCTGGGTCCTTTCGTCTTAGTATTAGATTTTTCTTAAAGATTAACAAAAAGAATGAACGCAATGTTGATTCAGAGTTTGATTATGCGAAGTGAGCTCTAGGCTAATTGCAAGATTGATTTGAAGACAGTGTATTTCTTCACGTATTCATCTTTCCTAGTTGCTTTCTGCATTTGAATGCTTTGTTGATTCATTAGCAATCTGTGATTACAGGTTCAGGCAGCTGATTCGCTACTCAAGTTGGTGTCAGAATTGAAGCAGACGGCAATCTTTTCAGGGTTTGCCTCCCTAAACGACCACGTTGAGAAAAGAATGGTGGAGTTGAACCAGCAGGCAGAGAAAACTGACCGGATGTTGGCTAGAATAGGAGAGGAGGCAGCTGCCAGCCTCAAGGAACTTGAATCCCATTACTATTCTTCACCACTAAGGACTGATCAAAACTTGCAGCCTTGACCTTCATTCACATTTATGCGTTAGGGCCATTACACAGGAACTAGAGATGTCTTTCGTTCTCAAGAATTAAGATCATTGCACATGTAGACACAATGTACTTGTACGATGTAAACAGATTTTCGCACTTCAAATATTATCTAAGGACTCAGCGTCAATGCTCTAGACAAAGGCAATAATTCAATAATTTGAGCAAAATGCACATGCAGAGGTGGATTAGACAGCTTAAGACTTTCTACAAACATGCAATAGAAGTTAAGGTTTTAAATCCATCAAACACCTAACATGCTACATGAAACTTCTTGATAGAAACCACCTTACAACAAAATGCAAATCCTCTTCTTTGCCTCCAATCTATAACCGTAAGTATAAAATATGTTCTCTGAACCTGAGAAACTACTCGTGCACAAGTCTATAATCGCCACATTTGATGGGTGAGACTATTGGGTTTGATGGTTCATCAAATTCAAGGTGCTTGGTAGGTAAGGGTGATTGTTATTGAGGAGACTATTGGATATGTTTGCTTTTATGTCTAATCCACATAGACCTTAAAAAACCTTGAATTTAATGAGTTATCCAATTGAATACAAATCTCGCCCAACAAACGTGGCCAATATGTTTCCCGACCCCAAGAAACAATCCATTCACGGAAAGGGTAATGTATGCAAGAAGAGGAAAGTATGCCAGAGTCATAAAACAGTTGGCAAAAATAACATTACTAGTGCTTCAAGGACCAAGTTGATTTATGTAGGCAAAGCATAAACATATATAGCCAAAGGCTTGCAATTCCCTATTCAGATAAAGGAAGAGAAACAATCCCACTTCTGAAGGTTTCAAGAGATCCATGCATGGAGTGGGCTGCATAACACAAACGTAATAGTGCAAGGCAAATGAAGCTTAAATCATGATGCAGCCTGACAATTTCTGTACGTCAACATCTAGAAGAAGAGAAAGTAAAAGAAGAAAACATATGGGAACAGAAAGAGATAGCAACAGGCACACAGATACAGTCTACCAAATCTTTTATTTATTTATTTATTAATATTTCTTTTTCCTTTTGTTTTCAATGAGAATCATGTCCATCCTCAATACCAAGACCGTATAAAACACCAGAATATTTCTCAAGAGACCCATTAAAGTAAATCTTTTTCAGTTTCATGAAAGTACGGCTAGTAAGCAAACTATCAGAACCAGCTTGGTGGGAAGTACCGATTCTCTCCACATCTAAGAGCTCCGCGAGTTTGTTCAACCCACCATGAAGGCCGTTGCAGAATCTCATCAGATGCTTGATATCATACAGGGTGGGGAAAAACATCTGGATCTTTTCAAAGAACTCCGCCTGTGTGATGGGAAGGTCTTGGCCTGTAAGAAACTTCAGCAAGTACCCAAAATCATACCCACTATGGAATGTAACCCAAACCACATCATCATTCAGCACAATGGAGGATCCCGTCAGTAGTTCAATGAACTTACGAGTATCAACGCCAGCCTCATTGTTCTTCTTGAAATCCATACCGCTCTGGGTTAACAACTCTATTGAGTCATTGGCATACACATCCTCATTTGGGTTGAAGTCGCGGAAATTGAATTGCCACACACAATATTTGTCTCCAAAGGTCGGAAGGTTCCCTTCCGCATCAGAAAATGTGAGACCCAACTGAATTAACTTCAAGAGGTCCACATTGGCCTTGAGGGTTTGATAGTTAAAATCAAAACTGCCATTGAAATCCCCTAGGGCCCTCAAAACGATACCCGGAAACTCTGTGTCCATAGCTATGTAATGGTATTCTTCTACAACACCACGAATCAATTCAAACTCCTCCTCAAGATTCTCGTCCCAAACTTCCCTAATGTGAACTGAATCGGTTTTCAACAAAAGAGACATTATCTTGGCGCAGGAACAAAGCGAATATAAGCAAATAACAAGAACCAGAAGAGCAAAAACGATAAATCTGCAAACGAAATCACAAGGAACCAAATCCCAAATCAACAAACAAGAAGAAACCAGCAAGACCCATAAATCAAACCAAGAAAGCAATATCGGAAACCAAAGGTAAAAGAACTCACCTGAAGAATAAACGACTATAAAATTCTCCGTTTTGATTTTTAGAAATGATGGCTGAAGGTGGTGGCAGCAATATGGGAATTTTCGCCGAGAAATCGATGTTTTTCTCGGGAAAATTGGGGGTTTTGGAGGTCTGAAAACGAGGGTTTTGCTGGAAATATTATGTGGGTTTATATAGAGGGAAATGAAAGGCTGAAACTAAAGGCTTTCCTACGTCGTTTTGTTTTGTGATAAAGCGCTGTGAGCCTTCCTTGCATGCATTGTCACAGCAAGGAATTGCTATGCTACAGAGGTTGGAGACAATGAACTGATACGTCAATTTGTTGGAGACTGCCTTATACCCAATTTTTTATTTTAAAATTAAAAAAAAAACATTTTTATATTTTATTTTGGGCAATTCCTAATTGCTATACCTTTACCAACAATACATATGCAATTAATAATTCTTTCACAATCGCTAATATTACACTGCACACTTTAAGGCCTCATTTGGTATGTCGTACTGTACTGACTATTTCAATCGGATAGACTAATCTGTCCACCGGATAGACTGATTATTTAGTCGAGCGTTTGGTACTTTTCTGGATTAGAATACCGACTATATTATACTGACCGGATTATATTATAGTAATTGAAAAAATACTTATATCTTAAATATTAATTATGTATGTCATTATTTTTATTATTATTTATTTTAATAATTATTATTACTATTTATTACATTTTTATTAATTAATTATTTTTAATTTTATCATTATTATTTATTAAAATATCATTAATTATTAATTTATTATTAGTAGTATTTATTACTTTATTACTTTTTATTATTAATATTTACTAAATTAATATTTTATTTTTATTATATTACTATTTATTATTATTATTATTATTATTATTATTATTATTATTATTATATTTTACAAGATTACTAGTTATCCGACTATTTAATACGGTCAATTTCGAGTGTATTATTTTAGCGTGTCTGGACCGTATAAAAATATTCAACCGTATTAACTTATACGGTGACTAATTAATACGACTGGTACCAAACACAGGCTTCAGATTATTTAGCCTATACGGACCGTAATACGGTGTACCAAACACACCCTAATAGGTTTTTATGCTCATGAGTTAATGAGAAATCTGGATTTTACGATTTTCGTAAAATCAACTTCCATAATATTACGTAATAAATACTTAAAATTTTATATATTAAATTTGTTAAAGATTAAATTGCAAATATATAATAATCTTTTATTATACTTCTATATGAGTACTTATATTTATATGGATATATCTAGATATCCTTGTATTTTCATATTTTTATTTTATATTAATAATAGATTTAAAAATTAATAAAAATTAACATATTCTTTAACGGTTTGGTTTGGATTTGACGGATTTCTAAAATGAAAATCCAAATTTAAGCGTTACTAACGGAACGATTTGAATTCTCAAACTATTTGACTTTTATCTGATCAAATCTAAACCGTTGAATAAATAACAGTTTAAAGCGAATCAATTAATAATTTTAACGTATTCTTGTCTTGGTGTAACTCTCATAAAAAAAATTAGACAAATACCAAGAAGTATTAAAATTGTTATTCGTCAATTATTGTATAGAATAATGCTATTTGGACCTTCTAAATTGACCACATTTGGTGACCATGTTGATGTGGCAATCAATGAATGATATTATTTTAATAAATGAAATTATTCTATATTTATATTAGACCATTCATTGATTGACACATCAACATGGTCACTAAATGTGGTCAATTTAGAGGGTCCAAATAGCATTGCCCTATTGTATAACATCATCGGCGTTAAAATGCCTTGTCCCCTATCCCTTTTCGTGTAATGAAAGGTCTTACGAGTTCGACTCCATTCAATAGCAAAATTTATACCAATGTTTAAAGAGTTAACTTTCATAGAATGGGAACATATACCAGTAAGTATTAAAATCGTCATTCCTCAATATTGTTGTCTAACGTCGTTCCTTAATAAAGTTTTTGGGTCAAATCCTCTATCCCTCCCCTTCCCCCGTCTCCATCTCCAAATTTTTTTTATCCCCAAAAATAAAAGAAATTGCAGAGAAATTGGACGTGTAAGTGCAGTGCAATCCATGGTTCTTATAAAAAGAAAAAAGTGCAATCCATTGTTCAACATAAACCACTTATCAATAAGTGGACTTCAAGTCATCAATGAGGCTGAGAGAATCTGAGATGATACATGCAACAAGAAAAACTTAGCTGAAATGCAATCAACCTCTATGCAACTGGCCACAGTTTTTAAGAATCGATGAACTTTACGTATCCCTTGATCTAAGAACATCTTTTCATCCTCTGCAACTAAACAAAACAAGCAGATACATTATATCTTGTAATCCAATTGTCACCACTTGCATCAAAAGTTAGCTCCATTCTAACTGAACACGAATACCGTCGTTAGTAGGCGGGTAAGAACGCTATAAGTTTTGCATCGTAGACTATAATGAACTCGTTGGATCTAGGCTGCCCAAATCCAAGAGCACAATGAAAAACAATCAAAGGAACATGATAGAGGTGCTAAAAAAAACCTTCATTTTATAGCCTTCACGAACCCCATTAGCAAACAATAACAGCCAAGGAGATCTTCAAGTTTGCATGCTTTGTTCACAAATTAACAGGACATCACATGTCTTTTCAGGTAAATAAAACCATACAACCCATACAACTGCCACTATAACAGAACAAAAGTCAAATTTTTGGATACAAAATGAATAACATAAGTGTAGCCAGACCCTGCCAATATGCAAAACAAGGTTCCGAAAACACAAAAATGTGTATACACTAATGAGTAATGATACACCTGTACACATGGCACTACGATACGACATTATATGCTAAAATTCAGCAATAGCCCATTTTTCTGCATCTTCAAACTAATGTTGTTGCTGTGGAATAAAACATTGTTTATTTGAACCACGAACATCAAACACTACCTTCACAACTGATATTGTACATCAAGGATACAAAGGAATTATACTAACAAGCAACGAGGCACGCCACCAGAGTATAAGCCATAAAAGTATATAAGTTCAATGTTTCCCATTAAAGATCGAACATCAAATTAGATTACAATGCACATCAAATTAGATTACAATGCAATCGGGAACCAATAAAGACTGGAAATTTCACATTACAAATAAGACAGTATTATACCATCTCGGACCTTACCATCAGTTTCTGCCGAGTGGGAGAGATCTACAAGAATATGTTTCCTTGAATTCCGTCTTCCTTGACGACGTGAAGATGGACGCATACACTTCCTTAGTAGCATTAGGAGGGGCCATATCCCCCGCCTTGAACTTCTTTGCTGCACTCTTGACATTGTCCCCACCATTCGCAACCTTCCCACTCACCTCTACCTTGGTCGAAGCCTTCTCCACATCCTTAACATCCATGCTGTGCTTGGTACCACTCAACCGCGAAGCCTCCACAACCACACCCTCTTCTCCATTCTCACCAGCATGAGCATCCCCATTTTTCGCCTTTTTCGCCTTTTTCACTCTCACTTTCTCCTTCTCAGCCTCCATTTTAACCCTCAAGGCCGCAACTTCATCCTCGTTCCCATTGATCACAATCTTATCCTCCTCAGCAAATGGTGCATGACAAACAAGACAAGTCGATGACTTTACCATCTTCAAAGCCTTTGCACTCAATACATGTCCACAAGTTTTCAATGCCCAAAACTTACACTTACCGTTAAATTCGACACCAGAAATGGGGCACTGAAACCGTGGACCAGCTGCACTGGATTTCCCTTTCAGTTCAGCCCCGGGAATTAAAGTAAAATGCACAGGAATCATGTCCTTCAAGCCCTTAATGTGCCCAAAGGCATTGGGCACCTTCTTGCCTAATAAGGCCTCCACAAGAGCCTCCTTGTTAAACAGATTGCCAAGAAAATCCATCACGCACGGCCCCTTCAAGGGCTCGTTGGAGAGCGCGCAGTTGAGCCACTTCGACAGCCTCTGCTCATTCGGGTCCACCTTATCGGGTTTCTTCACGGCGTACATCTTGAGATAGCAGTCGCGGGACTCGGCCCCTGTCGCACCGCCATCGCCACCACCTCCAGGAGCTCTAATCCGTAAAACTAAAGTAGAAAGTGGGGTAATTTGGGAATCAAGGACTGGAGTGGAATCGCTTAGGGGTTTACCATTAATGGTGAAGTAAAGCGATGGTAGGGTTTTGGAGAAAATTGAGAGCTTGAGGTCATGGAGTGTTGGGGTTTGAGTTGGGTTCAGGGTTAGCGTTCGGGTCGGAATCTGGCGGTCTGGAGATTGCAGGAAGATCTGGAAATTTTGATTTTTCGGATGCATCTTGTGTTTCCGACTACGAAATTAGGGATTCAAGGTTGACGATTGGGAGAGAAATTGAAAGAGCCAAACCGTGGATTTGGGAATTTGGCGCTTTATAGGTTTGGTACGGGAGAGAACGGAGAATCGGCGGGTCGGTGATGCCATTTAAGAGAGAGAGAATTAAATTTGCCCATGTTATTTATTTTTGTTATTTTTTGGAAGCAAAAAACTAGAATTGTGAGATTTTTGAGTAAAGCATAAAAAGGGCAGCATAGTAATTTAGAAGGAGGGTTTTTAGGGTTCAGCAAATGCCAGTGCTGATTTATAAGAACGCCCACCGTCGACCTCATTGACTTCTCTTGCAGCAGATACCAGTGCGGCCCTCGAATCTCCGCCTCACTTACACAACCAGTGCCGCTTGGTGAGATTTCCCATTGTTTTCGTTTCAATATAGAATCGCATTAGTAGTCGTCTCGAATCTGAAAATGGCTTCAAGGAATTTTGATTTTAATGTTTCTTTATGGAAGGCACAAACTTACTACACGTCTGAAGATATAGGCATTTTGATTTTGTGGTTTTTCATGGGAGCTACAATTTTTCTTCCTGAAATTCGAAGTTGACAATTTCTGTCCGAGGATTTGAGGACTAAGTTAGGGTATTGTGACTGCTTGTTTTTCTGATCGAGGGGGCACCTAATTTGACTTGATATTTTTTAACTGAGTGCGGGGATCGAGCTTGAATTCATGGGCATGTAACAATGCTGTTTAGTAAACTATCCATGCATCAAGTATTGAATTCACTAATTCTTATGTACTTATTGTTAATCAGTTTCCTTAGCAAGTCAGAACTACTATTGTTCTGTTTTTTGCTTAGTTTTTATTTATAAGAAGTGTTTAGATATCAGTATTGGAGCTTGAAAGTCTGGTAATTGTATCTTAAATTGAATTTTCTGAATCCCGCTGACATTTTGTTATTCTCGTGGCACCAGGGCTTCTCATTTCAACAGACCAGGAAAATGTCAGGGTATGTGGATTTGTATTTTCTTCTGATTCTTTGTACTCATCTTCATTGCAGTTATGGAATATTATAGTTAAGAGGTTGCATATCGTTAGTTCATGGCCTGAGCTTTATCCCAAGTTTATCTTTTGTGCCGGTGAACTTCGTTTCACCAATTTGGTATATATCAAAATGATGGAACTTGTTTTTAGTCTAGTTTGTGGGTTCTGTGGGGTTAGGAGTGCCAGTTTGCAGAATGCTTTGACTGTAGGGAGTTGTCATGGATTAGTGAGGGCTTCAATTTAGGAGTTGTTTTTTAGCTGATGGTCTGAGGTTGAACATGTTTATCATTTAATGTTGTATTTGTTTTTTCCATAAAAGAAAAAAAAGCCTTCGTAAGCTGTAGTAAGATATATTTTTCTCTGTTAGTTGCCAATATGATTTATCCATTGGCCCCTTAATTTAGGTATTGCTTGCATACGCATTTTTTATGCATTCTTTTTCTCATAGTTGTTGTTGCCTTGGGATATATCTGGCGTACATTTTTCTAATGTTACTTCAATTTATTACTTGTACAGAGAGGAAGAAGTTGTTGTTCCCGCTGAGCCTGTTGCTGCTGCTGCTGCCGCTGCTCTAGGTGAACCCATGGATCTTATGACAGCATTGCAACTTGTGCTGAGAAAGTCATTGGCTCATGGGGGGCTCACACGTGGACTTCATGAAGGGGCAAAGGTCATTGAGAAGCACGCTGCACAGCTTTGTGTGATTGCTGAAGACTGCGACCAGGCTGATTATGCTAAGTTGGTGAAGGCGCTATGTTCTGATCACAATGTTAAATTAATGTCAATTCCTAGTGCTAAAACTCTTGGTGAATGGGCTGGTGTAAGTCAAATCAACTGAGCTAAAGCTGTTTTCTTTGTTTTATTTATTGCCTCTTAAGTAATGTTTTTCTTATGTTAATAATTCAGTTTGTTCAGGTGTTTTATCTAGTCTCTCCATTTGTCCTCTTTCTCAATAGTTCCATAACTAATAAGCCTTGTTTTGTAAACAAATACAAATTGTCCTCACTTTGTAACAGCTCAATCAGAGTGGTTATAATCTGATGGGTTATATTGTGGGTGGGGCAACTGGGGATGGTAACAGTTGGTAATTGTAAAACTTGATTTCCTTGTTTCCATTTTCTTTTTCACCAAGTTAATATCTTTTTTGGGTGATATTGTTTCTAGATTTGATTTTTAAGTCAGTTGTTATTATATCGTCTTGTACAGCTTTGCAAGATTGATGCAGAAGGAAAGGCGAGAAAGGTGGTCGGTTGCTCTTGCGTTGTTGTGAAGGTATTTTTTTTCATTCATGTGCTAGATTTTTTATGTTATGTCTTGCAGCTACCTTATTTAATATTTTTGGTCCCACAGAAATTTATTTATCAGAACGGTTCATAGTTCTTGTCTGGGGTATTCTTAATGACTAGATAATTTTGCCAATACATGCTCTTAACGAAGATTTGTATTTACCTATCGTCCATGTTCCTAGCATTGACGAATATATACTTTTAGTTTACTTACTACCTTATTGCCTTTCGTTTTGCAGGATTTCGGAGAAGATACTGAAGGCCTTCATGTTGTTCAGGAGTACGTGAAGTCTCATTAACTTAGAAAACAGTGAGGGAGTCCGCCCCATTTTGATTTGGAGGTGCTGGTCTTTAGGTAGTCGAACCTTTCTCAGTTTTCGTAAGATATTATCAGCTGTATTTCTCAACCTATAGAGATGGAAATTAAGTAAATCTCATTTCTGATTTTTTGAAAACGTGATATTTTGCCTGTCTAAACCATACCTATCCTTAAATGAAAATTTGCTTGTGTGGTCTCATTGCTGATTTGTGTATTTGTTACTCATTAGTTTGAGGCAACAATGAGTGATCTTGTTTGTTTCTTCTAATTATCTGTAAATCCTTCGCTCAAAATGTATGTGAAATGCAAGTGTAGTCAGAGTATGTGGTCCATAGGGGGGAGCAATGTTCCTGTGGCTCCAAATCCAAGTTGATTTGGATGTGAGACTTTACTCATTCCCTCTGGCTTAACCTGCACCATGAAATACCTGTGATTGTGAACCGGATTAGATGTCACCAAGTTTCAACCACCCTTCTTGTTGATATGATTTTCGAACCGATTGAAACCGCGTGCCATCGGGTTCTTAGCCGAACCACTTCTGTGTGCGATGACTCATGCAATTATGAAAGATGCCCTCGCAGGGTAGGACAAATCGTGACCTGTAATTATACTGGGCGCCCTCGGGAACGTTTTTGGTACTACAACCATAGCCGCTAAAACTAAAAGCTCGAGTGTTTTGAAAGGTTGAGGGTCCACTTGGGGATATAGCTGTAGCTGGAAACACGTTTCGACGGTTCCACCATGCTCTCTGGCAAGCCCATTCGATTGTTGCTGCATCTGATAACAAAGCGATACCAAGCAAATGGTGAGTGTAAGTGGATTAGAATGGAACTAGGGCACATGGTTCAATGGAATGAGGTGCCCATAAAGAGAGGATAAAGTGACCAAAGTTGGAGGTGAAAATATGACTATATGAGGCTCTTGTGCTTCGACCACATCGTTATTTCAGATATCATAATTTGTGTAGTCTGTGAAATTAGTTGACAGTAAATAAAGTTGAAATTTCGCTCCAAAATTAATTAGCAATAAGAAATTGAGATTTTAATCCTAATTCATCGTAAGGTTAATTAACTAATATAAGACTAATTCACGGGTGATGAATTTTAAAGTCACATGTAAGCAATGTATATTGAGTGCCGTGAGAAACATATGTGATTGTTTCTATTTTGGTGCAGTGAAGAAATCAAACAAAACTAAAATGAGGAAAATATGTTACTGGAGGCCCACCTTCATAATGGAGGGACAATACACAGAACCAGAGGGTGGGAACAAACAAAATGAATGCCATTGCCATGGCATGTTGTGGTTGAACATAAATCAAATATGTGCTAAATTTCTTTCAAACCTAACGAACATGCACTAAATTTCCAAATCACAATTCCCACCGTGTTAGGTAGTGGAGGACATAAATTCATTAAAAATACTAATCGATTCGCTTTAAATTGTTATTTATTCAACCATTTAGATTTAACCGGATAAAAATCAAACGGTTTGACAATTTAAACCGCTCTGTTAGTAATAATTTGGAATGAAAATCTGTTCAATCTAAACCGAACCGTTAAGAAATATATTAATTTTTAAATCTATTATTAATATAAAAAAATTAAAAAAAATACTCAAATATATATATATTCAGATAAATGCATATATATTTATATAATAGTATAATAAAAGATTATTAAATGGTAACATTTTTTTGATAAATCTTAATATAGTAGTAATGTTTGCAATCCGCAAGTTTAATATACAAAATTTTGGAGTATTGATTATTTTTTTATTTTGTATATCCTTTCTTTTTTATGTCTAAGCGGTTTTAAACCGTTTCGATCTAAAATGAACTGTTAATAATGATTTGAATCAAAACAGTTTTATTTTTAATTTTAGAAAATTCAAACCGTTAAAATTTTAACAGTTTGGATTTAGATATTGTCAATATCCGTATTAAACTACACTATATTCACCTCATATTTGACGGTGACAAATACGACGCAGGCACATTTGCCGAGCCATAAAAATCCTACATACCATCTTAAGTTTTCCTTATACACTTTGGTCTCATGGGGGAATAGGGAAAGTTTGATGGAGGGATATTCAAATCCGTCGAACACGATGAAAATATGGAGACAAGAATGATACCAAAAGCAGTGTTGTCTACGAGACCAAAACATGTTGTGAACATCGATCGGTCTCCTAAAAAACAGGATCCATTATGTTGGTGAATTTGAGGGAAGAAGAACTGCGTGCAATTTATAAAGCCATATTAAGCTCCTTATAAAAAACACGTTGAACAAACTAAACCGCAGTTTGCCGAGTCATTAGTTTGGAAAACTGCATGCTTACGCGGTCGTTTAGGTTCCAATTAACCTAGTCTGACAAAACCACGTCCATTATACTGTGTACAAACAGAAATGTCCACCAAGCTTTTCTGCAATACTATTCATGTTGTTGATCCAAATGGAGTAACCAAACTCACCCTTCACCACCAGGTTTTCCTCCTATCTAGCTACTTTTTCTCTCTTCACTTTTGTTTGCCATAGGAAATCCTCGATGGTCCTCCGATCATATATTCCTACTTGTTTTATGTATCATCCAATCCGGAAAAAAGATATTCGAATTTGAAATATCTTTAGATTACCTGGTAATGGTAACCTTTCATATTTTCATGCATGCACAATGCATATATATATATATTGTTGTGATTTTGAAGTGATATATACATATCTTTCTTCTTCTTCTTCTTATAAAAGATATAAGATATTTTGAAAGTAAATAAAAACAAATAACATTTTATTGTGAGGGGATCAGAACTTACTAGATTTACAAATATAGACATATTCTTTATATATCTAACCCCTTAATCTTGTTACAGTGATAAAAACTTCACTCATATATCCAAAATAATTTAAGTGAAATTTTTCCTCTCAAACAAACACCGAAAAGAATATACCGAGAAAATATTCTCAAGCTTTAGAGATGAAGTTACGTAAGTGGTAATTGGTTAATTAACCTAGCTATTATTTAAAGGGTTGCGGATAGCACGAGGCTAACTAATTTTTGAGGGAAATTAACCCTCTAATTGCCACAAAGTTAAAGGCTTGCAGTTAAAATGCTTACTTGTCAAAGTTTGAACCACCTAACCAAACTTCCTCCTAGCTCTCTCCATCTCTCTGACTAGCTTTGTCCCAATTTATTGGACAAAGTAAAACATGGCTCACCTTCTCCTTATATAAACACCCCTCACCATATCACAACTAACCACAACCCAAATACCACCCACACACTCACTCATTCCTCATCTTCATTAATTTAGAGGCTGTTCGTTTGATCTTTGATCGAAGAAACAATGGCCGGAACTGGATTGTTTGCAGAGATATACGATGGAGATGCTTACAGATACTATTCTAATGGGGAGTGGAAGAAATCTTCCTCTGGTAAACTTGTTCCCATCATCAACCCAACTACCAGAAAGGTCCAGTACAAAGTTCAAGGTCATCGTCCTCATCATAGCCAGCATGTTCAAATTTATGTTCTTGATTAAATTCTGATTTTTTTTTTTTACTAAATTAGAATTACCCTTTGTTTGGTTTCGTAGCTTGTACACAAGAAGAGGTTAACAAGGTCGTGGAAACCGCGAAATCGGCACAGAAGTCATGGGCGAAGACTCCGCTTTGGAAGAGAGCCGAGCTGCTTCACAAAGCTGCAGCTATCCTCAAAGAGCACAAAGTTCCAATTGCCGAGTCTTTGGTTAAGGAAATTGCTAAACCTGCCAAAGATGCAGTTACGGAGGTATATATTTTTGTGTTTATATAAATTGCCCTCTTCATTGCTTGATTAATTCCTATGAAAAAAATTCATCTTTAATAAAATAATAAAAAAATTGATATGGAAATTGGAAATTTTGGGGTTTTGAAGGTTGTGAGGTCAGGAGATTTGGTGTCTTACTGCGCTGAAGAAGGGGTGAGGATTCTGGGTGAAGGCAAGTTTCTGTTGTCTGACAGTTTTCCAGGAAATGAAAGAACAAAGTATTGCCTCACTTCCAAGGTAAATTTACTGTCCGAGTAATTTTTTTTTTGTTTGTTTAATTTCACTTTTTACTCTTTTTCTTTGTAAAAATCCACATGCTTCAGATTTTGTTTATGTATTACTTCAGGCTTAATTAAGCATGAATGAATGTCTTGAATTGATGATGTAAGACTTTGATTTTGATTGCAGATTCCACTTGGTGTGGTTTTAGCCATTCCACCGTTTAACTATCCTGTCAATCTTGCCGTCTCAAAAATCGCTCCTGCACTTATTGCTGGAAACTCTCTTGTGCTCAAGCCTCCAACTCAGGTAATACAATTCCTAACACCTCCCAAGTTTGCCACTTGAGATGTACGTGTTCTGATGATCTAAATTGTAACCCCAACTTCGTTGTAGGGTGCTGTTTCTTGCCTCCACATGGTTCACTGCTTTCACTTGGCTGGTTTTCCCAAAGGCCTTATTAGCTGTGTGACTGGAAAAGGATCTGAGATCGGAGACTTCCTTACCATGCATCCCGGAGTGAACTGTATTAGGTAATCCCCGGACTAATATCTTTGGTATTAGCTACTGCAATAAAGATCATCACTTTATCTATTAATGATGAATTTCTGCTTCTCAGCTTCACTGGTGGAGACACTGGCGTTGCAATCTCAAAAAAGGCAGGCATGATCCCTCTTCAAATGGAGTTGGGAGGCAAAGATGCTTGCATTGTCCTTGAAGATGCTGACCTTGATTTGGTGGCAGCAAACATAATAAAGGGAGGCTTTTCTTACAGGTGAATCGAGTCAATTATCCATGCTTGCATACGTATGTTGGAGATTTGATTCCATAAAATTGAAATGAAAATGAATCTCATCTGATTGGTTTGGTTTAGTTTCATGCTTTATATAATGTCGGTATAGAAATCAAATCAAATTAAGTTGAATTGATTCGGTTATGGTTTCATGTCTTGTACATTGTTGTTTATTCGAACCAAACAGAATGTGCTTGGATATACTAAATTCTTTCGAAAATAAGTGTCGTTAGGCCAGAACTATGAACCGAAAATCAGCTCCCATAAATTTTCCCAGTATTACTACTTTCTTTTGTTTATTATTGACTTGTTACTTACAATTGTAACAGTGGCCAAAGGTGTACTGCCATTAAAGTAATCTTGGTGATTGAATCTGTTGCTGATGCCCTTGTTGAGAAAGTGAACAACAAGGTGGCAAAATTAAGTGTTGGGCCACCGGAGGTGAACTCAGATATCACTCCAGTTGTTACCGAATCGTCTGCGAACTTCATTGAAGGGTTAGTGGTGGATGCAAAGCAAAAAGGTGCAACATTTTGCCAAGAGTACAAGAGAGAAGGCAACCTTATCTGGCCTTTGTTATTAGACCATGTTAGGCCCGATATGAGAATTGCGTGGGAAGAGCCATTCGGTCCAGTTTTGCCGGTCATTAGGATTGCCACTGTTGAAGAAGGAATCCACCATTGCAATGCCAGCAATTTTGGACTTCAGGTAACATTCATTTATTTTGTTTTAGCATCATGTCTACAGTGCAAATCGTGCGGGTTGGATTGGATTGGAACGTCAACTCGACCCTATTTCAATCTTCACAATTAGCTTTGAGTTCGAGTTAATTCTGGTTTCTAGAAGTTTTGGGTTGGACCGGTCTCACTTCAAAAATTCACAACATATTCAGTTAAGCAACCCAAGGATCTTAACGGTTAGATTGGATTACTTATAGTTCGGGTTAAGTCGAGTCAGGTCTGGAATTCAGAACAACCTAATACGAAAAATGCTGAATTGAATTGGTTTTGGAAGAATTAATTTTTCGATATAAACCCGCCCAATCAAATAAAAATTCAAATTTAGACGGACAAATTTAATTCAACTTGAATTGCTATCTCATATCAAATAAAAACACAGTGATTTATGTCACACATTGTAAAATGCAGGGATGTGTGTTCACGAAGGACATCAACAAGGCCATTTTGATTGGTGATGCAATGGAGACCGGAACGGTTCAAATAAACTCTGCACCGGCTCGTGGACCGGATCATTTTCCATTTCAGGTGAACTGTTAACAAACTATGATCTCATTTTTGTTCCAAAGATCCTCATAATTTCCTCTCGATGATATTTTATTTATTTTAATCACAATTTTTATGAATGATAATAATGACAGGGTATTAAGGACAGTGGAATTGGTTCACAAGGGATCACAAACAGCATCAACATGATGACCAAGATCAAGACCACTGTCATCAATTTGCCAACCCCTTCTTACACAATGGGTTAGTGTTCATAAACAATGGATGATCATCTATCATCTATCATCTGTCATCTGCCATCTGCCATCTGCCATCCATCATCTATCATCTATAGTCACAGCTGCTTAATATTCGTCGCCGCGGATTAATTAGTAACATGTGGAAGTGAATCATTTTAGGCTGCAGACTATGAAAAAAAAGGAAAAAAAAAGTATGTTCTTCATCGGCAAATGGAGGTGAGAAAGGTGAATAATTATGGGGTACCTTTGCAGAGAAAGGTAGCTGCATCATCATGTGGTGCCCTAGTGTTTATTATGTAGCTCTTGCAACAAGTTAAGCGGGCTCTCTCTCTGTTTTGTACCAAGTGATTAGCTTATGGTTATTAGCCCATGATTTGGAAACGTGGTTAATAAGAACCCGTCAACTCGTAGTATTCTACTAGTTTGTAACTTAGTTACTTTGATAATCATAATCATATATTTACATCAGATATATTTTAGCTAAAGCAATTTGGTGCTTGACTATTGCTTCTGTAATTGGGCCTGCTTTCATGCAACGCAAGTAAATCGCAAGCTTGCAAGCCTAAAAGAGCACAGAGGTTTTGACACCCACCAAAGATATGAGTAAGGCTGACAATGTTTCAGATCGGGTTCGTATCGTGTCATAAACTATGTTTTATCTAAATATGTCCAATTTGAATCCGACTTATTAATGAACCAGGTAAACTGTGTAACCCAACTCAAAATTCAATTAACATATAATCCGTTTAATCCGTTTAACATGTTTAATACGCAAATTGGAGCCCAAAACATACGCAAATTGGAATTTAGAAACTTGTTTTCGAATCCAAAATGGCATTAGAAGCCCAAAACACTAGTTGGGTGGGTCTCATTTGGATCTCAAAAGTCAAATTTGTAAATACTCTGCTATTTTCCTTTTTCATTCTTCGATCTAAATTCGTCTTTAATTCATTCTTTCATTTGTTTTACACCGTGAGTTATGGTTCATAGTATTTTGTGGGCTTGGCCATCTTGGATCTGAATACAAGATCTCTTGGATTTGAAATGAGTTGGGCTGTTTATGGGGTGGAGTGGAATATGCTGCTGGTTTAGGTTCTGTTACAAAATTCTCTTCCCTCGTGTTCTCTAATTACACATGAGACATTCAAATTAAAAAGCTTCAGATATATAAGTGGAAGGTCCTGGAGATGACTTGTAAGTTATATTGATTAATAATCTCAAGATGTGGCCGCTGGGAAGTGCCATAAAGTCATGAAATTGCATGAGTTGATGCTCTCTCGGCCTACTTTTAGCAATCGTCTTTATACTTCAATATTAATATCCCATGTTCCTGAAATTTCTCTAATATTTTTTCGTTAGTCTCTCCGTCTATTTTTTGTAAAATTTTTATTATAGAAATCAAGGAAAAACCACTTAAATTGATAATTTTGTCATTTTTTAACGTGTTCGTTTGAAAAATAGAGGGATAAAACCGGAGATACTAATACTGAAGTATGAAGATGATTGGCTAGGTAAAATTTATGGACAATTTAAACCATTTAGGCTAAATGGAGGTAAAAGGCAAAGAATATTGAAGTTTATGATAAGGATGAGTTGTTTAGTTGAATTTGGAGATGCCAAATCCAATCGCTGTAGGCGTATGGGGAGATCAGGGTTGGCTTAGAATTCCATTTGAGGGGTGATTGATTTATAAAAATCAGGTGGAATATTTTTAGCATAATATAAGTTTTTGGAAAAGAAACGTTGCTTTTGTAAATTAGTATCGTCTAAAAAAAAAAAAACCATTTATTTAGGTACTGATTTATTTATTTATTTATTTTGTTGCAAATATCTATATATGACATCATGTGGATTAAGCATGAGGGATTAGTTAGCCCGAAAATGGAAAATAAATAAAATAAGGTAGGGGATTAGGGAAAGTCTTTAATTAAATTTGAGATTACAGTTGATATTTCCATTTTGAAAGTGATTATTGCTTAAGAGACGTGGATTAGGTTAGATTAGTTGTGATTTTTTTTTATGCTAAAGAAGAAATTACAAAATAAAATCACGTGAACAACGTCCATCAGCAAAATCAAATAATCATGCTCCATGAGCAGAAATCAGAAGAGAGACCTCTCAAAATAGGCTATCAAGACAATTGTGGTCTAACTTAACGAGAGTATCAGCGATAAAGTTCGCTTCTCTAAAGACATGCTTAAACGAGATGCCTTCAAAACCAAAGGAAAGGTCATTGATTTGCGCAATCATAGTATGAAGCCGTCAAGGGGAAGAAATGGAGTTATTCACATCATTAATGAGGATCTTGTAGTCCTTAATTTTCTTAGATTAGCTACGATAATGTATTCGGTTTGTTATATTCAAATTCAAATTCCTTTTAGTTTAGATTATATTGAGTCATTTAAAAAATCTTCTTATAAAAATAAATGATTCTTGCCGAGAACGAGCTTGGGTTAGGACTATTATGTAATTTATGTGAATGTAAAGGACCTTTTGAAAGCCTCGTGATTACTAGTATTTTTACTAAGTATGTAGTGCAAAATCTTAAATTTTAATCAAGCGGGCCTAATTTAGACAATTATATCCTTAACTTACAGACTAACGGAGACCAAGTTCGAATACCAACAATGCATATTATGTGTTAAAATCCTCACCGTCCATATTTGATAAAAAAAAAATCGTAAAATTTAAGTTTTACATTCATAAAAAATAAAATTGATATGTCTATAAAAAGTAGCAAATAAGATAATCATGTTTAATGATTTGGTTTAGGGAATGCATAGACATATTATGGGTATCATTAGCATGCTATTAGGGGAGTAGATGGGTAATTAATTGGGTGTAATAAGGTGTAAAGATGAGTGCCTAATCTAATCCATCACCAGAAAAAAAGTGGGGCTGTGAGTGCAAGATGACCTATATATACCCTACATCTTTAGGACTCATTCCCTAAAGATCCATTTATATTATATTAAAATTGCCTTCATTACAGGATTGATCCTTGATGCCCAAATGAAAACATAAATTATCATATAATAATGGTGCAAGAGAATGAATCAGCTTTTTTATTTAGGTATTCATGTATAGCTTCAAGAATCACAGCTCAAACCATGCCCAGGAGAGTTGAAATATGGTGTGATGACTCTGCTGGAAGCCTGGGAGAGGCGTGGGTTTTAATGAAGCTGGGATTCTTCTTCTATATATATCACTTTGAAGGAAGTTGCGTCTCACTTTCGGTGAGATTCACGGTGTGTGGTAAATTTTCAAGTATAATACGTGGATAATTTATATTGGTATATTTTTATATGCTCACACATAGATAACTTATATTAGGTGACAGGAAATTCATGTGATAATTAAACTTTGAGTGTAGAATGAGGTGCTCTGATAACATTAAAAAAAAAAAACAAATTACACTTTACTATCACGTAGTTATAAACTCTTCAAATTGTTACATTTTGACTCCTCTGTTAAAACTTCTATCAAATTTGAAATGAGATCTATAATTTTAAACAAAAAAAAATATTTATTTAAATTTATAAAAATTATTTATTTTAAAAAAAAAATCCAAAAAAATACTTTTAGATAATAAAATTTTAAAAAAATTTACAAATGTTCAAAAAACAAAAAAAGTTGTAAAAAAATTATTTATGTACTACAGTAATTTGTCTATTTTCATCATCTTTATTTTATTTTTTTACCCAGGCCTTATTTCACAAAAAAACATTTAGAACATCTAAAGAAGAATTCTTAAAATATATATTTTTATTTAAATAATAGATTTTCAATGGAAAAAAAAAAGGGTTTGATCTACTATTTTAGAATTTTATTATGGTCCCGTACTTATTCCACCTTCACTACAAGAGGGTCAGGCTGTCAGATATTTTCTACATTGTTAAAAAGAATGAGAGTTCATTTTAAAATAAGCGGCTAAACCGTAGAGTAAGGGTGATATATCGAACCGAAATATCGATAATATTATGTTTTGTATCATATCAAAAATTGTAATAGATAAAATTAAACGATACGATTTCAACATTTTTTTTTGTATCATATCAAATTAGGGGTGAGCACAAATCCATTAAACCCATTAACTGATCCGTTTCAAACCGTTATTTATCCAACGGTTTAGGTTTGACCGGATAAAAGTCAAACGGTTTGATAATCCAAACCGTTCTGTTAGTAACAGTTTGGATTTGGATTTTCATTTTGGAAATCCGTTAAATCCAAACCGAACCGTTAAGGAATATATTATTTTTTATTAACGTTTAAATCTATTATTAATACAAAGTAAAAAAAAAAGGATACCTAGATATACTCATATAAGTATATATATACTCACATAAGAGTATAATAAAAAAATTATTAAACAGTTTTTGTGTTTGATAAATCTTAGTATAGTGATAATATTTGCAATTCAATGCGTAGCAAGCTTAATATATAAAATTTTGAATATTGAGTATTGATTTTTTTTTTTTGGATCCTTATTTTTTATTATTTCTTAACAGTTTTAAACCGTTTCGATCCAAACCGAACCGTTAGTAACGGTTTTATTTCTAATTTTATAAAATTCAAACCGTATCGAACCGTTAAGATTTTAACGGTTTGAATTTGGATATTGTCAATATCCATATCGAATTGAACCGTGCCCACCCCTATATCAAATATTATACTAGTTAAAATTAAACGATACGATTTTGATAACACCAAATCTCGCTGACCGAATGGCCGAACCTGAAAGCCCAAGGACATATGGGCCCGGCCTGAGAAGAGTGAACTACTCTCTTCTTTTTCTATTTAGTATCTCGCTCCTCCAAACGGGAAGCTCAGAGTTTCTGTTCACAATTCTCATCATCCAGACATTAGCCAATCCAAAACCACTCCTCTTCCTCCTCCTCCTCCAAATCTCCAATTATTCACTCTAAAACCCCCAAATTTAGTTAATCATCTCTTAATTTGGCTTCCAAAACCCCCAATCATATAGTAATCTCTCTCTCATTATATCTTCTAATCTATAGATATATCATCTCTTATATAAAATATGCAAGAATTGAACTCTCTCTTAAACTCCACCTCCTCAGCTTCCTCTCAACTCTCTCTTCAAGACCACCACCATAACTACCTTCAACAGCAACATCAGTCTCATTCCAGGCACCACCTCCACAACTCTCAGATGCATCCTCAAATTCCATCTCCCTCTTCCCAATTCGACTCCTCCTCCGCCTCACACGACGATTTCCTCGAGCAAATGCTCTCCACCCTCGGCCCCTCCTCCTGCTCCTGGGCCGACGAAACCCCGCCCTCCAACTCCGACAATGTCGTCTTCACTTACGACGACTCCGCCAACCTTGCCTCAAAGTTCCGCAGCCAGCAGATCAGCGCCGGCTCAGGTGCTAACAAGTCTCCCTCTGCCTCCGCAGCCGCTGCCGCCGCCATGATGCTCCAGCAGCAGCTCATGATGTCCACATCAGCCTCCGCCGACTCTGGCTTCGTTCCTATGGCCTTGTCTTTAAGGAACACCGCCGACTTTGACCGCTCTAATAACGACGTCGTCGACGGTTCCTCCTTTAAATCCCCCAATTCGATGGTGAGTTTCAGTACTCACAGTTACTAAATTTTCTTATTAATCAAATCAAATTAAATTGTTTTGTTTAAAATTATTTCCTCACCACTGACCAGTGATGACATAAAAACAGGGAGGCGAAGGGGCTTCTTCTGTTCAAACTCTGTTTAATGGCTTCTCTGGATCGCTGCATGGGGCTACAACCACTCAGTCCCCTAATCCGCCTCAGCATTTTCACCACCCTCAGGGAGGCTCACTGCAAGCGCAGAACTACGGAGGTGCAGGGGCGGCGATGAACCAAGCGCCGGCGAGTTGCTCCTCCGGGGGTGGAGGTGGAGGTGCTACTGCACCCGCACAGGCCAGGCCCAGAGTCAGGGCAAGGAGAGGTCAAGCCACTGACCCGCACAGCATCGCCGAAAGAGTACGTTTCCGTCATTTTCGGTTTGTCGTTTTTGCGTGGGGTTGGGTCGTTTCTGTGATTCTTTGTTCGTTTCTGTTCGTTTGTTACTCTGACTGAAACGTATTCGTATTTTGCAGTTACGAAGAGAGAGAATTGCAGAGAGAATGAAGGCTCTGCAGGAGCTCGTTCCCAATGGCAACAAGGTAATTAATTAATGAAATTACTTCTCCAATTATTTCTGGTTCATCTTCAACATTCAATTAAAGTATTGATTAATTAAATATTTCCGAATCCTCCAGTTCCCATTTCCCCAGTGCGTCTGTAACTGCCGCGCAGATTGCAGTTCGTGCTAATTACCTAGCATGTTACCCGCTAATAATCGAGAAATTATTTTAAGAGCTTTTCAGTGGACAGGTGTCACATATCTAATACGGGTGTATGCATCACCGCTCATCTTTCCCGTACGCTTAGCATCATTTTTTCACGGGTGTGTTTGAGAAGTGAGAACGAAGGTGGAAAAATAGAACCCAAAAAAAAAAAAGGGAAAGTTGGTCCCGAGCTGTACTCGAGCACGGCCCGAAAGAGGGGGGTTTGGCTAGGCAACGGAGTAATGGAGTATGTTGGAAAATTCTAGCTAGTGATACCTGCATTCCTGTATAATAATTTAATATTGACCTAGAGAAAAAAAATATATATGTTAATCTTGCTAGAAATTTATAATTTTCCTCTCTGTAATTTTATTAAATTAATATATCGCTTACATTGAAAAAAAAAAATTAGTGATGAATATGTTAGTAGCCATGCTTACTGGACAGCAAGTAAATAATTTTAAATGTCTGCTAATTTAATTAATTTAGAGGATTACAATAATTAATTGAATTCTGTGAATTTGATGTGGGTTTGGGAATGACAGACAGACAAGGCTTCAATGCTGGATGAGATAATAGATTATGTCAAATTCCTCCAGCTCCAAGTCAAGGTATAAATAATCCTTCCCTTCTTAATTATTTTCCTTCTCTCTTTAATGCCTTTTTTTTTTTATAATTAAACTATCAGTTTCTTTGAAAGTCAGAAAGATTCCCTGGTTGACATTGTTTGCTGGATGAGAATCTGATAATTAAGTAATGAGTTTGGAATTGGAATTGGAATGGGAATGGGAATGATTTTTTGCGTAATTAGTTTGTTTTGTTTCCTGATCACACATGTAGGTTTTGAGCATGAGCAGGTTGGGTGGTGCAGCTGCTGTTGCTCCCCTTGTTACTGATATGTCCTCCGAGGTAAATCAAATATTTTTCCGGTGTCAAATTTCAATTTTACCATCCGTTCATAGAAAGAAATTAGCAAAACTTGAATTGGCTTTTCGCCACATTTATCATGTTCGTAACTACATATGATGATGCATTGTCCAAAAAACAAAAAACTACATATGATGGTTTCCAGAAGGAGGAAAAAGACAAGGACATTTTTGTCTCTGTTGAAAATATGTTTTAGACTTTTAGGTGTTCGATGGAAAAGGAAAGAAAAAAACCAAACCACTAGTTTAGCTTTATTTCACCTACCGTAACCCTAGTAGCCTACCCAGCTGAAAACTCAATTAGCTCATTCGTGGCCCAAATGTTCTCACTCCAAAACGACAAAACAAAAGCAGCACGCGTGCCCACTTTCTCAGATTCCTCTCGGTGAATAGAGAGGAGAGAGCTCCCTTTCTTTCTCCTTCGGCTTTTTGTCGTTTCCCGTTCACAACAATAATAGGAGTTCCTTTCGAAATAAAACCATGTCTCAATTCACCTTGCAATACAGTCTCGGATCCAACTTATACTTGTCAAATTTTGACTTAAAAATTCTTCAGTAATTTTAAGATCTACATGGTAACTTCAATTTTACTATTTAAGTATGACTCCAAAAGATTATGCCTTAGAGACATTTTGGGTATAAAAAAAAATTATTATCAACTTTTTATAAAAATATATTAGGGATGAAGGTTTAGCAATATATAATTATTTTTTTATTATAAAAAAATATTAAAAAGGGTGATTATTTAATTAAGTTTCAGTGTTACATTTTTAAGAGAATTAAATTGTATTGTAAATTGAAGTGAATAATAAACATTAAACTTTAGTTTAAAATTTTAACATAAATAAATAATATAAAATATTGACTAAAAATATGAAATTAAGAAACATCTTAGTAATAGTGTTTCATTTTTTTGTCATGGTTATATTATGTAGGGAGGCGGTGACTGTATACAAACGAGCGGCAATGGGGAGACCCGCGGCCAGAGCTCAAACGGTAACCAGACGGCGTCCTCGTCTAACGACAACAGCATCACGGTGACGGAACACCAGGTTGCTAAGCTCTTGGAGGAAGACATGGGCTCTGCCATGCAGTACCTCCAGGGCAAGGGTCTTTGCCTCATGCCCATTTCCCTGGCAACCGCCATCTCCACCGCCACGTGCCACACCAGGACCCCCCTTATCCACAACAACACTAAAAACAGTAACAACCCGGTGATGGCATCCCACGGTGGCGATGGACCGTCCTCTCCTAGCATATCCGTGTTGACTGTCCAGTCAGCCACGATGGGTCAAGCTGGAGTTGACGGCTCCGTCAAAGACTCCACCTCCGTCTCCAAGCCCTGACTGACGTCGTCGTCGTCGTCATCGAGTGTTCACTGACCTTTCGGCTTTGCTTTGTAGCGACAAACGAACGCACAATGATGTGGATTCCAAGGCCGTCCAAAGTCTACGAAAATAAGGCCTCTCATAGCCACAGACCTTCTGCCTTTCGGTCTAACGACGCCGTATTTGCGTAGACTTTGGCCAAAGCCTTAAAGCTAACTCAACCACACCCACCAGATCCCTAGAAATCCCTTTTTATTTCTAAAAGAGGCTTTAGGGTTTCTTTGTGTTTTTTCTTTCTTTAAATTAGTCTTCTTTCTGTCATTTGCTTTTTTAAGAAGAAAAAGATTTTATCTTTTTTTTTTGTTGTTGCAATTTGGTTGCCGCCGGCCCGCCGCTATGTACTAATGCGATTATGCGAGCATGTTTTATCTTTTAAATCATAATCATGTTATTATCAAAACGATTAGAATTTTAATAATAATAATAGCAATAATGATAATGAGATAATTATTAAAGATGAAAAGGTGTCTGGCTCTAGCTAAGTGTAGAAGAGTGGCAATTTTTGACACGATTAAATATACGACTCGAAATCTGCACGAGATTTATCCGAGTTAATTCGTACCATTAAAATTTCGGGTCATTTTTGGGTCGATCCGTTATGACCCGTTTAATAAACGAATGAGTTTCGGATCAACCTGTTAACTTGTATAATTACTTGTTAATTCGTTTAATAAATAAGTAGATTTCGGATTAATATGTTAATCTGTATTTGGTTTATATATTGACTCATTTAAAAAATGTGTCATTGCTAACCCATTTAAAAAAGTAAGGTGGTGTTATTTGTTGACAAAATGCAAGAGGCAACATGCGTATGACTATACATATATACGTTCTTCATTCTATATATTATCCTAATCCTACAATTAATTAAATAAATTAAACCTACAAAGAGGTTTAGGTTACAAATATTACCACTTTCTATTTATTATATGATCTTTGATTATTCATTATCGTTAGGTTAGAAAGCATGATGATGACTCGAGAGAGGATCCTTAAGCTCGAGCATGCATGCCTAATTAATTATACTCGTGGGATGCATTTGTTAGGAACAATCGTATCTTTGACAAGCATAAGATCGAATTGATTAATAAGACGATTAGTACGATCTTAATACGATTAGTATGACTTTGATTTGTTGTAATTAATGCTAGGAAAATATTTGTATTTTATTTTGGTGGATCCTTTTCCATACCACTTTTTCAATTTTTTGAATTGTTTTTGTACATACATTATAATCGGATACGTTCATTCTCTAAATCATCACGTCATCATAATAAACTATTCATTTATTTGGCATATATGAATATCCATTTTGTTGATATATATATATATATATACATGATGATTTGAAGTATGAACGGCTCTGATTACAATATATGTACAAAAACAATTTGATAAGATGAAAAGAGAGTACAAGGAGATTACCCAAAGATAGAATGCAAGTATTATCCAGTTTATTGAGCACTACTGTTTGGTTTGTGAGGTAAATTAGAAAGCAAATGTTTACACTAGTCCTCGGCATATCGTTCCAAAATACCGAAATCGTCTCATCCTGTATCATATCAAACCGAAAAAAAAAAATTGACTAGTAAAATCAAATGGATGATTGGAACGGTACTGATACCGAACCGGTTCAAATCGATTTCAATGTTGGGGAATATAGTCACGTACCGACGCTAAACCGATTTTGATTTTTTTTAATTAATTATATACAAAATTAAATTAAGAAAAAAAAAACTAAAGAGTTAATGGGACTCAAACTCATCTCTGTCACTCACTCACTCACTCTTGAATCCTTACCCTTCCCTTCGTATCTATTTCATTTCTATTATCATCAGCAACTACTGCAGAGGGTTAGATTTTCTTGTATGGGTTGTTTCCCTAAACTTCTGGTTTTAATTCGGTGCTGGGCATTTGAGCATTCTGTTGTTCAGTATTGACTTTGTTGAGTCTCTGCAACTCCTCATGTGCCTGCATGAAATAGACTTAAAATTAATTCGTACAAATTTCGATATCACTTTCGTACAACTGAACTTTACGGAAGCACGCCCAAGACTACTTACTATACACTTCGAACCTTTTTAAGTTTGAAGGCGTGGGGAGGTAAAACAAAGGGATATGACATGTGGATCCCACGGCAGTACGGCACACACGGTATGACAATGATCCACAAGAGTGCAATCAAATGCTGACGTAAGGCCTACATCTTATATCTGTATATATATATATATATAAAATTAAAATAAAAAATCGTTTATTATGCTGAAAAGTGAAAAGCTACTCTTCTGAATGATGCATCAATAGTTATTCAAGCCTCGCAGCTGCTGAAGGCAATCCAAAAGCCAAGGTAAAGACATTTCACTGCGCGTTTACCTTCATAGATATGTGCTCTCAAATCTTTTGTTTCAAACCCTGAATTTTGTATTTTCTTTCACTTATAACCTTCCGTTAACTACTCCGTTAAAACTCATGTTTGATGTTAGTCCACACAGAATCAAGTTGAACCCATTTAAGCCGTAAGATATTCAAATAAGAGAGAGACAGATGCATGCTCATTGCCGGCATAGTGATTTGGGGGCAGATCTCCTCCAAATTCATAAGTACATATCAAGAGACATGTAGTCCACTACTTATTGTCATTCATCCTTCACACACACAGCATCATTCAGACAGACAGGGAATACTGAATTCTTATCATTATTTATCATTTTGATGCTTAATTAACAGCATTTTATTATTATCAATCAATATTCTATACTTCTGCCCATAACTCCAGTAGACAGTTAAAGAACTTGCAATATTTATAAAATATTCAGGATGATTAGACTAGAGACCTCATCTCATACACAAATAGAGAATAAAAAATAAGATGATGCAGTTTATACAGAAAGAAATACACCATATTCAATTTAGTCTAATCCAATCCAAACTAATCACACAGATCAATCAATTTTGATTACAAAAATTAGCAAAACGAGATAAAAAAATTCACGAAAATCCATCCAAACCAGACTGACCTAAAATTATGAAATGTGACCTAAAAGCTTTCATTTTTCTCATCATCCTTGGATTTTACATCTATTCAAAATGAGCTGTGATATCCATTTCCTTCATAGTTGGTATGAACTATGATAAACATTCAAACAGTAAACAAAACAAGCAGACACTTCAAACTTATGGGATTCTTCTTCAAACCTATGATGGAGAATTGAATACAAGCAGACTATATACCATACGGTTCCTCTAAGCTGTTACTAACCTAGGAGCACTCACACCAACTCCAATTTCAAGTCCCCAAAACATGTAAATAAATTTAAGCCTTCTTAACTTATTCAACCTAAGCTCTGGAAAAACTATACACAGCAATTACCATATTTGTTCCAAGATGTGTTCTACAGTCACAAATTGATTATAGCCTCTCTTCAACAATCTTCCATTACTATATAATAATTCTTCCCTATTGTCAATTGTCACATTGAGTTTAACATGCACTCAAAATAATGGCATAACAAAGCTCATTCGCTGAGTTTGATAGTTTGATATACTGAATAAATAAAAATCAGTTCAATTTATGGAGAACCCAAAACTTCCATAACAAAACATAAATAAACATCAAATTTGGCAGCAGAAACAGAATTTCTTAACCAATTTTTAATAAAGTTAAATTTACGTATATTCACTTGGTCATATTTAATAATTCATTACTATCAGCTACAAAAAAAAAATACCCTGAACTCTTAGAAATTTACTGTAGCGTTAGCATATAAACACATTACAATACCTCAGTATGACCTATCTACCTCAGTTCTTGGTAAACCAAATTTTGCGTGGCCACAAGACAAATTCCAAGGAATTTCAGCTAATAACGGTCAATGGAGCAAGATGCTCCACATATTCCAACAGATGAAATTTCAGCCCTAATGAGAGTACGCACAGTTAATTGGAAAATACATTATTTGACACAGTGCCTACTTCTAATGTATAGGCTATATCCATCTATGCATATGGGAAGAGGAAAGCAATGCCAGGACAGCAGCAAGTACGTGAGCAAACCATACTGGGCTTTACCAAAAGGTGCATGACTACCTTGGAATCAGAAAATAGGCAACTGCTCAGATGCCTTAATGTCTCAAGACCATCAAACTTATGAACCATTGGAAAAGTATAAAACCGACATACACATTCAAGCTAAAACAACATCAAATTGTCCCACAAACACATCTTGTCAGATACAAAAAAAAAAAAAAAAAAAAAAACCTTTCTCTTCCCATGTTTCTTCTGTCGTCAGGGGCCAAGTCAAGCCTTATACCCCTGCCAAAATGGACAAAGGTTCCATTCACTTCAATAATCCTTCAAAAAGTTTACTAGTAAATCCACATTCCTAAGTTATTATGTAAATAGACATAATAAGCAATCCCCTTCCCAACCCAAGTATTCCTAGCAAAGTTATAACATAGGAGCAAGGAGTAAAAATTAAAGTATAGAACTACAACAGTAATGTAAATGAAAATAGAACCAAAAACCGATGCTCATTTTCTCTATATTAATCTTTAACCAGCAGAAGTAAGCTTTAGGCAATTAGTTCTATAATGCTGCTGGTCTAGCCTGTACAACTACAAATTTTCAAATCCAATAAAAGTAACAACTTTTTAAGCTGACCATTGGACCTGGAATTCACATAAAAATTACTAGTGGAAGTAGGCTTGAAAGTGTAAGGCTGTGGAAGTGACAACGGACCTCTCCTCGATTCTTTATCATCCAAAAGCCTCTTCAGAGTTTTGTTCTTGCAATAGAGCGCATCAAAATGCTTCACCTAACCCAACAAAAACCCTAAGTTAAAGAAAGTAACTTACCCAAAAAATTAAAACTACAGCTACAGTAATGTGAAACCCGAAAACCAAAAAGATTGAAACTGGAGAATGGGGAATTTAAATTCTTACCCAAGAAGTACGGCAGTGATTGGCAAACTCCTCCCTTGAAGCTTTGCACTCAGCTGGGTATAGGAGACCCTTGGACGCGATTTCAGTCTGCTTCTTGTCCGATTCTTTCTCCAAACACGTATAGAAAGCATCTCGAGCCTTTTCAAATACGCCCAATTGCAGATTTTATTAGCTTAAATTGACAATTACTGATAAAGAGAAATGGAGCCAAGAAATGAAAGCCTCAAGCAATCAGAGATAAATAGGACCTTGTAGCAAGCTTGTCTGGAATCAGAAAGCACGTCAGTGTGAACCGCATCTGAGTTTCGTGGAGCGTAAGCTTGCGTGGCCATGGCTCGTAAGTTCCGACCAGTAGCTCTAGCAGTGAGACGGAGACGCTGCTACATGGGATCGTGATCAAATCATAAAGGTGTAATATATGAGTGAATGGGCTGAGTTGGTCTGGGCCCAACCCTCTTAGAAAGGCCCATGTTTATGCTGATTTTCAGCAGTGTGCGGTGTACGTGCCTAATTTTCCATCTTTCAGGCGTTTATTCAGTAATTAAAAAAGAACAAAAAATACAGAGAATAAATTCAAAAACCAACCCCGCCTTCCTCTGGCTTCTGCTTTTGATCCCCAGCGAGATCGACAGTCCACACCCGAATCGAAGTGCCTTGCTTCGTCTTCCTCTTTCTTCTTCTGAATACCACTCCGTCCACTATTCCATGGAACTTTATGTGTATGTTTCATGTCTGGTCAATTTTTGTGACGCCATGTTTGGCTGTGAGATATCACAACATTGTTCCCCAAATTCCAACCTGAATGCTACTTTCCGAAACCCATCGTCTCCACATCTCCAACATCGAAAAGGTACTTGGTGTTGATTCGATTTGATATGATTTTGTGGCCTATTACTCTGTTTAATTTAAATGCTTACTTTCCCCTTTCTTTCTCAATCCCAGATTTATTTATTTACTTATTTATTTTTTTATTATATTTCATTAGCCTTTTGTGAAATCTGAGCTCAAAACGGGAAAGAAAAGGGGCATGAGCGCGGTGCCTAATATGGATACAATTCCTAGTTTCCTTTTCTGGGTTTCTGGGAAAATCTCAAATTTTCCTGTGTTATTAATGAGATTGTCAAAGATGGGAGCAATTTCCCTTTTCAAGTACCGCATATATTCAATTCCCGCGTTTACCTGGATTCTGATTTACTACCATGTTTTGGAAGATCTTTGCTTCTGTACCAAGGTGAGTCATGCAATTGATTAGGGCTTCACTCGTCTAGTCTGGCCCAAATGCAATTTTTGATTGTTGTTTTATATATATTTGTTGTTGATTTTTATTTTGTTTCTCTGATAGGAACTACTTATGGTTGTTTTGCTTCAGGGGAAACATATTTGCTGCAGGTTAATCATCAAGGTAACAGTTTTAACTAATCATCTTAATCACAATACTTAACAGGTTTATTGATTTATTTTCTATCACTGGGTTCCCTTGCCTGCTTCTGCTCATATAGCATCGTTTAATGCTACTCTTTTTATAAGTTTGTTCCTATTCTAAATCTTTTTCCTTAATTTGTTTCTATTGTAAATCTTTTTTCCTTGCTTTTTCTTTTTATATTGGTCCTTTTTGTATCGGTTTTGGTTGGATGATGAAGTAGCTCTGTATTTAATTTTTCTTTTCTTTTATTTATACATGAGAAGCTACTTATTTTGTTTTTGATGAAGTTGATGATAATGAACTTTGAGTCATTCAATAAGGTTTTAGAGATTGATTATGTACTAGTAAGCATGACAAGAAAACCCTCTTTTTCTAATTGTGAAGAAACAATACCTTTTTTCTAATTGTGAAGGAACATTACCATTTTTCTAATTGTGAAGGAACATTACCTTTTTCTAATTGTGAAGGAACATTACCTTTTTTCTAATTGTGAAGGAACATTACTTTTTTTCTAATTGTGAAGGAACATTACCTTTTTTCTAATTGTGAAGGAACATTACCTTTTTTCTAATTGTGAAGGAACATTACCTTTCTCTTCTCTTACTAGTAAATACTCTCTTTTCAACTCAGAACTAGTTACGTCATTCAATTTAATTGGGTAATGGCTTGATATGTTTAAATGTTAGGTATTTAATATGGAAGCCACAAGATCTGATAATCTGTCTGCGTAATAGCCCAACACCCAAAAGAAAAAAAAATTTGTTTGTGAAATTAAATAATGAGATGCTCATTGAATACATGATCTTGCTGGTGCAACCCAAGAGAAACAATGTTGATTAAGATATACTACGTTGTTGATTCAATGTTGGAGTCTATCTTATCAGAGGTACTCACATATGTTAATTATCAAAGAGGTACTCACATATGTAAATTATCAAACTTCAATACTGTAGCTGAATTTCGTTTCAGTTCTTTTTTCTTTGGTTTTTAAGTCGGCTGCATTTGAATTATGCTTTCTACTGCATATTTTTCATACTAAAATCTTCTTGATTCATACGAGATTTTTATGTCTCTGGTTTGAAAGACATCCCAGTGGTCAGCTTCACCTTTTCGTGAAGATCTTTTTAGAGTCGCTGCAGCCAAATTCTCTCAAGTTTCCTTGGCAGAGTATTAAATTTAAGAACACATGGTACTCTATCAAATATCAATTCTTCTTGTTTGGTATAGTTAAATGGCCTGAGTTTTTTGGTTGGCCTAAAATGACTTTAACGTGCTACAATAATGGAATGTCAAGTAACGTAGCTTTGACTTTTCTTCTCTGCCATGTTTTGATTATGATCTTGGTGGGATTTTCTGGAAAAGTTTTATGATTGTATTTTATGTTTGTAAAGTATTGCATGGATATCAATGTACCCTTTTAATTTGTTACCCTCCAAATTCAATGCTCATGCTTATGGAATTCTTGCCACTTTTTTAAATCAGACTTTAAACGCCTCGACTATCTTTGTTTCTCAATTTTTTTTGGGTTGCATAACATTTACTATTTATGTATATCTGAATAGGACGCAATGTCCCAATTCACCTTTATGCCTTTTAGGTTGGCAGAACACTGAATGTTAAATCTCGCAGGCAAAATTTCATTTAATGTGGCCAGTGAGGAATGCAATTGGCTTTTTCCTTATTAGAACTAGCTGCCCATTATTTTTTGTGGATTTCACGGTTAGTTATTACTGTCTGGGAAATCAGTCTTCATGTTAATTTTTTTACTCTCACCATATATGATAGTCTCGCGTAGTTCCAATGAAAAAATAACTAATATTTCATATTTGGCTTCTTATTTCATGTGGTAACTTTATTGGTATCAAATATATCATGTTATTTCCATCTTGTATTGAATGCTGACTGGCTACCTGTGATTTTCCATGGTGTATTAACTTCCTATTATTACTTCATTTGCTTTTTTTTTTTATCTGAATTATTACTTCATTTGCTGCAGAAGCATTATGGAAGGCGGCATAGCAGCATTAAATGAAGGGCTCCGAAGGAATATTGCAGAAGTTTGTGATTTAATTAGCCCTGTTCCTATTGACGTCTCATCAGATGGTGCAAGTAGGCGTATATCCAAAAAGTTCAAAGGAGTAGTTGAGCAGCCAAATGGCCATTGGGGTGCCCAAATATATGCCAATCACCAAAGGGTTTGGCTTGGCACGTTCAGTTCTGAGAATGAAGCAGCTATGGCTTATGATAGCGCTGCAATCATGCTTCGTGGTGAAGACTGCCAACGCAACTTTCCATGGACCAAAGCCACCGCTGAAGAGCCGCACTTTCAAAATCAGTACACTACAGAAGTTGTGCTCGGTATGATCAAAGATGGTTCATACCCGGCCGAGTTCTTAAAATTTCGAAGAAGTCGCTCTGCTGCTGAGGATGTGGGGACTGATATCCAATTTGGAAGCTTAGCTATGGTGCAAAGCGATGGAAATGGGAAACTCCTGAAAAGATTTCTTTTCCAAAAAGAGCTGACACCAAGTGATGTTGGTAAGTTGAACAGGCTTGTGATACCAGTGAATTATGCAAGAAAGCACTTTCCGGGTATTTCTGAAGCCATGAGACTGAAAGTTGAAAGTCGTTCGAGCCAGCTGGTATTCTATGACAGGATGATGAGGTCGTGGACATTCCGGTTCTGTTATTGGAACAGCAGCAAGAGTTTTGTGTTCACTAAGGGTTGGAGCCGGTTTGTGAAGACGCACCAATTGAAGGCCAAAGACACCATCACATTCTTGCAATGTGAGAAGAAGAAATTAGGGGACAAGACTAACAGTAAGGAGCATAACTCATTTTACATGATCAAGGTGAACTGGGATGGAGCTCAAACCGAAGATGGTTTGGACATCGAGCAAAGTACTAATTACCAATATGCTAACGACATTGATAATGTTGGCATGAACATGGATTATAATTTTAAACTCGAAGATAAAGAAGAGGATACACAGGCGGAGGCAATGGCCGAGAAGAAAGGTTTCATCAGGATCTTTGGGGTAGAACTCGGCGTTGGCAGTTTTTGAATCCGGTAATCTTGACAGTTAAGAGTATAATATAACACCCTTCAAATGCTCTCAGAATTTTTGTTTTGAGCTTTTGCAGGACATTTTGATAACTGGGAAACTATGAGTTATTTAATTACCATTTTTTCTGAAATTAAGGACGTTGGATTGATCTGGATTTACTTACTAACCCAAGCCAAGTCATCATTTTTCTTTGGTTTTTTTGGAAGGGAAAGTAATCCAGGTCTCCCTTTTCATTTATTTGGTAACAACAGTCTTCTGTAATTTTATTTTTTGTAGCTAGCAAGCGATCTGTTCTGTATAATATTATTACAAAGACACTATTTTTGCTGAAAAGTTTAGGCCCTTCATGGGCTGGGCTTGGTAGACCAATTTGATTGAACTTTCACGGCATGGGCCTCCAAGCTGTTTGGTCCATGGATTAGAATTTAAGGCATTTGAATTTTTTATTTTTTTTTTGTAATTTTATATTTATTTGGATTAAGTTGTACAACGAATTAGGAACTTAAAATAAATCAGTCTTTATTGTTGATGTGAGTTTGGTTTAAAAGAGAGTTTTTATGAGCTCTCGTAATATACAATTGAAAATTTTAAGTTTTTTTCTCCTTCAAAAACTTTAAATTAGAATTTTAGAATTATAAAGTTTGTATGAAATTTAGTATTTGATACTGAGGATTAGAAAAATAATTTTGACATTTTTCTATTTGGAGTTTTGTTATTTTAGTAAGAATTGTAATGTGTATACAAGTGGGTTTAATATGAAGAAGAAAAAAAATTGAAAATTTTATATTTTGAGTGTGGTTTTTTTTCAATAAAGAGGTTTAACGAAGCTTTAACAATATACAATGAGGGTTTCAATTTATAAGTTTAGATGAAATCTAGTGTTTGGTGTTTTAGATTAGTAAAATGATTTTTCGATTTTCCATTTTTGGTTTAATCTTTTTAATACCAAGGTTTGTGTGAACTCTAACAATCAACGATTGTGGTTTCGATGTTCTTTTTTTTTTCAAAATTTAAGTTTGTATTTTGAAATTTTGTATGAACTCTCACATTTTTATATTCCATATTGAAAAAATAATTTTGACATTTTCCCATTTTAGTTTGGGTTATATATATATATATATATTTATATATAAATGTACATGTTAACCCTAACAATATACGATTGGGGTTTCAAAGTTAAATTTATTTTTTTTTCAAAATTTCAAGTTTGAATTTTGGAATTATAAAGTTTATATACCCTATATTGTTCGCTATTGCGGATTAGAAAACAAATACGAGCATTTTCCAATTGGAGTTTGGTTTTATCAAAAGAAAGGTTTATGTAAACTCTAATAATATATGATCGGGGTTTCAAAGTTAATTTTTTTTTTTTCAAAACTTCAAGTTTGGATTTTGGAATTATAAAGTTTATATACCCTCTACCGTTTTCTATTGCGGATTGGAAAACAACTACGAGCATTTTCCACTTTGAGTTTGGGTCTTTCAATAGAAAGGTTTATATGAACTCTAACAATATATGATTGGGGTTTCAAAGTTAATTTTTTTTTTCTTTCAAAACTTCAAGTTTGAATTTCGAAATTATAAAGTTTATATACCCTTTGTCGTTTGCTATTGCGGATTAGAAAACAACTACGAGCATTTTCCACTTTGAGTTTGGTTTTTTCCATAGAAAGGTTTATATGAACTCTAACAATATACGATTGGGGTTTCGAAGTTAATTTTCTTTTTTCCAAAGTGGAAGTTTTATTTTTGAAAAATATTTCTATAATATGTAATATTAAATGCTAGAGTTCATATAAACATGATAATTTCATAATCGAAACTCGAAATTTTGAAAAACAAAAAATAAATTTGGAAACCCTAATCATATATTGTTAGAGTTAATAAAAAAAATTGTTTATAAAACCAAAGTCAAAAAAGAAAAGTATCGTTATAAACAATTTTGACTTTGAATAAGCTTTTATTGATTTTGAAATCTGAAATTATAAACTTTATAATTTTGAATAAGCCCTAAACCAATTTAAATTTCAGATTTTCAAAATCAAACCCTAAACCAAAGTCAAAAAATTATAATTTCAAAATCTGAAATTTAAATTTTGAAGTAAAAATATTTTAAAGTTGAAACTCTAATCGTATATTGTTAGAGTTCACATAATCTTTCTATTAAAAAATCAAACTCAAAATAGAAAATGTTCATGTTTTTTTCCCAATCCGCAATATTAAACATTAGAGTGCATATAAACTTTATAATTTTAAAACATAAACCCAAAATTTTAAAAAAATAAAAATTTAACTTTGAAACCCTAATTGTATATCGTTATAGTTCATATAAATCTTTCTATTGAAAAAAATCAACTGAAAATGGAAAACTACAAAAATTATTTTTTCAATCATCAATATCAAACACTAGATTTCATACGAACTTAATAATTCTAAAATCCAAACTCAAAATTTTGATAAAAAAAAAGTTTAAATTTGAAACCTCAATCGTATATTATTAGAGTTTACATTAACTTGTATATTAAATAAACCACGCTCAAATGAAAAAAATACCAAAATTATTTTTCTAATTCGCAATAATAAACACTAGAGTGCATATAAACCATACAATTCCAAAATCTAAGTCAAAATTTTTTTAAAAAATAATAATTTAATTTCAAAACCCCAATCGTATAGTTTTAGAGTTCACATAAAAAAACTAAACATAAAATGGGAATGTATCACATTTTTGTTTTCAATCTATAATATCAAACGTTAGAGTTCATCTAAACTTTATAATTCAAAAATTCAAATTCAAAATTTTGAAAAAGCAATTAATTAATTTCAAAACCTCAATCGTATATTATTAGAGTTCACATAAATTTTTTGTTAAAAAAACCAAACTGAAATAGAAACTGTCAAAATTATTTTTTTAAATTGCAATATCAAATGCTATATATTTTATAAAACTTTATAATTCAAAAAATTAAATTTGAAATTATATAAAAACAAAAATCAACTCCGAAACCCAAATCGTATATTGCTAATTTTTATATACACCTTTCTATTAAAAAAAAAACTTAAAATGGAAACGTCACCATTTTTTTAATCCATATATTTAACGTTAAATTTCATTTAAACTTTGTAATTTCTAAATCCAAACTCAAAATTTTCAAGAAAAAACATTTTAATTTCGAATCCTAATCGTATATTATTAAAATTCATAAAAACTTTCTATTAAAAAACTAAATTGAAAATAGCAAAGGGTCAAAATTCTTTTGTCAATCCATTATATTAAAAGCTAGAGTTCACATAAAATTTATTCCAAAATTCAAACTCAAATTTTCGAAAGAAAAAAAAAAATCAACTTCGAAACCACAATCATATGTTGTTATATATAGTTCACATAAAACTTTCTATTGAAAAAACCAAATTGAAAATAGAAAATTATCAAAATTAGTTTTCAAATCAGCACTATCAAACAACATATTTCATACAAACTCTATAATTCAAAAATCTAAGCTCAAATTTTGGCGGAAAAAAAGTTTTAATTCAAAACCCAAATTGTATAAACTTTTCTATTGAATTGATCAAACTCAAACAGAAAATACTGAAATTGTTTTTTTTTTCTAATCCACAATATCAAACATTATAGTGCATATAATCTTTGTAATCCTAAAATCCAAACTCGAAATTTCTAAAATATAAAAATTTAACTTAAAAATACTAATCATATAGTTTTAATTAGAGTTCACATACACCAATCTATTTAAAAAACCAAATGCAAAATGGAAAAAATGTAAAAATGTGAATTTTTTTTTTCGATCTAGAATATCAAACGTTAGAGTTCAAATAAACTTTATAATTTAAAAATTCTAACTCGATTTTTTTAAAGTTAACTTTGAAACCATAATCGTATATTGTTAGAGTTCATACAAAATTTTCTATTGAAAAACTCAAACTCAAAATGGAAAGATATTAAAATTCTTTTTCAAATCCACAATAAAAACTTTATAATTTCAAAATCCACTCTAAATTTTGAAAAATAAAAAATAAAATCAAATGATGATTTCAAATAAACTTTATAATTTTAAAATCCGAACTCTAAATTTTGGAAAAAAAAACTTCGAAACTCCAAACGTATATTGTTAGTGTCTACATAAACCTTTTTATTGAAAAATTCCTTTTCTATTCTTTAAACATCAAAATCACATGTAAACTTTTTTAATCCCAAAACCTAAACTTGGAATTTTGAACAACAAATTTTTTAACTTTAAACCCTAATTGTTGAGTTTACATAAATCTTTCTATTGAAAAGAACAAATTCAAAATGGGAAATTTTAAAAATTCACCTTCCAATTTGCAATATCAAACGATAGAATTCATACGAATTTTATCATTCTAAACTTGAAATTCCGAAAGACAAACAAATTGTACTTTGGGACCGTGACCTTATATTGTTAGTGTTAACACATAAACCATTCTACCAAAAAACAAATCTTAAAATGTGAGAAAATCAAAATTATTTTTCCAATCTGCAATATCAAATGTTAGAGTTCATATAAAATTTTAATTCCAAAACCTAGAATCGAAAAAAAAATTATTTGAACTTTTGAAACTCAAACGTGTATTGTTAAAGTTCATAACAACCTAGCTAATTATAAGAAAACCAAACTCAAAATAAAAAAAATGAAAAAATGTTAAACTTCTTTCTCCAATATGCAATTTCAAATATTATAACTCATATAAACTTTTAATTCAAAAATAAAAACTCGAAATTCTAAATAAATAAATATTTAACTTCAAAACTCCAATATTATATTGAGAGAGTTGGTATATATCGTTATGTTGAAAAATACAAACTCAAAAAAAAAAAAAGGAAAAATATATTTATCAATCCAGTATATCAAATGCGAGAATGCATAAGAACTTTAAAATTTTAAAATCTAAAATTCGAAACTTTTAAGAAAATAACTTTCATGTCAAACCCCCGTTCATATATTTTATAGTCCATATAGACCTTTTTCTTTACAAATGCAACTCAAAATGAAAAAATGTCAAAATCCTTTTTTCAATCTTCAATATTCAATGCTAGATTTCATATTAAAATTTAAAATTTTGAACCAGAAATAAAAATTAACTTTGAAATCACAATCGTATATTGTTAAAGTTCGCGTAAACATGAATATGAGGTTGGTAGATTTTATAGAGAGGAACTATTGGAACATCCACTGGGTGGCGAAAGTCCTCCCGTGGGAGGTCATCCGGACTATTGTTGGGATTCGTGTGAAGCTGCATAGGAGTGCGGCTGACCGCATGTTGAGGTGGCCAAGGGCGAAGCTTAAATACAGTGAAAACCGTTGCAATGCTTGCAGGAAGGGACAAAATATTCTAGGACACTGTCCACAGCATTTTGTCATCTTTGTGGTGTAGGTTGAGAATTTGGATTGATGAGATGGGCTGGATCAAGATAATGGGCCGGTGATGTTGAAGATGGAGGAAGTCCAGCAATGTGCAGGACCGGCTACTTACCATCAATGTGCAGCGTTGGGTAATGGGTGCGCCATCTTGCCCATATATTTCGGCGTTATGTCAAGTTCTTGGTCTGAACGATGAGAACTCAGATATCTTATCATATTGTCTAGAGTTCAACGGTAGGGTATATAATTTTTTTTTTGGGAGAGGGGATTGAGATGGTGGTGGAAAATCGTACGACACAGGGTTTAATTCTTGAATTTTGGCAAAATCGTACGACACAGGATTTAATTCTTGAAGTTTGGCACAAAATTCAAGAATGAAACTCTAAACTATACAAAGTTAACCAAATTATTTAATATCGAAAGATCAAGAATTTTTAAATTTAAAAATATTTTTGAAGAATTATTGTTTTTAATTATTTTACTTTAAATTAAATTAGATACTCATATTACTTTTAAAATGAGCAAGTGAAAAAAAAATATAAATAGGAGTAATGTTTTCATAATCATAAATATAATCTTATAATAAAAAAATAAAGATAAAAATAAAAAATTAATGTTGAAATCATGATATATTTTGGTAAGTGCTTTTTAGATTGTTGTTGTACTAGTTTACAATTAGATGGTATTAGTTCTAATTTATATAAAAATTATGATTTATTTTAAATTGTATAGTGAATCAAATGACCTATGAGTTTAATTTTTCTTTTTGAATAAATTTATATGTTATTAAGGATTGTTCAACTAGTTGCAGATGGTTCGGTTGGGTTCGGATCTTCGGAAGTGGTGGTGGGTTTGGTGTCTTTTCTTGTCCCTCCCGGAATGGTGTCTCGGTTTCTAGGAGGCCAAGAGATGTGCCTTATAGGTTGTTTTTCCCTCTTTTTTTCCTTCAATTTTTGTCCTTCTTCGCCCAAAAAAAAATATTTACATGAACCTTTTTATTGAAAAATAAAACTCAAAATGGAAATATTTAAAAAGAAAATTCCAATCTACAATATGAATACGGCTCATATCAAGTCGAGATGAGCCCATCTTGGTTTCATCGAGTTTTGGTTGACAACTTGACATAACCTATAGATTCACCAAACAAAAATGACTGGCTGTACAACGAAGATTCATTAACACCAATAAAATTATAACATAATTATGATTGATGCTTGATAATTCCTGGTAGTTAGGACATGCTTATCAGTAATCGTGCCATTATAATAGTTCTCATGAAAGCAAATATTTAATCAGAAGCAAAGTGCTGCACTAATCTTTCGGTATATATTATTAAAGCGATTTTATTTTAAATAATTTTATTATTTAACGTTATGATTTGATGGTAATTAATGTGTATATATTATAATCTCTTTTTTTCCCAATATTATTGGATAAAAAAATAAATAATAAAACTATAAATAATTTTTGTATAATTTAAAAATAAAATTTAGCTAATGTAGTTGTTGGAGGCACTTTTAACATATTATTCATAATTTCATACGCATGCAAAAGCTATGAATTAATAATTAAGATTATGAATCTAGTCCCTAGCGTCTTGCGAACACTAATCCCTAATCAATCAACGTTGATTCATGATTAGAAGTATAATCAGACAGTGTGGCCCACCTTGTTAGTAATTATATGCATCAGTGCTTAACTTATAGTGTGCCCTGTCCTCACAAGGTTGGATCAATTAGTAATAAAAAACCAACGGTGTTGAACAGGTGTTGAGTCACCTTTCTCTTCGTAATCTTGCTTGGTGAATCGAATTAAACATTGTCACAATCTCAATTATGTGTGGATGCATAAAAACTTTGCTACAAATTCAATTTTGTTATTAGTAGAGAACAAAACGCCACTACAAATCCGTTATCTTTTAGTGAATTGAAACGGTCGTCAGAACCCAAATAATGCACAGAATGATGAAGAAGGAAGAGAATCGAAATAATGCAAGTAGAAGAAGGTGGAGGAGAAGCTACAAAATCCAAAACCATGTGCATCGTTGATTGATTGAATCCTGTGAACCCAAGTTGACTGACTGGACACTGAGATTGACTTGTGGATCTGATACACAGTGGGGCTCGAGTCCTTGCGACCTTTTGCTACTTTAGTTGCCTTATTGGCTGCCTAGTTGGCTGGTGCCTGGTTGATTGAGTGCTGGGGTACTTGCTTCACTGTTGAGGCCACACCGGACACAAGTTGAGGGCACACAAAAGCTTCAAGACCTAACTTCGTTGTGTAGGCCAAGCAACAATGAATTCACATTCATAAAATCACTATGCTCCTCCTGTCATAATGAAATCGAAATGGAAATTTGGATTAGGGTTAGTTCGTTAAATTGTTCTGTCCGTCTCGTTTGGTACATCGTGTAAAGAACTTGATAAGATAACATAATACGAAATAGTGTTTACTAAAATAATATTTTCAAAATTTTGTATATTAAATAGTCGGATGACTAGTCATCTTTTAAAGTGTAATAATAATGATAATAATAATAATAATAATACATAAAATAAAAATAAATATTTATTAATAATTTAATAAATAGTAGTAATAATAGTATATTAATAAATAATAATAATATACATAACTAATATTTCTTATCGACTATTATAACATAATTCACACATTTCAATCCTATAAAGTATCAAATGTCCGACTAAATAGTCAGTTTATTTAATTAATAAATTAACTTATTCGACCGAAAAAATCAATATAATACGACGTATCAAACAAATATAAATTACATTTTTGAAAATCGAAGGAGGTGAGTAGAAGCGGAAATGGAGGACAATAATTGAGGTCACTAGGGAGCATATGGTTGATGAGGGGGATTGGGGAGCGCCAATCATAAAAAGCCACCTACACCTAGCTTCTCAAATTGACTGCATACAAACAAAAATGAGACAGAAATAATTGGGTTGCATTCATGATTCTATCGCAAATCTTTTCATGGATAGTAATGCTCGCTCGCCGTGTAAAGCGAATGGAATTATAGCAACTTTAATAGACCCATGATTTTATTTGATAAGACGAGGAAAATTAGTCACACAATTTCAAGTCATCACTCCATCGTTACTAAATTATCACTCATTATAGGAAAAAAAAAAAAAAAAACTTCAGCAAAATTCTTTCAGGAAAGAAGACTAGTATAAAATACCTCTTCGCTTCATAAGTACAAAATTTTATGTTCAATTGGTGTACAAAAATATGGGAATGATTGAATTTGATTATCAAAATGTTCATAGAAATCTAATGATGATTCCAAAATATCGTATAATTTTGATTAATATGAATTTTATATTGGACTCATAAACTTTTGTTGAATTGTTGTTATTGTACATGACAGCAATAGAATTATTATTTAATTTCACCTATGTGACTTGATTTAAATTTATGTATCAGATTATGAGAAAACAAAATAAAATTTAAAAAATTTAAAAAGAGACAACAGATCAATTCACAGTTTTCACTTTCATACACGTCACACGTACACAACAAAACACACAGCAGCAGTGAAAGATGACAAAGATGGATAAATGGGTGGCCACAAGACCCAGAACCAGCTTTCAATTTCAGGCTTAACAATGGAAACGAAAACAACGATAAAAATGATAAAATAATAATAATAATAATAATCACAATTCATCACATCAACCAACGTTGTAAATTTTGATTCCAACGAATCAAGCAGCCGTAGAATTGTCGACGGCGACGGGGGACGTCCAGACGATGTCCTTAAGGGCCGGTCTCAGCTCCTTGCTGCAGAATTGGTTGTACTCCAAGGTATCACCATTGTCCTTCTTCACCTCCACCACCAAAAACGACGGCGTCATGGCAAATATCTCAGCCGCAATTGCCAATTTCCCCTTCCGACCGCTCTCCTCCCCCTGCAGCCTCACCATGGAGTCGCTCTTCTTGATCCTGAACTTCCCTGCCTTGGCCACCTCCTCCAGCGTCGAAATCACACTGCTGGCTGGCAGCGTCGTAGCGAATCGCAGCTCCTCCTCCTCCCTTTTTTTCTCTTCGAACAAAGGCGACAAATCGAAGCCCGCCGACAGCGATATGATATGAAACGCGTTCAACGTCTCCGTCTGTTTCGACGTCACTTTCTCCGTAGGCTCGTCAAATTCCTGCTCTTGTTTCGTCCTTACGATCTTCGGCACCGATTTTTTGAACCACAAAGAGTCCATGACCTTGGAACTGGTGATTCTGGTACACGGATTTGGGTCCAGAAGTTTCGTGACCAGTCTTCTCGCTTCCGGAGAAAACCAGGGAGGGCATTTGAAGTCTCCCCGGTAAATTTTCCGATACATGGCCACGAGATTATCATCTTGAAAAGGTAAAAATCCAGCTAAAAGCACATAAAGAACGACGCCACAAGACCAGAGATCTGCCTTGGCACCGTCGTAGCCTTTCTTTCCTATCACCTCCGGAGCGACATATGCCGGCGTGCCACAAGTGGTGTGCAGAAGCCCGTCCTGCTTCAAGTGCTCGGAAAAAGCACTGAGTCCAAAATCGGTGACCTTCAAGTTGCCTTCCTCGTCGAGGAGGAGATTCTCCGGCTTCAGATCCCGATGGTAGACACCGCGGCTGTGGCAGAAATCGATGGCTGAGATGAGCTGCTGGAAATAGACTCTGGCCACGTCTTCACTAAGCCGACCTTTGGCGATTTTGGCGAAAAGCTCACCGCCTCGGACCAGGTCCATGGCGAAGTAGATCTTGGACTTGCTGGCCATGACCTCGTGGAGCTCAACGATGTTGGGATGCTTGACCATCCTCATCACAGAGATTTCTCTCTTGATCTGGTCCATCATCCCCACCTTTATCACCTTCTCTTTTCCAACCACTTTCATGGCTACGCTCTTCCCGGTCTTCAAGTTCCTGGCATGGTAGACCTTGGCGAAAGTGCCGTGACCCAGAAGACGGCCCAGCTCGTACTTGCCGTGGAGCAACGAGGAGCTGGAGCCATCTCCGCCTTTCGGTTCAGCCATTTTTGCGTTGAAATTGAACTTGCTAAAAGATTGCTAAATTCAAACTAAAAGCGAATAAAAATGCACGGAAGGTGTTTGATGGATGATCTGTGAAGAAAACGTAACAGTTTTGAAAAGGGGAAAATAGAGACGATTAGATCACCCGTCTTCTACGTGTTTTCGGTGGCAATTCCTGCCGCCGATGCAGCGCTTGGCACGTACACACAGCTCAGGCTTTTGTAACCACGCTTCTCTCATCTCTCTGCATTCCCTAAACACTCCCCACCTTGCGGCTAGGATATATAATTTCAATTTCTAGGGTTTCTCAAAACGATCACCAGACCTCTCTCTCTCGGCCTCTTTTTTCTCTGTTTATGATTTCCTTTTGTTCATTTGGCGACCTCCTGCTTATATAGTACCTTTTTTTACGATTTTGACATCGTTACAGGCTCACCTGGACCAGGCGGTTTCAAGTCACTACCTTTTCGGTATGTGTAACAATTCATACGGTTTTTTGGCATGGCGGTTTTCTTTGACGCGGTCTGGTTTTTAAATGAGTAAGTATGCGACTATGCGCATCCATTTTACAGTCAAGTTGTTATTCCTCGGCAATTGACTAGAGCATTTCCTATTCAAATTATACGGAAAGATTACAATACTCCATATTCCATATTCCTCGGCAATTGACTAGAGCATTTCCTATTCAAATTATACGGAAAGATTACCATACTCCACGGCACTAAGTATATTGGATCTTTTCAATAGGATATAAATTAAATAATATAAATAAAAAATATTTATTTTTTTTAGTCGTGAGTTTTTATTTAAGAAGATCTAATAATCTGCATTACACACCGCATTTAGTATGATAGGGTGCTGTAGAATTTCCGCAAAATATAATACAAGTAGAATATCGATGACGATGTTACTAATGCTAAAATTTAACAATCTATCACTTTTGTATAGTGTAGAGATTTTTTATGTGAATTAAGTACAATTCTCGGAAAAACGAAGTAGATATTCAAATTTCAATTTATCAAAACTCGGTTATTTTTTCTTGGGGTATTTGAATATGTATACTAACTGCCCCATAACATTATTAATGTGATTCCTATAATTACTCATTAATTTGACACTTGTAAATAGCTGGATAAATACGTAATAAATCTATTTTGTGAGAGTCGTATAAAACTTTTCATAATTTTTAAAAATGTGCAATAACTATTCCATATTGTGATTTCAATAATTACTTATTAGAAGAAAGTTTAGCTAATTATAACATTGTGATTACTCTAATTAATTACTCAAAACAGAATTTATGTTGAGTCTTTCTTTCTCCTTTGGCCCTTTTTTTTAAACGAAGTGGACTGATCACTAGTGGGTCGTTTTTTCCGTTTATTTCTGTAGGACGGGCACACGCCGCGTTATTTGTGATATGGGGGTTATCTGTAAGTAAGATCGTAGGAGATTAAGTAAGGAGTAATTTCATTTGTCTCCAACGATGATTGGTAAATTAACCTGAGACGAAAATGAGTGGCGATTACGGGAGCGTGAGGAGACAATATTCTCCTTAAAATATTCCTTAATGGCTCGGGCAGGTTCGGGTATATGCAAGTGTATTCAAAGGTCAAATGCGTTTCGAACCTATCCACCTACAGAGTGACACGTGTTATATTAATTGAACGTGGACCCATGTCTTATTTTTTTTCCTGAAGTGGACCCATGTCCTATTTTTTTTCCTGAAGTGGACCCATGTCCATTCTTACGTTTGGTGTGGGAAGTGACCAGTCAGCATGGGCAGTGAAGAGCCTCATCCATGCCAGGGACCATCCGATGGTATCTGCCCCTACCTAATTTCATGTATGGTAAATTGTAAATCCCGTCATTTTACCGCGAGTTGATTATCATTATTTATATGTGAAATTTAATTGATAGATTAAAGATATAAAATAAAAATAAATTAAATTGTAATTGTTTAATTGCAAACACGAGTAAAGGACTGATTCAATATTTATTCAAATAGTTCAAAAAAAAAATAATACATAAAATAATATAACTTGAATTTTTTAAATGTTATCAAGGTCATTATTTCTCGATCAATTAATCTTTATAATCCCACAAGAGGAAAATCATAATACAGTAAACTCAAAATAAGAGGCGTTAGACTTATTTGCACAAAACAGATTAAAAAAATAAACAAAAGATATAAATAGGTCACTTTCACTATTTTTGCGGCCTATCATTACTCACATTGTCGTCATGTGGAATTTTGAAAATGACAAAGATAACGTCCACCTGCATATTGAAGATGTTTTAATCCACCATGATTGTCACCATTTTATTGCTACGTACTTTATATAAAATTTTCAGAATTATATTTGAATTTTTTAAATTTATATTTAAGTATCTTGATTTTTTTAAAATGTTCCTTTTTAATTTGTTCATTATAAAGCACGTTAATATATGACACATCTTATGTCGGAGCATAAAAAATCAACTTTCATTGAGTTCAAGGGCAAAATGATCATTTTGTATTTTTTTAAAGGCAAAATAGCGATATTGCATTACTATATTTGAGAAAAAAAAATGATGCAATATTAAAATTACGTTTCCACCATATTCCGATTCAAAATCATTTTCAAATGAGTTTGTATAAGACACATCATCACTTAACACACTTTATAATGAAAGATTTTAAAGAGAACAAGATACAGTGGGTACAGTGTAGTTCGATATGGATATTCACAATATCCAAATTTAAATCTTTAAAATCTTAACAGTTCGTTACGGTTTGAATTTTCTAAAATTAAAAATAACATCGTTTTGATCTAAGCCGTTACTAACGGTTCGATTTGAAACCGCTTAGGAATAAAAAAATAAAAAATAAAGGATACAAAATAATGATAAATAATAATCAATTAAATTTTGTAAAATTTTAAGATTCATATACTATCTTGAAATTTGATGGTATGTACAAAATACTAAAGTGTAATTTACCGTATTTATTATCCTTCTAATTTAATTCCACTAAGCTATACCAAGTGAATCTAGATCTTATTAATAAGAACTTTAATTATTTGTAGAGTAATGGTTTCAAATTTGAATTTTATTGAAATATTATACGGGAAAAATTCCTCCTTTATTGTAAATAATATATATTTTTTTAAAAATCCACTAATTCAATCACTTGGTTGCTTGATCTTGCATACCAGCCTCGGTGCGGTGCATTGGAAACTTAGCGTGTATCCGCAATTTGAATCAATAGGAGGATAGAGATGGAGATGGCTAAGCGGCAACAACCACGAGATTGGCCGGGGACGCAAAACAGAACAAGAAAGCCAGCAACTTGGATATACTAAAAATTTACTTTTATCCATAAATATCTTCATTTATTTATTATATTACTAATAAGACACGTGGAAAGCACCCACCAATAATAATACTAATTACCGTCTACGCAGGTGCAGAGTAATCACCGTCATCGCCACGTACTCCACTCGATCCATGTAAATATTTTATTATTATAACCGTGAAGCAGCTTCTGGCTTTTGCATTTCTGCTTCTGCTTCTGCTTCTGCTTCTGCTTCTGCTTCTGCCAAAAGTAAATTATGAGTGTGTAGGTCTGCAGCTCGGAGTCTGGAGCATGTAATACGTTGTTGCGTGCATCAGTCTTGTGTGGCGTGTAAATCGTTTGGAAATTGCTACCAATTAATCAATTAACTTCCAACTTGGCTTCCACTGGGCGGCTGCAACTCCATGCAGCAGCACGCCATTTATGCTGATTTGGTTTGATTTCCAAACATAAAAGTTAAAAAATGTAAACAAAACTTGTTAGGTTTGGTATACTGTATACTTGTATAAAATACTAGGTAAGGTAATATAGAATGAAATCAATAATATTACTTATATTAATTAATTACGGTATAAATTAATACAGTTTAATATTTTATACGATTTAAATATTTTAAAATAATATCTTTAAAATTATCCGTATTAAATAATCAGATTACTAGTAATCTTAAAAAGTAGAGTAATAATAACAATAATAAGTGTAAATTATATTTTATTACCTGGTTTACCCTTTATAACAGATTCATACTTAAGTTTTTAAATGTTACAATTTTCACTCTTAACTTTTCAAATCGTTATACTTTGACTCCTTTATTAAAATTTTTGTCAATTTTAAAATGGGACCCACAACTTTTAAAAACAGAATATTAATTTAAATTTATAAAAATTATTTATTTGAAAAAAAAACCAAAAAATTTACTTATAGATAATTAAAAAATTATAAAATTATAAAATATACAAAAAATTAAAATTATTTATGTATGAAAGTAATTTGTTTCTTTCCATAAATAATTTTTTTTTCAATTTTTAATTTTGTTTTTGTGAAATAAGGCCTTAGTGAAAAATTAAAGATGATGGAGAGACACAAATTATTTTCGTACATAAATAATTTTTTTAGATTCATTTTAAATTTTAAAATTTTGTACATTTGTAATTTTTTTTTACCTTTTATTATCTGAAAGTAAATTTTTTTGGATTTTTTTAAAATAAATAATTTCCTAAATTTAAATTTTATTATTTAAAATTTTGGGTCATATTTCAGATTTGATATAAATTTTAATACATAGGTCAAGGTATAACAATTTAAATGGTTCAAGATGAAACTTGTAACATTTGCAAATTTAGGTATGAATCTGTCATAAGGTGTAAACTACAGGATAGTAAAGTGTAGTTTATCCTAATAATGATAATAATATATTAATAATTAATCAAAATAAATAGTAAGAATAATAATAGTATAAATAATTAATATTTATGATAAACTATTATAGTCGACACATTTAAAACCAATAGAGCACCAAACGCTTGACTTAATAGTTAGTATAACTCATAAAATGATTAGTCTATCCGATTGAAATAATTAATATAATACGACATATCAAACGAGATCTTAGATTTTAGGAGATTACGATAACGAAAGTTCTAAGATGAACCAATTAATCGGCTAATCCCTTTTACTCAATTTCGTAAGTTTTCTTTATGGCGGCTATGCTATTTGACCAATTTTCAACGACAGTTTTTTTTTTTTTTTTATTTAATAACCCAGGGTTTGAAAAGTATACGGTGTACCCTAGCTGGCTGGGGAGTGGATGGTAATGTCCCAATTGGTTCGGTCAAAGCACCAGCATAATCTTTCCTCTTCTTTTTTTTTTTTTGTCACGTTCTTAATCTTATTGATAATCCACTATAATTACCCTTTAGTCCTTTACCAGTTCATTATTCATATATCTAATCGATAACTATGAAGAAAAAGGAAAGATAAGTGTAGGAGGAGTTTCTTCTGGTTTATTAGGTTGGCTTGTGGATCGACTGTCTGAGATTGAGTTGAGTGTCCCACGTAAACATTTATGCTTTGTGCAGCTGTGCTTGTTTGTTTTCCTATCCATCGTGTTTTCTTTATAATGTTTACTTTATATGTAGAAGATAATATATACATACAGGGAAAAAAAATCTTCCTTTAAAATTATTTTAAGAAAAATAGGCTTAATATATACATAAAGTTTTCAACTCATTTTTCAAAATAAATTTACAAAACTACACGTTGGTCATCTTTTGGTACTCATATTCCACACTGATGGCAACCAAAAATTAGTCGGTAAAACAGTCTTCAAGCGATGGATGTCGTCGGGCTCTTGACATACAGCTTCTTCTTGTTTTGAATGAAAGGCAGCGCAAGAGGGCCGCCACATAATGAATAAATCGGATAATTCAAATAGTCTTGTTGTCGATTTCGCCAAAATTTATTTGTTTTCAAGTTTCATTTTCTCGTCTATCATTATGGTATCAATCAATATAACTGGTTTCAGAGTCATGACAGGTTAGGTTGCTGGTGAAACTATTGTCTCAATAGTCTAATATGCCTTCATAGGATTTTGATTCATAATGCGACCTGGTGAGTTTTAATTGAGCGATCACAATCCTCCATTGTTAATGACGACGTCAATTATGATGGATTAAAACATCCACGATATGGTGGTGGATGAGTACTCATGTGGCTAAGCCGTCTTTATAGACGTGAGAGTCTGATTTTGCCTCATACCTTTATACAATTAATTATTTGAAGATGATATTTTGTCAAAAATCGAAAAAAAAAACGTCTAGTGACATGAACTCCAGGTGTATATTGGATATCACTCCATTAATTAACAAGCTATTTTGTTCGCCCATTCCACAGAGAAACTTTTCATGATTAATGATTAAGAAAAATTATTATTTTATGTTTCTGTTCTTAAATTAAGCAAGAAAAATTATGATAATATTTTCTCGACGACTTCATGGTCAACATGAAGGACCAGCTGCCAAGTGCCAAGGCCAATATGCATCATTTGAAACCAGACGTCAATACAATTACAAGAAATTTACGTATAATGATTACGTATTATTCTAATATTACATTATCAATATGAATTATTATTGTTCTTATCGTGTTGCTAAACAGAAGTAAAAAACCAATTACCATTAAACTTTCGATGCGTACATATCTATGAAGAGGTAAACAACATTTTACACCGTAAATTTTTACGTAAACTTTCGATGCGTACATTTTCTACTAAGGCGTTCTTGATATTTATTACAAACTCTTACAATTTTATTTTCGATTAAGCGAGTAATTTTTTTAATTTTGTTTTTCAAATTAATGCATTTAAAAAATTATAAAGACATTACATTTACATTTACATTAAGTTTATAATTTATTTAAGTACATTGATTTAAAAGAATAGCTAACTCAAAATAATTAGTCACTTAATAAAAATTAATATGAATTAATTTTTTTAATTAAATCCAAAAATACCCTTAACTTAATTAATGATTTGATTATTGAAATATATAAATGGAGTAAATTGATGTGATATTAAAATTATATAGAGCAATATAATGAAATTAAAACTTAATAGTCCATTTTAATATTGATTTCTAAATCTTAATATGCAAAACGATGCTTATCTAATATTAAATTATTAATTAATTTAATCAACACGAACCCACCAACAAGGATCGTCAAATAAATGCGTAGGTCACATATACGAATATAAGTTTAGTACTAAATAATACAATTATTAAATATAAAGGGCATAAATAATTAATATTGACGACTTCGAGCAATCTCGACGATCTGATTTGTCACAAATATCACACATGATAATATTAGCATATATAATATATGTTGATCACATTTCACAAACGTATTAGTTGATGCTAGTGGAAGGTGTCCAATTGCAAATTTGATATGATCATCTAGAAGACTAGAAGCTGCCCTTTCAAATCAGCAGCGGCGTCGTTTTCGGTGGCATGCACTGGCCACACAGCCAGACAAATTAGGCAAACTTCTCAACATCTGCCCACAGATTGGGACAGACTTAACTCATTTCCTCGAAACCGGAATCTGAATCCAGCGTTTGCATATGCTGACGGTTCGGAATTCAATTTTAAGATAACCTAAACTTATTAAAAAAACTCGACAATATAAATAAATTTTAACAAGTTGGACTGGATTAAATTAGACTGGATTACTGATATTAAATTAGACTGGATTAATTAAACTAGTTGGACAAAATCCAAAATTTTAAAGAATCTACTTGGACTCATACCAAGTAAAACTTATCTTGGGCCTAGTTAAATTTGCTTTGGTACCATGTTTACAAAATCGAGTTAGTCGTACACTCCTTCCAATACCGATATTGTCTTTAACTAATCAGTATTATTTGCATAATCTGATATGTATGAAGTTTATCTCAAAATATCCGTGTGTTCATGGAAATATAAACGTTAGTTATACATTATATTTTTTTCCTTGCTTTTTCTACATATAATTATTCAACAAATGATATTTTTTTTATTGATATTCTACTTTACGAAATCTCTCCTCATCCTCGTATACGATGTTTATGAAACATTATTATTGCAATCATGCAATACTGCCTTCTGTTTGCCATTGTAAATTGGACAGTCATCAGTAAGTCACAAGACGTGACAATCCTAGCACGAAAAGATATCGAGACACATTGCTAGCAAATGTAAACAAATATTTAAACCACGAGACAATTTTTTAAATCTTATCCCATAATTTAATTAGGTACCAGGAAGTCGGCAGCATGAAAGCTCAGTTCTGCCGCCGTCGATCGCGAGAGATCCAGGTGCCTTGAAGAGACCATTCGTATTAATTATTTTGTAGCTTATTGGATCAGCTCGGGGAATGGAGTTCATTAGAGTCAGGTTTATTAAGTGATTAGTTATTTTGAAAAATTATTATCCGTATTTTTAAATTATACATTAATTTTAATTACTATTTATTAACTTTAATATTAGTAATATGCATCCTTAAATTAGATTTAAACGTGCGAGGAAGATCCTTATATTAAATTTATAACGATTTTTATTAATAGTAAGAGTAAAATTATCCTATTATTTGTGTTTTTAATATATACTGTAAAAAAATTTAACGGAAAGATTACCTTTTCATGTTCAAACATAATTTAGAGTTGTCTGTTAATAGCTAATATTTATAAAATATACAAATAATAATTAAAATCAGTATAAAATTCAGGAATCCTAGCAACTATTTTTCTTTAGTTGAGCACTCCATTATTATAAATTAACTAAGATGAACATGAAGATATTTGACAGCCCTCAAGCTAGCAAGTATAAATCATATTTTGTATTTACTTTACTACAATATTTGCATGCATTGTCCAGCCATTTTAGTGAAATTTTTTATTTTATTGTATTTTAAACAAATTTTTTCTATACAAATATCATAATTAAAATTGCTATTAAAAAAATAATTGTTGAAAATATTATCTTTATAGAATTAAATGAAAATATATCAAATTTAGTCAGTTATTTATAGATATTAAATAACTATTTTGGTAACAATAAAAATTCGTATACAAAATCATCTATTTAATTTATATTATAAAATAATTCCACTTATAATTTAGATATATAGGTGAGTGAGTGATTTGTCAACTTTGATGGTGTTAATTAATTAGTAATATATTGATTAAGGGTTCATGTCATCTTAATCATTGCATCAGGTATAATTTACTGATTTATTAAGCAGCAAAGTGGATCTTCTTGGATTTGAGGGAGGCTGGAGCTAGCCCCAGTTGCTACCTTCTCGGTCCGTATATGCATGGAGACTCTGCCTTCCCTCGTTAACCAACAACACCAACTCTCTGCTTGCTTATAAATTTTATAATTACCACCTCACCAACTCTCTCAAGTACACGTTGAAATTACCGACAGACAACTACAGGACTTCATTGACTCATAAATTAAATATTATATATGCACATCAGTGTAGACTATTAGTATTAATTAAAGAAATTAGCTGGGCCAAAAAGGGTCTAAATTCGCATCATTATCGTCCAAATGCTGGTCATTATCATCTAATTGCACATCATTATCGCTTATTGCTCGACTGTTGTTCCATTATTTGCCACGTCTCAAGTGTAATATAAATCATGTCACGCGCATTTGAATTAAATTATTTGGACAATTGCCAAATATTTAAATAAGGACGACTAAATAATTAAACAGTTATTTATAACTATTTAAATTTTAAATGTAGTTATTTATAAATATTGATTACTTAGTTATTTAGTTATAATTATTGATTATTTAGTTTTTTAATTATTACTATAATTATTAATATATGATCATTACGGTGCACCACAAAAATAATTTATATTTTATATTTTTATATTTTTAAATTACTAATATAACTAAAATTAATATTTAAGAAAACTTAAAAAAAGAAATTGTAAGGGATAATCATCTATTTTTTGACCCAAGAAAAAGATAATCATCTATCTCATATATCAATAAATTTTAAGATTCCTAATTACTTCTCTTCTCCGTTTGTCTACTTAATTTTGTCAATATGAAAGCTCGGCTTCATCATTATATTCCCCGAGGCCAAACATCGAGGTTGGATCCACTGTTCAAAACGACGATCGTCTAATCTGCTTAGGCGGTGCCTAGGCGATCGAAATTAAGAAACCGCTATGTATAATGACTAAATGTCTAGGTAAATTTTGCACGTACATCCATATATATATATTTAGTTATGTAAGTTCTTATATATTATATATATATAAGTTATTTTACTGTCTAAATCCTTGCCTAATCGCCTCAACACTAAACCCCTATCGACTGCTTTATGAACGCTTATCACTGTTTTGAACATGATCGGATCACATGCATGCATGATGTGCATAAACTTACATACATATATGCATGATATACATGATGTGCATGCACATGCATATATACATACATATATATATATATATATATATATTTGGACCTCGAGATGATGGGTCGTCTCGAGGAGCCATCTAGTTAAAAGTGAAGGCAATATCCTCTTCTCTCATGCATCTCTTTCTCTCATCTTTTTTTGATCACTCGTTCCTTTCTGTTGTATTAAATGCGCATGGCATTGCCGTTACCTAATTGCTTGACTAACTACCTACTTTAAAGCTGACATGTGTCCCAACCCTCCGAATTAGCTTACCACTATTGACAATTGCGTTTAACACTTCAACGGTCGAATTCTTCACCTTGTCCAACAATACACATGGTCGAGTTTTGTAAAAGGTCAAAACTAATAATGAATGTGCCTATCGTATTTTTTAAGTAATATTAATTTTTAAATTATTATTTATCAAACAATTTAATTTTGAGAGGATAAAATTTTAAAAAAAATTTAAATTGCTTCGTTAATAATCATTTAATTTAATTTGGATTTCCAATTTAAAATCCTCTAAATTCAAATCGGATCGTTTAAAAATATTAATTTTTACTAATTTTTAAATTTATCATATACTCTTATATTGGATATACTATAATTTTTTTTATGCTTAATTTTTTATATTTTAGATGAAATGTATGGATAAAGGGATTTTAAGGCTGTAAATGTATAAATAAAGGAAGTTTGTTTGAAGATATGATGTCCACTAATACAAATTGTGAACATGTGAATGAAGGAATTTTAAAATGTTTTGATTGAGAATGTAATTATTTGAGTCCATAACAATGTATCATCTATATATTATATATATATTTTATCATGCCTAAACCATTCGTATTGATACAAACTGAACCGTTATTAGCGATTTGGCCGTATTAAACCGCTAGAATTTGGATATTGTCAATTTCTTCATCGAATCGCACCGTGTCCGTTGCTAACTGGTATTTTCTGCCCCCTAATATTAACGTCACTAAACATCAATGTTAAGGATGCGAGTCAATGTGACACTAAGTTATAATCATTTCGTTTTTAAATTTTTGGAAGTTAGGTCAAGTTAGGAAACCATACAGCATGAACGAAGGATGAATGAAGTCCACCGAACGAACCAGGCCTCAGTTTTCATTCAAGTCCAGTTTCATAGTCCTACAAGACCAATGAATGATCCAATGTGTTTTAATTCCATTCAATTATTTTTTTTGGGCCCCAAGCCCACTGGACTTATCGAGCATTGGGCTATCTCAGAACATGAAAATGTATTGTCAAGCATAATTCCTAAAGCAAAATTTACAAGAACGCCCGCAATATTTTCCCCAAAAAAATGATAAAGAGAAGAAGAGCTCATGTCATTAAGAAAATCTGACGACACTTGAAGCAGAGCTAAGTGTTTGTAATACGTCTTCTAATTTTCAGTACCCTAACTTGGAGATAGCATCAAAATATCATATCAAATTTGTCCCACCTAGTCAGTAGTAATCCTATTTACTGTAACAAGCAAGTCAAAAGACTCAAAACTTAGTTACCTCAAAACTGAAATTCAGCAATGAAGGAGCTGGGTTGGGTTCGGTTGGGTTTGAAGTATCTCATACTATGCACAACTGGTTAGCGCTGAAAGAAGCGATTACTGGGTTTTCATTTGCAGGACAGGGAACTTATCTTCAGCTTGCTTTGCCCACATGTAATTTGCAGAATCAAGCCACCGTGGCTGGACCAAAAACTTCTTCTCTTTCACTGCCCAACGGGACTTCTCCGTTCTAGCATTTGTTGAAACCACATGTGTCACCAATGGGTCAACTTCTGTTGAGCAAGTGGCTCCCAACTGCTCCGCCATCTTCCACAGATGATGTTTTTGCGCTTGGGAATTTGAAGGATAAACGCCGCTAAAAACAATTTTGCAGCCCTTCAAGACTTCCTTCTTGAGAGTTTTCAGCACCTGCCTCACATCCCTGCCATTAAGATTGTCCTCCATTTCCTACCAGATGGTTAACCAACAACAGATTAGCACACAACGAAACCAAAGGTTTTATCTTGATGGAGATAGGAATCGGTACTTACATCAAAGAACATACTGCGGATTCGCTTGAGAACTTCAAGAATGGCCGCAAGAGCTCCTTGACGCTCAATTTCATCACTTCTCAACTCCAAAAGGGACTTACAGTTGTACCCAAATTGCTGACAACTTGACCGAAAGAAATGATATCTTTCCACCAAAATTAAATTTTCCTTGTGCTTTGTCCATGCCTACAATAATGAAGAGCAGCATTGATAACACTTCAAAAGACAAAACCACAGATTCAAAGACCACTAAATTGATAGCTAGTGTAGCCAAAAACAATATTCAATTCAACAAAATTGATATCATGTCAAATCTATTATGCAATAAGCAATAGATAAATAATATGAACAGATAGTCTGCGCATAAGGGGAACACAAGATTTGCACTTCTAATTTTCAGTCGTGTACTTACATCTTCTCTATCGTCGAGGATCACAATTTTACTTTCATGCCCAAATACAAAATCAAGGCCCTTTTGATGTTTTTGGGTGCCATCGTCACGTGATATCACTCTATCACCTAAGCACTCATTCATGGGGTCCAGTAGGCGAGCCATTTCCTGTGCATAGGCTCGTTCACCCATTGTGTATATGTACATCTCAAACATTTCATTGGCCTCCTTTAAGAATGTCCTAACAAACGGCCTCAACTTGGTCATCATACTCACACTGTCGACTCTGAATAGGCTACCTTTGGAAACATCTACAAGTGTCATTGCAACCAAAATTCAGATATTGAAGTAATTGGGAAAAACATAAGAGCAGAGAAAAGCACAGATGCATGATAAGAAGGTGAATGAATGAAGAAAACAAAACCAAATAACTTTGTTTTATATCTGAAGCAGGCTACTGAATGTACAAGAATCACACAGTAACAACATAAACTATAGAACCTCTCTCTAGTTTGAAAATTTAGAAAAGGGCAACATCTTTGTTTGTAAGGTAGAAAAATTATTCTGAATTACTTCTAATCATGCAGAACCCAAGAAAACAAAGAACATTTAATAATATAAAGCCGTATACATTGAAATTGAAACATTCTACAAAAGGAAAAAGCACACGAAGGGAAAAGATTACATACCTTGCAGAGAATCTGTTTTGCTAAGCAAATATTCTTCTTCGATTGTCATACGACTCAGTTTGGTGGAATTTTGCATCGTGTGATCTAGGTCAAGTACCAAATAAAGTTTCTTAGTGCGTGAGGATGTCTTAATGTCCATATATATATATGTATATATATATATATATATTTTTTTTTTTATTTAAGCACAAAATAACACTTATATAAGATTGATATATATATATATATAGCGTTAAATTGAGGGAAGATTTTACTTCTATCCTATTTTTATATCAAGATACTTAAATTTTAAAAAATATTGTGGATATTTCTTCTTCATGCTTTCATGTGGAGAATCTAAATTGCAGATATATTCACACAAATATTGCGGATATTTTCATCCATAAACTGAACATACAAATGAAACATGATATCGGTTCTTACAACACACTTAAGTTACGAGGCATTTTGCAAATTTATACACAACTTTTTAGATATTTATAAATTCATTACAAACTCCTAAAAACGTCCAACAACTCTTGTATGACATTGAAAATTAACCTATAATTTAGGAGGTTTTACCAAATTTATTCGTTATTTTTTTTATTACATGTGAGGGGAAATGTTTTGAAAATTATCAATCCAACGTGTTTTCGGGGTTCGAATTTGAGACTAAATGTCTGCAAGTCAATACTGGTTATAACTAAAGATTGAAATATCGTTATCGACAGAAATATCGCTAGTTAAATTTACGAATATCTCGATTGATATATCGATATTAATTACGATCAACAAACATAACGAAAATTTAGTCTAAAAGTTGGAAATTTTTAATAAAACTTTAGGAAAAATTTAAGTACCCAATAATGGTTATATAGGACTAATAAAAATTATAAAATGACTTTTATATAATAAATATATGTTGAATAATATGATACAATATGATTCTGACGATAACTAATAGTATAAAATTTTAAACATAAACATAACTTGAAGTGAATTACTATAATTTCCCCCTGATTTACATGTCGACCCCTTGAATCAGTGACATATCGGTCGATATTTCGCCGATAGTACCAATATTTTCAACCGTGGATACAATATGGTCTGATGATGACTAACATGTATAAAATTTTAAAGATAAACGTCAATTAAAAGATAATTTTATTGATAAATTTCGCACTAAGCATACTTTACTAATTGAATTTCACTAAAAATAAAAAGAGTGTACCAGATTTGAAATCATATTGTACTCCATCTACCAAGGCACAAATTTTTTGGTAAGTGATACTACTTAACCAAAATACTTATCAAAATATCGAAATCTCGTTTTCAACGCTCGCTTGAAGGAGCAAATTGACGCTGAGAACCCAGGAAACCCTCGTTGCTATTGGAGCATATCGGCGATATTCTCCGAAATTGGACAAAATAATTGGACAAAATCATCGATTTTGGGAGAAGAAATTTCTTTACCCCCAGTTTAGATGTCGAATCCTCAATTTTATATTGTCGATGGCGATATTTTCAACCCATTAATTTGTTTTTATACTACACGAATGATATTACAAAAAAAATTTGACAAGAAGGCAATATTATATTTTTCTGTTATATATATTTGTAAAGAGGTACACGGCACATTGAAGTAAAATATTGGTCACAAACTCTCAGTATGTCCTTCTACGCCAATTAGGACCATAACTGTCCCAAATTAAACGAATTTAGTTATTTACAGTAAGGGGTGAAAAAAAAAAAAAAACCAACAAACAAATGCATCATATGATATTTGTATATGTATATATATATATATATATATATATATATTTTCTATAGAAAGCCCTTTTTTGTTTGGCAATGTCCACCTCGGCTTGTCTTTGGGTTGTTCTTCCTAGTCCTCCTTGCCAAGTTTCTTCTTCACCTCAGGCTTCATCTTCCACCTCCTCCACCCACTCCTCCTCTCTCACCAACTTCTGCTGATAGTATCGGAACGCCACCACCAATATGAATGCTGCAAACACCAATGCTCAAGGTCACGGCTGTTAAGAGTTATAACGACGATAAAGAGGAGATTTAGTAACGAATAAATTTGTGTGTTATTTACCTGCCCAAATTCGAGCCTCGACCGAAGACAGGTTCCAAACCACCATAAATATGCCAATGCTCAAGGCCTTCTTGTGACTGCATGAATCCCAAGCATCCCGGAATCGTCGAACCCAAAAATTAGCTTCACGAAAACATCACTACTATGTTAAGATATATTGAGTTTAGAAAAAGTATGAACAATGTATTTATAATTAAGAATTATTTTGAAAACTATAATACGCAGCTACCTATGAAGCAGCTATAGTTTGTATGCATTCTAGACGTTGTTTAAGATGAGAGGATCCTATTGATTTTTTAATATTTTCGCTACTTATGTAAACTTTTCTGTCTATATGGAGTATGTTCAAGGAAAAAAAAAACTATAATACAAACCCAATACATGGAAGCATAGCATCAATGAAAAATTGAAAGAGAGAAACCCATTAAGTAGATGAAAATCAAGAGGCTGGTGATCATAATAACAGCCCATGATAGTGGGCCCATAACACTTTGATCATGGTGTGGGCCTAGACTACTTTATGCGGTACGAGAAAAGGAGGCCCAACAGTAAATGGGCCCAATTTGCAGAGGCCAGTGAAGTAAATTGTTTTTAAAAGGTCAAATTAACTTAGGGACCAATCAAATCAACGACAATCATCAAAGCAACAAATGGAGCCGTTATAATATAATTATGAAGAAGATTAGGTGAACCATTTCGTAGAAAATATTAAATCGACGCACGGCATTACGACACATGGCATGCTTCTAATGCTATTATAACGGTTATCGTATTTTCAAAATCTGTCATATGAGTGAATTAATCGTAAGAAATAAAAACGGACTTTCCAATTAGTTGGATAAAAATGCATGCATGGATAAGGAGGAGTTGGGAGGAAAGAATTTACCGTAAACAGTAATCTGGGCAGAATACAAAGAGCAGATTTTTGGTACGGTGAAAACTCCAAAAAAGCCTGACATTTAGCACAACCAAGCAAGATCGTCAGTGAGAAAGTTACTGTCACTCCAGTTTCAGATAATTTGACAGTTGTCTCTCTGTTTTGGCTGCTCTGCTCTGCTGCCAAAACCTCATCATATGATATAACTAGCAGCACCATTTTTACTGTTTCACTCTTACTTTTCTCCCCGCAATTCACTCAATTAATCAAATGAAATGAAATCAATGGAATGTGACTTACCCACTTTGGACATGGTCCAAATGGTAATGGAGCTGCCACACCTTGCCAGAACAAAGAGAAGCACTGCCAGCTGCCAATATGATTACAATATATTATCATCTTCTTTTAATTACTGCAAATTTAAAAAAAAATAGAAGAATGAAATAATTAATTACCTTAATTGTGGTGGCAGGATCACCAGAAAACAAAGCTCTGATCTTTAGAAGGAGCTCATTCAAGTATGGGAGGACCAGTTTCAGCAACCAAGTTGCTTCTTCTTCACCCACCACGTAATTTACCTTATCAGTCTCAAGGGCACCCCTGGCAGCATTCAATTTCCCAAAACAGAACCAAAAAGAATCAGGAAGAGATCAATTTGGCAATATGCTAAAATTTACTGTGCTTGTGAAAAGTTAGAAGAACAGTATTTTACCTGCAGATAATGGACTTAAAGAGGAAAATGGCAGCTAGATACAGAAGACCCATGTATGATATCACAGAAATAAAGCTGAATGAACAAGGAAAGGATGAAACTTTATGAAGTTAGGTTTATACAGACTCAGAATTCAAGATGTAAGTAATATGACTGAGGATTTTGCTGACCTGATATTGATATCCTTGGTATATGAGGATGAAAGTATCACAAAAGTTCCAATTCCAAACACAAAAACTGATCTTGATATATCTTTCCACATAATCAAATCAACTGAGAAGATAACAAGAAGTTCAAAATGAAATTGTAAATTTTGCAGATGGATCGATCATATCTTGGTATGAATATTGAAAAGCGAAAACGGACCTAAACTTTGCAATCTGGTATGTGTTTCTGGGAAGCTGCTCCTGTGGTACTCATTTGAAGCTGCAACTAAATGGTAAGACAGATTAAATAAAAAGAAACAATTCCAAGAAACCCAAATCAGAATAGTAAAAAAATGCACGAGAATTTTAAAGAAGAAAACTCACATGAATTCGGGTATTTGGAGATATTTGAATGAACTGATGCACGTTTTATAACAGGAGCTGGTTTGTTCAACTTTAGAGAAATGGGTTCTGGCTTTTGATTGAATTGATGAATTTTTTTCACTTCTTTGCGTTCGAGCTGAAGAACCTTCTTCACTTCATTCACTTTCATAACCTTCTTCTCTTCATTCACTTTCATAACCTTCTTCTCTTCATTCACTTTCATAACCTTCTTCTCTTCATTCACTTCCATAACCTTCTTCTCTTCATTCACTTTCATAAACTTCTTCTCTTCATTCACTTCCGTAACCTTCTTCTTGTCATTGATATTGACTTTACTTGATTTCTCTTCTAGTGGATTTACATTGATTTCCTTAATATCAACACTTTTCTGTTCAGTCTCAGCCTCAATTTCCTCATCCACCACCACCTCCTCCTCCTCCTCCTCCAATTGATCTCCATCATCTTCTTCCTTAGGCACCAATGGCTCCGGAGCTGATTTGAGCGCCAAATCATCCACATTGCTTGAAATCATCATCTCTTGGCACACACCAAACTCCTTACAATTCTCATCAGATCCAGACTTTTCAATCTCAACCGGGTTCTTCTCAATTTCCTTATCAGATTCATCCACGGTCTCCGTAACTGACTCCGATTTAGTCTTTCTTAATTGAGCTCCATTATCAAGTCCCTTGTTCGATTCTGATTTCACTTTCCTTAACTGAATTGATTTTGAATCCCTCTCAGTCCCCAAATCACCAGCCTCACCACAATCCTTACCCAAATCACTAGCACTTTTCAACAATTCATACCTGGGCTTCCTGATCCCAATTGGGCTTCCCTCAGATCTAAGCCTCCTCATCACCTGCGTTGGGTTCTTCTTCACCCCATCAACAGAAACACTCAGTTCCTTGTACTGTTCATCACAATTCTTCAAAGACTCTGTTTTTCCTTTGGATGTCTGAATTGGGCTAACTGGGTTCTTCTCCAAATCTTCAGAGCTCTCAGATTTCCTAATCTTTCTCTTTGCAGCAGCAGTCACTGCTCCGCCCCCGCCACCAGCTCCGCCTCCTCTCTTCGACCTTGTACGAGTTCCAGCACCCGCATTGCTACTAGTGGTCGTCGTCTCCTCATAAAGCTCCTGATCGTCATTGAAGACCTTAATCCCGCCTTTAACTTCATCCACCTTCATTCTGCTCTCCCACACCGACCCTGCTACAACCGCTCCACTTCTCAGCCCCTCTCTCCACCTACCCTCATCCATTGCGTCGGCTTTGCTTCTTTATATATGTATGTCGGTGATCAATTCTCTTTCTTTGTGTGTAGCAGTGAGTGCTAGCTACAATGGGGCATAGGTGGATGCGTAAAGAAAGCTTTAAGCACAAGATACGGCGGTTGGTGGGGCGTGAAACATTGGGGCCGTGCCTCTTTCAATTCCCTTTTGGAAAGCAATTCAGAATTTGAGAGAGAGTGAGTGAGAGGCCATGAAAATGAGTCGATTGTGTTCTCAGTAGCCGTATCTTCTAAGGCACTGCCTCACTGACGGACCCTTTGCCTCTTTTTAATTTCTTTTTTTTCGAAAATGTACTAATGAAACTTAGCAAATAAAAATAAATTATCTTTTCATTAATTTATCGTCTAATTTAGTATTAACTTTATTAAAACCACAGCACAGTAAACACTTATGAAAATAAACCATGGAGTTATTTCATTTCTTATTAAATCACTGATGCCTAATTAGTGATTAACAAATATGACGTTTGATATAATTTATGAAGAAAAAAATAATAAGAATATGTATAAAAACAATCATTGAGGCTATTATCTTAGATTTTTTTTTAATTTTTATTATTTTATTTTGGTTTTGTTTTTGTTGATGATGATGTGTCATGTGTGAGAGGGGGAGTGTGAGTTAAACGTAAAGTGAGAAAAAGTGAGAGATAAAAATGGTGGGGATGAATGATTAGGGGTGTGTCAAGGATGATCTCTTTTGCTCTTTTTTGGGAGGTATTGATTCCCTCAAGCCTCATCTAGCTTTTGACATTTTGTATTGCAGGATCTATATGAACACTGTAACCGAGGCAACCAAAAGTTACCATACTCACATGCAAATGAAACTATGATAGAGTTTGAGAGAATGTCACACATTTTTTTTTACTACGTACTTAATTACCTGAATTAGGCATTTTTCATCTAGTAAAACATTGTTTTTGTTAATTCGAATTGAAGAGTGATATAAAATCGGTTTATTTCCGGCATTGTATCCATAACTACACATTTATCGTAATTAAAAACTATTACTACTATAGTGACTTCTCTCACTAAAAACACAAAATCGACTCATCCATCTTTGTGCTGTTGATCTGCCTATTAGGTCTGCATCTCGCTTACTGACTTAAACATCAGAACTTTCTAGAACGACACTCCACCATTGACTAGTGCTTTACCTCTCTAGAGGTCACTCAACAGACTTAACACAAAAAGAAACCAGCATTCCCAACAGGTGTCCAATTTCATATTAAACACTTAAAATACTTATTTAAAGTACATTATAGAGGCACTTTGTAAGCAAAGGATAGTGGCAACCAGATGTTCAGACAATTTCTTTTCTCGTGTGTGTGAAAATAATGTAAAAAGACAAGGCCATGGGAATGATCTTTGGCATTTTCAGTGAGCTAGTGAATGGTGATATGGAATCCAACACCAACAGCCAACATACATAAACATTGTTTGTTACGTAGGTACACAAATATATACATGATCATCGGATACATGTCTATTATTGTCCAATAAACTAATGCTGATTTTATGTTTTAAATATACGTACGATTCATTCATAGCTCATCTTATTCTCATGTAAAGATGAAGAATCCTCTTAATTAATTAAAGGACCTCAATCATATTCCTTAACTCCTATTAATTAAATGAATTTAAACGACTACACTATATTGAGTTATTGACTATTCCATCAATCATCATTGATCAGCATCTTATGCAATTAATAAATGGATCAACGATTTAGTTTTTTGTTTTGTTTGAAGAGATGTTTTATTTAAAATATCGTGACCGAATATATGGACCGTGGTTAAATCACTTACATCGTAAATAACAAGAAAAAGTATATCTTAAAAAAGATTTGTGGCATGAAGAGATTCATAGAGAACGAAATCAAAACAAAATAAAAAATTAGGAGAAAACTTTGGCGTAGGAAAAAGATCGAGTACAGCACGTATGAAGCTGATCGATATAATAGCATGAGGAAACTGCAAACTAGAAATAAATCGACGTGGTCATATTATTTTTAATTTTATAATTGTGACATACGAGGTTTAACGAAGTAGATGATAAGAACGATATATTTTATTAAGTATAGTACTTAATTTTTAATTTATTATGTACATTTGAAGTTGCTAATACTTTGTGATTTTTTATTATAATTAATAAATATTAAATTAACAAAAATACAATTATCACATGATTTTTCTTTTTTCCTCGAATTATCACATGATTCATCTGATGGAGATAAATTTGGGTGGCCCGCCAAATATTATACGTAATGCTGCACTCACTCTCTGTCACTGATAGCGCGCCATGCAATGTTTCTCACCCACGTACCAAAACTCTCACCGGCCACCGCCGGGGTACATTATAAACAAAACCCACCGACACAAACCTACACTTTAATGAATTAAGACAATATTTTGAAACCCAGTGGTATTAGTTTACTGTGAAAAATAATTGCCCTGTATTTTTTTTGGCCCTATTTTATTTTCCATGGGGATATGTTGGGAAATAAAAATAGAGAAGAAAAGAAAATTGGCAATGGCAATTTCCACAAAGCATTGGGATTGGAAGAGAGGGGAATCAAATCAGTAAAATCTGATAGATGTAAAACAGTAAAAAATAAAATAAAAAAATATAGTCTTGTGGTCGGAATCCCCCCCTGCAAGTTTGCAACGTTGCGGGCACGTGATTTGCTCCGATTCACACCTCGCAAGAGATCCTGTTGGCGACATTTCATTGTAATCACTCACTGCACCTAAATCGCACGTGCCAACGACCGTGATCCAATATCACTTTTATACTATATAGTTTTCATCGGTCCAAGCCTTTGGTTTTTTCAGATTTTTTTTTTTTATTAGGACAATTTTCAGCACAACTCAGTGACTCACGTTGTGTTGAGTCTGTAGACCCTAATCTTTCTCTCTCTCTCAAAGTCGTAAACTGGTAAAGTAACTTGACCCAAAAACATAAAACTAGCAATGTAAATGTTAGGAATCACATCAATGTGAATTTACTCTATATATAACTTAAAAAATCTTAGTTGTAAATCATTCCTTCACAAAAATAATTTCAATATAATCTTACTTTATCCGATAGACTTGTAAATCGATGTATGTTCGTAATAAAAATTGATCGTAAAACTTACTCTAAATTTCATTCGCAAAAATGAAATTCGATCGTAAAACTTTACTAATAGATACCGATACCTCTGAATCTTATTTACAAAAATAAAATTAATACAAATAATTTTTTTTGAGATATTGATAATTACTATATGGCGAATGAAATTTCATTCAAAAAAATAAAATCGCAAAACGAATGAGTAAAATTTTAAGATACTAATAGGTACCGATCATACAATTTACTCTGAATCTTATTTACAAAAATGAAGTTGAATACAAATAAATTTGTTGAGATATTGATAATTACTGCATTCACACGCTGCGCAAATTTGAGATTATAAGATATTCAAAGGTTGTATTACTAACTTCGAGATTATAAGTAGAAATTAGATAGGAAAGAGCAACCAACTCCAACAATCAAATTTAATATGGAGGTGGATGAACATATTGGTCAGCCGGCAAACATATATTATTTGGTATGGAAAGTGGGAACATGGGGACCTCCTAAAAAAATACGGTAAAACAAAATTAATAACATATGTGCCTAAAACTATGATGAATAGTGACACAAACTGCAGATAAATTTGGCTATATATGAAAGTCGATTGATTAAACCATTGTCAAGTTTCTAGGAAGCATTAGCAAAAAAATCCCTTCTTTCTTATTTACAGCAAAAAAAGAAACCGGTGGAACTATATCATACAAATTGCCTACTCAAGACTCGCATTGCGGAAGATCTGCCACGACTGGTCCAGAATGAAGAATAAAAGCACATTAGCAAGAGAAGAACTTATGGCAGGAAGAAATAGGGAAGAAAGTAGGATAGATACGGTACCTCTCAGAGAATAAAATCAGCCTTGCAGCATCACATCCCGTCGCTTCATAACTCTATGCCTACATCTGAGGTATAAACACAATCTAGCTAAATCTAGATTTCTAATTCGGACATCGATCATCAAAATTCCTGCCCAGTTAGATGTAAAGGGAAAATGGGAGAAGGAAAAAGAAACTGTTTCTGCTGGCTCGGTGTCTTGGATTCATTCGACATTGCTACTTTGGATCGGAGTACGCAACAATCTTTCAGACTCCTTTGAAGCACTCATCTTGAGCTTCTCGCTTTCTGCAGCTTTCTTCATTTCGTGCTCCCTCTGCTTGCAGTTTTCATCATGGGCTTTGTTGAACATTCTCACAAATGTTAGCAAAGTTGAAATAACTGCAGCAGTAAATTGAAATGGTCAGTAGGAAGGTAGCAAGAAAATACAAATTAGATTCAGGCTCAATGTTAAGCGAATGACAACGTGATCATTTACGGGGGGATCGACAACACTTAAATGACATATGTAATCATTTACAGGTGGATCTTTCAAATCTTCTTCACATGGAAGGATCATAATAAGGATCCTGAACGATTTTCTAGGGGAATGAAGGTAACTAACAATAGGTGAATCTCATTAATACCATACCTTGTTCAAAAGGGCAGCGAGCTGGATCTTCTCCGAAATAAAGAATCAATGTATCCACATTCCTACCCTACAACATTCAGCTTCCTGTCACAAAAAATCTATCCAATATTGTAAAATCTTGGAAGTAATTATCAAAGCAAGACTTACCACAGTAGAATACAGTGAGGCCAAGCTCCTCACTTCAGCTTCAGCATAGCGGAGGAACTCCTTTAGAATCTGAAGGATATGATAAAAAATACAAGACAAAGCCTGAGTTTTAAGCATAGACTGTGATAGTCAAATGCATATCATCATTATCTTTTCAATGGTATAATCCAATCTAATCACTCGATAGAGAAATAAGTTACTAGATAAACTCATTTAGATGTAATTTTTAATGCCTGAATACTCTGATAATAATGAGTTATGAGTTTTATTTGTCATACGTCTTGTCATCAGAAAATTGGCAAAACATATCTAAGTGGAGATGAACTAAAGCATTTAAGAGATAATCTAAAATTGTATACCAATATCAAGCACCAATCAAACACACATGTTAAATCCAGGAATGGATGAACTAGAATCGCCAAGATTCTACCCAAAACCACTTAAATGACTAAACGAAACTTCAACCCAATGTATGACACAATGCCATCATGCAAACATTGCAGAGAGAATACGAGATAAAAATAAAATAAAATAAGTAAAAGGAGGAAACAAAGTGGGTTACAAATGTTCAGCGTTATGGAAGGAAAAATGCTGAAAATGATTCTGGAGGCTGATATGCTAATAAAATTTGGGACAAGCTATTCCTGCATTGAACGCATTTTACCTAATTGGAAAATCAGATGAGCTGAAAACACACGCACACACACGTATATATAAAATCTATTTCTCACTCTTTTTCTTTATTTCTAGGAGAGGGTTGAGGGTAGAATTTGCCTATTAATGTTCACTGATTGAGTTGCATAGTCACCTTACGAAAATTTTCTGATATAGGGCCATCATTCTCAGAAGTGGATAATTCCTGTACAACTTTCTCCAATCCTTTGCTTACGGCTTGCATTTCCTCTGCCAAAAATTTCAATTGTATCTGTAATGCATAAAAAACTTCAGTATATACATTCCAAGAAAAAAAAATCCTGAAAATTATGGGCCAGACACAAAAGCACTACCTTTGATGCAGGTTCTAAGCTGGCAAGGTCTTTAGAGAAATCTAGAACCTCTGGTAGTTGGTCAACGAGTACCTACAACTTATTAAGAAAGACCATGACCAACCATAAATGCATATAAAGTAACTTCAAACAAACAAAATTTTGCATCTAATCAGACTACAAAGCAGTTGAGTCTATTTATACTTCAACAAACATACAGTCATGCAGTAACACTGAAAATAGACTATAAGGAGCACATCATAACTAAAGCATGAGTCTTACAAAGATGGACATAGTAGAGTGTACCTTACACAAATAATGCATGAGAGTCATCTTGTTGTTCCTTGCACGAGTGTCAATGAGTTTAAGAAGGCTATCCAACCTAAACCCTATAGCCGAGCCTAAAATTAATGTAAAAAATTAGACACTTTTCCTTTTTCTTCTTGTGAAGAACTATCATATAATCCGTTGCATGTATCATATGAGAGTTTCCACCCTGATATGATTTGAGCAATTCAATATGAGCCTGGATATAGAAACGTAGTGATATACTAGCCTGGTTGACATTAAAATTAATTTCAACATACCCCTAGCTGTCCCCTGGTTTAATGCATTTCCTAATGAAAGAATTGTCTGCATAATCCTTTTCAATTTGACAGAATCTCTAATCTGATAAGGAGAACAGGCACCAAGATAAAATGAGATTTAATATTCATGGAATGAAAACCATCAATGATTGAGAAAAGAAGGAATAACTCACCTCTTCTGCGGAAGAGTTCACAACATTCAGGCTATTTCTAAGGTCAGACACCTACACGAAATTATGTGCTTCCATTAAGTATAAATATATACCCAAACAGCATGAAAAATAAGTTGATAAATTCGATGTTTTACCTGGGAAGAGAATTCTATTTTGAATGAAAAAACTCTGAGCTTAGATTCTACTCGAGGTACTTTCATCAATTCTAAGAGGAACTGCCATCAACGTTCAAACATCAATAAAGAAGTCCATATATATTGAAGCATGAACGTATATCAGATAATAACTCAACAATCAATTTGAAGAACCTTGCATTTGATTACAACTATAAAACCTCATATCTACCATCAGGTTGTATATTGAAAGGAGACAACAAACTGAACCTCAGAAGAAAAGGGGAAAAGAACCATTCACATGTTACAATGTTGGATATCAAGTAGTGTTCGAATTGATTCCTCCTCTTTACAAGGCCAAAATTAACAAGCATAATGCAACAATGAAATCCTGTTCAAACCTGTTCGCATTTTCCTAACTTCTCCTTTTCTCCCCTATAGCCCTGAACACAAATTAGAAACGTGATTATGAAACTTAAAAGGCTTTTTCTTCAATAAAAGCTAGATGACATACCTTAAGTAATTCCATCTCCTCTTTTGTTGGACAAAACTTTATGAGGTTCTCAACCTGGTCAGCATCTAAAGCTGTATCTTCCAGGTCAAGTACTGATTTCTGTCAATATTACACAACAAAGAATAATGATAAGGATAAATAGTCATATATTAAAAAATATTACATAAATAACTAATGGAAGGTTGCTTATAGTTACAGCGCGCCATATCTATTCAAGACGCGATTCTTTAATGTTAAGAGGTGATGCATGCTACATTACAGTGAAACAACAGTGTAAAGAGCCGCAGATTTGAACAGAACTAGAGACATTCTGGCAGCAATATGAAGAGGCTGACTAAAGTTGGAAAAAAACAAAAATATAATCAATAAACGCATACCAGCCTGCGTTACACCACCAGATAAAGTAGATAAATTAAAGGAAAGTCACGACCCTTAAAACTACAATAACATTACTGCCATAACCGATGCCTACGTTTGATGTTCAACTATTACATCAGACATTAGGTCTGGAATCATGCTGAGAGTGAACTTAGGTCCAGTAATTGGACTATGTCTCATTTTCTAATTTCACTGTGCACATAGGCTGTGTAAGCACGTGTGTTAAGAAGGAAATATTAAGCATCCATTCAGTTATGTTCTAACGTGGTCAAAATCGGCCTGGCCCAAATATCAGATACAATCACCTACAGAAGAAAGTGTTTACAAATTTTAAAAGTATGATTAAGCTTACCATTAACTCATTCAATGGAACTTTCACTTTTGAAAGCATGATTTCACAATTGTATGCCCGTCGGTGGTCAATCTGCATTGAGAATATAAGAGGCAGATGCAGATATGGTTTTCATGATAATAGTGGCGTGGACTTTATGAAATATAATGATCAACACAAACACGTCAAGCAAAAAAAACAACATAAGTTGTGCATTGACGGCAGACTGAAAATAAAATTACCAGTTGCACTTTTTCAGATTTAGGGGTAACTGGACCATGCGTAGTTGATTTCTTGCCCTGACCTGAAGTTGGAATTGCCGCTGAGAAAAGATTCTCAAGCTCTGATATGTTAATTTCTGGAGCTCTGTCCCAAGAAAATAGACAATAAGCAAGTCAGAGGCTGTAAAGTCCACAAGTTATAAATCTTCTCTTGCGGAAAGTTAGTTCATACTTGGTGTCTTCATCAGATTTTTGTGCCTCGGCCCATAAGCTTCCCTGAACTGCTCTTGTTAACTTCAACCAGTGCAATGGCTTCAGTTTCTTTGTATTGTTATTCTTTGAATTTATAGTCCGTGATAGACAGCCTTTCGCACCACCGAGGGAACCAACTGGCGGTGGTGGAGGATTTCCTGTCTTTGCACCTCCTTTACCAGACGGAGCTGGAGGTGGGGGTGCAGTAGGAGCTCCAGGTGGGGGAGGGAGGGCAGCAGGAGCTCCAGATGGTGGAGGGGGAGCAGCAGGAGCTCTAGGTGGGGGAGTTGGCACAGTAGGAGCTCTAGACGGGGGAGGGGGTGCAGCAGGAACTCCCGGAGGGTGAGGGGGTGCAGCAGAAGCTCCAGGTGGGGGAGGGGGAGTACTAGGAGCTCTAGGTGGGGTAGGGTATGCAGCAGGAGCTCGACCTGGGGGAGGGGGAGCAGGAGGAGCTCCACTTGGGGGAGGAGGAGAAGCAGGTCTAGTTGGGGGAGTGGGTGCAGCAGGAATTCCAAGAGTAAGAGAAGGTGCAGAAGGAGGAGGAGGTGCAGCAGGAGCTGTATGAGGGGGTGCAATAGGCTTCATGTGTTTTGGAAAAGAAGTGGGAGTAGGGGAAGGTGGTGGCCCTGGAGATGAAGCCATAGTGCCATCAGCTTGCCCCAAGTGAATAGGAGGTGGAGTGGATGATGACTTAGGTAACACACTGCCAGAAATAGTACTTGAGATTGGCATCCCAGGGGCTGCTGGATGACTAGTAATTGATGGCTGCGTTCCATCCTGTGAAAAGGCTTCAGTCTTTTTGCATGGTTCCTTTCCATCCTGTGGAGAGGCTCCATTCTTTTCAGAAAGTGACGAATCGTCAGGCTTTGAGACTGAAAGATAACCACGTGATAAAGAAGGCGGCGGGAGAGGAGGAGGAAGAGTTGTTGTAGCGGATGTACTTGATGAAGATTGTTGTGAAGGACGTGGTGGAGGTGTTGATGGTGCAATAGAAGCACGTTTGGCTTCTGCAGATTCAGGTGCATGTTTCTTGGATTTACTGGAAACTGGGGTTGATTCAGAAGTTTGAGACCTCTTCTGGGACACTGAATCAAATTGATTTTGTGACTGATTTGAAGAATGAGTATCTTGGGACTTACCTTCCTGTTTACTCACAGTAGTATCTGGAGATTGCTTCAGTGGGACCGCATTGCTAAATATCTCTTGAACATGAGTGAATGCTTCCAATGGCGCTGATTGAGAAGGTTCGGGAATCTGCTCGCTTACAGAATCAGACTTGTTGGGTGTTTTGAACTCAGTATGAATGTCTTGAGGTTTAGCTTCCTGTTCACTCAACGTGGCTCTTGCAGACTGCATAGGTGAGGCTGCATGGTTAAAGATCTCTTGAACTTGAGCAAATGTTCCCATTGTAGTTGAATGAGAAGGTTGGGGTGTATGCTGGAACGGCTGAAGTGCAGTATGAACATCTCGAGGTTTCGCTTCCTGTTTCCTGACAGAAATATCTGGAGATTGCATGGTAGGTAAGGCCGCTGATTGTACCTCAGCAGAGGAGAGAAGGCTTTTAGAATTATTTTCAAGATTCAATTGTATCATTTTCTTTTGGATATTTCTTGGACTTCTTTCCTGCATGGAAGTGTCATTTCCAGCGCTGGGAGAATAATCATCTTCCAACTTTTCTTGCACGATATTTGATGCCCCCATCTGTTGTAGCGCACTCAGTGCGGCATCTGCCTTGGGATCTAACCAATCCACATAGTTAAAGATCTCTTGAACTTGAGCAAATGCTTCCATTGGAAGGCCCTCTTTATCCTCAAAGCATGAAATACCACCCAGAATAATGGAGGCGACAGCATCCATATCTGAAAAAATGATCTTCAACCATATGGTAGCCAAACAATTTGTCAGGAAAAGTACACAGAAAAAGAGTGACAGGCAGGTAATCAAACGAATCAGAGACGCACCTCTACTCTGAAGTTCTTTGGGAATTGTTCCTTAACATCCCACAACATATCAATTTCATCACGGTTGAGCATCAAAATATTGGATCTAATGAAAGCTGTATTAAACATGATCCGGAACATCATCTCCTCACGATCCAGGTCGTCATGTAAGCTAATGCATTCCACCACAACATCACCTTGAATATGGCAATTAATGTCAATTTTAACCAGTTCACTTTCTGCCTGCAACGTAGTAGAAGGGATTTTGAACATTATATTATATAAAGCTCAGACCATATCTAGATTAAATTATATATGAAAAGGGAAAGAACAACCACCGAAGAGAAGTGAAGTTTCACTCGGAATATCAAAGCTAAACTAAATAAATATCTGAAGCCCCAAAATGTACATAAGACTCGAAGTCTACTAAAACTAACTAGGAATCAACTCCATAAAACCAAACCAACCGCACCCCTCAGCCAGCTCTCACCAGGAATATCTATTTACCTTAATCTTGCCAATTACTGACGGCAGATAAATTTTGAGCTCATCCATACTGAAGATTCCATTCAAGATCAAAAGAAAAAGTGTATTTTTAGAACCCAATCTACCAGTTCAAAAAGGTATCTTCCCTCAAAAACAAAATATGTTTGGTCAAAATAAGACACCCGCTACCACCGTGTTCAAACAACTGAGAAGAAAAGGAAGATGATAAGGAAAGCAGGTTGCCTTAAGTCAGACGTTTGAAGATTTAGGAAAGCAAACTACTGAACAGTCAAATAAACCTAATCCCGTGAGACTAGCTATATGGAAATGATGAGCTTAGTCATATGAAGCTAAGCAAATCCATCGGAGTCAGCAGCAACCATCAGATGACTTTATTACTCTTAACTCTGTAAATATTCAGAGCATAATAAGAATATAAAAGGACATACTGAATGTGAAATCACCTGCTTGTAAGCCCTGATGGTTTTGCTTCTTTTTGGAGTTGAATATAAGGCTCTAGGAGTTTTATCAGTAACAACAAAAGGGTCCTGTCCATATATGCGAAATACAGGACGGCAGCCACCCTCGCCGTCAAAATTAGGTATAAATCTAAAAATGACGCAGTCCAAGGTAAGGGCTCGATCCAGAGGAGGCCATTCCAAGGCCACATTCCTCCTTGATACATACTGTAGATACCTCAGCTGAGAAGGGATTGGATTTAGTGGTGATAACAATTGCAAAAGCTCATGGGGAGCCTGCCTGTAAACCATGTCCAACGTCCTCTGCTCTCCACTATACTGTTTCCGATAAATCAGAAGTGCAGCCAGCATGAAAGCCAAAACAGGCCAACCACCGCGCTCACAGTGCATCAACAGTACATTATGCCGCCCAAGTGCTAGCCAACTTTCACTGGATCTCAGAAAGTGATGAATCAACTCAAGTGTAAGCACTGGACAACCTTCAAAGTGCCGGGGGTAATCCATTATGGTCATATCGTACTCGGACAGGAAGCTGGACATCTGGCTTTGTGTCACTCCATCATGAAAATTGAATACCAAAAATGAAGCATCATGCAAGTGATCTTGAAGCTGACCAACTATTCCACTTATGTGATCCTTATAGTTTTCTTCCTTCCAAGCATCCGTAGTGAAGCAGCTATCAAAAACTATATGTAAACAAGAATCAGACATCATAAAAAAGAAAAAAGAAAAAAGAAAAAAAAAACAGCCCTTTACGGTCAGTTCATAATATACTTATGCTCAGCCACAACTAGTCAACTAAAATTCCAACATTGCTTCTTACAGGGATGCAATCACATAAGATAGCCCCCACCGAGAGTCTTATTAAATTATCGGAACACTCATCTAACTGTTGGTTGATCATCATATATCATCAAATGCATATCTAGTACAAATTCTTGCATCATTGCATCAACTTTTTGCTCAGACAGCAAAAAAAGTTACCCAAAAGGACCAAATTCTTCAATTATTATTATTTTCATTGTTTTGTCAATAAATTCAAGCTTGATCAACTTCACAACATATTAAAATTCAAAACTGACACCCAATGTGGTCACTGCTACCCCAGGACTACATCTATACACACGCATAAACTAAAATTGCCAATCGCAAAATATCTATATCATTTACGAATAATAAAAAGGGAAAAAGAATCGCGAAATTGAGAAGCAGAATGAATAAACACACCGTAAACTCGCTCACAGATCTCGAAGAGCCCATCCGGCGGCTTCCTATAGAACAATTTGCGCAGCAACGCCATTCTCTGCTGTCCAACACGCCTCTAATTCCCAAAGTCTCCCAACAATTTTCGATCCATCACCATCGCGTACCTTTATACATACATATATTTGATATTTCTGAAAGGAAATCTTTGAATAGAAGCAATGATGAAATTTTGTAACGCGCTGAAATGAATTGAGGAATTGGGCGGCGATCCGAGGTGCAGGGAAATGAACAAATTCTGTAGAATATATGTACTGGGCTTCTGAGAAAACGAATTTCAGACCTTTTTGGTGTTTTGGGTGAGTTTGAATTTTGGATTGTGGAAGAAGAAGAAGAAGAAGAAGAAGAAGAAGAGTGTGATAGATGATTTGGTTTTGGTTTTGGCTTCTGTTTTTGTTTCTGACACTTTTTTCCTTTAATTTTTCTTTCCTTAGCTGCTGGGATTCATTTCGCCAACCGACTTGGCAATGTCAGCTCCAGATGACGTGGATATCTCCGTTGCTCGACATATATCCCATATTATCCGTCGACGTGGCGCTCTTTACTCTCGTTTCCCTTTTTTTTTTTTTTTTTTTTTCACGTAGAACCCTTTTTTCTTTAATTGTTTTTTTTTTTATACAATGAAATGGGATGGCTCACGTTATGCATTTATAGATGTTGTATCGTCTTTTTCGTCGAAGCTAAAACTTCTTAGTATAAAAAGAAATAATATTAAATTATATTATTAGGCGACTTAAAAAATTATATTATACATATATATTTATTTTGGTATTAAATTTGAATATCAAATTGATATGATTTTATTTTAATTTATTTTTCATTTGCAGCCCTCTTTTATTCCTGAATGAACAAAAAATGTATGCCCAGAAATATCAGGACCACTTTAACCAAAAATGTATGCCCAGAAATGAATTTCAGTGTAAGTAGTCATTTCTTGCCCTCATGACTCTCTGTCCTACCCTTAAATTATAGCTTTGGGATTGTCGTCTTTCATGATCACGTCTATTATATATACATGGGGTGCTGCTTGCTATATGAAAGGTTACTTTTCTAAGCTTCGTATCTTGTTTATAGAGTTCACAAAAAGAATGGACTAAGGGCAAGTCCAGGATGTTTCTGAGTTCCAGTTTTGCTTAGAACATGCGTAGCTCGTCAAATTGCTATTGTCAGTACTGCTCTCATTTTCTATTGTTGCATGCTCTTATATATCTAACAGTAATCCAAAACTTTGGATTGAGAAAGAAATTAGGTATATGAACCAAGTCGAACATGCAGTAGCCCAAAAACCGAAATTGAATCAGTTCCAACTGTTTGCATTTTCTAGTGAGTTTCCAGTTTGTTTTCTTATTAATGAAACGTTTCTTTCATTTTTTTTTTTTTATTCTTGTACGTAGTTTCGCTTTTCCATAGGAAGCTGATTTCTGATACAAATGTTTGCTGCATCAGCAGAAGGAACACATGTTTGAGTGGATTCCAAGTCATATTATTATTGGCTTTCTTTGATGATGCGCTCTGTTATATATCGCGATGGCTAGCTCATTTGGCAGCCATGTTTATTTGAATTTGTGAAATATGTGGAACATTATTGATGCATATTTTTAGAACAAGCATTAGCTAGTGTGACTTATATTCGAGTGTTTTTATGATTCCAAGAGCTCTCTAGCTATTGTTCTACACTACTTCTACTTCATACTTATGGAATTGGCATGTGTGCATTGCTTTCCAACTGTGTCGCTCAAATAATGCTTGTAATTTGTGTTTGTGTAAATTCACTCAGTTTACTCTACCTTATCATAGTATACTTGAGTTCACATTTTAGGGTGCGTTTGAAAATCATTTTGTTTTCTTATGTCCATTTTTCAATTTTTATGGTTGATATAAGAGGAAAAAAGATACGAAGAAAAGTAGAGGAGGATATGTCCGAAGAGATGGAGAATAAATAAGATGGAAATGTATGCAAAATGGAAAGCAAATCCAATCAAGTATATAAATTGAGTCAAACATTCATTAGCCTAAAACTAAAACCCGAACCAATTTGAAGCAATTTGGTAGATGAACAAAACTGAATGATTTCACTTCTGACATGATTCAATTTTGGTTTGGAAAAATGGCCAGTTATATATAGAACTCGAATTGATTTGTGATTTGAGTAAAAAACCAATCTGGCCAACCTAACCCTTGTACTGAAGCCACAAAGGTGTATATTCCTTGAATACCATTGATTGAATTCTTTTTTCAGACTTACTGTATCTTAAAGTTTTCGTACAACGTGTTCCATAGATGGTCTTTCCCTTTCACTTGGAGCTGTGCATCCAACAGCAATGGACAACACATATCTAAATTCAGAGGAAACATAAGCCCTATTCGATCCACCATTCCACTTATGTTTGCGCCTTTTAGTATTGCATTTGTTGCCTGCATAATATATAGATTGTGAGTCTCTGCATTTCAGTTAGAATATAATCTTAAAATACTGACATTTCGAATTTATAGCGAATAAAACGAACTTTCTCAGCTAGAGATTTTACCTTCCTTCCGGTCAAAACTTGAAGTAGAATGACCACGGAATCGAAAACATCCTTGTCTATGATGGTTTGGAATTCAGTTGGATTGCAGATGAGGGTTTAGGGTTTAGGGTTTAGGGTTTAGCAGTGCGATAGTTTGGAGTCTAACAATATCCTGGCTTCAAGTTTCTCACTCAGAAATATGTTCGATAACACTTATAAATTATCGTTTTGAAAACTAAATAAAATACCAAAACTAATAAATAATTAGCTTTACATCTACATGAACCATTTGAGCCAAGGGATTGGAGTGTAGAAAACATAAACCTCGTGCAATTCTTACAGAAATCTGCAGTTTGACGTTCCCATGGCACGATTGGTGTCCTCCCATGACCTGCTGCATACAATTATGACTATGTACTAATACCTGCATAAAACGTACTTCGTCTCAGTTTGTATGAAACTCACTCTTTTTCATTTGTCGTATCAATTTGTCTTTTTTCGTTAACTTTGTTAGAGATGGAGTTAAATCTAGGGTAAATACTCACTTTGCTCTCATAATCGAACATTAAATATCACTTTGCTATCTGAAATGGATTTAGTTCAAATATTCAGTCACAACTACACATTTAGTTGCACCGTTGCTGCAATCCGTTAGTCAAGTTAGTGACAGTATCAATATTGTCACGTGTCGAATTCTGATTGGTTATTTAGTTATTTATAAAAAAAATTTAAAACTAAAATTTTTAAAAATAAAAAATTGAAGAAGAAGATGAACTGGATTTCATTGTTCATCTTTCTTCTCACTCTAATCTTCTCGTTCTCTCTCACTCACGCCATTGAAACTTCAAAATTTAGGAAAAACCTCAGAAATTCACACAACCTGAAGATGAGGCCAAGCCGGTTCCATCACCCAAGTTCTCCAGAAAAACCCAGAAGAAAAAAAACCGACTGTGGGGATTTCACCGTCGAGAAGGGTAAAAACTGAGATTTAACTCCAGCCGGTTTTTTTAACTCAATCCCATAGCACATCATTCGTTTTTCTCCCTACAGCTATGTCGAGAAAGGAAGAAGTTTGTTAAGCAGTTGCTTGATGGAAGGTGCTCGCTAGCATCAACACATTTTATGTATATTCAATCACTAAAGAATACAAGAACAACTCTTCGGAAATTTGTCGATCCTGGGGCCCCTGTTGAGTCATCCTTGTACACTTGCAGTAGTACAACACCAGAGCCTCTTGTTCACACTGAGAAGTCCCTTTCTCAATTCTCCTTTCCTTCTACATCTGTGTCACAACATATAGATGCGTTGCGCTGTCGGTGCATCTTTGCGGGTCAGTTGATGCCTGGTTGCCGTCGCCACTCGCACCCAAGAAAACACTCAGCACCACGACCGCCGCCAATGCAGCTGTGGAAATCTTCATGGTGGTTGCAAAGAATATGTGGAGTGCCGAAATGGGTTTGCTTCAGATATTTAGCAATTGCAAGTTAAGAGCTCTTGGTTTTGTTATTTTGGGTTGTGGTGAGTGATAACGCTCAAATTACGTATTAAATTAAACACGTAATTTGAGTATTATGCAATTTAAACCTTTTTTGTGTAGATTTAGTATTGGTAAATAGGGATCGTTCTTAACCAGAGAAATTAGAGAACATTAATAATATGTTAGTGAGAAAGAATAATGAATAATTAACGAATTAATGAATTAATGAATAAAAGAATAAATAATAAATGAATTAAAAATATATGAATTAAAGAATTAAAAAATTAAAAAATAAAGAATTAAATGGAGGGTTTATAAAAATTGTAATCATAAAATAAAGAAAACAAGTAAAAATAATTAAGAACTTAATTCTACTTCTACTTTAAGTTTTGTACAAATGAACTTTCTTCAAACATATATTTTTACCAACACTTTAACATTTTGCTCATATTGAACCAATCCTGAAATTCTACCTTCATCATCTAATTACATGCATACATTTTTCATATTATAAATGCACCAAACAACGGTCGTAAACACTTATAATACGATCCACCTTACGTTATTGATTTCAATGTGCGTCAAATATTTAAATCTCTTCAACCCTATTCTAAGTGCACCGAACAGCAGTCATAAACACTTAGCGTTAAATTGAAGGTTAAGCGCTAAAACATATGAAGTAAATGAAATTCAAAAAGTAAAACACATGGAGATTGTATTCACGTTTACAAATGTTAGAAAGAAAATATCAACACATATATTGAAATATAAATAAAACCAAAACAATAACAAGAATTTAAGAGAAGGGAGCCTCTTGTTCACACGAGAAATCCCTTTCTCAATTCTCATTTTCTTCTACATCTGTGTCACAACGCATAGATGCGCTGTCGGTGCATCTTCACGGGTCAGTTGATGCCTGGTTGTCGTCGCCACTCGCACCCAAGAAAACACTCAGCACCACGACGGCCACCAATGCGACTGTAGAAATCTTCATGGTGGTTGCAAATAATCTGTGGAGTGCCGAAATGGGTTTGCTTCAAATCTTTAGCAATTGCAAGTTAAGAGCTCTTGGTTTTGTTGTTTTGGGCTGTGGTGAGGCAAGCGGTTGACGGGCTGTCGCTTTCTGGGATTATGGGTAGACGGGTGATGTGGAGTTAAATGGCGTGCAAGTTTAGGGTCAATGGACGGTGGATGCTGCTGAGGTTTTTTGGGTTGGAACCTGCTTGGTTATATGTTTTTTTTTTAAGTACCGTTTGCATTTTCGTTTGTTTAGAACATGCCTTACCAAATTGCTATTTTAAGTACCGTTTGCATTTTCGATTGTTGCATGTTCTTATCTAACAATTCGAAACTTTGGATTTAGAAAGAAATTAAGTATATAAACTAAGTCAAACATGTAGTGGCCCAAAAACCGAAACTGATTCAGTTGACACTGTTTGCTGCATGACCAGAAGGCACACATGTTTGAGTGGATCCCAAGTCATGTTATAGGTTGTCTTTCATAATGAGGTCTGTTATATATGGTGGTGGTTACTTCCTGTTTAGCTGAATTTTTGAAATGTGTCATTTTGGCTGTGGTTACTTCAAGTATATTTATGGTTCCAAGAGCTCTCTAGCATCCCAGCTGTGTTGCTCAAATAATGCTTCTGTGATTTTTGTTTGTGTAATAAAGATTGATTCACTCAAAAGTGTATCCTGTCTTATCATATTATGCTTGAGTCTACAATTTTGGGTGTGTTTGAAATGCATTTTGTTTTTTATTTTCAATTTTCAATTTTTATGTTTGACACAAATGTCATATATAGCTCCTTTTGGGGATTGGCACTTGCAAATACAAATTTCTACTGTCTAGCTAATTGAATGCAACCATAACCTTCCAACTGCAATCAACTTCTCTAGGTTTAGTGTCCTCATTAAAATTCATATATACCAAGTGTTGCATCTCCAATCAAGTATATAAATTGAGCCAAACATGCAGTTGGCTTAAAAACCAAACCAATTTGAAGCAATTTGGTCAGTGACCAAGAGGATTTCACTTTGACATGATTCAGTTTGGCTTGGAAAAACGGCTAATTATAGAACACGATTTGACTTGCAATTTGAGCAAAGAAACCAATCTAACCTAACCTATGCCTGCCCCTGGCGTCATCCTTCGATCAGCTTGATTGGTACAAGATTTGTTTGCGAATGTTTGATGAAGAAACAAAGCTATATATTCCTTGAATAGCATTGATTGAATCCTTTTTCAGGCTCATTTTTGTGTGACTTCGAGTTTTCGTACAACGTGTTCCATAGATGGTCTTTCCCTTTCAATTGGAGCTGTGCATTTAACATCAATGGATAACACATTTAGGAATTCAGAGGAAACATAAGCCCCATTCAACCTTGGATCCACCATCCCACTTATGCTTGCTCCTTTTAGTATTCCACCCCTTGCCTGCCTAATATATAAATCGCGAGTTTCTGCATTTAACTTAAAATATAATTTTAAAATACTGGCATTTCGGATTTAGAGCAAATTAAACAAACCTCGTCAACCAGAGATTTTGCCTTCCGCCCCGGCCCTGTCAAAACTTCAAGCAGAATGACCCCGAAATCGAAACATCCTTCTTTATGATGGTCTGGAGTTCACTTGGCTTGCTGATGATGCAGTGTGATAATATGGAGTCAAATAATATTTTGGCTTCAAGTTTCTCACTCAGAAATATGATTGATAACTGAAAGCCAGCATCATGCAAATGATCATCAGACCTTATGGTTTTGAAAACCAAATAAATTACCAAAACTAATAAATCTCATTACCTTTACATCTCCATGAACCATTGAGCCAAGGGATTGGAGTGAAGGAAACATAAACCTCGAGCAATGCCTATAGAAATCTGCATTCGACGCTCCCATGGCAAGATTGGTGTCCTCCCATGGCCTGACGCATACAAATATGATTAATGATTATGTAATAATTACTGCATAATAGTAGGATCCAAATGCCTCCTAAAAATTGTCACTTTGTCTCAGTTAGTACCATTAAGCTCACTTGTTCTCATTTTGTTGGGTCTCGGTCTGTCATTTTTCCCTAGCTTTGTTACAAATTTTGTTAGATCCAACACATTTGCCTCCTGAAACTTACTTGAATTTCACTTTAGGGGGGAGAACGGTGGAGGGTGAGCTAATTTTGGTGGCCATTGGTCACATTTGTCTTGTCATGATTGTCAAATATAGTTTCAGAGGTAAAATTGGGTTAGATTTAACGGTAAAGTAAACAAAAAGAGACAGATTAAGACAGAATCAGAAAAAAACTAAGTTTCATAGTTCAAATTGAGATGATCAGTCTGAAATTGCATTCAGATAAATATACAAAAATTTAAATGGGAAAGATCAAAATTAAATATATTGTTATCTAGAAGCCAGCCTGCCAGGTTACCATTGACGCAATACTCATAAACTACAGACACATCTCCTGCATCACAATACCCCAAAGTGGTCACCAGATTACGATGCCGGAGTTTTGCTTTCCGGCATACCTCGTCGGCCGAAATTGGAAACTTGAAACCTCTGATCATGGACCCTCTTGATTGCAGTTCGCATTCCACTTGGCATTATCCCAGCGTACAATTCTCCTAAAATTAATGACATCAGTCTCCCCCATTCATATCCATATATATTTTAATGATTTGATAATTCATACATACCAAGTGTTGCCTCTCCAATCAAGTTTGAATCATCAAAGTGGTTAGTAGCTTTCATCACTTCATCTTGTGAGAATACATAGAGACCAGAGCGGTTAAAGAAACTCCTGGGCTCATCTTGCTCTACGATCTTCATCTTCGACGCTGTAACCGAAATATAATATAAACAGAGACGCTTCATTACATGATCTGATTTGTAGGCTAATTAATAAATAAGAGAATGCTCACCACTCACCCGGTAGGATTTCGATATCTTTCTCACTTGCATATTTTAGTTGCTTTCTGGTTATCTTATAAAGAATTGGAGTTATAATCACCAGCGCTGTTGCTACGATTACTATAGCTAGCAGTTTCTTGGACCCCAAGATATGAGCTTTTAGTGACAATATAATAGTCATGCTAGAAGAATTCGATGGCATAATATCATATGAAGTTATAGCTAAAAGAAATGACGATAAAATTTTTAGTCTTTACCTTTCTTTTGATTTTGTTGAGGAGCGATAGACCATGGAGATTCTGCAGAAACATGCAGAAGAACAAAATCATCAGTCTTCTGAAATGAATAAAATCAAAGCTACAGAAAAACTAAGACAGATTTAACAACCATTTCAGTTTCTATTCTATGTATCTTACCAATTTCATCCCACAAACAAGAAAAAGTTTCACGAACGAAATTTGGGACCGACTGAGCATCATTTGAGCTAGCAAGGGTAAGAAGAAGAGCTTGATCACACCTTTGTCAGTGTTACTCAAACCATTTTTTTCTTTTAATGCTTTCAACGATTGCCTATAAGAAACCACGCAATCGAAACAAGCTTCATCACTATGATCACTGCTGGATAATCCTTTAAAACTGGACCGTAACACGTTGAACATTTCAATGACGGAATCAACATTGTTGGATGAGCACAACAGATTTGGAGTTGAAGATGAGATGAAGTCTTGGAGCTCACAGTTTTTAATACTGGTCTTCTGGTGAAGGTTTTGGAACAAGTTGGTACAATTTCAAGCCCCCGAAAAATCAAGAAATATGGATCTCGAGTGAGTGGCTTTCATGGCGAGGGATTGGAGGAGTGATTGAAGGGCAGAGCTGCAACATGAGGAGACAGAAGATGCACGAGTCATGTCGAAACACGCACTTTGCGCTTCAAAAGGGAATTTGGTGAAATCCAATATGCAATTACTTGACTTGAACTTCTGGGGTTTGCCCAGAAGTTTTATGAAGATGATGAAGAGGAAAAATATAAGGGGTTTTGGCCATTTCATATGATTTGTGAGCTCTGCTTTTTTTTTCTCTAGGTATTTTATGTGATTAATTGAGTTTAAAATGATGGAGTAATTGGTATTTGGAGGCAATCAAGTTTCATAAATTATAAGTAGTAACACTAAATTATCAAAATCCAATATTGAATTATTTATTAGATGGAGCATCCCAATGTTATGGCCTAAAGATGAATAGTCCTTTGAGATCTAGACGAGTAATTGACTCGTCTCATAACAAAACAAGCCTTTGAGAATTGAGAATATCTAGCCGGCCAGATGGGACCAAATTTGCGTACCACGGTGACTTTGTGAATTCTCTTTTTCAATTAATTTGAGGTAATTGATCTCATATCCTAAGAGTTATTTGATGAATGCAAAACATGGAACTCCACTAGCTAGTGGCTAAAATTTTGAGGTCATCGTGACAATGTATGTTACTATATGTTTGTAGAAATCTAGGACATGACATTCTAGTGACCCATGTTGCCGTCCAGACCAGACGACCGCAAGAAAGAATGTAGTAGTGTGTTAGCGTGGATGACTCCATTATTCAGGGACATTGTGGTTTAATTATGTGAAACTCCATATTCTTGCTAAAGGTCAAGACAACAAAAGAGGAAATTTTGAATCCCTCGTGTTAGAAGAGGGCCCAAGTTCAACGATGGCTTAATGAGTCAGGTTACTGGCTTTCCACGTTCAATTTATAAGTTGAGAGAAGTTAGATTTTAAAATATGTTTAAAAAAATTTATGATATGACATTTATAGTAAATTAAGTTTGAAACGCAATAAGATAAATGAATAAAAATATCCAACTTAAACTTAGAACACCCAATTTTTTAATGGAATTAGCTTAAATGTGGAGTGGCAAGTGTGAATTAAATTGGTTTCATACTTTCATTGTAAGTGAAAGTGGAACTTTAACTATCGCACAATTCACGTTGGACAAGCTATGAACGTTTGGACAGATTTTTCACATTTGTAGTTGAAGTTTGAACACGTCAAACCAAAACAAAAAGAGATCCCAAAACAAAACAATGTTGATGCTCAACGTTCGTTTGATGTCTATGAATGAACTGTGCAGAAAATTAGTGGAAAAGTTATCTTTGGTATGAACATATTTTTACATTCAACCCTGTCCATAATTTTTGTGACGAATCAACATTTTAGCCGTTCATTTATGTTTCCTTTCATATTTTTCAGTCGACGAGGAGCAAAACGAGCCAAAACAACAAGTGGCTGTGGTGAGTTTGGGTTTGCAAAATCTATCCACACCACCCCTGGTGAGTTGGGTTTACAAAATCTATCCACACCACCCCACGCCACACCACACCACACCACACCACACCACATCACATTGGTGAGTGAGTGAGAGTCAGGCGGTCAGCGACAGGCTCGCAGCTTCCAACACAAACAAATCAGGCAGCCGCAGCTTCCAACACAAACAAATCACTAGGCAACCGGCACGAGTAGTCGGTGCCAAGTGCCAACCCTCCTCCCTTTTAAACCATTCCATAAAAACAAAAAGGCCTATCTTGTTCACATTCGTTATCGTCGGTGTCAAGCTCAAGCTTCGAAGAGAGTGGGGTCCTTGTGAATTGGGATTTCTGCAAATTCTGCTCAGAATGGCTTGTAGACTTGCAGATTCTATGTTCCTCTCCTCGGTAAGCTATGCGCTTTGCTTCTCAATCGAACCCAGTTGCTCTATTTTCCTCATTTTGCCCTTCGTATGGGAATTTGGACGGTGGATTTCGTTTTTGACTTAGCACTCTCTTTCTGGTTTGAGTTTTCAGGGACCCCATCAGAACCCAATTGGAAGCCAAAGAATTGGAGCCACCCATTATTCTTCAGGTGTAAATTTTGAGCCTTTCATCATTGATTGCCCCTTATTGTTCTCAACATCACTGGCACCTGACAATGCTTATCGTGATGTTCAGGAATTTGCTATTTGAAATTGGACGGCCCTCTCCAGAAGGAAAACAAACGTCGCCAATGTTTAAGTCGTAGAAATTGGAGGACAGTTGTACAAGCGGTGGCTGTTCCACTTGCACCAAATTCAAATTCTGCAGACGGTGCTGCTGAGTATAGAAAACAATTATCTGAAAGTTATGGTTTCAAAGAAATTGGGGAACCACTCCCAGATAATGTTACTCTCAAGGATGTCATTGAAACCCTCCCTAAAAAGGTATTGCCTTTTCATTCTCAGACCTTTTCATCCAATGCAGCTAATTTGGATTGCTTGAACTGAAACTGCTGCACCAAATTAGGGGTTTGGACATCTCAGATAACTAAATTTAGTTTTGACGCAAAAAGGAGTAAATTTAATAGTTTAATTCTGTATTTGAGAAGCTAGATACTGCATGATTGGAAATCTTTTTACGTTTCGTGACTGTACTGACCTATATTTGCTTTTGTAGTTTCATTGGAAGCTTCATCATTTTTACCTTTTTCTTACCTTTTCTTGCTTAGAATTCAGTTTGAGAAATATAAACGATCCAAAAGTAGCCTTTTTTCCTGTTGTTTTTCTTACCTTTTCTTGTTTATAATTCTGTTTGAGAAATGTAAACATTCCAAAAATTAACTTGTTTTTCCTGTTACTTTTCTTGTTTTAAGGTGTTTGAGATTGATAATGTGCAAGCGTGGAAGACAGTTCTTATATCTGCCACTTCCTATGCATTGGGGCTTTTCATGATTGCGAAAGCCCCGTGGTACCTACTTCCTCTGGCTTGGGCATGGACAGGGACTGCAGTTACTGGGGTGAGTTCAAAGCTCATCTCTTCATCTTATATTATTCTAGCAACTTTCTTCCTTTCCTTTCTCCTTTTAATATGGGATGTCTAACGCACTTTGATTTTTTCCTTCCCGGTTGTAAAGTTTTTTGTTATAGGCCATGATTGTGCGCACAAGTCATTCTCGAGGAACAAATTAGTCGAAGACATTGTTGGAACACTGGCCTTTTTGCCACTGGTATACCCATATGAACCATGGCGGTTTAAGCATGATCGACATCATGCAAAAACAAACATGTATGTGTGATTTCCACAAAGCATGATAGCCAATTTTTTATTAATATATTGTTTTGTTTGAATGTTTGATTAATGGCTTCTGTTTAGCACGTTATTTGTCAGGATATAGAACAAATAATTTGTATGGATGTAGGGAACTTTACCTTTGTGATGGGTGAGGCAACTATATTCAATTCACCATCTTCCAAAATGATACAGTGCGATACCAAAAATGGCTTTTGAAAAAAAAATACATAAGTAATTACTCTTGTTTTTAAAGAGCATCAGAATGAACGATTGTGTTAGAATTTTAAATGAAAGTAGTGTTTGAATTGTATGTGTAAATGTATGTACATAAAATTTCTATGAGCGAACAGTTTATGGATGTATTGGCATACAAAAAGACTGCATGAATGAAAGTGCCACTTATCTTACTGAATATATTATTGTCTTAGAGCAATTTGTTATTTTGTGAATTATACCAATATACCAAAAATGGCTTACTGAATATATTATTGTCTTAGAGCAATTTGTTATTTTGTGAATTATAGGCATACTATTTCTCACTTCAGTTATGTTTCTAACTCATAATTTCTCGGCTTTCTGTTTAATTATCTCTATAGGTTGGTTGAGGATACAGCTTGGTTGCCTGTTTCTAAAGAAGAGTTTGATTCATTTCCTATTTTTCGCAAGGCAATTATATATGGTTATGGTCCATTTCGGCCCTGGTTGTCAATAGCTCATTGGTATGTAATACTGTAATAAAAGTAAGAATCACTCTAGTTATGGTTTATGTCGTGGCCATTCTATCATTAATGTCGATCTTTGTCACGATTCTTAGTGTGTGAATATCCACTGGTGCCCTAATAGGTTGAAGATGCACTTCAATTTGAACAACTTCAGGCCAAATGAAGTCAAGAGGGTGAAGATAAGCTTGGCTTGTGTTTTTGCTTTTATGGGGATTGGATGGCCGTTAATTGTGTACAAGACAGGGATCTTGGGATGGGTAAAGTTTTGGTTGATGCCATTTTTGGGCTATCACTTTTGGGTAATACTACTCCCTGGTCTCTAATGCTTTATTTTGGTTGCAATACTTCAAATGTAGTGGTAAAAATAACTGATTCATTAATTTTAGAGCTTGCTATCAATTTTGTTTTTCAATTTTACTTGAATCTATAGATGAGTACATTCACAATGGTACATCATACGGCGCCTCATATACCATTCAAATCTGCGGAGGAGTGGAATGCTGCTCAGGCTCAACTTAATGGAACAGTTCATTGTGATTACCCTCCATGGTACTTTATCTTTGTGCTTTCTTTATCTTCCTCGTGTTATTTGGATCCTTACCTCCAACATGAATATAGTATATTTTTAAACTAGCATGACTAGTAGGCTGTCTAGTCAGCTTTATGGAAGAGCTTTTAAATTGAGTGTCTGAGAAGGCCCTTTTTTTTTTAATCTGAGTCTGAGAAGGCCCTTAGTGTAAGTAAATGCTTGTGCCTTGGGATTTCTCACTGATTCAGTATTTGCTGAACAGGATTGAGACCCTCTGCCATGATATCAATGTCCACATACCCCACCATATATCTCCGAGGATTCCAAGTTATAACCTACGAGCAGCTCACAAGGTTCTTCAAGAAAATTGGGGAAAGGTATATTTCAGGTTCTTCCAAGATTGTGATTAGTAGTGAACATCGTATAAAAATGAACTCCATTTTCTTGAGCTTTACCATTCAAGAGCATAAACAAACATGGTCTTAATGTAAACCCAAAGAGTTAAAGAAAAGTGACGGTCAACAAAGTCCTAAAGACATAAGAAAGAAAAAGTAGTTATTCTTATACATCTCCTCCCTTTCCATGTCACCAACAGTATCTGAACGAGGCCACGTGGAATTGGCGCTTGATGAAGACGATACTGACAGTATGCCATGTTTACGACAAGGAGGAGAATTACATTGCCTTTGACAAAATTGCCCCTGGAGAGTCTCATCCTATTACATTCCTTAAGAAAGTGATGCCAGATTATGCTTGATCAACTTGTTTGCCTTGTGGGGTTACATCTGCTTTGGCCCTTCTCCTTTTGGATCAAGATAAGTATGCTGCTATCCCATTTTCATACATGTTATTTCTTGTGTTCTCACATTCTTATTGGAAGTTTCTTTTTTTTTATTAAAAGAAATAGAAAATCAAAGTTGACAAAATCTATATTATCTTCAATCTACTGTAGTGTGTCCTTGCACTGAAATTGACAAGATGAAGCAAAAGCCACTGACTTCTGAATTAAACTAGATGATTTATAGCAACTGTTATGTTGGTTGGAGATAGTGTTGAGCTTTATTAAAAATGGCTGACTATGATTCTTCTTCTCAATAAACTAATTTGTGGAAATTAAACCGACAGATCTTGAACTTTACCTTAGTATATAATGCATATCTTAATACTTCGTTTGAATTCATGAATTAAGATACAACAACATGCACACACCACAAGAAAGAAAGTCAAATTGACTTAAGAATTATATATCCTTATGTAGCTAGGGTTTTAGCAAAGTGGGATTTGTTCCTACTTCACTCTCAGGCATCTAGAACTGAACTCTAGGGTTTGTCCAATTAGATAAGTACTTTGAAGGCTGAGCCGAAACATAAGCGTTGTGTTTGTTAAGCAGAGGAACAGGTCAAGTGTTCATAAAAATGCAAAAGCTAAAGGCAAGGTAGTGGGGGGCATGATGGTCGGTCGGACTACGTCATGGAGATTCTCCTTTCTTGTAAGAGTAGTTGCACGAATGATGGATGCTGATTGGACTACATGATCGAGGTTTTCCTTTCTTATGTGTGGTCATATAAGTAATGGAGTGCGGATAGAATCGCGGGATAGATGTGCTCCGTTCTTTTAGAGAATGGTCGTACATATGACGTGAAAGTATGTCTTGAGCCTGGAGTCACTTTCTCCTTAAACGAAGGCTGCACCTAACCACTTTGTGCAAAGGTTCATAAATCTTGCCAAAGACACAGCATCTGGAATCTTTACCAGAGTCTAAGATGCATCGAAACGTGCGCAGGACATCAACTTTGGCAAAGCATATGACAAGGAACAATTAAAAAAAATCAAACTCAAAATCTGGTTTAAACAAACACATAGGTTGTACTTGTTTGTATTTGGTAAAGCAAACACTTCGATTTTCTGTAGTGATCAGAGAGAGCCCTGTATAATCTTACGAACCCTAAAGTATCTCTTAGTTCCCTAAACTCTACATAAGACCTAATCCAAAAAAATGTTTCATCTATGTCAGAAATGAAAGCAAAACCCAACTGAAAATCAAACGATGATCAAATCATATAATCGGAGGAGGCTGAGTCTCCCAAATATCGAACACATTTTCCTCACTATGAAGTGCAAAAAGCCGATCCCCACCAATCGAAAAATCACAAATCGAACCTCCATAACTTCTTCGAAGCCGGGACGTAGGAACCCAATCCGGACCAGAAAACACTGAAATCGAGTCATTCATGGAGGAAAACAATTGTCCTTCATGCAATGCCAGTTTAGGGTAACAAGGCTCATCAGGCATCTTCCCTTTCATGAGCCTACTTCTTGAGCTCCATCTAACACTTCCACCAGAGCTCCGAATGTCGATAAACCCCAAATCATCATACTCATTCACTACACAGATTGAGTTGCTGTCTTCCATTGCAATCGCATCTCTAACCCGCTTCTCATCCACAGTCATAGGAGCTCCCATATCAGACCAAGACCACACCATCTTCTTCTCCCTAAAGTCCAACAAACTTATGTAACAATTGTCCTTCCTAGGAAACAACGTCGCAACCAACAAACAGTTGCTCCCATGTAACCATTGCAGCTTGTCGGCATCGCCAAGGGACCAACCAGGTGGCTCGTAGAAGAAATCAACTTGCTTTCCTGTCATTTGGTCCCAAACACCGACTCCATACTCATTGCTCCTCCCTTTACAGCTAGAGAAGATGTTAAAACCCGAGCCAAAACTCAAAGCCCCAGCCGTAAAGCTCTTTACTTGATTCTCATGACTCACTTGAAATTTGTGCCGGAGCTCCCCATTTGACGAGCTGAAAAGCCCCATGCCGCCGTCGCCGCGGCCGAGCCGCTCGCAAACGCTGACAACAATGTTTTCGGTGTCAATCCAACCAACGTCATTGACTCTCTGATAGTCGAGATTGATTGGCGGGTGCTCATCCAGCATCCAATCATACACGTGGACCATGCAGCCATGAGCGACGCAGCAGCCGCCATCAGGGCCAGCGCGGATTGCGGTGCCGTCCCCCGGAGCTTGGCCGGCGACGGTTCTAGAAAGCCACAGCCTGTTGCCGTCAAAGGGCCCCCATTTGGCTGATCGGACGTGGTCAAGAAGGCCGTAATACAAGGCCTCGCTGTAAAGAAGCTTTTCAGACATGTTGGCTGGGATGTAAAGCTCTCGGGTCCGCAGAAGATCAAGGAGCACGGCGAAGCAATCCGGGTTCCGGTCGATGAAGTACTCATCGGAGTTGTCGGATTGTAGGTTCCAATTCTCGTCAAACATTGCCCCGAAAATGGAATTGCGGCCGGCATTGGCGAGTGTTGTGGCGGTTGTGTCAAAGATTCTGCCTCCGACGTTGAATCTCACCCTGTCTGTCTGAATTCCCATGACTGAATTTCAGAAACCCAGATGGGATTTTGGAGCTAATTTGAAATTTTGATGAAAAACAAAATTAGAACAGAACAAAATTCAGGGTTGAGAGAGAAATGATCAGTAATCCGAAGCTAATTGATAAACTCGCGGAATTTGATCGGAGTGGTTTGAGACAGATGGGAGGCTCTCGTTGCCGCCGGCCATGAAACAGGACAACACCATGAAAGAAAAACAGGGGAATTTGATGGAGATGATGGACAATCAGATCTGGGTTTTGAAGAGACGAGGTTTGAAGAGATGGATTTTTAAGTTTGTAGGATTGGGTGAAGAGGAATTGATGACTTGGAGCGGTTGGAATTCAAAAAATTTTGAGTCTTTCTTTTCTGCCTCCCCGTCATTCCTACTTTGCTTTGTCCATGCTCTCTCTCTCTCTCTCTCTCTCTCTCTCTCTCTCTCTCTCTCTCTGGCTTTGGTCTGGACAGAGCTCAACTTTTCCATGAATTAAATACTCTGTGGTGGGGTCGACATTGGCTCTGGCTCATCCTTGATCTCATCCAATCATCATCAATATTGGTTGGAGCCATACTCATGGTGGAAGAAGAAACTTCCTTGCTGAATGAATAGTTTAAGGTTTTATCATTATGTCAGCTCCAACCCTAAGAAACGGTGTCTTTGGTGTGTTTTTAAATGTTCTCTTTATACGTAAGGATTTGAACAAGTTCGACCCAACCCACAAAAAGGTTTTGAACACGTCCATTCAAAAAAAAAAAAAACACACAAATGGAGATACTTTGAGGAGACATCGACTCTTGAATCGAAAATCAAATAGAGAAATTATATATATTGAATATTAAAATGCGGTTAATATTACGAAATTTTGATATAAATTTTTTTATCTGTAACTTCAAATTATTAGTCTTATTACGATTTTTATAATTTAAATTTTATGATCGTATTTATAAATAATCTTGATTTTATAAGGGGATATTTTTTGTTTTGATTTTCTCATGATTCATGACATATAAGCATCAAGAACTACAATTTCTAATTGCGGGCCATGGCCGGCACATCATGACCACTTTGGTCCTTTAAATAATCAATTCAACTAGGTTGAAACCATAATAAACCATCTCTTGTTTGCCTCGGCCATATCTAAAACTAGGGAGGGTGTCAATTTTTTTATACGATTTGATATACGATTCAAAATTCATATGAGATTTATCCAAATTAATCCGCATAAGTAAAATGTTGGGTTATTTTCGGGTTAATCGTTTATGACACGTTTAATAAATGGGTGGATTTTGGGTCAACATGTTAACTCGTATAATGACATATTAACTCGTTTAATAAATTGATAGATTTTGGTTTAACATGTTAATTCGTGTATTGACTTATATGTTAACCCATTTAATAAACGTTTGATTACTAACTTATATATCTACCTAAATACCTATTAAATCTTATCATTTAAATAAGTTAATCATGTTAAACAGGTTAAATATGTTAAATAGGTCACATGTTAATTGGATTTCGGAGTACGACCTATTTATTAAATAAGTTACACGGGTTACTTGTGTTATTAATAGGTCGGGTTCGGCTGTACATCCTTGTCACGATTATTAAACGGGTCGGGTTCAAATTGAGCATATTTGGGTAAAATAGAGTTAGTGACACGACACGAACCCAACACGACACGACTCATTATCAGCTCTAGCTAAAACCTTGGCTAAGGTGGAGGATATAATATCATAATTGATTTTTATGCTCTATTTTTCCTTAAATATTTTTTATTTAAATTTATTAATAGTTTAATTCACTTAATGGACTATTATAATAAATAAAAAATACATGAAGTAAACCTAAAAGTACGGAATTTAGCTTCTTAAAAAAAAACTCATACAAAAATGATGAAACATTAAATTTGTACACCTAACTTCTACTCCACGTTTCAAATTTTCAATATTCAATTTGAGTGGATTGTTTGTTATAAATTTCAAGATAAATTATAGAACAAAACATGCAAAGATGATTTGATTGATATTTTTTCGTTTATGAAGATTTATGATTGATAATCACTCAAGCTATCTTGGAGACTTAGGTATAGAAACATCCAATTTTAAGTTAGGATCTTTGATGGCATTATTAGTTTACTTAAACTTAAAGAGACTACTTGTTCATTGTTTGCTTTCAACTTAGTCTTTGCCTTCCTCTCGCTTCCACCATCAGCCTTACTTTTCAGGTGACACAAACCATTGTTTTACTTTTCTTCTACTTTTAGAGGTCCTGTGCTTAGTTAGAACTTGCATCAACACAAAAATGCTTCCCCTAATATTCCCAAGCATGTTTGAAATCATGGAAACAACATACATATAATCATTATAATGTTTATTGACTTTGAATTTCTCTAGAGTTAAATTTAGTTGAACCTGAGAATTTTTTTCTTTTCGATAGTTAAATAGTATCATTAAAAAAACACAACTATAAGTTTACAAGCAAGGACGGATCCTTTCCTTGGGCTATAGCCCCTCCCACCCAAGTTTAGGTCCTTTAGAGTTATAAATTTAATTTAATATAATTTAATTTTTTTTATCAAAACAACTCAATTTAATTAGCCTAATTCAATTTAAGTTTAAAAAAAAGATACATTAGCGTTTTTAAGCATAAATAAGTGCTTTTTTTTTTTCAAATTGTTGATATTGAATGTTTGATTTAATTAAGTAAAAGTGTTTTTTTAATGTATATTATTATAATGGCGAAATAGAATTAATTAGTTTTCTTGATTAGTTAGCTAGTAGACGAACTCGTAGCCTTCTTATTCTTAGTTTTTACTATTGTAGAAATTCATATAATAAATTGTGTTGATAAACTCTGCATATATGTATGATTATATAAATTTTTAATCATCATCAATAGGCTCGAGAAGTAAGGCTCATTACGTCCGCATAAAATTCAAGCATACCGTCAATTTTTTTTTAATAACAAATTAACATGACATTCATGTTAAAAAAAACTCAGGAGTCCCCCAAGGTGGGGACCCGAGGTAGCCATTTTAACAGGCTTCCCTCAAGTTGGAATTGAGGAATTAAATTTAGCCCATCTGACAAACGGGTTCAGGATCCGTCCCTGTTTACAAGGAATATACTCTATGAAAAAATAAGAACCACCTTAGGTACATTCACAAACCAACCTATAAACAAAGAGCTCAACAAGGCAAAACATTTTATTTCAAAGCTTACTCTCTCTCTAAAATTATTTTTCCCCCCTTCTCTCTAAAAACCTCTTACTTAACCGGGCCTAGTTATGGGGTGGAGGTTTTTTGTAACGACCCATCCCAAATCAAATTCTTGGGATTAATTTAGAATTAATTATGGATTAGTAAGGCTAATCGGAGATTAGTCGAGGATTATCAAATGTTTAGGGCGAAATTACGATTTTGCCCCTAGAAGAGAGCAAAAAGTTGACTTTTGAACTGGGAGGTCCAATGCCCATGGACCGAGGACCGTTACGTAGATCGAGTCGATACGAGTCCGTAGACAAGCGACACGTCGAAATCGGATGTTCGACAGGAAAGTTACGGATCACGGAAGTTCCGAGGCACTATTGCACGTTTTACGAGACGAGTTGACTTTTGTCACTCATCTATTGCTTATCACCCCACATTCATGCATCATCCATCCTCATCTGTTCCATTCAAACCAAACCTGAAACCCACGTACAACCCACCCTAAAACTCAAACCCACATTCCCCAAACCTCATCATCTGTGTTGGGTGTGTGAAGGGAAAATAGAAAGTGATGTGTGACGATGAAGAAGGATCTGACGGCGTCGACCGTCGTGGACGGTGGCTGGAGAACCCGAAAACGGTAAGTTTTGGTTCAAATTCGAAGGTCGGTTTTTAGGGGTTGTTGATTGGTTCTAATGATTGGGAATGGTTTCTGGTGATCCTAGGAGATGATGGGGATTGAAATCGTGGCTGGTGGTGGTCTGTGGTGGTCGGAAACTGAGTACGGGTTTGGCATTGAAGGTACGAATCTAGACCTTGTTTCGTGTTTTTAAATCCATAAAGCATCTAGTTAGGTCCAGACGAAGGTGCAGGAAGAAACCACGTCGAGAATGGTGGTCGGAGTTGGGAGAACCGGCCAGGTCTGTTCATCGGTTTGGTCAAACCGGAAAACCCGGAAAAATGACGAGACCCGCCCCGTTTTCCCCCTAGGGACCATTGGGAAGGCCTGCTCCCATCTGACAATTAATCTAAAGTACCACAAATACCCTTTCGAGGGTTTTATTACACAAATACCCCTACTGGGGGTTCTAGATACACACCGGTGTGTTTCATATTACAACATGTCAGATAAGGGAAATGAGCATTATGTTCGTACTAATACAAATAAAGACAACACCTACCCCTCAGGGTGGTCCAAACGCAACAGTGATACTTATGCCTCGGCCCCGGAGTTGATGCCCTCCTCGGTTTCCTCTCCTGAAGGGTCAAGAAAACATTCAAAGTGTGAGTGGACAAAAAATAAAGCGGTTATAAATTAATTTGAACATATATATAATTTTGACCCTTCATTTCTGTAAACATACATGCATCCAGTAGAAAACATAGGAATACGATTAATCATAAAAACATGTAACATTTCTATACATATACGTATATCTATACAAAAACACATCTAGGCACGTATAACATCAATTCAATTATAGCTATGTATCCACAATCCCTTCCTCGGCATCGAAGGAAAGTTCGACGCCTACTCGGGGCACACAGCCCCTAGGGAACACATCCTCGATAATGGTCACGATTCGTATCTAAAGGTATGCACACCACTCGGGGTCTCACTTCGAGTCTACTCCCAGGAATTCTTCGTCTGGGAGGCTCTGTCTCTGAACCTAGTCTGAGCTCTCTCTCTCTCTCGGATCTAGTTCGAGTATCTCTCCGGAATCTGGTCCGGAACCACAACACAATCTCCCACTCCTGGAACGGGTTCCCAATGGGGATACCCATTCTGGTCAGTGGATCGTGACCTTCCAGGTTGACGTCTGGAGGAGACCAATCCGCAATCTGGAAGGGTATATACATATACGTATGAAAACCTTTGCAAAAATCATCTTTTCAAATCATGTCAAACCTTTTCCCAGAATTCTTTACAAACCTAGTCTTTAGGTTAAAGGTCTCAAACCATCAATACTAACCATGGTTCACAATTCATTTGAAATACAGTTGACTCTCTCTCAAATCTGAGTCAACGCTTGTCAAATGGGTCTCAAGCCCGATACGACAATTTTCACGTAAATCCATGCATTTCTCGAAATCCGTCATCCAATTCTCAAATCCCAACATCATAAAACAATTTAGAAAACAAGTAAAACAGTTATGCATGTATTCAGTTATAAAATCAACGGTCCACTCACAGCTAGTCCTCGTTGCGCTAACGAACCATTTACACCTGTCCTGAAGCTAACTACAACGTCCGAACTTGCCCAAACATACTTAAGGGTCACTAATTAACCCTATTAGGTCTAGCATCCAAACTTAGAACGAAATCGGCCTGAGAACGCGCTCCGAACACACTTTTCGAGGCTAATTTCCTCAATTTGACCAACTTAACGATCTCTGATCGACACGAAACCACCGCCATTGGATTCGTACCGTTGAAACCTTAAAAATGGTACCGGCCCCATAATAAGTACTGTTAACATGCGCCCCCACGTGCCTGGTCAACGTTGCTACAGTAACGCTGACGTCAGCATGACGTCATCCTCTGACATGTGTCAAACGACACGTGTCAGTCCCTAATTGGTCCCTATTATAACATCTCTGATAAGATGACGTCATCATGCTGTCAGAATAGTGTTAGAATGATGACATCATCATCTCTGTCATTCGGTGGACTCCTACCGAAGACCCAGACCACTGTTCGGTTGACCTGTACCAAAGACCTGCGGCGCTGCTCGGTTGGATCCTACCGAAGAACCAGTGGAGGAGCCGCCGTGACCCACGGCCTTGGCCCGCTCAGAAGACTCATTCCCCGCCACCATTTTCAACTCAGTTTGGTCCTAACAACTCGTCTAAGCCTACTCTAGAGGTCTGTAAACCTCAAAACTCAAAGAAAGATCGAAATCGTTACCTCTAGCTCGAAGAATGTCGACCTTGTTTCTCGGCTTCCTACTCCGTAGCGTCAGGCGGTTTTGTCTTCGAACCAGTCCATCGTGAGGTCCAGTCAAGCGTCCAAATCCCTCATTGATCCTAGCTGGGTTTCCTGGTCAGGTTTAGTCGAGTGGTTCGGCTGGTTTTTCGGCCCAAGTTCCTCCGTCCATCGCAGTTGGGTGGTCGCCTGGGTTAATAGACGGCGGAGAGGGATGATGGTGAGGACGATGATGATGTTTAGTGAAGATGAAGGATCGATCTGGGCTGAGAGAAATCGATGGGAAAAGAAGATGGGTGTAGTTTGTATGGAAATGGGTTTCACGGCAAAGAGAGACAATTGAGGTTTGATTCATGCACCCAATTATTTGGGCTTTTGGGCCAGTTAGATGAGTGACATTTGTCACTCATCTGATTGGTTCAAGAGTCCAGCTTTGACTAACCAATTCAATCCACTCGTCCGATTCTCAAAAAATGCAATAGTAATTTATAACATCTGTGACCCGTAACTCCCGCTCCGGGTCTCCAAATCCGGCATGCCGCCTGTCTACGAATTCAGGGCGACCCGATCTACGAAATGGTCAAAGGTTCAAAGTCGTGCGACGCTTCGGGTCAAAAGTCAACATTTTTCCTTGACCAGGGGCGAATGGTCATTTTACATGTAATTTCCATTTAATTAAAATAATAATAAAATCCGGGTCGTTACAAAAAAACCCTGTTCACGTGAGGTTGAAGACGACCCTGTGCTTGGCGCGTGGGTTTCAAGCGCAGTCGCTTGCAACGGCGCGTGGGGCAGAGTTGGTAGTCATGATCAACATGTGTTTTCATTTTTTCGATGTAACGAACATTTTAGTACACAAGTATTCGAGTCGATCGAACACCGTTTTGGAGTAGTTTTGAGTGTTCGAAGGTTTAGGGTTTATTTTAAATACATTTAAAAATCCCGAAAAATTGGGGGATTCAATGTTAGCCTATTTGAAGTAGTTAGTGACCTTCGAGTATGATTTGGACAGGTCTAGAAGTTTTGGAGATGGTGATATAGCCTCGGAAAGCTTATGACACGCGTATCGAGGCGACAACTAGGACGGTCTGTGAGTGGACATTGATTCCTAAATTGATGCATGCATAACTGTTTTATATGTTTTATATCAATGATTTGAGATGCCTTGAGTGCCTATGATTGTGATATTTATGATTTACGTATTTGCACGTATTTTGAAATTTATAGTTTTATACTGTGCTTATATGTGCTGGTATTTCTATGATGATTTGATATAATGGTTTTGGATTTGGAGATATGGAATCGGGCATAAGACCCATTTGGTTTGGAAACTATCGGACTTGAAATCCATTTGATTTAATGAGATATCGGGCTAGAGGCCCATTCGGTTTACATGATCGGGCTTGAGGCCTAGTTGGTTATGATATCGGGTTTGAGGCCCAATTGGTTTATGATATCGGGCACAAGTCTCGCAGTGGTTTATAAATGTGATTTCGGGTTCGGAGACCCTAAAATGGAATTTGAATTTGAGAAATCGGATTTTGTGGATTTACGATGGTTTTATGGAAACCCGGGCATAGCCCTTTGAACAGTTTTGAGATGAATTATGAAATGGTTTTCCATATACCATCCTCATGAGTGGTTTCCCTCCAAACGTCCCGTAGTATCTTGGAGTAGTCACGGAGTATTGTCTGCGAGGGGTCATTACACGGGGCGACCGGCCCGTATAATGACTCAGGAGCAGGATTGTTAGAGGTTAAAACCTCCCCCTAGGGAGGGTCATTGATTTGCGGGTTATTGACCTGAGTGGACCCTATGGAGACTTGGGATTGAGACCTCGGGTAGCACGCGTAGCTTTTGAACCATGACGATATTGATTGTGACATTTAGGATGTTAGGTGTCAGGGATGCCGAGGATTAGTTTTGGGTTGAGTTCCCATATGGTTTGATTGGTTTTGGGGCTAAGTTCCCACATGATCGGTTTTGGGCTGAGTTCCCATATACTTGATTTTGGGCTGAGTTCCCACATGATTGGTTTTGGACTGAGTTCCCATATATTTTAGTTTACAGTTTTGGGCTAAGGCCCTAATGATTTGATTAATGATAAATTGTTTGATTACTGGTTTTCGAATGCATGCATATTTTTTAGTGAAAGGTATAAATGTCTTTTTGTGAAATGTGTTTTTATTAAATTATTTATTTCGTCCACTCACAGCTTTTAATGATTTTTAATGCCCTTCAGGTTGATCTCGAATGCGAGCTGTAGTACAGACCGAGACATCACACTCCTCCACTGATCCTGGCGCACTCTGAAAGCCCCAAATCGGCATAGGTTTTAGGTTATCCTTTGTCTGGCTCTTCGTGTCACACATGGGTTAGACGGGAGCATGACACATCCCTTGTTAATCCCGAGGGGAATTGGGATGGGTCGTGTCACTTTTCCTTAGATCTTCACCTCTTGGTGTTGGAACTGAGCAAAAATGTTGCTCCTCTCAGACCCTTACCCTCCTCATTTCCCTCTGCTCTGCCTCCCTGAATCTTTTTTCTTGATGGTCTCTTTATTTTTCCCTACTGTTGGTGTCAGGGGCTTTTTTTCCCTCTTTATGTGGTGACTGGCGGCCGCTACTGGCTCGACGTGGCATTAGGCTCCTACCGTGATAGGCTTCGCCCCTCCCTCTACAACTATCGTCTTGCTTTGTTGCAGTGTTGTTGGTCTTGCCTCATCTCTTTCCCTGGTGAGAGGCAGCGCTACCTGCTCGAATCTACTGTGGTGATGGGTGCCTCATTCGACGGGCTCGGTGGCTCGGACTCTGTAAGGACTGCAAGGTGGATTATAATGATTTTATGGCGATTGGGAGCGGTGTTCTTGGCTTGGGTAGCCTTTCGTTTGTTTTAAGTTTTGTTGTTTCATTTAAGTTTATTTGGGTGCCTTCCCTAAATAGTCTCCTCTTTGTGGGTGTTATTTTTCCCTTAATGGGTGTAACCTCCCTCTGTAGGTGTAGTTTGAGTAGGAATCTTGGCAGTTTGTTGTGGGGGAGATTTCGTGGACAAATTCCTTTCCCAATTACGGCTTTCCTCATCAAGTTGAAACTCCTATTAGATATAGTCGACTGGTGTTGACTTTGTTTGAGTTTAGGCTTAGACTAGTTAATATTTGTGCAGTCGAATCTATTTGGTTTGTGAAAGATCCTTCCTTCAAATAAGTTTATTCTCACCCAAAATTGTAATAGTTTTTAGTTGTTGAATGAACTACGGATTCTTTATTTTTTATTTTTTAAACGAAAATATAAAACCATCATCAACACTGTGATCGTCTTCACAACAGCTGGTGACACGACCCATCCCAATCCCCCCGGGATTACCATGGAATGTGACGTGCTCCCGTCTGACAAGAGGCGCCAGACAAGGGATAATCGATTGCCATTGCCCAAACGGGCTTCCAGAGTGCGTAAGGATCGATGGAGGAGGTGTACGATGCTCAAGTCTCTGCTGCAGTCGTATCCGGAATCAACCTGAAGGGCATTAAAAACCAAAAGCTGTGAGTGGACGAAAATAAACAAGTCTGCTTAAAACATTTATAAGACATTTATGCCCCTCAGTAAAATCATATGCATGCACCAAAACCAATAATCCCATATTTATTTAGAAATAACCATTAGGGCCTTAGCCCGGAAACCAAAGCATATTTTCAATTTCCAAAAGTAAATCCAAGAGTTATTTCATCAATCAAGTAATATTCATTTATTATTTTTCCATCTCCGGCATCCCCGATGCCTAGCGTCCTAGACGCTTGACGTTCCAGACGTCATATCTCACGGTATTAAGCAACGCGTGCTGCCCGGGGTCTCACCGGGTCCATATCTCTGACATCCCCGATGTCTGACGTCCATGACGTCTAGCAATCCTGCTCCTGGATCACTATACGGTCCGGTAGCTCCGTACAATGAGCCCTCGCAGGCAATGCACCGTGACTTCTCCAGTGTCCCCGACACTTGGAGGAGACCAGGATATAAATATCCTCATATCGAGATGGTTTTATGGAACACATTTTATTATTCATTTCCAAAATATCACAAGGGCCCTGCCCCGAATTTCCATAAAACCGTCATAAGTCCAAATAGTTGAATCAAATCCGAAATAGTTCATTCAATTCCATTTTAGGGTCCCCGACCCGAAATCACATATACAAGTCAACTGGGCTCCTGGCCCGATTCATAAGTTAACTGGGCCCCTGGCCCGATTTCATAATTCAATTGGGCCCCTGGCCCGATTCAACAAATTAACTGGGCCCCTGGCCCGATTTCACATTATCAAATCCGTGACCGTTTCATGAAATCATATCCATCCATATTTATGGAAATCAGTGCAAATCCAGAAAACCTCGATTCACGTGCAAACACGTAAATCGCCTCGAAAAGCGTGAAAACATATAAATTCACTGATATCCAAAATAAATCATATAATCCCAATTATAACAATCATGAAACAGTTATGCATGCATCGAATTTATAAAACCAATGTCCACTCACAGACCGTTTAACCGAGCGCCTCGATACGCGTGCCATAGGCCCTCCCGGGCCACCTCACTATCACCGGGACTCCCAATCCTGTTCAAATCAATTTAGAGGATCACTAACCTCATCATTAACATCCTATTCAAGTCCCGTAATTTTCCCGAATTTTTAAGTATTTTTAAATTGGATTTAAAACCTTCGGACATCCCGAACAATACCGAGACGGTGTCCGATCGACACGAAACCAATCCCAAAATGTTCGTTACAAAGTATAGGATAAAAGTCATGTTGACCTCACCTCGAGATTCGTGCCCACGCGCCGTCACGCGCCGCCGTGAGTGGCTGCGCGTGAAAGCCACGCGCCTGCTACAGTGCTCCTTCTTCACCCGAATGACTGGTAAACGGGTCAGATTACCCGCGATAGGATCCGTTTCAAACACCCTCAATTCGATATCAATTCCATCCGTCCTTGATCCTACAACAATCACCAATCCACCAATTTCAGTTCTGTGTCCATGATTAGCATCAACCGTCGATCAATCTTGTCGACAACCCGTGATCACCCAAAACGGGTCGATCACCAGAGCTCCTCCAATCCTTAACCAAAATCAAATTAACTTCACAGGAAGTTAATAAGGACTACAACGAACTAATTAGAATAATTAATTTAACTCGACAATACCTCAATCGTCACAACTCAAGCTCGAGTTTTCCGGCCGTCCACCATGTCCGTTCACGGCCCTAGGAGCTCCCAAGCTTGCCCCATTTGATCTGGTTCGACTCGTTGAAGTTCCAGGAAGCTCAATCACTCATCAATTAGGCTTGGGCTGGCCTGAAACTGGAAATTCGAATTTGAATTCCCCAGAACCCAGTTTCGGGTTTTTGAACCTTCCTCTACCATTTCCACTCCATTTTTCCATCTCTCAATCTCAGTGAACTGCCCTCGACACACTCTTCATTCTTTTAATTCAATTTAGCCGTTAAAGGCGTCCAAAAGTGCCACACTGGCCACTGCGAAATGTCCCCTGCACTGACCCGAAAAACAAAAGAAAACCCAGGGTCCATGTTGTGCAATCGATGCCAACACAACCCCATGTGCAATTCAACCTCAAACTGGCCCAATTCAGTCAAATAATTCATAAACAAATCAAGGGATCGATCGCACAAAGCATCCACCTCACGGCTAAATCAATGGAACAGTGTCCCGTGAAGAAAATTACAATTCTGCCCTTGTGCAGAAAATTACCAAAATGCCCCTCACGCATCCTGACCCGTAACTCGGTCATACGGACTCCGATTGATGCGTGCCGCCTGTCTACGAACTCAGGGCATCGAGACCTTCCTAACGGTCCTCGGTCCTCGGCCATCGGGCATCCCGATCAAAAAGTCAACATTTCCCCCTTATATCGTCCAAATTACGAAAACGCCCCTGGACTTCCGTACATCATAACTTTCACCACGAACGTCGGAATCGAACGTGCCACCTGTCTATGAACTCGTGACGTCCCGAACTACGTCACGGTCATCGGTCAAAGTCCATTTGACCATCCGAATTAAAAGTCAACGTTTTGCCCACACCCAGGGGCAAAACGGTCATTTTGCACAATTCGTCCGAAATCGCCCAACTAATCCCAGATTAGTAAATCACAATTAAATATTATTGAATCCCGATATTCGGGACGGGTCGTTACAACCTTCCCTCCTTAAAGAATTTCGTCCTCGAAATTACCAATAACCTTATTCCACAACCACCTCGTGGAAACAATTCGACCACACATCTGTGTACACTTGTACACCCACATACTGGGACAACACCAGTCTCGTTTGTACCCAGACATACCACCTCAGTCATACGTCATAATAGCAACAACACTCGACCACCTCGAGTGGAAATGATCACCTGATCCGCGATAAAATCGCCTAACCATTTAGCTGACTCCTTCAGCTAGATGGTTCCTTCCCATTGCCAATAAATCCTTACATTTGCTCCCGCCGGGAGTCACCAAATCTCATTTGTTAGTCCATGCTGACACCACTAGTCAAACTGTCATCACAAAACTTTACCACCCTGATAAAGCCCCAACCATCTGTCTATCCGTGACAACACCACGTACTACATCACTCTCGATGTAGCGCAAGATCAACCACATGATCTCAATTCGCAGGGCAAGCCCATCCTGCGACATAAATAAATCTCAATGTCCATAATCGCCGACTCCCTCAGCGAACCAAAACGCTGGAAAATATGACGGCGTAGTAGCATCACGCAAGGCTACTCGTGGTTACTCTGACCACCAACTCACTCATGCTGAGTGTACGTATACCGCCAACTTACTCAATCAAGTGGTGTAACTGGAACACATTGAATACCAGCCCAGCAGTGACACACATCTCAGTACTAGGGTTCCATAAGCCAACCATGGCTAAGAGCACCTGCTCATACAATCACTGAACCCTGACAAAATCACACTGCCCAGCGCACAGTATCCAATGTCCAGTCCACAATATAGCCAAACAAATGATATCAGAACCAATCCGATTACCAACACATTAGTTACACACCACTGGTACATCCCATGTACCGCCATTAGGCACCACTCAGCCTAACCAGTATCAATCCTCGTACAACGTACCCTGTACGTACCTCAATCCATCAATCTGACTATAGCCACCCAGGTTATAGCCAAACACGTTCTAGTAATGGAGCACATTTGCTCAAACCAACATGAGACAAAACGAACTCCACCCGTCATCTAGTTCCAATTCCGAATCCGATTCCGCAATTTCGTAAGAAATTCCGAATCCAAACCCAAACATCACATATTTAATCCATTTCCAAATCCGAATCCGAAATCATTATTCCGTAAGCTAGCATTGGAATAACCATTCCGTACCCAAATCCAGTAATCCATTTTCGAGCTTCGCAATCGAATCCTGAATCGTCACCCAGAAATTCGATTCCAAAACCCAAAATCTCGTTTACGTCCACCAAGACGTAACAAAACCGAACCTATCGGTTGCCTCTCCAAAACACTCGATTGACTTCATAGGGAAGCCAATCCCAATATCCACACGTCAAAGGTTGACAAAATCTGACCACATCGGAAACCTACTCAACCAAGTCACAAACCATATGGACTTCACTCCGAAAAGAAGTTCAGTCCCGTCATTTACGACTCACATACCAAGGTAAGAGTGATAAACTCTCCACCCATCTGGATCATCACGACCACAACCCAGATCCATCGCTACGTCACTCGACAAGTAATATCGCGATCCTAGATCGTCACATCGACCAAAGTCGACAACATCGCAAATCAGATCCACCTAGGATCCACACATGCTCACATAGCTAACAGTCCATCCGAAAGCTGATCGTGGGGTCTTACACCCTCAATTGAATCCTTCGCCAAGTTCCCCTTGGTGGAAAGATGACCACGCATATCGCCACTAAATCCAAAACCATACACAACTGCTTGTGTCCAATGACCCAAGGCCAAACCTGGGTCCACCTACCAATACACGCTCAACGTACTGGTGGCAACAATCATCATCTGCCACGGCAGAAAATATGAAGTCAACCCTAATGACTTCGGAATACCAATCACTGATGCGGAAACGAGCACCCCTCTCGTCTCCCAATCACAACTCTCCCCGAAACGGGAGTTCCAACCATGTTGGAAACAGACATGCTCCCAATGAGATGTCAAGTCCAACCACTGGACTGCCCATGTCCATACCTCACTTAGACCACCACGTGTCCAAAATCAATTCATTACTCGGACCTCACGTCCGTCAATAATCATGTATGCACACATCCCGATTCCGAACGGGATATCCACAACACTGCCTGGATGTGCATACCATACTGCCTTCGTCTCACATCTCGACCTTAACAGGTTCAATCCTCAGGTTCCAAGTGATTCACAATCACAAAATCCCACATCACCACCACGAATGGTTTCCCCGACTTTTCAAATTTCAATAATTTCCTTGTACTCTCAGGGGATATAAGCAGTACACAAACTTACCAATCTCGGAGTTGACCACAACTCCCCAAATCCACCAACTCGCATGACATAGGGAACATCGTCCCTAGATTCCCCAAGTTTCAATCATACCATTTTATCCGTTCATCACTTGTCGTCATATATCTGTTGGGACTTATCCCAACACGACACAACCTCCACTGGATCCCATCCAGTCCAAGACTCAACCACCACTGAGTCGCAGATACCAATCATCTGTCCATCATGACAGAGTCACACCCCAAATGGTGGCTCCTCGTCATCACAATCACCGACACCGGTACCAGCACCAGTGCTAGTACCAGCACCACGCACCATCATCAATACCAGTATCAGCACACAGGCATCCATACTAGTATTGGCATATAGGTATCACCATACCAACATCCAAACATAGCACACGAACACCCATGCTAGCACACGAACATCCATGCTAGCACACTGTGTGCAAAGTTGTTACCCTGGATCTCCATTCATTACGAACGACGATCCCGTAACACCACTCGTACCCCACGACTATGGGTACCTCCAATTTGACCACTGGCACATCAGGATAATGGACGTTCCCTGAACATCCCCAAGTATGAAAGCCACACTAAATACCCTCGATAGCCAGTCATCTCGACACAACTGTCGACCAACAGTCATCGTTGTCAAGATCCGTAACCACACCTCACACTCATATTCGATCCAACACGGGATTCCATATTTTATCTCGTAACCGCATCCGTGGATCAAATCCCATAATCCAGACTAGACTCACTAGAGTCATCCACATGGTCATCCATGACCTCAGCCGCTCGTCGCAGCACAAGTTCTCACTTAAGGTTCACCTTTCGGTCCATCAATTATAAATTAGGGTTCCAAAATCACACCCTAGGGTTCCACCGAACCCAACTGCCTTTTGCAGTAAAATCCACAACCTGACCGACCCCGCAGTCCTGACATCGCATAGACGTCAAGTCCAATCCAATCGTCAACGCAATGTGGGTTCCATCGTGGGGTCCACCACGAAGGTCATCGGCTAACTCCGATGCACCAACACCCTGCACACTAGCCAACGCTACCAGGGTCCAAAACATAGACCAATACTCAACCGAGTTTCACATTTCCAATCAAATGAGGTTCCCTGAACCTAGCTGTGCCCAGTGGCACAACAATTCATCATCTCATGACCGAACCGACGGTCCCACATTACCAGTTAATCGTATACAAGCCCACCTGGGTTGAATCGCAACAATGCACGGCGTATCGGGCCAAACACACCCAATCTACCAAAACTATCTATTAGGTTGACAACGGAACTGCAGCCCAAAGAGACATCACACCCTCGTCCTTCGCGCACAAAAGAGCAAAACCTGCTCTGATACCACTTGACACGACCCATCCCAATCCCCCCGGGATTACCATGGAATGTGACGTGCTCCCGTCTGACAAGAGGCGCCAGACAAGGGATAATCGATTGCCATTGCCCAAACGGGCTTCCAGAGTGCGTAAGGATCGATGGAGGAGGTGTACGATGCTCAAGTCTCTGCTGCAGTCGTATCCGGAATCAACCTGAAGGGCATTAAAAACCAAAAGCTGTGAGTGGACGAAAATAAACAAGTCTGCTTAAAACATTTATAAGACATTTATGCCCCTCAGTAAAATCATATGCATGCACCAAAACCAATAATCCCATATTTATTTAGAAATAACCATTAGGGCCTTAGCCCGGAAACCAAAGCATATTTTCAATTTCCAAAAGTAAATCCAAGAGTTATTTCATCAATCAAGTAATATTCATTTATTATTTTTCCATCTCCGGCATCCCCGATGCCTAGCGTCCTAGACGCTTGACGTTCCAGACGTCATATCTCACGGTATTAAGCAACGCGTGCTGCCCGGGGTCTCACCGGGTCCATATCTCTGACATCCCCGATGTCTGACGTCCATGACGTCTAGCAATCCTGCTCCTGGATCACTATACGGTCCGGTAGCTCCGTACAATGAGCCCTCGCAGGCAATGCACCGTGACTTCTCCAGTGTCCCCGACACTTGGAGGAGACCAGGATATAAATATCCTCATATCGAGATGGTTTTATGGAACACATTTTATTATTCATTTCCAAAATATCACAAGGGCCCTGCCCCGAATTTCCATAAAACCGTCATAAGTCCAAATAGTTGAATCAAATCCGAAATAGTTCATTCAATTCCATTTTAGGGTCCCCGACCCGAAATCACATATACAAGTCAACTGGGCTCCTGGCCCGATTCATAAGTTAACTGGGCCCCTGGCCCGATTTCATAATTCAATTGGGCCCCTGGCCCGATTCAACAAATTAACTGGGCCCCTGGCCCGATTTCACATTATCAAATCCGTGACCGTTTCATGAAATCATATCCATCCATATTTATGGAAATCAGTGCAAATCCAGAAAACCTCGATTCACGTGCAAACACGTAAATCGCCTCGAAAAGCGTGAAAACATATAAATTCACTGATATCCAAAATAAATCATATAATCCCAATTATAACAATCATGAAACAGTTATGCATGCATCGAATTTATAAAACCAATGTCCACTCACAGACCGTTTAACCGAGCGCCTCGATACGCGTGCCATAGGCCCTCCCGGGCCACCTCACTATCACCGGGACTCCCAATCCTGTTCAAATCAATTTAGAGGATCACTAACCTCATCATTAACATCCTATTCAAGTCCCGTAATTTTCCCGAATTTTTAAGTATTTTTAAATTGGATTTAAAACCTTCGGACATCCCGAACAATACCGAGACGGTGTCCGATCGACACGAAACCAATCCCAAAATGTTCGTTACAAAGTATAGGATAAAAGTCATGTTGACCTCACCTCGAGATTCGTGCCCACGCGCCGTCACGCGCCGCCGTGAGTGGCTGCGCGTGAAAGCCACGCGCCTGCTACAGTGCTCCTTCTTCACCCGAATGACTGGTAAACGGGTCAGATTACCCGCGATAGGATCCGTTTCAAACACCCTCAATTCGATATCAATTCCATCCGTCCTTGATCCTACAACAATCACCAATCCACCAATTTCAGTTCTGTGTCCATGATTAGCATCAACCGTCGATCAATCTTGTCGACAACCCGTGATCACCCAAAACGGGTCGATCACCAGAGCTCCTCCAATCCTTAACCAAAATCAAATTAACTTCACAGGAAGTTAATAAGGACTACAACGAACTAATTAGAATAATTAATTTAACTCGACAATACCTCAATCGTCACAACTCAAGCTCGAGTTTTCCGGCCGTCCACCATGTCCGTTCACGGCCCTAGGAGCTCCCAAGCTTGCCCCATTTGATCTGGTTCGACTCGTTGAAGTTCCAGGAAGCTCAATCACTCATCAATTAGGCTTGGGCTGGCCTGAAACTGGAAATTCGAATTTGAATTCCCCAGAACCCAGTTTCGGGTTTTTGAACCTTCCTCTACCATTTCCACTCCATTTTTCCATCTCTCAATCTCAGTGAACTGCCCTCGACACACTCTTCATTCTTTTAATTCAATTTAGCCGTTAAAGGCGTCCAAAAGTGCCACACTGGCCACTGCGAAATGTCCCCTGCACTGACCCGAAAAACAAAAGAAAACCCAGGGTCCATGTTGTGCAATCGATGCCAACACAACCCCATGTGCAATTCAACCTCAAACTGGCCCAATTCAGTCAAATAATTCATAAACAAATCAAGGGATCGATCGCACAAAGCATCCACCTCACGGCTAAATCAATGGAACAGTGTCCCGTGAAGAAAATTACAATTCTGCCCTTGTGCAGAAAATTACCAAAATGCCCCTCACGCATCCTGACCCGTAACTCGGTCATACGGACTCCGATTGATGCGTGCCGCCTGTCTACGAACTCAGGGCATCGAGACCTTCCTAACGGTCCTCGGTCCTCGGCCATCGGGCATCCCGATCAAAAAGTCAACATTTCCCCCTTATATCGTCCAAATTACGAAAACGCCCCTGGACTTCCGTACATCATAACTTTCACCACGAACGTCGGAATCGAACGTGCCACCTGTCTATGAACTCGTGACGTCCCGAACTACGTCACGGTCATCGGTCAAAGTCCATTTGACCATCCGAATTAAAAGTCAACGTTTTGCCCACACCCAGGGGCAAAACGGTCATTTTGCACAATTCGTCCGAAATCGCCCAACTAATCCCAGATTAGTAAATCACAATTAAATATTATTGAATCCCGATATTCGGGACGGGTCGTTACAACCTTCCCTCCTTAAAGAATTTCGTCCTCGAAATTACCAATAACCTTATTCCACAACCACCTCGTGGAAACAATTCGACCACACATCTGTGTACACTTGTACACCCACATACTGGGACAACACCAGTCTCGTTTGTACCCAGACATACCACCTCAGTCATACGTCATAATAGCAACAACACTCGACCACCTCGAGTGGAAATGATCACCTGATCCGCGATAAAATCGCCTAACCATTTAGCTGACTCCTTCAGCTAGATGGTTCCTTCCCATTGCCAATAAATCCTTACATTTGCTCCCGCCGGGAGTCACCAAATCTCATTTGTTAGTCCATGCTGACACCACTAGTCAAACTGTCATCACAAAACTTTACCACCCTGATAAAGCCCCAACCATCTGTCTATCCGTGACAACACCACGTACTACATCACTCTCGATGTAGCGCAAGATCAACCACATGATCTCAATTCGCAGGGCAAGCCCATCCTGCGACATAAATAAATCTCAATGTCCATAATCGCCGACTCCCTCAGCGAACCAAAACGCTGGAAAATATGACGGCGTAGTAGCATCACGCAAGGCTACTCGTGGTTACTCTGACCACCAACTCACTCATGCTGAGTGTACGTATACCGCCAACTTACTCAATCAAGTGGTGTAACTGGAACACATTGAATACCAGCCCAGCAGTGACACACATCTCAGTACTAGGGTTCCATAAGCCAACCATGGCTAAGAGCACCTGCTCATACAATCACTGAACCCTGACAAAATCACACTGCCCAGCGCACAGTATCCAATGTCCAGTCCACAATATAGCCAAACAAATGATATCAGAACCAATCCGATTACCAACACATTAGTTACACACCACTGGTACATCCCATGTACCGCCATTAGGCACCACTCAGCCTAACCAGTATCAATCCTCGTACAACGTACCCTGTACGTACCTCAATCCATCAATCTGACTATAGCCACCCAGGTTATAGCCAAACACGTTCTAGTAATGGAGCACATTTGCTCAAACCAACATGAGACAAAACGAACTCCACCCGTCATCTAGTTCCAATTCCGAATCCGATTCCGCAATTTCGTAAGAAATTCCGAATCCAAACCCAAACATCACATATTTAATCCATTTCCAAATCCGAATCCGAAATCATTATTCCGTAAGCTAGCATTGGAATAACCATTCCGTACCCAAATCCAGTAATCCATTTTCGAGCTTCGCAATCGAATCCTGAATCGTCACCCAGAAATTCGATTCCAAAACCCAAAATCTCGTTTACGTCCACCAAGACGTAACAAAACCGAACCTATCGGTTGCCTCTCCAAAACACTCGATTGACTTCATAGGGAAGCCAATCCCAATATCCACACGTCAAAGGTTGACAAAATCTGACCACATCGGAAACCTACTCAACCAAGTCACAAACCATATGGACTTCACTCCGAAAAGAAGTTCAGTCCCGTCATTTACGACTCACATACCAAGGTAAGAGTGATAAACTCTCCACCCATCTGGATCATCACGACCACAACCCAGATCCATCGCTACGTCACTCGACAAGTAATATCGCGATCCTAGATCGTCACATCGACCAAAGTCGACAACATCGCAAATCAGATCCACCTAGGATCCACACATGCTCACATAGCTAACAGTCCATCCGAAAGCTGATCGTGGGGTCTTACACCCTCAATTGAATCCTTCGCCAAGTTCCCCTTGGTGGAAAGATGACCACGCATATCGCCACTAAATCCAAAACCATACACAACTGCTTGTGTCCAATGACCCAAGGCCAAACCTGGGTCCACCTACCAATACACGCTCAACGTACTGGTGGCAACAATCATCATCTGCCACGGCAGAAAATATGAAGTCAACCCTAATGACTTCGGAATACCAATCACTGATGCGGAAACGAGCACCCCTCTCGTCTCCCAATCACAACTCTCCCCGAAACGGGAGTTCCAACCATGTTGGAAACAGACATGCTCCCAATGAGATGTCAAGTCCAACCACTGGACTGCCCATGTCCATACCTCACTTAGACCACCACGTGTCCAAAATCAATTCATTACTCGGACCTCACGTCCGTCAATAATCATGTATGCACACATCCCGATTCCGAACGGGATATCCACAACACTGCCTGGATGTGCATACCATACTGCCTTCGTCTCACATCTCGACCTTAACAGGTTCAATCCTCAGGTTCCAAGTGATTCACAATCACAAAATCCCACATCACCACCACGAATGGTTTCCCCGACTTTTCAAATTTCAATAATTTCCTTGTACTCTCAGGGGATATAAGCAGTACACAAACTTACCAATCTCGGAGTTGACCACAACTCCCCAAATCCACCAACTCGCATGACATAGGGAACATCGTCCCTAGATTCCCCAAGTTTCAATCATACCATTTTATCCGTTCATCACTTGTCGTCATATATCTGTTGGGACTTATCCCAACACGACACAACCTCCACTGGATCCCATCCAGTCCAAGACTCAACCACCACTGAGTCGCAGATACCAATCATCTGTCCATCATGACAGAGTCACACCCCAAATGGTGGCTCCTCGTCATCACAATCACCGACACCGGTACCAGCACCAGTGCTAGTACCAGCACCACGCACCATCATCAATACCAGTATCAGCACACAGGCATCCATACTAGTATTGGCATATAGGTATCACCATACCAACATCCAAACATAGCACACGAACACCCATGCTAGCACACGAACATCCATGCTAGCACACTGTGTGCAAAGTTGTTACCCTGGATCTCCATTCATTACGAACGACGATCCCGTAACACCACTCGTACCCCACGACTATGGGTACCTCCAATTTGACCACTGGCACATCAGGATAATGGACGTTCCCTGAACATCCCCAAGTATGAAAGCCACACTAAATACCCTCGATAGCCAGTCATCTCGACACAACTGTCGACCAACAGTCATCGTTGTCAAGATCCGTAACCACACCTCACACTCATATTCGATCCAACACGGGATTCCATATTTTATCTCGTAACCGCATCCGTGGATCAAATCCCATAATCCAGACTAGACTCACTAGAGTCATCCACATGGTCATCCATGACCTCAGCCGCTCGTCGCAGCACAAGTTCTCACTTAAGGTTCACCTTTCGGTCCATCAATTATAAATTAGGGTTCCAAAATCACACCCTAGGGTTCCACCGAACCCAACTGCCTTTTGCAGTAAAATCCACAACCTGACCGACCCCGCAGTCCTGACATCGCATAGACGTCAAGTCCAATCCAATCGTCAACGCAATGTGGGTTCCATCGTGGGGTCCACCACGAAGGTCATCGGCTAACTCCGATGCACCAACACCCTGCACACTAGCCAACGCTACCAGGGTCCAAAACATAGACCAATACTCAACCGAGTTTCACATTTCCAATCAAATGAGGTTCCCTGAACCTAGCTGTGCCCAGTGGCACAACAATTCATCATCTCATGACCGAACCGACGGTCCCACATTACCAGTTAATCGTATACAAGCCCACCTGGGTTGAATCGCAACAATGCACGGCGTATCGGGCCAAACACACCCAATCTACCAAAACTATCTATTAGGTTGACAACGGAACTGCAGCCCAAAGAGACATCACACCCTCGTCCTTCGCGCACAAAAGAGCAAAACCTGCTCTGATACCACTTGACACGACCCATCCCAATCCCCCCGGGATTACCATGGAATGTGACGTGCTCCCGTCTGACAAGAGGCGCCAGACAAGGGATAATCGATTGCCATTGCCCAAACGGGCTTCCAGAGTGCGTAAGGATCGATGGAGGAGGTGTACGATGCTCAAGTCTCTGCTGCAGTCGTATCCGGAATCAACCTGAAGGGCATTAAAAACCAAAAGCTGTGAGTGGACGAAAATAAACAAGTCTGCTTAAAACATTTATAAGACATTTATGCCCCTCAGTAAAATCATATGCATGCACCAAAACCAATAATCCCATATTTATTTAGAAATAACCATTAGGGCCTTAGCCCGGAAACCAAAGCATATTTTCAATTTCCAAAAGTAAATCCAAGAGTTATTTCATCAATCAAGTAATATTCATTTATTATTTTTCCATCTCCGGCATCCCCGATGCCTAGCGTCCTAGACGCTTGACGTTCCAGACGTCATATCTCACGGTATTAAGCAACGCGTGCTGCCCGGGGTCTCACCGGGTCCATATCTCTGACATCCCCGATGTCTGACGTCCATGACGTCTAGCAATCCTGCTCCTGGATCACTATACGGTCCGGTAGCTCCGTACAATGAGCCCTCGCAGGCAATGCACCGTGACTTCTCCAGTGTCCCCGACACTTGGAGGAGACCAGGATATAAATATCCTCATATCGAGATGGTTTTATGGAACACATTTTATTATTCATTTCCAAAATATCACAAGGGCCCTGCCCCGAATTTCCATAAAACCGTCATAAGTCCAAATAGTTGAATCAAATCCGAAATAGTTCATTCAATTCCATTTTAGGGTCCCCGACCCGAAATCACATATACAAGTCAACTGGGCTCCTGGCCCGATTCATAAGTTAACTGGGCCCCTGGCCCGATTTCATAATTCAATTGGGCCCCTGGCCCGATTCAACAAATTAACTGGGCCCCTGGCCCGATTTCACATTATCAAATCCGTGACCGTTTCATGAAATCATATCCATCCATATTTATGGAAATCAGTGCAAATCCAGAAAACCTCGATTCACGTGCAAACACGTAAATCGCCTCGAAAAGCGTGAAAACATATAAATTCACTGATATCCAAAATAAATCATATAATCCCAATTATAACAATCATGAAACAGTTATGCATGCATCGAATTTATAAAACCAATGTCCACTCACAGACCGTTTAACCGAGCGCCTCGATACGCGTGCCATAGGCCCTCCCGGGCCACCTCACTATCACCGGGACTCCCAATCCTGTTCAAATCAATTTAGAGGATCACTAACCTCATCATTAACATCCTATTCAAGTCCCGTAATTTTCCCGAATTTTTAAGTATTTTTAAATTGGATTTAAAACCTTCGGACATCCCGAACAATACCGAGACGGTGTCCGATCGACACGAAACCAATCCCAAAATGTTCGTTACAAAGTATAGGATAAAAGTCATGTTGACCTCACCTCGAGATTCGTGCCCACGCGCCGTCACGCGCCGCCGTGAGTGGCTGCGCGTGAAAGCCACGCGCCTGCTACAGTGCTCCTTCTTCACCCGAATGACTGGTAAACGGGTCAGATTACCCGCGATAGGATCCGTTTCAAACACCCTCAATTCGATATCAATTCCATCCGTCCTTGATCCTACAACAATCACCAATCCACCAATTTCAGTTCTGTGTCCATGATTAGCATCAACCGTCGATCAATCTTGTCGACAACCCGTGATCACCCAAAACGGGTCGATCACCAGAGCTCCTCCAATCCTTAACCAAAATCAAATTAACTTCACAGGAAGTTAATAAGGACTACAACGAACTAATTAGAATAATTAATTTAACTCGACAATACCTCAATCGTCACAACTCAAGCTCGAGTTTTCCGGCCGTCCACCATGTCCGTTCACGGCCCTAGGAGCTCCCAAGCTTGCCCCATTTGATCTGGTTCGACTCGTTGAAGTTCCAGGAAGCTCAATCACTCATCAATTAGGCTTGGGCTGGCCTGAAACTGGAAATTCGAATTTGAATTCCCCAGAACCCAGTTTCGGGTTTTTGAACCTTCCTCTACCATTTCCACTCCATTTTTCCATCTCTCAATCTCAGTGAACTGCCCTCGACACACTCTTCATTCTTTTAATTCAATTTAGCCGTTAAAGGCGTCCAAAAGTGCCACACTGGCCACTGCGAAATGTCCCCTGCACTGACCCGAAAAACAAAAGAAAACCCAGGGTCCATGTTGTGCAATCGATGCCAACACAACCCCATGTGCAATTCAACCTCAAACTGGCCCAATTCAGTCAAATAATTCATAAACAAATCAAGGGATCGATCGCACAAAGCATCCACCTCACGGCTAAATCAATGGAACAGTGTCCCGTGAAGAAAATTACAATTCTGCCCTTGTGCAGAAAATTACCAAAATGCCCCTCACGCATCCTGACCCGTAACTCGGTCATACGGACTCCGATTGATGCGTGCCGCCTGTCTACGAACTCAGGGCATCGAGACCTTCCTAACGGTCCTCGGTCCTCGGCCATCGGGCATCCCGATCAAAAAGTCAACATTTCCCCCTTATATCGTCCAAATTACGAAAACGCCCCTGGACTTCCGTACATCATAACTTTCACCACGAACGTCGGAATCGAACGTGCCACCTGTCTATGAACTCGTGACGTCCCGAACTACGTCACGGTCATCGGTCAAAGTCCATTTGACCATCCGAATTAAAAGTCAACGTTTTGCCCACACCCAGGGGCAAAACGGTCATTTTGCACAATTCGTCCGAAATCGCCCAACTAATCCCAGATTAGTAAATCACAATTAAATATTATTGAATCCCGATATTCGGGACGGGTCGTTACAACCTTCATGCGACCAACTACACCAATAATTCCATTCATCATCGAACAAATCCTCCACATGGTGCAACATCACGAAGACAACCCAAGACACTCCGCTGGCATGGAGGCAAGATTCCAACGACTCACAATGACCGGCGCTAAACAAAGAGAAGAAAAAATCCACTTAGGAAATCGAGCAACCCAATCAACCACTCACGACGAAAGAATCTAAAAGGTTGAATTTGAGATTACACAGTAGATATCAACTTTATCACTTTTTAAAGTTGAATTAGCACACAATCATTGGATCGCTAGTATACGGGTCAGCTTGGACAACATATCACATCTAATGCTAAGGATGGGCTCAACTCGAAGATTATATATTAGGCCCAATGTGAGTTGGACTTAGCCCAATCTCGTACACCCCACAATAAAATAAGCAAGGCCTTTACATGTAAGATGCCTCAAAAGCCCAATTACTTCAAATGACATAAACCGCTGTTCAAAATGACGACCGTCTAGTCCGCCAAGGTGGCATCTAGGGGCTCGAAGATGAGAAACCGTCATTCATAATGATTAGGCGCCTAGGTGGATTTGTATGTATATATATATAATTATATAAATTCGTATATATATACTTAGTTATATAAGTTATTTTATTTGTTAAATATTTAGTTAATAATATAAGAATTAACTAAAATAAAGATATTGAATTAAAAAATATAGAAGATTGGATAATAAAATTAATAAAAAACTTACATTTTCAAAATTTATGATTCTCAACTCAATTTATTTATCTAGATAATTTATTCTAAAATTATTTGATAGTATTCAAAATATTATTAATTTATTGAATCTTGTCTTAAAGAAAAAAATCACATAGGTTCTTAGGCCCCATCTAAGCGCCTAGACACTAAACTCCTATCAATCGACCTATGAGCGTTTAGCACCGTTTTGAACATTGACATAAACACAAATAAATAAAATCCTAAACAATAACGTAAACGAATCGTAAACACAAAGAACGTAGGAATCTAACCGCCTAAATACTAAGCTCCTATCAATCGGCCTATGAGCACTTAGTGTCGTTTTGAACATTAATATAAACATAAATAAATAAAATCCTAAACAATAACGTAAACGAATTATAAACAGAAAGAACGTAATAATCGTCATAAGGAGTTGAAATTGAAAACAAGAATAAAAATCATAATGTCAAAGCCCTTTTTGGTAATTTCATCCATGTTTTAACTACGCGCCATTTTCTACAATTCGGTACAACGTCACGCGTGATGCACAGGGCCCGCATCCAATCTCCATACTTAAACAGGATTATAGCACGTGGATTTTAATCACCTGCATCTCTCCAATTCTGATAAAAAAAAACAGGATTATAGCACGTGGATTTTAATCACCTGCATCTCTCCCCACAGTAGCAGTTGTAGGCCCACCAGCAACCAAAAATCTTGGGTTGCTAGCTGTAGGGTTTAATACTGCCTCCATCGCCTCGTTGTCTTTCCTCTTTCGCAGAAGCCTCAAAGAGCTGTCTGCCCTCTCCAAACCCACGAACTTTCGGGTAAAAATCTCTCATTTTTGAAAGAGAAAGCTAAATTCACCGATAAAAATCCCAACTTTCTCTGCAGAAACCCAAGTTGTAGGGGGTTTCAAGATGGCCGACGCTTTGATACAGCGAGCGGAGCCCCAAAACCCGTGGGATGAGAATTTGGATCTAATTCCCGAATTGTCAACTGGCTCCTCTCTGCTTGAGAAGCGTATCGAGTTCCACAAAGCCAGAAAGCCCTACAATGGTCTTAACAGTGGCGGAGGTGACTTTCGGCTTGAGACACTGAATCCTGGAAGCAGTGGCTCGGATTCTTGCAAAGTAGTGCCCTCTAATCAGGCACAGGCGAGTTTGAGCGCCAAGAAAATGGACGGGTCCGAATATTTGGAACACGGGTTGGATCCGGAGCTCAGCTTTGGCATTACCGTTCGGAGAATTGTGAGTAAACGGGTTGCTTTTGATCGCCTTTCCTTTCATCGTTACTTTATCCCACGTAAATCGTTTACCTTGTCTTTTTTTGGCTTTTCTTTGCTTCATTAAATTCAAGCATTCCTTATTTATCTTTGTTAAATGTTTGGCAGAGTGTATTTTCACAGTATTCTATTTCTTTGCACCCCTTACTTTGTTTAGTTTAAGTTATTGTGCTTGTTTGTATGCCTTTTCATGGTTTGATTAGCTGGTGGGTTTGGTTTTCAATTACATTAACCACTGTGGTGCGGCCTTTACCGTCATCATCAAGTTTGTTGGGCTTTTTTATTGGTTTCAATGGACTCATAAGTTTGACTCCCATACTCGTTTTTCTTGGGTGGAATTGTTTTTTCCTTGTATATTGTTCTAGTTGATTTTCTTTATGGTTTGCTGGTGATACTTTTGCTGCATTTGTTCTCCGATTATTGTTCTGTAGTTGCCTGACATTGTAAATGGTTTCGAAAATTCTCAGGGTGCCGGGCTGAGGAATATGGGGAATACTTGTTATCTCAATTCAGTGTTGCAGTGTCTGACCTATACTGAGCCTTTAGCAGCATACCTTCAAAGTGGAAAGCATCGAAACTCTTGTTAGGACTCTTCCCACTAACCTTATCTGCCCCCTAGTTTGGATGTGCTTGCAACAAGTTAATATAGACAAAATAATGTCATATATATGTTTGTGTGTGTGCATTAAAGGAGTAGCATGAAAAATGAAATGCTATAATGCTGGCATAGAATATTCATTTTCATTATTTTCCAGATATTGAGCAAGTTCCCAGTATGGTAATTTCGTTTGCGCATACACTTTCCCCAACATATTTTGGCATGTTTTAGAAACACTGAGTATGGTCTCCATCTAGGGATGTTTAACGCAATCAGGCTTGATGAGCAATATTAAGACATTGAAAAGCATTGAAGGGGATTCAGAAATACAAATGGGATGTCCTAATTTCAGAAGCCAAATTTTGGTGAAAGTTTGTTTGAGATACATTGAGGTATATAAATAATTGGACTTTTTCTGGGTTTAGAGAGAGATTAATCTGTGGGTCAAATTACATATCATTCTTAAAGAGATTTGTTTGCTAGCCTGGTTGTAACTGTTAGAAAGTGGGGTGAGGGTGCAAGAATACATGTGTATGTACGAAGAATGTTGAATTTCTATGCCGAGCTAATTGTTTTGTTTTTTTTTTTGAAGGCCATGTTGCTGGGTTTTGTGCTTTATGTGCCATCCAGAAGCACGTTAGTCTTGCTCTGCAATCAACTGGGAGAATTTTGGTACCGAAGGATCTCGTCATTAACTTGCGATGTATCCTTGAAATGTTTTGTGTGATATACTTCTGCCAGATTTAGTTGTGCATACCCAATAGACTTCTGTGTTTGTCAAGAACCCTTTTTTCTATTTTGTTGATGGAGTTCTTACTTAGACTTCGTATGCTAGCAGCCAAGTCTATTGTTGGCATGTAGGAAAAAGGTCTGATTTTTTCATTTGAATATATAGGTTCATAACTAGTTTACACTCAGTTTTGTTCTTCTATAGGCAACAAATAAAAAAAATCTAATGGATACTAATACTCAAAGCATGTGATAGGAGTGACTCAATTATAGGTTCATAACTAGTTTCCTTTGCTATTATTAATTTCATAACTTCTTTCTTCTTTTTCATTCTTGTAATGTTATTAGCTAATTAAAACAAGTCTAAAGCAGGTGTTTAGAATATTTTTTTTTCCTGTTTTCTGTGTTTTGCACATGTCTACATTTAATTAAAGATGAGATCAGTGGTTGATTGTTTAAGTATTGTAGTTGGTCTATGTTGTATATCTATTCTTTCTATGTGTTGGAAGTTGGAATCCTTGACAATATAATAAGGTATATCTAGAAACTTCACTAAGTCTAGACAGGAGGATGCACATGAATACATGGTAAACTTGCTGGAATCCATGCATAAATGCTGTTTACCTTCTGGAGTGCCAAGTGAATCCCCCAGTGCTTATGAGAAGAGCTTGGTACACAAGATCTTTGGTGGTCGCCTCCGAAGTCAGGTAGTTTTTATTTTTTATTTTGGCTTCCTTTTCATGGGACTAAACAATAGATTTTATTGATGAGCTTTACGTTTCTGGAGATATGTTTCAGTATGGGAGACTATGGAGGGATATTTTATAGACAACATTTGAAATATTTACTGGTATTTCTTAATTCGGATTTTTGTTATTTCCTCAGGTCAAATGTTTGCAGTGTTCATATTGCTCCAACAAGTTCGACCCATTCTTAGATCTAAGTCTTGAAATATTCAAGGCAGATTCATTGCAGAAAGCGCTTGTAAACTTTACTGCTGCAGAACAGTTAGATGGAGGGGAAAGACAATATCATTGCCAGCGATGCAAGCAGAAAGTTATGGCCCTCAAGCAGATGACTGTGCACAAGCCTCCTTATGTTCTTAGCATCCATTTAAAGCGGTTTCGTGCGCATGATCCTGGACGGAAAATTGACAGACACGTAAAATTTAGTCCTACATTGGATTTGAGACCTTATGTTAGTGATTCCTATGTAAGTATTCAAGCTTTGTTTTAACTTGGTAGTCCTGCTAGCTTCACTTCTTGATTTCTTTAATTTACAATTAAAGCAACCTAAGAGGATACAAATTGCGGCACTTGATTGTTCAAGTCACTGACTCTGTTACTTAATTATTACTTATTAGTCAAAGGAGAATTAATTTTCTGGGCAGTGCTAAGTGTAGGAGTGCAAAAAAATTTAACAAGGGAAGTGCAGTTGAGCGAGAAACACTAGGGAATAAGGCTAAACTGATAGAAAATTATAAGAAAAAAGTGCTCTCTTGTTGTATTCTGATTTAGGAGTGTCCCCTACGGTCCTTTTATTCATGTGGAATTTCTGTGAAGCAAAACTTTAAACTGGTATTAGAACCTGAACCTTATAGGATTATGCCTGACAGAACCGGTTAGAGATAGCCGAAATTTATTTCTAGGTGAATTTTATTAGGTTTCATGTTTTGTACGTCTTTTCACACCATATTTGGTTTATTTAATCCAACGTTTTCTTCTACGTGGCAGGAAGGAGATTTGAAATATACTCTTTATGGGGTATTAGTTCATTGTGGGGCAAGCACCTACTCTGGACACTACTATTGTTATGTTCGCACATCAAGTGGCATGTGGTACTCCCTCGATGATAACCAGGTAAGTGAGAATTAAGATCCGCTTATCTCGTATCTGTTGTTGCACATATTCTAGCCTTCTGATTGAGAATGGATAGCTATTTCAGATTTGCACAGCTAGTCTCATAATACTTCAACAACTGGGATTGTCCAAGTTGCTTAACTGAGTCGTAAGAATTTAGATGTGCCGTGTTATAAAAAAACTTAGTATCATCATTTGCCAATGAAAGGACCCCAATCTGGCATTTGGATGAGAAAGTAACGGAGAATTTAAAATGATAAAGGATTTGCAAAGAGGACAGACTCCCAAGAAGTTAAATCTACTTGCTTGTTTTAACCTATCAAGTGTGACAGTATTACAGCATTTTTTAGAAGGGTCATAGGTCCAGGGTCTCAGACCAGAGCCTGAGCCCTGAATTTCAAGTTCGTGGCCAGAGTTCTTGGATCTGTGGTTGTGGTTCTCATGCTCGGTCGCCAAGTCCAGGGCCTTGGATCTCAGGTCATGGGTCTTGCATCTCAGGACTAGGTTTTTGTTTTGGAAGTGCCCTAGGTTTTAAATTCAGATTTAGGTTTTAGGTTTGGGATTCGGTGTTCGAGGTTTTGGGTCCTTGGTCTATTGTTCAAAGTTGGAAAATACCATTATGGAATTCTGAGGTAACAATAACAATGGGATTGAGGACTCAAATCCTATTTTGAAATTCTTCCAGAATTGACAAAGGCCATTTCTTTGTAACAAGCAGAGCACTTTCGCAAGATGATATTGAAAATCCCACCTATAAGCCCCTCGTTCAAACACTTGCCGAGTCTGTATCATTAAATGACCCCACTTTGATAGGTATACATGCTATATGATATGAAGAAAAGAAAATTAATTACCAAGTTTCAGGACAGTCGATGGAAAATATATTATATTTATTTGGATATTAATGAGAAAAAAAAATAGATAACTACAGGTTACTTACACATTTGAACAAATATGGTGCTACAGGTATTCCAAGTTAGTGAGAGGACTGTTTTGGAGCAGAAGGCTTATATGTTGTTTTATGTCCGTGATAGAAGAAATATAATACCAAGGAAGCCTGTTGAAGTTGCTCAAAAATTGAATTTCAATGCAAATAGTGTTTCATTTAAAATCCGTCCCACTAACAGCCAAGGTCCCAAGGAACTGGTTCAGAATATTTCTGTTGTTGGAAGATCAGTTGGCCTACCCCCTTCTGTAGTTGTGACACAAAAGGACGCATCAACAGTAGGTCCACCTGAGGTGCCTGGTCCTCCCAAGGTGCCCAGTCCACCGGTGGTGACTGGTCCGCAAGAGGCTCCACTTTTGAAGAAAGCATCAGTGGTGACAGCAGAAAAAGTGCCATTGTCAAAGGATCTGCTGAAAGGGTCTTCCATTCCAAACTCTAGAATTGGGAAAGACATGCTGCCAGTGCCATCATCTCCCCTTCCAAGCAGAAATACTGGTACTTCTGATTCTCAAAATTCCACGGCGGCAGCAACTGATGTCAATAACAAGGACCTTAATGAGAAGGGAAATTCAATTGAAAATAGTGGTGTTTCCGCTGTCATATTGCCCAATGTGAAGGAATCTGAAAACTTTCAGGCTGCAAATTCAGTAACTGAAGAGGCCTCTCAGAATGTAAGTGGATGTTATATTTCTTGCACTTTGGTGTCTCTAGTTTTACCAACTTGAAAACTTCTGTGTCATGCTTGATTTTTTAAAATTGTTTATGCATCCAGAATAATCTTATTTCCTCCCCCGGAGATTTGGGAACGGGTACATCCAGAGTGCCCGGTGGCATAAAAGTGGCGGGAATTCACAATGGAAATTTGTCAAATCAACTGAGCTCTAAAGTCAGTCAGGTGTGCAATTGTGTTATCCGAGTCTCGAATTTAAGCTAGGTTGTGTTGTCGTGATTTGACCTTTTTTTCCCCCAGGTTGGAAGTTCTACCAATGAAAGTGCCGCTGGTAGTTTGTTAGTTGAGCAGACTAGTGATTGTAGCCAAAAAGTGACATCGGATGAGTCAGTAAAGTTGTCTGGCTCATCAGTTGTGACAAATGGATCATTGCATGTCAAACCTTCTGATTCCAAACGCCATAAGAAATTGAAAAAGAAGCAGATGAAGTCTAGGGTCGCATGCATGCATTTACGGCCAAGCTTACTTTCAAGGGCAGTCTTAAGCGTACAAAAGAAGAAAAAACACAAAAGGAGTAAGCACCTGACGTCAGATACCAAGAGCCATAGCAAAGAACACTTCTCTGATCAGGGGCCGTCTACATCTGAAAAAACCCAATCAATCTCCGCAGTTTCTACCCTTTCTAAACGAAAGTCTAAGAGAAAGAGAACCAAATCTGACTTGAAAAATGATTTAGATGGAACTGTTGAAAATTCAGCAATGGGATCCCATAGTGATCCTTTGTTGGCTGTTAAAAATGGAGAACTTAGAGAGAGTATCAGTCAGAAAGGTACTGTGCTTACAACCGATAAATGCCTACAAAATGGTTATGGCTCTAGCTCTTGGTCAATAGGAAACCAGCAGGAGATAGGGGGAACTGATAGCCTACACAATTGTAAAAGAGGCAAAATTCAAAATGGATCGATGGGTGTGTTGAATGAAGGCCTCGATGAGACCGTTGGTGAGTTGATTATCTAGTTAAATTTCCCCACCTGACCATTTACATGATAGTCATATGTTGCATTCACAAATTACAATTGCATTTCCCTTTGTAAGTAGTACGGTCCTCGCATCTACTGATATCCTTACAATCCTATAGAGATTTTGTGTTGTTGAATGGAGTAGTGGTTAAATCGCTTGAACAGGCACCTGGCATTTTTTCTGACATTGAACACCCATATCTTACATTTTTACATCGTGATCTTTCTTGCATCTTTTACAGATTGTAACTTAAGAAGTGATATTCTTGTTGAGAGGAGCATAAATTACTACTGCATGTGTGTTTGGAAAAAGCGTATATTATTTTTATATTTAGGCCCTGGTTATTATTGCAAGTCTAGCTTCACTTCTGCCAATTTGTCCATTGGTTGTGAATGGTCGATAGACCTTTTGTTTTTTTGTCCAATTCTTGTTTTAATTTTTTTCTGTATTAGAGATGAGAAGTCTGTTGACATGGACAATTTTCTACCTTTTTATATAACAGTTATAATTTATTGATTGCAGTTGCATGTTGGGATGGAATAGAATTGCCTCCTCAAATTGTTGAATCAAGCCGTGCACAGAGTTTGAGCATTGGTTATATACCAGATGAATGGTGAGTTTGGAATCCATTTTACTTTTTCTTTGGGGTGTTGCTTCCTAGCATTCGAGAATCTTAAACATGAAACTTTTATTGATTGCTTCCAAGATTTTAGGCTGGTCATATCTATGACCTTGACTATATTCTGTGAGCGTGCAACATGATTTTTTTTTCTTCCTTTTTTTCCCATCAATAAGAAAGAACTTTATGATGTATTGGATTTTTATTATGGAGGTTAGGACTGAGACACTAATGACTATTAGTGAGATCAGCATTATACTTAGCACACATGAAATCTTATCAAGAGTTGTGGTTTCTTCAATTGATGCAGGGATGAAGAATATGATCGGGGAAAGAGAAAGAAGGTAAGGCAACCCAAAGACACCTTTGGAGGGCCTAATCCATTCCAAGCGATTTCATCACAGAGATTACAGTTGAAGAAAGCAAAGGTTCAGAGGTTCAATTCTGGAAATCACCCACTCAGGATATGATGATGACGATGATGACGATGATGAAAATAGGCTTTTTAAGGGCAGGTTGAGAGAAATTGTAAGCTGGGGATGAGCTTTAAGATTCTTTACGTGTTGTGCGTGGTTTACCGTTATTGTAGAGGAAGATAGCTCAGAGCAGGGGACTATATCTAATTCCTGTGGGAGGATTTCTCATGGAGGGATCATTTTGCATTTGCTGAAGGTTAATGGTGTGCTTCAGACTTTCATGCTTTCTGAGATGCATACAATAAGCTTATTTGATTTGCTTTAAGTAGTGGGACTTCTATGAACTTTTCTACAAGTGCGGTGTTGTGTACTAAATGTAGAAAATGAAGTTTTGGTTACTAATTTATGAAACTGTTCTTTGCCCATTTCAGTGTTGGAGCAAACTTTTCAATGTTTCATTACAGAATAAATAAGTCATAAAAAACTTTCTCTAACTATGCTCTCAATCAAGTTGGTGGAAGGGGTTATCGAATGCTAAAATTAACTTCGGCACATGGTCGCCCAAGTTTATATAAAGTTTGGGGTCTTTTCTTTTGTCTCTTCAAAGTTGAGAAGTCCGGTGGTGAATGTAATGGGTTTTCATTATGGTTAGTCATTATGATTAGCGAGTGTGTTTGAGTTTTTGTTACTCCTCTCCTTAATCCTTGAGTTAATGCAAATCATTAGATCTCAAATTCGTCTTCCTCTACTTTCCTTTTTTTCTTGTCAGTTTTTGGTGTGCTCTTTTTGTTAGACTTGTCAAATCATGAGAAAATAAGTTTACGGCATTCATATATGTTGATATAAAATCGGCTATTCTTAAAAAAAATTATTAGTCATATCTAATATTAATCTTATAAAATTTATTAGTCATATCTGATGTTAATCATGAATATATGAGGTTATCTAAATCAGCAAGTCAAAGATCATTAACTTTAATTATTCAAGTCACAACAATCACATAAGACTCCAATTAATAAAGTGCATGGAAGATCCTAAGATATTAGATCAGATTTACACAATGATTAATGCTATAAGATTTTTTTAAAATCTTATTTAAGATCTTTCTCAACATTAAGGAAATAATATTAGTACTTGCATATGTATTTAGATGTTTATTTGGAGTTGTACTTGTAGTGTTGTACATGATTAGACAAAAACATGATACTATTTTTCTTCTAATATGTGATGACCCATAAAGACCTGTGAACGGTCTAGATGGTGGATTGAATGTGACAATATAGGAATCAGAGCCAAAAAAATCTATGAACGGTCAAGATGGTTGATTGAATGTGACAATGGAGGAATGAGATTATGACAGTAGACCCACCATATGGACCCACCATATGCTTGATGGGGATGATGGGTTAGGGGATAAATTATATAAGTCAGTTGTTTAAGCAAATGGGTGGGACTTAGGGACAACCTTTTGAAATGTTAAAGTCAACAAAACGCTACCTCACACCAGCAATTCTTTCTAGCTAAGCCAGTCCCTTTGAAAAATGGCCTATCTGTTGTGAAAAAAGTGTCATCAATTGTGCAAGAAATGGCTACTCAAGATTAAAGTTCATACTTTAGAGGCCTTTGGCAGTCATCATTTTTTTAATGTGGAGGCTTTTAAGTAGGATTGTTTGGTTCAATATGGCAATATATAAAAATTAAAATTTTAAAATTTTAACGACTTTTTAAGGTTTAAATTGTGTTAGAATATAAGTGAAATCACTGTAATTGAAATATTAACTTATGATTTTGTTTTTAATGGTATAATTTGAATTTTCAAATTGTTTGATTTTTATTTGATCGAAATCAAATAAGAATATGAATAATAATTAGAATCAAATCAATTTTGATTTTTAAGGATTTATATTTATCCTAATGAAATAGAAGAGACTCTTATAAGTAATTATAGATAATATTTCTTATATTTTCTCTTGTGAATAGATGTGAACACTACAGTTTGTATTAAAACAATTTGGTAGCATTATATTTGATCATAAAGAAGGTGATTAGCATGTTGCACACAAATTGCCAATTTTTTAATTGGATTTTAATGAGTGAAAGACATCAACCAACACCAAATTACAGTGAAAAAAATCAATGATCGACAACACTAGACTCTCAATGAAGAATCATTGAATTCTGCCACCAACAAATAGGGCACCAACCCAAATAGCATACAGACCATAGATAGATATTTCCATTAGACCCTAGCTCATCTATGCAGCTCCAACCCCTGACTAACCCCATACTGGATGACCCCTCCATTGTTAAATGTCTGTTCTCAGTCTGAGTCCCAGTCCCCCCTTCAGACAAAACCCTCCGTTGTTTTCATTGAAAATTAAAACTCACATGACACTCTTTCTGAGCTTCCCTTTCTCATATTCTACTAATTCCACACAGAGACAAAAATTGTTTCCTTTTTAATGTCGTTTGCTTCTGTTGGCTTTCATGGACTTGCAAAATCCCCACATGGTGAGCTTACATTCCCTCTGAAAATCCATAGCGCTGTAAAACCCCATTGTTACATTCTTAAATGCATGTAAGTTGCTTTTGGAGAGTTTAAGCTTAAACAATCATCTTTCCTTGAAACCCAAAACCCACTTTTCTAAATGTCCAATCGTGGTGTGTTGAATTTAATGGAGCTGCAGAGGCCAGGCAGGTACTTCTGAGATGGACCCAGAGCCATTTAAAGTTGTACAATGCTGTTATCGAAGCTCTGAGAGAGAGAGATAGAGTGAAAGGGCTAAATTTTATTTCACCTTTTCCCCTTTCGTGTGCTAACTTTCCAAATGGGTTTTGGTCTTTTTGTTTTTCTTCTGGTTTTCTCACTGTTCTTGGAGCGTTTGGCTTGTCAACAACCCAATACAGATGGATTCTTTGTCTCTCAGTTTTTGCAAAAAATGGGTTTTTCTTCTTCTTCTCCGCTCTATAACTTCTCTGCTCCTGTTTGCTCATGGAAAGGAGTCTTCTGTGATACCAAAAAGGAATATGTTATTGGCTTTGAGGCTTCTGGTATGGAGCTCTCTGGCTCTATCCCTGATTCCACCATTGGAAAGCTCACAAAGCTTCAAATTTTGGACCTCAGCAACAACAAAATCACCGGTCTTCCTTCAGATTTGTGGAGCCTAGGCTCACTCAAGTACTTTAATCTTTCCAACAATCAGATTTCTGGGTCCTTGCTAAACAACATTGGCAACTTTGGTTTGCTTGAAAGATTAGACCTTTCCAGCAACAATTTCTCTGGAGAGATTCCTGCAGCTATAAGCTCCCTTGTCAGTCTCAGACTTCTTAAACTCAATCAAAACTGGCTTGAAGATAGCATCCCTTCCGGAATTCTGAGGTGCCAATCTTTGTTTTGGATTGATCTCTCATCAAACCAGTTAAATGGGTCTCTTCCAGATGGTTTTGGTGCTGCATTTCCTAAGCTCCAGATGTTAAATCTGGCTGGAAATGAGATTTACGGTCGGGATTCCGATTTTGCAGACATGAAATCCATTACTTCTCTGAACATTTCTGGGAATATGTTTCAGGGTTCTGTGATGGGTGTGTTTAAGGAGCTGTTGGAGGTGGTTGACTTGAGCAGAAACCAGTTTCAAGGTTACTTTTCTCAGGTACAATTCAATACTAGCTACAATTGGTCTCATTTGGTTTATTTAGACCTGTCTGAGAATCAGCTTGATGGAGAGATTTTACATGATTGGAGTCGAGTCCAGAATCTTAAATACCTTAATCTAGCACACAATAGATTTACTAGGCAGGAATTCCCAAAAAATATTGAAATGATATCGGGTTTGGAGTACCTTAATCTGTCTAAAACTAGTCTTACTGGTCACATTCCTGCTGAACTTTCGAAATGGAGTAATTTGAGTACACTTGATCTTTCTGAGAACCATCTTATAGGCCAAGTTCCTTTACTCAATATAAGACATCTCCAAGTTTTTGATGTTTCACACAACAATTTGAGTGGAGAAGTCCCGGTAACACTCTTGGAGAAGCTGCCTTGGATGGAGAGGTTCAACTTCTCTTACAACAATTTGACACTTTGTGCTTCTGAAATTTCCCCTGAAACTCTCCAAAAATCTTTCTTTGGTTCATCAAACAGCTGCCCCATTGCAGCAAACCCCGTCCTTTTCAGAAGTCGAGCCACTAAGGCCAACCACAAGGGACTAAAGCTGGCATTGGTGTTGACCTTCTCAATGGTATGCTTGCTTGCTGGTTTGTTGTTTCTAGCTGTTGGTTGCCGAATGAAAACCAGAATGTGGGAAGTAAAACAACCCTCATACAAGGAAGAAGAGAATATATCAGGTCCCTTTTCATTCCAAACTGACTCAACTACATGGATTGCAGATGTTAAGCAAGCAACTTCAGTAGCTGTAATAATTTTTGAAAAGCCATTGTTGAATTTCACCTTCTCAGACCTCTTGTCTGCAACTTCAAATTTTGATAGGGGAACACTTTTAGCTGAAGGAAAATTTGGCCCTGTTTATAGAGGATTTCTTCCAGGTGGCATTCATGTAGCAGTCAAAGTATTAGTTCATGGTTCTACATTGACAGACCTAGAAGCTGCAAGAGAGTTTGAGTATCTTGGTCGAATCAAACACCCTAATCTTGTTCCTTTGACTGGATATTGCTTAGCTGGGGACCAAAGGATTGCTATATATGACTACATGGAGAATGGCAACCTTCAGAATTTGCTTCATGACTTGCCGCTCGGGGTTCAAACAATAGAAGATTGGAGCACAGATACATGGGAAGAAGATGATAATAATGGCATTCAAAATGTTAGTTCTGAAGGGTTGTTAACATCTTGGAGGTTTCGTCACAAAATTGCACTTGGAGCTGCCCGAGCACTTGCATTTCTACACCATGGTTGCTCACCTCCAATCATTCATAGAGATGTTAAAGCTAGTAGTATTTATCTGGATTATAACTTAGAGCCAAGGCTGTCTGATTTTGGACTAGCAAAGGTTTTTGGTAGTGGCTTAGATGAAGAGATTTCTCGTGGGTCACCTGGGTACATGCCACCAGAGTTTTCTGAGTTAGATTATGATTCTCCAACTCCAAAATCTGATGTATACTGCTTTGGAGTTGTTCTGTTTGAGCTGATCACTGGAAAGAAGCCTGTTGGTGATGATTATCCTGAGGAGAAAGATTCAACTTTGGTGAGCTGGGTTAGAGGATTGGTTAGGAAGAACAAAGGGTCAAGCACCATTGATCCAAAAATTCGCGATACTGGACCAGATCAGCAAATGGAGGAGGCCCTCAAGATTGGTTATCTATGCACAGCTGACCTTCCTTTAAAGCGGCCAAGCATGCATCAGATAGTTGGACTTCTTAAAGATATGGAACAAACGGGTAACCAATTGTGAAGAACAAATTAAGCTGAAAAGGGAAAATGTGGTAGTTTCTTCTTTAATTTGCTTTTGTTTCCTGATTATATGTTCTTGTTGGCTGTTGTGAGTTCTTTTTTGCCACCATGGGGAATTGTACAGTAGCTTCTGATGCCCGTTCTGTTTGCATTCTCATTGTTGGTGGCATAAAAGTTTAATATATATATATATTATACAAAGAATCTTGGTTTCGATATGTAGCATCTTTTTTAGAATTGCTTCTACTTCGTGTCAATTTTATTCTATGATAATCTAAAGAAAAACTAGTCCAAAATTATATCTGCATTGTCTGTGTCTCGGACATGAATGCTAATTCACTCCATTGCCTGTCTGATATGTGGTGGGGAGCCTTAGCGGTGATCCTGCCATTTAGTGATGTCCTGGACCACTCTTTCCACCGCCAACCATGGTGGTTGAACCAAAAACTAACAATTGTGGCTTATGCTTGCTAGCACGGGATGTCCATTAACATATATGTCCAAACCTATGTTCAAGAAAATTGGACCAAAGTTGCAGCCTAGTAAAATTGTTCCTTTAACGTTACTGATACAAATGACAATTTGCTAACAAGCAACTACCTCCCAGCAAGTCTCTTTACTTTCCGTTGAGACGAAATTAAAGAGATGAAGTTTTAGAGAAAGATTACTCCTTTATAATTGAAAATCTGTACCTAGCTACTACTACATTGAATATTGATGCTTCACTCATACTTTCAATTCAAAGTATATAATATATGTATAGTTGGTTTTGGTTTTGAAGCATGAAAGTTGGGCTTTTTAAAGTTGAGGCAAAGAAAAATAATCAACAAAACGTGAAGTGAGCACAATGTGAATGATTCTTGCCATGCTTAAATATGTTTTGTTCATAATCAGCAAAGACTCATTGCAGAAGAAAATAATTACAGCAACAAGCATGCCAACCAAGTCAAGAAGGTAAATTTATGTGCTTTTCTTTAAATTTGTTTGGGCCAAATTGGCCAATCTTCTCCATGTATCTCTCCCTGCGTGTCTCTGAGCAAGTGATGAATGGTCCTCACAATCACATCACATGGATGCAGCATCAACGGATTCAATTTCAATGCCAGCACCAGCAGCCCATTTCAGAACCAAGTGGTCCAAACTCCAGACAGAAATGAATACCTAGAATAATACTGTTCTTTGCTTTTAGGAGTTGGTAGTGCTTAAGCACTAATTCATTTCATAAATTTCCCACATGGATCACATTCATACCAACATTTCTTGTGCCTAAATCCATATACAATATGGACATTACGATAAATGATTCGTAGCCTCCTATGGTTTCTCACAGTTCGTGTTTGAGAATGAACGATATAGAAGAATTCGTACAAGATAATAGAATGTACAATTGCACATGAATCGTTAAAACTTTTTAGGGGCTTGAGTTTGTTTAGCTAGCAAGCATGACTGCTTCAAATCGCTTGACATATTCTATAAGTGAATCAAGCAATGTTAATGAATGGCTTAAAAGAAAAATCTAGATTAAGTCAATGGTTGCTGAAGCTGAAGGTCATATCTGTAAATTCCTCACATGGTTATCATTTTCTTTTCTGTTCTTTCACACGTAGAATGATTACAACTTCATCATGTCTGAGGCTACTCTAATTATATCTTCACCTGTGATTTGTAACCATAAATCACTAACTTTTATCTTTGGGTAAATTCCCATTTTTATAGTGGGGTGTAGGGTCAAACAAAAATATAATTTTTTACCTTCAAAGAATTCAGAATGATGGTGAATTTTTTTTGTCACCACCAATTTGGGTCCTCCCGGCATATGTTTTCCATTTTCTTTGACATAGTCTTGTTGTGTGAAGATTATTTTCTTCGTCCACTCACATTTTGTGAGTTGTGGGTATGAAGTAGAACTATGAGGCATGAAATCAACTATATTATCTTTTCTTAATAAACAAAATTATTTAACTTTTTAAATGTTTTTTTTTTGGTCAAAGATTTTTCCTTTTAATAAGAAACGTTGAGGAACATTATATATATCAGATCTCCATCTTATTGTTATAATTCGTAAGATTTTAATATAAATTTGAGATAATTTACAACAAAATACTAATAAACCGTAATACTACTCGAGTGCCTGGAAATTAAATATAACTCTAGTAAATTCACATTGTTGCATCTACAATGCCTTTTCAAATATCTAGATAAGGGTGACAATTTTTTATACGACTTGAAACCCCTACGAGATTTATCCAAGTCAACCCGCACAATTAAAATTTTAGGTCATTTTCGAGTCAACCCACTATGCCACGTTTAATAAACGGGTAGGTTTTGGGTCAACATGTTAACCAGTATAATGACATATTAACCCGTTTAATAAATGAGTAGATTTTGAGTTAAACTATTAACCCGTATATTGACTTATATATATTTAATAAACGTGTCATTACTTTTTTTTTATTAGTCAATAGGGATTTTTCATTGAACGAAAGAGAAAAAAGATGACACTGAATGGATGCACCACAAACAACGTAAAGAGTCTCGTTAAAACCTTTATCATAAAATCCAGCTAATTTGAGATAAATTCGATGAAAGAAAAAAGTGCCCAAGTAATCTATTTAATATGCATAATCCTAATATTCTATACAAAATTTTGGTTGTATTGCTGGAATAATTGATGGGCCCACGTAAGGATGTATTGGGCATCGGATTCTAAGGTATGGTCCAAGTCCAACTTGGCATCTTTTGAAGGAGGAGACGTGAACCGCTTAAACTGACCTAAGTCGGTGTAACACTTTCTTATGAACCGTTGAGACATGTTAAAAAAAAAGTAAAATAGGAGGCAAAGGAATTTAGACAAAATAAAAAGATTGATTTTTTTTTTGGGGTAAAGAAACAACCTTTTGATCCAAAAAAAACAACCTTTTCCAAGAACAAATACTCATCAAAGTCAAGAAAATAAGCTTTTGTTCAACTTTCCTCAAGAATGAGACTGATATATAATTACTGTTCAAAAAGGCGGCCGTTTAGTCCACTTAGGTGACGCTTAGACGTTTGAAGGTGGGAAACCGCGCCCTGCCTAATAACTAAGCGCCTACGTGGATTTGCGGGTACATCCTTATACATATTTAGTGAATTTTCGTGTACATCTTTATACATATTTAGTTATATAACTTCTTCTATATCTATTTAGTTATATAAGTTATTTTATTTATTAAATACTTAGTTAATAATATAAGTATTAATTAAAACAAAGATAATAAATTAAAAAATATAGAATGTTGAATAATAAAATTAATAAAAAAAACTTACATTTTTAACATTTATGATTCCCAACTCAATTTATTTATCTAAATAATTAATTTTTATTATAGAATTATGTGATAATATTCATTCTATTATTAATTTGTTGAATTTTGTCTAAAAAAAAAACCACCTAGGCACACGCCTAACCACATAAGCGCTAGACCCCTATCAACCGCCCTAAGAACGCCTAACGTCATTTTGAACCTTGGATATATAATAGTAGTGATAATATATTCCACCTCTATTTTTCCATTATCTTATGTGAAGACTTTAAAGGTATGGTTAATTATTAATATTACATCATGATGTGTATTGTACCATATAATTAATTAGTAATAAGCTGTGATAAAGGTAATAATATTCTTACCAATGATATTGATACCTCAGTGTTTAGGGAAGAAAGTAACCCTGAGAACAGCATAGCGCATCGAATCTCCTTACCCGTAACTTGGTATGTCAGTATACTGTTGTCACTATCAGAAACACGGCACGGAATGCAATTACTCACCGTAGTGTCCCAAGAGAGATGAGAAGTCGTGAACATAGATTGAGCGAGTTTACTTTGGCACATCAGTCCAACGCCCTATTTGATCATAAATATCAAACAATAATGGTTTTGTTTCTAAAGATGTATAGTAAAATTATTTAAAATAAAAATAGAATAAAAAAAATTATATCTGATAATTTTCCAAAGCCTTATTAAACTAAATATTTTTCAAAGACTTATCAGACTAAATGGAGAACACACAAAATGATGTCAATTACGTTCTTTTTGTGTTCACCTAATAAGCCTCTTCTCATTATCACGTTCTTTCTTCCCCACTTACTCTTTTAGAGCGATTTCCCGTTTGGTTTTGTAAGTCTCTGGCTTTGAACATGGCTTCCCCGTCTGGGATCATTGCTTAATCCTCAGTGGCCCATATGAATCTGGGTCGGGCGTGTTCACGAGCGGAGCGGGTAAGGGCGATTGTGCAGGCAGCGAAGGCTTCCTGTGGTGCACTCTGCGGGGGGAGGGGTCGCAACGCCGGCGAATCGACCAGGAATTCACCCACCGTTTGGTTGTTGCTTGTGGGTAACTCGTAATTGGGACTCACTGTGTAAGTAATCTTGTATGTTTACTTCTGAGCTTCTGCTGCATTCGCATTTGATGCTCTTTCTTTAGGTTTGGTTTCTGGCGCACAGCTGTTTGATGAAATGTTAGAATGAAATATGAGTTCAAAACACTAATTAGATAAAAAAAATCGGACCTTTATAGAATATTCTCTGACTTAATGTCTCGTGCCTTTGGAAATAAAGCAAAATATTTTACTTTCAAGACGGATTGAACTAGCATTTGGGATGATAAAGAGTTTGGTCCTTCCTTGCAAGGTGTGTTCACTACCTTCTTCTGAAGAAACATTTTTTCTCCATGGCTATGAGCATATGATTGAGTTTAATACATTTTCGGTATCTGACAAGTCTAATTTTGGTTTTGTCCATAATTCTTTTGTGGCATAGGCGGTCAAGTTTTCCTCTTCAAAGTTTGAAGGGTCCAACCAGTTACAATACAAAGGAACAAAGATGGAGCTGATTATAACACGCCCTGATGATTGGCATCTTCACCTTCGTGACGGTGAACTACTTCAAGCTGTAGTCCCCCACAGGTTAACTTTCTTTGATAATACGCATTTATTTTGTTGTACATTGTGGTAGTACTATTTTGATGTCAGTGTTACCTGCAGTGCAAGTCATTTTAGAAGAGCTATTGTGATGCCAAATTTGAAACCTCCCATCACCACCACAGCTGCAGCTGTGGCTTATCGAGAATCCATTTTGAAAGCATTACCTAAGGATAGTGACTTCACTCCTCTTATGACACTTTATTTGACAGATACGACAAATCCTTACGAGATCAAGCTTGCAAGTAAGTCCAACTTCTGTTATGTAGCTTCGACTCTAGTCAACCTATTTACACCTTGAAATTCTTCATGTATGTTTCTACTGCTAAGGAAATCTTGTAGTAATTCATTATGTAACTGATTGACCACAATTATCAAAAGTTGATTTTGGACATGGAGTCAATTCTCATGTCTTCTCATGTCTATTTCTTCTTATTTCTGTACATTCTCTTAATTGGAGAATATTGTTACCTTGGTCATTCTGATTGCATCGACAGGAAGCAGTGGGGTTGTATATGCGGTGAAGTTGTACCCTGCTGGTGCCACAACAAATTCTCAAGATGGGGTGACAGATCTTTTTAGCAGATGCCTACCTATCCTTGAGGAGATGGTTGAACAGAATATGCCTCTGCTGGTATTCTTTCTCCATCCATATGTGTTTTAACTGTTGATTAGGGATTTTTGACTCGTTCCCTCCCTGGGTTGATGGTTGAACAGAATATGCCTCTGCTGGTATTCTTTCTATGTACATACATACCTGTTTAAGTGCTGGTTAAGGACTTTTTCCTCCCTCACTCCCTCTCTCAATAAGGATGTCCATTTGGTGATTCAAGTCGTATTGTAGTCTCCATTTTGTGAAGGTATTATCTAGAATTACAACCTATATAACTAATATACTCAATTATTTAGGTTCATGGGGAGGTTACTGATCCTGATGTTGATGTATTTGATCGCGAAAAGCTCTTCATTGACACTGTTTTACGACCTCTAATCCAAAGGCTTCCGCAGCTGAAGGTCGTGATGGAGCATATCACTACTATGGATGCTGTTAAGTTTGTAGAGTCTTGTGATGAAGGTACCCATAATCACTTTAGCATAGCTCTTCTGGCACCCACCTTTTCGTCCTGTTTATGAACAAGACATATATTTCACTTGCTTTCTTTATTATCGCATTTTTGAATCGTTCATGCCAATTTCATGTAATTTTATTTTTTAGGATATGTAGCAGCAACAGTTACTCCACAACATCTTCTTCTGAATAGAAATTCTCTGTTTCAAGGAGGATTACAGCCTCACAATTATTGTCTTCCTGTACTCAAAAGAGAGATTCACAGTAAGTTACATTCATATATTTCAGATGCTGCAAACCTTGGTTGGTTTGTCCTTGCTTGAATTATTGGATCTTGTGGAATTACATGGCAGCCCTATTATGTAAGAAAATAAATAATGTGTCACTTTCTTTCCTATGTAGGACAGGCTATTGTGTCAGCTGTTACTAGTGGAAGCAAAAGATTTTTCATTGGAACTGATAGTGCTCCTCACGAGAGACGACGAAAAGAATCTTCGTGTGGTTGTGCTGGTATTTACAGTGCCCCTGTTGCCCTATCATTATATGCCAAGGTCTTTGAAGAGGTAATCTTCTTATGTTGATTGGGCTTCCTGTGTGCACTTATGTTTTATTTTCCTTCTTTTTTTTTTCTTCTTCTTTAGAAACAGTTTTTCCTAATGGTAATTTCGTATGGAACTAGCAAGGCATCATAAAACAAATTTATTGTACAATCAATCAGGAAGACATCTTCTGCTATGATCACCATCTCTAAACCTTGCATTTTTTTCTCCATAGAAAAAGAGTACCTTGCATTTATGAGTTCTACTGTGTCCTCGTGACAGCTAAAAGACAAGATTGAAACCTAGGGTTAATATGTTCATTTATATTCCTTTTGTTCAAATTTTTCCAGATCTCCATGTTCTGTGATCGTGCTGTAGTTTATGCACCGTTGACATGCCTGATTGGTTTTCTGAAATACAGCCAGACATGTTAGGTGTTCGGTGTTCATATTTGGAGTGGTAATTTCTTGAGAAAGGCAAGGATTTGAACTTTTCTAAGTGTAGGGATGGTGATCAGAAGTTTTCATTGAAGATGGATTAATAAAGGTCGCATTGAGGAATCACTCCATTACAAGCAGTTTAATGAACATAATTATCCAAGTATCACCAAGCAATTTGGTCTAGATTAATTAGAAATTGGAGTAGAAAGCATTAGATCTTCTGTGACTCGATGACAGCTAAAGATCTGTAAGATGTTTTATGATAGATGTACCGATCTTTTGATGTTTGAATCTCTGTGTGAATGCACCACTAAACCCTATGGCACAGATCGCTGTACTGATCTTCTCTGTTTCTTCTCGTATTTGTTTGATTCTTAGTTAGCTGATTTGTTGTGCTTGTATCTGTAAGTCTAAGAGTGATCTTTGCTGCATTGCTACTGCTAATAGGTTTTCTTATTTCAGGCAGGTGCGCTGGACAAGCTGGAAGCCTTTCTAAGCTTGAATGGCCCAGACTTCTATGGTCTTCCCCGGAACACGTCGAACATAAAGCTGAAGAAGACCTCATTCAAGGTGCCGGAGTCTTTCTCCTTTCCGTTCGGCGACATCATTCCCATGTTTGCTGGCCAAACGCTTGAATGGCAGCCATCAGTAAACTGATTCTTCATCTCAAGTTGTTGGAATCTCTTCCTCAATAAGTCTTTTAAGTTCTACTCCTTCAATACTGGACATTCGACTTGGATACTAAACCAATCCTCTCTAATTATTTCGCGCCTGTATAATTTGAGGTTTTTATTTATTTTTACGGCAAATATCAATTTACACCCTAAAGTTTGGGTCGTTAAAATGGTACGTAAGGTTTCAATTTCATCGTTTTACTTTAGTTTTGATATGATATCAATTTACTCATCATTAACTTTACCGTTAAATCAACAGTTAAGTGATGATGTGCGTATTTGATAAAAAATAACCTCACCAAAAACTGAGAACGATCTACAATTGGGATGCTTTTCACGCAGAGTTTCTTTTAACAATCTCTTGTAATGTTGATTAGAGTTTTTGGATTGAAACTTGGGCGCCTCAATGTCCGTATCAATCTATGCGAGAGGAAAAATATTGGTTAATATGTCAATGACTTGATCATCATTGCACTGCCCATCCGAAGCACTTTGATCCACGCGGATCCCTAGATCTGAGGATATCGATGTTGTAAATATTTGTTCACCATGGTGGATCCAATTAGTATATTGTGTACAATCTCTTTTTATTCCAAATGATTTTGGATCTCATACAACGTGTTACCAGTTGTATTTGTTATATTTATGGCACAGACACCTGAAAGGTAAGAAGTAGTTGATTCCATCCAAATACTCATGAGAATATCTATCTTCCATTTGCATCCACCCTATGTCTATTGTGCTTGCTTTCACAAAATACCGTCAATGTAAGTAATTGAATTAACATTATCTCGTAATTAAAACCAGTTAACATCAAGTTGCTTATCTATGTATGTCCCGGATGATTTGGCCCAATCTCCAAATGCACGAAATATTACAAACAAATATTTAGTATGCATTCAGAAAACATTGAGGGGATACAAATCTAATTTCCCACAATCGAAACCTAGTCTCGTAGACCACAAACTACACAATACATAATTGTGCACCCCCAAATTGTTCGAATATATTGACAATTTAAGAGTCAGTCAATTATACGATCACCCATTAAGCATCCACGTGGGCCTCCAACTGACTCTCGGTCTATGGTTTTTCATTGAATTACATTATTCAAAGTTAATCAACCCAATTAAATTCCCATAAACGGTTATAAAATATCAATATATTTCACTTCATTGGAACTGCCTAAAATTTTACGAAAAATAACACGGCAACATAAATGCAACTATATATTAATTAAGCACATCACAAAGTTTACAATTATCTAATTTCCTTACATGTTTTCTATTTACCTAATTTCACAAAATATTTTCTATTTTCCTAACATATTTTCTAATCTCCTAATTCCTTAGTTTCCTAACATATTTCTAATTTCCTACAAAATCATATAACACATTTTTCCCAATTTGTACACAATTTGTACATATTTTCCACAATAAAAACACAAATTTCTAACATAAGTATATCCAAAATTCTTATCACAATTAAATTGAAAGGTAAACACACATATTTCTTTAAAAGTATTCCTCCAAATCAATCACAGATTTCCTAAAACACAAACAATAATTAGTTTCCAATCTAAAATCAAAATTTCAAAACTAAGAAAATTAAATTTCTCAAATCTTCAAAATTGGTATTAGTGATTAAGAGAGAAATATGGAGAGATTGGTGGTGAAAATGGTGATGAGATGATGATCGTTGGTGTTATAGAGCTAGAGAGAGAGAGAGCGAGAAAGAGAGAGAGAACAAAAAAGAGAGAGATAGAGGGAGAGTAGCTGAGGGCAAAAGGCAGAGAGGAAGAAGAAAAGAATAAATGAGCATGTGGTCGCAGTTAATGTGTTTGAACATTTGCCCGATGCATGTTGCTCACTGGAAAAGTTTAATGAATTCTCCAGGCAAATGCTGGTCAGCACTCTCATCATCATGTTTTCTAGTTGTGTCCGATGCAATGAAAATGTCACTGGGCAAAGCCGCAAAGCTCCTATTTTTAATGCGTCCCAACAATTTTTTTTCTCGCCATATACGTGGCCCACGAAAAAAAATATGTTTGCCCTACCAAAATCTTTGGTCAGGCAATGTTAATAAAATTACACACAAAAAGTATCGATTCGCACTAAAAACCTTATCCCACAAATAAACTTTGCCCTACCAATAGATTCATTGAGAAAGATAGGATATGTTTTTTGTCAGCGATCGACTATGTTCATCGGATAAGACCTTTTTACATAACGCAAAAACCATTGTCGGGTAATTCTAAATTTCTTGTAGCGAAGTCGACCGCCATTGGAAATCTAAGGTAATCTACACCTTAATTGAGTCCCATAACTGCCGCCAAGGTGCGTTCCAAATCTAGCACAAGCCACGTCTTGACATGTCCTTGAATTTGGACAAACTGTGCCCTAAAATGTGCCAAACTATGTCACAACTAAGGATGCCAACATCAAAGTTAACCATTGGTTGATCTTGGCTAGTTCAGAGAAGAATGAGAAAAAACAAATGAGAGAACAATAAATTGTATGATGGAACTAAGCCAAGTAAGCCAATGAGACCCAAGGTCAAGTGTTAGTTTCAATCCAAGAAGTCAATCTTTGAGCCCTTGTGTGCCAATAATGCCATGAGGTTTTGAAAGATGAAGAAGAAGAATGTCACATTCCAAGTTATGCTATTTTATGCCTTGTCTCACCTAAAATTATTGAATTTCTAGTAGTTCTTTCTTGAGCCCAATTACCATAGCTCCACTGCAATCCAATAAGAAGACCTAATTGATCTTAGTTGGACAATCATGTTGAAGATTGTGGTAAGTGTCTATCTTCTTAAGGTTTAATTTTATTTATAATATCTTAATTTCAGAAAGAATTGTTCTTTACCGGATATTCATATGTGATTATGTTTGATTTCCTTCCCCCAACTTTTATCACATAGGCTTAATTTAAACGTAAGCCTAGATTCTTATGTGAATATGTAATTAATAATAGAGTGCTCTCATATTTTATATATTTTAAAGTAAATAACTTAAAACAATAAATAATATATCGTTATAATATCAAATAAAACTTAGAATTCTACGATTTTTTACTTGATTATGTATTGGTAGTTTTTATTTTTTAAATTTATTTCACTCTTAGTTAGATTGTGAATATGTTTATAGATTTGATTTTCTTGGGTAGTTTGGAGGCCAAATGGCACTAAAATATTGATAAATTAAAGAAGATTATATGCAACAATGAAAATGATTTGGAAAAAGAAAAGTAAATAAAAAATAGGTGATGGATAATTCCCTCTTGTTTTTTTTTTGGATAAGTTTAGAAGGACGAGAGAGTGAGTGAAGGGGAACTAAACGCTAACCCTGGATCCAACGGTGGGGATTCAATCTGATTAACTAGGGTTAATATCTGACCTGGAAGGGCTTACAATATAGAGCCGGTCATACTCCTAGAGCCAGAAGTCGCCCTCTTCGTTATTTCAGCAGGAGAAAAAAAAAACCCTAGAGGGACTCAGAAGCTCATCCAACTCAGAAAAAAGCGCGAGAGATATGTCGGACGAAGAGCACCAGTTCGAATCCAAGGCTGACGCTGGTGCATCCAAGACCTACCCTCAGCAGGCTGGTACCATTCGCAAGAATGGCTACCTGGTCATCAAGGGCAGGCCTTGCAAGGTGTCTGCTCTTCAATAATTTAATTTTAAATTCATTTCTCGGTCAAACTTCATCGGGGGTTGTATGATTTCTCTAGATCTTTAATGGGTTCTGTGATTTCAGTTGAAATACGTTGATTTTTGCCTCTTGCTTCATTTTTGTTTTTTATTAGCTTTTTTGATCATTTATCTTGTTTTTGGTGCTAAATCATAGCATTAATATGGAATATCAACCTTTCAATCTCTGAAAGCTGAATATACTGTAATGTTATTGGTCTTCATTTCTGTTAAAATGATATATCTATCTAATAGTGGCTTTCCATGGCTTATAACTTGTATTAACTGTGGTTTATCCTCCGAAGAACTGCTTTAATACCATGCCTATATTTGTTAAAATTCTGCTTTTAATATGTGTGTGTAAATATTTTTGGGGCCCCTGTGTGGGATTCATGGACACAAATGCATAACTGTTCATTCATTTCTAATTGGTTCTAAATTGATCTCTCAATAGGTAGTTGAAGTTTCCACTTCGAAAACAGGGAAGCACGGTCACGCTAAGTGTCACTTTGTGGCTATTGATATCTTCAATGGAAAGAAACTTGAAGATATTGTTCCTTCATCCCACAACTGTGATGTAATGTTTTCTAGAAATGACTTTCGTGTATATGTTTGTGTTGTATTCCTTCGTTTTAAGTTGGCTCATTTGGTATTTCTTTGTTACCATTTTTCTGTAGGTTCCCCATGTCAACCGTACCGACTTTCAGCTGATTGATATTTCTGAAGATGGCTTTGTAAGTCTTCTTAACTGTGTATACTAAAACTTGGAATAAGAAATATTGTTTGTTATGTCATTCTATGTGCATTTTGATGATAATGATAATACCACTACCAAGGGTAACAAACATGGGTACATTTGAAAATCCCGATATGCATATTTTAAATTTTATTCACATCGAGTTTAATATTGGATAATATCTTATGCTTTGTTTTTCTTGTGTTGAAGAAAGTAGTAAATTTCTTGTCACGTTGATATCTTTAATGGAAAAAAGAAGTTGTTGAAGATATACAAATGCACAAAACACAATCTGCAAGAATAGGGCATCTATTAATGATTAGAACGTAAATTTCTGTGCAATTTCCGATCTGCATTGATATCTCACCATCTGAAAGGTTAGAACAGGAATTTAACCTATGAAATGGAAAAGTGTAATGAGATGAGTAGTTTCCTGCCTTTGATTTTATCCAAACTAACTGGACTATTGCATCTTGTAGGTGAGTCTTTTGACTGAGAGTGGAGGCACCAAAGATGACCTGAGGCTTCCCACTGATGACAGTCTGCTTACCCAGGTATCTCATCTAGGAAATTTTCATCCAACAGAATTTTCTGTACTGCATCTGTTTTGTTTGTACCCAACTGACACTGTATGTTGACATTCTTTTCTGTAGATCAAGGATGGATTTGCTGATGGAAAGGATCTTGTGGTGACCGTCATGTCTGCAATGGGAGAGGAGCAGATCTGTGCCCTCAAGGACATTGGTCCTAAGAATTAAGTAATGATGCTGTTGCAGTAGCTCTAGCTGATGGCAAAGACTTCTCTTTGTTTTTTTGTTTGGGGAACTGTTGCTAACAGGGAGGTTTATTCAACCGTATATCTGTGCAATGAACCTTTACTTAAATGGTATTTTATCTTGCCAAGCTTGTAAAAGTGATGACGCAAAGAAGATTTTAAAGCTGCCGGATCCCTTATCAAAGGGAGCTTGCTGCATATCTATGAAACTGTTTCTTCTTTTTCCAGCAAAGGGAAAATGTTTCTGGTTAATCATTTACTTTCATTGAAGTTTATGTTGTGATGTTTCAAATGTTGTGTGTTCCTTCTGAATCTGATATTCATATATTGTTACTGGCTTTACTTTTCATAATAATCGATGTATCTTGTCGTAATTTTACCCGTCTGTTTGCATAAATTTCTTCGTGGAGGATGAAGCCTTTTGAGTTTAGGTTCACTGTGTACTACGGAGGGATGTTGTGAAGTTGTCTATATAGATCTTCGCGTAAGAAGTCCTTTTTTTGTTCTCTATGCCTTTGGAGGTGCGTTATTAACTCAATTGCCTCCTCGAGTGGTAATTAAGATCAAAATTATCAATTCAATACATTTGAGTTGCTTTTGTGCAGGCGTAGACTAGGTTTTAGGTTATGACCCATAGTATACTTGGTTTAGGTTGCTTTTGAGTGGATTCGTGAATTTCAGTAGCAGCGCGAGTCTCTTTTGAGACAACAGATCTCCACGAAAGAATAGCAAAACGGAGCTCATTGAGGGAGTCGTAATATTTTTTTTCTTACCTTCTATGTTTCCGAAATGGATGCTAAAAAATCTTTCTATTTTTCTTTTGAATTATTCGTATATATATATTCTATGAATTTCATTTCGCACTGAAAATTATTCTAGGAAAAGTTCGAATCCGTTCCTTTCAGATATTGATCGGTTTTGGTTTGAAGGGTTATCTCCATGTCGATATTTACTTCGGATGATTTCCTAATATTGTTGTATCGGAAATCCTAATCTCACTTTCAATTATGGGTTTGACATTGGTAAAAAACGCGATTGGGTTCATTATTTATAATCTCCACTTTGGTATGCATCAAAAGATCCATGATTGGCGTCTGGCGAGGTCAATGTTAATTTAATTGTGTGAAATCCCTATCCTTGTTTCAAAACTTCCCAGGTAGTAGTCGCCATTGATTATTGATATGAATAAACTTTTATCAATGTAACCTTGAACTTAAAAACTTCTACGTAGAACTAAGAATAAAGTTTGTGGTAAAAAATAAAATATTCTTGCAATACAAATTTGTCGAGACATTTACAAGCATTGATAGGCACATCCCTTTGAAATTCATGGAAGAAATATTAATGCTCTACATTTCAGTTCGTAACGTATATCAATATCTATATCTAGAGGCAAGATAGTCTCTTCAAGTTGGCACTTTATTGTGACTGAACATGATCAATATGTAACCCCAAACCATTGAAAAACAAAGAGTGAAGCAAGAGAATATCATGGGGAAGGGGACTCTCTACTTTTACCTCCAGTTGCAGAGGAACTGCCGTAGATGTAGCAGCCAAATCCCCAGACTGTAACAACCAGAGACAGGATCTTTAAGCTGCTCATCGGGTCGTTTAACAATATGACAGCTGCAATGCTCGTGAGGGGCACCCTTATTGCATTAAGCACACCAGCAAGAACAGTGGAAGACAAGAACACCACAGCAGTAGCCCCCAACACCCCCAACTGGAAACTGATCGTACTCCAAATGAGAACGAGGTAATACGAAGATTTACCGCCCTTGAAACTTGTGGCCTCGTCTTTCATTCCCTGAAAATCCTTATTCACAATTACCCCGATTGTGGTGAATACAAATGCAAAGAAAGAAACCATGACTTGTTGCTCCAACACTACATGGAAGGACCTTCTGCCAAGTAGCCTCACAAAAATAAGTTCCGAAAGAGCGAAAATGAGTCCGTGGAGAGCAGATCCTATGATATCCCAGACAAAACCAAGAATGTATTGCTTATCAGAGACATTCCCGTATCTGTCCGAATCTGAGTCCAAAGCAATGATTGTCATAGCAGCAGTTATGATCACAATAGCATTTAAAATTGCAGCATTAAGTTTGTTCTTCACAAGTAGATATCCAAATAATGCAGAAAATACTAGAGATGATGATGCAATAAGAGAGGCAGTAGATGCCGGGAGGTATGCATATGCATATGCATACATGAGGTTGTCAGCTGCACTTAAGAAACCAAGTACAATATAAGATATAGTAAGTTTTAAGTTCAGAGGAGTGGGAAAGGTTTTGCAGATGAAGTACGTAGGGAATAGAATTAATGCAGTCAGCGGCCACCCTGCAACTGACACCCATGAAATGATCCACTTGCTAGCGCCACCATTAGCATAATAGACACGAGATAGAAGGCTTGATGCAGGGAACGCCACAAGCATTGCCCCGCTGCTTAGAACCAGAAGAATCCAGTGTGAGATTGGCTTTCTTTTGTATGCTTCCCACGCCTCTGTCTTAAAGCCAGAAATCCGGCCCCAAAATGGAACGGGGGGATTTGGTGATTCCTCTCCCATTCGTCCTCCTGAGAAGAATGAATGATCATATCATGAACAAACTCATTAAAAACAATCAATCTTATTCTTATTTCTCCTCTTTTACTCTCTTTTCCTCAAAGTCAAAGTTTAGTCATTTAACTTCATTTACACATAATCTAACAGCTCTTTTCTCTAATAAAGAAAGTATAGATTATGGGGAGAAAACCTAAAGAAAAAAAATCTATTATTCAAAGAAACCACCACACAATCAAGAAATATTCATTGGATGCTGGTTGAACGAGCTTGCATGGATAACCTTTTAGGGGAATTAAAAAAAAAGATACAGTGTGGGGAAAAAGGTAAACCCAAACTTACCTATTGGAATTTTAGTACCTCATACTTACAACCTATTTGTGCTTTACATTACACCGTACAAAGTCATGGTTTCAAATTAATAACTTCTTTTTTTTTTGTTCCATGATGAGGAATGCAGCTGGAGGGAAAGATTCAACCACGAGCTGGAGAGGCAACTAAAGGACCATTGGATCCTTTCATTTTTGTTTTCAGTTTTCACGTTTTGTTCTTGAGGCGTGGGGGAAATGAGTGATAAAGTAAGAGGGAGGGAAGGAAACGGCAGAATGAATGAAAACAACTTAAACTAGTTTTTGGTTATTCATTTTAATTTTAGGTACCTACGTTATAAATTTCTACCATATCTCTTCGATTATATCCTTTCTCCACTCTTCTATATCGCTCATTATCGCATGGATTTCCCCCCCTTTTTCTCTAACACAAAAACAAAAACTAAAGACTCAAAAAAGAAAGACTCAAAAAAGACATGGTTATCATAAAGGCCCAAGTTTTCGATGTCCAATAATCAAATCCACTTACGTTTGGTATGTCGTATAAGAGGCTAGATAGAATAATATAGTACGAAACCAGTGTTTGGTATCAATCGTATTAATTAGTCACCGTATAAGTTAACACAGTTGAATATTTTTAAACGATTCATATACGCTAAAATAATACACTCAAAATTATCCGTATTAAATAGTCGGATGAGTAGTAATCTTGCAAAATATAATAATAATAATAATAATAATAATCATAATATAATAAAAATAAAATATTAATTTAGTAAATATTAATAATAAAAAGTAATAAAGTAATAAATACTAATAATAATTCATTAATAAAAATAAAATAAATAGTAATAATAATAATTATTATTAAAAGAAATAAATAATAATAATAATAATAATAACATACATAATTAATATTTAAGATATAAGTATTTCGTCAACTACTATAATATAGTCGGCATTCTAATCCGGCAAAGTACCAAACGCCCAACTAAATAATCAGTTTATCCGGTGAACAGATTAATCTATCCGATTAAAATAGTCAGTACAGTACGGCATACCAAACGAGGCCTTAAGGGTGCTACATGCTAGCTTATTTATAGATGCCCAACCAAGCTCAACAAGATATCTACAGTAAAGGAAACCAAACATGATAACTAAACTATAAAATCAGTACATAAAAATCCAAAGGGGACTAACATTATCTGCATGAATCAATAACCCCAATTTTTAAGCTTCTTCCTAAGCAGAAAATGACTGCAGGTTTTCTTCTTTATCCGTCACCAAAGACCTTTCCAGTTAATTGAGGCTATACAGGCAATGAGCTGAAAGATTGAACTTTAGAGAACCAGTAAGGCAATAAAACGAACAAACAAAAAAGTAAAAAGCTGGGGTAATCCAGTTAGACAACCCATTGGACAAGAGAAGAAAGATGGGTAATTTTCTCTCTTCTAGTGAATTTACCAGATCCAATTTTCTACACACACACACTCCCAAATTATCTCCTGAGCAGCCATTAATTAATGAGAATTTTGATTAAATTATGTAATTATAATTACTTTCCTACATTTTCCCAGTAACCAATCAGCATCTGAATGGAGAATAAAAAAATAAAAAATCCAAATGAAGTGCAAATTGAATGATCATACTAAAAGGGCAATTGAATGATTATAATAAAAGCGCATAGATTTACTAAACAATTGAAAAATAGTTACCGGACTCTAGCACTAGCAGTGGCTGCTGCATCAGCGTACGATGATAGCCAGACACTAGAGAGGGAGTGATTTGAGGCAGAAATGAAGACGATAAAGAAGCAAGTTCCAACCGCGCCCGAAACCAAAAAAGGGCGCCGTTAGAGTCTCATCACCATGCAAACCATAGAAACGCTTTTGGGTTGTTTCGATATTTTCATGAGATTTATCATTTATGAATCATCAGAACCTCGGAGACTCACTGTCTGGGGTGGCGTCGCGGGGAACCGGCTCAGTGACTCGGATTTATTGTCCTGTATTTTATAGGAGTATTATTATTCTCTTCATTTTTAAAAAGAACCTACTTGAAGTTCAAAATGTATGATTTAATCTTCAATATATATCAAATAAAAATAAAAAAATTAATTTCTACGGCTAGTATTGATTATGCAGTTTTTCTAGGTTTCATATTCTGTTTTCATAAAAAAAATAAAATTAAAATATATCTATTATTATAAAATTAAAAAAAAAAGTCAATAAATTTCACTAAAAATTCTGATAAATATATATTTCAGGACTATTTTTTACCATGCTTAAATTGAACCAACAATTAGGATGAATACGAAAATTAAAGTTTCTATACGTACGGATACGCTTACATGAATAATACGGATATACCAAAAATTAGAAATACCAAAACATGAATAATACTCAGATAATATAAAAATTCCAGAAGAAAAAAATTATAATTGTAAAGTAGAAATATAGGCGTACAATTTAATAATTAAAGATATAATAAAATTAAATATTAAATTAAAAAATTAAAAAAATAATAATAATAATTTTTAATGGAAGGAGTAGTAAAAAAAAAGGGTACTGAGGTCATCTAATTCCTCCTTTTATTTTTATTTAAACAATTAAAAATTAATACCATTTGTTTTATTTTATTTTTTTCTAACAAAAATAAAATAATAAATTAGGAAAAATCCGGTATTCTCATTAAAAAAAACAAGGTCAAATTTGAATTAAACTTTTATAAAGAGGGAAATCGAATCCAACTTTTATAAATATCTTTATTATCTTAATAAAATAACAATAAATTCAAGCCAGGTAGATTAAGCGTATACGTTGCAGAGCAGGTTCACCTTGTCTTCTGCTCCATATTCTCATTGGACCAGAAATGCCCGCGTTCTCTTCTCACAGTCCACTCATTCTTCCAGAAGGGAATTTGCCGGTAATTAAAAATAAAGGATTTATTTTTAATCTAAAAGTGGCTATAATATTGTGATTCCCCTTATGATATTCTAATGTAATATATGGTGAGAAGTTTCATTTTTATGGTAATAAATGAATAAAAGAAAAATTCGATGGTCAAAATTTATAAACTTCTCCCTACTGGCTATCAATAAATGTTATTAAAACTTAAAAAAAAAAATCAATTTAGACTTAATTTATCTTTTAACTTGTTTCACTAATTTAATTAGTGGTGACAATAGATCGTGTCATATTTGTGTCGTGTTATAAACTTTGTTTTACCAGAATATACTCAACCCGAACCGAACCGATTCGTATAATAATCGTGTCAAGAATGTCCAACCTAAACCTGACCTATTAATGACTCAAATAATATGTGTAACTTATTCAATTATCAGATCGTACTCAAAACTCAATTAACCTATAACCCGTTTAAACTGTAAAACATGTTTAAACTGTTTAACATGTTTAAACTATTTAAATTATAACATTTAATAGGTATTTATGTAGGTAATGGATTAATAATGACACGTTTACTAAATAGGTCAATATACAGTTTAACATATTAACTCGAAATCTACAAATTTATTAAATGGGTTAACAAGTCATTATACAGGTTAACATGTTGATCTGAAATCTACCTGCGTTAATACATGTGTCATAACAAGTTAACCCGAAATTTTATTAATGCAAGTTGATCTGGACAAATCTCGTCCCGATTTCGAGTCATGTCAAAAATTTGATCCCTTTATGTTTGTTTTTCATCACAATAACTGCATCATGTTTCTTCTGCTATATGTAGACAACATTGTCTTCACGGGAAACTCTAGACCTGCATTAACTTTATTCATGTTTGTTTTATTGTGCACTAGCAATTAGGCCCGCGCGTTGCCGCGGGGTTGTTGAATTGAGTATTACTAATTTTTCATAAATTAGCAGTGATTTTTTTATATCTATAATGGAAAGGAAAAAAAAACATAATCGGTAAAACACTGTAGAGAAACAGTGTTTTTTTTAAAATATCTCTTTTATGATTTTTTGATATGTATAAAGGAAAATAATAATAAAGGAAAAAAGAAAAACAAAAGGAAAAGGAAAAGGAAAAAAAAGGGCAGAAAAAAAATTGATATGTATAAAGGAAAATAAAAAAATATATATAAAGGAAAAGGAAAAAAAAAGGCAGAAGTGGAAAATCATTATAGATCTATAGTGATTTTCCCATTTCTATTTTAGTATAGATATAATGATGTTTTTTTTAGTTAAAAAATACAACCTAAAGCAAAGAGATAAAAATAACAAATAAGTACTTGTTTGATCCTGAAATGACCAATTCGATGAGACCCGCTGGGGGATCTAGGGCCAACCGTGTGGTGTCTTGGGCCCGCTGGGGGTGTAACTGCTCGGCAGGGATCCTGCAAGGACTTGACACCGGTGTGATGTCGGCCAAAGGGGCTCCGATGCTTAAGTTAGTATCTGTGTGCCGAAGGGTAAGTAAATACAGTGCTCTGAATAAGGTTTTGTCTATTTACTTTTGTGAAGGGTTTCACGGTATTTATAGTAACCATAACTGCGGTAGTTGGGCTACTGTTTCGGAGCAGGTTGCGCTTTGTGGCTGAGAGTTGCCTGACAAGCCCTGGACATCCGGAGGAGGCGCCAGTTGGAGTCCCAATCTGCCTCCATCAGGGAGTGGGTATGGCAGAGTTGGTTAGGTGATTGTCGCAGCCAGCTGGTGTCTGTACCCTGTCAAGTGCCGAATGATAGGTCTGCAGGTGAGTGCCGATCAGCGGGCCACGTTTGTGGGGGTGCCGATCGGGTGATCGGTCGGCGTCCGTCCTGTCCTGGTGGGCCCTGTGCTTAGGTGGTCGGTCGATATGGTATCAACAGTACTAAGTAAGATGTGCAGCGCGAACAATACTTGTGTAACGAGCATAGCACTGAAGCAACTTCTTGAATACACAAACAAATTATATTTAGTAAAAATTTACGCGATTTGATTTTGTTCTCTACATAGATTAATGATCTTAACCCCTATTTCAAACTAGTCTAAAAGATACTTGCAATTTTGATATGGAAGTCCACAATTGATAAAACTGATTAATACTACTACAATAATTATGAGTTATACAATAATGGCATAATATGTCCGTGAACTTAATTAAAACGCTTTTTTTTTATCTTGCTATTGACGATGTTGATGCATAAAATGTGAGAACTCATGATATAATTTTGTGTTGCCACGTATCCTTAGACTGATTTGTTAAAAGAGGGTAACTGACCGTCGGTTAGAGGTATGCACTGATATGGTACCAACCTAAGAGTACTCGATGCCCAAGTTAGTATGAATATGTGTGTATAAAGAGTGTGATGAATAATAATTTGTAAGTATATGTGAATAGTAAATACTTAGTTACTTTTATTAAAAAATGACCAATTTTGTATAAATGTGAGAATGATAATAAATATATTATTCTATATGAGAGAATATGCATTCATTGTGAGATTGACACGTGTCCTCATGATGGAATGAGAGCATCTGTCAACGTGTTGGTACTAATCAGCCCTTATTATAGTTTGTTTATTAGTGTAGGCTTGTATTATTTGAGCTTCATAAGTGAGTCGGCCTAGAAGAATTGGATTTAGATTAGCCTGGACATATATGATATTAACAGACGATAACATTTATAATTGAATTCTTAATAGAGCTTATATCTAATTATGTAGTATCGTTAATCTTTTAACAAAAAAAAATCGATTACGGCTCACCAAAATTATAAAAAAAAATTTCGCCTTATAATTTTTCGCACTACATTTCATAATAGTATATTCAATAAATTAAGAATTAGAGCTTAGATTAATCAGTCTCTTCCACAGTGTGACATCCCCAAAAGTCATAAGCAAATAAACTAATAGAAGATTATTGGTCACTATGTCCGAGTCCAAACGACAAACTGAAGGAAACCGTCAAGTCAAGAAAACGAACGGTGATCTCCGCACCTGATGTAACGGAGATATTGACGGCTTCGGTTACACCGTCATAAAAACCACCTGAGTCAACGTCAGTCAAAGACACAGATACCCCACTATTTAAAGCAGCATCGCTCTCCGTGTCTCCTTTAAATCCAAACCGATACACAGACCCCAAAACATTTCTCGGGGGATTTCGGACATTATAAAACCCACAAACTACAGTACAGTTTCGATACAACTTTACTCTCTTAGAGCGACAATCGGCCATGGATGAGCAAAAGAGCTTCGATGATGCTCTCCGAGTAGAAAAACTAAAGACAAACGAGCAAGAAGAAGATGAAGAGGGCGATGAGGACGAACACGAGGAGGACGAACAAGGAAAGCAACGACTTGGGGAATTTCAACTCGGCGAGTCACAGAGCTCTTTACCCGAGTCGGGAGAGGGGAAATTAGAAACCCTAGCGGTGCCTTGTACGCTGGAGTTGTCAGAGAACGATCACTGTGCAGGTAAGCTTTCCGTTGAGGAAGCGGCGTGTTTGTTTTTGGAAATTAATGTCTTTTAGCTTTTCCTGGTCGGTGGAATCTTAGTGAACGGGTGATCTTGTGTGGTTGATCACACAGGTTTGCAGGTTAAAACCACTTTGCAGTCGATTGATGGAGGTCAATTACAGGTTAGAACTTAATCATATCCACTTTCTGAGGTTTTGATCTTTGTCTAAGTGAATCCTGACCGTTATTATTTTGACCTGTTACTGTATCTTTTATAGATTTTTTTTTGTGTCAATTTTTTTGGGCTGGAGTTGTGGGGATATATAAATATTTCAGAATTATGAAGAGGTAGGAATCAGAGAAGTGAAAGAGTGCTGGTGGAAATGGTTTACTTTTTTATTACAGATTTCTTTTTGTCCTTAATGAGGTTGAAATTAGGATATTGGAGAATATATTAGTAGGGATATTTCTTTAAAGGAAATTAGATATTTTTTAGGGGTTCTTTTCAGGTTTCTGTATGAAGGATCGTGTCATTCAATCTTTATTGCCTGGATCGCTGCAAAGCAATTTTATTGTTTTGTTTTGAATTTCATTTGGAAATAGAAATCTTGCATTCCTTTTTACGGGTACTGAGCAAACATGTTTGTTATTCTTACTTGAGGATTGGAATCAATTTTCTTTTGAACTCATTTATGAGAAGAAAAAAAAAAAAATATTATTTTACATACCAATATCTTTATTTTTGGGAGAGGTGGATAGTGAAGATTTTTTAGATTTTTTGGGGGAGTAGGAAAGAAAATCATAGAAGAGACAACAAGAAGCTCAAATCTGCATTACGTAAAGCCAATACTTGACTATTAATTTCTCAAAAGAGGCATCCTTGTCAGCAAAAGTGTCGACATTCATGCCTACTTGAGTCCAACTAAATTAATCCAACATTCAGAATGGTTAGATGCTTATTTTCCAATGTCCATGCTAAAGAATAAAAAATTCAGTTCAGAAACCACAAGTACCGCATATCATATCTGGCATGATGTCATTACAATAGGAAATATCATACTCAAATGAAAACTTTCAAAAGAAGTATCATGTTTCAGAGGATTGGCTGGCATTTTGTAAACTTGACCACTCAGTGATTAGAAGGAAAATTCGGTTGACGTGGGATGGAGTGATAGTGTTCAATGCAGCTTTACAGTATTTTCTTTACTTTTGGATATGCAACTTATACACACAAAGTGTAACAGAAGTACTTGTTATTTACAATTTATAATACTTAGTCTGAAGAATTGAAATCCAAGGAAGGTCAAATATTGGATGATTCAGTAACCAAGGAATCTGCATTTATCTTCAGCTCATGTTAAAGAACTTGGACTGTTTTATTCCTCTGATCTATTCTTTCCTTATGTTAGTATTATATCATTCTGAACATATACATTTAACAATAAAAATTATCAATCTATGTTAGTAATTTATCATTCTGAACATATACATGTAACAATAAAGATTACCAATCTTATAGGTTTGACAAACATGTCAACTTAATTGACCTTACATCATATCATGCAAACCCCTTACATTCTAACTAGAGGAAAACGACAAATTCTAGATGCACATGCATTTTAATCTAAACGGGTCTTATATGCATCTTGTATCCCTTCGCTTGAATCATATGCATTTCCAGATTGTTGTAGCGCTCATTATCAAATGTCAAATATCTAGTTTCTTCCTTTTCAGTTGAATAAATATTTTCTATGTTGTGTCTCAGGAGCAACTTGGGCCTAGCCAGGAAATGTGGGAAACTATAACACTCCAAGATGCTCAGACACAGGCGCAAAGTCCGCTTCAGTTGACTGATTATCCAACTCCATTGCGACAACTATCACCAACTTCTATTACAAAACCCATTCATACTCGGACACAAAGTCCTCTTCAATTGGCCGATTATCCAACTCAGTTGGTGGAACTATCACCCACTTCCGTTACAGAGTCCATTTCTTCCGTTCCAAATCCACTAGAAAAAAGGATGTCACTGCAAAAGATCAATACTTTATGTACGCCAGAGGTGGAGAAATTAAGTTCTTCCGTTCCTCTTGCAAAGACATCTGCTTCTGATGGTTTCAACTGGAGAAAATATGGTCAGAAGCAAGTGAAGAGCCCCCAAGGTTCGAGAAGTTATTACAGGTGCACATATTCCGAGTGTTACGCCAAGAAAATTGAATGCTGTGATTACTCGGGACATGTAAGAGAAATTGTTTACAAAAGTCAACATACTCACGATCCCCCGAGGAAAATAAATTATACGAAGGGAAGTAAGCTTGCATTATCTGCCGAGTGTGTAAGGAATAATGTTATAGACCATCCCTTCAGAACTGTTAATGATTCAGAGCTGTCTACGTCTTCAAACGAACTTATTCAAGAAACACTGCCAATTCCTGAACGAAAACGGCAGAACACCAGTGACTCTTATGCCAATGGAGATGCTAAGATCAAGGAGGACCATGGTGATGGTAATGAACCAGAACCCAAACGGAGGTAAGTTTCCCATGGATTTTGTTTCCTTTCTTTCTGCTGCATTTTGTAATATAGTTGTTTGATCAAGTAGATGTTTGAAGGAGTAGAAATATTACCTGGTTGTAATATACTTTCCTCTTATTGATAACCAGAGTGAAGAAAAGTAACGTAGAGCATTCAGCTTCCCTATTAAAACCTGGCAAGAAACCTAAGTTTGTTGTGCATGCGGCGGGGGATGTTGGAATATCAGGTGATGGATACAGATGGCGCAAATATGGACAGAAGATGGTGAAAGGAAATCTTCATCCCAGGTGCATGCCCACTTCCTTCGTTCTTTTACTTTGTAGTTTGACCTTGAGCCAATTAATCAGCATTTGGAGTTCGATTTCAATTTTTTATATCGCTAGATTGTGTTCTATCTGTGTTGTTATTAACTTTATCTTGCCTGTATGCTAGACATATCTACTGTAAAACTTAAAATTTCTCTTAATTTGTGAACATTGCAGCTTACAAATCGGAAGAACAGGAAATTTCAATGATAATGAAACCCCAAATACTTTTGATTTTTAAGAAATCTGAACTATTTCCATTTTCGTTTATGTACACATCAAGATGCAAGCACAGCAGAAATGATATTGAACAGGGAATTTTCACTTGTTTTGTATTTTGTCTGGTTGTATCTTAATGAAATGAAGCTTATAATAAAAATTAGTTGACAAGAAATAGATTGTGAATATGATATATCAGCTGGGGGTCAGAGCTTTATCTTTGTCTTGAATGTGAGTAGTATATGCAGCTGGCAATCAGAAATAGATATATGCAGCTGGCATAATCAAAACTTTATTCTTACTCTTGACATGTGAATCCCTCCCCTTTGGTTAAAGTCTTATCCATTAATAGTTTTAGTATGTTACCAGCCATCCTTCAGAAGACTAGTTTATTTTCTCTACACACAAATCTTGAGCTACATAATCAAAATGTTATCATCTATTTTAGTTTCAATAAAGGTTATTTAGCAGTTTTAAATGATTCAAATCTGTAGAGACGGATAATTCCTTTTCAATCAGTAAGGAAAGTTTATGCCATCTGTCAATCTGGGTGTTAGACAGTGTGAAAGTTTAGTATTGCTTTCTTGGTGGGAATCAATTTTGGAGTTTGATTAAGCAGTTTTTGTGTTATCTGTAATAATTCAGATTCCTCACATGCCCCCAAACAAGATTTACCTCTTGTTTGGTTTCACCTTGACATTGCTCTTCGAGGCTTCCAAATTACAGAAAAGACAAGTTCGACTAAGCAATTTTTTGTGTTAGTCTGCAATAACTCAGATTCTCCCACATGTCCCCAAACAAGATTTACCTCTTGTTTGATTTCACCTTGATGTTGCTCTTCGAGGCTTCCAAATTACAGAAAAGACACAGATACCTTATTCCTTTTGGTTAGGACTGAGCTTGCCTAAATGCTTCACTGAAGCGTGTCATTTACATGAGTAAATAATAGAGAATACTCAATGCTGTGCAGTTTCCTTTAGATTTAGGTCACCTTGGAAGTTGATGAGCTCCTCCAATAAGTTTCTCATTTGTTGAATTTGCATATTGCATATATCCAGGTTATTATTGTATGATCTGTTGAAAAACTACCATTTGTTTTATTAATTTATTTGATTTATTTTAGGAACTACTACAGATGCACTTCTGCTGGGTGTCCAGTCCGGAAGCACATTGAAACAGCCGTAGATAACACCAGTGCTGTCATCATCACATACAAGGGGATACATGACCATGACATGCCTGTTCCAAAGAAGCGGCATGGCCCTCCGAGTGCTCCTCTTGTTGCTGCTGCTGCTCCTGCTTCCATGAACAATTTGCAACTCAAGATGACCGATACATACCAAAACCAAATTGCATCAACCCAATGGTCAGTGGACACTGGGGGAGAATTGACCGGTGAGGCCTTGGACCTCGGAGGTGAGAAGGCAATGGAGTCTGCTCGAACTCTTCTGAGCATTGGATTTGAAATCAAGCCTTGCTGAAAAAGGTTCCTTAACTGGCCCAAGTACTGATAAAACAACTTCATCGGCGAAGCCTCTCTTATAGAAAAGCATGCAGTGTATTTATATGAAAGTTGAAATTTTCATATTGGCAGGTTTGATTTCTCTTTTCCTTTTTTGTTTTGGGTCTCTCACGTTTCATCTGTAGTCTATATAGTGCAGAGTTGTGTAGATTGGTACTTGTAGTATACCATTTCATCTTGTTTGAATGGCATTGAAACGATATAGATATGTCAATGGGGTTGCCTTTCTATTTTTTTTTAATATTAATTGCAAACATGTTATAGCCAGCGTCTAAGATGTTGATCGACCTTTCTACATAACGAGAAGTCATGAATTTGACTATCGTAAAGATATCAGTGGGTCACTTCCATTTACAATTTATTAACTATATCGCCAATTTTCTATCATAACAAGTGATTTAATAAACATCAAATGATCTTGAAGCAGAGGTTTGGACCTTACTGGATGATGTAACTTTACTATCAACCGTGGATTTAGGATGGTGGTTTTTGAATCAGACTCACTCGAATTGATTAAGGTAACTGGAGGATCAATTAGACGTGGCTGCTGGGAAATCTTCTAAATCTTCCCAATCTTAGCAAGGGTGAAGTCTGATTTGTTTGGACACACCGTGCTGCAAATATGGCAAGTGATGCCTTAGCGACTCGTGCTCGGTGAGTGATATGCATGAAGATTTGGCTTAATCACCCTTTAACATCTTTATTGCATGTGCTTACCAATGATGGTCTTCCTTGCCTTCCTCTGCTCGCCCACCCCTCCCCGGCCCCGAGAAGTGATCTGACTGACTGCTTCTGTTTTCTTTGTATTTCGTTGTTTCTTTTCCTTGTGTTATTGCTGTGTTTATTCAGCAATGTCTCCCCCCCACCACCCCCCCCCCCCCCCCCCCCCCCCCAAAAAAAAAGCCCTCAAGGATGAAGCATCCATTGTACAAAGGGTATATTATCAGGTTCAGAAGGCTCCTCTTAAAGACTAGAGAAGCCGGACGACAGGCTGACCGACCAACGGACCAACAGCACAATCATCAGTTTCATTTGAATCCACTTCAGTTATCACCTACATTGCGAGAATCCATATTTGCTTCTGAATTCATTAATTACACAATCTTCTTCACTACTACCCAATACAAGGGACCAAGAGTAGAGCTCTGGATCGTCAATGTGGTTTAACTCTGAACTGTTGATTGAACCAGGATTGCTGAGCAAGGCATTCATTGTCTTTATAAGTCTGAGGAGAAACTCAATTCGTCCATGGCCACTGATAAGTCCGATTCTATCCCGTTCTCCGTTTTGCAGTCAGCCTCATCCTTGACGCCGCCATTCTCTTCCTTCCCTTCAATCGCATTCAGACACTCCTGGAATCTGAAGCAACTAATGAGGTGGTCATTCGTGATGCCAGCCACCTGCATGAACGAATAAATCACAGTGGGGCCCACACTCCGAAATCCTCTTCTCACAAGGTCTTTGCTTATCACGTCAGCTTTTGGAGTTTTGGCCGGAACCTGGCGGGGATACCGGAATCTGCTAACTATGGGCTTGTTATTCACAAAGCTCCAGATATACTTGTCAAACGACCCGAACTCATCTATGACCTGGCATCAGCAAAACCTGAAAGAAGTTAGTTGCAATGGTAATCATGGCAATTATAAAAATTGTGCAATCATGGGCATAGAGTAAAAGGGTTATTTAGAGAGTGGTTAAAGGTTGGGGAAACTTACCAAGTAATGAATCAAGCTGGCATGTTGAAGAAAGGGAATAATTAGGTTTGCATAAGCAAATCAAGTCTTGAGGTATGAATATAATACAACGCCTGGGATGATAGAATTATAATTTGTCCTTTATGTAACATACAAAAAACCAAGAGAAGAGGACCACCATTCAACTACTTTTTTAACCTAACCTACCTGATCAAATGATCACTAAACACTCATTATATGCCATTTTATTGCTTGCCCAAACAAGAGAGTATGTGGTCCTCAGTTTATACGGTGAACCTGAGAAAATGAGGATATTTTACTTGCACACAATGATGCATAAAATAATCCTACTCGTACAAATATACGAACAAGTTGTTGCATCTATAATTGGGTATCATTGAATGTGTCAAATTATGTTGGTTATAAACATACAGAAATACGTTTTTTAGGACTTTCCATATATGAGCTGTAGCGGTTTAATAAGCCTAAAAATGCATGCATCTTCTGCTAGTCAAATGCTTATGACAGGAACAGGACATGAACACACACCTTTGTCATTTGGTGTGCATTCTCAATGATAGCACGCAACTTTAATTCAGACAATAGGGAGCTTGCAGTGCTTCCGGGTGCTATTAGCTTCTTCTCATTTAACTTTGAGACAGCAACGGGATCAAAATCTGCAAAAACTTCCCTGAAAATAGGACGCTTACCAATTTATAACATAGAGCGGAAAGACCAAGCAACAGGGGAGGGGCCATCAGCAAAAAAGCCCCAACCTTTAAAACATAACATAATTCGGGATAAGTCGGCTGGTAAATAAAGAAGAGAGCCTTCACATAAACAGTACCTAAAGATGTGCTTTTTGCTTAGAATGGCAGGCCATGAGAGTTCGGCCAGAGCACCAGATAAGACGAGAAGCTCAAATAGTTTCCTGTAGGTGGTCAAGAAGATCAAGCAAATGGCTGTGAAGTAGAGTTATATAACGTAATTTTCATTCGAATCAACATAGATGCATATAGAGTGGCTATCGCATACTTGTCATCGTGCACTGGAAGCCCCCATTCTTCGTCATGAAAAGCAGCATAACATGGATCTGCTTTCAAAATATCAAACTCTCTCAAATTATAACTATCTGAATGAAGAATATCATGCAATGTAGAAAATCTTATTTGATTCAGCTATCCAAAATGAGTCTCTAGCAAACACACAGGTTCTACTTCCACAAATCTTAGCATGTTTAAACCTGATCCCCATTAAAAGAAAGAACCCCCCTCGCTTTGCTTGGAGTATTTGACAGAACAGACAATAAATGGCAATCCAAAATTATTGCGTTGTGAAGTTATATCTCTGTATTGCAACATTCATGCACTTAATAAATATGCAATGTGAATAGTTCATAACAAATTAATAATAAGAAAAAATTAGAACAATGGCAAAGTGCTGAATGACTACAACTTTCCTGTGGACATCAGAAAAACAGTGTAACTATTCTCATTTGTTACAACAACCACATGGATTTGAAATTGCCTATCAGAACCTTATCTTCCCTCGAATTTAAGCTCATTATTTCACGGCACAAACCACTTCGATTTTGTTGGGAAAACATCAACGGAGGATCATAGCCATTTTGGTTTTGAAGGGACATTAACGCATATTCACTGTCGAGTAAATAAGATTATAAGGGGCACGCTGTAAATTGTCTATATTCAGCTTTGAGAAATAAATATGCAAGTCCTGCTATTCTAAGACGTGTCCCAAGTTAGCATTTCGCATTTCGCATTTCGTTCAGCGCATTCCATACAAAGTATTCAAAGGCAAGAGCAAGATAATATATAACAATACGTAAGTTTACACTAAGAAGCAAATATTTTGACTAGAATCTAAGGAAATGGATACGAACCAGTATTAGGAGTCACCCAAGCACATCTCTTCTTAGATTGTGAACCAGCAGGAGGCGAGTCCAATCCACCCTCAGAAACAACACTCCTAGGCCTCGAAACATACTGCTTCCTCCTATTTCCTACACTATTAGACCGAGTCAGCCTACCGGTAGATGCTCTACTATGAAATGAATCCGTAGAGGCATCTGATGAACAAGAAGCATTGAGCGAAAAATTAGAGTGCAGCAACTGCTCGTGGCGTCGAAGCACTGAAGGAACACTGGGGGAATGCAGCCGAGGAGAAGTAGTATGCATAGACGATTGAGGGGTTTTCTTCTCTTCAGCAGATGCAACTTCAGGCAATCTCTCAGCCTTTCTCAGTGGTTTTGAAGCCGGTTTTCGCGCATTGAATGTCCCGGCCTTGTTACCAGCAGGTCCAAGAACTGGCCTTGACTCGGAATCAGCCACATTGATAGACCTTACTCTTGGAGCGCCCGACATTGGTATCACCCCTTTGGTTGAGCACCAAATGGCCCTAAGATCTCAACTTTTCACAGTGAAAACCACTAGAAAAACACAAACTTCAAGTTTAGCCAGATTATGGGTTTTCACCAGCTGCCAATATCATACAACAAATCCTCAAATCATAAGGGAGACTCCATCTGCACAATCCACTAAAGCCCCAATTCTTCTTGTAATCAATAAAGCCTCAAATAACCAGAAATAGCCACAAAGACCCATTAGCATATACATTTGACACCTGCACTAGGTACATTCATTGACCTTGCTCTTCCAAGTTCCCAAAACAGATCTTAACTTTTCAACCACACGAGCCCCCAAAGTTACACTCCTACCAAACCTTGGGTCCATCCACATTCAAATTGTCAAAATTCACCAAGCCAATATCTCAACCCCTTGTTAACCTCACCTCTCAGAAGCAACTAAAACCCCACTTTTTGCAATGCGCAGATTCCAGCTTGCCGAAAAACCTCGGAAAACCAAAACCCACTCAGAATTTCGAAGGAAGTAAGTGAAAATAATAATAATACCTTAACCTACCAAAGCTAGGGCTTTGTATACACAGGCTCAGCTAATTTCCCAAAAAAGATGAATGAGCTTTCGGAGAGCCTCGAAACCCTGAGATTCCCCTTTGTGGAAAACCGGGCGACTGAAGCGAGGAAAAACAGAAGTTTCCAAACCAGCTGTGTCGTTCGCTCACTTCACCACATGGAAAGAGTAAAGCTGACACAAAAGACATGGTCTTATTGCTATTCCCATTCTTTTTCCGAGAAAAATAATGCCAACGAAAGTTTCCGGGGACACCAAAAATTTCCGGCAAAATGCGGGAAAGTGGGTTTTCTTAGAATTGAAGAGAAAATGGTTTCGATCTTATGAAATTGAAATTGCGCTGCCTGAATTTGGACAAAGGGAGACAGAATGAGCAAAAGACATAGAGAGACAGAGAGAGAGAGAGAGACAGAGTGAAAGATAGTCCTGTTTTGTTTATCGCGAGGTGACCTACACAGCCGGTCTGAAGTTACATTTGACCGGCTGTCGCCTGCTTCATTTTGATTGCCTGCCGCGACGCTACAAATTTAACACGTAAATTGACTACCGCATAATTCAAATTTAAATTTATTTTTCAATTAAATTGTCATATCACAAAATCTTATGAAGTTGTGACTTGTGAGCTTCGTCCGATATTTTTTTTTGCGAAAATTACGACCGCTAAATGTTCATGAATAAAATTGTCATGAGCTCTTTTAGGTATGCCATTTTTATTGAGCCCGATATTTCATATTTTTGAAATTTCTAAGTAAAAAGACGTTCAAATAGATGAAATTTAAAGACGATAATGAAGTGAGACTTTGAAAACAAAAAATTTAGAAATCTATTTTGTGATGATAATAAGATTATAGTGAAATATCAATGGAAATATAATAAGTTCTTTAAAGTTGTTTTCAATGTAAAAAGATTGAATAAAAATTATGCAGAGGAATATTATTAGACTTTAATATTAATTAAATAGTGTATTCAATTATGACATTTAAATATTTTTTTAAAAAAATAATTTTTTAAAGATATTTTAAAATTTTCATAAATTGTTATGAATATTTGGGTATTATCCAAACACTTTTTATAAATCCTATTCTCGACTTTAACTTTATTTGAACAATTTTAGAGAATATATATTAACAAATTCGGTGGACATTGTGATTTCTTCATTTTATTTCCTCTTCTTGCAATGTTTTCTTTTATTTGAATATTAATGGTGGAGTCTATTTCCCCATCATCATCGTCTTGAATTACAAATTTAGTAGAGCTAGTTATCATACACTTACTATCAAATATTTTCTATGGGAATTAAGCACACCTTAGAATTGATCTATTGTACTATTTTGAATATATTTAATACTTTGCAATCGTTCTAAGGTGGTTCTGAAATTTCCTAATTTTTTCTGAATTTATCTTGATTTTTCTTGAAAAACACCGCGACAAAAAAGATAAAAAAATGACGATATTATGCCAAAAAATCAGCATTATAGGTTAGAAGCTAGAATGATTGAACTAAATAAATTTATTACGAAGTGACTTTTGCGAGCCAACATTATTATAAATCGCATATGTTTATTGCGAGATGAGAATAGAAATAAAATAAGTTTTCGATTTTTCAAAGCTACCTAAGGTAGATTCTACAGGTGGGAGATTGGCAACAAAAAAAAAACTGAATTGTTCATGGATAAAGCTGTTTTGAACTGTTTTTATTAATTTTACTATACAACATTCTATATTTTTTAATTTATTATTATTATTTTAATTAATACTTATACTATTAATTAAGTATTTAATAAATACAATCATTTATGACTATATATATATATAAAAAGAGAACTTATATAACTAAATATATATATAAAAATAAATACAAAAATTCACCTAGACATCTAATTATTATACGGACCAATTTTCCAACCTCGAATGCCTAGACACCGACTAGGCGGTCACGGTTTTGAAACGTTAGGAAACAGAGAAGGAGACATGAGATTTAGAACCAAAACTGTTCTTTAAGATTGAATTAGTAAAAACAAAGCAATTAAGGTCGGAATTTCAATCTAATTCTAACAAAGCACATTGCAACGAACAAATCTATGTGAAAAGGGAAGAAACTGGAAAGGAAACCAGCCTAGTGTACTATGTTTCGGAATTTGATGATCAAGAGCCACAACGAAATTCTCATCAAGTCTTTATCCCTTGAAGAACTGGAAAACAAACTGCTCACAAGATCCTGAAATGGCATCTGCAAGTACCCATATAAACCAACCGTATTTGATACTGTTCACGAAAAAAATAAATAAAACAAAAGAAAGGAAAACAGAATCTCAGACGACTGCTCATCTACAAAACTTGACAAGCTACTTCCTACCTTTTATATTTTTCTTCTTCTTCCTCTTCATCAAAATGGCAATTTACTTCAAAATGCTATATGTATATATGTACATATTCTTGAAAAACCTTATGCTCCTACTTGAAACATACATCCAATCAAATATCTAAAGACCCTCAAAGCACTATCAGGATATTTTGACAAATGCCGGACAAAGAAATTATAGCAAGCGACTGAGTATAAAAAAGAAGAAAAGAAATGAGACGTACCCCAACAGACCCCTTCCTTGCCATGTCATAGGTGTCACTGTTAAGTTGACTTGAGCGCCTTGCCTTATAAGTAACACATGCATCCCCTGGCCCTGATTAGTTTGAGCCTCAGAAGCAAGTCTCTGCAACAGATTATCACCAATCTCCACACTACCAAATTTGGCAATCTGATCTCCAAGTTGTAAACCATCCTCTGCTGCTGGCGATGCGTCAGCTATCGCATCAACCAACGCAAAGGGTACGCTCACTGCCACATCTACATCCATAGCACTGGAGGAAGCACTATGAACATGGGTTGAGGACGCAGACGCGATAACGTTGACACTTGATGCGCTTTGGTCGTCTGAGATATCATCATTACCGGGAAAATCAGACAAAATAGTGAAAATACAGTACAATAGCTCCCAGCTCCCGATTTTGAAAAAGTAACAGCAAAATTCAATGCTAAATTCGAAAAAAGAAGAAAATGTATACATTGGCGAATCCAATGAAACTCAGACTCCACACAATGCCCAGGTACCCACACAGCAATACGATACATCTGCAATCCGAAACAATGTTAAGAAAGGGGCACATACTAGCCCTTACCAGTCAGACAACAAGACAACAAGACTAAGCGGCTGCATACAATACGATTTTGTGAGTGCACTATTTGATGGATTCTTCATTTGACGGTATAAATATGGCGAATATTTTTATGATTCTTTAAAAAATCAATCTATGCGCGCACTATGGAATGGTGAATTTTTCAGATGGGACCTAATCATTCCCGTTAGCTCCCCTCCCATAGGTTCATTCTGTGTGAAGTCGTGGGAGTTCTAAAACCAGAAAGGAACTTTTTTCTCTTTTTCATTTTTAGCCTAACTTCTATAATAGCTAGCTTGCTATGTCCTCCAATTCTACAACTTTATGAAGTAGCTTGCTCATAATTCAAGATAAACTTTTTATGTTCCTTTAGTTTTCTTTTGTATAAATTGTGAACAACTTTCTTGACAATCATCATAATCTTACAAGAAGAAAACTAAAAAGAAATCGACTTTTCTTGCGACATGGGTGGTGCCTAATCCTATGAAAGATTACAACTTTAACTGTATGTAGGCATTTGTATAGTTGGACAATAACGTACTCAAAATAGTACTCTCATTGTCATCGGATCCTTCAATTACAATTACAAAGGAGAGTATTTATTTCCTTGGAGCCTTTGATCATAATATTTCTCGTTCATTTAATGGCAATGAATATTTCGATAATGTTCCAACTCAAACACCAGAAATGATTGTGGCACTGGCAGGTGGGATGCCTCCAAACACTTTCTTAACTATACAGTGCAGAAATTAAATTTTGGTGATTTCAGAGTATGGTCCTCGGAATGACCCAAAGCCCAATGAGCGGAAACACAGAAAATATTAGATAAGGGAAAAAGAATGAGAAATTTGAAAAATGTTGGCTCTGAGCCTCTCATCCTCTGACTGTTATCTAGTCGCTGGCTCAGTATAAACACACAGCCCTCGCACCGCTGGGAAATGGTGGCTGTTGGCATAGCGTCTACGCTTATTGCTGTGACTTCACCTTCATATTCTTCCTCGTTCTTAACTAAATTACGGTCTTCTCCTAGTCTGCGGCTTTCTTTTTCAATTACTCCCTTGTCTTCGCGCAGAGGAAAGCTCATGGCTCACACTCTTGCTCGGGCCACTCTGGGCCTCACTCACCCTTCTGCACTTGACGCTCCAAAGGTCTGTTTTTCTTGTCGCTTTTAAGTTCGAGGTGATATCTTTGTTTTCGACTGGAAGATTTTCATTTTGATTATTTTTTGGGATTGGTTTAATGAAAAATGACTGCTCAAGGATCCAGGCTTAATGATTTGATTAGATAAAGGCAATAACTGATTGATTTTTTACAGTGGATTTTTCATTTTGTACTATGGATCAAGTATTTGTTTCTCTTATGTTGTACATAATTCATGTTGAAGTAGAATGATTGTGATCTGTTCAGCTGTGCAAGAACTTGAATTTTGTTGAACTGACATGTCCTGTGTTTTTATTTTTTTTTCAAATTTCTGAAAGCTCTCGTTCGCCGCGAAAGAGATCGACGCAGCGGAATGGAAAGGAGACCTAATCGCAGTAGGTGTCACAGAGAAAGACTTGGCGAAAGATGAGAATTCCAAGTTTCAGAATCCAATACTGAAGAAGCTAGATTCTCACTTGGGCGGTCTCTTGGCTGAAGCCTCATCCGAGGAAGACTTCACTGGAAAGTCTGGCCAGTCAACAGTTGTGAGGCTTCCAGGACTTGCCTCAAAGAGGCTTGGCTTGTTTGGGCTTGGACAATCTGCTTCATCTACCGCAGCTTTCCGAGGCCTTGGCGAGGCTGCAGCAGCTGCAGCAAAGGCTACTCAAGCAAGTAGCCTGGCTATTTTGCTTGCCTCTTCGGAGGGGCTTTCTACAGATTCCAACACAGCTTCTGCAATAGCATCTGGTATTTTGACACAGTGTTTCGTTTGTTTTTTCATAATTCTAAATTGGTATTTGGCTTTGCTGTAGTAATAGTTGTGGTAAACGATGGCTTGCCTTTCTGTAGGAACGGTGTTGGGGATTTACGAAGACAATAGGTATAAATCAGAGTCTAAAAAATCAGCTTTACAGTCAGTTGACATTCTTGGTCTTGGAACTGGACCTGAAGTAGAGAAGAAGCTCAAGTATGCTGAAGGTGTTACTTCTGGAATAATTTTTGGGAAAGAGCTAGTAAATTCACCCGCCAACGTTCTTACACCTGGTTAGTATGAGCTGATTTCTAATCCCTGTTATTTGTTAGTCGCTTTCTGCATCAACCAACATGAAAAATTTGGTACTGTTTGCATTTTTCTGCCCTATACTTGCAGTTTCAAATTTTTGTACTTATAATCCATGTTCACTGAGATGTCTCCAAATGAACTGAACATAATGATTATTATGTTTCAGGAAAACTGGCTGAAGAGGCCTCAAATATTGCTTCCGCATACAGTGATGTTTTAACTGCAAAAATCTTAAATGAAGAACAATGCAAGGAACTAAAAATGGGGTCTTATTTGGCTGTAGCTGCAGCCTCAGCAAATCCTCCACATTTTATTCACTTGATTTACAAGCCCCCTGGTGGACCTGCTAAGGTCAAATTAGGGTTGGTTGGTAAAGGGCTGACTTTTGACAGGTGATAGGAGATTATTTTGATTGAACAGTTTGCCCCTATATATTTTTGCTCTTGAAATTTAGAACAGTTATGCTCGATGTTACAAAATGTGTCTCTGGTAAAGGGGCTAATGACTGATGAGTGCCATGGTTCATTTCATGATCTTATGATGTCTTCACGTGTACACAATATGTGTTAAGCCAGTATTTCATCCTCTTTCATGATTTGTATTTGCCTCTTTATCAGTTTTCTGACAGCAAGTACTTACTGGTTCTTGGCGTTGTTTTCTTTTGTTACCAGTGGTGGCTACAACATAAAGACAGGACCTGGCTCTTCAATTGAACTCATGAAGTATGATATGGGAGGTTCAGCAGCAGTATTTGGAGCAGCGAAAGCCATTGCTCAAATCAAACCTCCTGGTGTAGAGGTGAGCCATTGTGTTTTTCATGTTCTATTTGGGGAAAGTTGCATGTTTTACCTATGTGTGGCTTTAATCTTCAGGTTTCAGTTTTTAGCGATTGACATAGTGATTACACTGTGAATAATGGGTCTTATGTATGCAGATACATTTCATCGTTGCAGCTTGTGAGAATATGATAAGTGGAACAGGTATGAGACCTGGGGACATCGTCACAGCATCAAATGGAAAGACAATTGAGGTATGGTATGTGTGGTTGTCACAAGTGCACATCTCCTAGCTGACGAGAGTTTAACTTTAATTGGATCATGATTCTAAATGTGCTTATCATACCTTGAAGAAATATATTACACTTTATCTTCAAGGTGGATAACTGAATAAGTGATTTTTAACTGATGAGAGGTCTAAGTGACTCATAGGATCTTAGTGTATAATATGCTCCATAAAATTAAGGACCATATGCATACTCATTATCTTTGAGGCTTTGAGGCGAGTAAGTACAAATTAAAATTTTGTAATTTCTTTTGTCTTGTATCAACCCTCCGTCTCAGTTTTCAATCAACTTGTGTACAGGGTAGACATCTGTTTACATACCATGTCTCTCAAAGCATCACAATCCATCCGTTAATTGCTGTCATAAATGGGATTTCGTGTTGTTATAAACTAAAGTTCTATTTGGTGCAATATCCATTGCAGGTCACTGACACTGATGCTGAAGGTAGACTTACTCTGGCAGATGCATTGGTATATGCTTGTAACCAAGGTGTTGAGGAGGTATTAGTGTGGTGATGTGGCTTGCAAATTTGTATCTAGCTGTTTATTATTATTATTTATTGCTAGAATTGCCTGATGCCAGGGTTGTTCCACAAAGTTTTCCCTAGATAGCCTCAATTACATTTAGATGTATATAACTGATTTTTAAGTACTACTAGTACTAACACCATGTTATTATGCAGATTGTTGATCTGGCAACTTTAACTGGTGCCTGTGTGGTTGGTCTTGGACCCTCAATAGCAGGTATAAGAAAACTATATCAGGGCAATCCAAGGATGTTTGAAGTGATGCTTTTCAAGTAAACCTTGTAAAATGAAGTTAATTGAGAAAAGAAATAAGCACGACCAATCATTTTGTTTGCTATCTGTTAGATTATTGTTATGGTGTCTGATTAATTTGTATTCAGTATCTTAATATGCTATGAAACTCTTTACCGCTTGGCAGATTGCTTAGTGTTATGTGATGTTAAAAATTTTCCTTTCAGGTTTCTTTACACCTAATGATGACCTGGCAAAGGAGGTATTTGCGGTATCAGAGATCAGTGGTGAGAAATTTTGGAGGTTGCCATTGGAGGAGAGTTACTGGGAGACAATGAAATCGGGAATAGCTGATATGATCAACGCCGGTGATCGTCAAGGTGATTCAATCACTGCTGCTCTCTTCCTGAAGCAGGTATGATTTTCATCATTCCATTGTCTCACTTTCTTTTTACTCCATTAGAATGGCTACCAGTCTAACATCACATATAATACCTGTGGTGAATTACCTGTGAAGTTATCAGTGGGGCACAATACTATTGTTATTCAGTTGCACTCCATGAAAAATCTTGAACTCTCCTCACCTGTTTTTTCCCCATTGATGACAAAACCTGCCTTAGTTTCATCATGCTTGTAACCTGTTATCTCACCTCCTAATGACAATGCTTTCAACTATGATTTTGCAGTTTGTTGATGAGAAGGTTCAATGGGTGCATATTGACATGGCTGGTCCTGTTTGGAGTGACAAGAAGCGCACTGCTACAGGGTTCGGTGTTTCCACTCTGGTGGAGTGGGTTCAGAAGCATTCTTCTTAGATTGCTGAATCATCCGTCGAGAGAGAATCTTACATCAGAATCACCAGCTAAGGGAACAGATGCATGTTGATGGGGTTCTTCGGTGCCGCTCTCCTCGATTCATGAATAAAACTTGCAGGGAGATAATGGAAAGGGTTAGACCTTGGTGTGATCTTATTCAAGGTTTACGGCGATGACTTACAACTGAGTGATATCTTTACTTGGAAGTGTAGGCCTGTTTTATTTATGTTCTGTAAAATTGCTTCTTTTCTTATACCTGCAAAACACCAAAAATAATGAAAAGAAAGCTTGGTGAATGAACATGCTATTTTCTTTGGATGCCTACACAAGAAAAATGAGTAAGTGGAGTTTTTGGGTTTTGAAAGACAAGTTTTATCCTTTTAGGTAATGCAAGTCTTTTGAGCTCTCATGTTCCAAAGGTCTTCGATCAACTAACACATTTATTAACCTAGTATAAATGAAAGGGTAAATTACTAGTTCACTCTTAACAATTTTTACTTTTATTTAAAATCTTTCTATAAATGTATTTTTATTGAAAGGTCCTTAAAAGTTCAAACAATTAAAAATAGTATTATCATTTTTGCCCTATGTATTCTTTAGTGTTTGGCCTCATTTTTTGGGGCCATTTATAATTATATTTTACATATAATAAATATTATACATGTATATATATATATATATATTTTATATAGTTACAATTGAACTTTTTTGAAGTTCCTATTGTCTGGCGTTCAATCGTAGAGTATATAAATTTTTTGGAAATAAGTAAGTTGACGGTGGAAAATCATACGATGTTTGGTTTAATTCTTAAATTTTGAGCACACAATTCAAGAATTAAATCCTAAATTATATGTAATTAATCAAATTATTTAATATCGAACGATAATTTTTTTTTAAAGTTTAAAAGTTTATTTTAAATAAATATTTATGTTATTAAGGACTACTCAACAGATAACCCTAAACGAAAATTTAGAATCTTTTGGAAAAGGCAAAAAATTGAATCAACTTATCGATCATTCAGCTACGAAGCGATTATTTTAGTCACTTGAGCTACAAGTTTGTGATGATATTTGATGAACTTTGCTCAATTTTGAACCTGCCCCAACACAATTGAATAAGGGAATTACGTAGTTATTGAGCTTTGTCTGTGCCACGTGGTAGGCATAAGGATTTATGACCTGTTCGGCACCGGTCAAAACCCAACTTCGAAAATGAGAGAAAATCCTCCCTCGGTTCAGACATAATTTTTTTCTCTCTTCTCTCCGATGCTTTTGCATTTTAATACTAAGTTGAGGTTCGTCATCTCTTCCACTACCGAACCTGCTCCCTGAGCTCACAAGAATGGAATAAGACCACCTAACCCCTCATGCTAGCTTTCTTCTTTGTGCAACAGTGAATATTGAACATGTAGAAACTAGAAGGGCAGGCAGAGATTTGCACCAGAAGAAGACCAAAATGAGTGTTTCTTTGACTGTGATGACCTTCAATCTCCATGAAGATCAAACGGAAGATAGTCCTTACTCGTGGGAAAAGAGAAGGGATTTATGCATAAGTGTGATCACTAGTTATTCTCCAATGATTCTATGTACCCAGCAAGGTATCATCTTATTCCTTCTGCTTTCGATTTCTATTTTCATAGCATCTGCTTTTGCATATGGATCTTGCTTGAATTTTTCATCTGGGTGTCTTTTCATTGGGGTTTGGAAGTGGGTTTCTGTTCGGATACGATTTAGCTTGGTTTCACAGCTGATATTAATGACTTCTCACGGTAGAAACTTGAGAGCGTCTTCTTTTGCTGGGTTATGTTCATTTTTCGCAGAATGATGGAAATGGGAACTATAATTTGTGTTTTGGTTGCTTTTTTATTTTCAAAATGCCTGATTTTATGCATACTTTAATTGAGATGTTAATAGTGAGTGTATTTCTTGCTTCTGAATTAGTTCTTTCATATTGATTTATTTTTCAGGAGTTAAATCACAATTGGATTATCTTCATCAGTGCTTGCCAGGTTATTTCCATTCCAATGAGTTAAATTTTCAATTCCTAGAATTAGAATCGATAATTCACGATATGGTTGAGAAACGCTTAATGCTCGCTTTCTTGAATACATGTGTCAACTGTTTGTTTCTTCTGAAATATGTCTAGAATAGGCCTCAATGCCATCTTTCTTTTTTGCTTAGTAGAAAAAGATTGAAATTAAGTTGGTAAATCTTCGATTTATTTTGCAGATGGGATAGGGAATAATACTCTCTTTGAATTTTTTGCTAGAGAGCACGATTACTTATGTTTTATACGCACACAGATTATGCTGTCTGCCATTGTAAAATGAAAGATGCTCTCTCTATATTTCTTGTTCTAACAACAAGATCTAGGCGGCCACCGTTTTGAAACGTTAAGGAAACGGAGAAGGAGACATGAGAGACTTAGAACCAACACTGGTCTTTAAGATTGAATTAGTAAAAACAAAGCAATTAATGTCGGAATTTCAATCTAATTCTAACAAAGCACATTGCAACGAACAAATATATGTGAAAAGGGAAGAAACTGGAAAGGAAACCAGCCTAGTGCACTATATTTCGGGATTTGATGATCAAGAGCCACAACTAAATTCTCATCAAGTCTTTATCCCTTGAAGAACTGGAAAACAAACTGCTCACAAGATCCTGAAATGGCATCTGCAAGTACCCATATAAACCAACCGTAAGCGAAATGAAACTATTTGATACTGTTCACGAAAAAGATAAATAAAACAAGAGGTGGGATGGAGGATGTGTTATTTTGTTTTAGGAATGATAGTTCCATTTTGAAATAGCACCCAGGATACTCGATGGAAGACAATTTTTCTTTTGTGACCGGAGGGTTCATCACGATAAAATCATAAAAGAAAGGAAAACAGAATCTCAGACGACTGCTCATCTACCAAACTTGACAAGCTACTGCCTACATTTTATATTATTCTTCTTCTTCCTCTTCATTCTTACCACAAAATATGATGGGATGAAAATTTTTTATAATACCATTTTAGGTTGGATGTTAGACTCTGAAGACGGATTAAGAGAACGAATATAGGTTCATCAAAATGGCAATTTACTCCAAAATGCTATATGTATATATGTACATATTCTTGGAAAACCTTATGCTCCTACTTGAAACATATATCCAATCAAATATCTAAAGACCCTCAAAGCACTATCAGGATATTTTGACAAATGCGGGACAAAGAAATTATAGCAAGCGACTGAGTATAAAAAAGAAGAAAAGAAATGAGACGTACCCCAACAGACCCCTTCCTTGCCATGTCCTAGGTGTCACTGTTAAGTTGACTTGAGCGCCTTGCCTTATAAGTAACACATGCATCCCCTGGCCCTGATTAGTTTGAGCCTCAGAAGCAAGTCTCTGCAACAGATTATCACCAATCTCCACACTACCAAATTTGACAATCTGATCTCCAAGTTGTAAACCATCCTCTGCTGCTGGCGATGCGTCAGCTATCTCATCAACCAACGCAAAGGGTACGCTCACTGCCACATCTACATCCATAGCACTGGAGGAAGCACTATGAACATTGGTTGAGGACGCAGACGCGATAACGTTGACAATTGATGCGCTTTGGCCGTCTGAGATATCATCATTACCGGGGAAATCAGACAAAATAGTGAAAATACAGTACAAGAAATACTTAGCTCCCAGCTCCCGATTTTCAAAAAGTAACAGCAAAATTCAATGCTAAATTCGAAAAAAGAAGAAAATGTATACATTGGCGAATCCAATGAAACTCAGACTCCACACAATGCCCAGGTACCCACACAGCAATACGATACATCTCCAATCCGAAACAAACTAAAATCGAGCAGAAATTTTTCCTACTCAAATCTCCCAAAAATCTCTGGGTACCATAATATGGATTCCAAGTTCCAACCACCCACCTGAATCTTTGAGGGGTGATGATTTAAGAGTAAGCCTTGCTGAATGCAGAACTTCTATATTTTTGTTTAATTTCTCAGTTAACTCTTTATGATCACTTCGCAATTCTGCAACACACGATAGACAAGGAATAACAATGAGTATGGAGGTAAAAGACAACCTTTTGTAAGATACTAAGAGCTATTAACAGAAACAAACAGCTGAAGCATTATAAGCAGTAATCCAAACCGAAATTAAGTCACTTCCCATAAGTAAACAAATGAAGCTAACAAACGGTTGGATTTGGTAATTAATTCACCTCACATCAGCAAGGGTTATGCAGAGCTCCACAATCAACACTCAGTTTGTACCATATTCTCACAGAACAATTTTTTTTTTCATTCATTTTTTCACTGCAAGCATTTTAAGAAATGAAATTCAAGCAAATACACTGATAAAATATTCTAGCATACCAGCAAGACGATGCCTTTCTGCTCGCACAGCTGGGATGTCAATATCGTGACGAGGAAACCCCTGCACATTAGAAGCAAAAGGAAAATAAAAAATCCTAAATTCCCAATGGTTTAATTAAGTAAAAAAATCGTAATAGAAACAAAAGAAGAAAAAAGAAGAAGTTTGACCTCGGAGTCAAGGAGGTTGCCGGAGATTCCAGGGCCACCAGGCTGAGTAAGACGTTCGATGATGGCATGCATCTCCGCCTCTAGGGCACTCCTCTTCTCCATCAGTCCCATCGTTTCCGCCTTCAGATTCGTCCCCACCATTTTCCTTTCGTTTCCTTCTCTTCTCTTTGCTAATTTTATCAAAGCCTTCTTCTTTTACAAGAAACTGGCGTTCTTAGTTCTCACTTGTCACTACTACTGTGAGTCTGAGACTGAGGGAGAGAGAGACCTTAGCGAAGCGGTGAAGAGAAAAAAAGAACCGGGCTGGAGGCAGGCCCAACCATCTGGAAAAGCCCAATGAGCCCAAAACACAGAAATTACTAGATAAGGGAAAAAGATTGAGAAATTTGAAAAATGTTGGCTCTGATCCTCTCAGCCTCTGACTGTTATCTAGTCGCTGGCTCAGTATAAATACACAGCCCTCGCACCGCTGGGAAATGGTGGCTGTTGGCATAGCGTCTACGCTTATTGCTGTGACTTCACCTTCTTCATATTCTTCCTCGTTCTTAACTAAATTACGGTCTTCTCCTAGTTTGCGGCTTTCTTTTTCAATTACTCCCTTGTCTTCGCGCAGAGGAAAGCTCATGGCTCACACTCTTGCTCGGGCCACTCTGGGCCTCACTCACCCTTCTGGACTTGACGCTCCAAAGGTCTGTTTTTCTTGTCGCTTTTAAGTTCGAGGAGATATCTCTGTTTTCGATTGGAAGATTTTCATTTTGATTATTTTTTGGGATTGGTTTAATGAAAGATGACTGCTCAGACCTATTGCAGGGATTCTTTTTTATAAAATTTGATGGATTTGGTGGGATCATGTCTATAAGGATCCAGGCTTAATGGTTTGATTAGATAAAGGCAATAACTGATTGATGTTTTACAGTGGATTTTTCATTTTGTACTATGGATCAAGTATTTGTTTTCTCTTATGTTGTACATAATTCACGTTGAAGTAGAATGATTGTGATCTGTTCAGTTGTGCAAGAACTTGAATTTTGTTGAACTGACGTGTCCTGTGTTTTTATTTTTTTCCAAATTTCTGAAAGCTCTCGTTCGCCGCGAAAGAGATCGACGCAGCGGAATGGAAAGGAGACCTACTCGCAGTAGGTGTGAGAAAGACTTGGCGAAAGATGAGAATTCCAAGTTTCAGAATCCAATACTGAAGAAGCTAGATTCTCACTTGGGCGGTCTCTTGGCTGAAGCCTCGTCTGAGGAAGACTTCACTGGAAAGTCTGGCCAGTCAACAGTTGTTAGGCTTCCAGGACTTGCCTCAAAGAGGCTTGGCTTGTTTGGGCTTGGACAATCTGCTTCATCTACCGCAGCTTTCCGAGGTCTTGGCGAGGCTGCAGCATCTGCAGCAAAGGCTACTCAAGCAAGTAACCTGGCTATTTTGCTTGCCTCTTCGGAAGGGCTTTCTACACATTCCAACACAGCTTCTGCAATAGCATCTGGTATTTTGACACAGTGTTTCGTTTGTTTTTTCATAATTCTAAATTGGTATTTGGCTTTGCTGTAGTAATAGTTGTGGTAAACGATGGCTTGCCTTTCTGTAGGAACGGTGTTGGGGATTTACGAAGACAATAGGTATAAATCAGAGTCTAAGAAATCAGCTTTACAGTCAGTTGACATTCTTGGTCTTGGAACTGGACCTGAAGTAGAGAAGAAGCTCAAGTATGCTGAAGGTGTTACTTCTGGAATAATTTTTGGGAAAGAGCTAGTAAATTCACCCGCCAACGTTCTTACACCTGGTTAGTATGAGCTGATTTCTAATCCCTGTTATTTGTTAGTCGCTTTCTGCATCAACCAGCATGAAAAATCTGGATTCTCTTTACTGTTTGCATTTTTCTGCCCTATACTTGCAGTTTCAAATTTTTGTACTTCTAATCCATGTTCACTGAGATGTCTCCAAATGAACTGAACATAATGATTATTATGTTTCAGGAAAACTGGCTGAAGAGGCCTCAAATATTGCTTCCGCATACAGTGATGTTTTAACTGCAAAAATCTTAAATGAAGAACAATGCAAGGAACTAAAAATGGGGTCTTATTTGGCTGTTGCTGCAGCCTCAGCAAATCCTCCACATTTTATTCACTTGATTTACAAGCCCCCGGGTGGACCTGCTAAGGTCAAATTAGGGTTGGTTGGTAAAGGGCTGACTTTTGACAGGTGATAGGAGATTATTTTGATTGAACAGTTTGCCCCTATATATTTTTGCTCTTGAAATTTAGAACAGTTATGCTGGATGTTACAAAATGTGTCTCTGGTAAAGGGGCTAATGACTGATGAGTGCCATGGTTCATTTCATGATCTTATGATGTCTTTAAGTGTACACAATATGTGTTAAGCCAGTATTTCATCCTCTTTCATGATTTGTATTTGCCTCTTTATCAGTTTTCTGACAGCAAGTACTTACTGGTTCTTGGCGTTGTTTTCTTATGTTACCAGTGGTGGCTACAACATAAAGACAGGGCCCGGCTCTTCAATTGAACTCATGAAGTTTGATATGGGAGGTTCAGCAGCAGTATTTGGAGCAGCGAAAGCCATTGCTCAAATCAAACCTCCTGGTGTAGAGGTGAGCCATTGTGTTTTTCATGTTCTATTTGGGGAAAGTTGCATGTTTTACCTATGTGTGGCTTTAATATTCAGGTTTAAGTTTTTAGCGATTGACATAGTGATTACACTGTGAATAATGGGTCTTATGTATGCAGGTACATTTCATCGTTGCAGCTTGTGAGAATATGATAAGTGGAACAGGTATGAGACCTGGGGACATCGTCACAGCATCAAATGGAAAGACAATTGAGGTATGGTATGTGTGGTTGTCACAAGTGCACATCTGCTAGCTGACGAGAGTTTAACTGTAATTGGATCATGATTCGAAATGTGCTTAACATACCTTGAAGAAATATATTACACTTTATCTTCAAGGTGGATAACTGAATAAGTGATTTTTAACTGATGAGAGGTCTAAGTGACTCATAGGATCTTAATGTAAAATATGCTCCATAAAATTAAGGACCATATGCATACTCATTATCTTTGAGTCTTTGCGGCGAGTAAGTACAAATTAAAATTTTGTAATTTCTTTTGTCTTGTATCAACCCTCCATCTCAGTTTTCAATCAACTTGTGTACAGGGTAGCCATCTGTTTACTTACCATGTCTCTCAAAGCATCACAATCCATCCGTTAATTGCTTTCATAAATGGGATTTCGTGTTGTTATAAACTAAAGTTCTATTTGGTGCAATATCCATTGCAGGTCAATAACACTGATGCTGAAGGTAGACTTACTCTGGCAGATGCATTGGTATATGCTTGTAACCAAGGTGTTGAGAAGGTATTAGTGTGGTGATGTGGCTTGCAAATTTGTATCTAGCTGTTTATTATTATTATTTATTGCTAGAATTTCCTGATGCCAGGGTTGTTTCACAAAGTTTTCCCTTGATAGCCTCAGTTACATTTAGATGTATACAACTGATTTTTAAGTACTACTAGTAGTAACACCGTTTTATTATGCAGATTGTTGATCTGGCAACTTTAACTGGTGCCTGTGTGGTTGCTCTTGGACCCTCAATAGCAGGTATAAGAAAACTATATCAGGGCAATCCAAGGATGTTTGAAGTGATGCTTTTCAAGTAAACCTTGTAAAATGAAGTTAATTGAGAAAAGAAATACGCACAACCAATCATTTTGTTTGCGATCTGATAGATTATTGTTATGGTGTCTGATTAATTTGTATTCAGTATCTTAATATGCTATGAAACTCTTTACCGCTTGGCAGATTGCTTATTGTTATGTGATGTTAAAAATTTTCCTTTCAGGTGTCTTTACACCTAATGATGACCTGGCAAAGGAGGTATTTGCGGCATCAGAGATCAGTGGTGAGAAATTTTGGAGGTTGCCATTGGAGGAGAGTTACTGGGAGACAATGAAATCGGGAATAGCTGATATGCTCAACACCGGTGGTCGTCAAGGTGGTTCAATCAGTGCTGCTCTCTTCCTGAAGCAGGTATGATTTTCATCATTCCATTGTCTCACTTTCTTTTAACTCCATTAGAATGGCTACCAGTCTAACATCACATATAATACCTGTGGTGAATTACCTGTGAAGTTATCAGTGGGGCACAATGCTATTGTTATTCAGTTGCACCTTTTTTTTTTTCCCCTCTAAAGTTAGTCCATGAAAAATCTTGAACTCTCCTCACCTGTTTTTTCCCCATTGATGAAAAAACCTGCCTTAGTTTCATCATGCTTGTAACCTGTTATCTCACCTCCTAATGACAATGCTTTCAACTATGATTTTGCAGTTTGTTGATGAGAAGGTTCAATGGATGCATATCGACATGGCTGGTCCTGTTTGGAGTGACAAGAAACGCACTGCTACAGGGTTCGGTGTTTCCACTCTGGTGGAGTGGGTTCAGAAGCATTCTTCTTAGATTGCTGAATCATCCGTCGAGAGAAAATCTTACATCAGAATCACCAGCTAAGGGAACAGATGCATGTTGATGGGGTTCTTCGGTGCCGCTCTCCTCAATTCATGAATAAAACTTGCAGGGAGATAATGGAAAGGGTTGGACCTTGGTGTGATCTTATTCAAGGTTTACGGCGATGACTTACAACTGAGTGATATCTTTACTTGGAAGTGTAGGCCTGTTTTATTTATGTTCTGTAAAATTGGAAGTCTACACAAGAAAAATGAGTAAGTGGAGTTTTTGGGTTTTGAAAGACCAGTTTTATCCTTTTAGGTAATGCAAGTCTATTGATCTCTCATGTTCCAAAGGTCTTCGATCAACTAAATAACACATTTATTAACCTAGTATAAATGAAAGGGTAAATTATTAGTTCACTCTTGACAATTTTTACTTTTATTTAAAATCTTTCTATAAATTTATTTTTATTTAAAGGTCCTTAAAAGTTTAAACAATTAAAAATAGTATTATCTTTTTTGCCCTATATATTTTTTAGTGTTCGGCCTGTGATTTTTTTGGGCCATTTATAATTATATTCTACATATAATAAATATTATACATGTATATATATATATTTTATATAGTTACAATTGAACTTCTTTGAAGTCCCTATTGCCTGGCCTTTAACGATAGAGTACATAAAGTTTTTGGAAATGAGTAAGTTTGCGGTGGAAAATCATACGATGTATGGTTTAATTCTTAAATTTTGGGCACACAATTCAAGAATTAAATCCTAAATCATACGTAATTATTCAAATTATTTAATATCGAACGATAAAGATTTTTTAAATTTAAAGTTTGAAAGTTTGTTTTTGAATAATTATTGTTTTCAATTATCTTGTTTTAAGTCGGATTAGATACTCATATTATTTTTAAAATGAACAAATGAAAAAAAAAATGATATAAATAGAAGTAATGTTTTGATAATCCTTAATAATCTTATAATAAAAAAAAATCAAATTTGAAGTTTAAATGTATTTTTGAAGAAAAATAGTCAATTTTATTATTTATTTAATTATTACGATGGTTAGATCCTAAAAACTTAAAAAATATAATTAATAGATTTTAAATAAATATTTATATTATTAAGGACTACTCAACAGATCCTATGGCTTTAAGTCGTCATACTGGAACATCCACATCGACTAGATAGATATGACCTACCCGTAATACTATGGCTTTAAGTCGTTAGATTCACATACACATCGATCCTACTCGGGATCAAATCTCACCAACACCCGTCATCTGATGCCAATCGAACCCTAGACCATCGCACCACGTGCCAAACATGACCTAATCAGGGTTTTGTTCCACTAAATCCTTATACTCTTACCCTAACTATCAGGTTGATGACGAACTCTTACCACTACAGAGACATCACATTCAGTACCTGTGCGTCACTCTAGGAGCAGAGCATAAGTTGCTCATATGGTACCACATGTAAACTCCTGCTCTGATACCACTTTGACAGGACCCTTCCCAATCCCCATGGATTATAGTGGGACGTGCCTTCTCCTGTCGAACACCGCGTGTCAGACCAGAGATAAACTCATCACCCGCTCGGGGTCCATCAGAGTACTCTAGGATCGGCGGTGGCATGTGATGTCTCGATTTCTGCTACAACCCGCATCTGCAATCAACCTGAAGGATATTAAAAACATGAAAGTTGTGAGTGGACAGAAACAATCAGTTTGTAAAATCATTTATATCAAAACTTACATTTTATACCCTTCATGTAAAAGTATGCATGCATCATATAATCAGTTTATTTCAAATACTTTCCGAAAGTAGGACATAATGTTTTTCAAGTCAGCCATGGTGTGAAAACTGCTTCTCAACCAAAGCCATTAACTCAGTAGGGCCTTAGCCCAAATTCAAATCAAAGAAATTCAGACCGAAGTCTGAGTCCAAATCATAGAACATGAGGTCTCAGCCCAAAACCATTATCGGTGAAACATCATAAACGTATATATATATATATATATATATATATATATGTATAACCCATTCTCGACATCTCATATGCCCAATCAATAACCCGTCACGATATATCTTCAGTACGTGTACCACTCGAGTCTCATCTCCGAGTCGACCTCTAGGATCTACGACGTCTAGGAGGACCTGTCACCGGACCTTGTTTGAGACTATACCATATTTCTCACTCCTGTGCATGTGCTCCTTTTGGGGAAGGCAAAAAATTGAATCAACTTATCGATCATTCAGCTACAAAGCGATTATTTTAGTCACTTTAGCTACAAATTTGTGATGATATTTAATAAACTTTGCTCAATTTTGAACCTGCCCCAACACAATTGAATAAGGGAATTACGTAGTTACTGAGCTTTGTCTGTGCCACGTGGTAGGCATAAGGATTTATGACCTGTTTGGCACCGGTCAAAACCCTGCTTCGAAAATGAGAGAAAATCCTCCCTCGGTTCAGACATAATTTCTGTCTCCTCTCCGATGCTTTTGCATTTTAATACTAAGTTGAGGTTCGTCATGTCCGCCACTACCGAACCTGCTCCCTTAGCTCACAAGAATGGAATAAGACCACCAAACCCCTCATGCTAGCTTTCTTCTTTGTGCAACAGTGAATATTGAACATGTAGAAACTAGAAGGGCAGGCAGAGATTTGCACCAGAAGAAGACCAAAATGAGTGTTTCTTTGACTGTGATGACCTTCAATCTCCATGAAGATCAAACGGAAGATAGTCCTTACTCGTGGGAAAAGAGAAGGGATTTATGCATAAGTGTGATCACTAGTTATTCTCCAGTGATTCTATGTACCCAGCAAGGTATCATCTTATTCCTTCTGCTTTCAATTTCTATTTTCATAGCATCTGCTTTTGCATATGGATCTTGCTTGAATTTTTCATCTGGGTGTCTTTTCATTGGGGTTTGGAAGTGGGTTTCTGTTCGGATAGGATTTAGCTTGGTTTCACAGCTGATATTAATGACTTCTCACGGTAGAAACTTGAGAACGTCTTCTTTTGCTGGGTTATGTTCATTTTTCGCAGAATGATGGAAATGGGAACTATAATTTGTGTTTTGGTTGCTTTTTTATTTTCAAAATGCCTGATTTTATGCATACTTTAATTGAGATGTTAATAGTGAGTGTATTTCTTGCTTCTGAATTAGTTCTTTCATATTGATTTATTTTTCAGGAGTTAAATCACAATTGGATTATCTTCATCAGTGCTTGCCAGGTTATTTCCAGTCCAATGAGTTAAATTTTCAATTCCTAGAATTAGAATCGATAATTCACGATATGGTTGAGAAACGCTTAATGCTCGCTTTCTTGAATACATGTGTCAACTGTTTGTTTCTTCTGAAATATGTCTAGAATAGGCCTCAATGCCATCTTTCTTTTTTGCTTAGTAGAAAAAGATTGAAATTAAGTTGGTAAATCTTCGATTTATTTTGCAGATGGGATAGGGAATAATACTCTCTTTGAATTTTTTGCTAGAGAGCACAATTACTTATGTATTATACGCACACAGATTATGCTGTCTGCCATTGTAAAATGAAAGATGCTCTCTCTACATTTCTTGTTCTACAACAAGATCATTTCAGCGTTTCACGCGAATCCATTTTGAAGAACGGTTTACTGGCATAAATACATTATGTTGCAATGATCTTTATATAAATGTAATCTCCAGTCTATCCTTGTCTTTATACTAAGCCTTCTTATCCGTTAGGTTATGATCAATTTGGAATATCAAGAAAGGGACCTGAAGACACTTCTGATGAACATTGCACCATCTTTTATGACAAGGAGAAAGTAAATATTCGTTCTTCTTTCTTGCCCAAGCTAGGATACCTTTAGGATCTTATTTTGCAGAACAAATTTCATACTTCGACTGTCTTTCTAATCTTGGTTTATATAATGAAGGTGGAGCTGCTCGAAGGTGGAACATTTTGGTTGTCAGAGTCGCCATCTGTCCCTGGAAGCATGTCATGGGGTTCTGAGGTTCCATGTACTGCAACATGGGTGATATCCTTACCATTTTACTTTCTCAAAAATAAATTATCATCACTAACTGCTTTAATAAATTCAAAGGAAGAGTGCTATATCATTTGTTTTCTTGACATGATGTCCACACATTTCAACTGAAAGGAGTTGAGCCACCTGGATTTTCATTCCAGATAGTAAATACAAACATGGATGAGTTCAGTCCTCGTGCACGTAGGCGAAGTGCCTTGCTCACGTGGCAGCACATTGCTTCCTTACCACCTAGCTTGCCAGTTGTATATTGTGGAGGATTCAACACTCAAAAGGAATCAACTACTGGGCGGTTTCTTTTGGGGAGATCAAGGTTCCATTAATATTCAACTTCCTAATTCCATATTTATTACAAGTTACCATTTTGATGAAGGACAATAAGAGCTCATATGTATACGAAAACACCAGATAGCTTGTGGGTTTCTGTGGGAGCTCGTTTGTTTGAGTAAATCATTTATCTTTATGTGCCCGCAGAGAGCATGGTTCGGTCGGGGACATGAGGGATGCATGGCCTAATGCCCGTGTCAGGAAAAACGTTTCTCTTATTCGTACTTTCCATGGATTTAAAGGTATTTTCTATGTCACTACTACTTCTAATGCTGAACATTGAGCATGGCCTAATTTTTTAACACATTGCATTGTCAGGCGACAAACAAGGAGCTCTTGAATTCCTCAAGTTGATTTTCAGAGCCCTCTGCCTTTGCTGGGACCGGCAAACACAGGATCTACACGTAGATTGGATTCTTTTTAGAGGTAGATCTCTTATTCCTGTTTTGTGTGAAGTGGTGAATGATAACATTGATGGATATTATCCATCATCACACTATCCCATATTTTCCGAGTTTATGCTTCCTCGTACCGTGAGAATGCTTGACCCGCCTCCTCCTCCTCCTCCTCCTCCTCCTCAGGAGGAAAATTGATAGACAATGGTTTCGAACACCACCTCCCCAAATTTCCCCTCTGAGCACTCAGGACCTTATTCATAGTTGATGGGATTTAGTCTTTTGGATACTTAAGATTTTGTGTATAATTTTTTCGGACTTTAATTCTTGTAATAGAGATCTTGAATTCACTCTAGGGTGCATCAAGAGAGGTTGTAACAATGTCATTGGGAGCGTTTGATGTTATTTAAGTACACGTACGCACTCTGCTTTGCCCCAAAGTTTAATAGAATGGGATTTAATTTACTCATATTTTACTTTTCAAGCAAAGCTCAGGTCAAGCTTAGTTCTTGCTTATGGCTTTCATCAAATGTCCAACTTCAAGTTTCATACCCCTACTTTATGGGATGTTTATAGCAGAAGCAAAAAACAAAAAAATTTACCTTCCTTTCTACACTCAATTTGATGCAAAAATAAGGTAAAATTTTCTTTCCACTCTTTTGTTTTTCATCCTTAAGACTCATGCGTATGAAACCTTATATGATTTGTCTACAAAAGAAGAATATGGTGCCCAATTTACTAGAATTTCAGGTTTGTATACACAAAGAGACTTATCTAGCAATAATGCTTTTCTTATGTGCTTTTGTATTAGCATATAAAATCATGGCCATATGATCGCGACGAGCTATTTTGTCACAAAGAAAATATATTAGTGGTATTGATTTCAACTTTCATAAATGACGAAATATTAATTTAATATGAATATTTTTTTAACATAAAATTATTATTTATTTATATAAAATTATTGAAAAAGAGACATTATATTATATATATTAAATATGGACTTGGACCGATAAGAAATGGCAATCTAAACAAACATTTTTTTCTCTTTTTCTGTTCAACACTTGAAGTGACCTCTATCAATGCTTGCCTAAAAAAGTGATCTTTTATAGTTTACAAAAAAAGTAAATATTTATATGTATGCAAAGAATAAACATTTAAGCATGTTTATGAGAAAAATTGTAATCACCGTCAGTCCGTTGTCTATGAAGTCCAAGCGAATGTGGACCGCACGTGAGAGCAACATTTTAGATCGGACGGCGATGACGAGATTTCAAATGGGCAGGCTCTTCTTGTAAATCCCAATTCCTCAACCCAGCTATTAAGCATTTGGTGCGGAGAGGAGCGCTGTCTCGTTGTTTCTCGTGTTCTTAAAGCAACAAAAAACCAACCACTGAGTGTGATACATTGATTGATACATTATAAGGCATTACAAAAGAGAGAGGGGGTAGTTGGATCTAGATCTTCTGCGAAGAAGCGATGGCGAGAGGACCTCTCGCTTTTCAGCTATGGATCGCTGTGTGTCTTTTGCTCTTCTTTCGTGCTCGCTGCTTTTATCTCCCTGGTGTTGCGCCTCAGGATTTTCAAACCGTCAGCATCTTTCACTCTATCCTCTACGTTTCTCTATGTATATGTATATGTTTATGTCTCTGAACGAGCCTCTGTGTATAATGCCCTTGAATATATGGCATGTCAGTTTTCTAATGCGTAATTTTAGCTACAAACAGATCCGTGTGGGGTTTTGCATTTGGGTGTTCACAATTTCTGGTTTTTTTGGTGAAGTCTCTAATAAATCTGCGGTTTATGACGTGGGTCATTGAGATCCAAGTTCAATTTGCTGTATTTCTGTATATTTCTGGCTTGGGAGTTGGAATCTCTATTGTTTCCTTACATTTCCTGACTTGTAGATTGAAAATTAATGTGTTCGATTGCAATAATGCCAGTATATACATGCACATTTTTAATTAGTCTTAATTTATCAAATTGTTCTTTTTCACATTCATCTCGTAAGCTTTAGAGCTTGCATTGGCGATAAAATGTTAAAGGCTTTGCAGTTTGTAGGGAAAATGAAGACTTGTTTAATAGCATTGATGAGCTGAATCTTTTTTCAATTTTGCATTTTGGGGTGTAGTATGAATATTAGATACTAACTACAGGGTAGAAATGTATCACCTAGTGGACTTATCTTAAATATGATACTGAGGAATTATGCTTAACTAGGATAGCCATAAACTCTGGTGACCTGACAATGTATGAATTTTTTAGTCTACAATTGGATCCTGTAGTTCTCATTCTTCAATGAATGAGCTTTGTGATTTTGATTATCTGGTCACTTGTGGTTTTGCTTTTTAATGGTGTTGTAGTCATGTTGGTCCTACCTTTGTATGTGTAGGGGGATCTCTTGAATGTGAAAGTGAACAAGCTAACCTCTACAAAAACTCAACTTCCTTACTCATACTATTCCCTCCCATACTGTCCTCCAGCAAATATAGTTGACAGTGCAGAGAATCTTGGGGAAGTTCTTCGTGGTGATCGCATTGAAAACTCTCCTTACGAGGTAAGGAAGCTTTTGATTCATTCTGTGCTAGTTCTGTCCTCTTTGGTTTCTTTATTTATTTGTTTATTTATTTATTTTTATTTTTGCAGTTCAAAATGAGAGAACCACAGATGTGCAATGTTGTATGTCGTGTAGTTCTTAATGCGAAAACTGCCAAGGAATTTAAGGAAAAGATAGATGATGAGTATCGGGTGAACATGTAAGGCGCTAATTTTGAAAATCATAAATATGAATCTTAATTCCTTTGCAATGGAAATTGATTTAGTTCTGATAATCTTTGTCAAATTACAGGATTCTGGACAATCTCCCTCTAGTTGTTCCTATACCAAGGCCTGATCAGGAAAACTCTGTAGTGTATCAACACGGCTTTCATGTGGGTCTCAGAGGGCAATATGCTGGGGTAACTGTCCCACAAATTTGCATTCTATGCCTGATCTTAATTCTTTTAGTGATGTTCTTATAAAGGAGTTCTGATGTCCCCTTTCCCTTAAACATTTACAGAACAAGGATGAAAAACATTTCATCAACAATCACTTAACATTTACAGTCAAGTTTCACAAGGATCCAATGACTGAATCTGCCAGGATTGTCGGATTTGAGGTGAAACCATTCAGGTATTTATTTGTATTTGTTTTTATCGTTGTCTAATTTGTTTGCTCCATTTTCTCACTCCATTTCAAATTCATACCTGTATGATGATAGTGAATAATTTTCATGAATGCAGTATTAAGCATGAATATGAAGGTGAGTGGAGTGAGGGTAAAACGCGTTTAACAACTTGCGATCCCCATGCAAAGCGCACGGTTACCAGCTCTGAATCTCCTCAAGAGGTCGAAGATAAAAAGGAAATTATATTCACATACGATGTTGAATTCCAGGTTGGTGACCTTGCCAACTCATAAGAAAATAATTCTTTGTTTGCCTTTTTGGGTTGGTATTCAAACATTCTCCCTCTCTGATTCTTTTTTTTGTTTAACCTTGTAGGAGAGTGATGTGAAGTGGGCATCTCGGTGGGACACATATCTTCTGATGGCTGATGATCAAATCCACTGGTTCTCAATTGTTAATTCGTTGATGATTGTTCTTTTCCTATCTGGCATGATAGCTATGATCATGCTGCGGACACTATACCGGGATATATCCAAGTATAACCAACTAGAGACCCAAGAAGAAGCCCAAGAGGAGACCGGATGGAAACTGGTTCATGGTGATGTATTCAGGCCTCCAGCAAACTCAGACCTACTGTGTGTCTATGTTGGGACGGGTGTGCAGTTCTTTGGGATGATTCTTGTCACCATGCTATTTGCAGTCCTTGGATTCCTCTCCCCGTCAAACCGAGGGGGGTTGATGACTGCCATGCTCCTCCTCTGGGTCTTTATGGGTCTCTTTGCCGGATACTCGTCAGCTCGTCTCTACAAGATGTTTAAGGGAACAGAATGGAAGAGAATCGCTCTCAAAACAGCATTCTTGTTTCCTGCAACTGTCTTTGCCATTTTCTTTGTCTTGAATGCTCTTATCTGGGGTGAGAAATCTTCTGGAGCAGTGCCATTTGGAACCATGTTTGCACTGGTATTCTTATGGTTTGGAATCTCAGTTCCACTCATATTCGTTGGTGCATATGTGGGTTCTAGGAAGCCTGCAATTGAGGATCCTGTGAAAACCAACAAGATCCCAAGGCAAGTCCCGGAACAGGCGTGGTACATGAACCCAGTCTTTTCTATCCTAATAGGAGGCATACTCCCATTTGGGGCCGTTTTTATTGAGCTCTTCTTCATCCTCACATCGATATGGTTGCATCAGTTCTATTACATATTTGGATTCCTTTTCATCGTCTTCATTATCCTCATCATCACTTGTGCCGAGATCACAATTGTGCTATGCTACTTCCAGCTGTGCAGTGAAGACTACCTTTGGTGGTGGAGGTCGTATTTGACTTCAGGCTCCTCAGCATTCTACCTTTTCCTCTATGCTGCCTTCTACTTCTTCACTAAGCTTGACATTAAGAAGCCAGTATCTGGAGCCTTGTATTTCGGGTATATGCTGATTGCCTCGTATTCTTTCTTTGTGCTGACTGGTACAATTGGTTTCTATGCCTGCTTCTGGTTTACTAGGCTCATCTATTCATCAGTGAAGATCGACTGATCATCACTATATCCTCAATCCTAATATGAAGGAACGGTTCATTGGTTTCGTTCTACTACACGAAATTCACCTTGAAAGGCACTTGTACAAGAATGTCCTTGTGGAGTTACCAACCGGGTTCAATTTTGAATCTCTGAGTCAGAAATTTTTATTCGTAGCATTTTTCTATATACAGGGTCTTTGTCAGTTCTAGTTCTTTTTGTTTATTTCCTCTTATATAATGTATTCTCTGTTCCATACAACACTCGAGAGAATTGTTATGCAATTTTCCTATCCACAGAATGGAAATGGAATTTCCTGTATGGAACACTTAGTCTGCTACTGCTTTTATTTTCCCTCTTTTTGGGTAGAGTTATGTTAGATTCATTTATGTCGGATAAAATCTCGAAAAGACTAGCCATGGTTGACTGCCACTTGAATCTTCTCTTGGCTTGATTCCTTCTGAAATCGACTCGACGACCTATGCTGTGGTGTGGAGTGACAAGGGCGTAAATTGATCCTATCCTAACTAGCAACTCATGTAACTTCAATTGGACAGAAGTAGTTGGAAGTAGTAGTAATAATAATACACACATATTTCAATAACCTTACAGTTTGAACATTGTTGTGTATAATGCATTGTTGTTTGCGACCACCTAGAAAATACACAGTTATGAGTCGGAGTCATTAATGAGGCAACAAATCAACACAAATCATTCAGCACTAAAATCAGGCTCTGGAGGCTTTTGTAATTTGACCAAGTCTCTAGCACTCTTTAAGTTCCTATTACGGTGAACACCCCGAAGTGCATTTGCAGCAAACCTGGAAGCTAGAAAAGTTGCACCGATACTATACGAACCTCCAGCATTGCCACGAGCACCTCCAACTCCAAGAGGTTCTGTTTCTTCTTCCTCTTCCTTCCGACGGAGCTCCATGTTTTTCCTCTTGGAATAGCGGCGCCATGCTGCTTGGATAAAGCAAGCAGCCCAAGTCCGCCACTGCTGCGAGTAGAAACGAAAGGTGTGCTGAACCTGCCTGCTGTGAAGGCGCCTGAACTGACCCGCGACGAATTTCAACTCTTCAGCTACAAGGGCAAAAGCCTCAACTTCCCCTAAAGCCTTTACCGTCCGAGTAGAAGTGGGGAGGTTAGAACCGGATTTCGGATCCAGTGCCCAAGTAAGAAGCTCCTCCCCGCAGAAATCACCTTCTTTCAGTAAACTGCGGTTGAAAAACCCACTCCTACCACCATCTGTTGTTACACTCTCAAGGCGACCGCGTATAATGAAAAGCATCTCGTCAACTGGATCTCCTTCCCTAACTATGTAAGTGCTCATTGTAAATAGACTTGGTTTCAGCCTCTCACAAATGGCATCAAGCAACCTCTCATCCATACTCTCAAACAAAGGCACCTGCAATATCCAGGAAAGTGTAAATAATTACTCTATTATAATATAGTCGAAAGACTCAAGTGGGACCAACCAACAAATATGCAAGCAGCTACCACTAGACAGATGCAGAAAGGATTACTAATCATACCCTTCTCACTAGTGCCAAACAGAGGTGCCTCTTAATGTCCCTCCTAAGATCCTTTGGTAGACTTTGAACCAAACTCTGCTCGTCCACCCCACGCGTTTCCAACCACTTATATTGATCATATCGCCTAACACGTTCCCTAAGGTCCTGCGGAAGCAAGCGATGATGCATCCACTGCTCTGAATCACGCCTTTTGACCCTCATCTCTTCAAGTCGAATAGTAAGAGATTGAAGATAGGTCTGTCACAATAACATAACAGATGATGTTCTGCTTTCATACTACATTTTTTTCACAATAGTAAGATCCGAGAAACCAATAAATATATATTTACTAATAATTTTTAACTTTTAACCAAATATCTAAACGTAAAACAAAAAGTCACCAAGGAAATTCACAAAGGGTCCAGTTTTCCTTTCTGTATCATTGTCTCACTGAATTGTAAAGACTATGAAACTGATGAAATGGCCGACAATACTTAACCGAAGAAGCTAGCAACACCAATATTGCTAACTTTGGGCTCTTTTAATGCCACTCATCTTGCTCTATTCTTTAGTTTTTGTAACAATCATTGCTGCTATCTTTAACTTCTTGACGCAGTAAGTGTCTCTTGATCTTGAAGAAACATAAAATAGAACAAACTTGAAGAGGATGTGATGCATATTTTTGTATCGATAGCCCCCAATTCCCTATGTGAATGTGCATGCATGGCGACTACTATCCCTAAACCAGGTTAGTATAGTTGTTGATGCGGAATAAAAAACCTAGTTAGGGATATTCTTTTCCCGAGAAATCATCTTATAACTACTGTGGGTTAGCTATACTTATACCTAAACTATAATGACCACTCTTACATCGATTACTCCAAGAGCAACCAAAGTAAGAATGATTCGGACTAAATTCAGGATTGACACTAAAGAGGTAGGAAATTTCCTTGTATTTCTTGAAAAATAACTTTACAGTGTAGAGAGGTATTTATACAGATGCTAGGTTAAACTAACTAGGAAATAAATACTTAGACTAGGAAGGAAATCAGAGACCTAGACTAGGAAAGTATCTACAGGATTTAATGTACAAGTTTAGGAAAGAATCAGGGAGATTCTTTGGGCCTAAGATAACACAGGATCAAGGAGATTGATCCTCAATCTCCGGGGATTCTGGGGGATCCTTATTACGCCCCCGCAAGACGGTGGTGCCGTCGGCAACGCCGATCTTGGTGCGGAGCAGGTGAAAACGCTGCCGGGGCAGGGGCTTGGTAAGTGCATCTGCTAGCTGATCATCAGTGGGCACATGATGGACTTGTAGGAGGCCACGGGTGACCTGGTCACGGACGAATTGAAAGTCTATGTCCACGTGCTTCATCCTGGAATGTAGAGCGGGGTTTGCGCAGTAGAAGGTAGTGCCTAGATTATCGCAGGAGATGGTGGGTTTCCCGTTGGGGGTGATGCCAAGTTCCTTCATGAGGGACTGTACCCAAAGGAGTTCCGCAGTAGTGGATGCGACTGCGCGGTATTCTGCCTCTGTGGAAGAGCGGGAGACTGACCTCTGTTTGCGGGAGCTCCATGACACCAGGTTTCCTCCGAGGTACACAAGGTAGGCTGTAGTGGATTTGCGGTCGTCTTGATCACCTGCCCAATCCGCATCGGAAAAGGCAGTGAGAGTACTGAAGGAATGGGTGACGGCATGAAGTTGGTTGGACGATTGGCGATGAAGATGCAGGCCAAAGAGGAGGGTGCCTTTGAGATAACGAAGCACACGCTTCAAGGCCTGCCAATGGAGCTCTGAAGGAGCGTGCATGAACTGAGAGAGGCGGTTGACAGCAAAGGAAATGTCAGGTCTGGTGAGGTTCAGATACTGCAGACTGCCCACAACTCTTCGAAATAGGGTGGCATCAGCAGGTGGGGAGCCATCGTTGAGGTGGAGGGGTGGTGAAACAGCAAGGGGGGTGGAGACTGGTTTGGCTCCGTCCATGTGCACCAAGGTGAGGATATCTTGGAGGTACTGGTGCTGTGATAAGAAGAGGCCATCCGTGGTAGGGATGACCTCCACGCCAAGGAAGTAGTGCAAATTGCCCATGTCTTTTACTGAGAACCGGTTGGCCAGTGCAGATATGAACCGGGAAATGAGTGCTGAGTTGTTGCCTGTAACAATAAGGTCGTCAACATAAACCAGAAAATAAGTTGTGTTGGAACCTTGCCTGAGTAGGAAGAGAGAAGCATCAGAAAGGGCATTGACAAAGCCCTGGGCCAGAAGAAAGGAGTGCAATTCCTTGTACCAGGCCCGTGGGGCCTGTTTGAGGCCATATAGGGCTTTCCGGAGTTGGCAGACATAGGTTGGGTTGTGAGGGTCCACAAACCCAGCTGGCTGGGCCATGTAAACGGTGTCATGAAGAGTGCCCTGCAGGAATGCATTATTCACGTCCAGCTGACGTATAGGCCAGCCATTGGTCACGGCTAGATGAAGAATGATCCGGATGGTGGTGGGCTTCACCACGGGGCTGAATGTGGCTGAGTAGTCCACTCCGGGACGCTGGTGGTAACCCTTAGCCACTAAGCGTGCCTTGAACCTGTCCACGGTGCCATTGGGCTTTCGTTTGATCCGAAAGACCCATTTGTTTCCAATAACATTCTGGTTGGGTTGTGGGGGTACAAGGGTCCAGGTGCCATTGGTTATAAGAGCATTGAGCTCATCGGACATTGCTGCACGCCACTGTGGGTGTTTCACGGCCTGGGAGACACAGGTAGGCTCAGGGAGGTCTGGGAGAGGATGGGCAGTGGCGGTGAGAGCATAGGTGGGCACAGAGGGAAGACAGCCTGTTTTGCTGCGGGTTAGCATGGTATGGGTGGGGGCTGGGGGAGCTGGGGCCGGGGGAGCAGGTTGTGGAAGGGTAGAGGCCAGCGGTGGTGAGGAGGCGGATGTGGAAGGCGGCCGAGGGGGTCGCCGTGTGTAGGTTCGAAGAGGAGGAGGTGGTTGTGCAGGAACAGAGGATGCAGCAGTGGTGGTGGCTGGTTGTGGTGGCAGGCCGGTTGCTGTGGTGGTGGAGGGGGACCGGGTGAGCAGTGGGACGGGCTGGACCGTTGCTGGAGCAGTTGCTGCGTCAAGGCCTGATGAGGAGGACGTGTCGGAGGGTCCTGCTGTTGAAGTGGCAGCCGGTGTGGGCACTGGTGGAGCAGCAGAGACAGGGGCAGGGAGGAAGGTGACAGGGGGCAGAGAAGAGAGCCAACTTTGGAGATTGTGGGGGGTAACAGGAGGAACTTGGGAGGAGTGGTGGAGACCTGGATAGGTGGACTCATCAAATTGAACATGGCGGGAGACATAGAGCCGATGGGCAGAAGTGTCATAACACAAATATGCACTTTGGTTGAGAGAGTAACCAAGGAAGAGGCAGGGAGTGGAACGGGGTTGCATTTTGTTGGTGTTGTACGGACGTAACCAGGGAAAACAGAGGCAGCCAAAGGTACGGAGGCGGTGATAGTTGGGTGGAAGGTGAAAGAGAGCCGTGTATGGTGACTGGTTTTTGAGAGTGGAAGTGGGGAGGCGGTTGATGAGGTAGGTTGCTGGTTTGAAGGCATAGGTCCAGTAGGAGAGTGGAAGGTTAGCTTGATGGAGGAGGGTGAGGCCAGTTTCAACAAGGTGGCGATGGCGACGTTCAGCCATGCCATTGTGTTGGGGAGTGTGAGGTGGAGTGAGGAGATGATTAATACCATGGGTGGCAAGGAAGGGTTTGAGCTTTGTGAATTCACCACCACCATCAGTATAGAGTGTTTGAATGGGGTGCTGGAAGTATTTTTCAACGAGGTTTTTGTAGTCAATGAAAGTGGAGAAAACATCTGATTTTTTTTTGAGAGGGTATAACCATGTATATTTAGTGAAGTGGTCAACAAAGATGATATAATATGGAAAACCATCAACAGAAGTGTAGGGGGCAGGGCCCCAAACATCAGTATATATTAGTTGAAGGGGACGGTGACTCTTAAGGGAAGAGGTGCCAAACGGCAACCTGTGACTTTTATTACAGAGACAGGACAGACACTTGGTTTCAGGAAGCTGGGAGGATAGTTTGATAGATGACTGACGAAGAATGGTGGTGAGAACTTTGTCATGAGGATGGCCAAGGCGGCGATGCCAGAGGTTGGGAGAGACCACTACACCCACCAGTGCTTGAGGTTGCTGCAGGGTTGTAGACGACCACTCATACACGCCATCCTTACTCGGGCCTTGAAGAAGAACCGCCCCCGTGCTCAGGTCCTTGACATGAAAACAATGAGGAAAAAGTTCAATAGAGGTATTGTGAGCTTGATTAAACTTGGAAATGGAAAGAATGTTGCGAGTTATTTTAGGAGCACACAGCACATTAGTAAGAGAGAAAGTGTGAGAAGAGGGAGAGGGAAGAGTGGCAGAGCCGACATGGGTGATGTCAAGCCCTGTCCCATTACCAATCAGAATCTCATCGGGCCCCTGGTACTCAGAAACAGCAGAGAGGTTGTGTGGGGAAGCAGTGACATGGTGGGAAGCGCCGGAATCAAGGAGCCAGGGTGAGGAGGAGGTGGAGTGGCCGGGAAAGGTGGGATTGGCCACTGGTGGAACAGCAGATGGACGTTGCAGCTGGGGACAACGTTTGGCACTATGTCCTTGAGTGCCACACCATTGGCAAAAACCACGGTAACCACCGCCCTGGTTGCTGTTGGTCCTGCGTGGGTAAGCCTGGGGCTGGGCAGAGCGCTGAGAAGCAGAGCCACGGCTGTCAGAAGTAGGGTTGAAGGTGCGGTGGTCAGAGGAGCCGCGAGGAGAGCGGTTGTAGGAGGAGTGGCGGGTGGTTTGGGCAGCATTGGCGGTGATGACAGAGTGCGGGGAAGCAGGGGCTTCACGAGAGGTGGCTGCCTCATGTTGAACCAGCATATCATGGAGGTTTTCAAACGAAACAGAGGTGTCTCGAGAGCGTACTGCAGCTGCAATGTCTTTGAAGGCTAAGCCAACGCCGTTGAGGACATAGAGGAGGAGGTCATCATCGGAAAGTGGGGCATCAATAGCAGCGAGTTCATCTGAAATGAGACGAACCTCCTGCAGGTAGTCACTGACTGGTCGGTTGTCCCGGCGAAGAAGAGTTAGCTTCTCTTTGAGGCCTAAGACACGGGCTCTAGCTTTGCTAGCATAGAGGCGTGTGAGGCGTGTCCAGGCGGCTGCAGAGGTTTTTGCAGCGGCAATCAGGGTAACAACCTGAGGAGAAACAGAGCCAAGAATGGCATGGAGGATCAGCTGATCCTGGCGGTACCAGAGAGCATGAGGAAGGGTTTCAGTGGGGGGTGGGCAGGGGCGAGTGCCATCAACGTATCCCATAAGGTCATAACCTTGCAGGAGAGCATTAAACTGTGCTCTCCAAGGGAAAAAATTGGTTGCTGTCAGTTTGAGTGTAAACTGAGCAGCGTTAATGGAGATAAGAGAGGAGAAAGGGTTAGTGATATCGGGGTTTGGTGAGGGAGTTTGGATGACAGGTGCTGGCGATGGAGCAGCCATGGAAGGAGAATTTGTGGGAAGAAAAAGAAAAAGAAAACGGAAGGGTTTTCTGCTCGGTGGAGCCTTAAGGCTCTGATACCATAAAGAGGTAGGAAATTTCCTTGTATTTCTTGAAAAATAACTTTACAGTGTAGAGAGATATTTATACAGATGCTAGGTTAAACTAACTAGGAAATAAATACTTAGACTAGGAAGGAAATCAGAGACCTAGACTAGGAAAGTATCTACAGGATTTAATGTACAAGTTTAGGAAAGAATCAGGGAGATTCTTTGGGCCTAAGATAACACAGGATCAAGGAGATTGATCCTCAATCTCCGGGGATTCTGGGGGATCCTTATTAGACACAATCTTACAACGTACAAAATTAGTTACCACAAAATGCTTCAGGAGTTTCCGTCAAAATAAAGCATTGTACATAAAGGTGCTTAACCAATGTTATTAGCAACAACTAATACTTCCATATTACCTGCATGTTTCCTATCAGAAGTGCAAAGAGGATCAGTCCCAATATAGCTAGCGATATGGAAAATATAACCTCTCCAGGATAGGTGCTGGTTTCAAGCCCCTGGCCAAGTGTACTGTATCAAGAAATCAAAGAAAGGTTGTTAAGAGGAAAATTTCCAAGCCCACAAGACACACGATGGAGGAACAAGTAACAAGTAACAAGTATCTTTACATCATGAGAACCCAAAGTCAACAGTAACAAGCCAATAAAAAACACGGTACATCCTATTTTTTACTTTGAGACATTAAGTGAAACCGCCAAATAAAAGAAAACATCATACCTTAAATTCTGTAGTCCCCACCATAAACAGTAACAGTATTTGGACAGGAACTTCATGGATGCAACAACGCCAGATTTTAAAGCCGATTTGTATATTCCAAAATCAAAGAAGTTATTGTCATCATCTCCTGCGCACATTGACTGGATGCTGTGTGTAACATTAGACCAAGTCTCATTACTTAAGTTGTTTTGATTCCCACAGTACAAGAAATTTGTATCGCATGGTCGTCCGATCTCAGTACAAGCCTTCTGCCAGCATGTGTCATTGCGTTCTAATGCTAATAAATACCAAAATGCCCCAACTATCTGCAAAGATTCATCACGTAGATAATAAGTAAAACCCTAGAACAGGGAAAGTATATGACAAAAAACTTAACAGGGAAGAGTAGGCAAATGAATAACAAGGAAAGTAGAACCCTAGAGCGAACATAAATACATTGTATGGAATAAGAAAATGCAGAAAATAACGAGGAGCAGATACCAAATAGGTACTCACATGACTAGCGAGCATGTATAATAGCAAATAGTATGCAGCACCTGCCCAAGCAGTTTCAGCAAAAACGCCAGCTGTTCTTTTTAGTTCTGAAGTCAACGGGTAGACTCGAAGAAGTCTGGGAATATACTGAAGCAAAATTATGAAAAGCAAAGCCTGTTTTGTAGCAAGCACATCTGAACCTTTGGACCTCTGAAGAAACCTCCAAACTACAATCTGCACCAATTAAGCCTTTTAATTTTAAACACATAGTAATAAGATTGAGCCGGATATAACCAATATCCAGCTAGGTGCATTTTAAAGACCTGCTACAAAATGAAATATACCAATAGTTAACAGTACATAAACAAAAGGACTAAATAAGTTAAGAGCCAAAATTATAGGAAAGAGGTCACCTATACTGAATCAGATAAGGTACTCTTACCTGTGGTAGGGGCAGAACGGAAAGAAAATCAATGATGAAATAACTTCGTAAGTATCTCTTGGCTATTCGTGCTGGATCAATCACCAGTTCACCTCGTCCAAAAACCCGAGATGAAGGAGCAATGTACGCAGTCCTAAACTGCAACGCCATGTGAATAAGATAGAAAGCATCAACAATCATCCGCAGTGTGGTCACTATGATAGCCAACCTTCGATCTATACCGAGACAATTTAATGAACTGTTGATGACTGGGAGATAGAAAAAGAGAGGGTCCACAGACACCGCCAGAAAACATGATATGACAAAAAATCTATTCCACAAGAGGAGAAATTTGTCCTGAGGATCATATATCTTCTTGTCTGACCCTTTAAGATCTTCAGGGAACACAGCACGAGAAATCCCAAATCCAAGTGATCGACCGATGGACTTTAGTCCTTCAGACCCCTTTCTCATTCCTTTCTTGAAAGATGTATCCCTTTTATGACCAGTTCGGTTTAGTCCCTCAATATTAAATCCACATCTTCTCGCTCCAGGATCAGAAGGCGATGATAATCGAGAGTCTAAGTCATCCAACCTAAAAAATATTTAAACAGTGGCAATAAAGACAACATTCGATGCCTATTTTACTAAATGACCCAAATCTAGTTCCCACACCATTGTCAACTTTCATCTTTTAAAAATGAAGCATGAGACACTTACCATGAACAAATTTACATTTCCACTAATCAATGTCAATGCAAAGTTAGTCGATTACAAATTTTGAAATCATTATAACGAAAACAATCTAACTAGTAAAAAAGTGCATAATAAATTCTTAACATAAATCATAACAGACTTCTAGTTTGACAACTTGCTACCTTCCGATTGGATAAACTACATACATTTAAGCAGGCATGACATCTCAACTAGTGTCTAGTGATACCAACGTATAACATATCAATGTATATCACTCAATCCAGATATTCATACATTGAACAATTCACCTAAAATAAACAAGGCAAAAATAGGAGAAAGCAATAGTTATGCTTCCTACCTCACAAATTTGTCTCTCTGACCTCCCAAGTACTGCGACTTGTAAGAACCACACTCAAACATTTTACTCAATTAAACACATCAATTCTACCTGCAAAACAAAAAAATATCCGAGTTAAGTGCAAAAAAGGCGCACTAAAGTCATCATACTCGGCTCTACGTGGCTGAGCTATCTCACGCCTGACAGAATTGGCCAAAAGCACCAACCACAAAGGAAATTTGGAACTACAATCAATCATTTCATTACGCTAACAAGATGTGACATGCTGTATACTAAGTTGAATGTTTTAACTCTGTGATGTGAACCAATTGAGGATGACTTTCGCGCTTTTAAAGGTAAGCAAAATCAGCATCTATTGCTATACCTCAAATCATATAACACAGAAACAGCCAATTGCACAAACACTAAGAAGTCAAAACCAGGATTAGTAAGACGTACTATTTTTATTTCTTTTTTATTACCTTATTCACTAAGAACAAGACCTCCCAGATAACCAATTCCAAAATTCGGGATGCAAAACATTCATCATCTCATTAGTCTTTCCTTCTTCGCCGGTCCTAAACAGTGATACCTTTCTCTAATTGCAAGGCATGATTCAGTCCATTTTTCGAACCACCGAATCTCCAAACAACCATCATGGTGGTAAAGCCAATTTTTTCATTTTAAGCATAAACCAAGATAACCATAGACTTAAACAACCACTGGTTACTGACGTTGACCACTTAATTAAGAGCCCATCGACAAAAGAAATAAATAAAAAATAAAAACCAGAGTACAATGAGAGGAGAAGCTGCTTGGAAGAAGAAGGGAAGATTCGATGAACCCACAACGCAAAATCCCATTTTATGCAATCAATTTACAGTAATTTTAATCAAATACAGAAACTTCCGTCAATTCGGCATATAAGCATATCTATATCTGAGCACAAATGATCAAATCACATGAGAAGAGCAAGAGAGATGAGCAACTCACCCGTGAAATCCGTACGTCTTATATTCTTATTTCCTTCCTCGCTTTACAGACAGAGAGATTATAGTTGCTGCTGAATGCTTAATCAACAGCTGAGCTTTCGAGCACAACCAAAGAAAAAGACAATACCAAGAAGAGGAGGAGAGAGAAAAAGAATTGAGTCGTAAAAACTTATTGAAGGACCAAAAAAGTCAATGGTTACTGAAATTTTTTCCACCACACTGAGCACTGCCACAAAGTTCTACTTGCAAATGCCAATTTGCCACCTTCTTCTCCACTATTTCACTGAACACGATTTATAATTGTACTTTGCTAGACAGTTTGTCTAATGAAAACCATTCATAACTGTGTCTTATTCACAATTTGTCTAGTAAAAATAGTTTATAACTGTGGAATTTGATGGTAAAAAGAAAAAAATATGCTAGAGTTAAAACCGAAATTTTTTTAGTAATGATACTTATATTTCAATATAAGTGTTATTTGTTCTTAAATTTTATCCTAATATTTTCATCAGTCATTCCGTTTATCTATCAAATGAATTCCGTTTAAAAAAAAATTACCAAATCATATGAATTCCGTTTATCTATTAAATCGTGGGACTTTTAACCTTAGACCTCCTAATACACCGAGAGAAAAAAAAATATCAACGAACTGTAATACTAAGAAAAGCCTTCCAATGTTTGAACGATGATACATAATATATGATAGAAAATGGATCACCATTTTAAAACAAAATCATGAATTGCGCGATTAAAGATTCAAACAAAGCTTGCTCTTATTGCTCCTTAAACTTTCATGGCCAAAGCTCTAAGCCTATTATCGACGACCTACCATAGTTACCCTTCACAATCTTTTCCCATGAGTCCCAGGATCGACCATCTAGATTTGAGACGTGCGAGGACATCTCTTAAAGAGAAAATTAAACAAAAGACAACCATGAAAACAATAATAATTGTGGCAAGACAAAAACATCTCCACTTTATTATTATCTAAACATTTGAAGGCAAAACTGGTCAAGACTCCCGGCCAACCATTGGCTTCTCTGTGGCTCATGGGATGAAGACGTTCACTTTAGGCGATGCTTGGAGGTTTGTAAGCAGGGAATTGACCGGCCGAGAAACAAGCAGAGAGAATATGGATACAGTTGCTTTCGATTCAGCCGTGACTTATTTGTTATTTCCCTGTATCAGCTATCCACAACCTAACACAACACATCACATGCAGCAAAACATGTTACCTTCGAATTTGAGCAAAGACCAAGCATGAGTTAATCAGCATATTTGTAGAAGAGAAAAGAAATGTTGTGTATAAGGGGCAGAAGCAAAGGCTATACAACCTTAAAGAACATGAACCATCATCAGTTGCAACATCAACAGGAAGCTAATTAGGTTTCAGAACCAAAGGAAACCCATCATTTGTAGAAGAAATCAACCATGTTACAGTTCAACCATGTGCAAAGTTATTAAACAAGGTCCCCCATTTGGATTTTGTTTCTTAATAACACCACAACTTTATGTGTACTTAGAAGTCTAAAAAAAGTGGCTATCTAACTTTCGTGCTCTGGGAAAAATCTCATAAAACTGTAATAAGGGCGGAATTGGGAATGATTAATAAGCAAAGATACAATTCAACGAATGATTCATTACCTTTCAGACGATGTTTCTCAATTCTCAGCAACAAACAAGTACAGAGCCAAAAAAACCAAGCAGAACGAGTGAAAATGGATATCTCAGCTTTGACTTTCAAGTGCATCTGCAATTATGTTTCTACTTTCACGACACAGTACTTCTGTATCATTTCCTTCTATAGGCTTATGAATAACAACTTTAACAGAGCCATTATTCAAGATCGCCTCCCTTCCTGAAGGCATGATTTTTCCAGTTCCTATAAGGGTAATGGGTACTACTGGTACCTTGGTTTTTGCCGCAACACTGAATGCACCTTTCTGCATGAAAAGGGCTTGGCTTTAAAAAAATATAACAAATTTCAGCCCTTCCCTTTCATGTGCCTCAGTAAGACAGTAACCAACAACTACAAGCTCGATTGCTGGTTACTTTCTCACAACTACACATATTCAACCAACAAGGTAAAAGAATCTTAAAAATTCGCACCTTGAAAGCACCTAACTTTCCATCTTTACTGCGTGTTCCCTCGGGGAAGAAAAAGACAGAGGCCCCCTTCTTGATAAGGTCTATGCAGCGCTTAAGACATTCCTATATATAGAAGCAACAGAATTTTGAAACCGTAGTTTAGATATTGACCAAATTTATATACTTGGCACAAAGGAAGTAGAATACCAATTGGCTTTTGCTGTCCATGCGCTTTAAAGGAATTACACCCATCAGAAACATGGCCCACCCAACAATGGGATAGAGAAATATGCTAGTCTTGCTGATAAACTTAAAGGGTCTCCCAATTGTAAGAAGAACATATATGTCCAAAAAGCTCTGGTGATTGGAAACATACACAGCAGGAGCATCTGCAGGAGGCAAATTCTCCAATCCCTCAAACTCGATCCTGAGAAATGGTGTCACAGTAAAAGTGGCCCAAATTTTGGCAATAAAATTATGAGCTTTTCTTTTGTATCGATCCAACAACAACACAAAAGGATGGGCTATCAGCATCAGCACAAAGAGATAGATTGCATTGAAAGCGGTAATGGAATAAAAGCCCATTCCTCTAACTTTTGAGATGATACTCATTTCTGCACTTCAAAAGAAAAAAGAAAAAAAAAAAGATAAGAAGGCAATTAGACATATAAGGCTACCAAAGAAAGAGGGCAACAGCCGAAATGCGCTGGTTAAGAAACCTGGTAATGGATGGTCGGCACTAGGTGTCCCAGCTTCCGCAAGTCCAGACTGTACAATTGTAGGCCTAGTCAACCTATTTGGATTACCCAATCTAAAACCATAATGTGGCCTTCCCAACTCTTCTTTTGCACTAAAGTTGCACCATGATATGCCACCATATTTCCTTCCAATGCATAAAACACTATGCGAAGCAGCTGAGGAAGATAAAGAAAAAGAGGCATCATAACCAGAACTAAAAGAAAAGACAAAAGAGTCGACAAATCTGCAGAGAAAGAAGCTCATATAGTCCAATCACACATGATAGTACATTGACCACAAGATAAAACATTTACACATGCAATTGGAGTCTGAGCAAAAATCGTGTGAGATATTATGCTAAGAATGCTTATACTTACAATAACTTAAACATCCCAAAATGGGCCGTCTGCACGGAGAGCACCTAATAGAGAGTCCCCTATAATTGAATGGCTGCATTGTAAGAAAAATGTCACAGCAATTAAAAAGGCAATGAATGGGAGAAAATTAATAGGTTTGTCCGATTCACAATTTGGAGCTTAATGATATTGATAACTCACAATGCTAAGCTAAATAAACGGTAAATAAATACACCAAAAACTTGAAAAAGGTTTTGAAGAGGGGAAGTGTAGCCTGCTGAATTGGTGTTCATTGTCTTATCCAAAATGCACTTTATACAGGCAACAAAACTAAAGCACATTCACCTCGATTTGCATATAACTAACTAAATGTCAAAGGAAACTTCGATCATGTCAAGCAAGCTAGTTTTAATATAGCAATTGCAGAAAATTAATTGTAATTATATTTATTCATTTTGAAATCTAGTTTTATGGTCGTAATCTGGATCACCACTTTCTTCGTCCCTTTTATAAGAGAAAGACGCTTTCCAAATCATCAGAGTACAAATTTCACAACTTGACTAAAGATTAAAATTTCTCTTTTCCCATAAATCAAACAGGATATGAACCCAGAAAAAAGAAAACCAAACAGCTCGGGAAAAGGGATAAATTCAAAAACAAAAGGGACATAGAATAATTACCGGTAACGAAGACGATGTTGAGGGAAACCTCGGCTGCCTGTGACCTGATAGGTTGAAGTAGCCATAGAGATTAGAGAGTGTTAACCCAAGTTTTTAAATTTCCTCATAGAAAACAGTTTGAGGCAACAAAAATTAGGGACGGAGAGAGAGAGAGAGAGAGAGAGAGAGAGAGAGAGAGAGAGAATAAGGAACATACAGAGTATAGCATGGGAAGGTTGCAACTTAACTTCCATGGATGGAGGTTCAAAAGAACAGACTTTTGGGAGCTGGGTCTCAGTGAAACTGTATGTGAAATAGGGTTTACAGTCTGGGAACAAATCAAATCAAATCAGTATATGCCTTATCCTTGATTTTGTATATACTAGGAAAAGTGGTAGTTTTTGTCTATTTTTGGACTGTTTGTGTCGAGGAACTTTAGTTTGTGCTTATGTCTAATTTGAATTTGTTTGATCAAAAAAAAAAAGAAGTCTAATTTGAATTTGTTTATCATTGTAAATAATGTAATAATCACAATAATTATATTATGTTATTGTCATTTTTTTGTCATTTAGTACTCCAATATATTACCATTTTTTGCACAGGTTATATAAAAAATTATCTAACTTGTAAATTTGATTATTTTAACATCACTATATTTTTTGTCTTTTTAAAATTTATTTATAATAATAGATAAATCTTATATTTCCACTGGACATCTAAAACAACTATTTTTCTTATTGGACGTAAGAGGGTGAAGTTTGTAAATGAGTCGACATACAATTGTGGTTGTTTCAATAAGCTTAAACTTGATTTCACTTATTTCATTAATGAACAAATTTGAAACAAATTAAACCAAAGTGAAACTTAATATGTATTGATCCTTAGGTTCAATTTCATAAAGATAGTAGCTAATACCTATTGCGCAGATTGTAATAGGCATTTCATGTATTTTATTAATAAGTCAAGCCATATATAATCCACATTTGACATTATTTTTAGTAATAGTAACTACTTAGTACTTACATGCTTGAAGGAAAATAGTGAACAACAATATCACAAGAAGGATTGTAGATTGACAAGAACATAACCTTGAACCTCCATTCTTAAGCTAGTGTTACAAGGGTAAAAACCATAATAGCACAAGAAATTACATTTAAAAAAGACAAACATATAGCTCCACAAATATATGGAATAGAGTTAAGGCATGACAATCTTGCTCTTTCTTTCTTGTAAGAAAATTGGAGTTGATTGGTATCTATTTGCGGGGGTGGGTGTTGTCTTGATGGGAGACTCCCGTGACAACTTTGGCAACGTCTAAAGCAGATGCCTCAGGCTTCTTCTTGGTGTACAAGGTGAAATAAGCAAGGGTGACAACTACGGCAAACCCTCCAACAGCCATTCTCATCGGGAAGAAAGGCAATTTCGACGTCTGATGGAGTACCTCCGGCGTATGATGCGCCGGGGAGTGACCCTTCATCTGGTGTGCACCTCCGCCTCCAGCGGCAGCAGCCGCCTTCACTTGCTGTAGTCCTACCATTGCTTTGAGTAAAACTCTGTCCCTGGCTTTTATTTGTCTCTTTGTTTATCTTCAACTAGGTGGTTGTGAGAGGTGGAGGCAGAATAAAGTGAGGATCTGAGGTTGCTGAAAGAAATAGAATGCATACAAGTGTAAGAAGTTGTGGTGTCAAATTGTGTAGGATTTTTTCCATGCAGCAGCAATAATATTGCTCTATGCCTGTGGCTTTCATTACCTATAACCAGTTTTTAAGGGTCAAGGGTCAATTTGTTGGTGGATATCCGGTTTTTGTTAAAGACAGAATGCCACTTTTTGGCCGTTGAATTAATCTTACGGCGAAACAGGATGTCCACCGTTGAGAAAGACCCCAATTTGTTGATCCCCTTTTTTCAAACAGACGATGTCAAAAGAAGGGAACTTGAACAAGGAACTTCGGATTCATGAGTAAACATTCTTAATCACTTAAGTTAGAAGTCTTTTGTGACGGACCAGAAGTTTTGACAAATGTCCACGTTGAAGCTGAAAAGCAGCAACAATGCTCTTTATCTGCATTTTAAGTTAGGTGCATTTTCCTAACTTCAGAAATATTCTCACCTATTAATGGCCGTACCTGGAAGTAACCAAAACACAGAAAAACAAGCACTTAAGATCCCAAAAGACAAACAAGATAACAGTAACAGATTATAAAGAAGATGCATTGCGGAATAGAAGAACAAAGGAACACAGAAGCCCTATGAAGACGCCAGAACCCCAATGAAGAACCCGGGACGACGAGAGGAGCAGCCTATAAAACACAATGCAAGGCTGCAGTTTGCAGCAGCCCTAGCGAGCCAAGCCAAAGCCAAAAGCACACAAAACTAGCGAACAAACAGGAAAGCCAAACAGACAATCAAACAGAAGCAATGCTCCACTTATGAGAAATTGCAAGATTGGGCCTTAACTGCAGAGAACTGGTCCTAGACTGAATGGTTCGAATGATAGCATTCAATACTTAAAAGGGAGGCAGATTCTAGACCTAACACTTTGGTTGTTCCTCTACATTTAAGAATCGTACAGGGATACAACAAAAAACGGTCAACTCTACCTTCAAATATATGGAATTTACCGTCCAATCCAATAAGACTCACAAAACATGGTATTTTTGTTCAAGCCACATGCTAAGATAGTGAATGGTCACATTTTGTTGGATTTAGTTAAAAGGGGAAAGGTGATAAACTATTCTTTTGTTTATAAGTTTCAAGAAATTGTTAGATCTAACATTCATTCATTTTGGACATGAAGAAGATAAGATGTACAAACTAATCATCTGCGAGAGCTTTTTCCTGCACCAATTCCCATATTTCTACACACAACTTACATTGTACTTGAAAAGAAAAGAAGGGGGAAAGATGAAGTCATCTCATCAAACTACCATTTCAGCTTCTTTGATTGTGGAAGGAATCCCAACATCCAACCTCATGGTTGGTCTGTATTCATCCGGCACGGCAGCACCCGCCTGAATGCAAATTTCAACGACCGCAGGGGCTTGCCCATAAAAGTTTCTCAGCTCCCTTTCCATTGGTGGTCCCTTCACATCCGGAACATGCCACACATATCTCGGTGGTATCAGGTCATTGAGCACTGCCGCCTGCCAACCATGTTGCCCATTTCGTTGTTGGTGTTTAAAGGCTCCACAGTTCTGAGCCTTGTGCCCACTAGGACCAACATGAACCTCCGGGCAATACCCACAGACCCGAACCAGATACATCTTCATCAGCCTATTGGCTCCTCTCCTCATCTGTTCCCATGCTCTTAGTGTCTCCTCAGCCAGCAAGGTTCTTTCTTCTTCATCAGATGAGGCAACTATCTCCGAATTGGGTATTTCAGTCAAAACTGGTCTCTTGAGTTTTCCAGGGTCAAGGTCTGGCAGCTCACTTTCATCTGCATCAACATATTCACTCTTCGAAATTCGAATGATCGGTTTTCTCCTCCTTTTAGTGGGGTATTCTGGTACATCAACCCCAGCTTGGATGCAAAGCTCAGTTATTGCTGGAATTCTAGGAATTGAGAATCTCTCCTCGTGAGGGATTCTTCTTCCAAGTCGATCATAGAGGTGGAAAGCTTCAACTGGTAAGAAAATGTCATCAACGGTCACATTTGTTACCCACTCATGAACACCCTTACGAATGCCCGAATTCGCACCTTTGCATGATTTGAATGGATGCCCAATAGGCCCCACGTGAATTTCATTACAGAAACTGCACAAGTCAAGTTCATTGATGATTCAATGAGCACAATTTCATTTCCGTTTGTCAACAAATGACAATAAAGTTGCTCGGCTAACCTGCAAGCTTGCACAGGCACCACCTTCAAAAGTTTCTTCAAATTGTTGATCAATGTGATTCTTGCATTGAACACATCATACGCAACCGGCACCAGAGTCTTAACCAGCAAGCCGTTTTTGGGAGGTGGAACCGGCGTTCTAGGCTTGCCTTTCCTGCTCTTCATCCTCTCCCTCGCAGCCCGCCTCAAGTCCACAATGGGGACTGGAAACGGCTTCTTCTCTTTTCTCGAATAGTATTTAGGCAAGTCGGAATTTTGAGGAACACCGCTTCTCACAACCAACGCATAAGATTGAGAAGCTCTCGGCTTTAATGGAAGCTTCAGCACATTGCAACCATGCATCTACAAATTAAATTAATTCAGTTAATTAATTAACTAAATCATTCAAATCAGCATGCTAAATTTAGACAAGAATCAATTCATGGACAGTGAAGATGAACGTGGCGTACCTGAAATCGAGAAGAATCGAAGGAAGTAAGCGCAGGGTAGATATGGAGATTCAGAAATTTTGATTTTCCATTGACGGAGGCCTGCAAGGTCCCAGCTTTGAGTTTGGGAAAAAAGCCCATTTCCCTACCATGGAAGAAAGCTAAAGCACCATGTGAGAAACTTTGAGAGCTGCAATTCATCCGTGAAACCAAAGTGCTTTCGCCGCAAAGATAACTGCAGAAGAAGAGTGTTTCTACCATGTGCTTTGTGATAATGGTTAGGCTCACTCTATTACAGGCGGAAGTAATTGCCTATTCGGTGCAATTGTATCGAACGAATGTTCCTCATTCGATGGTCACCTGCTCAACCCTCAAAACTTATAGGTGCCTCGAATTATCCCGATAAATTATACATAATTAAAGAATTGAAAAATGCTGACTTTATTACTAAAATTTTGTTACATTCCTCGTACTTTATAATAGACAATCTCAAATGAAAAAAAAAAAAAAAGAGTCTACGATCTCTTACTTGATCATAGATAATTTCAAATTCAACGAAAAACATAGGGCTGCTATTATAATGATTTCCAATTTGAACTCGGGGTTGGATGCTAATGTTTATAATTTTCCTTACAATATAGTTCATAAAAAATGTTAAAAAATAGAAATATAATATTAATACTTATACACGAAGTTACCATAAATTATACATGATTAAATAATCTAACAGACACAAATTATAACACTAAAATTTTCTTACATTCCTCTTACTTTTTAATAGGCAATCTCAAATTCAACGCAAAAGATGAGTACACTCTCTCTTTATCGTATATGATTTCAAATTCAACTAAAAATATAGGGCCACCGTGATTATGAACTCGTAATTTGATTTTAAGAGCATCTGTAGTAGAGTAGTTAAAATTAATTTTTAGACAAATTTAACAAAAAATATCAAAATAGGTTTGTATCAAACTAGACAAATTTAACCTAATTTTTTTTTTTACCTAGCTACTAATAATTAATCGACTCTTGCTAGTTATTTATGCATCTCGTTACTCTCTTATCCCCTTCATCTTCTTCATTATCTCTTTTTTACCAACTCTCTGTTTCATTCTCAAAACTTATCATTATTTGCATTCACAATCTTTAAAACTTTCATGGATTATTGAAGAAAAAAAATTCCAACAATTACGAGGAAGAAAAGGAAAAAAATCAGAAGTTTTATCATAAACTACATTGGTGACATTGACTAAAATGGTGCTCTTTACTTTCTTAGCAGCAAAAAATATCATTCGTTACATATATCATCTCCCAAATAAGAACTTGAAGTTTAGAGCTGTTACTTTTCTTTACTCTTGCGATGGATTCGTATTTGAAATTGTAGCTATTGTGTTTGGTTCCGAATTCGTTATATCAAATTTCATCGTTAAAAAATATATATATATTTAAACCGTTAAAAAATTAGCTATATATATAATAAATTACCCGAATTATGAGTTGAATCGATTTTGCACATAAAATAGATATATTTATTTGAATTATTATAAGAAAATTTTGTTTTTATATATTCAAAATTGAAAAAATGAATCTAATATTCAAATGTAATGAAAATATAGAGAGTTTAATTTTAATAATTATTCTAAATTTTGAGTTAACTTAAATATGTTTAAAAGTTTAGTTAGTCTAGATGTTCCAATGTTTTATAATACAGTTTATAGAAAAACATACCAAAAAAAAAGGATGGTTTAAAAAATGGGGGCATAAATTCCACGAGATGTCAAGATGAAAGGTTCGCGTTAGCGTACCGGCGCCCGATTGACAAAAGTATGAATGAGGAGTGGATTCTGTGAAAAAGGAATAATAGCCGTCCGCTCCCTACTGACACACACGACACAGCCTTACCCTCGCTCTCCTCGTTGTTTGGCGCCGTCAGTCCTCTCAACCAGCTACAACTGCATCCCGCTCAATTTCAAAGTAGCCTCCTGTTGTTCATCACTTGCAGCGTCGTCGTTTCCTTCCACCATGCCGGGCGTCGAATCCCAGGGGATCGAGTGGCCGGCGAAGCTTGTGAGGGACACCTTCATCAAGTTTTTCGAGGGCAAGAGCCACGTTTACTGGAAGTCTAGCCCCGTTGTGCCTCACAACGATCCGACCCTTCTGTTCGCCAATGCTGGTTCGTCACTTACTTTTTTCCCGGTTTGAATTTTCACCGTTTCTGTTTTGTGTATTGTTTCATCTTTGATATCTGGAGTCGACTTTGTTGCTGGTTTTTGAGAAATGATTCAGGCAGTCCAGTTGCATTTCGTATTTTCGCTTCCTATAGTTTGGGGTTTTTGATATTGGGGTTTTCTTTTATTTTCCCAGTGACCAAACAGGGTGTATACTTGTTTAAAAATTTTGATATACGTATCTTTTTCCCTCTATCATAATCACGTTATATTTAATTTGTGAAATAACATCTATACACGCATGTTTCGGATTCATAGGTATGAACCAGTACAAGCCCATTTTTCTGGGGACAGCGGACCCAAACACTCAGTTAAGCAAGCTGACTCGAGCATGCAACACCCAGAAATGTATAAGAGCAGGCGGGAAGCACAACGATCTTGACGATGTAGGAAAAGACACTTACCACCACACCTTCTTCGAAATGCTTGGAAATTGGTCTTTTGGGGATTATTTCAAGATAGAAGCCATTGGATGGGCTTGGGAGCTTCTAACACAGGCATGAAGATTAGACCCCATGCAAAAGCTTTATCACCCGTTACTTATCAAGGCTGATAATTTTACTATGAAAATTGGCAGGTTTATAAGCTGCCAGAAGATCGCATATATGCCACCTATTTTGGTGGTGATGAGAGGCTTGGGCTTGGCCCTGATAATGAAGCTAGAGATATATGGCTTAAGTTTTTACCACCGGGTCGTGTACTACCTTTTGGCTGTAAGGTATACTTTTCTTCTGTTTTAGTTCCTTAACAGTTTTTTTATGACTACTGGAATTCTGTAGTTTGCTCAATTATACATGGCATTGGCACGAATTCCTGGAAGGTGGAATTATATGTTTATTACGATCCCAAAAATAGAACAAACTCTTATACGAGTAGTGTTTGTATGTCCTGGCCTGTTGGCAGATGTAGGGGTGTTTTTCTGGTATGTTGTGATTGGGATTTATGCACAGATCTTATTGTTCTTCGCAATTATATGCAGCTCTTCTCATTTTCGTGGGAGGATTGTTCTCTTTCTCATTATAAAATAAATTTTATGTAGTCAAACTCATCCTGGTTCCTTTATGGAAAAACGTCTTTAGAAACCTTTTTTTTTTTTTTATCTATAGGAATTTGAAGTTTATTTCACTTTGGTTTTGGTTTTCCTATTCTGACGTAGCCAAGGAAGCAAGCAAGTTAAACTTATATGATCATTTCAGAATTATTTTTTTTCCCTGTTTATTAATTTTAAAATGATTGTTTATTGGCTTTAAAGGCCTTAGCTAATTGGCTTTCTGGTGTTTTGTTATTATTCTCTCCCCTCCTCGATAATAGGATAATTTCTGGGAGATGGGCGATACCGGTCCTTGTGGTCCTTGCAGTGAAATTCATTATGATAGAATAGGTAACCGTGATGCTGCATCATTAGTCAACAATGATGACCCCACCTGCATTGAAATATGGAACATCGTCTTTATTCAGGTATAACTTTCATGTCATGTCTTACGGATATCATATATGAATTGCCATCCTTATATTTAGGCATGGTTGACATTGGAAGCAAGAATTGTGATCTTATTTTGCCTCATGTCTATGCATTGGTTTGTTTTGTTGGCTCATGTAAAATGAATTTTAAACTTGCAATTGCCACATAATTTTATATGTACATTCTCTTTCTGGTTTATGATGCTTACGATTAATTAAGGATTCTCTCTTTTTTGCTTGATACTCCCAACAGTTCAATAGAGAAAGTGATGGCTCTCTAAAACCGCTGCCTGCTAAGCACGTTGACACTGGGCTGGGATTCGAAAGATTAACTTCAGTACTTCAGAACAAGATGAGCAACTATGATACAGATGTGTTCCTGCCCATCTTTGATGCTATCCAACAGGTGAAACGTCAATTTCTGTTAGGTATTCTAAAGCAACAGTACCTTTAAGAGGTGCAAACCCAACTATGTTGAGAGTGTGTAGAAGGGCACCCCTAGACAGACAAGAAGAAAGAAGGAATTGAATTTAAGATTTAACCAACTCCTGGGTCCAAGGGAAAGAGAATGGCGAGTTGTTGAACTTTTTAAGTTAAAATGTTCAGGCTGAGGTTTCGTTGGTGCTTGTTGCTCCATTATCCATACGACAAGATTTATCTGTGTTGGCCTCATGTATCAATAAAATTTCCATCCAATCTTCTGACCGCTTTCCATCTTAATCATTGGTTTTGCATCATGTTTGTAATTTCTTTTCCCCCTTCCATCATAATCATTGGCTTTGCATCATGTTTGTAATTTTTCCCCCCATTATGTTTGTAGGCAACAGGGGTACGATCATATTCTGGAAAAGTTGGGCTGGATGATGTGGACAAAGTTGACATGGCATACAGAGTTGTCGCAGATCATATAAGAACTCTTTCGTTCGCCATTGCTGATGGGTCTCGGCCAGGTACAGACAATAAGTTACCACTAGTACTAGTCTACTTCCCATTGTTTAACGATGGACCCCCTTTAATGCAACATGTTGTGAATTGTTGGCTGTGGTCAGCCTCTACTTGTCCATTAATTTTTTCAAGCCCCTTTGGCTCCTTGGTGTATTTTAGAGGTGTTTAGTTCCATTATTTTCATTCGAAAGGTTTTAGTTTCACGCCAAAGTGTCACTTGCACATTCTTGGTTTTAAACTAGTTGGAAAGGATAGCTTTAATGTAGAAGATCAGGGACTAATCGGATTATCCTAATAAGGAATGAAAATGGACTCATCTTATTTACAACTCTTTAGCTTTTTTTTTTTTTTTTTTGGGGGGGGGGGGGGGGGGGGGGGGGGGGGGGGAGGAGGGGTTTGGGTGTTGGGGTTACTCTTTTACCTTTATTTTGGGGGTGGGGGTGGTAAATTTTATTTTATTAGTTTCTACGGAATATACTCCGTGCAAATATTTCACAATAGTAGTGTTTGCGAAAGTCAGCATATTTCCTGCGAAACCCCTGGTGCTATTGCTGATTACATGTTTATGTAATGGGAAGCTCTTAGCATTTACTCTTTATTTGAGTTGGTAGTGATAATTCTATTTGTGCTCAACTTTGACTTAAACATCATTTTCATTTGCTACATCTTATGATATAATTGAGTTGTTTATTCCTTTCTGATTCTTTTTTAACTTTTAGATTGTAACTTCTCATGTTCTACTTCTTTTAGGCAATGATGGTCGTGAATATGTTCTGAGACGCATTCTTCGTCGGGCTGTTCGATATGGTAACGATTTCCTAAAAGCTAAAGATGGATTTTTCAATGGGTAAGAATGATGGGCATATGCTGCAATGAGTTCAAGTTTTGATATATAATTCTATGTTTTTTATATGATATTTTGTGAATGTTTTAAATCCAGGCTTGTACCTACTCTGGTGACAGTGATGGGTGATGTTTTTCCAGAGATAAGACAACATGATGCATATATCAGGGAGGTAATAAAAGAGGAGGAAGAAACTTTTGAGAAGACTTTACAGAAGGTATGTCTATCATAATGAATTTATGTGGGCGTGCCTTTTTATTTTAGGAACTTTTGTTATTGTGATTTTGAATTTGGAGTTGGTATTGCTGTTTTCTAATTTTGGACGTATAGCATGGGGAGACTCTTTTAGCATTTTCTTTGTAACTGCTTACAATAGTCTTTAGTAACGTCATATACTTACGATAATCTGCGTTAAAAAAGTTTTAGTTTCTTATAATTTTCTTTTCCTTCATTCTTCTTAATTAGAAATCATAGATAGAAGCCCAGTGCAACAATAGTGGTATTCATTCTGTAAATTGAAAAGGGAAGAATTTTGTTAACACAAAAGTTTGTCAAAAGATGCATTGGAGGTGTTTGATTTGCTTCTCCCTTTCTTCCTTAGCAATTAGAAAGGATATATAGGAAGAACAATGCAATATCATGGTATTGAGCTTGTAAGTTGAAATAAGGAATGAATATAGTTTTTATTTGTTTTTAAAATCAATAGTTTATCAAGAATTGCATTTGCTGTGGTTCAAAGTAATTGCTCCATCTTAGGGAGTTTATATGATTCTTCTTATCTCTACCAATCCAATCCCCCATAGCTTTAGTATTTCATGTTGAGTAATTTGCACCACAAATTTGTTTGATGATTGATTTGTTTTCAGGGAATAGAAAGATTTAAGAAGGCTGCTCAAGATGTTAAAGGGAAGACATTTAGTGGGCAGGTGAGTATTCTGAATTTTGTTTTTTATACTTTCTGTAGAAGGGTATGAATTTCTGATGATCATTTACAAGCCAAATAGGCATATTTATACACATCTGTTTGGGAGATAAGATTTGACAGTTATCTCCCATCTAAATCTCATTAGGACATTTGTCCTAAGTAACTAACTGCTATAAACTAACTAGGGTACAGGTGTCTAGTCTAACTGTTATCCAATTATTCTTGAACAGGTGTACACGGGTCTGTTTTAGAGACAAGTGTACACTGTTTAACATCCCCCCGCAAACTAGGCATCCTTTGGATGACGAGTTTGTTGGAAAGGCTGTGGTGTCTTGCCACTGGTAGACCTTTGGTGAACAAATCCGCAAGTTGGTGGACAGAAGGAACAAACTTGACCCGGTGGGTTCCAGAGGCTACTCTTTCACGGAGAAAGTGATAGTCCAAGGCAATGTGCTTTGTTCTGGCATGGAAAACAGGGTTGCTTGTTATGTAGATAAAACTGAGGTTGTCACAGTGAAGTAGAATCGGTAGGGGAGGCTGAAGATGGAGTTCTCGAAGTAGGCTGAGAATCCAGAGAGTGTCTGCACAGGTGTAGGCGAGAACACGGTACTAGGCTTCTGCACTAGAGCGGGAGACAATTTTCTGTTTCTTTGCACACCAAGAGATCAAGTTTGGACCCAAGAAGTGACAAAAGCCAGTGACTGTTCTTCTGGTGTCATGACATCCTGCCCAATCAGCATTGGAATAGGCACAGATGTGAAGTGGCAGGGGGCTGCGCTGGATGTGGATGCCTGTACCCAATGTGCCCTTTAAATAACGGATTATACGTTTCACTGCAGTGAGATGGATATATGTGGACAGCATAGGATATATTTGGTCTAGTTAGGGTTAAATAGAGTAGAGCACCTACTAGTTGTCCCGAAGCATGCTGACTAAGGTCTGGTCAATTTGGAACCAGAGGTGGTAGGCAGGATTAGGCACGGGTTCAGGGTGGGAGGTTAAGGCAGAATTATCAGAATCAGATTGGGGTGATGATTCAGGAGTCAGGGAAGACAGAATGGTAGGAGGGGGTGAAGGATGAGTGCCATCAATAAAACGCCACTAATTATGGCCAATGAGGAAAGGTTTAATCTGACTTTACCATAGGAGGTAATTGGTTTCACTCAATTTCACAAAAACCAGGGTAGATACGTTAGTGGGGGAGATGGAAGGAGAGGAATAGGAATCGGCAGCCATAGGAAGTGTTTGAGAGGGATCGGTTTATGGTGGTCAGACAGATTGCTCTGATACCATGTAGAAGGGTGTGAATTTCTGATGATCATTTACAAGCCAAATAGGCATATTTATCCACATCTGTTTGGGAGATAAGATTTTACAGTTATCTCCCATCTAAATCTCATTAGGACATCTGTCCTAAGTAACTAGCTGCTATAAACTAACTAGGGTACAGGTGTCTAGTTCTAAACAGGTGTCTAGTTTAACTGTTATATCCAATTATTCTTGAACAGGTGTACACGGGTCTGTCTTAGAGACAAGTGTACACTGTTCTGTACACTGTTTAACACTTTCACTGCTTTCCTGTTTGTGACTTATGCTCTATGAAGTCATTGCTGTGACAACGTTCTCACAAACGTGAGAGGAAATCTTTCCACTGTTCCCACCTTTCATTTAACTACCCTAAAATTGTTTACCTTCTAAATCACAGCCTTTTTTAGTACAGTTCGTTTTTAACAACTGATGTGTCAACAAAAGTCTTTCGCACAAAATTTTTCTGTATATCATAAATAAAGCTGCTGATATCCATGCTTAGAAAGCCATCCTATTGATTGAGACCTGATATCTAGCATGTACAATAGTACAGGTGGGTTTACCTTCTAAATCGCAGCATTTTTCTAGAACGATTGTTTTTTAACAACAGATATGTGAACAAAAGCAAGTCTTTCACACAATATTTTTGTTCATCGTAAACAACGATGCTGATATCCATGCTTAGAAAGCCAACTCTTGATTGAGACCTGACATCCTGCTTGTTCAAGTGGTTTATGTTGAGCGTGAATATAGGTTTGTTGCATATGCTGCATGAATTTGTTGGAACATTGATCTTGTTCATTATATATAGATAACATATTAGGAAGAGTGCTTGTGTTTGAAGATTGTCGTTTGTGTGAGAGTACTATGGCTTTCATTGTCCCTACTCTGGCTGCAGGATGCTTTTGTCCTGTGGGACACATATGGATTTCCATTAGATTTGACTCAGGTACCTTCAGATCCATTGTTGTTTTTTTCTGTATATGTTTTTTTCTGCAGGATGCTTTTGCTTATAAATTCTTCCTACAGTTGATGGCAGAGGAAAATGGATTACTAGTTGATTTGGAGGGTTTCAATAATGCTATGGAAGAGGCTCGGGAAAGATCAAGGAATGCTCAAAATAAGGTACCAAGTCTTTTTGCATTTTCCCTACTTTCATTCTTTCACATTCTGCTCTCATCTCCTACATGCTGAAGTCTTCAAGAAAGTTGTATCTTCAGAAACTAAGTCGCACAGCACAATAAACACTGTAATTGTACATGGTGAACAGATATTTCACAGGGCTGTTCACTCATGTGTGTTTTCTTAAACTCGTTTCAGCAAGCTGGTGGTGCTATTGTTATGGATGCCGATGCTACTGCTGCACTACACAATAGGGGGGTTGCTGCAACAGATGACAGCTTTAAATTTATTTGGTTTCAGGTTGGGCTTTTACATTTTGGATATTTTATATGTTTTTTTAAGAATTACAGTTGGATTCTTATCGAATCTTTACCTTCTGATATGCAAAAATTACTTAGAACTGTTTCCAAGGGTAGATACCTTTTCATTCTTTACAAGGATTAATCAATTTTCTGTTGATTATTGCTTTCCTCTTTTTTTTCAACCAATTCAGGACCATGAAAGTGTGGTAAAAGCAATTTACAACGGTTCTCGGTTTATTAATAGTGCTTCTGGTGGAAATGAAGTTGGTATAGTTTTGGAATCTACAAGTTTCTATGCTGAGCAAGGTGGTCAGGTAGCATATTTTGGTTACTTTACACATATGTTGACTTTTAAAAGTATTTGGATTTTGCTTTTGTGTTTACAGAATGAACTTCAAAATGCTGAGAGATGTATGGATTATCTCATTCTAATGTGAAACAGCTTTTCATTTAAGAACTATTGAGCATTTTAGTTTGAACTCTGATATCGGTGTTGAGAACCAAGAAGGATGAAAATTTCTGTTATTAATTTTTTTTTCATGTCTAGGGTAGTTCTAGAAATAACATGTGGATCCCCATAGGTATTAGACTAAGGATAGAATTGTGTCGCTGTCCTCAACAACAGATCCCTGCTTTCGAACTACCCTTCCATCCTTTTATTTTCAAAGTATCAAATTCATTAAAAGCCAAAAATTTGTGCTCAATATACTGGTATACATGGATTTCTACTACTACACTTACTCGGGGAATGCACTAAAAGTCTAAAACTTAGTAAAGTAGACATTGTTTTATAATTTGTCTTTGTTTGTGGTGCTTCTAATCCTGTATCAGAACAAGGTCTCATATTAAACAAACTATCAGTAGTACAATTTCCAGTTTAACTGGAGACCAATCTTTGGGCTGCTTATGATCTAAAAAGATTTATCAACTACTTTAGCATAATTAAGATTTGTGGGCCTCTAGTGCTGTGCATGCGCATCAAGTCTGGAGATTTTCAGAATACCTGGTACTTTGATAATACATGATAAATTCAACCAGAAGCTTCGTAATACAAGGATGTATGGGATGCAAATTATGATTCGCATGAAAACTAAAAAGTAATCAAGATTTGTAGGATCCTTGAACTTAGTTAATGCTGAAAGTTTGGAGTAGATATGTATGGAGGATTTGAAATATGACAATTAGATTATGTTCCCTCGAGATAACTTTGATTTTTATAATGGTGGGTTTTGTGCATTTGGTTTAATTATATGTGCTTATAGATTTTTGATACTGGGTCGCTTGAAGGATCCTCTCCCTCATTTCAAGTTTGTAATGTTCAAATTTTTGGCGGTTTTGTCCTCCACATTGGTTCTTTTTCTGGAGAGGGTGGCGAACTGTCTGTCGGTGACAGAGTAATTTGCAAGGTGATTTTGCTTTCCTTCGTCGCTTATAGTTATGTATCTATCTATACATGTCTCTTTTGTTCCAACTTGATAGTGCACAACCTTATAAGTTATGTTTCTTTTGTTCCAATTCTTGCTGGATTTTCTGGAACAGGTTGACTATAAGAGGCGTACTCTCATTGCGCCTAACCATACCTGCACACACATGTTGAACTTTGCTCTTAAGGTATGCTGAATTCCAAAGGGCCAGAAACTGCTTTTCGAATTCATTTTTTTTTTCTTTCTAAATGTTCTGTCCATGTATTTTCCTAAAATTGTTCCGCATTTGTAATTGCAGGAAGTTCTTGGCAGTCATGTTGACCAAAAGGGTTCTATTGTTCTTCCTGAAAAATTAAGATTTGATTTTTCTCATGGTAAAGCTTTTTATTTAGACCTTTAAATTAAGAGGATTTGGTTATCTATGCCTATTGAGTTTCTTAAAATGCTAGTGGAACTTGAGCAGGCAAGCCGGTAGACCTTGACAATTTGAGAAAAATAGAATCAATTGTGAATGATCAAATAACCGCTGAATTAGATGTTTTTGGTAAGGAGGTAGCTTTGGTTGAAGCCAAGCGCATTAATGGTTTAAGGGCTGTATTTGGAGAGGTATTCTTGAGGGTTATTATGATTAATTTTTCTTCTCAATCACTATATTTGACCTTGTTAATGCCGAAGATTTTTGCTTTTGGTGTAGGTATATCCTGACCCGGTAAGAGTGGTGGCTGTTGGGCGAAAAGTTGAGGACCTTCTTGCTGACCCTGAAAACGAGGAATGGTCATCAATTTCAGCAGAACTTTGTGGAGGTTAATACCCTCTTTTAATGATGATTTCTTGGGGCGTTGGCTTGGATTTCATCTGAACTTTATCTTTTTGGTACATATAGGAACTCATATATCAAACACACGGGATGCTAAGGCCTTTGCTCTTTTATCTGAGGAGGGAATTGCTAAGGGAATAAGAAGGATAACTGCTGTCACAACTGATGGTGCTTTTAAGGCAAATGAATTGGCACACTCACTGGAGCAGGAAGTACATGAAGCATCCGAAGCTGAAGGAAGCTTTTTGGAGCAGGTTGTGAATCTTTATCTTTTTCCCGAGTTTTTAGTTTGGGAATAACAATCTAATTTATGTCTACTTTAGCCCTGCAGAGTTGCAGTGACACCATATGAATTGGGTTTGTTTTCAATACTTTTGCTTCCTTGATTTCTTCTTGTTGACCTATTGGGAGGCTGGGTTTTACCTTTGCTTTCCAAATTATGGAGAAACAAGTAGATTTGACTTGGATAAAGTGTTGGTCATAAGTTCTTCTCTTCAATAGTGTGGTATGATGTACTCAAATTGTGCAAATCTTTGTACTTGGTGCACCTTGATGGACATGCATATTGAATGCGTATGTTATGGGTATTGTAGCTCTGAACATGCATCTCTGTCAAATATTTGAGCGATATAAATTAGGTGAATGAAACTTGGAGAACAGATAGATGTGGAACAAAAGGTGGTCATTTTGATAAAGTTTGGATGTTTAAAAATTGAAATATGTAGAACTATTATTTCTTAAACTTTAATGAATAAAATGTAATTTCCGTTGTATTTTAGTTTTCTTTTGTTTGATTTAGAATGTGCTTTTGGTTACTGATCAATTTTTCTTTATATATATATATATAAATGTCTATTTGTGTTTTTCCATTGAACAGAAAGTTGCTTCCTTAAAATCTCGGGTGGACTCGGCACCAATTCCAGTGGCTAAGAAAGCTGCAATCAGGGACAATTTGGCCATACTTCAGGTACTTCCATTAGGCAAGACAACACTTTTTTGTTTTCGTTTCCTTTACCGCTTTCCTCTCTATTTTCATGCTGGTACCCTTTTGTTTTGCTTTTTACATGAGTAACCTGATTTACAATATTTCTGACTCCATCCAATAGAACAAAGTGAGAAAGGCACAAAAGATGATTGCGGAGCAAAATATAAAGAAGGCTATCGAGGATGTAACTCACGCGTCAGAGGGTAAAGCTTACTGTGTATCCCAAGTTGATGTTGGTTTGGATGCTGCTGCAGTTCGCGAGGCAGTTTTGCAAGTCCTAAAGAAGGTCTGTTGATAATTTCACTCTTTGGCCTCTTACGTGATTTGAATGGTGTCAGTTAATGTTATTTTGTGTCACCGACCAATGCAAGAATAGTAATAAAATGCTCTAAATTTATTTCTTACTGATTATGAACTATGATATCGATCAGTTCTAAATTTTCTTACGGATATGAGGAAAATAACTTGAGCTCATGGTTGTAAATGGACAGAAAAAAGCGGCCATGGTTTTCAGCACAGATAACAAGAAGATTGTGGTGTGCGCGGGCGTACCAGAAGGCAAAGACAATCAATTGGAGGTGTCAGAGTGGTTGACTGGTTCTCTAGGGCCCGTGAAAGGAAGGTGTGGTAAAGGAAAAGGTGGCCTTGCTACGGGCCAGGTTAGTGTTTCTATTAACAATCCGAAAGCGTTTATTGATTCTCACATAAAGTTGCTTACTTTTTGTTTGCACTGTCAATCTCAGGGAACTGATGTATCTGGACTAAGTGATGCTATAAAATGTGCAACGGAGCTTGCACAGATGAAATTGAAATGAAGGATGCCCTGAAGTTCCATTCCTTTGACACTTGAAGCGTTCGATAGGCTTACTGTTACACAGTTTATAGAAATTTAAACACTTGCAAGAAGTGTGGACATGAGAAGCAAGTTATTGACAGTTTTCATTCAAGTAGAGTATTCAGTATAATTGTGTTTGACAAGAAAGGTTTGTATCAGCTGCTGTTTTAGTGGGACGCATGGTGTTGAAGTCTTAATCATGATCACATAAGATTTGTGTTTTTGTCTGCTTAGTTCCCTATGCCCTTTTCCCTTAAAGCTAGTGCATGATGGTATTGGTAGTAACTCGAGAGCTAGTTTGTGTGGCATGATTGGTGGTATTTTGGAAGTGAAACCGTTGAAGGGAATTATTTTTCTTTTTTCACTTTTCAAAGTAGCAGAGTAGTCAAATTTAATTTTTGGATAAATTTAATTAAAAGTTTGTCTAAAAATATCAAAATGGTTATGCAACATATTAGTTAAATTTAATTTGCAATTTAACTTTTCTATTGGGATTAGCTATTAATAGCTAGTTGCCTCTTACTAGTTATTTTTTCGTCACACTTCTATCTCTTCTCTCTTTCATCATCTCCATCCTCTCTCTTTCATTCTCAAAATTCATCATCATTTGCATTCACAAGTTTTAAATTTTTGTGAGTTATCTAAATTTTCAAAGAAAGTATCCATGTAGTGAACATGATCTGAAATAGACATCTGTTTGAACTATTAAAAAATTAGCTATATAGTAAATTGTCGTTATTATATATTTAAATTTGAAAAAATGAAATTAATATTCAAAATTTGTCAAAATATAGAAAATTTAATTTTGATAGCTACAAAAATTAACTAGCTATTAATAACGTTTTAGTCATTTTAAGTTAAATTTATCTAAAAATGTAGTTAATTTGATATAGATGCTCTGAGCCTCTGAGAGGTCTAGATATGAAAGAAATTTCTCGGGTGAGTGTTCTTAATGTCTAATCCCCAAAATAACAAACCATTCCAGCATACCTCCATTTCAATTTCACACATACAAACAAACCATTCCCTCATGCCTTCATTTTAATTTCACTCATCAAACAAGCCTTGGGAGATGTCATTTTGTTTTGTTTGATAGGCACATTATATGCCAAGTTAATTTGATCATGTCTATTTGGACATAAGGCGACATGAAAAGTTAGTTTGATCACGTGTATTTGGACATGAAGGCGACATGAAGGGTAACAGAGCCATAGGCTTTTTGCATGAAGAAGCAGGTCTTATCATCATTGTTGATTATGCTTAAAGGATTTCAATGCCTGGTCTTTATCGCGCATAAACAGTGCTTTGTCAAGCCCAAGCAAGCAATTCGTTCATCTTTTGATGACCCACAACAACAGTGTTTGACTTCACAACACCAATGTATTCATGATTTTTCTTATCAACTTATATTTCATCAGATTCCTCGAATAATCCATTAAAAAATTTCTGACTTTTTACACTTTGTGCTCGAGTTGGCCCTGTGGATTCGCTAGCAAATGCCCTGTGGATTCGCTAGCAAATCGCACGTCGTGCTGCTTATTTTCCTGAATTGGATTCTATTATCCGTCAATCGAGATTCGGCCGCAACTCTCATACCATACTTCTTATTAAAGAAATTAAGGTTTTAAATCAAAGCTAAATAGTAATAAGGGAGTGATCCAAAATTCTTGCAGGGGACTTCGTTTCTTTTATCTTCTCAAATACTCCTTGAAGGAAACTTGGTGGCATGGAGAATATATTTATTTCATATAATAATTCTATAATACTATAAACATGTTTGATCCGAAAACTGGATTTAACGTGATGAGATCCTCTGGGGGATGTAGAACATGGTAGAGGGTGCTCGGACCCACTAGGGGTGTTGATTCAAATTCTGCTTAAACTTGTTGAATGACCTGTGAGGTAGACAGGAAATACTAGATACCGGTAGGGTACCGGCCTAAGAGGCTCCAATACTTAAGTCAATAAACGTAATGGAGAACCAAATAATCAGATCACAACACAAAAACTAGAGAGCCAAGGTTGTGTGTGGTTAGAGAGATAAGTAAATGAAACTATTACCTTTATGAAACGGTTTTGGGGTTTTTTTTTTTTATAGTAATAATAAATGTGTTGGTTGAACACTGTTTGGAGTAGGCTCCAAGATACCACAAGAGATGTCGCCACATGTCCCATAGATTTGGGATGTGTGTTAGGTGGTAATGGATCTCCTGGTACATCAGGGAGTTGGTACTCACAACTAGCTGATTTAAACCGAGGGTGCCGATCATCCCTGCCGGGTACAAGTGCCGAGTGGCTGAGATGGGCCTATAGGTCGCATGCTGTTGTCATATCCGGCTGAGTGGCATGCCTGGATAGGCTTGTTGACTGGCACCATTGGCGTTGCTTGCCGGCTAACATTACTGCCATTGTTTGCTGATTGGTGCTACTGGTATTGCTTGCTTATTTACATGTTTGCCAATCACTTGGCAGGTACTGAATACCTACAACGATGCTGTTTGTATGTAGTCTAATTGATCGATATGGTATCAACAAAACCAAATTGGAGTTTCACTTTAAAATCAATTCTGGTAAAATAGATAACATATTTGTTCATAAATTCTACCTACAGTTAAGCTCTTTTATGTAGCCATGTTAATCGGTTTAGAAAAATCGGACTGAAAACTGAACCGAATTGGAATCGAACTAAAAAAATCAAACCGAAAGAAAACCAAAACTGTATGGTAAAAACCAAACCGAACCGAATCTAACTTGATTCAATTTTGGTTTTTGATTTGACGAAACTGAATCGAACCGAACTGAATAACCGAACTAAGAGAAATGAGCTGTTATTTTTGGGTTTTAATGGAATGAGCTTCTGTTTTTGGGTTTTAATGGAAGCCTAGCCCAAACTCAGGTCTCCAACCCAGCCCCATAAACAGGTGGAAGCCCAACTCAAACAACCCAACCTATGAGTCTGTCTCTGACAGGACCCATCCCAATCCCCCCCCCCCCCCCCCCCCCCGGGATTACCATGGAATGTGCCCTGCTCCCGTCCAACCAGGGGTGTCAGACAAGGGATGACCAAGAGCCACTGCCCAAACGGGGCATCCAGAGTGCGCAAGGATCGATGGAGGAGGTGTGCAATGTCCCAGTCTCTGCTGCAATCGCATCCGTGATCAACCTGAAGGGCATTAAAACCAAAAGCTGTGAGTGGACAAAAACCAATAAGTTTACCAAATACATTTATAAGACATTTATGCCCTCCAATAAAAACGTATGCATGCCACCAAAAACCAGTAACCAAATTGTTTGCTCAACCGAGCCATTAGGGCCTTAGCCCGAAAACCGTTAACCAAAAACCAAGTGTGGGAACTCAGCCCAAAACCGTGGAATACCACCACCATACATATTAAAACCATGTGGGTCACCACCCACGACCATAATTGAACATCAATCCATAAATCCAAAACCATTTAGGGTCCCTGACCCGACATACCATTTCATAACCAATAATCCATTTTTACCACAAAACACATATCCAACCAATAAGCCATTTTATTCATTAATCCATATTTTACCATTACCATCACCAGCATCCCAGATACTTAGCGTCCCAGACGCTTGACGTCCCTGACGTCATATCTCACGGTTTCATAAGCTACGCGTGCTGCCCGGGGTCTCTCCGGGTCCATATATCTGACATCCCTGATGTCTGACGTCCCTGACGTCAATCATAGCAATCATGCTCCTGAGTCATCATACGGTCCGGCTGCTCCGTATAATGACCCCTCGCAGGCAATGCACCGTGACTTCCCCAGTGTCCCAGACATCTGGAGGAGACCATCATATATCCTTGTGTCCAGATGGTATATGGAAAACAGTTTTATTAAATCCTTTTATCACATTATTACCATTGGGCCCTGCCCAAAATTTCCATAAAACCACATAATTCCATTTAGGGTCCTTGACCCAAAATCACAATTATTAAATATAGGGTCCCTGACCCGAAATCACCATTATAATCCAATTGGGCCTCATGCCCGATTTTATGAACCACTGGGCCCACGGCCCGATTTGTAAACCAACTGGGCCCGCAGCCCGACTTATAAACCAACTGGGCCCACGGCCCGAATTCGTAAATCAACTGGGCCCCTGGCCCGATAACATAACTCAAATGGGTCTCAGCCCGATTTCATACCAACTGGGCCCCTGGCCCGATTTCATTAACCAACTGGGCCCCCGGCCCGATCCTCAAATGGACTCCAAGTCCGAAATTTCCAAAACAAGTGGGCCTCAAGCCCGAGTTTATATTTCCAATTTCAAAACCATTTCATCACATTATATCCAAGTCATAAATATGGAAAATCCATGTAAAACCGGAAAACCTCGATTTACGTGCAAGCACGTAAATCGCCTCGAAATACGTGAAACCCAACAACCAAACCAACATCATACAATCACAATCATAATCAATGTAAAACATTTAAGCATGCATAGAATTTATAAAACCAAAGTCCACTCACAGACCGTTTTAACCGTGTGCCTCGATACGCGTGCCACCGGCCCTCCCGGGCCACACCACTAACACCGGGACTCCCAATCCTGTCCAAATCACATTAGAGGGTTACCAACCTCATCATTAACATTCTATCAAAGTCCCGTAATTTTCCCAAATTTTTACTTATTTTTAAACTTAATTTAAAACCTTCGGACATCCCGAACACTATCGAGACGGTGTCCGATCGACCCGAAACCAATCCCAAAATGTTCGTTACATTAAATAGGACAGAAGTCATGTTGACCTCACCTCGAGATTCGTGCCCACGCGCCGCCGTGAGTGGCTGCGCGTGAAACTCACGCGCCGTGAACAGTGTCACCGTTCAAACCCGTTTCTCTGATAAACGGGTCACCGTGACCCGCGGCCCAACCCGACTGGTTCTCCGCCATTCCTCGACCATTTTCAGTTCTGTTTGTTCCTACAAGATCGTCCAAGTTAAACTAAGGGTTCTGTGGAATTAAAAACTAGAAAACACGTCTAGATTGTACCTCCTCGATCGAGAAGCTCACGGCCAAAACTCCACCGTCGACTGCTCCCAGTTCCGACCACCATTCTCCTTGAAAACGGTCCCTACCAACTCGTTTCATCCCCAAGATCAACATCCTGGCCACTAGATTGATTAACACACCGTAAAACTCAGGCTGCCATTTTTATACCCGAAACGAACTCACGGGTTCGAGGCTTACCTCGCAGCCGTGGCTCCCGCCGTGGCCACCAGCACGCCTAGTTCGACTCCAGGAACATCATTCACCTCTCCAAAACGATCAAACACCAACCCACAACGATTTCCAATTTCTGAGTTTTCAGACCTCCCCTGTTTTCCTCTCCGCCGCCAACCTCGCCGTCTCCCGTCGTCTCCCGTCATCTCTCAAGCCTCACCGTGCAGCTAAACTCTCACACACACACCAACACAGAGGAGATTGGTGGGGTGGTTTGGACGTTTGGGTGTTTTGGGCCGATTTGGTTCCTTTCGGGTCTGGGGAGATTTTTGGCCGTGCAGGGTGGCTGTGGGGCGGTGGTGGCCGTCTGGAGGTGGCTGGTGGTGGTGGTCATTTGGAGGTGGAGCTAGGCAAAGGAGGTGGCCGTCTGGATGTGTGTTTGTTCAAGGGAGCAAGTCGTGCTCACGGGTTGAGAGAAAATGCAAGTGAGATTGAGTGTAGTCTGATCAAATAATGGGAGAGGGAATGAATCAACGGCCCAGATTCAATCTGAGGTTTAAAATGAATAGTGAGGATTTAAGGAGAGGAAATGGATTAAATAATCCAATGGCCAACAAGGATCCAAATTTTAGGGATTGAAGGGGATGATGACATGTGTCACTCATCAAGGGTCCAGATTCGTCAATTACTATTCATTATTATATTATTATTTTATTCCGAGTCTCGGTTAATCGCGATTACGTCCGTGACCATAACTTCGTCGTCGAATCTCCGATTTCGGCATGCCGCCTGTCGTTGGATTCGTATCGTCCATCGGACCTCCCGGTCAAAAAGTCAACATTTGGCCCCTAATAAGCCAAATTACCAAAATACCCCTCAACTTCCGAACACCATAACTTTCTCTACGAATGTCGGAATCGAACGTGCCACCTGTCTATGAACTCGTGACGTCCCGAACTACGTCACGGTCATCGGTCAAAGTCCATTTGACCGCCCGAACAAAAAGTCAACATTTTGCCCACGACCAGGGGCAAAACGGTCATTTTGCACATTTTGTCCGATTCCGCCCTACTAACCACCGTTCAACCTCGCTAATCAAGATTAGTGACTAATCTAATCCCGGAATTCGGGACGGGTCGTTACAGTCTCCCTCCAAAATGACTCTGTTTGCACTTTCCCCATTCCCAAATCCCTACCCTCCCTCGCTCGCTCAGTCACTTAGCCTCAAGCCCTCAGCGTAGCCGCTATCCCAAATCCCTCACTCGCTCAATCTTCTCTCTCATCCACTGCTCATCTGATAATTCGATTCTCATCTCCCTCATCGTCTCACATCTCTCCTCTCTGGCTCTCTGTCAAATTCACGACAACCCCTCCCCTCACAGGCTCATAGCCTCCCTTCATTATCTCAATTCGAAGTCCGAAAAGGCCTCCCCTCACGACCTTCCTTTCTCTTCACCTCTCCGCCTTAGTCCCACTTTGTTGATCTCTCCAGTCTCCGACTCTCCATCTTCCTTGGCGGCTTGGCAGACTCACCTCGACCACTCACCACTCACGGTCTTGCGGGCTCACCTCGACCTCTCCGTCGAACACTCGAACCCATCCCCGAAGTCCCTCGATCTCTCCCTCTCCCTCGATGGCTCGATGACTCGATCTCTTTCAATCTTTCTCATGGTCTCACCCTTTCCTTCGACCCCTCTCACGATTTCAGTCGATCCCTCTCACAATCTCAATCGATTCCCTCGATCTCGATCACAGTTGAAAAATCGATTAAATCAGTTCAAAACCAAATTGTTTGGACTGAAAATTCCATGTCCCTCCCCTATACGTAGTCAAAAAAGGCATAAAAAGTAAAAACTTACTTCATATCCTGATCTAACGGTGCGCTTAGAGTTTCCATTTGAGTGATTCGACTCATTTGACCTTCTCCTTTTAAAGACTAAGCTGTTAATTGACAGAAGTGTCCTCGCTGGTCTCCAAGTCCCATCATCACCATCATCATCATCATCATTTCTGGGTTGGAGGGGAGACTGCTCTTTTCTTTTCCTTTTTCCTTTCCCTTTTCTTCCGTTTAATCCGAATGCCAATTTATTAATTTCATCTCTGTTATCATAGTTTTGTTGATCATCATTCACCATGTCGTCGTCGCCACCTGAATTCTTAATTCTTAATTCCTGACCATATACCCACCACCCGCCAATCGGGGCATCACGCACATTCTCTCTCTCTGTACGCGTTGGAGCTTTGCTCGGTCGACCAGTCTTATAATCCGGGCAGTATCTCTGATCAGAACCCTAATTTCGCGCTCTCCCTCTCTCCCTCTCTCTCGCTTGCTGTCTTTAGCTGCTTCTTCCGATGAGCCATTCTCCTTAGGGTTTCTCAGCGCCAAGGCGATTCCGCAGAGATGTCTCGGCAAGCGGCGTCGGCCCACTTCCACAAGAACAAGACTCTCGATAACAAATACGTAAGAAGAGACGCCTCAATTCTCCAATTTACTGTTTCTCCTTCCTCAGACATATTTAATGTGTAATTTGAATTTGGCTGCGTATAAAATGTGCCTGAGTATGTTGGGATGAGAAAGTTGCCAGTATTTTTATTTTATTTTATTTCCTCTCCGCGTCAATTGGTAACTACATGGGGTTAGGGTTTTAAAGCGGCTTTTCTCTGAATTTCATCCCTTTGATTTATGAGCGTAGGGTTTTGGGTAGGAATGTAGGGTTTTGGATAGTAAAGAACAAAAGTTAGTTGAGTGAATGAGTGAGTGACTTAGTAGTGTCTTGTGATTGTTAGTTGGTTTTAGGCTTCTGCTGTGTATCTTATATGTATGTATGTTGTGTTATAATGTGTATATATATCTCTTCTTTTACAGCTTTGCTTACTTCATTTCTTTCCCTGCATTCCTAACTTTGCAATAGAGTTGTAATTGTTTTTAGGTTCTAAGTTTTTGGTTTTGAGTTGCATGCATTATGGTTTTTATATGAACTCCCCTCCATTTAGTTACTGTGAGACTGGAATGCTGAATCTCGTCTTTATTGCCCAAACTTACACTTGTTGAAAATATATTCAGCGATTTACTATATTCTGAAAATATTAAAGATAATTTCCTCAACAACTGGATATGATTTTAGGACATATCACATCTCCTCAGGATTTCTTTCTCTTTTTTTCTTTTCTTCTTATTTTGAATTATGTGAATTTGTTCCGTAGATGCTCGGAGATGAAATTGGAAAGGGAGCATATGGTCGAGTTTACAAGGGTTTGGACTTGGAGAATGGAGACTTTGTCGCTATTAAACAAGTTTCTTTGGAGAATATTGCTCAGGAGGATCTCAACATTATAATGGTTGGACCAGCCTTTCCTTTGTATGAGTGTTAAGTATTATTCTTACAAATAATCTCAAGGGTATGATTGGATGAGGAACTTCAAAGTTCCAAGGAATTTCCACCTTCATAGTTGTTAATTACAAATCCCATCTAAATGCTTTGAATCTAATCATTTGCAAATTCCTTTGTACTTTGAAGTTCCTTATTTTTAACTAATTTTAGTTAAATTCTTCAAACTTTCAGTTCCTCAACCAAACCATACCATAAAGTTGAATGTGATGTTTTGTTGTTTTTGTCGTTTTCTTAAAAGTTCATCAGCTTGACTGTGCTTAATGTTTCTTCTTTGTCTGATGAAGCTGATTCACTAAAATATAAGATTTTCTTGGTTAAATTTCTGTGAAATAAATATATGCCCATGGAGATGTATTATGTAGATATGACTCGTCTTGAAGGTCGTTCTCTCGGTGGATTTAATTTCTGTCATTTTGAAAATTTGAAAGTGTTCATAAAAATTCGAAATTATGTTTATAATAATTCTGATTATTATGTGGTTTTGAATGTATGCTACTTTAATCTGGCTAACTGGGTGCTGTTTTTCTGTTAATCATTTCTCTGGTTTTATGATGCGGTGGCGTTCTAGCAAGAGATTGATTTACTCAAGGTACAATTGTCTTTCTTGATTTCCGTGTTTGCTTATCTGATATCGGTTGTATTATAAATCATATAATACTTTAATCTGTCCCATCATTGCATGTCATCATTACCCGTACCTGTAGCCTATAACTGTCCCTCAGATTTTACAATTTAACCTATTGGTATTATTTCTGAGGTTATTAAACAATTGCAGTCAATTCTAATTTATGTTGGCTATCATATATGTGCCATCTTAATGATTAAAGTTTTAGCAAAAGCAAAGCCGAATGAAATTTGGCCCCTCTCAATGTGCACGGTGGTGTTATGCATTTCTTCTGATATGCTGTTCGCTAGCAGCCCTCTGCTAACCTACTATGATTTTTGCTTCTACTAACACTAGACATACCGAGTGCCTTTGGTAGGAGATGCATTTTGAGTACAATACTAGATAATTTGAAATTTACGTTTGCAGAATTTAAACCACAAAAACATTGTGAAGTACCTTGGATCGTTAAAGACGAAGACTCATCTTCACATAATTCTGGAGTAAGGGAGCTCACATTTTTTCCCAATATGTCATTTGGAAACTCTGTTCGGAACTTTGTGATGTTTTGATTGTCATACTTGTAGGTACGTGGAGAATGGCTCACTAGCAAACATTATCAAGCCAAATAAATTTGGACCTTTTCCAGAATCTTTGGTAGCTGTGTACATTGCTCAGGTTCACTGAAGTCCTTACAATTTTTCGTTTGCATGGGTGTGCAGGTTAGATACTTTAACTTGGTATTCATAATGATACAGGTCTTGGAAGGGTTGGTGTATTTACATGAACAGGGAGTAATCCATCGGGATATCAAGGGTGCAAATATATTGACAACTAAAGAGGTGACTTTACATTTAAATCTCATATCTCATATATTTTCTAGATAAACATCCTTAGATGATCACCATCATATTCTTCTGGATCTGCTTTCTACCTCACGGTTGTATCATTTCATGAAAGAACATGTCAGAGAAAAATTATGTTTTATCTAGTGTGACAGTTGAATATTTGAATCAATTAATACGGGGGTTCATGAGCTTGATTACAATGATCCTTTTATTTTTCAAATTAGTCTGGAGCAATAGTTTTTTTTTCCTAAAATGGAAATATAGTTATATTGGAGTAGGAGGGAGAAAAAGAAAAAAACTGTAAAAGACCACTCAAATAAATGTGAACTTGAAAAAAAAATATCGGTTTGATGGGGCAAGAGAAACTGAATGTTGGATCAAGTAGAACCACACCATGCTATGGGTGGACGGAGAATTACTATACCAATTTGCGTTCATCTCATGGTTGTAATGACTGTTTCGTGTGGTCAGCCCAGCTTTTTTTTATCCAAGATTTTGAGGGGCATTAGCTATTGAATATGTCTTGTTCATTTCTCGTGCTCAATCAGCTATCAAATAGCATAAGGGATTTCTTGTTTCTTTTAGGATACATCATTACACATGTACACACTGGTAAGGAGCTCTTGTATAGATTAACTTTTATCATCCATATTACTTCTTCAGTTAGGAAATGCATAGGACTGAATGTGCTAACTAGATGTCACTAGCCAAAAGATGATTCACTTATTCGGATTCCAGAATGATTTTGAAGCCTAAAAGAAAAATTTATGAGACATACATTCACGTCTGCTGATGTGAGAATAAAGAACATTTTTGCATGAACTTTTGACTTAATTAGAATTATTTTTTCTTTTGTGAAAGCTTATCATATTACTTGATTGGGAAATCTATCATTTTCAGGGGCTTGTGAAACTTGCTGATTTTGGCGTTGCGACAAAACTCACTGAGGCAGATGTTAATACACACTCGGTTGTTGGAACGCCATATTGGATGGCCCCAGAGGTAATTTTTTCTTTTTAGAAGAAAGGTACTTTTATAGGCAATTTTTTCTGCCATACTGAATTTTCCACTTGCACATCACCTGGAACTACATAACCCAAATAATTCAGCTAATCTTCCCAAAAGAGCACCCCTTCCTCTAGATCTGTTAGGTTCTCATCCTCTGGGCAGCCACCAATCTTTCTTGTCTCAGCAATAAATCTTTGACTGAAACGGAGTGTTCTCCCACAGCCGACTTTAATACTGTCATTCCTGGCCTCCGAGATTTTTTAGTGGCATATTGAGTAATTAATCTTTAGAAATGTAAGCAGGGAAGTGAAATTGTTTTCTGCATGAAATGCAGAATATGTGCTTCGAAAAACATGAGTCATGTTTTTGATTAATTTATGAAACTCTGAATGAGGACTTATTTTGATGAAAATGATCTATGTTTTAGGTGATTGAAATGTCAGGGGTTTGTGCTGCTTCGGACATTTGGAGTGTAGGATGCACTGTTATCGAACTTCTTACATGTGTACCTCCTTACTATGATCTACAACCTATGCCGGCACTGTTTCGTATTGTTCAGGTGTGCTTCACTGTATTTTTATTTATCATTAGATCCTTCTGTTAGCAAACACTACTTTCTGTGATAACTGTCAAGCATTCATTAGTAATTTAGACGTTTTTGTCTTCATGAAATGCCCAATAATGATTTATTTGATTAAACATTGAGGTGTAATAGTGATAAATTTTTCCCCTTTCTCCATTGTTTTCAGGATGAGCATCCTCCCATACCAGACAGCCTATCTTCGGACATTACTGATTTTCTGTGTCAGTGCTTTAAGAAGGTCAGGAACAGCTGCTCTTATATACTCCGTTGTTCTTTTCTAAGTCTCAGATTTTTTTTTTAATAACTTCATTCTGTTTAATTTTTATTATTTCAACCCCTCTTATCATCAAGTTATGGAATCACTATTCAGATATAAGAGGTTTTAGGTTTTATAATGTTATGGTTGTTGAAAAAAAAAGTACACAGATAGATGGTCAAGATTGATGGAATTTAGAATTTGGTCTTAAACTAATGAGGTTTTAAAACACAAATATAAAGAAAGCTGAATCCTTGTCCAGTCTTGCACTACATCGTATGGAATTATGTATTTATATTATTAGACAATGCACCATATTTTGAATTGTTCTTGTTCAATCCCATCAAATTTAATGAGATGGTTCAGTATTATTTGCTGCCCCAATTCATTTCCTTGATCCACTCCTTCCGAAACTACTCAAATTGGAAGTAGTATCTGTATTCATTCATAACATTTCAGTTGCATATCTCAGGATGCTAGGCACCGGCCTGATGCAAAGACATTGCTTTCTCACCCTTGGATACAAAACTGCCGGCGAGCTTTGCAGTCTTCGATTCGTAATAGTGGAACACTAAGGTAGATGCCATCATGTTCATCCCTTGCAGTTCGTAAATGTTGAATTAATACTTACACTGTTGTCCTTAGCATTTCTACCTTTTCAAGAAGAGGGGATTTTTATTATTGGTCGTAGTAAATGTATATAGCGGTACTGTTATTAGTCAATTAAGCGACCCAGGCTGCTTCTATTTTTCTTTCAACGTTACAGGCTGTCACCTGCTCATGAATTGGTATGAATGTAACTTAAGGTTGTTTTCATTGCTTTAATTAGTGGTATCAGTAATATTGGTTCATATACAATAAATGATTGAATGGACCCCAAAACAACGACATTTTATTTCATGCATATTTCTTTTCTGTTATGAGAGAGAATTATACCTGGAGATACTGCTGAGAATACAAATGCAGCATGATGGGGGTGGTTAAAGAGTTGTCTTTGTACCTTATTCAAAGTTTATTGTAATAATACTTAACTTGAAGGACATCAAAGCTGCAAATACAATGAAAAGATTGTTTGAATAGTTTCGCAGGCTTTGGATACTGTAATACACTTATTATAATAGAAGTATAACAATGTATATAGTTCAAAAAATTAAACTTGGTAAAGTAAGTTACCATTGGCTGCATGTTCATAGGCACAATAGGTTGCTTATACCAAAATCATAATTTGAGAACTGTTGGAACTTCTATAATCAGTTTGAATTTTAGTGTTTCTGTTATGATTTGGATAAACCTTGTAATAATTTTATGAACATATTGTCTCTCTATATGAGATCTCATCTTGGCTTCTTTTGAAGTATTTGAAGTATCTATTGTTATAATTTTTTTTTGAAAGAGCTTTTAGCTTATTGAGATTGTTGTTTGGTAATTTATTTTTAAAAAACCCAGTTGCATTGCAGAAGAGATGCTTCAATGCCAATGGATGCCGAAATTTCAAATGGAGATAATCAGGGCTCTGCAGAAAGTCCTTCTGCACAGAAAGTGGAAGTAGCTGCTTCCACCATTAAAGCAGTGAGATACTTGGCTTTTAGTGTTAAGCACACTATACGCTTAATGGTTTTTAGAAGAAAAGTTGTATCTGAGGTTTTGTGTTTCTGGTAATATGCAAGTGACTTGGGTCTTTTGAACTTCAGGATTCGAAGAAAGACTTATTATCAACTGAGGTTGGTGATATGAACAAATCTGATGATGATCCTGCTTCAGATGTAAAATCTGAGGAAGGAAAAACAGATAATTTAGAAGATGATGCGACAGAAAAGGTTTCCTCACTAGCTCTCCATGAAAAGTCATCTTTACAAAAGGGTTCTGGCATAATATCTTCTGATAAAGAATTATCTACATCCGAGCCAACTGAACATGATGAGCTACCACATACTAGCAACCATGATACAGTGCTTGTGAATGGTGAGGCTAGATCTCCTGAACTAACGACAAAACTTGTTAGTGGAAAACATGGAGGAAAAGGTGTTGGTTATAGATCATTCGGTTTTGGACAAAGAAATCAAGATAATAGTTTTCAAAAGGTAGAGTTGTTGTAATTGATGTTGATTTTGTCTAACTAATTGCTGTTAATTTTAGTCATGTTGGACATCAGTTTAATGCTTCATTTTTTTGGGTAATGTTTATCATTTTGTCATATCTTGAAGTCCTGTTTGGAGGTTGTTTTTACTTTACCTTTAGTCCCTCATATTTCTTACCCATGTATCTGTGTCTATCATTTTGAAGGCTTCGAAGCTGCCTGTCTCTTCAGGAGGGAATGAACTCAGTAAATTTAGTGATACTCCAGGAGATGCCTCCCTGGATGATCTATTTCATCCATTGGATAAACATCCAGAAGATAGAGCAACAGAGGCTTCGACATCTGCATCTATGCCACATTCGAACCAAGGGAATACATCTGCAAATGATGTTGGGAAAAGTGACCTGGCTACAAAGTTGAGGGCTACAATTGCTCAAAAACAAATGGAAAGTGAAATGGGTCAGGCTAATGGAGGTGGTGGCAACCTGTTACAACTTATGATGGGCGTTCTCAAAGATGATGTGATCGATATTGGTGGTTTGGTACGTTTCAAGTGTAGAGCCCATGTGTTTTATTTGTTGACTAGCCATCCCTGACTTCTTTTGCTATTTGTGTTTTTTATTAGGTTTTTGATGAAAAGATTCCTGGAGAAAACCTTTTTCCCCTGCAGGTATTCACATTTTGTTTGTGGTTGTTTTAAGCATTTAGTTGAATTTTGTATTGTCTTCTTAAATTTTGAAGTACAATTCTATCAGAGAGACGGAGCATGTTTCATATTTTGTCTGCTCTGACCCTTAGGAGATCTATCAATAATGGCGTTCCCTCCTGAATGATATGCATAAAGGAAACTTCCAATAATGCTTTTCCCTACTGCATGATATGCATAAAGGAATGTATTGTGAAACGATCAGTTTGTTTTCTTGCACTTGATTATTTCAGAAATATACATAGTTCATCAGTTATTAGTTTTGTAAAGTTCAAGTTTTGGAATCGATTAAAGCTGTCTTTAGGTTGCTTGCTAACTTCAAAATGAGTCGTTCCATAAAGTGACTGAAGCACAGATTAGAAAGCAGAAGCGTCACACTAACCATATACCTATATTTGCCTGCCATTTCTATTTTTTGTTGTGGAGAGGCAATAATCTGCTATTTCCTATTTGGTAGGCTGTTGAGTTTAGCCGGTTGGTTGGTTCACTGAGACCAGATGAAACGGAAGATGCTATTGTCTCCGCCTGTCAGAAACTCATTGCTATCTTTCATCAGCGTCCAGAGCAGAAAATTGTTTTTATTACCCAGCATGGTCTACTTCCTCTAATGGAATTGCTTGAAGTACCTAAAACTCGTGTATGTTAACCTTTTTTACTGCATATAGTTATTAAGTTTTTGAGAAGTATTGAGATGAATGTCCACTTGGAACTTTTTCTTAGAACAGCTATGTGATTATTGTATCCCACTGCAGGTTATATGTTCGGTTCTTCAAATTATAAATCAGATAATCAAAGATAACACCGATTTCCAGGAAAATGCTTGTCTTGTTGGTATGGTGAGTGCTACTGCACTCTCTTTTTTTTTTTTTTTTTTTTTTTGCTATTATGTAATTGCATTTTTGTGGGATCTTATAGACTGGCTCATTTGGCCTGAAAAACCTTCTTTCCTTAATGTGGTTGTCATCATTTTATTGCCCCGGAAGATTGAATCAGTTTACACTTCTGCATTAATATGAAAAATAAGTTTTCAGATGCACATAAATCCATTTTTGGCTTTTTCCAGATCTAGAATAAGTATTATTTATGCTTATTGTAAATTATATGACAGATCCCAGTGGTAATGAGCTTTGCGGTTCCTAATCATTCTCGAGAGATTCGCATGGAAGCGGCTCATTTCTTACAGCAGCTTTGTCAGTCAAGGTGAAGCTCCCCTCTTGAACTTGGTCATGATTTTTTTTTTTTTATCACCATTCACCAGAAAAGATAGCGTGAGGTTTACATCGAGCCTTCTTTTTTGCAGCCCTTTAACATTGCAAATGTTTATAGCTTGCCGTGGAATACCGGTTCTGGTGGGATTTTTAGAGGCAGATTATGCAAAATTCAGGTTTGTAGTTTCAAGTGGGTTGAACAACTGTTTTTTATTGTTAATTGTCAGGTCGATTTCGTGATAGATCACAAACAATGAAACAAGTACTTCGAATTAAATAAACAATCAGCTAACTTCTGTACCTTCACTTTGCTTAAGGGAAGGGGGTTTTATTCTTGCGGGCTTCCTCTTGGAACTTGCCTGCCACGTTTCTGATGGGTCAAGCCCTTTTTTCTCTGTGAACTGATAATCTTTTTCTTTTTATAAACAAAACTTGAGGATTAGAAAATGCGGACAAGGTGTACACATTGAAAGTGGACAAAGTTGAGCTCGACTACCCTTTTGAAAGTTGTGGTGGGTAACTGTTTGTCTATGAGGAATGGCGGTGTGTTCAAGAGCTGATTGACTTATCCCTTTGGCCAAGAAACTTAATAAAAGCTGTAATAGTGAAATGTTGACAGATAATGCACAGCATTCCTTGATCCTTGCAAAGTAATTGATTATAATGGTGGAAAAAAGACCTTGTGGATATTCCATACGCCTCCTTTTCTTTTAAATTGGAAACAGAACTTATATTACAACTTTGAACTTCATTAGAAAATTGTAGGGGAGATTTTCTATAGACGGTTGTCAGACCATTTGGCTATGACTGTCAGACAATCGTTTGAACCCCAATCCCTGTTTAAAAGTGGTGGCTATGATTCCATTTGCTAGGAGGGCTGGTGATGGGTGTGATCAACAAATGTTATGATGTTTTCAAGCTTATTATGAAAAGCCAAGAGACATATCTTAACTTTTGCTTGATGTTTTTTTATTCAGGGAAATGGTTCATCTAGCTATTGATGGGATGTGGCAAGTCTTTAAGCTTCAGCGATCAACTCCTAGAAATGATTTTTGTCGCATAGCTGCTAAGAATGGAATACTGCTGAGGCTTATCAACACTCTATATAGTTTGAATGAGGCAACCCGTCTAGCTTCCATTTCTGTTGGCGGTGGATTTCTGCTAGATGGGTCAGCTCCACGCCCACGGTCAGGTTCATTGGATTCTGGTCATCCGATTTTTGCTCAGGTTGACGCATCAACAGCAGAACCTGCACGTGCTTCAACTTCAAATTCCCAAAGGTTAGATGCCAATCAGTCAGATCCCAGATATCTTCATCTAGATACTGATAGAGCTCAATCTAGCAATGTGGTAGGGGAAGCTTCAGTTCCTTCAAAATTTCCAGACTCAACATCAGTAGATAAAGTAGTAAATATAATAACGAAGGAACCTTCAACTACTTCTCGGGGAGATCTTGACCTTAGGCAACAGCGAGCCACTAATCCTTCTAGTAAAGCATCCACAGATAGACCTCCAAAAATGATGGAAGGAACATCAAATGGGTTTGCAACTACAGTAGCTACTCAACAAGAACAAGTTCGACCCCTTCTTAGCTTGTTGGATAAAGAACCTCCTTCCAGACACTTTTCTGGTCAGCTGGAGTATGTACGCCACCTGCCAGGACTGGAGAGACATGAAAGTATATTGCCCCTTTTACATGGTTCTAATGAAAAGAAGACAAATGGTGAACTAGATTTCCTGATGGCTGAATTTGCTGGTAACACTGATCTTTATCTGATCCATTTTTTTTAATATTCTGAAGCAAGCATGACTTTAGGCACACACACAGTATTGTATATATACATCTACACACACACATACACATATATTACATATGCAGACCAATTTTTATACTCATCTATATATAGTCATCTAGAATGAAGCACCTGCTCTGTTGGTGTTAGTATCTATTGACTCGTATACAATTTCTCCACTCCTATTTAGCGCCTGTAAACCTAGTTGTTTTTAATTCCTTTCTTTTTCCGTTATGTCTTTTACTTAATTATAGCTCTGGCAATTAGCTGGAAGAAATATCTATTTCTACAGAAATATTTACTTAATATTTAACAGATGTCTCTCAACGCGGGAGGGAAAATGGGAATCATGATTCTACTGCTAGAATTTCTCACAAAACAACAAATAAAGAGATGGGAACGCTAGCATCTATCAAAGGAGCTTCTTCCACCTCTGGGATAGCATCTCAGACAGCATCAGGAGTGCTGTCTGGTTCAGGGGTTTTAAATGCTAGACCAGGCAGTGCAACATCGTCAGGTTTACTCTCCCACATGGTTTCAACATTGAATGCAGATGTTGCGAAGGAATACCTAGAAAAGGTGGCTGATCTTCTACTTGAGTTTGCACAAGCTGATACAACTGTAAAATCATACATGTGTAGCCAAAGTTTGCTCAGCCGTCTTTTCCAGATGTTCAATAGGGTGGAGCCTCCAATTCTTTTAAAGGTATTTTGGAAAAGTTCTGTAACTCTTCATGCTAAGTTATTTATTTTCTTGTGTTATAAGGTTGGTGCTCTATGATTTTACAGATACTGAAGTGTGTCAACCATTTGTCAACTGATCCAAACTGCCTAGAGAATCTTCAGCGGGCAGATGCAATAAAATATTTGATTCCAAATCTTGAACTCAAAGAAGGAGCTCTTGTATCTCAAATACATCATGAGGTGGGTCTTGCAGTCTCTTTGTTTGAAACTAAATATAGTGTCTTGCATTCATTGATTACATTAGTGGTTCAACTCATATTTGTGTGGGACGCCTCTTCTGTTCTTTATTGCTCTACAATATTGTCGTCTTAGTTAAAAACTATCTATACATATGTGTATTATCTATAAAGTGAATAATATACATGATAACAGTGTAGGATCTTAGAGGACAAAGGATAAGAATATTTTATTTCCATGATGTGCAGAATAAGAATAGTTTATTTCCACCGGATAGGTGTATACCAAAATAATATCTGTATACATTGACCAATTATAACTCTTTGATTTAAAATATTTGAAGTTGTAGAAATGCATAAACCGTGTGTTTATTGCAGCAGCCAATGTGGCATTTTATAGGGGTTTGTTTAAGGGATAAGACAGAGCAGTTCTTATCTCCTTAAACTGCTTCTAACTGTGTTAGGACAGATGTCCTATATACAAGTAACTGTAGGTAACTGTCTCTAAATAGGACAGGTGTCCTATACCTAGTACTTAACTAATGTCTAGCTTTTACTAGGGACTTAGGTACACGGGTTCAACCTAGGAACTAATGTACAGTGTGTGCTAGGTGGATATATAAATAGTCTAACAGAAGTAGTAATGGAAAAGGAAAAAGGAAACTTAAGATAGAATATGCGGTCTTCAAAACATTCATTTCCTCTTATTTCTAGAGCAGCATACTTAACTCTGCAGTATGTTTATGATAAGAGACTAGAAATTTTGTCATTATAAAAGAGGTCCGCTGGGCACAGTAATAGCCTTTAACATGTAACTAAACTAAATAACAATTCAAATTACACCATGTCAAAACATCCATGCCAAGAGAGATCAACCACCTACTGTGCATGAACACAGAAAGATACAAGGCCTTGGTTTTCAGTAGTACAATCATGGCTCCCTAGAACACTACATTTAGTTTTCTATAGATACATATGCAGTGCTGCTTTTATGCAGAACTTTTGTCCTTTATATTTATCTTTCGTATTCTGGTGGTCTTACATTCTCTGGTTACTGAGTCCTAACTGAACTTTGTGGACTTCTTTTCTAGGTTCTCAATGCCCTATTCAATCTGTGCAAGATTAACAAGAGAAGGCAGGAACAAGCAGCTGAAAATGGAATAATTCCACACTTGATGCACTTTATTGAGTCTAATTCTCCTTTGAAACAATATGCGTTGCCTTTACTGTGTGATATGGCTCATGCATCACGTAATTCTAGGGAGCAATTAAGGGCTCATGGTGGATTAGATGTTTACTTGAGCCTTCTCGAGGATGAACTTTGGTCTGTGACTGCATTGGATTCAATTGCTGTTTGCTTAGCTCATGATAATGATAACAGGAAGGTGGAACAAGCCTTGTTGAAAAAGGATGCAGTTCAGAAATTGGTGAAATTCTTCCAGCGCTGCCCAGAACAGTATTTTGTGCACATATTGGAGCCATTTTTGAAAATTATTACGTATGTGATTATATATAGCCTATTTATGTCGAATTTATCATTTTCCTTTCTTTACCCTGCTAAATAGCCCTTTTTTCCTCCCCCTTTTTCCCATTTTCATAAGCCAATGGCCTCTCGTCTCTGGAAGGTTCTGTTTATGAACAATTTGAAGTTGCTCGACTTATTGCATAAACCTTGGGATCTACATTATGTAGGAAACAACGTTTTTATGTTATATCCTCTGGATTTAATGAGCGTTTTGTTTTGCAGGAAATCATCTCGAATTAATACGACGTTAGCTGTTAATGGCTTGACACCATTGCTTATCACAAGACTGGACCACCAGGATGCTATTGCCCGTCTAAATCTGCTTAAACTGATAAAGGTGAGGGAATCCTTTATATTTATTCTCATCTTGGTTCATCTATGATGCCTTTTAACGAGTGCGCAAAGAGAAATACGCTAATCATCATTTCTACATTTGCTTGGTTCCTCTTGTTATTATAATGCCTATAAATTTACCATGGCAGGCTGTTTACGAGCACCACCCACGGCCAAAGCAATTGATTGTGGAGAATGATCTGCCTCAGAAGCTTCAGAATCTTATAGAAGAACGAAGAGATGGGCAGCGATCTGGAGGCCAAGTGCTGGTAAAACAAATGGCTACTTCGCTGCTTAAAGCACTGCATATTAACACCGTATTGTAAATTCCGGAAATCTCTCTCTCTCTCTCTCTCTCTCTCTCTCTCTCTCTCTCTCTCTCTCTCTCTCTCTCTCTCTCTCTCTCTTGTGTTGTACGAGATTTGATTATTTAGTAAGTGTATTTATATCGTCATTGAGCTGCTTTGTTTCTCATATTTTGGTCTTACATAGTTTTCCAGTGTCTCGTTTTTCATTGAACACGGGTGTTTTTGTTCAAATTTATCTCCTGTGGTGGATCTTGTAAGGGGGGTTTGCACAAGTCATTTTTACCTTATTATTAAGGATAAATTATACATTACTACCTTGTAATTTATACCTTGTAACAGATTCATCTTAATTATACATTACTACCTTGTAATTTATACCTTGTAACAGATTCATATATAATTTACAGATTCATATATAAGTTTTTGAATGTTACAATTTACATCTTTAAATCTTCAAATTATTACATTTTGACTTATTTGTTAATTTTTTTTGTTAAATTTAAAATGGGATTAACAATTTTAAAAAATAAAAATATTAATTTAAATTTATAAAAAATATAAATTTTGAAAAGAAAAATAAAAAAAAATTACTTCCAGAAAATAAAAAAAAAATAAAATCATTTATGTTTGAAAGTAATTTTTTTATATCCGTAGTTAATTTTTTTAATTTTTAATTTTTTTATGAAATAAGGTATTAGTAAAAATAGAAAGGTAAATTACTTTTATACATAAATGTATTTTTAAATTTTTATTATTCGAAAGTAATATTTTTAAATTTTTAAAATAAATTATTTTAATAAATTTAAATTAATATTTTATTATTCAAAGTTTCGAATTCTATTTCAATTTGATAGAAATTATAATAAAGAATTCAAGTGTAACAATTTGAAGAATTCATGATGAAAATTATAATATTTGTAAATTTATATATGAATATATTATAAAATGTAAATTACGTATAATTTGACTTATTAATTACGGAAATCTCTTCGATTGGTCATCGGTGATAACCTCCTTTATGACATTGTATAACTGAATCATTTCATAGGTTAAGTCCAAGTCCAGGCTCATCGGGCTTGGTTGCGCTTCCAACTTGGGGGCATTTTTCCTTTTAGACAATTTCCTTTTATGAGGAATTTTGAAGTTACATACAATTTATACTAGAGCCAAGATTTAGATGCACAATTTCCTGTTCTTAATTCAAATTGTATGAACTTCCATGTAAAAATAATGTCCTAGTTAAATTGAGACATGTTTAGAAATCTTTAGATATATCTTTGCTTTTTATTGAGTTTAATAATACAGTTATTTGAAAATTTTAAGCTAAAATTTGTACAACTTAAAGGTGCATTTGGATGAAGAATTTTAAAGTAACATTGAACTTATACTATATTATTAAGATATATATTAAAAAATTAAAAAAATATGAGGAGTTTATTTTTTATTGTCGGCTAAGTAGTAGAAGATGCAATATCGGCGTGATAAAGTACATGCACTATATGAGCATAAATAAAAGACTCCTCAAATCAACATTTCTAAAGGCGGAATTTGCAAATCCAACCTATATATATAAGCTCACAAATTTTGCAAAAAATGCCTTCATGGGGATTTCTCAAAATATTTTAACAGCATATTAATCTAAAATATTATAATGTTTTAAGACATGTCCTGCTATTTAGGATGTTCATTAACTATTTTTTCTATATTTTCTATATTTTCTAAGCAAAAACACGCGAATTTCAATTAAATTTTATAACGAGTCCAGAAGTAACTCTATAGTCTGAAAGTTAATAAAAGTTATCCCCCTCAATTTCAAAGTATGTGTTGGGGTGATGATAATAAAAATTGAATAAGTATTTTGATGTTTGTGTCACAATTTTTAGAAATAATACGTCCGAGTGGATTTTGTGAAATATTTGAACAGTACATTCACCAAAGTATTATAAGCAATATGAGATATATTTCTGTCATTTAGAATGCACATTAACTATTTTGAGGTATTTTTTAAGCAAAGAAAAAAAACTTGAATTTCATTTAAATCGGGATTCGAAAGTAACTCTTGGGTCCAGAGGCATTAGAAACCATCCCCCTCAACTTGAAAATACGTGACAGGGTGATGAAATTGAATTAGAATAAGTATTTTGATGTTCTTTTCAAAATTTTGAAAATGGACTCAAACGTGAGTTAGCTCACAATTTTTGTAGAAAATGCATTAGTCGGGATTTTGCAAAATATTTTAACTCCACATTTTTGAAAGTATCATAAGTCATTTGAGATATATCGTGTCATCTATGATGTCCATTAACTATTAGCTCAGTTTTTTTTTTTTTCAAAAATTCGTCCACTGAGATTTCGCCAAATATTTTAAATGCACATTCGCAAAAATTTTATAAGTTATTGGAGACATGTCTTGCCATCTAGGATCAATATATTGATATATTGATAACAGGGTCCATAAGTGACTCTATGATCAATAGATTGATCCCTCTCAACTTCAAAGTATGTGTAAGGGTGAAAATAATGGAAATACAATAAGTGCTTTGATGTTTTTGTATGAATTTTAAAAACTAACTTAAAATCATGAGGTACAATTCACATCCTTTGTGAAAAATGCTTCCGCACGGGACTCAAATTTCCTAGATTAGGACCTAGAGGAAGTGGCATTAGGCCAATTTGAAAAACTCGAATTTCAATAAAATTTTGTAACAGGTTCAGTAAACGATTTTTGAATCCGAAGGTCATAAGAAATTATCCCCCTCAACTTCAAAGTATGTGACGGGGTGATGAGAATAAAGATGAAATAATTTCGATATTTTTTATGAAATTTTAAAAATCAATTCAAAATCGTCAGTTATAACTCACATTTTTTGTATGAAAAATGCTCGACCAAGATTTAGTGAATTTCCAAAGTATTATAAGTCATTTAAGACATGTCATGTCATCTAGAATGTCCATTAATTACTTCTCTTATGTATTTTTTTAAACAAGAAACTTCAACTCTTATGTATTTTTTTAAACAAGAAACTTCAAATTTCAATGAAATCCGTAATGGGGTCAAGAAGTGACTCTAGCACCCAAAGGTGATTAGAAATCATCTCCTTCAACTTCAAAATATGTGACAGGGTGATTAGAATGAAATTAGAATAGGTATTTTGATTTTATTGTCGAAATTTCAAAAACCAATTAAAAAACGTGAGTAGGTCACCATTTTTTTGAAAAATGCGTCCACGAGATTTTACGAAATATTTGAACTTCATATTCACCAAACTGTCATAAGTCATGTCAGACATGTCCTGCCATCTAGGATACCCATTAACTATTTTTTGGGGGGAAAAAGCTCGAATCTCAGTGAAATTTCGTAAATGGTTCAAGAAGTGACTCTAAAGTCTGAAGGTAATTAGAAATCATTACCCTCAATTTCAAAGTATATGACACGGTGATGAGAATAGAAATAAAATAATTATTTTGATGTTTTTGTTGAAATTTCAATAATCGACTCAAAATCGTGAGTTATAGTCCACAATTTTTATGAAAAAATGCGTTGATTAGAATTTCGCGAAATATTTTAACTGCACATTTACGAAAGTATTATAAGTCATTCGAAACATGTCATGCCATTTAGGATCAAGTATGTGACGAAGTGATGAGGATGAAATTAGAACAAGTATTTTGATTTATTTGTCAAAATTTCAAAAACCAACTAAAACTTGTGAATAGTTCACAAAAAACTTGAATGTGTCCTACATGATTTCATGAAATATTTGAACTTCATATTCGCCAAAGCATTATAAGTCATTTGAGATATGTCATTCCACCTTGGATGCCCATTAACTATTTTTATGTACTTTGTTCAACAACAAAAACTCGAATTTTCAATGAAATTTTGTAATAGGTTCAGGAAGTAACTCTAGGTTCCAAAGATCATTAAAAATCATCTCTCAATTCAGAATATGTGATGTGGTAATGAGAATTAAACATGAAAAGTTATTTTGATTTTTTTTTTTTGAAATTTCAAAAACTGATTAAAAATCATGATTATAGCTCGCAGTTTTAAAAAAAATGTATATGTCGGAATTTTAACGAAGTATTTTAACTGCATACTTGCCAGAGTATTATAGATTATAAGTGATTTAAGATACTATTTAGGATGCCCATTAACATTTTTTTATATAGTTTTTAAGTAACAAAAAAAAATTACTCATTTCAACGAAATTTCATAATGGAATCTAAAAGTGACTCTACTCTAGGGTCCGAAGGTCATGAGGAACCATCCCTTTCAACTTCGAAGTAAATGAAACATATTAAGTATTTTAATGTTTTTATTGAAATTTCAAAAATAGCCTAAAAATTATAAGTTATATAGCTCACAGTTTTTGTGAAAAAAGGCATATATTGGGATTTTGTGAAATATTTTAACAACACATTCACTAAAGTATTATAAGTCATTTGAGACATGTTCCTTCATCTAGGATAACCATTAATTACTTTTTATGTATTTTTTCAGCAAAATGATTCGAATTTCAAAGATATTTGGTAACAGGATCAAGAAATGATGCTAGGGTCCGATGGTCATCCGAAACCATCCCCCTTAACTTCAAAATATGTGACGGGATGATGAGAATGAAAATAAAATAACTATTGTGTTTTTTTTGTTGAAATTTCAAATACTGATTAAAATCGTGAGATAGAAGTCACAATTTTGTGAAAAATGTATCAACCAGGATTTCACGAAATATTTTAATTGCATATTTGCCAAAGTATTATAAGACATTTGAGACATGTCATGTCATCTAAGATGCCCATTAACTCTTTTTTTAAGCAAAAAAATCTCAAATTTCGATGAAATGTTATAATCGGCGAAGGAGCTGACTCTACGATCCGAAGATCATTAAAAATCATCTCCTTCAACTTCAAAGTATGTGACAGGATGGTGAAAATGGAATTAGAATAAGTATTTTGATTTATTTTTCAAAACTTCAAAAATTTAATAAAAATTGTGAGTTACCACAATTTATGGGAAAAATGTGCTTGACGAGATTTCACGAAATATTTGAACTTCATATTCGCCAAAGTATTATAAGTCATTAAGCATGCCCTATCATCTAGGATACCCATTAAGTATTTTTATGTATTTTTTCACCAAAGCATTATAGGCCATTTTAGGCATGTCATGTTATCTAATATACCCATTAACTATTTTTTATGTATTTTTTTAGCAAAATAACTCTAATTTCAATGAAATTTCATAACATCAAGAAATGACATCCGAAGGTCATTAAAAATCATCCACTCAACTTCAAAGTATGTGAGAGGGTGCTAAGAATGGAAATAAAATAAGTATTTTATGTTATAGTTAAAATTTCAAAAAATGACTCAAAATCATGAGTTATGCTCACAATTTTTGTGAAAAATGCGTTAACCAGGACTTGATAAAATAATTCAACTGCGCATTTGCCGAAGTATTATAAGCTATTTGAGATATGTCATGTCATCTAGGATGCCCATTAACAATTTTTCATACGTATTTTTTTAAGCAAAAAATCTTGAATTTCAATGAAATTCGTAACGGGGCCATGAAGTGACTTTGAGTTCGAAGGTCATTAGCAACCATCTCCTTCAACTTTAATGTATGCAACAGGGTGATGAGAATGAAATTGGAATAAGTATATTGATTAATTTGTCGAAATTTCAAAAATCGACAAAAAATCATGAGACTCACGATTTTTCGATTTTTGTGAAAATTGCGTCCAATGTGATTTCACGAAATATTTTAATTCGCCAAAGTATTATAAGCCACTGGGACATGTTATGCCATCTATGATGCACATTAACTATTTTTTATGTATTTTTTCAGTAGAAAAATTCGAATTTCAAGGAAATTTCGTAACAAGTTTAGGAAGTGACTCTATAGTCCGAAGGTCATTAGAAATCATTCCCTTAACTTCAAAGTATGTGGTGTAGTGATGAAAATTTAAATAAAATAAGTATTTTGATTTCTTTTTTTGAAATTTCAAAAACCAAATAAAAATTGTGTATAGCTCACAGTTTTTGTAAAAAAATGTATTTGTTTGGATTTCGCAAAATATTTTAACTGTATTTTCAAACAAATATTATAATTCATTTGAGACATCATGGCATCGGGGATGCCCCTTAACTACTTTTTATATATTTTTGAAGCAAAAATTATGAATTTCAATGAAATTTCATATCAGGATCTGAAAGTGACTCTAAGGTCCTAAGGTATTTTGCTATGTCCTTCCATTTGAGACATGTCTAGTTATTTAAAGTGCCCATTAACTTATATTTATGTATATTTTAAGCAAAATAACTCGAATTTTAATGAAATTTCGTAATGGAGTCAAGAAGTGTCTCAAGGGTCCAAAGGTCAGTAGAAACGATCCCTTATGACTTCAAAGTTTATGAGAGGGTGATGAGAATATAATTAGAATAAGTAAATTTACATTTTTGTCAAAATTTAAAAACTTGATTATAAATCATGTTCACAATTTTTGTGAAAAATGCGTCAGTAGGAATTTTACGAAATATTTTCATTTCATATTTGTCAAAGTATTATAAGCCATTTTTCGACATTTCCTACCATCTAAATTGTCCATTAAATATTTTTATGTATATTTTTAACAAAAAATTTCGAATTTCAATGAAATTTCATAACATGATTAGGAAGTAAGTCTAAGGTCCGAAGGTCATTATAAACTATTTTTCTTAACTTCAAAGTATGTGACATGTTGATGATAATGGAAATAAAATAAGTATTTTGATTTTTTTTTGTCGAAATATTAAAATCTGATTAAAAATCATGAATTGCTCACAACTTTTGTGAAAAATGCGTCATTCGAGATTTTGTGAAATATTTTAATTGCACATTAGCCTAAATATGTTAAGCCATTTGAGACATATTTTGTCATCTAGAGTGCCCAATGACTATTTTTTAAGTATTATTTAAGCAAAAAATTTCAAATTTCAATGAAATTTCGTAACAAGGCTCGGAAGAGATTCTCACGTTAGAAGATCTGTAGAAATCATCCCTCTAAACTTCAAATTATGTGACGGGTGATAAAAAAGGAATTAGAATAAAAAATTTGATGTTTTTTTTTTGAAGTTTTTAAATAAAACGACTACAAATCTTGAGATAAAAATGTATGTATTGGGATTTTGTGACTTATTTTAACTATACATTAGCCATTATATATATTTTTTCTATAATTTTTTAAGCAAAAACATAGAATTTTAATTAAATTTCGTAACAAGTTCCAGAAGTGACATTAGGGTTCGAAGACCATTAGAAATCATCCATCTCAAGTTCAAAGTATGGTTCAAGGTGATGGGAGGGGAAATAGTAATAGAATAAGTATTTTGATTTTTTTTTTCTTTTCAAAATTTCAAAATCCAATTGAAAACCGTAAGTTATATTGCTTACAACTTTTGTAAAAACTAGTAATTAGGCCCGCGCGTTGCCGCGGAGTTATTGAATTGAGTATTACTAATTTTCCAAAAATGAGCAGTGATTTTTTTATATTTATAAAGGAAAGAAAAAAAAAATGGGCAGAATCGGTAAAAACTATAAAGAAATAGTGTTTTTTTAAATCTCTTTTATGATTTTTTGATATGTATAAAGGAAAAGAAAAAAAATAATAAGAAAGGAAGAGAAAAATAAAAAGAAAAGAAAAAAATATATAAAGGAAAAGAAAAAAAAATTGATATGTATAAAGAAAAAGAAAAAAAAATATAAAGAAAAAGGAAAAGGAAAAAAATAAAATGAAGAAAAAAGTAAAAGAAAAAAGAAGAAGGTAGAAGTGAAAAATTACGGTAGAAAGAAAAAAAATATAAAGAAAAAGGAAAAAAATAAAATAAAAAAAAAGGAAAAGAAAAAAAAAGGTAGAAGTGGAAAATCTTCCACTTCTCTTTTAGTATATAGTATAATTGCGTCATTCGAGATTTAGCCAAAAATTTTAACTGCACACAATAGCCAAAGTGTTATTTGTCATTTGATACATATAATGCTATCTAGAGTGTCCATTAAGTACTTCGTAACGGGTCCAAAATTGACTTTATGTTCCGAAGATCATTAGAAACCATTTCTCTCGACTTCAAAATATGTGACAGAGTGATGAGAATGAAATTAGCAAAAAGTATTTTGATTTTTTTTTGTTTGGTCAATGATTTTTTTTTAAAAAATTTTAAAAATCAATTAAAAAGCATGAGTAGCTCACAATTTTTGTGAAAAATACTTCCGTCAGGATTTCACAAAATATTTTCACTTCACATTGGCCTAAGTATTATAAGTCATTTCAGGCATGTCTGCTATCTTCGCACCCATTAACTATATTTTATGTATTTTTTTGAGCAAAAAAACTCGAATTTCAATGAAATTTCGTTAACGGTATTCAGAAGTGACTCGGTTCCAAAGGTTACGAGGTTACGAGAATCCATCCCCCTCAACTTCAAAGTATGTGACGCGGTGATGAGAATTGAAATAGAATAAGTATTTTGACATTTTTGTTAAAATTTTAAAATCCAATTAAAAATCATAGGTTATATAGTTCAAAACTTTTGTGAAAAATGCGTTGTTCGGGATTTTGCAAAATATTTTATCTACACATTAGTAAAAGTACTATAAGCCATTTAAGACATATCCTGACATCTAAGGTGCCCATTTGAATGTAATTTTATAACATAATCCAATACTAATTCTAGGGTTCGAAGGCCATTGGAAACCATCATCCACAACTTTTCCAATGAAAGTACTATAAATATTTTCAAAAACCAACTTAAAATCTTAAGTTATATAATTTACCATTTTTGTGTATGCAACTGCTAGAATCTCAGGAAATACTACCTACGATTTCCATTAACAATTTTTTTTTTTTGTAAGTCGAAAAGCATAAAATTTAATAAAATAATGTAATGGATTCTAGAGATTCTTTATGCTAAAGGTTATCAGCAATTGTTTGTTTAACAAAATGCCGAAAATGATTTAGCATTTTATAACGAGTCTCCTCTGAAAGGGGTAAGAAGAATCACGCTACAAATGAAGAAGGGAGGGTATGGAGAGGTGGGGATTTATTGCTCCAGAGGAATTGGAATTTGATAATGAGAAAATTCGTTGGTTTTTTTTTTCTTTTTTTTTTTTCCATGAAGACAATTCGTTGGTTAGAATATTATGATATATCTATATTAATACAATTTGATTTTCAAAAAAAAAAAAAAAAAAAAAAAATCAATCTAGCGTTGCTATCAAATGCAAATTCCTTTTCCTCTTAAAAACAAACACAGCCTTGAGTGTTCTGCATTCCAAAGATCCCCTCCTAGAGTAGTTCAATCCAATACCAAATGCAAATAAACAGAAATACTCAATCTGCACACGAGTGCTTAAAATCTGCGAGTCAAGTGCTTAAAATCTGTGAGTTTCTCACGCTAGCCTATTGCCTACGCTAAAACTTTGAAAATTTATGGAGTCACACAAGGCAATATCATTCCAACTTCTGCTAGTGTACAAATCCAACGCAAAATAAAGGCAAGGAAACTGCACAAAATAGTCAATTAACTCCAATCCATTTGCACGCAGGATAGGACGGATAGCAACTCTCATATCAAGTCTGCAACGTTCATTGGCATTTCGTCAATCTGGGTACTGTAATACTGTTCGATATCTCTTAAAATCTTGATATCATCACTTTTCACAAAGTTTATTGCCACACCCTACAACCAGACAAACATTCAAATACTCCATTATGACAAAAATACAAAAATTTGATTAACATGAGAACGAGAAGTCCAGAACTTTGGTTCTTAACAGCATAAAAAACATAGCATTCCTTTTGACATCATCCAAAAAAGCTCACTTCAGTAAAAGCGATAACACTAGCAGAAAATGTTTAAGAGTTTAAGCCGTGATACAAAGTTTCAAAACTTAAATGGGACATTTAAAGGTATCCATCAACCAATGTTCAGAAGAACCCTAGGTGCTATGGGGCGATGGGCAGAGGGCAGGCGCATAAGCAGTTTTCCTTCATTTTTATTATACAATATATAAAGTTACAAATAAATTGAGCACAAGATACTCAAACCTAAATTTTATTACCCAAATCTATATATTAATTGAGCTCAAGCCCAACATATAAACTGTAGAATTCTGTATATTGTATATTATTTATGACAGCCGAATGGCTGTGTATATAGAGGATTGGATGGAGATAAGTATAAACAGTTATCTCCTTGTTCTTATCCTATTGTGACTGGAGTTAGTAACTGACTAACTTACACGGGTCAAGTATTACATATTTCTACATAAACCCTAACATAACTTAATTAAAAATTTAAAGAGAAAAAGAAAAAGAAGCAAAGTAGGACCAAAATGGCCATCATCCCCACCAGCCTCCCTCCTTGAGCTCTGCAACTGTCAACTTAGAAGATGAGAAGAGCTTCCTCCCTCAAGAAGAACTCTACCCCTCCCTCCGTCCCCCATCGAGATTTGCAACCTCGAATTTCAAGATGTGAATATCCAACTCCAAATCGCACTTAAAGCCCTTATCCTCGTCCTCGCGGGATTGTTCTCTCTAGCCGCCTCGAGCAGCATAGGCTCTTGCCCAATCATCTACCGCTTTTCTCTATGGTTTTGACTAATGATTTAGCCCAATATAACTAAAGAAAGCTCAAATCTATGGGCTGAACCAAACCATCTTACATCTCCTAACTTTGTAGATGGTTTATTATCTCCCAATCTAGATATTAAATCAAATTCAAATGTCAAGTTCATTACACACATTTGAACACTTATTCAACGAAGAGATTAGAGCACATTGAATGGGTAAAGATCAAATCTGATATGATTTTGTTTTGGTGATAAGGAGGAGAAAAACAACCCCAAGAAACGCAACTAGACCAATCTGATATGATTTAGTTTATTATGATTCCTCCCTTCATATCAGATTTTTTTCCCCATATCGGCTCAACTGGAAAATCAAAATGCTAATTACATGAAGAGAATATCCACAAATACAATCGCCAGCTGACCATGTCAATGCATTAACCAAGCAGCAGTGCGCACATGAAATCATCCTCACGATCCTGATTTCCAATGTATAATCTCAAATTTCTACTATCTATATATGACAGCTTTTATTTATCTCCTACCATATGTATGCATTTTCACACAATGCGTGTGTATATTTGGAATCAATATCAATATATATGCATTTTTTTTGTTGGAATTAATATACTGTATATTGATATCAATAAACTCCTCTCTGGTCTTTTCTTTATGTGGCCACATATCACAACCCACACCCTCACAGAAGCTAAAGCTCAAGAGTACTCGATCCAAAATACCTATGGAACATGGCCAACAATCAAGATTATTCTCCTATCCTCTCAAATTCTTAAAACTTTCAGCCAAAACCTTATTAATCCTCACAGAAAAACACAAGATGCAACACCATGACAACCTCCATCCATATATATCTCTCATATGTTCAACTCGCAACAATCTTCTCTCTTGGAGATTGCAATTTCTCTATGTTCTATAACTCCATCAACTAGATAATCATTCTACAAAATAAACTCTCACATTTGTCGCTCTTTTCATCCACTCCTAGCATGGTTATCAAAAAACTTTGCAGAGGCCAGAGAAGGGAAATCCGTTTTTCCATAATCTTGATTTATTTTTCATCCCAACTATATTGGTTTACAATACCGGTAACGGAGAAAGATGATTAAGAAAAAGAAACTTAAGACGGAAAATGAAACCTAGCCAAAAAAGAGTAAGAGCGAATGGAAACATTAATACTTGGATATTCCCAATAGACATTAATTATTAAGTCTGCATATTAGATGTAATCTAAACCATTCATTGTGCCCTAATCCAAAAGTTAAGAAAGTATGTCTTATGTGTGTCAAAAAAGTGTGTCCCCGAATACTGAACCTTGCTTCCCATATTTAAAGTTGACCGTGCATTGGCAATTTCTAACACAGCATATAGATGGAATTTTTAAGGCAACAAATTAACATCAGAGCATAAATGTAACGCTACAGCCATCAATATGCATACCACGCATATAAAAATATGTAAAACAACAAGAATTTACCCAGCAAGCATGATATACGAACCTTGCGCCCAAAACGACCAGAGCGACCAATCCGATGAATGTATAGCTCACGATTGTTTGGAAGATCATAATTGATAACCAAGGAAACCTGCAATGCAAAGACACCATGGTCAGAAAACCAGACCAGAAAAAACATCTTTACAATGCGTTTTCTGGAAGAAAACTCAAACAATGATAGTCGATGTTCACTGTCTCACATGCACGTGTTTTCTAGAACTAAATCCCATTTTATGGTTCTCTAGACCCCACAACTACCACTGAACTCATTAACAAGCATTTCCAAAACATGACATTATTCTCTGGGAAAGCTGTAAATTTGGTTGACCATATTATTTCACACAATTTAATGCTAGAAGTGATCGACAAAATGGATATAAATAAGAGCTCTATAAATAATAACCGCATTTTAGGGCTTGACACCCACCTATCCACACATGTGAGACAAAATTCCAATGTGTCAATAGTTCATTCAATTGATCACACCATAAAAACAAAATCAAGATATCCAAACTTGATAGAAAAATTACCTGCTGAACATCAATACCCCGAGCCCAGACATCAGTTGTGATCAGGACACGAGTATTGCCACTGCGAAACTCAGCCATAATAGCATCTCTCTCCTTCTGAGGCATGTCTCCATGCATTGCAGAGACAGTAAAGTTATTACTCCGCATCTTTTCGCTGAGCCAGTCCACCTGACATATCAGATTATAACAGTTATGCACCAGGAAAGAAAAGGCTATAGAATTAGAAAAGGTTATACACCAGAAAACTAGGACAAACGGCATTTTTTGCAATGGTTATGCACCAGGAAAGGAAAGGCTATAGAATTAGAAAAGGTTATACACCAGAAGAACCAGGACAAACAGCATTTTTGCAATGGTTATGCACCAAGAAAGGAAAGGCTATAGAATTAGAAAAGGTTATACACCAGAAGAACTAGGACAAACAGCATTTTTGCACACCTCTCTTTCACCTGAAATATTAATTCCAAAGGATTGTGTGCATCGATGCATTACTAGAGCCTATAAGGCACATGGAAACTGAATTTTTTAAAATCATCTATCCTTAAATACTAGATAATTAACACTATCAAAGCTACCGTACTGGTGAATTAAATAAAGTTCCAGATCCTATTTGATGTTTTTACTCTTTAAACAGAATCCAAAAGCCAACAACTGAAGCCTCGCAACCCTTCTTTTCTAATAAAATATTATTATCACAGATCAATCTGAAAGTATATAACAGTCTACCTTTCGCTTTGTGTTGCAGAAAATAACAGCTTGCGTGATTGTAAGGGTATCATAAAGATCACAAAGAGTGTCAAACTTCCATTCTTCTTTTTCAACCGCAACGAAAAATTGCTTGATTCCCTGTGATCAGAAATGCACATTTTACTACAAAGTTAGCATTACATTGAAAGGAAGCATACATACATACAGCTAAACAGGAGAGAAGCACTGCGTACCTCCAAAGTCAACTCATCACGTTTCACAAGAATCCTTACAGGATCAGTCATAAACTTGTTGGTCATCTCCAAAATTTCATGAGGAAGTGTAGCAGAAATTAAGCAAACCTACAACAATACAACTGATTTCAGTTTCAGATGGAAATACTTTCAGATTGAGAACAATGCTAGGAGTTCCCGTGCCCATGCCCAGTGTATATATCAGTGGGAGGAATACAGATTACAGCAAGATATATATGGTACAAGTTTAATAGTACTACAACACTGTGAAGACAACAAGACTGAAAGAGTTAGTGCAGAAAGAAAACACAAACCTGGAGCTCAGGAGGAAGATATCTGTATACATCGTAAATCTGATCCTTAAAACCTCTGCTTAACATTTCATCAGATTCATCCTAGAAAAGGACACCAACCAAAAACAAAATCAGGGTTTGAGAATAACAACAACAACAAAAGCCAAAAACTTTGACAAAATGAAAAGGTGAGAAGGGGAGACTGACAAGAATTAATAATTTAATCGCTCGAGTGCGGAGATTTCTTCTCTTGATCATGTCACATACTCTACCAGGAGTTCCCGACACTACATGAACACCGTTATCAAGCTTTCTGATATCCTCGCCCACGCTTTTACCTCCAATGCAAGAATGGGCTTGTATGCTCATGAAATTTCCAATTGCTAATATGACCTTCTCTGTCTGAGCTGCCAACTCCCTTGTTGGAGACAATATCAACGCCTGAACCCTACATTCACATAAACATCCATATAGACTTTTCCAATATTTTTTTAAAAAAAAATTCTAAGAAGAAACCCCTAGGTGTAAAAATTAGGGCTTACTCCCGAGAAGTGGTGTCGACGAGCTGGCAGACAGTGAGGGCAATCATGGAGGTCTTCCCAGTACCAGACTGGGCCTGGGCAATGACGTCACGGCCTTCAATGATGGGCCTGACAGCACGTTGCTGGATGGCGGAGGGTTTCTCAAAGCCGTACTGGTAGACGCCTCGGAGGAGCTGGTCCTTCAAACCCATCTCATCGAAGCTCATAATCGGCTCAATCCCATCGGAGGTGACGAACTCAAGCTTATCGTCCCCCATCCCTCCCCCGCGTCTCGACGGTGCCTCAGCCATGGCTAAGCTTATATGCTTCCGACGACCTTAATTGCTTTCACCGCTTTGAGCTGCCCTTTGCCGCTTTGCGTAGATAAAGAACGAGAATTTGAAGGAGGGGGGGAGAGGAGAGAAGAGGGTGCCCTTGTTTCGTTGTCTACTTAGTAAAGAGTCGAATACGGTGCGCCTAATGGCCCGAGGGTTTATAAACTCTATCAATTTGCGACCGCCTACCGAAACCTTGGGTATCCTTTTTTTTTTTTTTTTTTTTCTTGGGTAGGGCAGTTGCTTATTAATAAAATCAATTGTTTCGCAACGAGTATAAAGTTTCTACAAAAATAGAATATGATGATTATTGTGCGTCGTCATCTTCGACAGTACTCTAATGAAGTCCATCTTGGTCATTTTTTATCTCCTATTTCTTATGTATGCTTTTCTCCCCTAAAAAATCTTTCAAAATGAACATTTTGCCGTTAATTTCAACATTTTTTCCGTTAATTTCAATGTACTTTCATAAATAACGAGATCATCCCCCTTCCCCCATACGCTCTCAAATAAGTAGAGTAATATGCTGGTAAGTATTTAAGCTCGAATTTCAGGTCGTTGCACTTTAAATTTTTTAAACCTAAAGCATCACTTGAACCTTGAAAATCAAATTGAGATTGAGAGAGAGAGAGAATTCCAACCTAAGTTACACAGATCACTGAAATATCATAAATTAAGGACTTGCTTGACAAAGCTTTGCTAAAATGAACCCAAAGAAATCCAATTTCTTTTACCTCTCTATAGCTATAACCTCTAGCAACTACCATTTTTTAGGATTTAACCAAAAAAAAAAAACTACCATTTTTTAGGTCACAATATAATGGGAGGGGAGATAGAGAGAGCAGCATGCATGCATATGTATAATGTTATATGCACAATCTAAGCATTGCAGCTGCTGCTAGCCAGACAAGAAGCCCTCAACTTTGGTATTGGCAGAAGCAGACAGAAACTTCATGCAAATTGGGGCCTTGACGGAAACTAGTGCCAGGATGGCAGCCGGAACTCCCCACAAGGATTCACCGCAGATGAGCCCCGACGCTACCGCCGGTGCAAAATTATCCGCCTTCACCCTGTTCTTCCGCTGCCACACGAAGAGGATCAAGCTCCCCACGCACATGTCAATGGCGAAGTAGGAGCCGAGGTAGAACGGGATCGCCATGCACATTGGGTTGGGGATGAATCTGTATATCTTGAACTTGGTCTCATAACGCTGCAACAGCTCGCTGATTATGTTTATGGCAATGGCAGCTGCGAAAAATGAGACTGATATGGCCAGGCAATTTTTGGGGAGGGAACCAAGACCCTCCACTCCAAGAAGGGCAATGCCGCGGTACATCAAGCCGTAGGGTGCTGGATATGGACCGTCTGGGTCTCCGATCGGGTAGGCTTTGTAGAAGAACCAGAAGACCAAAGGGGACATGACGCATCCCATGGCTGTGCCAAACACTTGACTGAAGAACATTGATCGAGGCGACGAAAGTGTGAGATATCCTGTCTTGAAATCTTGCATGAGATCAGAAGCTGTGGAGACAATGCTCATCATCACACCACAAGAAGCAAGGCCGGCAATGACACCGCCATTTTCAAGGCCAACCCAAGCACTGAAGGTGAGGATGGCGATTTTGCCATAGTTGGAGGCTAGAGACCAATCTGTGAGACCACAGCCATAGGCGTTGCAGAAGGCCAACACTGGGGCAATCAGATAAGCAACCAATATGTGGTACCATTTTAACTGGTGGAAGATGAAAGGGACTGAGATGATGGATATGGCTGCAAGGGCAACATAACCGGCAAAAGCAACCCAGCTAGGAATTTGGTCCTTCAAGAAGTACTCAATTCTCCGTTCTTCGTCAAAGTTTTCAGACACTGCATCTGCAGGCCCTGCTCCTTCAGTACCATCACGATTTGTGGATTGTGATGAAGATGACTCTAATTTCTTATCTGCCCTGTGCGATGCTATACTTTTCCAGCTTACGATTGCCATGTAGACTACATGGAATAAACCGTCACCAAGCATCATGGCTATAGCAATAAAAACCTGCAGTAGATTAACGACATATATAAATATCCAAAGATAATGTGATTAGAACTCATCTCATTCATGAAATAAACAAAAATTAAGATTAAAGATTTGGATATGGTAGTTGAGGCTGAGGAATTGAGTAATTGACATACGCACCCTGTATCCTTGGATGCCATGGAGACTGCTGGGAGGTAGATCAGCGGCGTACCAGTTTCCTTTCCTCGCCTCAATCAAGGGCCACATGATTCCCCATGAAATAACAGCTCCAACAAGCAATGATACATTTACCATGATAGGGCAAATCATCCCAACACCAACATAAGTCGATGAGAAATCAAAGTAAAACCTGCATTGAATAAAACATTGTGAGCTGACTCGTTAAATGATTCACCAGGACAAGATTAATCTACTAGAAAATGAGGAAATTAGTATACAACTAAGAAAGATTTGTGCACTTACCTCTGTCCATAGGCTTGGAGACCAAATGTTGGGAAGCTGGCAAAACCACAGCCATCAGCAGCAGCGAAAAACCACTGGAAAAAGGCAAACACAAAGCTAAAGCAGAAGCTTTTGAAGAGAACACCAACTTGTTTCCTGTATTCATCCATAAGAATACGTACATCAACACAAGAATATTAAATCAAGGAGATCGAAGAGAAATCATTTACAGATTAAATTCAAAAAGCCAAAGCTACAATTTTTTGTTTCTTTAATTGAACACCCTCTGCTTGATTCACTAGTTAAGCTACAATATACGAGAACCAAGCCCTAATGCAGTTGATGTGGCTTACTTGGCTAGCTTGGCTCCTTTGGGTGTGTGAAAGCTGTTGATGAGGTATGCAGTTGCAGTTCCACTTGGGTAAGTTAACTTGTACTTCATGATCATCATCTATTGGCACTTAAAGAAAGGATTGAAAACCAATTAAAATGAACAAATCTTTATGGAATTATAACCAAGAAAGCATACATAAATATTTAGTATTGTATTGGTGTACTAGAATTTGGAATTTTTAATTACCTTTCTAAGGGGCATGATGGAAAACAGACCCACGAAGCTAACGACAAAGAGAAATCCAATCATCCATTTAACATCAAGTGCCTTAATGTTTATGGGGGTGTTGCCATCGTCTCCTTGTGCAGCAATCTTTCCACTCATCCCAAGCAGATAGCTTGCAGTACCACCTAATCAATCCATATCAATAATATAATTCAAATAAGTAAACAGCCAGATCAATAAGAAGTAGAAAATTAACTAAATACACCATAATAATAATAATATTCTTATATAGCTAGCTAGTCCCTCCCTCAAAACAAATGAATAATGAGGTCCTCTTTGAACATCAAAAGTCTTCTTCTTCTTATAGGCTTTTCCATAAACTTTGTAGATCAAATACTGTAGGGTTGGCTAGTCTCTTCATGCATATATGTTAATTTTCTTTCACAACCATAATTGAAATAGAATTATTCTCTGCTGATTTATATACAGATCTAGAATATATCTTCCAATCAGTCATGAAAAATTAAACAAATTGATTAAAGACGTACTGCTAAAGGCGATCCCAGATGAGGCGACGACACAAGTCTGAATAACAGTATTTTCTTGACGGGTAAAAGGCTGCTTCAGGAGGCCGCACTTGTCAATCAAGGCGGTGTATCCTCTGACGACGGCGAAGCCGAGCAAGCCAGCGGCGACGTTGAGGGAGGGAATGACACCAGTGGTGAGGTTCAACTTGCAGACGATGAAGTTAAAAACAATGCTGAGAATAAAGCTGGTGACCATTGCCCTGATGGTAATCTGCTTCGTCCATGGCGGCACCTCCGTCGTCCGGAACGCATCTTCCACATTCAACTTCTTCTTCTTCATGTTCCGAGCGCCCTTCAGCTTCACATCAAAGTCGTCACTCTGGTCCTCTTCACTGCCTTTGCTCAGGCTTCTCTCCATTTTCGATCGATTGATGAATAATCGATCCGCGTAACTTGATTTTTCGTTCAATTTGTACGAGGGCTCTCTGTGACCGCCTTTTATATTGCAATTTGTTAGTGCGTTGGTCTGATCGATTATGACGAGCGGTGAGTCCTAGATATCAGCCAGCTGGAATTTGAATCCTCCCGTAATATTAATTAGGCTCCAGAGAGAGTACGTACTAAATGTGTTTACGAATTCTTAATTAACTGATTATTATAATTAATTATAACATTCCAATGATTATAATTACAATTAAATTGCTACTAAGAGTGGATTTGAATGGACCAGAGACTTTCAAGCGGGGCAGTTGCTCAGTACGTCACATCAAATCCACAAACGTTGACGTTTGATTCACCAACGATTGGGATAGGATTCTATAGAATCTCAATTATTTTTTTAAGGATTCCATTTCCATTACAAATTCTAATTAATCCATAACTCCAAATATGGTGGGCATCAAAATATTGAGATTTTTTATTTATCAAAAAAATAAAAATATTGAGTTTTTTTCCCGACTCAGTGTATCAAATTTTTCAACAGTTACGTCTCCTTTCAATATTACTTTTTTTTCTTAAGAAATTACTTTATTTAAAAAGTGAAGTATTAAGAAAGTTTACCAAAATTATGATAGTGTTGCAAGAATTTGTGAAGAGGATTTGCAAAAGGGGAAATTTGGGAGAGAAATAGTGAGACAGAATTATGAACGTAAATTCAATTTGTTTCTTATGCTATGCATTAATGAAATCAAATTGTACATTCCCTTGTATAAAATAAGAAATTAATACATGTACAAATGACTAATCTACCCATCGTACCATTTTACATAAATAGTCATTCAATGTAAATAAGGAATTAATAAATGTACAAATGACTAATCTACCCATCGCACCCTTTTACATAAATAGCTATTCAATGTATGTTTATTTACAAAACTCCACATTGGATAGTTCATGTAATGGTGTTATTTAGCTGCACGCTTATTGTTATTTCGTTAAAAGCTTACCAGGTAACAAAAACTCTATGGAACAAAAATAATCTGGGTCGAAAAAAAAAAGAGTGCAACATGTGTGGATAGTGATCGCATCGGAATCTCTTGACTTAGTTGAAGTCGTATTTTCTGGAATATGCGCGTGTATAACTAATTATTATGAAAATAATGTAGAAATAATTTTTCAAAACACCACAGCATAAACAATTTTTTTTTTTAACACATTATTTCTAAACTGGCTCTAAATCGTATGTAAGATAAAAACTGCAAATTTTTATTTCCCCTCCAAGCTCAGATTGATTTATGACTCTAAAATTGAGATATTTCTGTTCCAGTCGGTGCATCAAATTTTTAAACCAGTTAGTATTTATCTAAACATGAAATTCCACCGCTAAAAAAGGTTGGACCAGGTTGGCAAGATATTAATGGAGGAAATTGCGATTCCATATTAAAGAGGGTTCGTGAATTTCCATTGGACACGGAAAAGGTTTTGCTTTGCAGGCACAAGAAAGTGGAATAGGGAAAAGGATGAGCTGGCTGCCATTGATCTTCCTTTCTTTGGATGCTAGACTCAAAGGAGTGTTTATGGAAATATGGGATTTGCAGTTTCTGGAAATTTCATACCAAACGTAGATTCAAAGAAGAAAGAAGAATAAGAATTAATGTAATTACTATTTACCCTTCTTGGACTGCAAGTATTGTCCCCAGAAGAAAGTAAGCTAAATAGTTTGCTTACACAGATTCTGGTTGGCACATTTAATTTCGTTCGTTTCTACCGAAACGAACGAACAGAATTACGAAGTACAAGCTGCCGAAATTAAAGATGAATATTAAACTTCAAAATAAAACGCAGCATCTGCCAAAATGAATAGCCTCATTCAAAACCCTGTATAAAAAGGAAAACCCAAGATTTCAAGCAAAGCATCAACATTCCACTGATCGATATTTAACTCAAAATAATGGTCTTGCAAATTACAATAATATCCCAAACGACCAAAAGAACATAATCTCACAACATTGACATTGTTCTTTGATTGATAGCATTCACGTTTATGTAAGCACAAAGGTGCCACCTGAAAGGTGGATATCATACAGTTACTTCTATGAGTGCCTAGCAAAAAATTCTGACCCTACAAACAAATAATCCCCTAGAGAGGGTCTATTTACAGTATACTCGTGTCAGCTCTTGACCGAAAAAGTAAAAGATGCCACGCGCAAATCTTTTCCTTTAAATGCCGCATGTCAATCATCTTGCAACCTCTCCATCTATTCAATCTGGGAACTTCCTCACATATATTCATTCAACAAGCAGGTACCATATACCTCATTTACACTTCAAACATATCAGCATAAGATACTGTTGAAGTGAAGAGAAAGTTGTAGAAACATAATCGAGGACATAGCATAGTAGGAACACTCCAAATTGGAAGTGACTAGTCTAAATATAAAAGCAAGCTTACCCCCTACGACGAAAGTTTTCCCAATAAGATTCCACTGAAAATAATAGCACCAAACCACTTGTTGGACACAAATCTGTAACCAAGACGAGAGTAACTGCCAATGCTGAGGTAAACCGATCATATTCAAGGCAAAACATACTAAATTCATACCGATGCAATCAGCATATTAACATCTATGAATATGTGAAATCAAGATCATCTCATGACAATACGCACTTTCTATTGCAATCAACTCGGGATGAAAGGTCAGCTGTCCATATCTGCCAAGCTAATTGTCCAGATGCAGCCGCTAAAAATGCATAGTATGGCCATCCTGCTATGATTTGAGGGTGAGAATGTGGTAGAAAGAAAAAGAAAATTAGAAATAAAATAAAAGAGGAAGAAAAAAGAAAACCAATTTCAGCATTATATCCACTGAGGGCAAGACTACTAATGCACATAACTCCAAAACCAGTAATCCACTCCTTAGTTGAATCTCCAAATCTCAATGCTGTAGACTTAATACCTACTTTCAGATCATCTTCCTTGTCCTGAAACCATGGTCCAAATACATTTTTGGGGTAAACCACAACTTACTGAACATGGAACCTTGAAGTTACTAATTTGTTGTACCTGATGTGCATATATCGTATCATACACGAGAGTCCAGAATACTCCTGAAGCATACAACGGGAGCACTATAGCTGGATCAATGCTTCCTTTAACTGCAGCCCATCCTAATAAAGCTCCCCAGTTAAAGGTCAAACCTAGATAGGCTTGAGGCTGCACCAAACATGAAAGCCTTTACCAACTAATTACCATACTGTCATGAAGTTGTACATTTAAGTTAAAGAAAGACCAAAGCTCCCGGATACTCTAAGAAACCAGAGGTTCAATTACCCAGAAAGTTAACCTCTTCATGAGAGGATAGGAAAAAACTAGCAGCAAAGATGACGCCCCCAAAACGCGGCTGTAAATTCAAGTGAATACATAATCTTCAAATGCTTGTAGATAATGGTGGTTTAACCTTGATTTAAAAACTAAAAGCGAACAATCTTGGTGTAAGGAAAGATACATAGGATACTAACCTATAATTATTCAGTTGAAGGAGAATTCCAAGACCCAAAAGCAATTGACATCCAAGAAAACAAATCCCCTGAAAAGGTGTCAAAAGACCACTCGCAACTGGCCGAGACTTTGTACGCTCCACCTGAAGTGCCGATATCTCATATATCACTCAGTAGTTGAAAGGAAAATGGACCAAATAGAAAGCAAACTCCTTGAACTTTGATAAGAACTTTACAATTTGCAACCAGATCCAAAAGAACTAGTAACTGTCTACTGAAACAAAAGGTTTTAACTTTTAACCCAAGGAATTATCCTCAAATCTGTCATGTGAGTTAGCTTCTATGGGCATTAAAAACAAAGAAAACCTCAGCAACTAACGTAACCGGCACTGAAGTAAGCTATTGGAATTTCAAAACTCCATTCCCGATTGCATACCAAAGCATATGAAATTTAATCCCATTCCCACTCAAAACCTTAACATTGCACATAAACTTCCAAAACTCTCAACAACAAAAGTACACACAATACATACTCACCACAACAAGATAGAAAACCAAAGTATAACGAATAATATGTTCCAATGGAAAACAGGTGATGAAATCAAATTCAATGGCCAATGTTTAACATTACCATGGTATCGATATCCCGGTCAATGAGGTCGTTTGCTGTGCATCCAGCGCCCCTCAAAAGCAAAGCCCCGCATCCAAATAGTGTCAACAACTTAATATCAGGAAGGTGTCCTGGGCTTGCTGCCAATGTTACTGACCTGTACCAACAAGTATATGTATTTTAGACAACTTCAAATATATACACAACACTCTTGTTATCACTGCAACCAATAAAACCAACCAAGCCGAAATTTCAACCAGTCAATTCATCTAATTCCATGTGTGAGGGTCCCAATGTTCGAACTTTGTAGTAGATCCAATGCACTGGACACTGGAAAGTGAAGTAAAATCACTTACCACATACAAGGCCAAGCGAGCAACCAGGTGCCAATGGGCCTGTCGAGGCGAGCGAGCTTAGCAAAAGGGCGAGCTTGCCTCGGCAAATACAAGTCGATCCAAGAAGCCTCAACCTTGGCCACATCGGTGTCACGATTTTCGTCATTCTTCGAGCCTGTAGATGAAGAGCTGGAGATATGGGCTAGGAGTCCGAGATCAAATACAACGGAACTGGGAGTCCAACGTTGCCTTGGATTGAATGGGACCAGCAGGCTTGTGTTAGGTTTAGGATTGTTGGTGGCGGTGGTGACGGCGGAGGTTGGGTGACAAGAAGAGACTGCGAATAGAGTGCGGGAAAGGGATGCCGAAGGTTTCAGAGACCTACGCGAAGCGCGAGAGACGAGCCAAAACGACGCCATTTTCAGAATTCATTCAAACGGATACGCACCCTCAGCCAAAACGACGCCACAGGGCTTCAGATGCTCAGCACTACTCTAATTTTGTTGACACCGTCATTTTTTTTCCGGTAAAACAGTCAAAAGTTAAAAAATAAAATTTCACTAGAAAATTTACATCTTTATGCTAGAAAAGGAAAAGAAAAAAAAACTATTAATATTAGGGTAAAAGGTTTATAAAGTTAGTAATAAACGATAAAGAGAATCCTTTATATAGGAATCAAATAAAAGTAATTAGAAAACTTATTGGTACCAAGTAACCAAATCAAACTAGGTAGCTGTATTCGGCTTTACACGTTGATGTTTTATTTGGTACGTCATATTGTATTAACTATTTCAGAAAGATAGAGTGAACTAATCTATTTATTATAGACGGACTATTTAATCGGGTATTTGACGCTCTATCAAATTTAAATTCCGATTATATTATACTAGCCGAATTATATTATAATAATTGAGAAAAAATATCTAAATCATAGATATTAATTATGTATCATATATATTATTATTTATTTTAACTAATTGTTGATATATTTTTATTATTTATTTAATCATTATTAATTATTATTATTATTACACTTTTCGAAATTGCTAGTTACCCGACTATTTAATAAGAACAATTTTGAAGCTATTATTTCAACGTGTCTAGCTCGTATAGAGACACTCAAACATATTAACTTACACGATGACTAATTAATACAAGTAATATCAAATATTGGCATCGTGTTATATTATTCTATTTAATTTCCTATACGGCGTATCAAACGTAGTCTAAAAATACTGAACATCTTGCTTTTCGTCGAAATTCTTAATCAATAGCAAGACCTCAGCCATCTCTTTTTTTTCTTTTTTATGTAATCATGTTGCTTTCCGTCGAAATTCTTAATCAACAGCAGCAAATGTAAGAGTTCCATATGCCAATATTTCGAAACTTGCTCACCATCTTAGTTCCCTACTCCATTTGTTCTTGTAGAGTTTCCTTAAAGAGTAAGAGACCCAATTGCAAGTTATCAGCTCCTATTTGTTGGATGATGTCTCTTAACTCTTTTAGCGTAAATTTGAAAATTTTGCGCCACAGTCTATATTTCGTAGCAGTCCATCTGCTCATTGATACCTGGATGATCTTCTTAAACAGTCTAGCCTCAATAATTTGAGGGGGCTTAGAACTCATGGAAGCTTTTATTCATAAGTTGTTTATAAATTTCTGGTGAAACGACTGTTTAATATGGAGATAAGGAATATGTTTGCACTCGCTTTAAGGTGGATGTGCATCATAATAGTTGATTATCAGGTTTTTGGTTTACAAATTTGATAACAGTAACAGTTGATTTCTTAAAACATTATGCCAAGATCATTTTTTTTTTAAAGTTGATTAAATTGGCTGTTTGGTTTCTGTATGCATCAGAAAATTGAAGAATTTGGCAACCGTTAAAGTGCTATGGTAAAACGTCAATTTAATTTATGCATATGAATAATAAAATCATCTCCAATTTATTTTGAATTTTCAAAGACGATCTTTACATAATATTTTAAGAAATCAACGAGTTCGATTATAGTGGTACAAATGGATAAAAATATTTAAAAAAATGTCTTTGATATTTCTATAGATATATCCACATTTTTGGGGCATCAGCATAAAAATTTCACGATATGCCGATATTTAACCCATTTTCTACGCTGATATCAACAATTCCCATCAAAACTCTTATTTAAGACCAAACATAATCAGAACAACGACAGCTAGATAGAGATCCAATTTACTCAAATCGACAAACAAATTAAACAAAGTTTTTCCCAAAGCACTGTTTAAAATTTTCAAGTTTTTTACTAAATTTCAAACATTGTTTGTTTAGCGATACTCATATCGATCTTGATTAAATTTGACCGTCAATATTTCTGTAGAAAACAATATTTTCATTTTTGGTACATACATGAATATGATAAATTTGAGTCATCTATATATTATAACATAAGTAAATATTTATTGAAGTTATATTTTAAATAAAAATAGATTGATTATATCATAACACGTATAATCACAATATGTTGGCTTACTGGTTAGGACCTTCCTAGATTTGGTATACTCTCGGTTAGTCCTAGAATCGATTCTTCCTGAATTTTGCAATATTACGTGTCAATCAAAAGAAAAAAAATTCATAAAACGTATACCAAATGGACTCTCTAATTATATTTAGGTATAATTTTATCCTATTCTTGGTTTCTATGAAAAATCATAACACGTATACTAAATGGGACTCTCTAACTAATCATATGGTTACAACAATGTATTATCCTTGGAAGTTTCTCCCTAATCATAGTTCTAAATACATAATTAAAACAAATTAATCCATTATCAATTTGGACGGTAGACTTTGTCACCAATTTATAAACACCCAACCAATCCCCATCCCTCTCTCTCTCTCTCTCTCCATCTCTCTCCAATTTCTCCCTAATCATGACTCTCCTCGATCTCATCAACCTCAATCTCTCCGAATCCACTGAGAAGATCATCGCTGAATACATATGGTACGTACCTCTATCAACACCAGTTTTCGAGCTCGTTTCGTGAGTCATATTATAATATTCATCGAGTTTCAAAATAAGTTTAATATGATTCGATAAGATATTCTCCGATCATATTACAATATATATATTTTTTTATTTATGATATATGTTTCCATTTTGTTTTTCTATAGGATTGGCGGATCAGGTTTAGATTTGAGAAGCAAAGCCAGGGTAGGTCTTCTTCCTCCTTCGTCTCTTTAATTTTCCGTCGCTTTGTGTCTTGATGTACATGCATAATATATAAACACAGGCAAGTTTAATTTCCCGAATTTTAATATTTCCACATACATGTCTTGATATACGTGCATAATCTTCACAATATATAAAACGTTATTATATGAACACAGACCCTGCCTGGGCCGGTGTCGGACCCATCAAAACTCCCCAAGTGGAACTACGACGGTTCAAGCACAGGCCAAGCCCCAGGAGACAACAGTGAAGTCATCTTATAGTATGTCTCCACCATCCACCGCTCATGCTTATTTTGATGATCTAGATTAACGGCCAAGATCAAAAGCCTTTTTTTTTTTTTTTTGTGTTTTGAAATTTGAACTGAATTGGAGTTTTGCTGGTTCAGTCCCCAGGCTATTTTTAAGGATCCATTCAGAAGAGGAAAGAACATCCTGGTAATTAAATATTTTAAACAAATCTGATAATTCGGTTGTTGAATATTATTTTCAATAGTAATTAATATATAATTAAAATATTTGTATTTTCCAATTAAACTAGGTGATTTGCGATGCTTACACACCAGCCGGCGATCCCATCCCCACCAACAAGAGACACAACGCCGCCAAGATTTTCAGTCACCCCGACGTTGTCGCCGAGGAGCCTTGGTACTATTTTTATTTTTTCTTTTGCAGCCCTGAAAGGACTCGATCAAGAATCATTTTTTTTACAAGGACTAGAGTTATTTATTTTTGTTTTTTTTTTTTAACTCCTGGATCAGAAGATATTATAAGTATTTAGAAGCTATCAAATTTTGGGTGGGATATATCTTTTTCTTTCCTTTTTCCAAAACTTTAGGTGCATGGATGGATTAGGTGGTGGAAATGATAATCATGTGATTTTTACATAAGTTTAGTGTCACATGATTTCGATAGGGACATAGCAAATCGCTTTAATTGGTGATAAGTTGATAACTATGAGGGTTAATGGGTTAATTATAATATAACTATGAGGGTTAATGGGTTAATTATAATAATCTTAAATACACATCACAAGTAATGACAATAAATTTATAGGCTCCATTAATTATTCCATTATTTTGACCTGTTCTTGCCTACGAGAAATATTCCTTTTTATATTTCTTAATAGAAGTGACATTTTGACATTTTATTTTAAATATAATTTAAATTATTATTAAAAAAAATAATGCAGTTTTATTTTGGGCTCGTTTGTTAAGCATGATTTGATTGAATAATTTATTAAATTTAATTCCTTTTAGGTAATAACTATAGATGTGTTTTCATTCTTAGAGGATTAGAGAGAGTATATATAGGAAAAAAAACTTATTCAATCGCTTTAGAATTGTAAAATTAGAATTAAAATTAGAGCAAAATGCTGGACCAGAAAATTACCCAAGCACAAGGGGTTGAACATAATTAAGTAATGCTTCACTTTGTCTCTATAAAGATATGGAATTGAGCAATCCCTTGTTTAATCCCTTGTTTTTTTTAGGTATGGAATTGAGCAAGAGTACACTCTCCTTCAGAAGGGTACTAACTGGCCTCTTGGATGGCCAGTTGGTGGGTTTCCAGGCCCACAGGTACTTCATACATTCCCCCATGATTTTCATTTCTACAAAGAAGAAGAGAGTTTGACATTGAAGGATCAAGATCAAAGTTAACCTAACCGTTATTATCGGGATTTCGTTAAATTTGTCTAGGCATGGATGAAAATGTGCTAATATCTCTAAAAAATTTGTCGATACGTCCTTATATTGAAATCTCAATATTAAAATAGGAAGAAAGAAATATCAGCCATGATATTTACGTGTGTATTTACCCGTATTTAAGAGTTTTCATATAAAATAGGAAGGAAAGAAAAATCTCCTCACAATTTCCATAATATATGTATTAGTTTTATATAAATATTATTAATTTTTTTTTCTAAAATTTCATTCACAATTTTTAAGTTATGGACTAAATTTTGAACTTTTTTTTTGGTTGAGCACGATATCTATATCGATATTTCCATAAATTTAACTATTTTTTAACTCTTGGATGCAGGGGCCCTACTATTGTGGTGCAGGTGCAGACAGAGCCTTCGGCCGCGATATTATCGATTCCCATTACAAGGCTTGTCTCTACGCCGGAATCAACATCAGTGGAATCAATGCTGAAGTCATGCCGGGGCAGTGGGAGTTCCAAGTTGGTCCTACAGTTGGTATTGATGCTGGAGATCAACTATGGGCAGCTAGATACATTCTTGAGGTAATTAACCAAATACACACACTTTACTAATTAATAATTATTGTTAATTACAGTATAAGTGGGAAGTGCTTGTGTTAATATGGTTATTAATCCGGTCTACAATACAGAGAATCACAGAAATTGCAGGAGTTGTTCTTTCTTTGGACCCAAAACCAGTTCAGGTTTGTTAAACCAACCCCACTTCATTTTTCTCATTTTTATTCTGTGTTACAGTGTTGTAATTAATTACTTCAAACAATTTCCAATGAAAATTACCAGGGTGATTGGAATGGTGCTGGTGCTCACACTAACTACAGGTAATTCTAGTTCCTTCCTTCGATTTTGGATTCAAAAATTTTGTGTTAGTGCAGAGGAATTCTGTTTTTAACGAAAACCGGATGTCCAATCTAAAGAAACCTTTTGGCTTAATAGTCAACGACTCCTGACACCCGCTAACGCGATTACTAATTACTTTTTTTTTGAAAAAAAAAAATAAGAATATCAACTGCCCGAGCCACTATCTTTCTTTTTCTCCCACTCTTTTCATTAATTAATTATTATTATTTCTAATTATAAACTATTAAATAATTTAAAGGGTATTTTTATTAAAAAAAATTAGTGAAGGGACGTCTTGATCTTACAATAATAGAGATGCTTGATTTTCATTAATATTACTTTCAGTACCAAGTCCATGAGGAATGATGGTGGGATTGAGGTGATCAAGAAGGCCATTGAAAAACTTAGCTTGACCCACAAGGAACACATCGCTGCGTACGGACACGGCAATGAAAGAAGATTGACAGGGCGCCACGAGACCGCTGACATCCATACCTTCTCTTGGGTAAGCTCGTTTTTAAGAGAAGAAAGATATCATACATTTTGAACCGTTAGATTAATCTCGTGACTTCATAGAACAGTTGAGCAGTTGAAATTAATCATGTTATGGAATCGCAGGGTGTCGCAAACAGGGGAGCCTCCGTACGCGTCGGTCGCGATACCGAAAAAGCCGGCAAAGGTAAGGGATTATGAATGTGTGTTGCATTTCTGGACACGAAGCAAATTAATAAGGTGTCTTCTGAAATTTGCCTCTGGATTTTTATTTGTACTTGTGTTGTCAGGGTATTTTGAGGACAGAAGGCCGGCGTCGAACATGGATCCATATGTTGTCACCTCCATGATCGCAGAGACAACCATTCTCAACAAGTCTTAGAAGATCGAATCCAATGAAATGCAAATAAGTTAATGTTATAACGATTGCAACCATTGTGTGTAATTGTTGATTTGGTAGTCACTTAGTTTCATGTTGTCCAAAGATCTGTTAATAAAAAAAATGTAGGGTAGTTTAGCTACCAGTTTTTTTCTTTTTATGATTTCAACTGAAAATTATTATCAGTGGAATATTGGTGTTTATATATAATTTTGCACCTTGCTTTGTGATTCTAGTTTCTGTGTTATTAATCTTTTAATTAATATTGCTGGCAAAAAAAAGCTGGTAATTAAAGTTTAAGAAACAAAAATGTTTCCGACTTCATTTTTAACGAGTGCCGTTGATGAGATGGGAAGTTGACTTGCACATCTTTTCGGTGTCACCAAGCTCTACCCAAGATGACAAAAATTGAGCTTCGCAGGCCCAAACGAATGTCAGTCTTGTGAGATGAAACACGTAGCTGACCTCTTTGTGGTAAAACACTTGCCTATGATTTGTTACAACTTGGACTTTGTTCTGGAGTTGGAAACCGACTTTCATAGCCTTTTTGCAATGCCACCAAGCCCATTTTTTGGGTATGAGTGATAAATCCTTGGCTATTTTTGCAAATATCATGTACTTCATTGTTTAGTTAACTATCTCAAACGTAGATGTCGACTATATTTTTTCCAAGTTACTTGAGATATTGATCTTGCTTTTCTGCCTGGAGAATAAGAGCTTGCTAGTTATTTTAATGGCCCCATTGTAGACATAGGTGTATAACTTTTGGATTTTGATTCAACTTGCTTCCCAGAAGAAGGCTTTACTTTTCCTTTCAGTGAAAGCTTTTGGATATTTAAATGCCCCATTGTAGCCATGGACGTTCAATGTTGGGGGATTTGTATTATCTTTGAAGATAAGCCTTTCTTTTCAGAACAAGGATTAGGGTGCTCCACGAAGGAAGACTTTGTTGCTTCTCCGAAAATGGCTTAGAATTGCATTGCAGTGGAAGTCCTTGGGTGCTCCCCAAGATATAATCATTACCTAGCGTATTTTAAAGTTTGTCAATTGACTATGATTCATTCTTTACTCTCTTTTAACAAAAGAATGGACTTACCATTTGTCTTGATGATCTACATAACATTGCCGTCTGCAGGCACTAAAACTTACCGTGAGAAGTCGTTAGAGCGCTTGCACAAGACCTTCAAGTTCTGCCAGCTATTGGTGCTTGACAACGGTGTTCTTTCTCCTTATGTAAGATTGAAACAAATTAATGCAGTATATACTAACACAGTAAGATTTTAATAGTTGGTTTCTTCAAAATTTGGAGCAGGATCTTGGTGATGACTATCAATCACTGTCTGAATCGGATGGTGATGCTGTGAAAGGGAGTACTTTGGACTCAGAGATTGAGGGTGAGAATGATGCGAGTAATGACTAAGGAGGAAAAAACATATTCTAGTGACCAAGGAGAAAAAGTTGGCCGAGAACTTCTATGAATTTAGGGATTCTTGGTGTGTACAATTTCTCCCTTTGATGTGTTATGCAATGCTAAAAAAATTGTATATGGGAAAACTTTTATGAATTTAGGCATGTTATATGTTAGCAGCTCATAGGAAAGGAAACTGATCAAAGACTACAACATAACAAGTAATTGATTAAAGGTAGCTGATACAAGCCTAGAACCAAATTTTTTAGCTAATGTTTAGGCTGTAGTTTGTTAAATCTCCAAGGGACATTCATGAGTGCAATAAGGTCATAAAAGGTTTCCATTGAAGCCATTTAGTTACCAACTGGGCCTATCAAAGAAGGCCCACATCAATCCCTTAATAATTCTGCATCTGCAATCAAATTGATTTCTTCAAATTTTGTCATTTCTGATGCACATCTTGAGGAACTTGCAGTGCTATCTCCAACATTATTATCATCAGGCCCTGCCGTTTGTTTGAGGAACTTGCAGTGCTATCTCCAACATTATTATCATCAGGCCCTGCCGTTTGTTGTGGATATAACAAAAGCTTTGGAGGAATTTGGAGGTTCTCAATCTCTCCTTCAAGCATTGCCACCACTTTGTTCATTGAAGGACGTTCACTTGGATTCAATTGCATGCACCATAATCCCACTATAATCATCTTCTTTATCATTTTCTTTTCCTCTTCATTATTACTCATGTCATCTCCTATTTCTATCTCCTTACCTTCATCTAATTGGGTTGAAACCCATGTAGGAAAGTAGATTTGGCTCGAATGCTCAATCCTTGCATTCAAATTCTTTCTTCTCCCACCCATTTCCAGCAATAGCAATCCAAAACTATACACATCAACTTTATACGAAACACCTCCAATGTTTTTGTAGAACAATTCAGGAGCCATGTAGCCCAGGGTCCCTCTTGCCGCGGTCATAGATACAATGCTCTTGTCCAATGGACATAGCCTCGCTAATCCAAAATCACAAATCTTAGGAATGAAGTTCTCATCCAGCAAAATGTTGTGAGGCTTGATGTCAAAGTGCAAAATTTGCATGTCACATCCTTGATGTAGATATTCAATACCACGAGCCACTCCAAGTGCAATCTCAAACATTTTCTCGCAACTTAAGGAAGTATTAACCCCATGTTGAGAAAAAATGTATTTTTCAAGAGATCCGTTAGGCATGAAGTCATATACAAGAGCACGCTTTGAACCTTCGACACAAAAGCCAACAAGTTTGACCACGTTGACATGGCGGATCCTACCAATGGTGGCAACTTCATTGATGAATTCTTGACCATTAGCTTTTGATTTTCCAAGCATTTTGATGGCTACAAATCTACCGCTTCGAAGCTTTGCCTTGTATACAGTGCCATAGCCACCTTCGCCCAATTTTTCCTTGAAACGTTTCGACATCTTCTTGACATCTAAATAAGTGTACCTTATTGGCATGAGATTATTATTGTTTTGTAAAAAGTCTTCTATATTATCATATGCGGACAAGTGTCTCATTCGCCATTTGTATATTAATAACACTGCTAAGCATGGAAAGCCGCATAACAATCTTGTTGTAATCGGTCCTACGAAATTTAGGAAAATGAAATCAATATAAAGGAAATATATATATATTGATATCATTAAGTTAAGCATCTTTTTGGATATCTTGTACCAAAACATGCATGTCCTTATTTTTAACCTATTTTTCCATTTCCCCTCGCCATTTGAGCTAACCACTGGGGAAAATCGAGCATCATTCTTGTCCTTGTTTCTCAAATTTTAAATAATCATCACATTTCAAATTTAGATTTTAAGAAACTATAAACTCAATCAAATAGTTTCTCACGTACCGAGCATTATAGAGATTATCACCACCTGGTCAGTTCTGTACCCATCATTCCAATTGTATATGAGCGTGGAACTCAAAAGCGTAACGTAGATGACATAGTATTCTGCAATATAAGATCGTGAAAATGCATGTAAGATGAAAGAAATTAATTAAATACATGCACATTATATTATAATTAACCTGGTTAGTAATAATTAGAGAGATCATAGAGACCACCTGCCTATAATCATGCGTATGAAATTTAAGAATTTTTTGTACCACCGATCCTCTACAATAATATTGCAAGAGAAAACATGCATTAGAATATATATGTAAATATATATAATAAAAATATTAGAAAAACATAATTAATATATACAAGTTAATTTTAATTCATACGTACCCGGCATGAGGCAATGCATTTTAGTGCCGGTGAGTACGCAGGACTCGTATCTGCATTTTAAATTAGTACAAACATACGGAGACCAGGAGAGTTGAAAGCCATGCAATATTTCATTATATATGCCTTCATACGACATGTCGTGTATGTAGGGATACTCATAATCGAATCTAGTATATATAATATCTAGGATAGTGGTTGAAGGTGAGACTAAAAGCATGTGTGTTATTTTGCACGAGTCCCCCAATTCAGATGCCTCTATGTAGTCTGTGTCGGGATCGCGGTTGAAGATGAAATAAGAATAGGAGGAGGAGTTATGAGTGTTATTATTGATGCATGGAGATGGAGGTGATATTTCAACCTGGAAATGGTGAGGAGAATAAATACTAATATTTTTCATCGGATTTGCACACTTGACAATAATTATACGCACTGTTAGATAATGATAATAAGTACTAGGCGAAGTATAGTTGAGAATATAATAGTTGTAAGGATCTTCACCACTAAAGTTGAAGAAGGCCAAAGAGTAAATTGGGTGGTTATAAGGATGAACAAGATGAGCAGCACCAGGATCCACAAGTCGGATACTGAAGTTATTATAATGGATGGCTTTCACATAAAACTTTCCCGAATACAAGTATAATACTAGTACCTTACTCTTACTATTACTATTACTATCATTTGCATCCTTATTCTCACAAGATAATTCGTAGTTTTGATTACCACACTGTAAAGGATCTCCTTTCAATCGAAATGGAGAACTTATATTTATGTTAATATTCCCACACGAGTGGCTGCAATCATCATGATTATATTTATGGCGGGCACCAATAGCAGAGCCCCAAAAAACCGAAAGAAAAATAAGAGAAAAACAAAGGAGATGATGATGGTGATGATAAAGAAGAAAATGAACAAGAGCTGCTTTGCAAGTAGCAAACAGCTGCTCACTAATTCCTCTCCGCATAATGAACTTATCAGATTGAAGAAGCTTAGCCAGAATGAGTATACGTTGTAAAGTGGTGATGGTGATGAGAAAATTCAGAGTTGTGATATGATGATATTATTTCTAAGTGACTAACTGCCTAACTTATATCATAAGTTGATACATGATAACCACACAATTCTTCGTTGGGGGTGGATGTGGGATCTTTTCATTATCATTATTGAGGCATCGTTGAAACTTCAAAGTCCTTTTTTTTTTTTGCATTTATAGTTATTAACACACACTATTTAAGATATTTTTTTTTCTTCATAAAACTCTTTTCACTTCCTATAAATTGCCCTACCACTTCCTGAAAACTTGCTTTCACATTAAAATAGGTCACAAACTTAACCTAATAATTAATTATTTATAAATAAATATATTCATTTTCAAAATAAAAATAGAAAAAGAAAACCTAATACGAACCTATATCAAAATTAGATTTTTTCTATAAAATGAGACTAATTCAGTTAATTTTAGTATTAACTTATAGACAATTGATCTTAAATCTGAACCCCAATAACATACTGTATGTGAAATTTCTAAAAATCCCACCTCTCCTCTAATATAAAAAAAAATCAGATTTTTCCTTTAACCTAATACAAACCTAGATCAACATCAGAATTTTCAAGATATATATAGGATAATATTTATATCGGTATTTTCTCGTACGAAGGATTTATGTGGATGATATATATGGACTCTATAGTGTTCCCAAATGACTTTGAAGTCTTCATTTTTGTTGTCATCCTTGGTTGAAAATTCAAAGTCTTTTATTTTTTATTTTTTTTCGTTCAATCAAATTGATTTCAATTATAAGTACTAATAGCACCCACAAATATCTTGAGAACTTTTATGGTCTTGGTCTTTGTACTTTGGAGACAAGGGATAATGTGAGCATCACTGATTGAAAAATCGCCAGAATCGACGATATATCGGGCGATATATCGTGAATTCCGGCCGGTGGCAGCTAAAACGGGGGTGAAGGGTTTTCTTCCCTTAATATCGACGATTTCGGCATATATCAACACATATCGACGATTTCGGCATATATCAACACATATCGACGATTTCCGACGATATTATCCGAAATTCCCGATATTGGACGGGAAACACGATTTTGGACCTAGTCATCGAACCCACGAAGGAAGTACGACAGCAAAGGCCCGAAATCAAAAGAAAAATGAAAATGATGAAGGAATTCAAGCATCACAGACTAAACAGACTCGATAATTCAAAAAGAAATCAACAAAATCTCAAATCAATCACATACAATGATACAAACAACCAGTGATTCAAAAATACAGAGGCAATAATTCAGTTTCCAATTTTCCACCCACGGACGAACAGAAATTAGGAAGAAACGACAAATAGCATTCACGGACTCACCAAGCATAACTCCTCATTCGAAAGCATAAATTGGTGGGGGGGGGGGGGGGGGGGGGGGGCAACCGCAATTAAACCTCTAACCCAGCCACTCCTGATCTGTCGACGCCGTCTGCATCTCCAAATCTTCGCGCGCCGACCGATCTCGCTCGAACAAGGAACCCAGCCTCAGTCAACCACCTCTGCTCGAAGGAAGTCTCGAACTACCTCTCGTAGTCTCGTCTCGTCCGTCGTTGACGCCGTCTCGCCCTCACCGGTACGAAGAACTCATCTCACTCACCACGGTCGACTCACCTCTCTCAGTCGCCCTTGACCTTCTCACGATTTCCCCAAAGTTTGAAGTGGGCTAATTGACAATTGATTGGTTCTTTGGACTCTTCGAGAACTGTTGAGTAATATAGAATTGAAACGAAACGTTGCGTTTCGTTTCAGTTCATTTAATTTTATATATATATATTTTTTAATTAGTTGTGAAATTAAATTATATAATTTATTTTTTACTTTTTTTAAACCTCAAATATCAAAAATAGATTAAGCCTTAAACTTTTTTTTTTTCAAAATTCAAAATTTGTTATTAGGTAAATAATATGGCTTATCATTTATTACTAAAATATATTTTAGTAATGTATGTTTTAATTAAGAATATGGGGTAATTCATATATTTGGTAATATTTGTTTTAATTTTTAATATATGTTTAATTTTAGAATATATATTAAAATTATGAATATATGTTTTTTTGTTGATTAATTTTTTATCATCGTCAAAGTCTAACTTAGAATATATGTTCTAATTCATCAAATTTTATTATTAGGTAAATAATATCAACCAATTCATATATTTGGCAATATTTAGTAATATATTTGGTAATGTATTATTAATAATAAATGGGGTAAATAATATGGCTTATCACTTATTACTAAAATATATTTTAGTAATGTATGTTTTAATTAAGAATATGGGGTAATTCATATATTTGGTAATATTTGTTTTAATTTTTAATATATGTTTTATTTTAGAATATATATTAAAATTATGAATATATATTTTTTTGTTGATTAATTTTTTATCATCATCAAAGTCTAACTTAGAATATATGTTCTAATTTATTATTTGTCATTATCAAATTCTAATTATTTTTCATGTAACTTAGATTTCATAAAATGGCTAGTGGATGTGCAAGTGCAAGTGAAAGGCCCCCAAGACCTGGACGAGTTGACCCAGCATGGAAATATGCTATTGCAATTCCTGGAAATAAAAACGGTGTCATATGTTCGTTTTGTCAACATCAGTTCCAGAGTGGAGGCATAACACGATTAAAGTTTCATCTAGCAGGTTTTGATCCAAAAAAAAATGTTAAAAAATGCAAAGATGTACCTAAGGCTATTAAGGATGAGGTCAGAACATGGATCAAAAGTAAAGATACTGCTAAACAGACCAAGAATATGATTGGGGAGAACATACGAGCTGGCTTGAGAGGAGATCCACTGGACACTCAACAGAGCATTCAGATTAACGATAACGATGATGGAGAGGATGATGATGGATTCGCTTATCCACCAGATGTGCATAGATCTGAGAGAGCAGCATATCGCTTTGCTGTAAATGCATCGAGAGATGAGGTACGGTGAAGTGTCGAAAATTATGGAGTTGGGTCCATGCGTGGTGCTCAAGGAGGTAGTAGTAGTCGTCAACCACCGCAACAGATGCGTCGATCACAAAGTTTGCGTGATCCATTTTCAATTCCTCCAGAACCAAAACTCTACAAAACCGCACGAAGTCAACAGAAGACTGTAAAATCGATGTGGAAAGGGACGAAAGAGAAGTTGGGTCGATATGTTAGCAAATTTTTTTATATATGAAGGCGTGGCTCCAAATAAAGCCAACTCTCATCATTTTAAGAATATGATCATTGAAGCCCAACGAGCAGGTATTTAATAAATTTATTTATTTATGATACATTTTTATTTAGCTTATGAAATACCATTAAATGCTAACTTATGTTTTGGTTTGCAGGTGAAGGCGTGTCCACTCCTTCTCCATATGAAGTGAAAAATAAATATCTTCCTATGGAGTATGAAGAAATGACGGCGTATGTGGAGCAACAAAAGCGACACTGGGAAACTTATGGATGTACCATAATGTGCGATGGTTGGACCGGTCCAACGATGTTATCCATAATTAACTTCATGGTATATAGTAAGGGTTCAACTGTATCTCTCAGGTCAGTTGATTCTTCCAAATTTCATAAAGACTATGTGTACATAGGAAATTTGTTGAAGGAAGTTGTTCAAGAGGTTGGAGTACAAAATGTTGTACAGATAGTTACTGATAATGGGTCGAACTTCAAAAAGGCTGAAAAAGAACTGATGAAGACATATCCGCTCTATTGGACTCCTTGTGCAGCCCATTGTATCGACCTAATATTTGAAGATATTGGGAAGAATGAGACAATGGCGCTCATCATAAAAAATGTTAGGCAGGTAACTAACTACATTTATAATCATCTATGGTTACTTGCTCAGATGCATGAATTTTGTCAAGGAGACTTGGTTCGTCCTGGTGCAACTCAGTTCGCAACCAACTATATTTGTATAAACAATATAGTTAAACATAAAGTTGGCCTTAGAAGGTTGTTTACCAGTGATCAATGGCATGGTAGCCCATTGAGTAGGAAAGTGGAAGGCAAGAGGGTTGAGACTCATATCCTCGACCAAAGATTCTGGGAGTCCTTGGAGATGATGCAATCAATATATGAACCATTATATTGCATCCTCCAAATTGTTGATACAAAGGTAGTCCCAACTATGCCAATCCTGTATGATATGTTCAATCGAATGAAAGAAAAGATAACCCGTCTTAAAGGGAAGAAGTGGGTCCTTAAAATCATACTGGAGCGATGAGAAAAAACATTAGTGCATCCCTTACATGCCGCTGGTATATTTCTATCTTATTGAACTTGTTAATATTTTATTTTATTGTTGTTTACTAAACAAAGTTCATTCATGATTTGCAGCTTATTACTTGAATCCCCGATATCAATATCAAGCAGGTGTTGGGCATGACTCCTTCCTTGTCCAATCAGTTCAACAAGTATTCCTCAAACTGAATCCAAATGGACAAGTGGGTTTACAAAATTTTGGAGTAGACGTAAGTTCACTACCATATATGAACCTTGATGAGTTATTTTGAATCTTGATGAGTTATTTTGAATCTGTACATCTATGACATTATATTAACATCAGCCTTAATGTAGTTGATCAATTTTAGAGATGGTCGGAAAACATTTCGTTCACCTATGGCTGTACAATCACGAACGAAAATGCCCCCAGGTATATTACTTGCATTTAACTTGATATTCTATGACTTAACACTTTATAATACCCCTTACATTAAACTTGATATTGACAGCTGAGTGGTGGGAACTATATGGCCAAGCTTCTTCCAGCTTGCAACAAATTGCTGTTCGTATATTATCACAAACGGCATCATCTTCTGCATGTGAGAGAAATTGGAGTACATTTGCTTTAATTCATACAAAGCAAAGAAATTGTCTCGCATATTCTAAGTTAGAACAACTTGTTTTCTGTTATTACAACATGAAACTCAAGTTAAGAGATGAAGAAGCCGAAGCCGGTAAAGTTGTGGAAGAAGACTACGTTGACTTGTTGGAAATTGCAGGTCAACATGTGGAAGGTAATGAGGCTGATCCACTTCAAGCATGGATTATGCCAGCTCACTTGGATGATGATAGTGGAAGGCCTGACCCTCGAGTAGCACATCTTGCTAGTGAACACAGTGTTAATGTCGATAGAGTGCTATCTGAAGAAGTGGGGAGTGAGGACGTAGGAAGTCAGCGGTCAATGTCTTCATGGGAGAGATCAATGCTTGGTTCTACCGTTAGACGTGACTTACGAGCTGATGCTACTAGTAAGGGACTTCATCAAAATAAATCTCCAGATGATGATGATGATGATGATGATGATGGATGAGATGATGTTGAGACAAACGATGAAGACAAGGATGACAGAGGGGATGATGACGGGGGAAATGAACATGTAACCGATACATATGCACCCTTGAGCCCATTTACTGAAGAGGCGGATTTCACTCATGCCACACAAGATTATGATCATGGGTGTAGAGAAGGAGGAGTAGGAATCGGTGGTGTCAGAAAAGATTACACTCGGACACGAAACATATATGAAGGTTATGGAAACCCATCTTCTGAGGATTCCATGACAATTATTTTTGAGTCAATGAGTTTAGGCACCGATCCTAGTAACAACTCAAATGATCCATATGCTTATGGTCCATATCGTCACCCCCTGTTAGACAACCATCTCCCTCAAATGTCACATGGTTATGAAGGCTATGAAGATCCTCATCTCAATGAAGATTATGGAGAAGTTAGTTGGGTAAATCCGAACTACCCTATCTATGGAGGAAAAGTAGGCCATTCAAAGGAGATATACGAATACTATGTCCAACAATACATTTCCTTTTGGTCAAATAGCATCAGTTGGCAAAACTTTTGTGTCTTGGTAGATCAAGAGATTCAAGACCAATCTAATTTTCAAGCTGGTCGACACTCTACTTGTTTTTGATCAAGTTCAATGTGTACAATATTTTTAATGCAATATTATCAATGGAATTATGTTTTAATTTAAGTTTATCTTTAAGATTTTATACTGTTAGTGGTCGGCAGATCTATATTCTATCATATGATTCATCATATATTTATCATATCAAAGTCATTTTATAGTTTTTATTAGTCCTATATAACCATTACTGGGTACTTAAGTGTTTGCCAAAGTTTCATTCCAAATTTCCGTCATTTGGACCCAATTTTCGTAATTTTTGTTGACCGTAAACGATATCGATATTTGGGGCGAGATATCCGTAAATTCGACGAGCGATAAATCCGTCGATATCGATATTTTCATCCTTGGTGAGCATGTGGCGAGTCTGAGATATTTGGGGTCCAAGGCGAGCTTCTAAATTGGAACCCCATATTCTTCAACGTTTAAAGTGTTTATATATACAAGTGTTATATATATATATATATATAAACACTTTTAAAAACTATCTTCTATATCATAATTCACAAAAATAAAACTAGGACAATAAACAATTATCAAACAATATAATCAAATAAGTATTTAAATTTCTTAATTAATAATTTCTCAAAAAATTATATATACTTAATAAATATAAAGAAACTTTACTTAAATATCACACTATTTTGAAATGCAAAAAAATACAATATCACTTAAAATTAAAATTATTCCATTAATTTCTTTAAAATTTGAGTAGAGGAGAGAGAGAGAGAGAGGATGTATAGGATTTAAAAATTAACTTAAATATAATAGAGGAAGTTAGGTTATTATTTAATAAAATACAATATGAAAATTTATTTGGTTTAAGTTATGAAAGATTATTTGGTTGAACATCCAGTTGGAAAGTGTCTATAGTTATGCTGGTTGACTCATTGAAACCGTGAAGCGGGATGACCCTTTTTGTAGTGAGCCTTTCCAATCCCATTTTGCGCACAACATCCAGACTCAGGATATTTGATGCACTTCCTTCATCGACGTGAATCCGATTAACTTGAGCATGTGCAATCTCGATTGACACGACTAATGCATCATCATGCAGCTAATCAAGTCCTACCTTGTCCTTCAAAGAGAAACCAATGATAAGGTCGTTGGCCACCCCTCAGGGTGGTTACATGGGAGACCTGAGAGACGGCTAGTCTTAAAATTTTATTTTCTTTTGTTTGGAAGTGATTCCCAGTAACTCAGATTCTGCGATGATTGTGTTGATGTGAATCATCGTTGCCGCAGGTTCTTTCGGTCCTTTGTCAGCGAGTCAATCTGTGACCTTCCTTTTTACGTACTCGGTGTAATGTCCCTCTTTGACGAGATTCCGGAGATACCCTAGTATAATACAAGTATAATACTAGAACCTTATTACTACTACTATTACTATCATTTGCATCTTTATTCTCACAAGATAACTAGTAGTTTTGATTACCACACTGTAAAGGGTCTCCTTTCAATCGAAATGGAGAACTTATATTTAAGTTAATATTCCCACACGAGTGGCTGCAATCATCATGATTATATTTATGGCGGGCACAAATAGCAGTGCCCCAAAAAACCAAAAGAAAAATAAGAGAAAAACAGAGGAGATGATGATGATGATAAAGAAGAAAATGACCAAGAGCTGCTTTGCAAGTAGCAAACAGCTGCTCACTAATTCCTCTCCGCATAATGAACTTATCAGATTGAAGAAGCTTAGCCAGAATGAGTATATGTTGTAAAGTGGTGATGGTGATGAGAAAATTCAGAGTTGTGATATGATGATATTATTTCTAAGTGACTAACTGTCTAGCTTATATCATAAGTTGATACATGATAACCACACAATTCTTCTTTGGGGGTGGATGGGGGATCTTTTCATTATCATTAGGGTAATACTATTTGGACACATTAAATTGACCACATTTAATGAGTATGTTGATGTGTCAATCAATTAATGATCTAATATAAATATAAAATAACATTATTTTTATCATTATTGTAGGTATCATTGAAACTTCAAAGTCTTTTTTTTTTTGTATTTATAGTTATTAACACACATTGTTTAAGATTTTTTTTTTTGTTTTCATAAAACTCTTTTCACTTCCTATAAATTGCACTCCCACTACCTGAAAACTTGCTTTCAAATTAAAATAGGTCACAAACTTAACCTAATAATTAATTCGGTATAAATAATTATATTCATTTTCAAAATAAAAATAGAAAAAGAAAACCTAATACAAACCTATATCAAAATTAGATTTTTTCTGTAAATGAGTCTAATTCAGTTAATTTTAGTATTAACTTATAGACAATTGATCTTAAATCCAAACCGCAATAACATATTGTGTCAGGACCCGTCCCAAATATCACCTCGATACCCGGGATGAATCCTGCTCCCGTCTGACAATCACACTTACAGTACCAAAAATAACCTTAATACAACTATAAGCATAACTATCAGACGAAGGAGTAAATATATACAACAGTAAGCCAGAGCATAGTTCTACAAAATGGGCACCAAAAGTCCTACAAGTCTAAGTCCGCAACGGAAGAACGTCGGAAGCTCTATGCCTCGATATCTGCCTCAACGTTCACCCCAGCGCTATCACCACGACCTGGAGGGAAATTTAAAAAAAACAGAAGGTGTGAGTGGACCGGGATAAATAGCAGTTTCAAAACAGTTTCTCGTCAAATCAGAGTTAAGGAAAAATAATAAGTTGTTCCCTCCGTTTTGGAAACAGGCATGTCCGACGAAATAATAGAAAATCCATAATATGGAACATCATAAGAAACAGAAACACTATAAAACATCATAAGAAACAGATACACTATAAAATTGATATCGAAACCAGAGCATAAACATCAAACCACTTTTTCCGATCAAACCTGCTGGACCTATCCGAGTCTTTAAACTCAACCAGGCCTCTACAATATCCGAGTCTTTAAACTCCCGAGTCTTTAAACTCAATAGGCCTATGGGGGAAATATCGTAAGTATCTGAGTCTTTAAACTCAATCCGGGCCCGTCCCCCATCAATATCAATCCGGGTCTTTAAACCCAATAACCAGATCCAGCAAATCCAATCCACATCAGTATACAACCGTTCCGAAATCTATCGCCAAACTCGAATTCGAAATCCCCGGTTCGAAGCCCTTCCGGCGTTCAGAACCGACATTCCGAACCCAAATCCGGAAATCCATTATTATACCAAAAACCACATGTAATCACAGAACATATTTCATAACTCATTTATCATCGTCAGAAAACATTTATAGGTTGAAATCCTCAAATATGGCATCGAAATCCGAAAACCAGATTTTTCTCGAAAAATGTGTAAAATCCCGGAAATGTCTCGAAAAACGTGCAAACATCTCAATCACGGATAATCATCATTAAAACATAAAAACACACACATAAGATCATAAAACATTGATAAAAACAGTTAGGCATGCTCGGAAATAGGAAAGAGTCCACTCACAGATCAGAACAAGTCACTCGCGCCCCGTGCGCTCCTCGACCGTCTTTGGTGTCTCCCGTCCTGTCAATAGATACTAAATAGGGTTACAATTACATCAAGGACACCTTTCCTATTTTCCCCAATTTTTTCGGGAATTTAATACTATTTTAATCCTAAACCCTAAACCTTACGGATTCCCGAACCATCCCGTAACACCGTCCGATTAACCCGAAAACTATACCATTGGATTCGTTAGAACCTTTAGGACTAAACTCATGTTGGAAGCTTGGCCGGATTCCTCCCCACGCGCCTCCACGCGCCGCCCAAAGTGGCTGCGCGTGGGCCTCACGCGCCAGCTACAATAGCATCCCCTTCCTCGAGTCACCCGGTTCAACACAGTTGAACCGGCGTGAACGGTTCTCTGTATTCCGACCACCATTTTAATCCAGTCCAATCCTATCCTCTTTGTCCCGTCCTAAACAACCTGTCCACGTCCTCACCTCGAAGAATCACAGCCGGAAACCCGCCGTTCACGGCCTCAAAACAGACGGCCTATAGCCCCTGTTTTGGCCGCCGGCCGCCTAGGTCCTCCCCGGTCACGGCGTTTATCTTAAACGACGCCTAAGACCCTCCTGAACTTCACCCTAACCTCCTTATCCCTCGACTCTACGCCCAAGTCCACGACTTTGCATTTGAAGTTCACGGCTAAACAGAGTACAGAGTACTCTCCGTCGATTGGGCTCCGCCGTGTACGCCTCCGTCACGGTGACCGTTCCATACCATTCCTAGAACCTCCCTGAACACTACTGTACTCACCAATCCCCTCGATTCTCACCCTACCTTCACGACTTTTGAAATTAAAATCTACGGGAAAACAGAGCAAAAGAAGTTACCCTTCGATTCCGGCGCCGCCGTGAGAACCGTCACCTACCACGGTGCTCGTGGGACTCCCCGTAGCCTCCTGAGTCTCCTAGTGGCTTGAATCGATCCACCACACGGCACAACAGCCACCACCGTCCACCGTCTCCTCTGTTTCCTCCAAACTTCAGCCGTCCACCGCGTCGCCTCCGTGTACGGTTTCAGTCCCAAACCGTGATCACCAGCACCGCCTTGCTTCACCGTCTCTCTCTCAACTCACTCTTCACTCTCTCTTGCACCAAGATCGATCAATCTTCTTCAACTTTCTTCTCTCTGTTTTCTGTATGTGTTCAAAGGATTGCACGGTTCAAAAATGAACCAAGTGTGGCCGTGCACACTTTAGAACCTTAGGGAACAATCCAGCCCCTGCACGTGTCCACCATCCATAGGCCAGCCCAAAAAATCTCTGCCACTTGCCCTTATCTGATTGGGCTGAGGGAAAATGACCAAAATACCCCTCCTGCACAAATTACCATTTTACCCTCATACTTTCCAGACCCGTATCTTTCCCGTCCGACGTCCGATGATAGCGTGCCGCCTGTCGTTGAAGTCAGGACGTCGAGACCTATCCAACGGTCCTCGGTCTATGTGAAAATCACAAGTCCTCCAAAAAGTCAACATTTTCCTCATTTTATCAAAATTACGGTAACGCCCCCAAACTTTCGAACGTCATAACTTTTCCTCCGGTTGTCCGAATCGAACCTGCCACCTGTCTACGGACTCGTGACGTCCTAAACTACGTCACGGTCAAGGCCCAACACTCATCCAATCGATAGTACAAAAAGTCAACTTTTAGCCTACTATTCACAAGGGCAAAATCGTCCTTTTTTACAAAACTTCACAAAATTACATTTTTACCCTTCCCGAAGGTACGGGTTGTTACAATCTACCCCCCTAAAAAGAATTTCTTCCCCGAAATTCAGTGAAATAAATAAGGGTACTGTTCCCTCATCAAGGCCTCGGGTTCCCAAGTAGCTTCTTCCACTTGATGATTTCTCCACAATACCTTAACCAAGGGAACCGTCTTCCTTCGTAAAACTTTATCCTTCCGATCCAAGATCGCAACAGGCTGCTCTTCGAAAGTCAAGTCTTCCCTCAGTTCCACAGGCTGTGCCTCCAAAACATGCGAATCATCCCGAATGTACTTCCGAAGCATAGAGACATGAAAAACATTATGTACCTTTTCCAAATCTGCTGGTAAAGCCAATCGGTATGCAACAGGATCAATCCGTTCTATGATCTCATAAGGTCTAATGTAACGAGGACTCAACTTTCCTCGTCTGCCAAATCGTACGATTCCCTTCCAAGGAGATAACTTCAGGAAAACCCAGTCTCCTACGGCAAACTCCAAATCCCTGATCCTCCGGTCGGCGTAACTCTTCTGGCGGTCCTGTGCTACCTTCAATCGATCCCTGATCAATGCCACTTTTTCCTGAGTAAGCTCTACCAGCTCAGAAGTAATCAACTTCCTCTCACCAACCTCAGTCCAACACAATGGAGTCCGACACTGCCGCCCATACAAAGCCTCGTAAGGAGCCATCCCAATGCTCTCCTGATAACTGTTATTGTAGGCGAACTCCATCAAAGGCAGATGTGATTCCCAAGTACCCTGAAATTGAAGTACACAAGCTCGCATCATATCCTCGAGAGTCTGAATAGTCCGCTCAGACTGTCCATCGGTCTGAGGATGAAAAGCAGTGCTGAAATGCAGCTTAGTCCCAAAAGCTTCCTATAAACTCTGCCAAAATCGGGAAGTAAATCTAGGATCTCTGTCAGAGACTATCGACTCCGGAGTTCCATGCAGCCGAATAACCTCATCTATGAACAACTGTGCAAACTGCTCCAACCTGAAGTTCTCCCGTACTGGCAAGAAATGAGCAGACTTCGTAAGTCGATCCACAATAACCCACACACCATCGTGTCCCTTCGGTGTTTTCGGAAGCTTGAACACAAAATCCATAGTGAGGTGATCCCATTTCCATTCGGGGATCGGCAAAGGTTGCATTGCTCCATAAGGTCTCTGCCGCTCAGCTTTTACCTGTTGACAAATCAAGCATCTACTTACGTACTCTGCAATTTCACGTTTCATCCCTGACCACCAGTAATGCTCTCGAAGTGTTCGATACATCTTGGTCCCACCAGGATGCATCGCATAAGCTGAACAGTGAGCCTCATCCAGTATCACCTTCTTCAAAGCTTCATCCTCAGGTACGCACAACCGTCCACCCTTAACCAAGGCTCCATCCTCACGGATCTCAAAATCCTGTCTCTCTCCAGCCTCGACCTCAATCCGAATGAGGCATAGAATAAGATCCTCAAACTGAGCATCAATCACCTGATCAATCAAAATAGGTCGCACATGGAAACTTGCTAGGAGTGCTCCCTGCTCATCCACAGTCAACTCTACTCCCAACCTACGGAGCTCAACCAGCAACGGTAACCGTACTGTCCTCAAATGCGACAAAGAACTAGCTGACTTCCTGCTCAGAGCTTCGGCCACCACATTAGCCTTCCCTGGGTGATACTCAATAGTACAATCGTAGTCCTTAAGTAACTCCAACCAACGGCGCTGTCTCAGATTCAATTCCTTTTGAGTGAACAAATATTTCAAGCTCTTGTGGTCCGTGAAGATCCTGCACCTCTCACCGTACAAGTAATGTCGCCAAATCTTCAATGCATGAACCACCGCTGCTAATTCCAGATCATGTGTAGGGTAGTTCACCTCATGGGGTTTCAATTGCCGGGAAGCATAAGCAATCACTTTCCCGTGCTGCATCAAGACACAACCCAAACCTTGTAAAGAAGCGTCACTGTACACCTCGAACTCCCCACTATCGTCTGGAAGGGCTAACACAGGAGCGGATGTCAACCGCCTTTTAAGCTCCTGGAAACTCTGTTCACAATTCTCATCCCACTCAAATCGAACTCCCTTCCATGTTAACTTCGTCAACGGTGCTGCAAGAATAGAAAAGCCCTCAATAAAACGCCGGTAATACCATGCCAAACCCAGAAAACTCCGAATTTCCGTCACCGTCTTAGGCTGTTCCCAATTGGCTACCGCTTCAACTTTCTGAGGATCCACACGGATGCCCTCGGCCGAAATCACATGGCCAAGAAACCCAACACTGGTCAACCAGAACTGACACTTACTGAGCTTCGCATACAACTGATGCTCCCTCAACGTTTTCAGCACAATTCTCAGATGTTTCTCATGCGCCTTCGCACTCTTCGAATACACCAAAATGTCATCAATGAAGACAATCACAAAACGGTCCAAATAGGGCCGGAACACTCGGTTCATAAGATCCATAAAAGCTGCTGGGGCATTAGTCAAACCAAAAGGCATCACAACAAACTCATAGTGACCGTACCTGGTCCGGAAAGCTGTCTTCAGTATATCCTCCTCTTTAACCCTTAACTGGTGATAACCGGAGCGAAGATCAATCTTCGAGAAATACTGAGCTCCCTTCAATTGGTCGAACAAATCGTCAATCCGGGGTAGGGGGTACTTATTCCGAATAGTTACCTTATTCAGTTGCCTGTAATCCACACACAATCTCAATCCTCCGTCCTTTTTCTTGGCAAACAAAACAGGTGCTCCCCAAGGTGACATACTCGGTCGAATGAATCCTATATCGACCAACTCTTGCAACTGGGCCTTAAGTTCCCTCAATTCTGCAGGTGCCATACGATAAGGAGTCTGGGAAATAGGCTGTGTACCTGGTAGAAGCTCAATCGTAAACTCAAGATCTCGATGTGGGGGTAGTCCTGGCAACTCCTCGGGAAAAACATCGGGAAACTCCCGTACCACTGGTATGTCCTCCGCCCTCACTGGCGTAGCGCGCGTATCCACCACATGAGCTAAGTAACCCTGGCACCCCTTACGCAACAACTTGCTAGCCTCAAGTGCCGAAATAACTCCAGTAGGAAGTGCACGCTGATCCCCCTGAAACGTAGTCTCTGATAATCCGGGACTCCGAAAAGTCACTCTCCTATCGAAACATTCGATAGAAGCATGATGTCTCGTCAACCAGTCCATACCCAATATCACATCAAAATCCCGGAGATCCAACAGTAACAAGTCCGCCAGTAACTCTACCCCGCCTATCATCACCGGACACTCTCTCAACACCTGAGTCACTACCAACACTTCCCCAGTAGGTGTACTCACTCCTAACGCACAATCCAAGGTAGACACCTCCCTCTCCTTAACCAAACTACAACTCCGAGCTATAAATGAATGAGTAGCCCCGGGATCTATCAAACCAAAAACAGAGTGACCAAGTATGGTGAGTGTACCTGTCACCACTCCCGGTGCTGACCTAGCCTCCTGCTGAGTCATAGTAAAAACTCGCGCCTGAGGTCCCGATGACCTACCGTGCCCTCTGGAACTGCTCGTGGCACCACCGCCACCCCTAGGGCCTGCCGCCCCCGATACTGAAGCAGTACTCCGCCCGGGTTCTGCTGCACCCCTGCCTGCTCCACCCTCCGGAGCTAACAGTGGGCACTCCCGACGGAAGTGTCCTCGCTCTCCACAATAGAAGCAAGTATCCATACCGGGTCCACCGGTATGCCTCCCTGTAGAAGCCACTGAAGTCGCACTCGCCTGAGGAGTCGGCTGTGACCTAGCTCCTCGAAATCCCGAGCCCTGAAAACTGCCTGGTCTGCCAAACCGGGCCCCACCAGCTGATGATGATCCACCAAAATTACCCCGTTTCGGGGGCCTCTAACTCGATGCTCCTGGAAATGACTGCTCTCGGCGTCGAACACTGCCCGAATACTGTGGTCTAGCAGGTAAACTGGCCTCCACCCTGACAGCAGCATCAGACAACTCTCGGAATGTAGTAAAAGAGCCGGCTGTCACTATGGCCCTGATCTCTCCCCGGAGGCCCAACTCAAACCGGCGGCACTTCTCCGCCTCAGTCGCCACAAATGCAGGAGCGAAACGAGATAGCATCTGGAACCTCTGCTCATACTCAGCAACTGTCAAGTTCCCTTGCTTCAAATGAAGAAATTCCGCTTCCTTCGCATCCCGAAAAGAACGGGGATAGTACTGATCTAAAAACCGCTCCTGGAAAGTCTCCCAAGTCACGGTATGTGCATCCCAGCCAGACAACTCCAGCGTATACCACCACTCGTAGGCAGCTCCATCCAACAGAAAAGTAGCTAACAAAACCCAATCCTCGGGAGGACATTGCATCACCCCAAAAATACGCTCGAGTCGGGTGATCCATCGGTGAGCTTCCTCGGGATCGGCCCCACCGCTGAACGTAGTAGCCCCAAGCCTCTGGGCTCTCTCGATCGAAGCGCTCTCAGTCCCTCTCGCCGCTTCATCTTCAGGTCGTGGAGGGGGTTCACATCTCGGAGGCATGATCGCTCGTACGCTGAAAGAGGCATAGAGTTAGTCAAACAACCTAGACCCAACACAAACCGACAAACCTATGCTCTGATACCAATTGTCAGGACCCGTCCCAAATATCACCTCGATACCCGGGATGAATCATGCTCCCGTCTGACAATCACACTTACAGTACCAAAAATAACCTTAATACAACTATAAGCATAACTATCAGACGAAGGAGTAAATATATACAACAGTAAGCCAGAGCATAGTTCTACAAAATGGGCACCAAAAGTCCTACAAGTCTAAGTCCGCAACGGAAGAACTTCGGAAGCTCTATGCCTCGATATCTGCCTCAACGTTCACCCCAGCGCTATCACCACAACCTGGAGGGAAATTTAAAAAAAACAGAAGGTGTGAGTGGACCGGGATAAATAGCAGTTTCAAAATAGTTTCTCGTCAAATCAGAGTTAAGGAAAAATAATAAGTTGTTCCCTCCGTTTTGGAAACAGGCATGTCCGACGAAATAATAGAAAATCCATAATATGGAACATCATAAGAAACAGAAACACTATAAAACATCATAAGAAACAGATACACTATAAAATTGATATCGAAACCAGAGCATAAACATCAAACCACTTTTTCCGATCAAACCTGCTGGACCTATCCGAGTCTTTAAACTCAACCAGGCCTCTACAATATCCGAGTCTTTAAACTCCCGAGTCTTTAAACTCAATAGGCCTATGGGGGAAATATCGTAAGTATCTGAGTCTTTAAACTCAATCCGGGCCCGTCCCCCATCAATATCAATCCGGGTCTTTAAACCCAATAACCAGATCCAGCAAATCCAATCCACATCAGTATACAACCGTTCCGAAATCTATCGCCAAACTCGAATTCGAAATCCCCGGTTCGAAGCCCTTCCGGCGTTCAGAACCGACATTCCGAACCCAAATCCGGAAATCCATTATTATACCAAAAACCACATGTAATCACAGAACATATTTCATAACTCATTTATCGTCGTCAGAAAACATTTATAGGTTGAAATCCTCAAATATGGCATCGAAATCCGAAAACCAGATTTTTCTCGAAAAACGTGTAAAATCCCGGAAATGTCTCGAAAAACGTGCAAACATCTCAATCACGGATAATCATCATTAAAACATAAAAACACACACATAAGATCATAAAACATTGATAAAAACAGTTAGGCATGCTCGGAAATAGGAAAGAGTCCACTCACAGATCAGAACAAGTCACTCGCGCCCCGTGCGCTCCTCGACCGTCTTTGGTGTCTCCCGTCCTGTCAATAGATACTAAATAGGGTAACAATTACATCAAGGACACCTTTCCTATTTTCCCCAATTTTTTGGGAATTTAATACTATTTTAATCCTAAACCCTAAACCTTACGGATTCCCGAACCATCCCGTAACACCGTCCGATTAACCCGAAAACTATACCATTGGATTCGTTAGAACCTTTAGGACTAAACTCATGTTGGAAGCTTGGCCGGATTCCTCCCCACGCGCCTCCACGCGCCGCCCAAAGTGGCTGCGCGTGGGCCTCACGCGCCAGCTACAGTAGCATCCCCTTCCTCGAGTCACCCGGTTCAACACAGTTGAACCGGCGTGAACGGTTCTCTGTATTCCGACCACCATTTTAATCCAGTCCAATCCTATCCTCTTCGTCCCGTCCTAAACAACCTGTCCACGTCCTCACCTCGAAGAATCACAGCCGGAAACCCGCCGTTCACGGCCTCAAAACAGACGGCCTATAGCCCCTGTTTTGGCCGCCGGCCGCCTAGGTCCTCCCCGGTCACGGCGTTTATCTTAAACGACGCCTAAGACCCTCCTGAACTTCACCCTAACCTCCTTATCCCTCGACTTTACGCCCAAGTCCACGACTTTGCATTTGAAGTTCACGGCTAAACAGAGTACAGAGTACTCTCCGTCGACTGGGCTCCGCCGTGTACGCCTCTGTCACGGCAACCGTTCCATACCATTCCTAGAACCTCCCTGAACACTACTGTACTCACCAATCCCCTCGATTCTCACCCTACCTTCACGACTTTTGAAATTAAAATCTACGGGAAAACAGAGCAAAAGAAGTTACCCTTCGATTCCGGCGCCGCCGTCAGAACCATCACCTACCACGGTGCTCGTGGGACTCCCCGTAGCCTCCTGAGTCTCCTAGTGGCTTGAATCGATCCACCACACGGCACAACAGTCACCACCGTCCACCATCTCCTCTGTTTCCTCCAAACTTCAGCCGTCCACCGCGTCGCCTCCGTGTACGGTTTCAGTCCCAAATCGTGATCACCAGCACCGCCTTGCTTCACCGTCTCTCTCTCAACTCACTCTTCACTCTCTCTTGCACCAAGATCGATCAATCTTCTTCAACTTTCTTCTCTCTGTTTTCTGTATGTGTTCAAAGGATTGCACGGTTCAAAAATGAACCAAGTGTGGCCGTGCACACTTTAGAACCTTAGGGAACAATCCAGCCCCTGCACGTGTCCACCATCCATAGGCCAGCCCAAAAAATCTCTGCCACTTGCCCTTATCTGATTGGGCTGAGGGAAAATGACCAAAATACCCCTCCTGCACAAATTACCATTTTACCCTCATACTTTCCAGACCCGTATCTTTCCCGTCCGACGTCCGATGATAGCGTGCCGCCTGTCGTTGAAGTCAGGACGTCGAGACCTATCCAACGGTCCTCGGTCTATGTGAAAATCACAAGTCCTCCAAAAAGTCAACATTTTCCTCATTTTATCAAAATTACGGTAACGCCCCCAAACTTTCGAACGTCATAACTTTTCCTCCGATTGTCCGAATCGAACCTGCCACCTGTCTACGGACTCGTGACGTCCTAAACTACGTCACGGTCAAGGCCCAACACTCATCCAATCGATAGTACAAAAAGTCAACTTTTAGCCTACTATTCACAAGGGCAAAATCGTCCTTTTTTACAAAACTTCACAAAATTACATTTTTACCCTTCCCGAAGGTACGGGTTGTTACATATTGTATGTGAAATTTCTAAAAATCCCACCTCTCCTCTAATAAAAAAAAACAGATTTTTCCTTTAACCTAATACAAACCTAGGTCAAAATCAGAATTTTTCAGATAGATATATATAGGATAATATGTATATCGGTATTTTCTCATACGAAGGATTTGTGTGGATGATATATATATAGGATAATATTTATATCGGTATTTTCTAATACGAAGGATTTGTGTGGATGATATATAAGGACTCTATATTGTTCCCACCAAGAGGGAACAGACCAAGGGGCAAGGAGAGTCACTTGACCCTCCCCTCGCCAGAGAAACCTTCAAGTAAGGAAGCTTTTAACCCTATCCTCTGCGCCAGAGTGCCCCTTAGGTGTTTGAGAAATTGCCTCTGAGAAGAGAAGCAGTGGGGAAGAAAATGGTTTACTGGTGCAAACATAGAGGTGATGGTGATGGTGATGGTTTTTGTACTTTCATTAATTTATTTACATATTCACAGGTTGATAATTTTAACTAGTCTGGTTTGCTTCAAAGACTATCTGAAGCTAAGTTAGCGCTTCCAAGTATAATAAAACCTCAGGTTGCTTGTGGTACAGCCGAAGCTCACAGCATGGTAGTGCTTTACTTATTTCTTAGAGATAGGGATATCAGATACATCATTGCAAATGCTATTAGCTTTTCCACCTCATATCTTATTGCATTTAACCCCACTTTGAAAGATCTTTAAACCCTCTGTTAAATACATGAATTGAATAGTTGGGAAGCCAATAATATTTGAATAAGACTACGGAAGCATACATATTTATGAAGCTAAATTTTTTTTTTCATGCAAATGAAAAAACTCAACCCTTGATACAGGCAATTGTTTTTAAAGTTGAAGATTTCAAGAATTTGATTGTTCCTCTTCCAGCAATTATACTGGTGAGAAAGATTTAATTTTCATTCAATGAATTTCGTCTAGCTTCTTACCTAAGAGTAATAGATGTGGTTTGGGAATTATATTTACTCCAACCTAATGCACCAGTATATATTGACGAAGTAAGTGTTAGAGTTCATGTATGGTTTGGCAAACGTGTCTATGCACTACCTTGTAAGTTTTTCTTTGAACATGAAAATTGGAAATGATTGGACTTGAAGGAATATCTGGATCATTCATCAGCGCTCTACAAATTTGACGTATTGGGTGAAAATGTCTATCATGCAGTTAAGAGCTATACGCCAAATATATGCAGACACCTTGATGAAATTATTTGGAAGTAATGAGCTTAAACCCTTAATCTTTGACAGGTAGTTTCTCTTCCACTTTTGATACTCGACCTTTGCCTTGTTGTTCTTTGTTGATACATGCCCAATAACATGTGTATATCATTCATGATGTGGTGTTTTTTCTTTACAGTTTAAAATTTCTACCCACTACCAATGAGAACTTGAATTATGGAGATGGTAATAGGTCAAAGGCCACTGATCACTGCATGGATCTCCAGTTGGTTACGACTGCGGCTAATTGGCTGATCACTGCATGGATCTCCAGTTGGTTACGACTGCGGCTAATTGGCTTAGGAAAACGTTTGAACTGACCATTTTTGGCTTCGATGTTGTTGTAAGTAGCCAGCTTAGGTCTTGTCAGCTTAAATGATATGTTGATTGAATATTATGTTTGGAAGGTAAAGAGAAATATAACAATGCAGACAACTCTATGGTTTGTAACCACCAGAACTTCTTTACCTACCTGAAAACAAGATAGAGTGAATGCACAAATGGTTTTGCACAAATGGAGTGGATGGTGACTTAATTTGTCACTCCTTTATGTTTTTAATGTGATGGTTCATTGGTTCTGGTGTTTCACTTGTATGTGTGTGTGGAGACTGATCCACACTGTAATAGAATGTGAGATCAATAGTTGTGTGATAGTTTGATTGTTTACATCAAGAGAAATATTTTTGTTTGTATTGATAATGAAACTATAATGCAATGCTTTCAGGACATGAAAAGTTGTCGTAGACAATTGTAATTTTTAATTTTTATAAATTATGAATTTTAATAGTATCCTTTAATTTTAAAGGATATTTTTACTTTCCAAATTTTTTGACGTTTTACATATTGAACCCCCGAACAAAAATCTTGGGTCCGCCGCTAGTTCCCACATGACTTCGAAGTCTTCATTATTGTTGTCATCCCTTGTTGAAAATTCAAAGTCTTCTATTTTGTTTTTTTTCCGTTCAATCAAATTGATCTCAATTATCAGTACTAATAACGCCAACAAATATCTTGGAAACTTTTATGGTCTTGGTCTTTGGACTTTGGAGACAACGGATAACGTGAGCATGGCTAGCCTAAGATATTTGGGATCCAAAAAATTCTTGGGTCCACCACTAGTTCCCACATGATTTTGAAGTCTTCATTATTGTTATCATCCCTGGTTGAAAATTCAAAGTCTCCTATTTTGTTTTTTTCCGTTCAATCAAATTGATCTCAATTATCAGTACTAATAGCACCAACAAATATCTTGGGAACTTTTATGGTCTTGGTCTTTGGACTTTGGAGACAAGGGATAACATGAGCAAGGCTAGCCTAAGATGTTTGGGATCCAAAAAATTCCTGGGTCCGCCACTAGTTCCCACATGACTTTGAAGTCTTCATTATTATTGTCATCCCTGGTTGAAAATTCAAAGTCTTCTATTTTGTTTTTTTTTTCGTTCAATCAAATTGATCTCAATTACCAGTACTAATAGTACCCACAAATATCTTGAGAACTTTTATGGTCGTGGTCTTAGAACTTTGGAGACAAGGGATAACGTGAGCATGGCTAGCCTGAGATATTTGGGATCCAAGGTGAGCTTTCAAATTGGAACCCCATATTCTTCGACCTTTAAAGTGTTTATATATATATATATATATACAAACACTTTGAAAAACTATCTTCTATATCATAATTCACAAAATTAAAACTAGGACAATAAACAATTATCAAACAATATAATCAAATAAGTATTTAAATTTCTTAATTAATAATTTCTCAAAAAATTATATATACTTAATAAATACAAAGAAACTTCACCTAAATATCACACTATTTTGAAATGCAAAAAAAAAAAAACAATATCACTTTGAATTAAAACTATTCCATTAATTTCTTTAAAATTTGAGTAGAGGAGAGAGAGAGGGTGTCTAGGATTTAAAATTTAACTTAAATATAATAAAAGAAGTTAGGTTATTATTCAACAAAATACAATATGAAAAGTTATTTGGTTTGAGTTATGAAAGATTATTTGGTTGAACATCCAGCTCGAGAGTGCCTACAGTTATGCTGGCTGGCCCATTAAAATCGTGAAGCGGGACGACACTTTTTGTAGTGAGGCTTTCCAATCCCATTTTGCGCACAACATCCAGACTCAGGATATTTGTTGCACTACCTTAATCGACGTGAATCCGGTCAACTTGAGCATGTGCAATTTGGGTTGACACGACTAATGCATCATCATGCTGCCAATCAAGTCCTACCTTATCCTTCAAAGTGAAACCAACGACAAGGTCGTTGGCCACCCATGAGGTGGTTACATGAGAGACATGAGAGACGGCTAGTGCATCTTGAATATTTATTTTCTTATGTTTGGAAGTGATTCCCAGCAACTCTGATTCTGCGATGATTATGTTGATGCGAATCATCTTTGCTGTAGGTTCCTTCGGTCATTTATCAACGTGTCGATCTGTGACCATCCCTTTGACGTACTCGGTGCAATGTCTCTCTTCGATGAGATTCCGGAGATACCTCTCGAAGTATATGTATTTCCCGACGTTATGCCCATAGCACTCGTGGTAGGCACACCACTTCGTCTTATCGACCTTCTCTTGATCACCTTTGACTGGATCAGGCTTCTTGAACCAAGGTTTGTCTTTTATCTCATTGTGGATCTAATGGACGAGAAGTGATAATTGCAAATTAGGCTTTATTGTTTCCAGAGCTTTGGATGGCTTCCCAGCTTTGTGCTTGTTGGACTTTCCATGAACAAATTGTTCATGGGACTCGTCCTTATTTGAGGTATTCTCGCTCGCCCCAGCATGATCCTGTACATGGATGACGTTCTTCTCGTCCTCCCAGTATGCATGCCACTCTGTTAGAGAGAGCATCTTGGTGAGACTTCGTACATTTCTCATGACAATGTCTTCGTAGAGTTAGTTGTCCCGGGAAAGCCCATGTTTGAAAGCCATTGCAGCAATAAGATCCCTGCAGCCAACAATTCAAGATTTTTCCTCACAGTATCTCCGAATGTATTGACGGAGGCTCTCTTTTGCTCGCTTTCGGATGGTGAAGAGATGGTCTTCCTTCACCTTGACTATACGAAGCTGTGAGTACTCTCTTACGAACGCCAGAGCTAACTCTTCAAAAGAAGCGATCGACCTCTAGAGGAGATGATTAAACGAAGTCATGGCTTGGCCTTGAAGAGAAGTTTGAAAGACATTGCACATGAGTGTGTCATTGTGTCTTTGGGGAACCATGACTCCCCGGTAATAATCTATATGTTTTACCAGACCATAAGTTCTTTTGAACTGATTGAAGTATGGCGTCGCAAATCTTTGAGGGAATGTCTCTTCCTCAATATCTCTCACAAAGGGTGAAGATGACTGAATTTGGCGACGTAGATCATCTTCTAGATCGCCATCGCGCTGGACACGTAGGTGTCGATCCAACATCATTTGCACATCATTCGCTTGCAGCGCGCCTTGTTGAGGTAGGGAGTCATTACGAGCTAATATGAACCCCAAAATGAGCCTAATTCAATTAATTTTAATATTAATTTATAGACAATTGATTTTAAATTCAAACCCCAATAACATATTGTATGTGAAATTTATAAAAATCTCACCTCTCCTTTAATAAAAAGAAAATAAGATATTTCCTTTAACGTAGTACAAACCTATATCAAAATTAGAATTTTCCAGATATATATAAATGATAATATTTATATCGGTATTTCTTCGTACGAAAGATTTGCGTTGATGATATATATGGACTCTATATTGTTTCCACATGAATTCGAAGTCTTCATTATTGTTGTCATCCCTAGTTGAAAATTCAAAGTCTCCTATTTTGTTTTTTTTCCGTTCAATCAAATTTATCTCAATTATTAGTATTAATAGCACCATCAAATATCTTGGGAACTTTTATGGTCTTGGTCTTTGGACTTTGGAGACAAGGGATAACGTGAGCATGGCTAGCCTGAGATATTTGGGATCCAAGGTGAGCTTTCAAATTGGAACCCCATATTCTTCGACCTTTAAAGTATATATAAACACTTTTAAAAACTATCTTCTATATCATAATTCACAAAATTAAAACTAGGACAATAAACAATTATCAAACAATATAATCAAATAAGTATTTAAATTTCTTAATTAATAATTTCTCAAAAAAATTATATATACTTGATAAATACAAAGAAACTTCACCTATATATCACACTATTTTGAAATGCAAAAAAAAAAAAATCACTGTGAATTAAAATTATTCCATTAATTTCTTTAAAATTTGAGTAGAGGAGAGAGAGAGGGTGTCTAGGATTTAAAATTTAACTTAAATATAATAAAAGAAGTTAGGTTATTATTCAACAAAATACAATATGAAAAGTTATTTGGTTTGAGTTATGAAAGATTATTTGGTTGAACATCCAGCTCGAGAGTGCCTACAGTTATGCTGTTTGGCCCATTAAAACCGTGAAGCGGGACGACCCTTTTTGTAGTGAGGCTTTCCAATCCATTTTGCGCACAACATCCAGACTCATGATATTTGTTGCACTACCTTAATCGACGTGAATCCGGTCAACTTGAGCATGTGCAATTTGGGTTGACACTACTAATGCATCATCATGCTGCCAATCAAGTCCTACCTTATCCTTCAAAGTGAAACCAACGACAAGGTCGTTGGCCACCCATGAGGTGGTTACATGGGAGACATGAAAGACGGCTAGTGCATCTCGAATATTTATTTTCTTATGTTTAGAAGTGATTCCCAGCAACTCTGATTCTGCGATAATTATGTTGATGCGAATCATCTTTGCTATAGGTTCCTTCAGTCATTTGTCAATGGGTCGATCTGTGACCTTCCCTTTGACGTACTCGGTGCAATGTCTCTCTTTGATCAGATTCCGGAGATACCTCTCGAAGTATATGTATTTCCCGACGTTATGCCCATAGCACTCGTGGTAGGCACACCTGTTCGTCTTATCGACCTTCTCTTGATCACCTTTGACTGGTTCAGGCTTCTTGAACCAAGGTTTGTCTTTTATCTCATTGTGGATCTAATGGACGAGAAGTGATAATTGCAAATTAGGCTTTCTTGTTTCCAGAGCTTTGGATGGCTTCTCAGCTTTGCGCTTGTTGGACTTTCCATGCACAAATTGTTCATGGGACTCATCCTTATTTGAGGTATTCTCGCTCGCCCCAGCATGATCCTGTACATGGATGACGTTCTTCTCGTCCTCCCATTATGCATGCCACTCTGCTAGAGAGAGCATCTTGGTGAGACTTCGTGCATTTCTCATGACAATGTCTTCGTAGAGTTAGTTGTCCCAGGGAAGCCCATGTGTAACGACCCGTCCCGGAAGTCGGGATTAGGGAAGTGATTAGTGACGGATTAGCTGAGTTAATCGGTGGTCAGTTGGTTACTTTTAGACTTTGGGCGCGGAATGACGGTTTTACCCTTAGAACGGGTAAAAATGTTGACTTTTAGTTCGGGTGGTAAATTGGGCATTGACCGATGACCGTGACGTAGTTCGGGACGTCACGAATCCGTAGATAGGAATCGGAGGAAAAGTTATGATGTTCGGAAGGTTAAGTGCATTACCGTAAATTGGGTAAACGAAGGGGAAAAGTTGACTTTTTGCACGATGAGGTTTTTACGCGTAGACCAAGGACCGTTAGGTAGATCTCGTCGTCCTGAGTTCAACGACAGGCGGCATGCTTTCATCGGACATAAGACGAGTGAGTTACGGGTCTAGAACGGTGAGGGGCAAAATGGTAATTTTGACTCACAAGGGGCATTTTGGTCTTTTTGCACATTGGGAATTGTGCAAACCAGATTGGGACAAGTGTGCAGTGTGTGATTGGATATTTTGAATTTGGGCCATGGGATTGTGACAGGTGGCTGTGGTCTAGTGGCTTCTACACACTTGCACGGTGTGTTTAATTAGGCCGTCTAATTGAGTCGTGCAAGAAGAGAAGAACAGAGGGTGAGATTGAGAGAAAATTGATTGATGGCAGTGTGTGTTTGTGTGTCCTGGTGATTGAGTGAGTGACTAGAAACTGAGTGAGAGTTGGTGAGTGAGTTGTGAGGGCAGCTCGTGTGAGGAGAGAGTGAGTTCTCAGAAAAACAGAGAGGGAGTTTGGTGGTGGTGCTGCCGTGCTTGATCAATCGAGGCTGGTGGTGGTGTCCAGAGGACGGAGGAGGACTAGAGGAGTCGCGTAGGCACGACGGAGCTCACGGTTGCGGCCTGAGCGCAGGTAATTTCTTCGATCCTTTTCGATGCTCTGTTTTTCCGTTTTGATGCAAACGATTAGTCGTGAAGTTAGGGGCTGAGTCGAGGTGTCTGGTAGGTTTTAATCGACTCCTTAGGTCCTTAGGAACCTGTAGATGTCGCCGTGATGGGGGGTGACACGGGTGGTCGGATTGAAGAACAGGGGTTTTTGTTGGTCACGGGTTCGAGCTAGGGACGACGGGTTAGAGGCCGTGTTGTTGTGTTTGGTTGAGGGGAATAGGTTGCTTAGGACGGGACGAAACTTCTAAGCTTGGAAGGAAGGAAAACGGACGGCGGACGACGGAGAACCGGCCACGCCGGTCCAGAACAGTGCACTGTCTCAAGGAAGACGATGAACAGTATTCTGTGTGCAGGCGCGTGAGGCCCACGCGCAGCCACTTTGGGCGGCGCGTGGGGGCGCGTGCGGCGGATTCTGGGGAAGTGGTCAACTAGGTTTTGGGTCTAATCGTTGTAACGAATCTTTTGGGACAAGTTTCGGGACAATCAGACGTCGTTTCGGGTTAGTTTTGCGGGATCGAAGGTTTAGGGTTCCGTTTAAAGTACGCTTAGAAGTTTAGGAAAAGTATGGGACTTGAGTAGGACTTTTGTGAAGTAGTTAGTAACCTCGTTATGGGCTTTGGACAGGTTCGGGAAAGCCGAGGATAGCGGGATGGTCGGGGACGGCGTAAGTGCGCGCGTATCGAGGCGACGTCGAAATGGTCTGTGAGTGGACTTTGCTTTCTAACTCTGAATGCATGCATATATGTTTTTATATATTTTCATACGTGATTCTATGATTTGATTTATGATTGTGATGGTTTACGGTTTGTGCACCTTTTCGAGGAAATTATGGTATTTCACGTTTTACGAGATTTGACGGATATTGTGATTTGAACCTGGTTTTCACGATTTGATTTCAAAGAAAATAAAAGGATTTTGGAAAGTGTTTTTGGGCTTGAAGCCCAGTTTAGAAAAGTGGTTTTGAGAAACGTGATTTCAGATTTTGGAATCGGATTTCCGGATGACGATTCGGGATTCGGTTTGGAACTTGAAATGGATTTTCGGGTTTGGGTTCAGAATGGTTATTCCGGATGCTAGCTTACGGAATGATGGTTGCGGACTCGGATCTGGAAAGGAGATGGATATGAGTTCTGGGTTTGGATTCGGGATCCTGATGAGATTGCGGATTCGGATTCGGAAATGGAAAATGGTTTTCTAACGGTTTTGGATTGGATTTGCTGGATCTGGTTATTGGGTTTAAAGACCCGGATATGATTATGATGGGGGACGGGCCCGGATTGGGTTTAAAGACCCAGATTAAGTTTAAAGACTCGGGAGTTTAAATACTCGGATATATTGATATTTCCCCCGTAGGCCTATTGAGTTTAAAGACTCGGATTATAATGAGGCCTGAATTGAGTTTAAAGACAAGACTCTGATAGATCCAGCAGGTTCGATGGATGAAAATGTGGTTTCAATTGTGTTTTGGATTTCATTGAGATTTGATAATGATGGTTATAATAACGATTTTTCGATGGTTTTGGGCTGAGGCTCGGGATTTGAGAAAAAGGAAAATGTGTTTGGTTTTCGTACATGGTTTTATGACTTACCTTTGATATGCATGCATTGGTTTTGAAACGGAGGGTATAAATGTCATTGTTTTATGAAATATTTTTTAACTTAAACTTTATTTTTGTCCACTCACAGTCTTTTCGTGTTTTCGATACCCTCCAGGTTGTTGCGGCACGGGCTGTTGATCGAGAGAAACGAAGACATCACACGTACGTTCCACAGTAGACTCTGACACTCTGGGAAGTTCGAAAGTTTTTGGACGGTTAGATCGAAAATCCCTTGTCCGACTTACGTGTCACATGGAGGTTGGACATCCGTTTAGCCTTCGTGTCATGCGTAAGTTAGACGGGAGCAGGGTTTAGCCCTTAATCCCGGGGGATTAGGGGTGGGCCCTGACACCATGTTTGAAAGCCATTGCAGCAATAAGATCGCTGCAGCCAACAATTCAAGATTTTTCCTCACAGTATCTCCGAATGTATTGACGGAGGCTCTCTTTTGCTCGCTTTCGGATGGTGAAGAGATGGTCTTCCTTCACCTTGACGGTACGAAGCTGTGAGTACTCTTTTACGAACGCCAGAGCTAACTTTTCAAAAGAAGCGATCGACCTCTAGGGGAGATGATTAAACCAAGTTATGACTTGGCCTTGAAGAGAAGTTTGAAACACTTTGCACATGAGTGTGTCATTGTGCCTTTGGGGAACCATGACTCCCCAGTAGTAATCTATATGCTTTACGAGACCAGAAGTTCTTTTGAACTGATTGAAGTTTGGCGTCGTAAATCTTTGAGGGAATGTCTCTTCCTCAATATTTCTCACAGAGGGTGAAGATGACTGAATTTGACGACGTAGATCATCTTCTAGATCGCCATCGCGCTGGACACGTAGGTGTCGATCCAATATCATTTGCACATCATTCGCTTGCAGCGCACCTTGCTGAGGTAGGGAGTCATTACGAGCCAATATGAACCCCAAAATGAGTCTAATTCAGTTAATTTTAGTATTAACTTATAGACAATTGATTTTAAATTCAAACTCCAATAACATATTGTATGTGAAATTTATAAAAATCTCACCTCTCCTTTAATAAAAAAAAAATCAGATATTTCCTTTAACGCAGTACAAACCTAGATCAAAATCAGTATTTTCCAGATATATATAAATGATAATATTTATATCGGTATTTCCTCGTACGAAGGATTTGCATCGATGATATATATGGACTCTATATTGTTCCCACATGACTTCGAAGTCTTCATTATTGTTGTCATCCCTAGTTGAAAATTCAAAGTCTCCTATTTTGTTTTTTTTTTCGTTCAATCAAATTTATCTCAATTATCAGTACTAATAGCACCAACAAATATCTTGGGAACTTTTATGGTCTTGGTCTTTGGACTTTGGAGACAAGGGATAACGTGAGCATGGCAAGCCTAAGATATTTGAGATCCAAAAAATTTCTGGGTCCGCCACTAGTTCCCATATGACTTTGAAGTCTTCATTATTATTGTCATCCCTGGTTGAAAATTCAAAGTCTTCTATTTTGTTTTTTTTTTCATGCAATCAAATTGATCTCAATTATCAGTACTAATAGCACCCACAAATATCTTGAGAACTTTTATGGTCTTGGTCTTTGAACTTTGGAGACAAAGGATAACGTGAGCATGGCTAGCCTCAGATATTTGGGATCCAAGGTGAGCTTTCAAATTGGAACCCCATATTCTTCGACCTTTAAAGTGTTTATATATATAAACACTTTTAAAAACTATATTCTATATCATAATTCACAAAATTAAAACTAGGACAATAAACAATTATCAAACAATATAATCAAATAAGTATTTAAATTTCTTAATTAATAATTTCTCAAAAAAATTATATATACTTAATAAATACAAAGAAACTTCACCTAAATATCACACTATTTTGAAATGCAAAAAAAAAAAAAACAATATCATTGTGAATTAAAATTATTCCATTAATTTCTTTAAAATTTGAGTAGAGGAGAGAGAGAGGGTGTCTAGGATTTAAAATTTAACTTAAATATAATAAAAGAAGTTAGGTTATTATTCAATAAAATACAATATGAAAAGTTATTTGGTTTGAGTTATGAAAGATTATTTGGTTGAACATCCAGCTCGAGAGTGCCTACAGTTATGCTGGTGGGCCCATTAAAACCGTGAAGCGGGACGACCCTTTTTGTAGTGAGGCTTTCCAATCCCATTTTGCGCACAACATCCAGACTCATGATATTTGCTGCACTACCTTAATCGATGTGAATCTGGTTAACTTGAGCATGTGCAATTTGGGTTGACACGACTAATGCATCATCATGCTGCCAATCAAGTCCTATCTTATCCTTCAAAGTGAAACCAACGACAAGGTCGTTGGCCACCCATGAGGTGGTTACATGGGAGACATGAGAGACGACTAGTGCATCTCGAATATTTATTTTCTTATGTTTGGAAGTGATTCCCAGCAACTCTGATTCTGCGATGATTATGTTGATGCGAATCATCTTTGCTGTAGGTTCCTTCGGTCCTTTGTCAACGGGTCGATCTGTGACCTTCTGTAACACCCCGGAAATTCGAGGATTTTAATATTGTAATTTTATGTATGAATGGACGTTTTTACCCTTGTGAATGGTATGGCCAAATTGTTGACTTTTTGATTAGTGGGTCAAATGGACTGTGACCAGTGACCGTTACGTAGTTCGGGACGTCACGAGTTCATAGACAGGTGGCACGTCCAATTCGGACGATCAGGGAAAAAGTTATGACTATCGGAAGTTCAAGGGCATTACCGTAATTTGGACTTTAGGGGCGAAAATGTTGACTTTTCGTTTGGCAACTAATTTTCACATGACTCAAGGACCGTTAGGTAGGTCTCGATGTCCTGAGACCGTAGACAGGCGGCACGCCGAACTCGGACTTCGTACGAGGAAGTTATGGTCAGAAACGTGAATTCGGGATTTTCGCGTCTCGATTTTCGTGTCGAATATTTTATTCTGATATTCTGATTGGTGGACACATGGATGAGTGACAAGTGTCACTCACCCATTGGCTAGATTGGATCAAACTCCACTATGTGATTAAATAGAATTAATCTACCTTTTTATCCCAGCCATTGATCTGAAACCCCCAGATTTCATCCCAACCATTGATCTCATCCCTGAGATCAAATCTGGACCATCCATTTTGTGTGGGCAGATTCCCTCCATTCTATATATATTTTCCACCCGACACCCACACACTGCCCATACAACCATCACACCTGCGTACAACCCTAGTTCCTGCTTTGTGAGTGGTTGGACGGTGCTGGTGAGGACTGAGGCACGGCGGTGAACGGCGGTGGACGGCGGCAAGGTAGGAAAATCCTAACCCGAAAACTGTCAAAAAAACTCAGGGATGGAAACTTGAATTCCAACGTGTATTTTTGTTTTCTATTAACCCTAATCGATTCTAACGACTAATAGGAACTTATAGGGCTCAATTTCGTGACCAGTTGTGGCCTGAACAGAGTGCAAACGACGACGGGAAAAACCAGGTTCTGTTCATCGAGGTAAGCCTCTGATCCAGTGCTTGTTTGATGATTTTAATTAGCTAGAACTGTTTCTGGGATTGAGACGAGCATGTAGGAACAAACTAGAACGAAAATGGTTGAGAAATGAAGGATTGGTGACCGGGTCATGATCGCGGGTCTGATCGACCCAGTTGCAGAGAAACGGGTCAACCCGTCTGAGGACAGAGGTGATGATGTGGCACCCTGTCAGACTTGTCAGTGACGTGGACCACTCTTGTGTCGACATGTTTCACATGTCAGTGCACAATCAGCACTGACATGTCAGTGACGTGGCCCAATCAGGGGCTGCCACGTGTCACTGACATGTCAGTGACGTGGACCAGTGCCGTGTTGACACATGGCACATGTCAGATCTGACACCTGGCCTGACAGATCAGTGAGGTGGACCAATCGGGTGTTGACACGTGGCATCTGTCAGAGTCTGACATGTCAGACCTGACAGCTATCAGCATGACGTCATGCTGACGTCAGCAGGAACTGTTCCTGCGTTGATCGGCGCGTGGGGGCACTTATGAACAGTGTTTTTGGTGGGACCACCACCATTCTTTAGGTTTCGACGATCCGGATCCAATGGCTGTGGTTTCGGGTTGATCGGAGATCATTAAGATGGTCAAAATGAGGTTTATTGCCTCGGGAAGCGCGTTCGGGCGGCTTCTCTTGGCCGGTTTTGGTCTAGGATTTCATGGTTGAATGTTAGGGGTTTATATTGACCTTTACGTATACTTTGGACATGACAGGGATTGTACAATTGTACCAGAATGAGGGTATACGTTCGGTTTTCAGCAGGATTGTACTGTGAGTGGGCTGTTTTCCTTAAACCCTTGCGTGCATAAATGTTTTTCGGTTTACTTATATATATTCACATGATAAAAATAAGTAACGGTTTTGATGATATGGAAATTATGGTTATGACACGTTTCACGGTATTTGGGCATGAGACCCGTCTGATGAAACTTAAAGATTGGTTTGGATTTTATCTATGTATATATATGCTTTGCATGTGGATATCAATAAAATGTATTTGGTACTGCACTGTATAGATTCATTCATGTGATACTGTCTCCTCCGGATAAGGTACCCCGGAGTGGTCACAGGCGTCTAGAACGTCCAGCGTCTATGACGCTAAGCATCGGGGATGCTGTACCCGAACGGGGTTCGGGGATTGAACTCGGAATTGAGACCCGAGTGGCACGCGTAGCCTTTAGACTGTGACCTTATTGGACGTCAGGGACGTCAGACATCGGGGATGTCAAGATCGGAGTGTATAGTGCAGTGGCTAAAATTATGTTTATGGTTTTATTATATGCCTTATGATACATATTATATGAATTATGGTTTTAAATTCTGATGCATGCATGTTTGGAAAACGGAGGGGTAAATTATATGTTTTAATTACTAAACAATTTTATAAACTTGAGTTTCGGCCCACTCACCCTTGATGTTTTGGTAACCCCTCCAGGTCGTGCTAATGAGGTAGAGGAGGAACCTGAGGCTGAGGCATAGATCTACTTCTGCGTACCTGAATCCCTGTTGGGTGATTTTACCCGCAGGTTTATGTTAGAGTCGTGCTCGCAACTTGTGATTTGGATTTCATCCCTTGTCTGACATCTGTTTATTTCGAACTTGATGTAAAACTTTAATTTGGTTTTTATGCATTTGAACGTTTAAGGTTAAAATTGGTATGAATTTTGGGTGTTAGACGGGAGCAGGGCACGTCCCCATGTGGTCCCAGAGAGGATCGGGGCGGGTCCTGTCACCTTCCCTTTGACGTACTCGGTGCAATGTCTCTCTTTGATGAGATTCCGGAGATACCTCTCGAAGTATATGTATTTCCCGATGTTATGCCCATAGCACTCGTGGTAGGCACACCACTTCGTCTTATCGACCTTCTCTTGATCACCTTTGACTGGTTCATGCTTCTTGAACCAAGGTTTGTCTTTTATCTCATTATGGATCTAATGGACGAGAAGTGATAATTGCAAATTAGGCTTTCTTGTTTCTAGAGCTTGGGATGGCTTCCCAGCTTTGCGCTTGTTGGACTTTCCATGCACAAATTGTTCATGGGACTCATCCTTATTTGAGGTATTCTCGCTCGCCCCAGCATGATCCTGTACATGGATGACGTTCTTCTCGTCCTCCCAGTTTGCATGCCACTCTGTTAGAGAGAGCATCTTGATGAGACTTCGTGCATTTCTCATGACAATGTCTTCGTAGAGTTAGTTGTCCCGGGGAAGCCCATGTTTGAAAGCCATTGCAGCAATAAGATCGCTGCAGCCAACAATTCAAGATTTTTCCTCACAGTATCTCCGAATGTATTGACGGAGGCTCTCTTTTGCTCGCTTTCGGATGGTTTAGAGATGGTATTCCTTCACCTTGACCGTACGAAGCTGTGAGTACTCTTTTACGAACGCCAGAGCTAACTCTTCAAAAGAAGCGATCGACCTCTAGGGGAGATGATTAAACCAAGTCATGGCTTGGCCTTGAAGAGAAGTTTGAAACACTTTGCACATGAGTGTGTCATTGTGCCTTTGGGGAACCATGACTGTCAGGACCCACCCCGGTTCCACCCCGAAAACCGAGGTAAATCCTGCTCCTGTCTGACACCCCGCACTAAATGTAATGACCCGTCCCGAATACCGGGATTGAATATTAATTAATTATGGTTTAGAATGACTAATCGGGGATTAGTTGAGTGAAATCGGACGAAACGTGCAAAATGACCGTTTTGCCCCTAGCGTGGGCAAAATGTTGACTTTTAGTTCGGGCGGTCAAACGGACTTTGACCAATGACAGTGACGTAGTTCGGGACGTCACGAGTTCATAGACAGGTGGCACGTTCGATCCCGACATTCGTAGAGAAAGTTATGATGTTCGGAAGTTGAGAGGTATTTTGGTAATTTGGCATGTTAGGGGCCAAATGTTGACTTTTTGATCGGGAGGTCCGATGGACGAGGGCCAAGGACCGTTACGTAGGTCTCGTCGATACGAATCCAACGACAGGCGGCATGTCGAAATCGGAGATTCGACGACGAAGTTATGGTCACGGAATCAGGCTCGATTAACCGAACGAACCGGGATTAAAATAATATTTTAATATGAACAGTACCCGGTGACTGTGCACATCCGGATGAGTGACAAGTGTCACCCATCCCTTGTTTCCAGCTCCATGTTTCCCTCCCAACACCATCATCACCCCTAATCATCATGTTCTCCATCATTTCCCTTTATTTTCTTTGAATTTTCTTCAAACCGTGCACAATTTGGGAGGGGATTTAACTGGGAGAATTGGCTCCCTTCCTTAGCCGTTCCTGAGAGAAAATTGAAGGTTGAGAGAGACTGAATTGGCTGGGAAACACGAGAGGCAGAGAGGATGCTGGGAAATCGAAAATTGAGTTTTAGACAATTTGGGGGGAAAAATCAAATTGGATGAATTGAGCCTTGTTGATCGAAATTGGGTTCAGTTTTAGTCTTCTGGGATCAATACGAATTGATCTGCAACAAGAACGAAGGGAATTGGGGTCGAATTGAGGAAGAACTGAAGGAAGGTGGTCTCTGAAATTTCGAGGTTGAGTCGAGGAAATTGAGGCTTTGATTGACGAAATTGATGTGGGGATTGTGTTCCTGAGGATCCCACGATGCTTATGGGTTCATCAATTGAAGGAAAACTGTAACGACCCGTCCCAAATTCCATGGTTAGATTAGTGACTAATCACGATTAGTGAGGCTAATCCGTGATTAGTAGAGCGAAATCGGACGAACGATGCGAAATGACCGTTTTGCCCCTGGTGGTGGCAAAACGTTGACTTTTCAATCGGGCAGTCAAATGGACTTTGACCGATGACCGTGACGTATTTCGTGACGTCACGAGTTCATAGACAGGTGGCACGTTCAATTCCGACGTTCGAGGAGGAAGTTATGACGTTCGGAAGTTTAGGGGCATTTTGGTAATTTGGGTGAATAGTAGGTCAAAAGTTGACTTTTTGACCGGGAGGTCCGATGGCCGAGGGCCGAAGACCGTTACGTAGATAAGGACGATACGAATCCGTAGACAGGCGGCACGTCGAATTCGGACGTTCGACGGCGAAGTTACGGTTCACGAAAGTTTCGGGATACTATTCCCGGCGACACGTTTTACGAGACAAAAAGTGCAGTTTTGTCTCTAGTGGGCCCAGATATTTCATGGAGGCCCAATGGATGAGTGACACTTGTCACCCATCCATTTCCCAGCCAAACATATTCATGCATCTCACCTTCCATTTGCATCGATCATCTTCATTTCGTATGCTTTCTCCCTACTACCCGATCTCACCCAACCATCCAAAACCCATCTAACCCCTCCCATGCGGCTAGGACTGAGGACAGAGTGAAGTGAGGATGGTGAGGACGTGGTGGCCGGCCCAGGACGGCGCCACCGTGCACGGCCGAGGCCAAACCCGAACAGGTAACCCGGTTACCCATTTTATCCCTTTTAATTCGATTTTAATGCTGTAGTTGTTTTTGGATGATTAGGAAGTGGTTATTAAGTTGCTAGGGACATTTTAGGATGATTTGGAGGGTGGTTCACGGCGGAGGAAGGCTGGAAGGTGGTCGGGAAAAACAGAGGCCGTGAGCCTCTTTGTACATGGTGGGGTTTTAGGCGGTTTCGATTAGTTTGGTTAATTGGAATGGGTAGGAAATGAGAAAATAGGAATGTAGGAATTAAAATGGAAGAAAACGGACGAAAAACGAAGAGTGTAGGGCCTTGGACCGGTTACGCCGGTCCAGGCGGACCGGAATTGCAGAGAGAACCGGACCGGCCCGGTCGGACCGGTTCGATCGAAGGAAGCAGGTGACACTGTAGCGGCGCGTGAGGCCCACGCGCAGCCACTTCAGGCGGCGCGTGAGGGCGCGTGCTAGGGTTTCTGGGGATGTGTTCAACATATGAAATCATCTATTCAATGTAACGAACATTTTGGGACTGGTTTCGAGTCGATCGGACACCGTCTCGATATGTTTCGGGGCATCGGAAGGTTTAGGTTCGGGATTACAAATAGTTAAACATACGGGAAAATTACGGGGCTTCAGTGAGGGGTTATATAAGTAGTTAGTAACCCTCTAAATTAATTTGGACAGGTTTGGAAGTCCCGGTGATGGTGATCGGCTCGGGGAGCCGTATGGCACGCGTATCGAGACGCGGCTTCGGACGGTCTGTGAGTGGACCTTGTTTTCTAAATTGGTGCATGCATAAATGTTTATTATATGTTTTAAATACTTGTTTGTGATGCCATGAGTGCATTTGGATGTGTGGTTACGTATAGGCACGTATTTCGAGGTTTCGGCCCTATACGGTGCCTATACGGGTCGGTATTTCTTTATCGGTCTAAATGAAATGATTTTGGATTTCTAAATGGCTTATGAATATGATTTTATGATGTTGATATGGATGCTTGTTATTTATATGGTTTCACATATTTCGAGGCGATTTACGTGCTTGCACGTAAATCGAGGTTTTCCGATTTTATACTGATTTTCCGTACTTATGGTTTTGGATATGATTTCATGAAATGATTTTGGATTTGAAAAGGTAATTCTCGGACTTGAGGTCCATTTGATTTACGGAATCGGGCCAGAGGCCCAATTGGTGTACGATTCGGACCGGGGGTCCAGTTTCTGTGTGGATTCGGGCCTAGTGCCCAGCTATGTGTTACAAATGGTTTTTACGGGTCATGACGGTTTATGGGAACCAGCATGAACCCCTAAAATGGATTTACGGGTCATGACGGTTTATGGGAACCGGCATGAACCCATGAAAGGATTTTATGGTTCATGACGGCTTATAGGGGCGGGGCATGAATCCTTGAAAGGTTTCAAGAATGATTTCAAAAGGTTTTTCATATTCCATCCTTTATATATGATTGTCTCCTCCGGGGAGGGTCGTTGGCCTGGGTGGACCCCGGAGTAGTCACGGAGCACTGACTGAGTGGAGTCGCCCCCCAGTTGGGTTCCTTACTCTCAGGATGGGCATGGTTCGTTACCTTCAGGGAGGGTCATTGATCTACGGACATTGACCTGGGTGGACCCTGGAGAGACTTGGGTTTGAGACCCCGGTTAGCACACGTGTAGCTTTATTTTACCGTGACAGGTTCTGGATATGAATATATTGGATAAACATGATTGCAATTGGTTTGGGAAAACTGTGTTTTATGATGATAAATTGGTTTTGGGCAGGAGCCTGTGAGACTTGTATTTACGGAACTTGGGGTTGTGACCCTATTTATGGATGTTTTAACATATATTATTGGATAAATGGTTTTACTATGCATGCATGCTTTTTAGTGGAGGGTACAAATGTCTTCCTTATTAAATGTTTTTATAAACTCTTTGTTTTGTCCACTCACAGTTTTTAATGTTTTGACTGCCCTTCAGGTTGACATCGGATGTGGACTGTAGCAGAGATCGAGATATCACATGCCTCCTCCGGATCCTGGCGTACTCTGATAGCCTGGGAGGGCAAAGGTCGAAATTATCCCTTGTCTGACACCCCGTGTCAGACGGGAGCAGGGTCATCCCGCACTAATCCCGGGGGGGATTGGGATGGGTCCTGTCAACGTGGTATCAGAGCGGGGTTGTCTCTGTTCGAGCAACCGCGGAGCTCTTGGAGTATGTATGCTGGTCGAGGATGTGATATCTCAAGGGGCTGCAGTTCGTGGTCAACCTGATTGTTGGGGTGCCGGTACGATAGTTAGTAGGATTGGCAAGCCTTGGTTCGGCACTCGATGCCGGGGTTGCCATAGTTCTGTCAAGGTTGACAGTGTGGGTCCCTACAAAGGGATTAACGTGTTCGTATTCCGGAGTGTGATCGTGAGACGGTTAGTTGGGATCGTCTTCACGATGTCGTAGGATCGGTTCCGACGACTGATTCGATGTTGTGACCATTAGATGGTCAGAATATGTTGAGTTAAATGGATTTACTGCAGTCGGCAGTTGGCAACCGGATTCGAGGAATCCGAGTTGGATTGACGGTAGGATTGGATTGACGTCTTTATGATGTCCAGACCGCGGGGTCGGTCAGATCGTGGGTTTTACTGTCTTATGCAGTTGGGTTCTGGGGAACTCTAGGTGTGATTGTGGAACCCTACCTTGGTAGGTATGGTTCGGGAAGGCGAGTTGACGAGTGGTATGACTGGGACGACTATTCGGATTTGGGGTTCGTTAGTCGGTCTAGTCATGTCAGCTTGTGTTGGGACTGCACTTTGCAGTCAGGGTTGTACGTACCAGTTAGACCTAGCAGGTTGTCGTACTACCATAGTTTTGATGGATTGTTGGTACAACTAAGGTTATGGACGACCTGGTAGACGACATTGGTTTAGTCAAATTATGACTGGTTAGAGATGGTTTGGACAAGTTATCAGGGTTGGTACTTGTCGATGGAATCCTGGAGCGGGGATACAGAGTAGTTGGTACAGGCAGTTGATTCCGTTGGATGCGGAGTCTGGATGTCTAGTCGTTAGGTCTGCCCGAGGTTTTGGCAGACGCTACTATCGATAGACGTAGTCGAATTTTATCTGGTTGAGTAGACTCAGGTTGTCGTGACGATTGTGACGATGGGATTGTCAGTCGTGACGATGGTACGAGGTGCGTGAATAACGCATATGTGTGAGTAGTGATTCTGGATTCGACTTGGTTACGGTTGAGTGCGATCGCAGAATGAGACGGGGACGTACGGGGGACGTTTCCTCTTCTCGTATGAGTTGTCAGGGTAACTATACCCAGAGGTGTTGGGTACGAAGGAGGCAGAGTTTCTCCTATTCGAGCAAAGGTACGGGTCATCGTTCGGTATGAGCGGAGATCCAGAGTTGTCTGATTGGCACACTTTGTGCTGATGCTGACAGGTGGTGTACTGGTACTAGTGCTGGTGCTGGTGCCGGTGATTGTGATGACGGTGAGTTACGAGTCAGAATGTGACTCCGACGTGATGGGCTTATGATTGGTATCTGTGGTTCGGGAGTGAATCACGGGTAGTGACGGACTGGATAGGATCCAGCGGTAGTTGAGGAGTGAGGATCGAGTATTATCATGACGAATTAGTGACCGGTTGGTCAGACTCGTTCTGTCGCGGGGTTTAGCGACCAATTGGTCAGAATTAGTCAGGATTGGTTAGAGATGGAGGTTTGCAGAGCTTTGACTGCAGATCACAGCAGGGGGCTGTTGTGACTTTTCAGTCGAGTGGTACATCAGATTAGGATGAATTGACATCCTTTTGGATGTACATATATGGTCGTAAATGGGCATGTGTCCATAACCAGTCTAACGGGGACACGTGGTTGATGTCCGGGTATGTTGTTTCCAACCTGGTTGGAACTTCGAAATCGCGAGAGGTTGCGATTGAGGTGACGAGAGGAATGCGGGTTTTCCGCATTGGTATTGGGTATGTCGAAGTCGTTTGGGTGACTTCTCAGGTTCTACCATAATTGATGGTGGTAGAGGATGTAGATGTTATTGATGTTGTTGGTTGCCACTAGTACACTGATCGTGTATTGGTTGGTGGACTCGTGATTGTCTTGGGTCATCAGGTGGAGTGAGTATATCGAAGTTAGGTGACTGAGATTTCTCATTTTCTGCTTGGTGGCAGACGATGTCAGGTTACCTGACGTGGTGAGTGCATCGAGTGTTGTTTGCATTCACGTAGGATGGATTATTCGATCATTCTTGTTTTGCCTTGGTGGAATGACAAGGATCGATACGAGGTAATCAGTGAGAACCCACAGTCTCGGCGTGTCTCGTCGTAGACTAATCTATTTAAGATGTGGGAAATGGTCTAGGACTTTGGTTGGCGTGACGATCCTCGATCGTGACGTCTATAGTCGTTTGACGTAGTGGTGGATCTGGATCGTGATCTTGATGATCCAGATAGGTGGAGAGTTTATCACTCTTACTTGGATGTTGAGTGGAGCATGATGGGACTGAACTTCTTTTCGAGGTAAATCCCATATGGCTTATTACTCGCCTGAGTAGTTGTCCGATGAGTAGGTGTCTGACGAAGTCGGGTTTTGTCCGACTTGGTGTTGTGTGTGATGTTGTGATTGGCTTCCCTATGAAGTCAATCGATTGTGTTGTGGTAATCGGTCGAACAGGTAACCGATAGGTTCGGTTTTGATACGTCTCGGTAGACGAGAAGGATATTTCGAGTTTTGGAATCAGATGTCTGAATGACGATTCAGGATTTGATTTTGGAACTTGAAAGAGGATTTCTGTATTTGGGTTTTGGAATCGGATTCTGGGTGACGATTCAGGATTTGATTCTAGAGCCTGACTGTGGATTTTCTTTTTACGGCTTTGGGTTCGAAATGGTTATTCCAAATGCCGGTTTACGGAATGATGATTTCGGATTCGAATTTGGACATGATGTGGATATGATTTCTGGGTTTGGATTCGGGATTTCTTACGAAATTGCGAATTCGGATTCGGATTTGGGAAATAGATGATGGGTTGGAGTTTCGATTTGTCTAATGCTGGATTGGACGAATGAACTCCATAATTGAAATGTGATTGGCTACAACCTAGGTGGTTGTAGGCTGATTGTGGTTGTAGGCGGATTGATGGGTAGTTATACGTACCTTGTATGTTGTTCGAGGTACAATACTGGGCATACTTGTGGTGCCTAGTGACGGTATATAGGTTATACCGGTAGTACGTTGGTGAGCGTGTTGGTAGTCGGATTGGATCCGATACCACTGGAATAGTCGAGGTCGTGAACTAGGCATTGGATACTGTGCATTGGGTCATGGTATTTCTAATGGGTCTAGTTACACACGGGTCGAGTGCAATGCTTGTGGTTAGTGTAACCACGAGTGCGTGTCATATCAGTTTGCGACTGACGACTGTCAAGTGGTGACAGTTGTCGAAGGTGTCAGCGTGGATCGATCAGTGAGGTCTGGTGACTCCCGGTGGGAGCAGACGCTAGGATAGATTAGCGTTCGAGAAAGGAATCATCGAGTTGACAAGTGGTGTCGATTCGGAGCATATGGCTACTGTCATTCGTAGTGGTCAAGTGTAGTCGATACGACGTGAGTGTTAGGGGTACGTCTGGGTGCAGACGAGTAACTATTATTCTAGTTAGTTGGCGTACTAGCGTACACGTGTTGCGAGTTAGATCGAATTATCTCCACTAGGTGGTTGTGGAATCAGAATAGTTGGAGTTTCGAGAGCGAAACTAATTAAGGAGGGAAGAACGGTAGAATTAGGTCGGTTAGAATTTCGAGGACGAAATTAATTAAGGAGGGAAGGTTGTAACGACCCGTCCCAAATTCCATGGTTAGATTAGTGACTAATCACGATTAGTGAGGCTAATCCGTGATTAGTAGAGCGAAATCGGACGAACGATGCGAAATGACCGTTTTGCCCTTGGTGGTGGCAAAACGTTGACTTTTCAATCGGGCGGTCAAATGGACTTTGACCGATGACCGTGACGTAGTTCGTGACGTCACGAGTTCATAGACAGGTGGCACGTTCAATTCCGACGTTCGAGGAGGAAGTTATGACGTTCGGAAGTTTAGGGGCATTTTGGTAATTTGGGTGAATAGTAGGTCAAAAGTTGACTTTTTGACCGGGAGGTCCGATGGCCGAGGGCCGAAGACCGTTACGTAGATAAGGACGATACGAATCCGTAGACAGGCGGCACGTCGAATTCGGACGTTCGACGGCGAAGTTACGGTTCACGAAAGTTTCGGGATACTATTCCCGGCGACACGTTTTACGAGACAAAAGTGCAGTTTTGTCTCTAGTGGGCCCAGATATTTCATGGAGGCCCAATGGATGAGTGACACTTGTCACCCATCCATTTCCCAGCCAAACATATTCATGCATCTCACCTTCCATTTGCATCGATCATCTTCATTTCGTATGCTTTCTCCCTACTACCCGATCTCACCCAACCATCCAAAACCCATCTAACCCCTCCCATGCGGCTAGGACTGAGGACAGAGTGAAGTGAGGATGGTGAGGACGTGGTGGCCGGCCCAGGACGGCGCCACCGTGCACGGCCGAGGCCAAACCCGAACAGGTAACCCGGTTACCCATTTTATCCCTTTTAATTCGATTTTAATGCTGTAGTTGTTTTTGGATGATTAGGAAGTGGTTATTAAGTTGCTAGGGACATTTTAGGATGATTTGGAGGGTGGTTCACGGCGGAGGAAGGCTGGAAGGTGGTCGGGAAAAACAGAGGCCGTGAGCCTCTTTGTACATGGTGGGGTTTTAGGCGGTTTCGATTAGTTTGGTTAATTGGAATGGGTAGGAAATGAGAAAATAGGAATGTAGGAATTAAAATGGAAGAAAACGGACGAAAAACGAAGAGTGTAGGGCCTTGGACCGGTTACGCCGGTCCAGGCGGACCGGAATTGCAGAGAGAACCGGACCGGCCCGGTCGGACCGGTTCGATCGAAGGAAGCAGGTGACACTGTAGCGGCGCGTGAGGCCCACGCGCAGCCACTTCAGGCGGCGCGTGAGGGCGCGTGCTAGGGTTTCTGGGGATGTGTTCAACATACGAAATCATCTATTCAATGTAACGAACATTTTGGGACTGGTTTCGAGTCGATCGGACACCGTCTCGATATGTTTCGGGGCATCGGAAGGTTTAGGTTCGGGATTACAAATAGTTAAACATACGGGAAAATTACGGGGCTTCAGTGAGGGGTTATATAAGTAGTTAGTAACCCTCTAAATTAATTTGGACAGGTTTGGAAGTCCCGGTGATGGTGATCGGCTCGGGGAGCCGTATGGCACGCGTATCGAGACGCGGCTTCGGACGGTCTGTGAGTGGACCTTGTTTTCTAAATTGGTGCATGCATAAATGTTTATTATATGTTTTAAATACTTGTTTGTGATGCCATGAGTGCATTTGGATGTGTGGTTACGTATAGGCACGTATTTCGAGGTTTCGGCCCTATACGGTGCCTATACGGGTCGGTATTTCTTTATCGGTCTAAATGAAATGATTTTGGATTTCTAAATGGCTTATGAATATGATTTTATGATGTTGATATGGATGCTTGTTATTTATATGGTTTCACATATTTCGAGGCGATTTACGTGCTTGCACGTAAATCGAGGTTTTCCGATTTTATACTGATTTTCCGTACTTATGGTTTTGGATATGATTTCATGAAATGATTTTGGATTTGAAAAGGTAATTCTCGGACTTGAGGTCCATTTGATTTACGGAATCGGGCCAGAGGCCCAATTGGTGTACGATTCGGACCGGGGGTCCAGTTTCTGTGTGGATTCGGGCCTAGTGCCCAGCTATGTGTTACAAATGGTTTTTACGGGTCATGACGGTTTATGGGAACCAGCATGAACCCCTAAAATGGATTTACGGGTCATGACGGTTTATGGGAACCGGCATGAACCCATGAAAGGATTTTATGGTTCATGACGGCTTATAGGGGCGGGGCATGAATCCTTGAAAGGTTTCAAGAATGATTTCAAAAGGTTTTTCATATTCCATCCTTTATATATGATTGTCTCCTCCGGGGAGGGTCGTTGGCCTGGGTGGACCCCGGAGTAGTCACGGAGCACTGACTGAGTGGAGTCGCCCCCCAGTTGGGTTCCTTACTCTCAGGATGGGCATGGTTCGTTACCTTCAGGGAGGGTCATTGATCTACGGACATTGACCTGGGTGGACCCTGGAGAGACTTGGGTTTGAGACCCCGGTTAGCACACGTGTAGCTTTATTTTACCGTGACAGGTTCTGGATATGAATATATTGGATAAACATGATTGCAATTGGTTTGGGAAAACTGTGTTTTATGATGATAAATTGGTTTTGGGCAGGAGCCCGTGAGACTTGTATTTACGGAACTTGGGGTTGTGACCCTATTTATGGATGTTTTAACATATATTATTGGATAAATGGTTTTACTATGCATGCATGCTTTTTAGTGGAGGGTACAAATGTCTTCCTTATTAAATGTTTTTATAAACTCTTTGTTTTGTCCACTCACAGTTTTTAATGTTTTGACTGCCCTTCAGGTTGACATCGGATGTGGACTGTAGCAGAGATCGAGATATCACATGCCTCCTCCGGATCCTGGCGTACTCTGATAGCCTGGGAGGGCAAAGGTCGAAATTATCCCTTGTCTGACACCCCGTGTCAGACGGGAGCAGGGTCATCCCGCACTAATCCCGGGGGGGATTGGGATGGGTCCTGTCAAAAACGTTAAATATTGACGGACTTCCATGGTTGCACAGTGACGAAGAATCGAGTTTGAGTCGTGGAGTTTGAGCCACGAATTAATTCAATTGATTTGGGGAAAAGGTTTACCTGAGTCCCTTGATGCTTCTTGATGAATCAATTTAAGGAAATTGATAGAAATTGAGGGAGTTCTGATGATGAACAGTGTGTGGGGTGTTCTTCGAATGATCATCTGTGATCGTGAGGTTAGAGGTAAGGTTTCGTGTAATTGATGTTTCAGACCTCTAATTAGACTTGTAACGAAACTAATTGAATGTTTAATTGATGAATTCAGTGTGGAATTGACAGAAAACCAAACGGGTCTGATCGCGGGTTGAACGACCCGTTTACCAGACAAACGGGCATGAACGACGACACTGTAGCTGGCGCGTGGGTTTCACGCGCAGCCACTCACGGCGACGCGTGAGGGCACGTCCGGCCTAGTCTCAAGGTGAGGTCAACATGACTTTTGATCCTCTCAGTGTAACGAACATTTTGACGTTGATTTCAAGGAAATCGGATATTGTTTCGGTAATGTTCCGCGTATCCGAAGTTTTGTTTTACGAGTTAAATACGTATTTAAATTCCGGAAAAATTAGGGAAAATTATATGATGTATTTTGAGATGTTAGTAACCCTCTATAATGATTTTGGGAAGGAGTTGTGATTTCCAGATTTTACGGAAAAACGTGCAGCTCGGAAACGAACCGTTTTGAACGGTGTGTGTGAGTGGACTTTGTTTTCTAACCGTGATGCATGCATATATGGTTTAAAATGCTTTATTAGATGATTTGATATGCTTTGGCATGATTGGTATTTCAATTTGGTGATTTCTCGGTTTTATGATTATTATATTATTATATTCTGGCACGATTTTTGAGAAATCATGAAATTGGTTAAAAATGATATGGTGGGCGTGTGAACCCAAGTAAATATTGATTTTGACTCGGATTTGGGAGTTACATGTGAATTTGATGATTTTTGGTATTCTCGTGATTTTGTGATTATTTTAATCAGTCTTTCGGGCACGTTTTACGAGGAATGTGCAAATGATGTTTTGGGCTAGGCCCGGATTGAAAATGATATTTTGACTCGGGTTATGAGTCAGGAAATTGAAAATGGTATGTGGACTCGGATTATGAGTTAGTGATTGATTTTATGGATTTACGTGATCGTGGCAACTCGGGTTTACGGTTGCACGGATTTACGTGAAATTGATATTTTGGGCTTGAGACCCAATGGAATTGTGATTTTGATTGGATTTGTATTTCCATGTGATTACTTGATGATATTGATGATTTTCGGATTTATAAAGTAAATCGGGACTTGGGGCTGAGACCCTGTATTGTAAATGATTTGGTTTTCAATGCAACTGTTTTCACTGGTTTTTGTGATAATGATATGTTGCGGATAATTAGGGCTTTAGGGAGAAAATATGTTTTTCCCCGGAGTGCACCCTGGAGATAACGCTCGCCTTCGGGATGGAAGTGTTTACCCCGAAGAGGTCACGTAGCACGATCTTTGTCTTGCAGCCCAGGGGAGGCTTGACTCAGATCGGATGTGCTGGATTATATGGATCGGTAAGTGATGTGTTCACGAGATCCGGATCGTCGGCTGGTGAGGTTTTCACAGCGACGGATTGCTGACTGATGATGTGTTCACAGCAGCGGATGCTCGGATTTTGAGCGGTCCTTGAGCCTATTGATATGTACGCGTTGCAGGAATAAACGTGACTCTAAGCAACATGATATGGAAATAAGTCCCGTGGATTATGAAAAATGATTTTGAGGAAACCGTGGTTTAGCGGTTAAAATGATTTATGGAAATATGTTGTTTGTGATTACGTACTGGTATTGAGTACGGGTTTTTGGTCTTTGTGACCAGTGATTACGTTTTCACATGTTTTGGCCTGAGAGCCGGGATTTGATGTTTTACAACATGAACTGATTTGATGAACATGAGTTTTTGTGGACCATGGGAAAATATGTTTTGGTTTTATCGGTCCACTGTCCATACTTGAATGATTTCATACTATTACTCATGTTTTACGATATGCATGCAAGTTTGTGAAAACTGGAGGATAAGAATGTATTTTGATAAATGTTTTTATAAGAGGTCATTTTTGTCCACTCACACCTTTTCTGTTTTATTGACCCTTCAGGTCGTGGCACGTTGATCGAGGCTATTCCAGAGGTGGAGGTATGTGTGGGCACAGGCGCAAAATTCCCTTGTCTGGCAGGTGCTGAAGGGTTATTTCGGACTTTCAGTTGACTTGCTAGACGGGAGCAGGACCGGGCACGGTTATCTATGTCCTTCGGGAACGGGTCCTGTCACTAAACCAAAGTAAACTCACGAAAAACTACCAAATACAAGCCAGACACAAGAGAAAATTTAAACATCCCGAAGTCAAAGTATTACAGAGCATAGTACCAATACAAGAGAAAGAAAACCGATACACGCACAACGGAAAATTCTAAAGCACTCCGGGGTCACTCTCGAATACTCTATGCCTCCAACGCTGCCTAGACGTCAAACCCCCACGCTAGCTGACAGGACCCATCCCAATCCCCCCGGGATTAGTGCGGGATGACTCTGCTCCCGTCTGACACGAAGTGTCAGACAAGGGATATTTCCGACCTTTGCCCTCCCGGGCTATCAGAGTACGCCAGGATCCGGAGGAGGCATGTGATATCTCGGTCTCTGCTACAGTCCACATCCGCTGTCAACCTGAAGGGCAGTCAAAACATTAAAAGCTGTGAGTGGACAAAACAAAAGTTTATAAAAACAGTTTATCGAAGACATTTGTACCCTTCACTAAAAAGCATGCATGCATTCGAAAACCATTTAACCAAAGAAACCATAATGAAAACGACCATGTGGGCCACTGCCCAAATCCAGAAAGGACTCGGCCCAAATCATAAGAAACCAACCATACGGGCCACTGCCCAAAACCTGTGTAAACACACATCATATATCATCTCATATATCATATTTATATCATATACACATATAATTCACACAACCAATCCTGTCACGGTTTCCAAAGCTACGCGCGTGCTACCTAGGTCTCACTCCGAGTCTTCTCAAAGTCAAGATCAATGTCCGCAGACCACTGACCCTACCCGAGGTAATAGTAATCATAGCCTTTCTGAGAGTAAGGAACCCAACTGGGGGATGACTCCACTCAGTCGGTGCTCCGTGACTACTCCGGGGTCCACCCAGGCCAACGACCCTCCCCGGAGGAGATAGAACATGTAAAAGAAGGTAGATGAACATATATATACATAACATAAACATTCATGCCCGGTTCCCCTGAACCGTCATGATCCATAACAACATAACCAGGGTAACATGCCGGTTCCCATAAACCGTCATGTACCATAATGACTAACAAGGGTTCATGCCGGTTCCCATAAACCGCCATGAACCATAATACCATAATAAGGGTTCATGTCGGTTCCCATAAACCGTCATGAACTGGGAAATCCATTTAAGGTTCCCTGACCTGAAATCAAAACCGTAAAGTAATCTGGGTCTCGTGCCCGAATATAGGACATCAGCTGGGCACCGTGTGACAGGACCGCCCCCGAAAAGGGCATTATTAACCGTGCTCGGTCCTGCTCCCGTCTGACAAAACGACTGAAATCCTCAAGTTACCCTTAGTACGTGCCAGACCAGGGATAGCCACACGTGATTACTCATGCCTCCGTCTCTCGAACAGCCTCGAGCAACGCGCCACGACCTGGAGGGTCAGTAAAAACCAAAAGGTGTGAGTGGACAAAATAAATCAGCTTATAAAACAGTTACGGAAAGACGTTTTTACCCTCCACGTAAAAATAATGCATGCATACAAAAATCATTTCGCAATCGGTTACATTTTTAACATAGAAAAATCCGTGTGTCAAGTTTCAACATAAGAAAAACTTGTATGAAACTCAAAGTCATTTTTTTTTTCCTTTCTCAACCATCGGGTCCTAGCCCGCAATCATAAACACCGGGCCTCAGCCCAAAACCACGAAATCAAATCCAAGTATACGACATAAACCAAATCCAAAACCATCAATCACATAACCGGGCCACTGCCCAACTCAACCGAAACATTAGAAATTAACAACAAGTCCCAAGTCAATCATTTTACTGGATATCAAGTGCGCCCGAGTCTTTAAACTCAAAACCATGCACATAGTCAGGCCTTCCCGGGATTTCAACGAGTCTTTAAACTCAAAACATAATCAATAGGCCTTGGGGGTATCACAATAACCGAGTCTTTAAACTCACGAGTCTTTAAACTCATTAAGGGCCCTCCCCCCCTCATCAATAACCGTGTCTTTAAACTCAAAACGTGCTTCAGCAATAGCACCAGGTCTTTAAACCCGAAACAGTTTTCAACGGGTCTTTAAACCCAAAACATTTTTCAATCACAACAATGCGGGATCCATCCCGAAATCACGTTTTTCACAACAGGACTCATGGTCCGAACTTCCACATTCAATTCCCTAGAACATACTTCACAAACATAACCAAATTATCATTAAACACGGGGCATGTATAATCATACCAAATCACTTTATTAAATCTTCTTCCATTCTCGAATTCGAATTCGCAATAATGATTCCGTAAGCCGGCATCCGGAAGCATCATCCCGAACACAAACCAAGAATCCACTTTAAATTTGTGAAAACCGGAATCTCGTTGATCAAAGTTACTTTTATGCCCCGAGCATCAAGCCCGAAATCGCATTTTTCAAAATCCATTTTAATTCCTTAAAATCATTTCATTTCTCAAATATTATTATCAAAACATCAAAACCATAATCATAAACACCAAAATCACGGTCCAGTCAAACATACTCAAAATCTCTTAAATCGTGCAATATCCGGTACAATCGCGAAAAACGTGTCAAAATCGTAAATCATGCTCACATTCATATTCAAAACATTATTAAAACATGACACGCACAATTCATGTTGGATCAAATCACAATACGCAAAATCTCGAAAACTGCAAAATCTCAAAATCCCGTAACACGTGCAAATCCGCAGAAATCTCGAAAACTGTGTCAACACCGTGAGTCACCCTCACAGTCGTAAACAACATTCATAAAACATTATACGCACAAATCATGCAATTTCCTTCGTCAAACCATCATCAAGCAATAGAGTGATCATAGTCTCGAAATATGTGTAATTTCGTATGTATAGCAAAAATATGTATAAATACGGGAATCGAAATCAATCACAACTTATAATCATAATCATAAAAATCATAGAAATATTTATGCATGCATTAAATTTTGAAAGCAACGTCCAGTCACACACCGTCCAATAAGCTCGTTTTCCCGCGCTGCGCGCATTTCCGTAATTTCCGATATTTCCAGAAATTTCAAATCCTGTCCGAAAACATACTTTAGTGTCACTAAGGGCCTAGATAACAACATACTAATTTCCCATAATTTTACGGAAATTAATCGTTAATTACAAACGTAACATAAACTTTCGAACCCTCGAAACCACATCGAAACGACGTCCGATTAATTCGAAACCAACGCTAAAATGTTCGTTATAGTGTATAGGACAAAAGTCATGTTGGACTTACCTCGAAAATCAGACCCACGCGTTGTCACGCGCCGCCGTGAGTGGCTGCGCGTGGCAGCCACGCGCCTGCTACAGTGACGGTGAACAGTTCGTCTTCTTCACCCGTTTCCTCTGCAAACGGGTCCTGCAACCCGCGTGATAACCCGGTTAGATAGCTATCAATTCTCACTCTATTCCTTCCCTGATTCTACCTAAATCATTCCTTTACATTTTAATTGAGGTTTTCATTCATTAATTACCCTCAAAAAGCTCCAAATCAATCAATCCACTCGTGATCAAACAAACGGGTCCATCTCTGAAACTCACTCTAATCAGCCCAGTTTTCAAATTAACTTAAACAGGAGCTTCGTATGACCTAAATGAAAACTAAACCGCAGCCAATTTCAGGAACACGTACCCGTAGGTGATCGTCCACAAACCTGAAATTTCTCCAAAGTTGGAACCTCCGTTCTTGGCCAATCTGGTGTCGATTCCCTTCAATACTTGTATGGTTGAGTTCAACAAGCTCCCAGAAGACTATCATTAACCTCTGTTTGTCTCAACTCAGCTCGCAAATTAATTTTAGATTTTTCCCTCCATTTTCCCAGTTTTCCCGATTATGTCATCTCTCCCGTTCTTCAGTTCTTTTCTCACCAAAATGACCCTCAGAGACTCCCCAATGTCCCCTAATCTCTCTGTTTTCAAACCGGGCAGCAAACAAGCCGTGGGAATCTCCCTGGTTTCTCTGAAATTCTGTTTCCCACACTGACTCAAACCCAATTCACAAGGCCCCCCGTGCTTTGTTCAGTACAAAACCACCACAAGTGGATGTCTCAGTTCCACCACCATGTCTGCCCGTGGTCTGATCAAGCCACGCACACTGCATAAACAAATCACTCGTGCACACCACCATGGCCACACTCTGTTTTTCTCACCTCAAAACTCCAGCCCGTGCACAGCATCCACACACCCACAAACTCCTGTTTCCCACACAATGCATAAATAAATCCATTTAGTGCACTGCCCAACCAGCCACTGATCCTTCCTAGTTAAATAATTCATGCAGCCCATACTCTGTTTTGTTAATCCAAACACCTACTCACGGCTGAAACCAATCTGCACCCATGAATTTACCATTTTTCCCCCCGTGAAGAAAATTACCAAAATGCCCTCCAACTTCCATGACCCGTAACTAGGTCACCCGATGTCCGATCGACGCGTGCCGCCTGTCGTTGTACTCGGGGCATCGAGACCTTCCTAACGGTCCTTGGCCCTCGGCCATCGGACCTCCCGATCAAAAGGTCAACATTTTTCCCCTTCTAGTCCAAATTACGATAATGCCCCTGGGATTCTGAACGTCGTAACTTTCACCACGAACGTCGGAATCGAACGTGCCACCTGTCTATGAACTCGTGACGTCCCAAACTACGTCACGGTCATCGGTCAAAGTCCATTTGACCGCCCGAATTAAAGTCAACGTTTTACCCACAACTAGGGGCAAACAGTCATTTTGCCACGTTCGTCCGATTCCACCCAACTAATCACCGATTAACCCCCATTAATCATGATTAGTTACTAATCCAATCCCGAATTCCGGGACGGGTCGTTACACCGTGCCCGATATCTGAGGTCATATGCCCGAGACAAAACCAAATGGGTCTCATACCCGAGTTTATCCTTTTGAAATCCAAAATCATTTCATTTAGATCAATAAGGACATACATACCCGTATAGACACCGTATAGGGCCGAAACCTCGAAATACGTGTCTATACGTAACCACACATCCAAATGCACTCATGGCATCAAAAACAAGTATTTAAAACATATAATAAACATTTATGCATGCACCAATTTAGAAAACAAGGTCCACTCACAGACCGTCCGAAGCCGCGCCTCGATACACGTACCATAATCGTCTCCCGAGTCAATCGTTGTCACCAGGACTCCCAAACCTGTCCAAATTCATTTAGAGGGTTACTAATAGCCTCATTAACCTCTCATTGAAGTCCCATAATTTTCCTGATTTTCTAACTATTTTTAAAACCGAACCTAAACCTTCTGATGCCCCGAAACATATCGAGACGGTGTCCGATCGATACGAAACCAGTCCCAAAATGTTCGTTACATCGAATAGAAGATTTCACATGTTGGAACTTTCCCCGAATTCCTCCCCACGCGCCCGCACGCGCCGCCTGAAGTGGCTGCGTGTGGGCTTCACGCGCCTAGCTACAGTGCTGCTGACGTCATCGCTGACGTCACTGCTGACGTCATCGCTGACGTCACTGCTGACATCATCTGACAGCTGTTAGGTCTGACATGTCAGACTCTGACATGTGCCACGTGTCAAGCTCCCATTGGTCCACGTCACTGTGCTGTTAGGGCCACGTGGCAGTCTGACATGTGCCACGTGTCATCACGACACTGATCCACGTCAGTGCCACGTGTCAGCCCCTGATTGGGCCACGTCACTGACATGTCAGTGCTGACTGTGCACTGACATGTGACACGTGTTGACTGATAAGTGGTCCACGTCACCTGACAATCTGATAGGTGCCACCTCATCATGCCACGTCACCACCTTCAACCTCTCGACGGGTCGACCCGAACCCTGCAACCGGGTCGTTCAGACCCGCAGGTTGACCCGGTCGGTTCTCCACCGTCCGACCACCAAAACCGTTCCCGTTTGTTTCATTTTCATCGTCTCACCCTAACCTAAGGTTCTATGATATTAAAATGGAAGGAAAACATCGAAAACCATACCTTCGAGCTTGGCCATGGCGGCCGTGACTTTCCCTCGCCGTTCACGGCCCTTCTCGGCCGTTCTAACCTTCAAAAACGATCACATTTCTCTCCTAAGTTCCCCAGAAGCACAACCCAATCATTAGTTTCGATTAAAACCTAACAAAAACAAAACTTGGATTTTTCAAATATTTTCACCTCACGGGTCGAGCTCCTTCGCCGTGTCCTCCGCCATCCCCAACCGTGGCTTGCCATCCTCAGCCTCTCACCACTTCCTCACGGTCATATTCATTGTCTCACACTCACAAGATGAGTGATGGAGGTGGGAAATATGTGTGTTTGTGTTTTGAAGAAAAATGGAGGAATATGGGTTATGGGGTTTCGGGTGTGAAGAAGAATGAAGGAGATGATAGCTGATGAGAGAAGAGAAATGGAGGGTGGGGATTTGAGAGATCAAATTAGATGAATGGCTAGGATTGAATAAGGTGTGGATTTGATTATAAAATTAATTAATTAATATTATTTAATTAAGTGAGATCCCCTTTTTAGGGGAAGTGACCAATAGGATGAGTGACACTTGTCACTCATCCATGGGACCCACTAAAATATCTGGCCTAATCAGAAATCGCCAACTCATCCCGCCTCGAAGTACGTGCATAGTGAAATCGAACTTCCGTGACCTATAACTCTCCCGTTCGAAGTCCAATTTCAGCGTGCCGCCTGTTTATGGATTCGTATCGTCCTTATCTACGTAACGGTCTTTGGCCCTCGGCCATCGGACCTCTTGGTCAAAAAGTCAACTTTTGCCCCTTTTTAACCATAATTACCAAAATGCCCCTAAACTTCTGAACGTCATAACTTCCTCCTCGAACGTCGGAATTGAACGTGCCACCTGTCTATGGACTCGTGACGTCACGAACTACGTCACAGTCATCGGTCAAAGTTCATTTGACCGCCCGAGTGAAAAGTCAACGTTTTGCCACCACTGGGGGCAAAATAGTCATTTCGCATCGTTCGTCCGATTTCGCCTAACTAATCACGGATTAGCCTCACTAATCGTGATTGGTCACTAATCTAATCATGGAATTTGAGACGGGTCGTTACACTAGCTCCACGACCTCGAGGGCAATTTAAAACAGAAGATGTGAGTGGACCATAAATAATAAAATAATTGCCAAAAACCATTTCATAATAAAACCAGGGTTTTAGCCCTCCATTTTGAAATCACATGCATAACCCAGTTGCTGAAAACAATGATAAATCACATAAAAATCGTCATAAAAATGTTTACAGAATCATCATAAAAACAGTTATAGAAATCATGTCATAAGCATCATAAAACCATATCAGAAAACATTACCTCGTAAAACCAATAAATACCAACATCATTATCCGATCAAACCTGCTGGATCTATCCGAATCTTTAAACTCCTGAGTCTTTAAACTCAATCCAGACCTCAATAATATCCGAGTCTTTAAACTCCCGAGTCTTTAAACTCAATCCGGGCCCGTCCCCCGTCAATCACAATATCCGAGTCTTTAAACCCAATATCCAGATCCAGCAAATCCAATCCGAAACCATTTGAAAACCATTTCTGAATTCACATCCAAACCCGAATCCGAAATCACCGGTCCGAAGCCCTTCCGGCATCCAGGACCGTCATTCCGAACCCAAATCCGGAATTCCACTTTTCAACTTTAAAACCAAATTCCGATTCTCGAAATCCGATTTCAAAACCAAAAATCCTTGATCATCAAAATTATGTTCCAAAATCCCGTTATAATCTTTGGAAATCATTTATCATTTGAAATCCCGAAACTATAACACCAAAATAAAAAAGCAACCTTTTATCGTAAAACGTGTCAAATACGTTATTTCTAAAAAAAAGAGGCCCAATTATGCAAAACCAACATCACATATTCAACAATCATGAAATCACATGTAAAACCATAAAATACTTATAGAAAAACAGTTATGCATGCTCAAGTTTAGAGAAGGGGTCCACTCATAGATACCAGCACGTCACTCGCGCCCCGTACGTCCCGTACGTTCCTCAGCTTCCTCGGGAAGTCCCGATCTTGTCATAAATCACCAAAGAACGTCACTAACACGTCTACCAAGACTCTCCTAATTTTCTCCAAAAATCCCCGGGTCCTAAACGTAACGAACCGGAACCCTAAACTTCCAACCTCGCAGAACTACTTCAAATCGACATCCGATTAACCCGAAACTAATTCCATTAGACTCGTTATAACTCCTGGACCAAAAACTATGTTTACCGTTTTCCCAAGAACCGCCGCACGCGCCCCCACGAGCCGCCCAAAGTGGCTGCGCGTGGGCCTCACGCGCCTGCACACGATCACTGTTCATCATCGTCTACCTTGGGCGAACCGGTCTGAACCGGCGTTCCCGGTTCTCTACAATTCCTCCATGATTTTCCACCATTTCAATCCCATTAGTTTCGTCCAGTTCCCAGCAATTATTTCCCGTCCTAAAATGTAGAAATCAAAGCCCTAAACCCGTCGTCTTCAACCTCGAAATAATACAGCCCGATACCCCTATTTCGGTCCCCGGCCACTCAGACATTCCCCCGTCACGACAACCACCCTAGACGACTCCTAGGACCCTCCTGAGTCTCACACCACTCACCAAATCCCTCGACTCGTACCTAGAAGCCACGACTTTTGGATTAAACAAATCGGGAAAAACAGGGGATGTGAGTCTTACCGTCGAATCGTCCTCCGTCGTTCGCACCACCGTGTACCACGATGTCCACTGAGTCCCCTGTAGTCATCCTAGCTCCTTCTCAGCCTGGGTTGGACCAACACACGGCACAACCACCACCAACTTCCCACGGCCCTCTCTGTTTTCCCTGAAAATCGAACCTCACAACCACCGTGTTTCTTGCACGATTTCACTCCCAGTCCCAGTAACCATCTTCTCTTCTTCTCTCTATCACTCTCACAACTCACAAAACTCTCACACACTCACTGAATCGATCAAAGTCCTCACCGCCTCACCTCTCTGTTTTTCTCGAATGCATAGTTACACCCCCAATTATTTGGACCCGTGCACACGCCTAGAACCCACTAGAGCTCTACCACGTGTCCAAATCCTCTCAACCCTCTCACAATTGTCCCAATCTCAGTTGTACACCTGTCCCTGTCCTGTTGCACAATTCCCAATGTGCAAAAGACCAAAATGCCCTTCCTTTGAGTCCAAATTTACGATTGTGCCACTACCTTTCTAGACCCGTAACTCACACATCCTAACTCCGATGAACACGTGTCGCTTGTCGTTGAACTCAGGACGACGAGATCTACCTAACTGTCCTAGGTCAACGTGTCAAAACCAAATCGTACTAAAAGTCAACTTTTCCCCCTAGTTTAACTAAATTACGAAAATGCCCTCAACCTTCTGAACATCATAACTTCCTCCTCGGATGTCGGAATCGGGCGTGCCACCTGTCTACGGATTCGTGACGTCCCAAACTACGTCACGATCATTGACCAATACCCAATTGACCACTCCAACTACAAGTCAACTAGTTGCCCAACTATGGGCAAAATCGTCATTCTACGCTAACGGACCTATCGTAACCACCGATTAAGCTCACTAATCCTTCACTAATCGCCGTCTTAATTCTACTTTCCAGGATGGGTCCTTACAATGACTCCCCAGTAGTAATCTATATGTTTTACCAGACCAGAAGTTCTTTTGAACTGATTGAAGTTTGGCGTCGTAAATCTTTGAGGGAATGTCTCTTCCTCAATATTTCTCACAAAGGGTGAAGATGACTAAATTTGGCAACGTAGATCATCTTCTAGATCGCCATCGCGCTGGACACGTAGGTGTCGATCCAACATCATTTGCACATAATTCGCTTGCAGCGCACCTTGCTGAGGTAGGGAGTCATTACGAGCTAATATGAACCCCAAAATGAGTCTAATTCAGTTAATTTTAGTATTAACTTATAGACAATTAATTTTAAATTCAAACCCCAATAACATATTGTATGTGAAATTTATAAAAATCTCACCTTTCCTTTAATAAAAAAAAAAATCAGATATTTCCTTTAACGCAGTACAAACCTAGATCAAAATCAGTATTTTCCAGATATATATAAATGATAATATTTATATCGGTATTTTCTCGTACGAAGGATTTGCATCGATGATATATATGGACTCTATATTGTTCCCACATGACTTCGAAGTCTTCATTATTGTTGTCATCCCTAGTTGAAAATTCAAAGTCTCCTATTTTTTTTTTTTGTTCAATCAAATTTATCTCAATTATCAGTACTAATAGCACCAACAAATATCTTGGGAACTTTTATGGTCTTGGTCTTTGGACTTTGGAGACAAGGGAGCATGGCTAGCCTAAGATATTTGAGATCCAAAAAATTTCTGGGTCCGCCACTAGTTCCCACATGACTTTGAAGTCTTCATTATTATTGTCATCCCTAGTTGAAAATTCAAAGTCTTCTATTTTGTTTTTTTTTTTTCATGCAATCAAATTAATCTCAATTATCAGTACTAATAGCACCCACAAATATCTTGAGAACTTTTATGGTCTTGGTCTTTGAACTTTGGAGACAAGGGATAACGTGAGCATGGCTAGCCTGAGATATTTGGGATCCAAGGTGAGTTTTCAAATTGGAACCCCATATTCTTCGACCTTTAAAGTGTTTATATATATATATATAAACACTTTTAAAAACTATCTTCTATATCATAATTCACAAAATTAAAACTAGGACAATAAACAATTATCAAACAATATAATCAAATAAGTATTTAAATTTCTTAATTAATAATTTCTCAAAACAATTATATATACTTAATAAATACAAAGAAACTTCACCTAAATACCACACTATTTTGAAATGCAAAAAAAAAAAAACAATATCACTGTGAATTAAAATTATTCCATTAAATTCTTTAAAATTTGAGTAGAGGAGAGAGAGGGTGTCTAGGATTTAAAATTTAACTTAAATATAATAAAAGAAGTTAGGTTATTATTCAATAAAATACAATATGAAAAGTTATTTGGTTTGAGTTATTAAAGATTATTTGGTTGAACATCCACCTCGAGAGTGCCTACAGTTATGCTGGTGGGCCCATTAAAACCGTGAAGCGGGACGACCCTTTTTGTAGTGAGGCTTTCCAATCCCATTTTGCGCACAACATCCAGACTCATGATATTTGCTGCACTACCTTAATCGATGTGAATCTGGTTAACTTGATCATGTGCAATTTGGGTTGACACGACTAATGCATCATCATGCTGCCAATCAAGTCCTACCTTATCCTTCAAAGTGAAACCAACGACAAGGTCGTTGGCCACCCATGAGGTGGTTATATGGGAGACATGAGAGACGGCTAGTGCATCTCGAATATTTATTTTCTTATGTTTGGAAGTGATTCCCAGCAACTCTGATTCTGCGATGATTATGTTGATGTGAATCATCTTTGCTGTAGGTTCCTTCGGTCCTTTGTCAATGGGTCGATCTGTGACCTTCCCTTTGACGTACTCGGTGCAATGTCTCTCTTTGATGAGATTCCGGAGATACCTCTCGAAGTATATGTATTTCCCGATGTTATGCCCATAGCACTCGTGGTAGGCACACCACTTCGTCTTATCGACCTTCTCTTGATCACCTTTGACTGGTTCATGCTTCTTGAACCAAGGTTTGTCTTTTATCTCATTGTGGATCTAATGGACGAGAAGTGATAATTGCAAATTAGGCTTTCTTGTTGCCAGAGCTTGGGATGGCTTCCCAGCTTTGCGCTTGTTGGACTTTCCATGCACAAATTGTTCATGGGAGTCATCCTTATTTGAGGTATTCTCGCTCTCCCCAGCATGATCCTATACATGGATGGCGTTCTTCTTGTCCTCCCAGTATGCATGCCACTCTGTTAAAGAGAGCATCTTGATGAGATTTCGTGCATTTCTCATGACAATGTCTTCATAGAGTTAGTTGTCCCGGGAAAGCCCATGTTTGAAAGCCATTGCAGCAATAAGATCGCTACAGCCAACAATTCAAGATTTTTCCTCACAGTATCTCCGAATGTATTGACGGAGGCTCTCTTTTGCTCGCTTTCGGATGGTGAAGAGATGGTCTTCTTTCACCTTGACCGTACGAAGCTGTGAGTACTCTTTTACGAACGCCAGAGCTAACTTTTCAAAAGAAGCGATCGACCTCTAGGAGAGATGATTAAACCAAGTCATGGCTTGGCCTTGAAGAGAAGTTTGAAACACTTTGCACATGAGTGTGTCATTGTGTCTTTGGGGAACCATGACTCCCCAGTAGTAATCTATATGTTTTTCCAGACCAGAAGTTCTTTTGAACTGATTGAAGTTTGGCGTCGTAAATATTTGAGGGAATGTCTCTTCCTCAATATTTCTCACAAAGGGTGAAGATGACTGAATTTGGCGACGTAGATCATCTTCTAGATCGCCATCGCGCTGGACACGTAAGTGTCGATCCAACATCATTTGCACATCATTCGCTTGCAGCGCGCCTTGCTGAGGTAGGGAGTCATTACGAGCTAATATGAACCCCAAAATGGGTCTAATTCAGTTAATTTTAGTATTAACATATAGACAATTGATTTTAAATTCAATCCCCAATAACATATTGTATGTGAAATTTATAAAAATCTCACCTCTCCTTTAATAAAAAAAAAATCAGATATTTCCTTTAACGCAGTACAAACCAAGATCAAAATCAGTATTTTCCAGATATATATAAATGATAATATTTATATCGGTATTTTCTCGTACGAAGGATTTGCATCGATGATATATATGGACTCTATATTGTTCCCACATGACTTCGAAGTCTTCATTATTGTTGTCATCCCTAGTTGAAAATTCAAAGTCTCCTATTTTGTTTTTTTTTTTGTTCAATCAAATTTATCTCAATTATCAGTACTAATAGCACCAACAAATATCTTGGGAACTTTTATGGTCTTGGTCTTTGGACTTTGGAGACAAGGGAGCATGGGTAGCCTAAGATATTTGAGATCCAAAAAATTTCTGGGTCCGCCACTAGTTCCCACATGACTTTGAAGTCTTCATTATTATTGTCATCCCTGGTTGAAAATTCAAAGTCTTCTATTTTGTTTTTTTTTTTTCATGCAATCAAATTGATCTCAATTATCAGTACTAATAGCACCCACAAATATCTTGAGAACTTTTATGGTCTTGGTCTTTGAACTTTGGAGACAAGGGATAACGTGAGCATGGCTAGCCTGAGATATTTGGGATCCAAGGTGAGTTTTCAAATTGGAACCCCATATTCTTCGACCTTTAAAGTGTTTATATATATATATATATAAACACTTTTAAAAACTATTTTCTATATCATAATTCACAAAATTAAAACTAGGACAATAAACAATTATCAAACAATATAATCAAATAAGTATTTAAATTTCTTAATTAATAATTTCTCAAAACAATTATATATACTTAATAAATACAAAGAAACTTCACCTAAATACCACACTATTTTGAAATGCAAAAAAAAAAAAAACAATATCACTGTGAATTAAAATTATTCCATTAAATTCTTTAAAATTTGAGTAGAGGAGAGAGAGAGGGTGTCTAGGATTTAAAATTTAACTTAAATATAATAAAAGAAGTTAGGTTATTATTCAATAAAATACAATATGAAAAGTTATTTGGTTTGAGTTATTAAAGATTATTTGGTTGAACATCCAGCTCGAGAGTGCCTACAGTTATGCTGGTGGGCCCATTAAAACCGTGAAGCGGGACGACCCTTTTTGTAGTGAGGCTTTCCAATCCCATTTTGCGCACAACATCCAGACTCATGATATTTGCTGCACTACCTTAATCGATGTGAATCTGGTTAACTTGATCATGTGCAATTTGGGTTGACACGACTAATGCATCATCATGCTGCCAATCAAGTGCTACCTTATCCTTCAAAGTGAAACCAACGACAAGGTCGTTGGCCACCCATGAGGTGGTTACATGGGAGACATGAGAGACGGCTAGTGCATCTCGAATATTTATTTTCTTATGTTTGGAAGTGATTCCCAGCAACTCTGATTCTGCGATGATTATGTTGATGCGAATCATCTTTGCTGTAGGTTCCTTCGGTCCTTTGTCAATGGGTCAATCTGTGACCTTCCCTTTGACGTACTCGGTGCAATGTCTCTCTTTGATGAGATTCCGGAGATACCTCTCGAAGTATATGTATTTCCCGATGTTATGCCCATAGCACTCGTGGTAGGCACACCACTTCGTCTTATCGACCTTCTCTTGATCACCTTTGACTGGTTCATGCTTCTTGAACCAAGGTTTGTCTTTTATCTCATTGTGGATCTGATGGACGAGAAGTGATAATTGCAAATTAGGCTTTCTTGTTGCCAGAGCTTGGGATGGCTTCCCAGCTTTGCGCTTGTTGGACTTTCCATGCACAAATTGTTCATGGGAGTCATCCTTATTTGAGGTATTCTCGCTCGCCCCAGCATGATCCTATACATGGATGGCGTTCTTCTTGTCCTCCCAGTATGCATGCCACTCTGTTAAAGAGAGCATCTTGATGAGACTTCGTGCATTTCTCATGACAATGTCTTCATAGAGTTAGTTGTCCCGGGAAAGCCCATGTTTGAAAGCCATTGCAGCAATAAGATCGCTACAGCCAACAATTCAAGATTTTTCCTCACAGTATCTCCGAATGTATTGACGGAGGCTCTCTTTTGCTCGCTTTCGGATGGTGAAGAGATGGTCTTCTTTCACCTTGACCGTACGAAGCTGTGAGTACTCTTTTACGAACGCCAGAGCTAACTTTTCAAAAGAAGCGATCGACCTCTAGGAGAGATGATTAAACCAAGTCATGGCTTGGCCTTGAAGAGAAGTTTGAAACACTTTGCACATGAGTGTGTCATTGTGTCTTTGGGGAACCATGACTCCCCAGTAGTAATCTATATGTGACAGGACCCGCCCCGATCCCACAGGGACCATAAGGGGACGTGCCCTGCTCCCGTCTGACACCCAATAATTCATACCAATTTTAACCTCAAAACATCAAATGCATAAATAACCAAATTAAAGTCATACATCAAATCCGAATTAAACGAATGTCAGACAAGGGATGAAAACCAAAATTACAAGATGCGAGCACGACTCTAAAGTAAACCTGCGGGTACACCGCCCAACAGGGGATCAGGTACGCAGAATGTAGATCTACGCCTCAGCCTCAGGTTCCTCCTCTACCTCAGTTTCCCGACCTGGAGGGGTTATCAAAACATTAAGGGTGAGTGGACCGAAACTCAAGTTTATGAAATCGTTTGATAATTAAAACATATAATTTACCCCTCCTTTTTCCAAACATGCGTGCATCATAATTCAAAATCATAAACCATATAATACGAACCATAAGGCATATAATAAAACCATAAGTATAATTTTAGTTGCTGCACTATACACTCCAATCCCGACATCCCTGATGTCTGACGTCCCTGACGTCCAATAAGGTCACAATCACAAGGCTACGCGTGCCACTCGGGTCTCAATTTCCGAGTTCATTCCCCGAACCCCGTTCGGGTACAGCATCACCTGATGCTTAGCGTCATAGACGCTGGACGTACTAGACGTCCGTGACCTCTCTGGGGTACCTCGCCGGAGGAGACAATATAATATGGAAGGATCTATACAGTGCAGTAACAAATGCATTTTATTGATATCCACATGCAAGACATATATATATACATAGATAAAATCCGAACCAATCATTAAGTTTCATCAGACGGGTCTCAAGCCCAAATACCGTGAAACGTGCCATAACATATTTTCCATATCCTCAAAACCATTATTGTTTTAGCATGTGAATAGGTATAAATAACCAGAAAACATTTATGCACGCAAGGGTTTAAGAAAGTGGTCCACTCACTGAACAGTCCTGCTGAAAACCGAACGTATACCCTCGTTCTGGTACGATTATACAACCCTTGTCATAACCAAAGCATATGCAAAGGTCAATTTAAACCCCTAACATTCAACTATGAAACCCTAGACCGAAACCGGTCCGGAAAAGCCGCCCGAACGCGCTTTCCAAGGCAATAAACCTTATTTTGACCAACTTAATGATCTCCGATCGACCCGAAACCACCGCCGTTGGATCCGGATCGTCGAAACCTAAAGAATGGTGGTGGTCCCACCAGAAACACTGTTCACACGCGCCCCCACGCGCCGGTCAACGCGGCTGTCAACGCTGGAACAGTCCTGCTGACGTCATCGCTGACGTCAGCATGACGTCATGCTGACGTCATCTGACAGCTGTCAGGTCTGACGTGTCAGACTCTGACAGGTGCCACATGTCAACATCCGATTGGTCCACCTCGCTGATCTGTCAGGCCACGTGTCAGATCTGACATGTGCCACGTGTCAGCACGGCACTGGTCCACGTCACTGACATGTCAGTGACACGTGGCAGTCCCTGACTGGTCCACGTCACTGACATGTCAGTGCTGACTGTGCACTGACATGTGACACGTGTCGGCTCACGGTTGGTCCACGTCACCTGACAGACTGACAGGGTGCCACGTCATCACCGCTGTCCTCAGACGGGTTGACCCGAATACCTGCAACTCGGGTCGATCAGACCCGCGATCATGACCCGGTTGCCATTTCTTCATTTCTTGATCATTTTCGTTCCTTTTAATTCCTAACTACTCGTCTGAGTTCCTAGATTGGTTTTGTGTAAATAGAATGGAGAAAAACCGATAGGATCGAGGCCTACCTCGAAGAACAGAACCGGCCTCCCGTCGCAGTTGTGTCACCGTCCTGAGCACCTCCGTCCACGAGTTCAATCTCAGTAGGTTCCTGGCAGTCCCTAGAGTCGATTAGGATCCATCAAAAACAAAACTAAACGTGGGAAATGGATTTACCAAAATCTGGGTTTGAAACCGCCACGGGTTTCCCTGATTCCTTCCTCGCCGCCGTCCTCCGCCGTGGTCACTGCCGTCGCTCAGCCTCGCCAGTGAGTCCCCAATACGCAGACACAGAGAGTGGATGATTTGCTGGGATGTTTGATCGAAATGGACAGAATGTGCTATGCGGGTATGAAATATAAAGAAATGGAGGGAAGGAAACGGACGGTCCAGATTTGATCTCCATGATTAGATCAATGGCTCAGATTAGATCAGGGGTTTTCAATCCAAGGGCTGGAATTTAAAGCTGATTTAATTGCTATTTAATCCAATAGTGGATCTGATCCAATCTGGCCAATGGGTGAGTGACACTTGTCACTCACCAGGTGTCCTCCAATCAGATTTCCTGAATATAATATTCGACACGAAAACCGAGACACGAACCTCCCGAATTCACGTTTCTGACCATAACTTCCTCGTACGAAGTCCGATTTCGGCGTGCCGCCTATCTACGGACTCAGGACGTCGAGGCCTACCCAACAGTCCTTGAGTCAACTGAAAATTGGTTGCCAAGAGAAAAGTCAACATTTTCCCCCGAGAGTCCAAATTACGGTAATGCCCCTGAACTTCCGATAGTCATAACTTTTACCCTGATCGTCCGAAATGGATGTGCCACCTGTCTATGAACTCGTGACGTCTCGAACTACGTCACGGTCATAGGTCAAAGTCCATTTAGTTCATAAATCAAAAAGTCAACATTTGACCATGCCAATCACAAGGGTAAAATCGTCAAATCACACATTTAAATTACAATATTGGAATCCTCGAATTTCCGGGGTGTTACAATATGTTTTTCCAGACCAGAAGTTCTTTTGAACTGATTGAAGTTTGGCGTCGTAAATATTTGAGGGAATGTCTCTTCCTCAATATTTCTCACAAAGGGTGAAGATGACTGAATTTGGCGACGTAGATCATCTTCTAGATCGCCATCGCGCTGGACACGTAAGTGTCGATCCAACATCATTTGCACATCATTCGCTTGCAGCGCGCCTTGCTGAGGTAGGGAGTCATTACGAGCTAATATGAACCCCAAAATGGGTCTAATTCAGTTAATTTTAGTATTAACATATAGACAATTGATTTTAAATTCAATCCCCAATAACATATTGTATGTGAAATTTATAAAAATCTCACCTCTCCTTTAATAAAAAAAAATCAGATATTTCCTTTAACGCAGTACAAACCTAGATCAAAATCAGTATTTTCCAGATATATATAAATGATAATATTTATATCGGTATTTTCTCGTACGAAAGATTTGCATCGATGATATATATGGACTCTATATTGTTCCCACATGACTTCGAAGTCTTCATTATTATTCTTGTCATCCCTAGTTGAAAATTAAAAGTCTCCTATTTTATTTTTGTTTTTTTCGTTCAATCAAATTGATCTCAATTATCAGTATTAATAGCACCCACAAATATTTTGGGAACTTTATGGTCTTGGTCTTTGGTGACAAGGGATAATGTGAGCATGGCAAGCCTGAGATATTTGCGGTCCGAGGTGAGCTTTCAAATTGGACTCCCATATTTTTCAACATTTAAAGTGTTTATATATATATATATAGATATATATATAAACACTTTTAAAACTTTCTTTTGTATCATAATTCCCCAAACTAAAACTAGGATAAGAAATAATTATCAAACAATATAATCAAGTAAGTATTTAAATTTCTTAATTAATAATTTCTCAAAAAATTATATATACTTAATATATATACTTAATAAATATAAAGAAACTTTAATTAAATATCACACCGTTTTGAAATGCAAATAAAATAAAATATCACTTTGAATTAAAATTATTCCATTAATTTCTTTAAAAATTGAGTAGAGGAGAGAGAGGGTGTCTAGGATTTAAAAATTAACTTAAATATAATAGAAGAAGTTATGTTATTATTTAATAAAATACAATATGAAAAATTATTTGGTTTAAGTTATGAAAGATTATTTGGCTGATTTAGGAAAATAGAAAATAAAAGAAGAGGTGAAAATAAAAGAAAAAAGAAAAAGAAAATGGTGTGTTTAGGAAAAGGAAAGAAAAATAAAAGAAACAAAAGAAAAATCAAAAGAGAACGAAAATAAAAATCAAAAAAGAAAGGAAGGAAAAATAAAAACCAAAAAGGAAAAAGTAAAGCAAAAAAGGGGGGAAAAAAAAAAGTCACCCAATTGTTTGGAACAGGGGACCTCAATTTAAGAGAGGTTTCCTTAACCAGCTAGCGTAGTTAACTTATATTAATTTTCATTGCAACTACCTAATAATATATAAAAGTTATTCAACAAATAGCACCCCTATATTAATTTTCATTGCAACTACCTAATAATATATAAAAGTTATTCAACAAATAGCACCCCGCTATCGTCTTGGATGAGAAAGATGACTAAGAGCCATATACTTTAATAGCACCCATAAATATCTTGGAAACTTTTAAGGTCTTGATCTTTAGAGAATGGATGATGAGGGAGATGACTGAGAGTCATACACTTATAATTATTTTTTCATATACAATAATATTAGGGGAGAGTAATTACATTACCCACATCGAATACCAATTTTAGGTTTTATAAGCGTCGAATTCAAGATCTCTTATATAGCATATAGAAAAAATATAACTAAATCATAATATATCAAAAGAAAAAAAAGAAACTTACCATAATCTGCGGAGTTCGGAGTCAACAGTAAACGTGAAGAGATCCAATGGAAGCAACCATTGAAAATAGGATTTGATAAGAGTTATTTTAACTCAATTTCGCTATAAGTTCAATGTAAAATTCGAACGGTTATTTACTGTGGCGGTTATTCTAAGTCCTCATGCATTATAAGGCCCCAAGACTAGTTGTCTTCATTCTTGATATTGGGCCTTGTATTTGTAATTTGTTCATTATAAAAGCCCCAAGTTGGGCCAGGAGCTCAGGTAGTGGACCAAGAAAATCCATCCAATTTTTGTAGATAAAGAACCAAATCAAATTTGGACCCAAAAAAAAAAAAAAAAAGAGAACGAAATCAAACCTAGAAAGTAGAGAGACAGCAGAGTTACTAGACAACTGCTAGAACTTGTGCGGGCGCGTAATCCCCTGTTTCTGTTGGGAGCCCAGAAAATTGAGCAGCGAGAAGGAGTTGCTAGATCTTCTATTTTTATCTCACCTTTTCTTTCTCAAATTTTCATCAAAAACGGACCACCTCTCGCTTCCTCTTTTACCGCCTCTGTCTCTGCTCCTCCTCCATCTCTCTCTTCTATGGCCACGGCCCAATCTAGGGTTTGAAGGAACCAATACAATCAGGTAACCCTCTGGTTCTCTCTAATGTCTACTCACCTCTGTTTGGTTGCTAAGAAACGGGAGGAACAAAATATGGGCTTCGGAGGTTTTGGTTTTTTTAGTTTTTACTAGGCATCAAATTTGTTTTGATTTTGATTTTTAAATTAGTCATTTTTAATTTCTTCTTGTGTGTACATGTATATGTCTGGGAAGTTTTTGAATTATCCATCTTACGAAATTGTGTAGGAGGCATCCTTCAATTTAAAATGGGTAATTGAAACAGATAATTGAAGTTCATGTGCACTTGGCTCGTATGCATTACAGTTTGTAATTTTTATCAATCTCGTTTTTAGAAATAAAATTGTAATCTGATTGGAGCATTACTTTGCAGCACATTAAAATTTGGAGATAAGAAGCGATGATGAGTGCAAGGAGAATAAAGTGTAGAAATCAGAGATGGATCCTTCAACTGGCCAAATATTCAATAAGTCCAACCTACATTCGTCACGGTTCTTCTCAATCTTTGGGTCATAAAACTGTTTCGGGAAACCACTTATTGCATGGTAGTTCTGTTAGAAACCGACTCATACAATCATTCTCGTTGCGGAGTGTTTCTCCTGGCTATAGTTCCACTGGTTTGCATGTGAGGTCTAGTACATGTTTGAAGAGTAATCAGATACGCTTCTGCAGTTCTGAAGGTGATGGAAAGAATGCAAGTGAGGATAATCGAATACCAGTGAAAGGTGATGCCGACGTCGATGCACATGCCTTACTCGGGAAACAAGATCAAAAGGAATGGCTTGATGGTCGAAAGCTTACCATTGAGAGCAAAAAGAAAGAATCCCCTTTATCAACTAGGCAAGAGAAGTTCAAAAATGAGTTTCTGAGGAGGGTTGTTCCATGGGAAAAGATCACTGTGTCATGGGATACATTTCCTTACTACGTTCCGTAATTGCTTCTCATTAATGTCTCTCTTTTATTTATTTCAATCTCTTGCTTATCACTTACAAAACATTTATGCACGTTATTTTCTTTTATAGTGAGCCTGCCAAAAATCTTTTGGTGGAATGTGCTACTGCACATTTAAAACATAACAAGCTCACTTCGACTTATGGTTCTCGTTTGTCATCATCAAGTGGGAGAATACTACTTCAGAGTGCTCCAGGTTGGTCACAGGTCTCCCAAAATCTAATCACTACCTTGTGTATTGTAAATTTTGTCAATTGACTAATGATTTTTCGTTGACACTGTTTTAACAACAGAATGAACTTACCATTTCTCTTGATGATCTACTTGATATTGTCATCTGCAGGCACTGAACTTTACCGTGAGAGATTAGTTAGAGCGCTTGCACAAGACCTTCAAGTTTCCCTACTGGTCCTTGACAGCAGTGTTCTTGCTCCTTATGTAAGATTGAAATAGATTCAGTATGTACTGTAGAAATATACACCCCCTTCTCCTGCAACTAGCACAGTAAGATTTTAATAGTTTGTTTCTTCAAAATTTGGAGTAGGATTTTGGTGATGATTGTCAATCAGAGTCTGAATCGGATGATGATGGTGTGGAGGAGAGTACTTCAGACTCAGAGATTGAGGATGAGAATGATGCGAGTAACGAAGAAGATTGGACTAGTAGTAATGAGGCAAAAACAGATGGTAGTGATAAAGATGAGGATGATGAGCACGCAAGGGCTGAAGCAGCCCTCAAGAAGCTTGTTCCTATTGAAGAATTTGCAAAGGTATGATCTTCTTGGTCATCCTTTTTTTTTTTTTTTAATTCTTAGCTCATCTCCCTAGGCATATTACGGAAATTCAAAAGGTTTGGTTGTGTTCAGTATGACTTAAATAGGAAACAAAGTTGTCTTTGTATATTAGTATGAAATAGGATAATGACATGAGATTGTAAGAACATGCCATTAAAATAGCTTTTGAAAGCTCAAGTAGTTACTAGTACAGGATAACCAAGAGGCATTGCCAATAACATGATTGCGCATATTAGAGATGTTAGAATTTCAAATTTGGCAAGTGGGTATTAGCTCGTTATTTTGATGAAGGTTGATGGTTTAATAGTTAAGTTGAACTTCTGGAATATGTAGTGGACTTCAAAAGAAAAAGAAGAAATGCTGTTAATGATTTGCATATGCTAGCCTTGGTGCATTTGCATTAATGTATTGGGATCCTTCAAATACTCTCCTTAAAAATGTGTATTTTCTATGTTTCACATGTGGCAGCTGGTATCTGGGGAAGTTGAGAGTTCGTCTGAATCCTCAAAATCAGAAGAAGCTGCTGAGCCTTCTGATAATTCCAAAAGACCGCTAAAGAAAGGTTCCATATTTAATTTCCTTCATATTGTTATGTTGCAAATATTTAAACTTCGTGATATTTCTTCCTAATTGATAAGAGGTTTTATCTCTCATTCTCTTATTATGTGGACATATTGTGGTACATTTCTTGTTGGTGTTGCAGTGTAATTGAGGTAGTTGTGTGGCTGTTAATTGCAATATCTGCTGTTTTCTGCAGCGTCATGGAAAATATAATTTATTTGATTGTCATTCTTTATTAGGCAACATTTTTCATCAAGAAGTTTCCTGCTTCTTAATCTTTGTAGGTGATCGAGTGAAGTACATTGGTCGTTCTATACATGTTGAAGAGGATAACAGGTCATGATTTATTTCTTTTATTTGTATGTTCTTTGTTGTGATAAGCTATTCACAATATTTTTGGTCTGTTTTCCGCAACGTGGAATGCATTTTTTGGCATTTATGACTTTAAATTCTTTATTTTCCTGTAGTAAGAAAATTATTGAAGTTAATGAATATGATTAGCCCTAGTTAAATTTGAAAACTTTATCTCCCTTCCGGCAAGGAGGCATGGGGAAGGGATATATGTTTGACTAAATCTTAGGGCAGATTGGTCTAACATACTCATAATATATTTGGTGCAATGAAGTCTTCCATACGTCTTGGTTAGGCATCAGGTTCGTGAAAAACCTTAGCACCTTCTATTTAAGTTGAGGCGCTTCCTGGATTCTAGAGGGCGCCATGCCTTTTGCACTTAGGTGGAAGCATAGTTTACACTCATACTGCCTGGAATATCATATCTGTGGTCTGTCTTTTGGAACCCTTTAGGAGGATCTCATCCCCAAATGTAATCTGACTTCACCCTCACCTGACATTGGCATATATAATGCAGTTCAGATCCTATTGGGGAAGATATCAGCATCTGATGGTCCAAGAAATGCTTATACCATTTACTGTGTCAGGTGGGTTGGTAAGTCTCCAATGCTTTGGGGAAGAAATACAGTAGAACATTGTTAGTCGTCCTGCTTTTCCTTTTCTCACTTTTGCTTTTTGGTGTACTTTTTTCCTTGTTAGGTGCTGAGTCCAACCTTTGTTCTTCCATAGTCTATATCCGTGATCCATCGTCTCTCCAGCCACTGCACATACTCAGTTTTCATGCTTATTCAGTTTGATTTAACAAATGTTAGTGGCTTTCAACTGTGACTTTAGGGGAAGTATTTTTAGAGGGTATGTGGGTCCATCTCTAGAAGTAGATTGTCAGCTTTTCACGTACTTGACGATAATATATTTTGGGCTATTCCAGTTTCTTTTTTGTGTTTATGCTGCAATTATCTGTTACATACTTGTACTTGTCTATAACTGTCCTGTTGAGGCTTCGGAAAGCTATGGTAATTGTCTTTAGCGGTCCCGTTGAGGCTTCCTTAGGCACCCACCCACATTTAAAGATTTTATTGTGTGCATTTGTGCTAATTGATTTCCTAACTGTACACTGGGAGCAAACTAATCTATTATAGTCAAGATGTAGAAGCAATTCTGAATAATAACAAGGAATAGTTTCTTGTTAGTCTTCAGAGTGAATTATAGTAGGGGATGGTGTTGGATGGCTCTGTTCAACTATAAGCAGTGATCCAGGACTATGTGTATTGTGTGTAGCGATGGAGGTGTATTATTGTTGGTTGAATAGAGGTCTGACTAAGTTCCTAAGATAAATAATTGAGGTTAATGCTAAAATACCTGGCTTCACTACCATTATATAGTTAATTCATTTGTTCTGTAGATTTCTTTGTACATCTGTGATAGGTAAATCTTCCTACTCTTTCTAATGAATTTATCATCTGTGCAGGCCTTTACCGAATGGTCAACTTGGGGCGGTATATGACGTGAGAGAAGATCGAGTTGCTGTTCTTTTGGATGTTAAAGAAAAGGCAGGATCTGAAGTGGATAAAGAGGAGCAAGAAACAGAGAAGCCTGTGCATCCACCAGTTTATTGGATACAAGGTACATTCAATGTGGATGTTCTAAGTCTTGTTCAATTTTGTGTCTAAACTCATTTTGTTTTTCTCATGTTTCCTCTGCTTACGATGTCCTAAATTTTAGTTGACTTAAATGCTACGACCAATGTATAGACACGTGGTTTTTTGTGTGAAAACTGATAATGGTGCAATGTATACTGACATGAATGTTAAAATCAACATACAGAAGTGATTTTATACTCTTATATTGAAAAAAAAAATTAGTGTTTGATTACATTAGAACATCACATCATTATATAGTTAGCTAATTCAATAAAGTGAAGGGCCTAATTATTCAGTGTTTTAGTTTTAAGCTTGAATAATGTTATCACTCAAATCCGTGCTGCTCTTATTATCAAGTTCTGTTTTCGTTCTGTACTTATTGTTTTTGTAGCTTTGAAATACATCGTTTAATTGCAACCTTTATCGGTGATAATAAATGCTGTTAATAGGTGAATCAGGATAGATACCTCAGATAATGTAGAAAAGGTTTATTAGATTGTACAGCAGGTGGCTTATATCATAATTCTCCTCTTATGGATGATAAATATTTGGTTTTGGGTTCTTTGCATGATGATTTGGTTTCAGCTTGATGTAGCATATTTTGATGTTGGTGGTAATTCAAATAGTGATTCTTCCAGTGGCATAATGACAAGTTTCCCTTAAATACAGCAAAGGACATTGAACGTGTTGCTGACACGCGGACTGAGGATTGTTATATTGCAATAGAGGCCCTATGTGAGGTATGGCACACAGTGATGAAAGATAAGAAATAACGAAGGGAATTTGATACTTTGTGTTGTAATGTGTCAGTTTTGCCATCTATAAACAATATCTGAACCTTTATTGCTTGTAGGTATTGCATGCCAAGCAACCTCTTATTGTCTATTTTCCAGACTCTTCTCAATGGCTTTCTAGGGCAGTTCCCAAATCAAATCGTAAGGAGTTTGTCTCTAAGGTGCAAGAAACTTTTGACGGGTTATCAGGTCCTGTTGTTTTGATTTGTGGGCAGAACAAAATTGAATCTGGGTCAAAGGAGAAAGAGAAATTTGTAAGTATTGAGGACTCTTTTTTGCTGGATGTATTCGTTTCATCTGCTTACCCTGTTTATGATTTGTGGCTAGCTTTCTCCCAGCTATCTATATTTTATGCCTAACACTTTTCCTTCTATTTTACGTTACGAATACTGTGTAACAGACGATGATACTGCCAAATTTTGGGCGTCTTGCTAAGCTGGTAATCTTCTCTATTCTTTAGGGGCAGAGTGTACTTGACACAAAAAGTAATGCATAGTTGTGATTCCGTGGATTAAATGTGACTGTTTCTTTGTCTCTTTTATCACACACCAGACTTGATAATGGCCCCATTAAAATATCACTTAATGTGATGGTAGGCAATGGTTCTTGATAAACAAGCATTAGGCATCCAGGTTTTGTTAAACTTGGTTCTTCCTCTAATTGTTCTCAGTCCAAGATGGTAGGCAATCTTTTTATGGCATGCTTTTCAAATAGTGTTCAAGTGGATAGTATATGGTTTTTCAAGTGCCTTTGCTGATTCTAAATTACATTGTTATTGTAAGAGATAAAAACTGAACAAACTAACCAATTACCCTTTTAAGCTACTAGTATTTGCCTAATTTGGTGGCTTTTTGCGTTACCAGTTATTCTCTTTGACGTACAGATAAATCTGTATATGAGAAATTTGTGGTTATTTAATGCACATCCTCTTATTTCTTGTTCTTAGGAGATGGTCCTTGAGCATTGATGAACTGTCCTTAGTAGATAAGAACAGTGGTATTTCAAACTGATAGTTTGCTCATCTGGTTTTCAGATTTCAATTTTGATGCTTTTACCGAAAAGGAACATTTGAAACCATCACCAATATTTTTATTCTCCTTGGCTGCTAAAAAATATATGCTGCGTTCGTTCCTGTGCAAGATTATAGAACTGATATGCTTTCAAGCTTACCTCTCATTGATATGAATTGATCCTTATATACAGAGTATGTACTAATGTATGACTTGTAGCTAAAATATAGTATGTACTAATGTATGACTTGTAGCTAAAATATAGGGATTGACAATTATTTAATCAAGTAACAAACTACCTAAACAAGGATTCTAATTAGTGGCAATTACCTTGATATAGGGATCCTAGAAGATACAAGAAGATTATTTCTGAATTAACATGATCTGATTGTGATTTCATACTAAATGGATGCAGATTGTCTAAGAATTTTCACTGTTGCATGTTTATTTCTTAGATGCTATTCGATAATTTCCCTTAAGATTCTTTTGGGTCATTTATTATTCAATTAACAAATTTTCAATTTTCTGTCTCCAGCCTCTCTCTCTTAAACGTCTTACTGAGGGACTTAAAGAAACAAAGAGATCAGATGATGATGAAATATATAAGCTATTTACAAATGTTTTCTGCGTACATCCCCCAAAGGTAAATGTTATACTTCATCCTGTCCATAATATTTAAATAAGGAATATGCGTCGATAGTATTCTATTGCTTTGATTCTCATGTCGGTTCATGCTTGGTTTTTCAGATATATTGGTTGATTATGTTGTTTTGGTTACATTGGAGGGATTCGAACCTTAGACCTATCCCAATCCTAAGCCACTCTCCGTCACCACTTGAGCTAAACCCAAGGGCTTACTTTTAGATAGATTAGTGACAACCATGTTACATGCTTTACATAAATTTGGCATAAACATACATAAATATATGTATATGAATAGCTATTTATATTTTCATGGTTTCATACTTCTCTTTCCCTTCCTTTCCTTTTTCTTTTTTTGCAGGAGGAAGAGGAACTTAGAACATTCAGTAAACAAATCGAAGAGGACGGGAGAATTGTGATATCGAGGAGCAATTTAAATGAATTACATGAGGTTTTGTGTAGCTCTTAGTTTCTTGTTAGTTAACCATTTTAATTTCAACCCTGCAGTTCTGCTTCTTGCTTTAACAGAAAGACTTCTTGGTGGAGTAACGTGCAATATCATGCTCTTTTCATTCAAGCTACTAGCCTAATTCGGGGGTGTTTTGGTGTGTGGTCCTGAAACCTTTTGAACTATTGCAGGTTCTTGAGGAAAATGAGCTATCATGCATGGACTTATTGCTAGTTGATACTGATGGTGTGATCTTGACAAAGCGAAGTAAGAAACCTTAAGTTTCTATTAGCTAATGTTCAAGTTTTGATTACAGAAAAATTTAAAATACGAAGTTTGTTTTAGCTATGGAGTTGGTAAAGTTTATAAGTTGGTCAGTTTGTTCACTTCTTGTAAATGGCTTTGAAAAATCATTGTAACTGTTGAGTTCTAGTCCTAGTTTTCTTCTTTATCCAAAAAAGAGTATATCCTGAAATGTTGTTATTGTTGGGCTCCAGTCAGTGTTGTTAGGGGTCTGCAGAAGCCAGTGTGTGTTTAGAATTTTCTTTTGGGAATTCCTGAAACGTCCCAGTTGTTTTTTTCTTTTCAATCCAGAATTTTCATGGAAAAATGATTGCTAACTGGTCTATTTTATGTGAAATTGATAATAACAGTTTTTAATAGTTAATTTTATTGTTTATTTTTTCAGAAGCTGAGAAAGTAGTTGGCTGGGCGAAGAACCACTACTTGTCATCTTGCCTTCTTCCTTCCATTAAAGGAGATAGATTGCAGCTGTCTCGTGAAAGGTACATGTTTTCATCTGTCATATATAGTATTTACAATTTTATATGACTCTGACTTTTATCTCTCGTTACTTTTGTAAAGCCTCGAAATAGCAATTTCACGTTTGAAGGAACAAGAAAATTCGTCTCGGAAGCCCTCTCAAAATTTGAAGGCATGCATTTTAATGGCTCTCACTTCAATTGTCTGAGAAATTGAATTTTTTTGCGTCTTAAGAAATTGAATCTTTTGCATCTCGTTTAATTTAATCTATACAAACAATTGCAGAACCTTGCGAAGAATGAATATGAGAGCAACTTTGTTTCAGCAGTAGTACCTCCTGGTGAAATTGGTGTTAGGTTTGATGATATAGGTGCTCTGGAGGAAGTAAAGAGGGCGTTGAACGAGCTTGTCATTCTTCCCATGAGGAGACCAGAGCTTTTCTCTCATGGAAACTTGTTACGGGTATTTTAGCCTTATTTTAATCTTCCCCATAGTTTGTTCTATGCTTAAGTAAGTGTCTGATAATGTGAAGTTTTTTTTTTGTCAGCCTTGTAAAGGAATATTACTTTTTGGGCCTCCTGGAACTGGGAAGACCCTTCTTGCTAAGGCTCTTGCAACAGAAGCTGGGGCGAACTTTATCAGCATAACCGGTTCTACTCTGACATCAAAGGTATGCTTTTCCAGTCTCTAGAATCTGGTACTGGCGTTTGTGTAGCTTTGTTCTTGTTAAGATTAGTTATGTATGGCTGTTACTTCAGCTGTGAAGTGCTTATCTGGCTCAAAATATAGCAAAGTTTTACTGCTGACTGACCTATTGTTTGAAGGCATATCCTCCATATTTTTACCTTTTATGTATACCATAATACAAATGTACCTTTCCGTTTTCTTTCGTTTGAATATTTAAAATGCATACTTATGTTCCATTTTTGGCCCCAGGATGCCCATTATGCAAAGTGTGCTTCTGAGCTTCAATGTACACTAGCTGGATTGTTCAATTATAGATGGATCCACTTGAAAATGTTTTGTTAAGATTGCTTATGTTTGTGTTTATAAGGTGTTTCTGTGTTTGTACTCTTACTTTTTCACCATGCACTGGATTAGATTCTATTCCATTATACTGGATGTAATCGAATTTGACTATAATTCTTGGAGGTAATTAGGCTGGTTTCTGTTTGAGTTGAATTTTCTTTTTTATCTTCTGTTTGAGAGATATTTGTCTTAAGCGACTTCTATTGATACAGTGGTTTGGAGATGCTGAAAAGCTAACCAAGGCTCTCTTCTCCTTTGCAAGCAAGCTTGCCCCTGTCATAATATTTGTTGATGAGGTGAGTTTTTCTTGTTTTCGAATATAAGAAATGATGTACAATAAATTAGATCCTTTTTGTTTTTGATTGGTTATTTGTAGCTATGATGACAATCCATAATTTATTTCTGCTTGTAAATTATTTGTTGTAGGTTGATAGTTTGCTTGGTGCACGCGGTGGTTCTTTTGAACATGAGGCAACTAGAAGAATGAGAAATGAGTTCATGGCAGCTTGGGATGGATTGAGATCTAAAGACAGTCAAAGAATTCTTATTCTTGGTGCCACAAATCGGCCATTTGACCTGGATGACGCTGTCATTCGTCGCTTACCAAGAAGGTACTTTTGATTTAGAAGAATACTTTCTAGATTGCTCATGGTGGTTTTTTCAATTGCTTGGCTAAATTTTATGTAGTAGGTTCCTAGTGACAGAAAACTCAATTTCAAACGCTGTAACAAAGTTATGTTGGGTTGCTTTGTAGGATATATGTTGACTTACCTGATGCTGATAATCGTATGAAGATTTTGAGAATATTTCTTGCTCAAGAGAATCTGGAACCCGGTTTTCAGTTTGAAAAACTTTCACATGCAACTGAGGGATACTCTGGCAGCGATTTGAAGGTATTCGCTTGATGTTACTTTTAATCATGGTTTGACCAAAAAAAGAACAGATGTTAATCATGGAATCCATCGTGGCATCTCTCATACTGTTTTGCAGAACCTTTGTATCGCTGCTGCGTATAGGCCTGTTCAGGAACTTTTAGAAGAAGAAAAGAAGGTACATGCCTTTTGACATTATCTTACATTATCATTAGGCCAGCCTAAGCGTTTGTCATACGAGTCGCAACAACCTGAAATCTTTCTCCCCATATTAAAGGGTCTTTTGGTGCCTAACATTAGGTTGATTGGTTTGGAATCTGGATAACTTGTATTCCAAGTTTGTTGGAAGGAAAAAATGGAGAAATTTAGTTAAGTTGAAATTTGAAGACAGATTACTAATGAAGGTAACCTTATCTAGTCCCATCCCGACGCGATGATTGGATTAGGTGGGAGAAGTTTCCTAAATGTCTAACTCCAATCCGAGACACCGAAGGAGGCCTGAAGGAACAAATTTGGGCTGTTATTTCTCAGTTTTCTACCTTCTGTTCCATATTGTGCAATATATGAACAAACTTCTACTGAATTCATTTCTGTTACTTGGTGGTGTCTGCTTATTCATCGTATAGGACATCAAAAGTGGTGCATCTTCAGCCTTGAGGCCGCTTAATTTAGATGATTTTATTCAATCCAAATCCAAGGTAAAGAACTTTTTAAGTATATAATCTTGCCTAGTTAATACTCCACAAACACAATGCTTATTTGCAACGTCCAATATGTAGGTTGGGCCATCGATTTCCTATGATGCTACAAGCATGAACGAACTCAGAAAATGGAATGAACAATACGGAGAAGGCGGGAGCAGAAGAAAATCACCATTTGGTTTCTGAAACTGATCTTACGATGCTTCTCTTATTATGTTTGTTGGGGAGAGAGAAATGGCCCGTGCTCCCATGGGCCTCCCTCGCTTTATGTATTCATGGAGGCAGAGAAGATTTATCTCTTGATTCATTATTGGAGGTGAAAGGAAGATAGAAGCCCCCCCACTACGGCGGTTTTAGGTGGTGACAACATTAGGACGAAAGCTCAGTTTTTTTCCATCCTTTTTGATCGGATGTGAGAGGATGCCTCAACAAATAATTATTTACTATTATCATGTAGCTCAGTAGAAATTTTTTTTCTCTTCTCAATTTTTATCGCCTTGTAAAATATCATTGACATTAATTTTTTCGTGTTAAATTATTTTCCCTTCAACAAGTTGATATGCTAATGTAAGAAGAGTTCGAAGTTGAAAGATTTATCTTAATGGTCGTGAAATTCATCAGTATGAATCTCTTTCGTTAAGTCTAACGTTTCATGAAATTTAAGCTATATTTTTAAGGATATGTTTGGATATGAGACAAGGTTTCAAGAAATTTAGACTATTATAATAAAAAATAAATATGAGAACTATTTAAATGAGTAATAAAAAATATATGAATTAAGCACAATACTTCACTAAACAAAAGATTTTTTTAAGTAATAATTTTATAGGTAGAATTTATGAATCCTAATTATATGCATTATATATAATTATTTACAAACTCCTTAATACTTTGGAATCCCTCATTTTTTACTAATTTTGTTTAAATTATGTGAAACTTGAAGTTCTTCATTCAATCATACCTAAGGCGACAAAAGTGATGTAGAGTTGTTAAGACTAGATGGCAATGGCATTGGTATCTAAATTTTAACGTGAATTTTTTAAATCAAATTTCAACAGTATGAGGTGAATTTTATTATTAAAATATAATATATTTGTTAAAAATACATACATTTTACAACAAAATAACTAATATTCATGTAATAAATGCAATATAAAACACTTAAATTTGAGCAAACTTATCTTTTATATGGATAATATACTATATGATCTCTAAAAAAATCATATTTTCTCTTGTTTAAATATAAATAAATTAATAAGATAGAACTATAAAATTAATATTATGTTGTTTTTTTTTTTAGTTTTTAATTTTAGATGAACTTGAGCATGCCTCAGCGCTTGCTGGTGGCCAGGGACGGATCACACCATAGGGCTGGAGCGTGCTCCAGTCCACCCAAAACTGAAAATTCGAAGGGAAAATTTATGTAATATTAGTTTATATAGCTCAACTTATTAATTTTGTTTACATTTAAATAAGATGATTTTGAATTTTTTGAAGAAAACATGATATCTTGCCCACGTTAAAGAAGAGCATGTTATAATTTAAGTATTTGATTGCATAATTATTTGGCATTTATTGCATAAGGATAGTATTTTTGTTAGTCATATTTTCCATTTAATGTTGTTGAAATTTGATATTAAAAAAAAAAACTTTACATTAATATTTAGTCCATATAATGTCTAATTCCTGAGTTGATGTCTGTTGGTGACCCGTGTCTGGTTGCTTCAATGGAGGATAATGGTACGTGAATTGAACTATAAAGCAAATCGAATATATAATAAAACCAGAAATCATACAAATTCAAAAAGCAGTTGATACACCGATTTGCTATACCAAAAAAACCCAACATAAATTTCTCCCTCTCTCTCTCTCTCAATTCTCAAATCAAAGCCAACCCAACCAACCCTGCAAAACCCATAAACCCAGCACTCAAACTGAAGCTGTCACTGGACGGCGGAAGCGCCGGAGCCGGAGACGGAGCAGGTGAGCCAGCAGCATTGCCGGTATTGTGCAAAACAACCACAGCGAGCTTGAGGCCTTGCTGGCACTGGTTCTTGTCCCCACTGACAAAGAAGAACGGTCCAGACCGGTCCAAAGTGATCTCTGAAACATTCCCTTTAATTGCGTTCTTTGTGTCGCAGCCCTCGTACCCTTCCTTTGTCACTTCCACCACCGACCCCACTTTGTCCTCCAATTTCCATTCTGCATCAACATAACATAAATCTCGAAATTAATAATATTAAAATTAGTTGAATCAAACCATTCTGATGTATTCAAACTATTCTGATGCAAGTCGAATCATTAATAACAGTTTGGTTAAATTTTGACGGTTTAAATTTGGATATTCTCCTAGGTCAAATATATGTGCAAAATCAAACTCTAATATTATTTTATAAAAAAAAAAAATTGATCGAATTGAATTCATTACGTACTGAGCTGATCGCCAACTTTGAATCGTTTTTTCTGGGCCCACTGAGTGAGGTTCTTGGAAGAATCGACGGTCCAAGAAGCTTCCTTCCCTCCGACCAGAACTTCTTTGGCTTCAGAGACAGAGATGGCAATTGACAAAATCACAAGGGAAAAAGCGGAAATGCAGATTCTTCTGGTGGAGGAAGAAGAAGCCATGGCTATTGCTGTGATCAAAGGTTTCAAGGCCAGTAACAAAAAGAGCTGTAATTGCAGTAGTGTTTTGGTGAACGGTGGTGACCCCGTTATATAAATAGCCGATTGGTTTGGTTCGAGGGACCCTGGTTCGGAGGACCCGAACCGACCCATGATTGCCACGTACCACGAATATGGGAATTGCCAAATTTGAAGATATTGGGATGTAAATATGGAATCAATTCATTTAGGGGAAAGATCGAATATGGCTTTTGAGATTCCCAATGAGAACAATTTATTATCCTTTGAGAGTAATTCTTTGGGCATCCGCAGATTTTGAAGAACAGCATACCTTTTCAATTATGATTTTGGGCACAAAATTAATTAAAACCCAAGATTATTTCTATTTATACGAAGGATTTTCAGGCTCGTATTTGAAATACCCTATAGCCTTTCAGAATTTAGAGTTCCCTCCCCTCTTGAATTCGAGTAGTTGTTTTAGAGAAAAAGCATGACTTGAGGAAGGACGGAGTTGAGAAACCCTATAACCTCTCAAAGGATCGGAGAGAGGCGGATATCATTATCCCCGACTTGCAAGTAGCTGTCTCTTAAATTCGAATGTATATATTTTTGATCGCCTCCAAGTGTCGCATAAAGAAAAGTTTCTAAGAAATTAAAATAAGAATAATATGTCGAGGAATTTTTAAATGGGTAATTATAAATAGGTCTTTTTATATATGTGGGCATAAGTATATTATATCCAAATCTAGTGTATTTTAGATATAATTATATCTAAAATCTATCTTTTAAAATTTAATCGTTTGTAAGTATTTTTATTATTGATATATCAAATAAATTTGTAAGCGTAAAAATTTTGAAAATAGAATGATGAATTAATATATAATAGATGGATAACTATTTACTTTTAGAAAAAAAAAATCATAAATTTTTCTACTATACCTTTAATTATAAGAAATAAACAAAAGAAAATTAAGATAAATAAAATACTTATTATCTTATAAAATCTCATAAGAAAAATTCGTAGAAAATTTATTTAGCATCATTATCTTTATCAAAATAAATATTAAAATTAAAAATAAAATCTAAAAGACTTAAAATTAGAAATCTCATATAATAAACATACTCCCAAAATATGGATGTAGTAGATAAATAATCGGTTGAGAGGGTATAAAGAGAATTATGAAAATAAAAAAAGAAATTAAATTTAAAATAAAATAAAATACTTTAAAAAATATGATAAATCAGTCCTTTTTTACAGCCAAAAGGACTGATTCACCACCCAAATATTCGAAAAACGACGATAATAGGGTCGAACGAAACGATACAAAGTAGAGGTAGCTAAAGCAGCAAACAGCAGAACATGGTTCATAGTTTCGTCATAGAAGAGAATCAGCAACCAGCCTGGTTTTGAAAGTTAGAAAGAATACGGGGAATTAAGCGGCACAAACTCAAGTCCTTCATATCAGGAGTGTCTTGACAATTGATTTCACGTTCAGCTTCTTGAGGTCTGTGTACGACTGCCCACACCCAACAAACATGACCGGAGCTCCGGATATGTAAACCATGGAGAGCGCAGCTCCGACCTACATCATCCAAGAATTCAGTCGTTCACCGATATGTAATCAATGGAAGACAGAAAAGGATGCAGTTAAAAGGGTTTTGTATACCTTGTCGTCGATGGTGTCAAACTTGGTGAGCAATATCCCATCTATCAGTCTCGGGTTGGGCGAAATTGAGAGGTCCGCTAGTTTCTACAGAAAGAGGGAAGTTGGATTCAGGAACCAATCATTGAGCATAATGATACAACAAACCTAATTTGACAACAATAGAAGAAACAACGAAGGGATCAAACCTGATTGAATTTTGAAAGCTGATCAACACCATCATTCCCAACCAGTGCTTCTCCAACAAACAAGACGAGATCTGGATTGTTGAGATTGACAAGCTTTGCAAGTGCCCTCATTAATGGTTCATTGTCCTGAAAGCCATAACAGAATATTTACTTACTAAAACAAAATGGAATCAGATCAAAAAAACTAAAACAAAATGGAAAAACAAAACTAGCTATATATTAAAATTTGAATTTAACCACCACAGGTTAAAATTTGGAAAAACAAAGACGAAAAATAACACCTTTAAGAAGAGAAAACCGACTGCTTCATGGATGAGTACTACTCTTTTATACCAGATTAAAAGCCAAAAGGAACATCTGAGGGAGATGACGTGAAAGTGAAAAAGTGAAGTTGCAAATTCTCATCGGGTATACGTATTCATTCACTCTTTTAATGCAAAAAGTAACAAAAGGCAGCAGTGCTAGGACTACAACAAGATGCTTGCTAATAGTACCTTAACATGTACATGATACAAACAGTAAATATAGATGCTCAACCATTCTGCTATAGAACTTGAATAGAAACACAGTACCTGCATACGACCAGCTGTATCAACAAGAACCACATCAGAACCATTGAGTGTAGCCATCTGGATTGCTTCCTTAGCCACAACTGCAGGATCTTTCTCATATCCCTTCTCAAAAATAGGGATCTGACATGGAATGTAGGTAACAAGTTAATTATTGAGCATCGCACAGAAATAGTTACTTTAATACAGCGAACCAGCAATCTTCCCAAGTGAATGTAAATCCTATACAATACCTGGAGTCTACGTGCATGAGTGCGCAGCTGCTCAACTGCTCCTGATCGAAATGTGTCACAGGCAGCCATCATAACACTGACCTTATGCTGCTGAAGCCAATAAGCAACCTGCGAGGTACAATGCGTAAGTAAACCACTCGACAAAGATGAATGCTCTAATATGCAATACAAGGATAAAGCTTGACCTTAGCCAAATTGGTTGATTTCCCAACTCCATTGACACCAACAAAAACGACAACATACGGCTTCCTTTGTTCCTTGGCAGCATGCACATCCCTCAGTATGTCAATAGAGCGCCTAGGAGTTAAAATTCGAACAAGAGCTTCTTCCATTGCCGTCTGCAGTATTGTTTACATACCCAATATTAGTCTTGTAACATAACATGATAAGAAGAATGTAACATAAATTAGAAGACAAGCTGGTAGATTATATATTGGCCGAACGAAGAGCACTATTATTGACAAACCTGCACAGTAGAAGAGATTCTGGTGAATGAAGCCAACTTTTTACCCTCAAGACTAGCTGCCACTGATTCACAAAGCTTCTCAGCTATCTCCCCAGCCTAGGAATGGAACAGCACAGAATCATGTTAGACAGTACGATAAGATTCAAAACTATGGTAGGTCAGAAGAAAAATTCTTAAATGTACCGTACCATCAATACAACAAAACCACATCATAATAAAGGGAAAGAAACAGTAGGAGAGCATACCACATTCTTGGTCATGAGCCTATCCTTGAGAGCTTTCAAGGCTGGTTCCAGGTCAGACCTCTCTAAGTTCGCCTTGCCAGCAATACTGAATACATACAAGAAAAAGATGCATAAAAATGATGTAACCTTGTAGTCTCAATGAAACTTGCTTCACAATAAAGGAAAGTACAACCACTTCAGAAGTATCAAGAACGAAGGAGAACCTCGGAGGGTTGCACAACCTCATAGCAGTTGCATTCACCAACTCAACTATTCATTTTAACACCAGTATGATATGCCTCAAAAAATCAATTTGGTAATTTCAGACAAATGATGAAATCCAAAGACAGAGACATGCAAGCTAAATTCTTCAATAACATTCCTAAAGTAATAAACTTACCAGCATAATTAGGAATGAATCCAAGTACAAAAATGGTGAGGAATTTGGGTAAACAGATTACCTCTGTAACATGGATGAAAACCACCCCTTCTTTTGCTTATCAGGCTTGCTTTCCTTTCCAACTTCCTCTTCGTCCTCACTTTCATCACTTTCACTACTGAAATCCTCTTCCTTGTCCATCATACTTTCACCATGATCTGCTGCCGCACCCTCAATGTTGTTATCTCCATTCTCACCCCCGGGATGTGTAAAATCCAGTTTCGATGGAGGTGGTGAATCATCCCAAACTCTATTCTTCTTTGTTATCTTCTTTTTTGTCTCTACCTTAGGAACCTTGCTATCAACAGCAGCTGAGCTCTCCGTCTTCTTACTAGCCTTAGATCTAAGTTTCTGTAGCTTATTTACATCAAAAGCCCCAATATTGGAGCTAGTATTTTCCTTTCCATTAGTAGAACGAAACCCATTACTTTCTATGCTATCCACATGATTACGATTGGAGATCCCATTCTCCAGTCTACGGCCTTCCATGTTATCATCATCCCCTCCATCACTTGACAAACCACCGACATTCTTTTTCTTGTCTCCTCCAATTGCAGCCTTCTGAGCCTGCCCTTGCTTCTTACTATTGTTCACGGGCTTACCCACCTGCTTTGATTTCTTTAATTCATCAGCCCGAGCTTCAGCCTCCTTCTTAAGTTGCCGAAAAGTTTCATCAAAATCTGAGTAAACTGTCATTTTTGGATCATAAATCTCCGAGAATGCATGCTTTACCATTGAAAGCAGTTCATCCACATACAACAAATGGAGAATCTTTTGATAAACAGCAACAAATACAAGTCCAAGCTCATTATGGAAGGTCCATTTGAGGGTGTAAGCGGCGCCAGGGGCACTGTATTCGAACGATGCTAAACCAGACCGTTCCTCTAGGAGACAGGATCGGATCAAGGTATCAATTGGAGATCCTTTAAGAGCATTCCCAAGCTCTTTGCATGTCCAGAGGATTAATCCTCCTCTGGTAAATATAAGTAACTGTTCTAACATCTTCAATCAACTCCAATGCCACTCTGCAATCAAATCCATTAAAACAAATCGACTATAAGATAGAAATAACACATACTTTCAACAAAGATTGAATTAAAATATCATCTCTGACACCGAAACACCATTTCTATGGCTATGGATCCAATTAGCTAAACCACATGTCTATCACAACAAACGCATCAATCAAAGAAAAGGGTGCTCAATTTTAAATGCGAAAAGAACTAGATCATAAAATCTAGGGCTGTTTTTGGAACTAGGAAGTTTAACAACTCAATAGCCATTAACGATCCAATTGACGAAATCGAACTCAAATCAAACCCAGACATTACACAAAACCATCAAATCTATATATCACAGAAATTAAGGACATTCGTTAATAGAAAAAATCGGCGTAAAAACATACCAGAGTTTCTTGGAATTTTGATAATTCCTACGAGGAAGATAAACAAAATCTACGATACAAAAGAAGAGGAGAAGGGAACAAAAAAATAATAATTGAATCGTACAGACAAGAGAATAAAATTGGGAATTTCGGTGAAGACCAGGCTTATTTAAAATGGGTGTTCTTGAAAGCGAGGGTAATTAGGGGAATTCAATGTGTTTGGGCTTTCAATTTTGACTCGCTTCTGGCCTCATTGGACTCCTGACTTCTAGAAAGAATTTGGACGGTACAACGAGTGATCAACCATTCGGGGAAAGTACCATAAAAAATCACAGGCGGTCGTCTAATCCGACTACAAGGTGCGCTTGAAAATGAGAAATTGTTTCATATAATAATGAAACATTTAGGTAAATTTGCATGTATAATATTATATATATTTAATTTTATAAGTTTATATATATATATATATTTAGTTATATAAATTATTTTATTTATTAAATACTTAGTTAATAATATAAGTATTAATTAAAATAAAGATAATAAATTAAAAAATATAAAATTTTGTATAATAAATTTAATTAAAAATTTAGATTTTTAATATTTATGATTCCTAACTTAATTGATTTATCTAGATAATTTTATTCTGAAATTATTTGATAGTATTTATTATATTATTAGTTTTTTGAATTTTGTCTTTAAAAAAAACGTCGAGGCCCCCCTAACCGCCTAGACGCTAAACCCCTATCGATTGCCCTATGATCGCCTAACGCCATTTTGAACTTTGTGAAAAATTAACCATATTCTAAGATTTTGATAGATGTTTTTCCTTCCAAATTAATTTTCACACTTTATTTTTTATTAGTTATATTTCACTTTTATTTTTTTTTTATATATTTTCAAAACAATTTATTTTTTTATTAGCTATATTTCCATATTTATATTTTTTTTAATAGTTCTAAAGACAAAATAGAGTGTAAAAAATAAAAAATAAAAATGTAAAAATCATCTTTTCTTTTTTCCCCAATTCAATAACAGAATCTTATACAACTTTATAGTTTATATTGATACTTCAACTATAATTAATTATATAAATCTCTTGAATATTTCTAAAAAGTACGATGTATGCAATTTTTCTTCTAAAAAGGCACTAAATATAGCATTCATGGTTAATATTTATTATTTAATAAATATTTAATATATGTTGTAGATACATATATATTCCTTATTCAATTTTAATTTTAATTTAAAATGATGTATATATTATAATAAAGTTTGAAGAAAAAAAAAACACATAAACAACATGTATATGGTTGTGATAGGGTGATGACTAGAGTGGAGACATCTTGTATTTGGCACTATGATTGTGCTCAACTAAATTGAGCGCACTAAAAAGTAGAAAGAGATTATGTAGATCACCTGGAGTGAAGCAAGTAGTATGGGGCAAGGGCACAAGTTTGAGATGTTTTAAATTTTAGGATTGATTTCTCTTAGGATGAGTTAGTTCGACGGAAAGACTTGATGAGTTAATTCGACGGACAAGTTCGACGGAAAGACTTGATGAGTTAGTTCAACGGAAAGACTTGATAAGTTAATTCGACGGACAAACTTGATATATACCCGTAAACACAGACATAGTCAATTGTTCGATTTCTTAGTTATACCGTAAATTTCAGATTAATTTATTTTTATTTTATGAAGTCATAAGACAAATTAGAATTTTTATATTTGATGCGGATTCGATGCGATGCATATAAGTTATGTTTCCAAGTTAATGGAAACAAATAATAATGTATTTAGTATAATTTAGTAAAACAGGATATGGGCTGCTGGCTTGTTAAAAAGCTAAAACACAATAAATTTTAAGCAAGACGATCACGGTGGGACTCGAACCCACAATCTCCCGCTCCGGAGGCGAGCGCCTTATCCATTAGGCCACGCGATCATTTGTTTCATAATTTCGTAATTATAATATTTGATAGGCGGAATCTGAATGGAAAATAGGAGGACAACAATTCTCATTGAATACTGCAGATCGATTTAAATTCCCATTTAAAAATTCTTTCTATTACTTTTTATTTTGTCGGTATAATTTATCTTTTCCCCGTTGATTTATTACGGGTACGATAACTGCAAATTGATTCAGGATAATACTTGCATTCCATTTTCAGTATTACCCCACTATTTCTTATTATTTATCTATTTGTATGTGTAAATTAAAAGCATCAATATCAGATTAATTAAAAAAAATTAATAAATTTAACTTAAAATGACCTAAAAATTATTAATAACTAGTCATTTTTCACAATTACCAAAATCAAACTCTATATATTTTCACTAACTCTAAATATTATAATTAACTCTTAATATTTCTAAAAAGTATGATGTACGCAATTTTTTAATAAATATATATTCAATATATGTTATAGATACATAATATATATATATATATATATCTTTATCCAATTAAAATTTTATTTTAAAATGACGTATATTATAATAAAGTTGAAAAAAAAGAAAACATAAACAACATTAGAGATAACATGTGTATGGTTGTGATAGGGTGATGATTGGAGTGCAGACATCTTGCATTTGGCACTATGATTGTGCTCTACTAATTGAGCGCACTAGTAAGTAAAAAGAGATGATGTACACACCATCTAGAGACTAGGTGAATGAGTCTTCTCCTTCCGTGCATATCTGGATATCGTTCTTAATTTTTTTATTTTATTTTGTATAATTGTGAAATTTTTTTTATGTGGTTTTCTGAATTTGAGATGTTTCGAATGTTGTAGAAATTGAATTTTTTACTGTTTAAATCTTGTAGAAATTGATGAAAAATTAACATATCTGACGGAAAATGGGGCACCTTGAGATAAAAATGAGATTTCAGAGACATTCATAGCCAAAATCGAGTTCGGGAATGAAAAATAAAATTTTAAGAAACATCACGAGTCAAAATCAAATTTATAACACATTTTTTCAGTACAAACTTATATATATATATATACATATATGCATGCATGATAGTATGGCTCGTAAATGTTGCCGGACCAACAGCTTATAATGAATAGAGATCAAGATTCAAGCATGATTGACTACTCGCGAGTCTCAACTCTCAATCAGTTTTCTTAACCAGGAAAAATTGCAGGTACCCTCCCAGCTACTAGTGTTGAAGGAAAGAAATTGGTCAACATATTTGATTTGGTCATTCACGGTTAATGGCATCATCTTAGGGATACTAGCCTAGAATAGAATCCAGTTTACTCAGAATAGACATATTCAGGTCTGCTGAATATTAATTAGCAGGAATGTTTTTTATTAGCGTTTAATTAAGCAATGTTAACGTAATGATCTGCTGATCTGAAAAACGTAATTTGGTTTGCTAATTGAGAAATGGGATTCGTCAGTACGATTTTTGGTGTCTGTGGATTTGGACTTGGAATCTCAATTGGCCTGGTAGCTGGTTATTTCCTTTTCATCTATGTCCAACCCACAGATATTCAGGTCCTCTCTTTCATTTATTACACACTATTTTCTATATATTTTTATTTATTGTTGGATTTAATGCCCGGAGAAGTCATTTATAGAAGCCAAAGGGAATGTAATTTGATTTGATATCATTTGGATTCTCATAAGCAAACCAAGCATGTGATTGGATTCAGGTTTTCTCTTTGTAGAATAGTTTTTTTTTTTTTTTTTTTTTTTTTTTTTTTCTGGTTGTGCATGTGAATGTAGCGTGAGTACAAGATGCTGCATTGTTGTCTGCATTATGGTGTGATTATAGTAGTTGGTAAAAAAAAATATCTTATGCATTTAGATATTGATGGAGAGGATTTTAAATTCAGTTTCACAGGCAGTTTAGGCGCTCTGTGCAGAGACATTGGTAAAGTGTTTACAGTGTGTTGAAGCCATGGCACATAATGTGTGCAAGTGGGTTTTACGAGGAAAGGGACTTGGCTTAACATAGCATGCATACTAACTGAGCAAATGAGCAATACATACGGATAACCCTGAATGCTCGTTTATTTCATAACCTTCGACTGGATAATCGTATAAGGCTTTTGTCTGGACGAACTAAGATGGTTCATCAATTGAAGTAGGCATGACATGGAGGCATCTATTAGATTACATATTAAGCTCTCAACTAACTGGAAAATCTTAAAACAAATAGATGGTGCAGTGTGTGTTGCATTTTGTAAAATGTGACATGTCTATCTGTGTTTGTTTAAATTTAATTGATTGCTTTGGTTTGGTCAGAATCCTAAAATTCGTCCTATGGTTGAGCAAGATACGGAAACATTGCAGCGAATGCTTCCTGAGATACCTCTTTGGGTGAAGAACCCAGACTATGATCGTGTAAGTTACTGGTGTCTGAAAATAGCCCACAATGTTTTAGCACTTACATTATTATTGATGTTTTCTTTTATCCTATGTGAAGCTTGATTGGCTAAACAAATTCCTTGAGTATATGTGGCCTTACCTGGACAAGGTGAGTATATATCCAGATTGTTCTTGATTATATATATATATATATATATATATATATTTTCAAGTTTTGTTTGCATCTCTCATCTATTGTTGACTTTTTATTGATAGTTCATGGCTTTCTGTTTTATTCATGTGAAGGCAATCTGCAAGACTGCAAAGGAAATTGCAAAGCCCATAATTGCTGAGCAAATTCCGAACTACAAAATTGAGTCTGTTGATTTTGAATCGCTGACTTTAGGTTCCTTACCACCAACTTTTCAAGGTTAGTGAACTTGAGATTCCACTTAGATTAAAATGCCTCATCTGAGAGTTATTGGGAACTTCCAATCCAGCTTTTGCAGCTGACTACTGCCTCCTTGAACAACTGTAGAACAATAGGAAATTCTATTTTTCTGAATTTTTTTTTTTTATTTTGTACTTATTTTATTTTGAGGCTAGTTTATTATTGTGCATAAGAGGCACATGAAACCTTCTTTGATTTATTTGACTGACTATCTCTTTACTGGATTTCTGATACATAATGGGAAATGATTGACTTTTATGTTTATATGTTTTGTTGGTCTTGCGTCTGTCTTGGGTATACACATTGATTGTACATATGATGTGTTTTGCCAACATTGCATTCATTTTTCTGCATCTTGCTGGTTTTAGGTATGAAAGTATATGTCACTGATGAGAAGGAGTTGATTATGCAACCCTCCATAAAATGGGCTGGAAATCCTAATATCCTTGTTGCTGTTAAAGCATTTGGGTTGAAAGCAACCATTCAGGTTTTTTGCTCTACTCTACTAGGAAAATGTTCTTCTGTTAGCTTATTGGCATGCATATAAGAGAGAATGAGAGACATGGAGAAACTTCTTTTAATATTGCTTTATTGTCTGGTTCATGTCAGGTTGTGGATGTGCAAGTTTTTGCGGCACCACGTATTACTTTGAAGCCATTGGTTCCAAGCTTTCCTTGTTTTGCCCAAATAAATGTGTCTCTCATGGATAAGGTTTGTGTTGTCTTAGTGTGAATACAAATCTAATAATGTCATCTTAGATTCTTAGATATTTGGGTCTAAATAACATAAAAATGTGTATATTATATATAGATATAAGTATGTATGTTATTTGATGTAATACTCCAGTATCTGGTCTTAGGGAGAGGAATTCTCTGATGGCTACATGAGTATATCTGCAACTATTTGTTCTGTATAATTTTTGGACCTCCTTTTTATCTTGCAAGTTTACCTTACACACTTTTGGACAGCTCAGTTTTGGAAGTCCACATCCTGAATACGTATGTCCAGGATTGTTTTTCATCAGGATCATTTTTGTTGTATATATTTAGCATTGGTTCATAATTTCCACTGAAAGAAAATCTATTTATGTCTTATGCTTTTCATCACTAATCCATCAATTTCTTCTTTGATTATTTTCTTGTGGTTTTGCAGCCTTATGTTGATTTTGGAGTAAAACTTATGGGGGCTGATCTTATGTCAATACCTGGTCTTTATAGATTCATCCAGGTAGAATGCCTTTCTCTATTTCTAATGGGACTGTAGTAATATGGCCTAGGCATTTCCCGCAGAAGATTATTTTCTTTCTGATTCACGAGGATATGCAAACTGGATTCTGATTCTCTCTGCATCCATCCTTTACTTGTTTTACGTTCTGAATGCAACTTATGAATGCAATATATTTACGTTCTGAATAGAATGTCTTGATGGTCATCAACGTGGAGTTGAATGGTTTGTGTTATAGGTATATATATACATACATACATAAGGCTCCTATTGGCTAGAAACTTTTTATGCATATGTTTCTTCTTCTCTTACTTTATGGTAGGGACCTTAGAACTGGATTTGGTGTAAAAGTTTCATGTGATTATGACCGAAAGGCATTTTTTTTTTAATTATTGAGAGTGCTGCTTGAAAATATAGTTATGTTGCTCGTTTGATGGTCTCTCGGGTGTATGCAAACACTCGTGTTGTACACATGAACATATATTATATATATTGATGGTAATTAGAAAGATTATTGAAAGTTTAAAATTGCTCTTTTGTCCTCATATCTTGTGCCCCCAACATTTTTTCTTCAAGTTGAATGATTGAGTCTATCTATGCAGCATTTCTTTCTCTGTTCTGATCTTTCAAACAACCTTTGTTTTGCGATTATGCCCTTCAATTTCATAATAGTGATTTTAACTGTGAGTTTTCCTACAGGAGCTTATCAAAGATCAGGTTGCTGACATGTATCTGTGGCCCAAAACACTTGAAGTGCCAATAATGGACCCATCAAAGTAAGTATCTGCAAGTTTTTTAAAACTATCGTGACATCATTTTTCTTCTTCTAACTTTTGGCTGACAAACTACTTGGACTTTTCAGAGCTTTTAACAGGCCTGTAGGAATACTCCATGTGAAGGTTCTGAGGGCAATGAAGTTAAAAAAGAAGGATCTGCTAGGCGCTTCCGACCCTTACGTGAAACTAAAGCTCACTGATAACAATATGCCATCAAAGAAGACTACTGTCAAGCACAAGAACTTGAATCCAGAATGGAATGAAGAATTTAACTTGGTTGTTAAAGATCCACAATCTCAGACTTTAGAACTTCTTGTTTACGACTGGGAGAAGGTATATTATTCTATTTTACTGACCATAAGTCATATTTAAATGTCTCACTAATTCTAAGTATATCTGAAGCATTTTATTCTTATTTAGGTGGGGAAACATGAAAAAATGGGTATGAATGTTGTAAATTTGAAAGATCTACCCCGCGATGAGCCAAAAGTTTTGACTCTCGACCTCCTTAAAAATATGGACTCAAATGATGCTCAAAATGAGAAGCAGCGAGGGCAGGTTGAAGTGGAATGTCATTATAAACCTTTTAAAGAGGAGGACATGCAAAAAGGATATGAAGAAACAATGACAGTGCAGAAGGCTCCGGAGGGAACGCCCCCTGGTGGAGGTTTGCTTTTTGTTATAGTTCACGAAGCTCAAGATCTTGAAGGAAAGCACCACTGTAATCCATCTGTACGACTTATCTTCAAAGGGGAGGAGAAAAAGACCAAGGTATAAGAATTTCGACAACATTTGAAAGTTTAAAATCCTCTGGTCTCTGATTCTTACAGCTAATGCATACATACCGTCTCTTTGTTAATCTTAAATGATTGGTCATTGGAATGATCTGTGCAACGTTCATCTCTGTGGAATGTTTGTATTACAGGCCTTTCTAAGTTTTTGTAGTCTGTGTTATCGTTGAAAGTTACATTGAGAGATAAGGATTGTTGATATTGTACTTCCATTTTTATTCTAGAGTAGAGAAGGGACCAAGTTCGATTAGGTTCTTAAATGTTCATATTAGAGAGGATGCCTCCCAGTCCCAGAGTTCGGTAGATCTTCATCCTTGTCCTATACACACTGACATACCTAAGAGGATTCTTGATCTTTGGATTTTTACTTGATGATAACACTAGAAAAACATAGTTCTCTAAATGTGTCTCTTGTTTTATCAAATGGAGTTGGAGAAGATGTCTGAAGTTCTGAGTTTCTAAGATATTTTGTTATTATGCTTACTTATTTCCTTTTAAACTGTGCAGGCACTAAAGAAAAACAGAGATCCAAGATGGTCTGAGGAATTTCAGTTTTTGTGTGAGGAACCCCCCATTAATGAAAAACTACATGTGGAGGTTGTCAGCACCTCATCAAGGATGGGCTTGCTGCATGGAAAGGTGAGGATCACATATCTTTTTTGCAATGTATGAAATATATACGTAAGAAAATAGATGGTTATCATGGATCTTGGTTCATCACATAGTATACAACTTTTACTACACTCACTTTTTCCTTAAAACGGATAACTTTTAGGCTCGATGTCCCTTTTTCTTAAAACAGCTTCATGGTACTTGATTCAGTCTGTCATACAGCTTCATGGTACTTGATTCAGTCTGTCATAGTACGTTATCATTGTGCTGCTGATGGAACAATTTGCGCGCCTTTTTTGGACATTCTCATGTCTTGGCTGTTTCCGAAAATGAAACTGGACATGCTTGACAACAATGCTTTATTTCCTTGATTGAAAAATATCCTAAACACTTCCATTTTGGGTGCTATGAAATTGTCTCGTATTCTTATATGCTTCATCTGATGGGATTGATGGTTTCTTTTGGAATCAGGAATCTCTAGGTTATATCCAAATTGGTATTGCGGACGTTGTTTCCAACAAACGAATCAACCAGAAGTACCATCTGATCGACTCAAAGAATGGTCAGGTCCAGATCGAACTGCAATGGAGAACTGCTGAATGAGCTCAAGGTCTTTTCTTCTTATAACTTTTGGCCCCTGAAATCGGTCCCTCGATTAAATTGATACAAGGGTGAGTCTTATTAGCATATACGGCTGTGGGTTCCAATTTATCCATGTTTTTGTTCCTCGTGTATATGGCTCATGCTCGAAATAATCTTACAAAGAAACTTATTGCAAAGTGAAATCACAAATCAATTATCCATTACTGGCGTTGGGAAGGATTAATGAGTGCTCTTTTTCTTTTAGCTCACAATCATGTGCTCTTAAACATATATAGTCTTTTCATATAGTTCCTTAACCTAAATTGACAATTAGTATTATATTATAGTGGTATTTCTCTTCACTTGTTATGTGGAAGATCTCGAGTTTGATTCTTATTGAGTAAGGTCGATATCCAATATTTATATAATGTAATCTTCTCTCCTAATATTTTTGTATAAAAAAAAATCCCTTCGGCTTGTATTTCCTTTTCGATAATTAAGTTTGACACACTACTAGCATTAGGGACACCTTTTAAATTGCAATTATAAGAAAAATAGAAATCCTAAGGCTAGAAAATTTCGTAAAGAATTTTCATTACAACCTTCCTTTTCGAGAGGACTTTCCGTGTAATTGGTAGTCGGAATTACTTTCTATGAAAAGGTGGCCGAGGACTGTCCGTGAATCAATAATTGAAATGACTTTTCGGGAGCCAGTAGTTAATATTATCAACCTTACGACATTGAACATTAAAAAAGAAAGTTGATCTTTCGCGAACCTCAATTGAAAGTCCATGAACTGGTCAGTAGGAAATAGGGCAACCCTTATGACACTTGAGCGGTCAGAAAGAAGGTTTGTGCAGGGAAATAAAGCCAACCATTTATGACATTATTGCTGGAGCGGTCCGAAAAACGATTAGACAGTTGCATAAATGTCTCAAAACGGTAAGAAAAGAAGCTGCATCATGATTTTCTAGATCGAAATAAGTAATTTTTGTCACAAAGGCCAATTGTTTTAAACCATGAAACCTGGTTACATGTGTTCATAGGTTTAGAAAATGATGGAGAATAATTTGCTGAGTTTGATTGGTTGATTTTCGGTCGTTTGAGAAGATGAGTTGTTCCCTATTTATAGACGGTAAAGTAACTCTCAACTTAATGAATTGGGTACCGTGTGGTCCCACTTTGCCCTTTTTTCCAGAGGGTTCTTTGAGAAGATGAGTTCTTCTTCTCCACGCTCAAAACTGCTTGGGTTGAGCTTGTATTTATCTAAAGCCTTTAATTTCCTTGAGTCATTATGAGCGAATTTTTTTCTGGTATAAACCGATAAGTTTCCGAATTACGGAAAAAAAAAATTATGATGTATTTAGCACAGAGTTGTCCATCATCCATTGGCTTTGATTTGGGAGTCAAAAGTAACGATCGTCCATGGAAATTGAAGGCAAGTTCTTATCATAATTGTAGGCCCATGAACAATTGGACCCTTAAGTTGTAACCCAAGAACCCTCTGGAATTGGATCCACCAGAAAATCAGACTTCAACCTAGACCATACTTTTATCATTGTTAGTTAATCCATGGCCTCCCGTCGCAAAGTTGCTAACTGCTTTTGGTATGCCGTCCGCACAAAAGGATCTCAACTGGTGTAGGGTGAGTTCGCTTACTCTTTCTTCTTTTTTTTAACTTGCTTCACCCTCTTACTGAGTAGAACCAGAGCCCCAATTACCCATAGAAAACTACTCGAGAATTTAGCTACGTCTGGTCTTGATGGAAAGTAGTGGGATCGATTGGGTCATCCGTCTGGTCTTGATGGAAAATCCATATTCATAATGACACGATATTTTTGCAAGGGATTGTCTGGATTTCTTTAGAGCATGTGAAAACTAAATCGATGTTGATGTCAATCTCAATCAGTTAAGGAAAATTTCCAAGCAAACAAATTGATATTTCATTGGATCAAAGATCTCTAGCTGCGAAAGCAAGCACCAAGTGGCTAGATAAAATCTTAGCCTTAATCTAGAATCCGCTAACGTAATAACTAAGAAAAATGATAGAGAGACCACATTAATAGAGCAAAGACTCAACAACACAAATAAGAAATAAAATGGATCCTATTTGTATTATAGTGTGTAATTTGGAAATCATGTGGTCGATCACCTTAGCATTGTCTCAGTAACCAATAAATGAATACGACGTTAAACGATCATTTGAATTCATGTTAATCAAATTGAAAATTGTTTAGTTCTCTCACTATGAATAAATAAATAGCTCATGATCAAGGTAACACGAAAATACTCATGCCATTATTGAATGATATTGCTGGCCATATACATGTACGTATACTGTTGGCTGTGATAGCTTGGTGCATGAATGAAGAATCCTGGAGATGGAAGGCCATATAGGCCAGTCAAGTGGCAAGGAAAATCATGGCATCAGCGCATGCAGTGTCTTCCATATTCTTAGTGCCAGCAAATAACACATCTCGGAAATCCTGGGTACGTTATCTGAGTTCTGACATATAATTATTCATATATATATATATGTATATGTATATGTATATATGTATATGTATATGTATATAAGTTTAGATGCATGATGCAGCTGGAACTGTGCATGTCGACGTACATGCACAGTAAAGTGTATGCATGATGCAGCTGGAACTGTGCATGTCGACGTACATGGATACGTACACATCAAGTCAAGGCCGGTACAGTACACACTACCTAATAGATAATGTATGATTAATTGAAGATACTATTTTAAGTGGATTAGAATATTAAATAAGTTTCCTAAAATCGTATTATTTTAATTGAGGAATAATGTAGGCCGGCTCTCCTCTCAATCTTGAGGTCGCTGGAGATCGAGTGCAGAGCTAGCTATTCCTAATTTCCTTCTTTTGAATCCACGCAGTGATATAAAAGTAAAGACAATATTGGACCAAAAATTTTCAGGGCCTGACGCAGCTCTATGTATTTTTGTTCGTCAGTTTATGCGTGTCCGTAGCTAGCAATTAGTGTGGATCGAGTGTGGAGTGGTACCAAAAGCAAAAGGAATATTATATAACTTGGATATGCCCGCCAAGTGACGGAATATGTTCATCTTTCAAGTCTTCACCAGAAACAAAAAGAAGGTTCAAGTTCAAGGAAAGCGATCGCACACTGACTCGATCGGTGACTCCTCATCAAATCATGTCCTTCACTAATAAGCATATTAATACATATGATGATTTTGTTTTAAGAAAAACTCCCTGCAAAATTTAACATATTCAGTGAGTGATCGATGATCTTTTAGGGTGTGTTTCATAACTAGAGATCAGAAAGCTGTGTCTTGTTTGTATTAACTAGATTTTACAAATCCAGGGCTCGCTAGCTTAGGGGTTAGGTAATAAATACGCCACTTTTTTTTTTAATCAATAAAATTTCATCAAAGAGAGCTGAAAAAACCAGTAGAAAGAAACCACAGCAGAGTTTACTAACATGCGAGAAAGATAAAATTAACATGACAACTAAGATAGAATAAAACTAACAAAGCTACAACAGCAACAGAGAATAAGGATCGTTGTCAAGCTTCGATGGATGAAAACTCTCCTAAGCAAATGGCGGTGGACAAGGCAGGCCATTAGATGATAGAACATAGATGAGGGCCGAAGAGGTTCTAGAAATCCAGAGCAAATCACTCATCACCCTTTTCATGATTGATGCAACGACATCTTCTATTTTGTTCGCGCTACGCGGAACCAATTCCCAACAAGCTGAATTGAACAATACTGATGGGGTCTTGAACAATATGTCGCTCCCTTTTGCCAATAGATATATATATATAGTTTCCAACTTAGAATTATCAATTGTATACAGACACAAACTCAAGAATTAAAAAATATATGTGCTAAATTTTAAAGTGGGGTTTTTTTAATTTTTTTTTTATTATCAAATTTTTATTGTATCTTCATTAATTAAAAAAATGCCTAGTAAAAATATATGCCTTTGTAAAGAAACAACATAATCATGTAATAAAATAAAATAATTAAATTGCAACAAGCTCCTCTTTTACTTAGACAAAATATTTTACAATTTCTAAAAAATTCACCTTCCCTCTTATTTAAGTATAAAACAAATTAATAAATTTGACTATATAAGGTATAAACTAACATTACATTATTTTTTTTATTATTATTAATTTTGGGTGGAATGGAGCACACTCCAGCCCCTTCTTGTATAGACTGACAATATATTGTTCTAACTTGCAATTATCACTCGTATACTCCGACATGTGGAGAATTTTACATCACAAAAAGTTTCGGTATTTTTAGAAATAAAACTGTTTATTATATATTATTTGTTTTTTTTCTTCCTATTTTTTCGAGTGGGATTCTTCATAGTCTGGTGAACAAATTAAGTTGTACATGGGCAGGTCCATGTTTGAATACATAGAGATAGGAGCTCATGTCATACATGCAGCCATGCAGGAACCAACGATTAGCTGTCACAAGAATCCTGCAATGCAAATGCAATGCTGCAATGCAAATCTTAATTTGGGCCACACACACTCAATACAAGCCGGTTTTATATACAACAAATTATATTGAAGTCAGAATGAATAGCGGCCGCAAATCGCAATCGCATAGCTTCAAGGAATCCGCAGTGATTCCCGTCAAGAATACACTACGTATTAATTGTTGACTACCGGCCACCTCTTATTCATAGATCTACTTATATATTTAATCAAGCAAATAAGAAATTCTTTGATAAATAATACATTACAAAGTAATGAAAATTCATAAACAAAAAAAATTTAAATAGGATATAAACATACCCACAAAAATACCAAATTTACGTGTAGAGAAAACTCAATATAACATAAAAATAACACCTTCAAAAAACAACCCTAAATTTAAAAAAATAGAAAACCTTCATCACCAAATCCGTCACGAACCTGTAAACAAAATACCACTAGAAACAAAAAATAGTGAAAGTAAATTTGAAAAAATCAGCGAAAAATGGGGATGAACGTGTCCCCACTCCTTATATATTTAATGTTCACACAAGGCCGAAGAGCAAAAGAGTAATTAAGATAACCCCTAGGCGTAGACAAGGTGATAGAGGCCTTCCTGTGACTATGTCTTTCAGTCTTTGGTCATGAATTCAAATCTCACCATCTTCCGTCGAGTTATGATTTAACCATTCACACAGTTGACGGTTCGATTATGTGGATTCTAATCTACCGATAAAAGTTGAATCCGAAGAACTTGGCTTTAGGTGCATTCTGGGTATAAGAAAAAAAAAAGAGTAATTAAGACCCAACAGTGAACAGCCTGCAGCAGCTACAGCAGGCCTTGACAATTCTAAAGCTACTCCCCCGGCCCTTTTCTTTTGATCGTTTGAATAACTTATCACGTACGCCATCACAACAGCTATCTACGTACTACTACGTAATAACTCCTTTCATTTCTTAATTTTGCAATGGATCAGCAGCGTGTATGGAGTATGGACTCTAAAATGGAGCACAAACTGTCATCCGGTGGTGGATATATATAAATGTATATTTATATATTTATATATAAGAGGCTGCTTCTGGGCCATTAACGCTCATCTATCTTCAAGTAGGACCACCTAGCTACCCGTTCATTTTCTCTCTCTTAAAATCTGGACACACACATGCAAAGAGAGTGAGCTGGTCCACCAGCGCAGATCAGCAGGCCAACTTGCAGCGCGCAGTTGTTGTAGCTAGCGAGCGATATATATATATCGCTCTATCTCTCATACTAAATTTTCAATCTTAAATATCAACCGCCTAAACCTAGCAGCCGGGGCTTTGGACATGAAGGCTTTCTTGTCCTTTCCTGTCCTCATAAGCGTGGTGTCCGCCGCCCTAATAACCACCCATTCCAATCACAGTGCATTCGCAGTAGCACTACTACTGCCGAAACAGCAAGAACTCGACCGAATCTCGGCGCTGCCGGGCCAGCCGCCAGTCTCATTCTCCCAATTTTCCGGCTATGTCACGGTGAACGAGCCGCACGGCCGAGCTCTTTTCTACTGGCTCACTGAAGCCGATTCTGCTCGTCCTCACCACAAACCCCTCGTTCTTTGGCTCAATGGAGGTCAGACTGTTTCATAATTATTCTCTTTAATAATTTCTTCAGTCTTCTCTCACATCTGCATGCCATACATGATACATTATCCGTACACAGGTCCATAATATCTTCAATTTCATGTATATATATTCAATTATTATTAGTCACGCACTTTGTAGTTTGCACTGCAAAATTTATGATGTGAATACATTTTGTGTGTGCATGCAGAATGCTGCATGTATACCAAAAAACAAATGCATTTTCAATTCCTTTGATGATGTGATTAAATTACTAGCTTGTAGGAAATAATAATTAATAATTTGTGACACTTGTTTGGTGTGGTTGGTTATGAGTAGATAATAATTAATTGAATATTGCTATTTGGACCATCTAAATTGACCACTGATTATATTGATGTGTCAATTAATGAATGGTTTAAAATAATACCATTTATTAATTGACACATCAATATAGTCACTAAATGTGGTCAATTTAGAAGGTCCAAATAACATTGCCCTAATTAATTATATGGATTTGTCCACATTTATGCCAAACTTGATGACCAAACTTTTGCCATAAAATTTTCGAATATATATATATATATTCGTATTTTGAGATCTTGACATTAAAATATAAAGAAAAAAAATTGCGATCTTTCCACGTATATATCCGTATTTGAGAATTTGATATAAAATACGGACAAAGAAGAAATCTTCTCTCAATTTACATGATAAGCATTAGTTTTATATAAATATTATTGAATACTTGCGGTTTTTTTTTTTAAAAAATTTCATTCAAATTTTTTCAAGTTTTGAACTAAATTTTTTATATTTTTTAGTTGGACCTGAATATATCGATATCAAATCAATATCGAAATTTATGTGAAAACGATATTTTCATCCTTAATTACACCACACACCTACCCTATCTCTTTTTTTGTTTATCAAACACCTACCCTCTCTTTATAATCATTAACTTAATATGAGATTCTTGAGTCTAGCCGTTAACAACATATTCAACAGAATCCCTGAAACAATTTTTTTTTTTTCCTAATCCATGGATTTTCAAATAAAATAGGGCTCTAGTAGCAAATTAGCAATTGATATCTCCTCTTAATCGGATAAATTTTATTCAAATTTCAAAATTTTCACTTGAAATAAATAGTAAATAGTTAAAAATTTGCCGAAATGGAGAACACTCTCATGGAGTAAACATTGTAAAGGCATATCGGTTTGTTAAAATAATTTTGTAACAATTTTAACTAGAATTAAATTTAAATTTATCAATTATATGCTTATATTGTTATTTTTATTAGGCATTTATATTTAAATTTAAAGTAAAATGAACGTGAAAAGAAAGTAAGAGTAACTTGATTGCGAAAAAAAAAAAAAAGTAAGAGTAACTTGAGATTGCTTGTGAGAAATGTGGGTCAACTCAAGACCCTAACGTCCTAGCTTTTTACACCTTCCATTAGATGAAGTGATGAGAGGACGCACGAAAAGAAAAACCCACAAACTGTGCCACACATTTGACATATCCACATGGGTCTTCATGATCTCTCTGTGTCCCTTTCTTTATAGGGTTCTATTCCTTTTCAAAATTGACCTTCATTTTTTTCTTTGAAAACAGTCCCCATGCCCAGTTCCTCTAAAATCCTCTGCAAATTTTTGTCACCACCTACTTTTCTTTCTTCCTTCCTAGCCTGTGTCTTCTCATGTAGGGTTTGTTGTACTAGAGTCGCACACCAGATGCTACAACAAAGTGAACCAGCTTTTCCAGTTAGAACATCATGTTTCTTCGTGTCCAAGTCACAAATTTCTTTCCACAACGCAAGCTCGTAACTCATGAGAAAGTGAGTCCAGTTTTAAATGAAATTGAGAGACAGTCCCCAAGCCTCCACGAGTAATCGTATTCCTTTTCCGCGAGTTCATTTCCATTTCATGATTCGCCGTCTGCAATCGCAAGCTGAGAACACCGACGGAACACTCTTACCCCCACAGACCAACTAGTGTGCAACGACGACCGGCCCGCAAGCTACTCGATTTTCTTTTCATAAAAGAAACCCCGACGCAACATAAAAATGGATTATGGATCTTCATCAAACTTCTTTATAATAAAATACTAAGATTCATAATCGCAAATAATGTTTAAAACGACACTAGCCGTTCTTAAGGCGGTCAATAAAAGCCTAGCGTGTGGGCGGTTAGACAGAGCCTAGGCAGTTTTTGTTTTTGTTTTTTTAAATACAAACTTCCAACAAATTATTAATATAATGAATATTATCAAATAAATCCAAAAAATAAAAAATTATCTAGAGAAATTAATTGATTTGGTAATCATAAATATTAAAAATGCAAGTTTTTATTAATTTTATTATATAACATTTTATATTTTATATTTTATTATCTTTATTTTAAATAATACTTATATAATTAACAAAATATTTGATAAATAAAATAACTCATTATCAGGATGGACACGCAAATACAAATCCACCTAAACGCTTAGTTCTTAATATCTCACCTCGGCATCTAGGCAGCCAAAGTTATGAAGCAAATGCCCTCGATTCGCTAGAACCAACAATTGGGCCCCGTTTTTATGCATGAGTCTCGTTTCGTTGTGAGAGAAGTCTTTGTAAGTGGCACGGTTAAATTTAAACACATTCGAATCATAATCTTAGGTATATAAATGTGCAGGACCAGGTTGCTCGTCGGTGGCATATGGAGCATCGGAGGAACTCGGCCCGTTTCGGATCAATACAACCAGTTCATCTCTTTATCTCAACAGGTACTCATGGAACAGAGGTATGTGCATATAATAAACATCATTAATTTTGTTCTTGAAAACGAAAATCGTTCATATATTTTAGCTTGCATTGTTTTCATCTGCAGAAGCGAATATTCTGTTTCTTGAGTCGCCTGCTGGTGTTGGATTCTCGTACACAAACACAAGCAGTGACCTCAAAACTTCTGGGGACAAAAGGACAGGTAGATAAACACAACCACAATAATAACAACAAAAATCCTAATATTTTGATACACTCAATTCTTTCTATGCGACACAGCTCAGGATGCTCTGATTTTTCTCATCAACTGGCTCTCAAGATTTCCTCAATACAAATACAGAGAGTTCTACATCGCCGGCGAGAGCTACGCCGGGCATTATGTTCCTCAGCTGGCGAAGCAAATTGTCACCTACAACAAAGCACATTCCCACCCCATCATTAATCTCAAGGGATTTATTGTAAGATAGACACCATAAATCTTCAAAAATTCCAACGTTAATCACGATCGGATGTTTAATTTGCGAAATTGAACCAAATGTTGTGCAGGTAGGTAACGCCGTAACAGACAGTTACTATGACAGACTTGGAACCGTGACATTTTGGTGGAGCCATGCCATGATATCTGACCGGACCTACCGGTCAATCCTCGACCATTGCAATTTCACAGAAGAAAGAGCTACAAAGCAATGTGATGACGCTGTGAGTTATGCCATGAACCACGAATTTGGAGATATTGATCAGTACAGCATTTACACACCATTTTGCTTGAATATGGTAAATAACACAAACAGGAATTTGAGGCTCAAAAATACTCTTCTTCGCCGACGGGTTTCTGGGTATGATCCCTGCACTGAGAATTATGCAGAGAAATACTATAACAGACCAGATGTGCAGGAAGCAATACATGCAAACGTGACTCAAATTCCTTACAAATGGACTGCTTGCAGGTTTGTATGAATGAAAATTCTAACACATTGTGATTCACTAATAAGATAATTTGATATCAGCTTTTGTAATCAAGTTTTGTTCCATATATCAGTGATGTTCTTATACAGAATTGGAAAGATTCGGAAGATTCAATGCTGCCAACTTACAAGGAGCTGATTGCAGCTGGTCTGAAAATCTGGGTTTTCAGGTAATCAACTCGCAGCTTATGTATCAGTCGTGTAACAGAAAACCAACAACAAGAAGATTTACCTTTGATTTTGATGCAGCGGGGACACTGACTCGGTAGTTCCAGTGACAGCCACTAGGTTTGCCCTCAATCATCTCAACCTTACCGTTAAAACCCCATGGTATCCATGGTACACCGGAGGCCAGGTAACAATTAAAGGGAAACAAATTAGAAAGATCCATAACCATTTTCCCATGAAAAAAAGAAAGGTGCAGAATTTAAAAACTGAATTCTCTGTGTTTCTTTGTTCTCTCATAGGTTGGGGGATGGACAGAAGTGTATGAGGGTTTAACCTTTGCAACTGTACGAGGAGCAGGCCATGAGGTTCCACTGTTTCAGCCTAACAAAGCTTTTGTTCTTTTCAAATCATTTTTAGCAGGAGAAGAATTGCCAGTTGTCAAAACCTAACTAACAAGTTAGTTACTCACATATATACATATATATATATATATAGCCAACTTCCCACAGAAATGAGGCAGCTAGATTAGAATTATTCAGTCTTATTTCGATGACTTTGTATTTCACTTCATCTTATAAATTAAGGTGAATTGAGAATTTAGACGGTATTTTCAATATGCTTTGTTATATATATTACTTCAAATTTGTGCCCAACAAGTTCAAATCCTTGTAAGCTGAGCTATACAACAATGCAAAGCAAAATAAATTTGATGTATTTATTGGACAACAAAACAAAATGCGTGTATGCCAACTTCTTGTTGCATTACTTCAAAAATGCAATAGCTATTGAAAAAGCCTCCCTTTGTGTTAAATATAGATGCCTAACTTTGAAGACAGAAAACGAACTGCTCAGACTAACCTTCGAAAGTGCATCATGACCATCCTCAATACTAATTACTATGTCATTGTCCTTCTTCTTGCCAAAAAGAGCATTTACATGGACAGATCTCCGATTACACCTAAAATTTCGATGACTACAACTTGTGTTTGATTAATTCGTCTGTATATATGTAAAGTTCCCAGGAGAAGAATAAGAACCAACAACAGTCAAGATCCTAAAAACATAATGGTAGTAAAAACATGCTACTAACAAGCAAACAACAGCTGACGAATTTAATATACAAACATACTGAGAAAGCCAAAATTTCAACTTTAACAAAAGAAAAATTCTAAAGAGCCTGCCTTTTCTACTCAACATTAAACATAACCACAGAAAGACTCCCATCATAAAGAGTGAAAGGGTAGATTTTCTTTGTCAATCTCCGAGTTTTCTCAGCAACCAAATACCTATACGATAAACACATACACAGCGGGAGAGAGTTACCGATCAGAGAAAGCGCCGGCGCCATTGCTTACTTAGTAGCAACCCCGAAGCGAAAGAGACAAGTTGGGGGCTAAGGTGAGTTCAGCTGGTTTAGACATCGACGGCCCAGTGGAGGGAAAAGTGGGCTAGAATGGGCTGGGCTCAGAGGTTTTTGTTTTGTTCTGATATTTTTCGGCAACTACCGAATGAAGATGTGATAATATTAAAGAATCCACATTGAGATTTGAATTGAAGGAGATGAAGATGTCAAGGGTTGAGACTTGAGAAAGCTGACTGACCATGATGGCTTGATGACTTGTTCAAATTCAACCAAAACTGGGAAAGTCCTTGGTCTTCATCTAATTGTAAGTGGAACCCATGCTTGAACGTTTTCTGCATTTTCCAATTCTAATTCCAAATTTTCTGGGTTGTTGCAAAATCAATAAATAAATAAAAAATGAAATGCGATGGTCAAGAGACTTAAGACTCAATCTTTATGCATAAAAGAAGCAGCAATATGATATTGTTTGTTTGTCATAAAGGGTTATGATTTTGAGCACTAAAAACAGAAATCATGCCTAACATAACCAACATAGTAAGAGACCGTAGACAACAAGTAATGCTAGGCTTTTTTTCTAAACTTCCTAGCCACTATAATAATAATGGAGAAATGTATAGAAAACAAATCAATATCTATCAGAAATTTAAGATGAGCATAAGGGTAAATGTAATGCCAGCACACATAAAAAGAAACTAGAACAACAAACAAGTCCACATGTCATAACTCATAACAACACCTACCTCTATGAAACACCGAAAAACTTCTCTCTTTCTCTCGCTCTAGACTCTAACAAACTGATAGCTGATTACTGAGAGATCTATGAAAATTGAATTAATTTTTTATTATTTAATCAATAGGGGGCATGGCCAACCTTGAAGTTCTCTTCATCTTGCCTGCAAGACCCAATCTTCAAGGTTGAAGACTGCATTTACCAAAAGGTCCCCAGCCTTTCATCTGGTGAAGGGGCATAATGGGAATTTTAGATTCTGGTGTTGATCATCTTAATTTCTCTGTACAGCAAGCAAAAGCTTCCATCAATTGTGGTTGTACAGGCTAGGGAGGTAGGCAGCAGCTGGCCTCACACACAAAAAAGTCTCCACCAGATTGTACGTGTGGTGTGAATCATGGCATCTTTTTCCATTGATTAATAAGAGAAAGACTTGATATCACCAATTTGCCCTTGACTGAGAAAAGTGGTGTGCAAAGCCATTGATGAGAATAGTCGTGGGCAACTTTCTTACTGGCTTGGCTTGAAACCCAAAGTGGGTGGTGTTCTTCTTTTACCTGCAACTCCTTGGAAAAGGTCTGTTGGGAGTAAAAACAGAAAGATGAAGATGAAAGGGAAAGAGAAAAAAAAGCCATAGGGGTAGTTTGGTAAAAAAAATCATGATTGACCTAGCACTATCAGTCAGTGTGCCATTAAAATATAGGTATGTATAGACAGTTCCACAGGAAAGCAAAGCAGGATCAATATCATACTGCCCCAAATCCAAACCAACCAAATTCATCCACAGCAGGGCTGCCTAAAATAATACCAATACCTCCTAACTGCAACAGCACATCCGAAAAACGGCAACATCTCATAATTTATCTATCTTCTTCCTTTTTTAATTTTTTCATCATCAGCCCACCTCCCATCTTCAAAATTCAAATTCAATGCCTACCCTATCCAATATGTCTCTTTTATCTCTCTAAAGAACCCAAACTTTCTCTCTCATCACAGACAGACAGAAAAACGCACCTCTCCAAAGAAAGAAGGAACATTGAAGTTACACGCACACCCTTCCCCATCATAAAACAAAGAATGGGAAATACAAGTCCACACTCTCTCTCTCTCTCTCTTCAATGGGATTGGGATGAGGAGGAGGCCCAGCTGGACCAAAATTTATGTAGAAGAAAAACAAACAAAAAAGAAACAAAGGAAGAAGGGGAAAGGTGGAGTCTTCAAACCTCCTCCAACCAAACCCATCTCTCTCTCATAAAAACATGTTTGCCAGAAATGCCCTTCTGCAACCCCCCAAAAGATCCCATCTTCATCACTGTCTTTCAAAACTACATTATTTTTCACCGAGTTATGTGGGCTCTTTTGGGGTTTTCTTTCTTGTCTTGGTCAGAGTTTTCACAGAGAAAACAGGAAAGCAAGAAACTTCTCGTCTCCCTCTCCTCTTCTTTTGTTATTTTCTTCCTTCTCTTCCCTCTTTTCATTATTGTTCTCCCTTTCTTCCTTTTTTCATACCCATCTCTTTCTTTTCTTCACCCACCCACCGCTTTAAAATCTTGGGTTTTGGCTTTCTGGTTTGTTGCTTTGATCTCAATCTGATTTTAATTGTTGGGTTTTGGCTTCTGGGTTGCTGCCTCTATTTGTGATCTCAATCTGATGATGAAGAAGATGAAAGGGATTGCTGCTATGGAGCCTTCATATCCCGCATCTGAGGACTCAAGGACCAGATTCAAGCATTACAGTCTCATGCAAGACTATAATGACCTGCAAAAGGTATATATCTTCCTACTATTGGTTTTCAAAGTATGTCAATTTTCTCTTTTGGGTTTCATTAGATCTGTTGATTGTATTCATTTCTCTTAGGCTTTTGTTTGCGATTTCCTGGTTTTCATAGATTTGGAGTTTTGATGGGGTGAATTGAGAGAGATTTTATGATCTAGTATATGGTTTTTATTTGGGTTGGAGAGAATTAAGATATTCTTAACTGAATTTCAGGTTTTTCTTGTTGTCACAGTAGGTTTATGATCTTCCAATATTTTTTCGAATCCCTGTTCTTTATTTGACTGCCAGAGATATTGGAAAAAGTAACTTCAAATGTAACCTTTTGATTGGGTTTTATAATATTTTTGTGTTGGCTGAATAAAGAGCCACACTTGGGTTCACCTGAAGGATTTTTTTTTTACTATCTTGTTATTCGGGTCTTACACTCTTACAATTATGTGGTATCCTTTTCTTTTAAATATTGGGAAGTTTTCATTTTAGATATTACCTTCTCCATTTCACTTCATTCCTGCTGCATCTCTCTTGCAGTTTGTGATCTTTTTGCTTCATGGATTTTGTATATATTGTCCACAGTTTAGTTGAATTTTTACTTTTTAGCCAGGGATGCAGAGGTTATGGTCGAGAACTCAGAGGCCATGAAAAAAAATTTGCATACAATCAACTGATATGTTCTCATTTCGTTTGCAGGATGCAGAGGTTATGAAAAAAAAAATGCAGATTGTGAAACAGAAAAAGTCTACTCTCTTGGCCGAAGTAAGGTATGCCATTAAGAGTATTCCTGTGTACACTTGTGAGATAGCATGTAGCCATAGCTCACCATAAAAATGGACAGAAGTTGATTGTTGGTTGTTTATATTGACTTTGCAGGTTTTTGAGGAGAAGATACCAATACTTGATGGGGAACAAGTCTATGAGTTCTCGACCAACGCAAGATTTTGGACAAACACAACATTTTGAAACCCAGCGCTCTAGCATTTTGAAGGGAAAGAGTTATCGCAAAAAGGAAACTGCTTTGCAGTATCCTCTTCCTGCATTAGACTTGAACCAAAAGGAAAGAAGAAACTATAGATTGCAAGAGTCCTTGAAAGTATCTGCTCCAAAGTCTGACTTAAACCTTAAGGCAAGGACTCTGAGCGGAAAGGAAGCTACTTTGCAAAACCCCGCTCCAAAATTTGACTTAAACCTTAAGGCAAGAGCTCTGAGTGGAAATGAAGCTACTTTGCAAAACCTCTTCCCAAAATTGGACTCAAGTCAGAAGGAAAGGATTCAGAGTGGCAAGGAATCTACAAAGAGAAAAAACACTCCAGTTTTCGACTTGAACCAGATTTCGGTAAGCAAGTAGTGAATGTTGTAAGTAGTGCGCTTGTGGGCCTTGGTTTTGCTTCCTTACCTTGAGGTTTGATGTTTCCTTTGTTTTGTTTTGTTACAGAGAGAGGAGGAAGAAATTCAAGCTCATCCTGAGCCATTGAGGATGGAGGAGGCCAACAAAAGTTTACTGAGAGGGGGAAACGATGAGCAGCACAGTGATATGAAGTTGCTGGGTTGCAGGACTATTGGGAATGGGGCAAATCGATCAGGGAAGAGGAAGATTACTTGGCAAGATCAGGTGGCTTTAAGGGTTTGATTTCTTTCATATAGAATTCAAGTACTAGTGAAGATCATATATCTTGGCAGGGCCGGAAAGGATCCTTTCCGTGGTAATAGATACACTTTTAACAACTACTATGCTTTGATTTTCATCTTTGTAAAGTGAGTATAGCGATATGTGAAGTATATACAGATGAAATGATATGTTCGAATTGGTGTTTTAGGATTTAGATTTGAAATTTCATTTCCCTGTATCTCTGGTTATTGCTGATGACGAATAATCACAAAAAATTGTTTAGGATACAATGGGAATCTGGCTATGTTCCAAAGTTCGTTCTTTTGTTCGTCCAGTTCTAAATATCAAGTAGCCAGCTATAGCTGTAGATAAATTCGAACAGAAAAGACAGGAAAAGAGGAAACTTCGGACCATTCTGACAGTTTAGGTTGGGAAAGTGATAGTGGAATATTAATGCCCTTTTCTTAATGTGTCATGCCTTGCCGTGGTATCTAAGCAATGCTTTTGCTTGGACGGGCGTGTTTAGCTTTAACAAGAGTAATCGCTGATGCTCTTTCATCTAATTTACCCCTCGGGTTGGGTGAACTTGAATTTTGATAGTTACTTTCTTGCCGTAGCAATGTTGGGAAAATGAATTATAATTCTATCTATTGTGTATTAATTTTATTCAAATTTGATTTGTTTATCAACTGAGGGGAACTTAATTATTGACCTTATCTTTCACAGATGTCGAATTTGAAAATTGATTTTGCTATTTACAAAAGTCAAATTTAATGACTTATTATGTTATAAGAAGGAAATGTTATAAGGAATATGTTACTTCATGAGAGCAACTCAAAATGACCTACCGAAAAAGGACTCAAAAATATGCTATTGTAGGATAAGGATTCTCAAGAGTATGGGGAAAGTATATTGCTCTAGCACATTTGATATGCGTCTTATAACCAGTTGGCTCAAATTATCATGTCCTCTTTTTCCCCTTCCGTGTTGAAGTGGTTTGTTTTGATGTTTTCTACATATTGTTGAATCTTGTAGCAGAAGTGCTTTTGATGTCATCCGCCAATAGGATCGTTCATTGGCCAATTTGTTTCTTAATCTGGTAAGCTAGAGCTACGCTACAAGCTTCTAACATCAACAAACTTGCAATATCCTTTTGAGCATCATTTCTGGGTTCTTCAAAAAATGAAAATAGCGTAGATGTCACAGCCACATGAACTACATAGAATTTGAAACAAAAACGTTCTGATGCCATTGCAAGACCCGAATTTGAAACAAAAAAGCAGTAAGGCATGACTAGTGATTCACCACCAGATATGCAGCTAATTAATCAGAATCTACAACCACACTTTCTGCAGTGTTATTTGATTTCTTGGTCAGATCAGCATTATTCTCCTCCTTAACCCCTGATGATGCCATGGCAGTTGCTGATGGAATCTCTTCATGTGCTTGTTCGGCCAAAGCAGCATCTTCTGCCTCCGCTGATGCCATGGACGCTGCAATAGGATCATTATTCTGTGTAAGGTCTTGATGCCTAGCAATGTGCTTTTTCCCACGCACATGACCCAACATCACCTTCGGATTGTAGGCACCGACTTTACACCTTTCGCACCAATACTTAAATTTCTTGCCTTTCTTTCCATCTTCTTCTCCCACCGGCAGCTCACTAACCATTTTCAGCTCGTCTTTCATCTTCAACTCTTCCACGCACTGGACTTTCTGCATCGGAAGTTCCCGTTTTTCTTCTTCTGATGTGCCTATATCCCACATTTTCTTGTGCAAACCATTACTGGTTTCATTATTGTCTAGCCGCTTTACTTGTTTGGCCTCTGTTTCTGAGCTTGAGATAGAAATAATATCTTTAGGCTCAGACAATTTTGCAGTTTTCTTTCCGTTGCTGGAATCCTTGCTGGGTCTTTTAGCTCTCAGCGCTGCCTCCCTGGCCTTGTGCTTTTTACCCTTTATGTGTTGATTTAGGCATTTCTCACCTCTTGAACTGACCTGGCATAGGGCGCAACTCCATTCCTCTTTGGGTTTCTTCTTCAACCCAAATGGAGGCAGCTCACCAACATCTACTGTTGGCGCAGTTTTCCGCTTGACTCCAGAAACATTTAGGTCTGGTTTAGCCTGCAACAAAATACTTATAAATCGTACATAATAAATCTTTTAAATACTAAACATCCGATAATTGATGGTAGCTAATTAGAAAATTATAGTGACAACAAATTTGTAGTCGAAGAAAACCACAAGATCTCACCCTTCAAAGTCTGAGTAAATTGCACAACTGACGGAAATTGAGCTAGCACATTTATACTTTTAAACCTAAAACAAATGGGCAGAAAAAAACTAATTTTCAAGATGCTTCGACTAAATTAAGAAGGATCCACTTTTCCCATGTACTTAGGGGCATGTGTATGCCATCAGCTATAAGATAGAACATATCTCACACAAGGTCAGTACAAGGGATTGCTGCATATACATAGGGTAGCCTTCTCCAAGTGAATCCGCAAATGAAAAATCAATTTCCAATGGTCACCAGAGCCATTAGTCTTATAGATTATTCTGTACCTTGATTAAATTGATGTTACCATAACAAAATGCCATAGTGAACCATCATAGTGAATCAAGGCAAAATATTCTACGTAATGAATGACTATGATGCTTCATTGAGACTGAGTTTTAAAGTGCCGACTCACATGCTAAAGGACTAACACATGCATCGAGCAAACCAATGTAAACCTTTATCCCCAATATAGCAACCACATTCGCAATCATGAAGTTATCAACAACACAGACTATTCTAGGCAATTGTAAGACAAAGCCAAGGCATCTTTAATAACTAGCTCACTATCTAGGATCTTGTAAAGCATGATGTCAGGCAAAGGCTGTGATTCTTTTGCATTTTTCGAATCCTAATTCACGCCTCAAACACCTATTACAGATTACGAAAATTCGTAAAAAACTTCTCATTCCTCACCACTGATTCCATAGTAACCAAACGCATACAATAGTTCCATCCATTAGCCTATATAGCAGTCCTTCAACCCATGTACTCAAGACTATTATCAGAACAAAACGGAGTAATTTGAGATCCCATCAATCCAATCTTTTACCTTCATTGATGAGAAATCTTTTGGTTATGACTTATTATGCAGCATTTGTAGTCTATCTTCTCACAAATATGGCGCAAAATCGTCAGCTTTAGCATGAAACAAAGCATTCCTAATTATGCGCTAAACAGAACAGTAAAAGACAAATCCAACTGACCAGTAGGATTAGCTTCTCCTTCTTGTTGGGCTCTGAAAGGCGAAAAGGATCATGCGGCTTGGAGTCGTTTGGAACAGCTTCCGGAACCCGCGGCGGCGACCGATACATATCCAACGCCCCAGGCGTACGAGAACCGAAGAATCCGAATCGGCCATCAGCGAAAGGACGGTGGAGTAGGGGATCGACCGGCGGTATGTCGAATCGGAATGGGTCCCCAAAAGCGAGACCTTCACCATTGGTGTCGGCTCTTCGCGTAGCCATGGCCTCTAGCATGAGCTCTCTCCTGACCTCGGCTTCAAGAAGTCGGCGTCGGGCCGTGATAATCTCCTCCCTAATCCTCTCCTCCTCCAGCTGGCGCTCGATCATGGCCCGGCGGCTGCACCTTGGATCCTGGTACTGGATCGGGTCCGGGGTCAATCTCACATCCGAATTCCAGAAAAGTGATGGAGGCGGTGGAGACAGAGTAGTCGGTGGGGTTGAGACCGCCGGGAAGGTGGAGGACGAGGTAATTAGAGAAACAGTGTGTCCTGTGAGAAATTAGTTGAATTTGTAAGCAAGAAATAACGAAAAGGAAAGATAGTAGTGGGAAAATGAGTACCGAGAAATGCATGGTGGTCGGAGAAGTAGTTGAAAGTGGGAGAAAGAAAGATATAGTAGTGGGAAAATGAGTACCTAGAAATGCATGGTGGTCGGAGAAGTAGTTGAAAGTGGGAGAAGGCGGGCGTCGGTCCACTGATCGAAATTTGAATTCCATGAACGGAACAAAATGGAGAAAGAAAGAAAGAGAGAAAATGAAAAACGCCGAGTTTTGCTGGTTTTTGAACGGTAATCCAGTTATCAAGAGAGAGTCTTTTTTTTTTTTTTTGGGTGGGAAGAAGTTATCAAGTGAGAATCAGTGAAGAAATAATCACGAAACGGTGAAGACTGAGGACGAAGTGCAGTCGTGCTTGGCATTGGGGAGCGTGTCCGATGGAGTCTGTGCTGTCTGAAGCCTCGGTTAAAAAAGGCCCGGTAATCTTGTCTTCAACTACACTAAAGCCCGGCCCAATGACCAAAGGAATGGACCCGGGCCCGGCCACTCATCCACACAAATCAATCACAAACAGGATGAGACGTGGCAGAAAAAGAAAAACCCAAATGCCAATCGAAGTCGATATTAAGACTCAATCTTCGGAGACCAAAAATAGAATTAGAATCGGATCCACCTCCAATCCTTGTTTGCTTCTTCATAATTATCAAGTGGTTGTTGCTTGTTGCTCTCTGAGCTCTACCAGTCGACCTCCTCTGGTGGTTCCGTCGCGTTGCGGCAACAACAAGAGGAACAATAAGAAGGAGAGATTGAAGAAAAATGCCGAGTCGTTGTGAGATCTTCTGTGAAATTCTGATCGCGGTGTTGATCCCTCCCTTGGGGGTCTGTCTCAGGCACGGCTGCTGCACTGTAAGAACAAAGCCCCTTTCTCTATTTCTCCGTCTGCTTCTCCGTTAACTGTAATTATTTACAATCTGATTGTTGATTGTTTGGTTGGTACTGGTTGCAACTTGCAATGCAGATTGAGGTTTGCATATGCTTGCTGTTGACTCTGCTGGGTTACGTTCCTGGAATCATCTACGCCATCTACGTCATCGTCTTCGTGGATCGCGATGAATACTTCGATGAGTACCGCCGTCCCCTCTATGCCCCCGCTTAGCTTTATTTAATTGTGTAACGTTTCATTTGCAGTGTCATTTCCCTCGTATCTATCTATCTCTTTGTGTAATGAATTTAACTCCTTTTAAGATATTCTGTTTGTTTTGATGTTTTGTGTTAACAATAAAAAAAAAAAAGATTTTTAAGTGACTGAAATTTGAATTGGGTACATACATGCATGCATACATTATAGCTGATTCTGAGAATACACGGTATAGATTAGATTGATTATCTCAGATTCGGTGTATGCTTCTGCTTTGGAATCTTGATATGCTGCTGCATATGATGAAATGGAATTGGATTGAATGGAGGGATTTATCGGGAAGGGGATTGGACATATCAGGAATCAAATTCGCCCTTTATAAGAGTAGAACCCGAAATCACATGGGTCATTAATGAGTAGTACTAGTAGCAATGAAGTATAGTCACTCCAATTAGAAAAGTAACAAGGATTTTGAGTAGAATTGCTTGGAGCCTCTAAGAGGAAGAGGAAGCCAGTTTGCTACCATCATGTCCACAGGACGAATCCATGGAATCAAGAATAGTGTCTGGCTTTGTTCACTTTATTCTTTTGGCTTCAAGAATAGAATAAAGATGATGATGATGTAGAAATTAGAACTTAGAATGAATGAATGCCTGCTCATAGACTCATACCTAGGGAGAACTGTTTCTTTGATGCATGTTTCTAAATTTTTGCTCTACCAGTGGTCATTTGATCCATGTTATGATGGTAGGTGTAGCACTTTATTTCCACGGCACCAATTCGAAATTGGATATTTTTCTTTTGTTCCAAGCTGCATGCAGTCAATGAAGTTGCCTTCAGTCAATGAAGTTGCCTTTTTAGTTGTTCAGGGATGAGATGAATTATTATATCAGCTATTCCCCTCTTGGTGGATCTGCAAAATGCATGATGCACATCAACTCTCTATTCAAACCTAAGTTTGCATATAAAATCTTTTATATGCTGTGGATCATGCTTGCAATAGATATACATATTTCCTCCTCTCATTGTCTCTCAAGCTAAAGTATAGCTTGGGTAAATGTGGGTTAGCTAAGTTGATTAAGGCAATGTTTTCGCTAATTTTAAACCAAGTTGATCCGGTTAGGCAAATTAATTTAATGTGTGTTTACATACTACGGAAAGTGTGCGTATGAGAAGATCATGAGACAAACAACCTCCTTCGACCTCGACTGCAAGTCATGGCTGAAGGCTTGCAAGGACCCTTGCCTCAACTCGACCTTCGACCTCGAGCCTTAGTCTCAGTTCGATTCGCCTCGCTGGTGGATCCTGGAGTTCGAGTGAAGGGTTGATACCATGCTCCGGTCCGTTGCCGATTGGAGCTCTTGCTCGCTGCTTAGACAGATTCGCACCAGGCACTGTTCTAATCGATCTCTTTCTTCCGTCGCACAAAGGTAATAATCATTTCTCATCGTTATCGTGGACTGCATTAGTTTTTGGGTTGATTTTATGTTTCTTCTTAAAGTTTTGAGCTTGATTGTTGTATGGTGAGCAGCTCAAGGTTAGATAAAGTTTTGGATTTGTTTAGATAAAGTTTTGAGCTTGATTTTATCTTTAGGATGTCCAAATCTGGAGTACTTGGATTTGTTTGGGTGTGTAAACTTGACCAGTCGGGATATTGAGAATGCAACATCCAATCTGAAGAATTTGAAGGAGATTAAAAATCCAAACTTTTACATCCCCAGGTCAGTGTTCCATACAGAGAGGTATGGCCATTGGAGGTTGTATGATGAAAGATTTCCGACTGATGTTTTCAGAATCTAGTCTGATAAGCTCAAAATAAAATATATATGTCCTAGTGTTGGGGTCGACTTCGGGAAAAAAACATGATGTATATATTGGTGTGTAGAGGGAGCCCTTTACAAGGGTCCTTTATCTATGTGTTTGCTTCTGATTTAAAACCTTGTCTGGTGCTGCCAATGATCTGATTTTATGGAATCTATGTATAAACATATTGTATTGAATTATTGATGCTATTTCTATATATATTATCCTTTTCATATTTCATTTTACTTACAAAGAACCACGTTTTTGCTTTCTTCTTTTGCACGTCGCCATGCTTATACACTTCACACCTTTTTGCTTACATTTGATTCTTTTATTTGTCTGACATTGACATGTTAGTATTGATATTTGGGTTATCTTTTGTATGGTATTTGGGTTATCTTTTGTATGGTATGGTTTATCAGAACATGCTTTGGTGAAGGAAAGAAGAGATTGCACCTTTTCTTTTTTTTCTTTTTTTCTTTGTATGAAGGACAAGGGAAGAAGTGATATGATTTAACGTAGGAAGTGTGGTTTTAGGTTACAGCTAGAGAAAAGTAGGTTTGAGCAGTAGAGGTATGATCAGGGCTTTACCATTGATGCAAAGCCTACACATTGATCATGTTTGCAAAATTACCTCAGGCAGTTAATACAGGGTTAAAACAAGCAATGTTCCAACAGCAAGATGCCCGACCAGTGTGGAGAGGAAAAAAGTGGGGGTTTGAAGCAGAGAGCTTGCTGCACTTTTTTTGGGACGGGGGCGGTTGATGCCATTGGAACCACCATAGAGTGCCCTTGCATTCTGGTAAGTGCTTAAGTGATGAACTTGATGCATTCTCCCATTTGTTGTTGGATGCCCTTTTCTGCTTGATTTGGTTATCATGCCATATATACCTGCAGAGTGCACATCTTATAAACATACAATTAGGGTCCATTTTTCATGATATTTTTATGTACGGATGGTGAATTCTTCAGAAGAAAAAAAATTGTGTCGAATCTGATAAGTGATACTTATAGTATATGTTTGCATAATATTCTTCTGTCCGGAGAAAAGAGGCACCAAGTATGCTTACCCTTAACCCTAAGCTGATTTTGCTGCTTCAGATTCGAAGGTCTATCATCTTGAGCAGCTTTCGGGGTCAAGGTGGTTTCAGCCCAGACAGAATCAACAAGAAGGCACAGAATGAAGGACCATATCAGTAATTCTCTCCTCATAATGTTCCTCTCACTTGGGTTCTTATCACTTGTAAGTTGTAAGCTAAGTTTTCAATGGTAGGTGTTGAGGAAGAGGATAATACTTAAATAAACTTTTCAGGCTAACTATTTACTATAATACTTGAGCAGAACTGTGCAAAAAGAGAGAGAACAAACAACAGTGTCCTTGTGATTTTCATGGCCGGTGGATAAAAGTCAAGTTCGATTCTTCTTGTCGTAGAAATACAAACCTGTCACGTGATGTGGGCGTGTGACTTCAATCCTCTTAATTATCGTTTCCAATTCATTTTATGTAATTTGAAGGATAATTTTTTTTGATTCAATTTGATTTGATTGGTGGCTGTTAGCCTGTGACCAAGTAGAGCAGAAGTGGGACCTTTCTTTCTAAAAGGATAATCAAATCAATCTGGAAAGTAAGAGAATGTGATACCTTCTCTTTTCTTGGGAAGCACTCAAAGGACAAAAGGATCCAAATGGTTTAACCTTTGCTTCAGGTTCCATATCCAGGCGAGGTGCTTATTCTTCATGCTCCTACCACTACCATTAGTAACCGAAGTCAGAAAATTCGTGGAGAAGTATAAATAGCAAGAGGTAAATAAAAGCGAAAGCTTGTAGGTTCATAAAAATATAGAATAGCATATGAGTTATTATGCTTGCATATCCTCTTTACACTGAGAGAGGGAGAGAGAGAGAAGGTTTGTGCCTAGAAGCTTTCGTTTTTATTACTTTATGCTATTCTAGAAGTTTTTCTATATTTGTGTGAACATAGAAGCTTTCGTTTTTATTTACCTTTTACTTTTTGTTGCTTAAATATCTGGAACTCGTAACCTTCGAGATTATGCATGATTATGCAGTGGGAAAATTTTCTCTGTCTTTTCTTTAAATTTAGCCTTAATGTCCCTTAATGTTAGGAAGTCTTTCGACATTTTGACGTGAAACTGATATCAGGATGGTTGATATGCACGCATGATAACTTATATCTTGATATCTCTGTGACCTAAGAAGCTTTTGATTTTATTTATCTTCTGCCATTTGTGCCGTATTTATTTGTAACTCACAACTTTCGAGATTATATAGAATTATAGAGGCCAGATAATCTTGTCACTTTCTTTAGCCTTATGTCACTTCCTTTTTTTTTGGGAGGTTTCTCTTTCATTTTTACAGAAAACTTAAATTTATTCTGGTGTGAATGCGTATATAGGTGATCAAGAACATGCACGTACGTCTCAATCTCCATCTAAAAATTAAAGAAAAATGAAAAGGATTTTTGCCTTCATTATATATATGATGATATCATTAAATATACGTACACATTATTAATATATGTTACAAGAAAATAGAGAGAAGGATTACAACGCAGGGATACGGAAATGAGATTGAAGGAGATGGCACCGAATTAGATTGTTGTTGCATAGTGTTGAATCAAAGATTGAACTCGTCGCGAAAAGTCCTCACAATTCCTACAAACAGCAAATAAATAGCTATCGTTGCCTCGATCGATTTACCCGGGGGTTATTCGACCAAGAACACTCCGATGCCTAAGTTAGCTTTGAGAGAGGAAAGGGATATACTTCGAAACGAAAAATCAACGTACCTTGAAATGAAATGTGCATTGCTATTTATAAGAAAATCTTGGGAGCCTTGAAGCGTTCTGATTGGTCGGTTGAATATTTAATTAGTAAATAATATATTATTATTAAATATATTATTTAATAATTGTAATGATGGCTCATCATGATAGTAATGATATTTATTGTATTTTAATATTAATATTAATTATCCATTATTAAAAATAACGATAATTAACTCTCGGGGAGAATATCAATCTTACGGAAATTTTAACCCAATCAAATATCGTATTTAACTGGTAAATAGATTATTTAATGTGCGGGTGTTTTTCAAATGATCAGCGTTACTGCCAAGGGCAATTTGGTCATTTTTGGGAATTACGGGACACGTGGCGGCTCCATAATTTTCGGATGATTTTGGGTTCCACACATAGCCGCCGTCACCTCTGATGGGTGTCCGGCCATGCACATCCCCATGCAAATTATGCAACAAAACCACCTCGTCGGTATGCCTTCTATTACGATACTTCTTGCATAAAGCCTCCATTTCACGGTGGCCGTCATCGCCGGCCAAAGTTGTTCTACAAATATGATCACCATGTGCGGCAATGAAGAGGATCACAAACAAACAACCACCTGCAAACCTCCTCATACCTTTTAATCTTTCCGGCAGAGCCTGCCGGCTGCGGCTACGATATGCGCATGTGATGATTGTTTAGGGGAAATTTTGAAAAGGAAGTAACACTGCATAAAATGAATTTACTCAAATAAGATTTTAGAGATTTGGAGCTCATTAGCCTAATGAAAACATATGTTTGAATGTTCTTTCTTTTTTCGTTGTTTGTGAGCGTGACACGTTTCATCGTATCTTATGTTCTTCATTATCATGTCATCCTTCAAATAAGATTTGTTTAAAGAAAAAATTAATTAAAGAATATCATTATATACGTACATCGAAATTACTCTCATAATAACCGTTTTTATTTAGGCTAGCTCCTCTTTTTTTTTTTTTTAAAGATTATTGTATAGGTGTGACGTGTTGTTTCATCAATTTTCTCTTTTAATTTATATAATCTCTTTACATCAGTCGTTAGTTAATAAGTTAGTTTTTAAAATTGAGTTATTGATAGAAATTTTACACAAATATATTGGAAATGAGTTTATGACTTCATCATTATTGAAAATAATTAAGGGGAAGTATGATTTCGTAAACACACATATATTTGGTGAAGCTATTGGACATGTATAATTAAGCAGCAAGCATAGCCTATAAGAGAAAAAAGAAATCCAGTTAGTTTTAACAACGTTCGAATTAGTCGTTAATTTTTAACGGACTATGCTAACAACATTATAACTAACATCGTTAAGGCTAACAAAATATTCTAATAGAATCAGAAACGACAATAAAGAAACTAAGTAGGCAGCAAGAAGAGGTGTCAGCTCACTTGGGACACTGGATACCGATGGCCTGCCACGTAATCTCGGAACTCCTGGAATCGTCGCGAGCTTCTGAGTGAAGATGTGTGACACATTTACAGCTGCTTCTAGGGCCGGCCATGGCTTAGGGCAGCAAGGGTGATCGCTCTGGTCCCACGAACAAGGAAGGTCCAAAATTTTTTAATTTTTATGGAAAAAATAAAAGAATATTTAAAATTTTGAAAAATATTTAAATTGAATTTGAAGAAGTATTTTATTAAAAATTAGTCTCATATTCTTAAAATATTATAAGACTTATTCTGATTAATATATAATTATCTAGCATGTCTTATAAAGTCATTAAGACCCTAACTCTAAATTTTTTGATAAAATTTTACCGTTTCTTAAAAATATAATATTGCAAAAATTGCTATATTTTCTATGTATGATTAATGTGCTTAAATTCTTGATTTTGTTTTTTGTATATTGCTAGGAGGATGAAAAAAAATATTGAAATTTGAAAAAATTATTAATTTTGTATATATAAATATATATTATAGGGACACTTTTATAATTTTCGCCCTAAACTTTCAATTTATTGGACTGCCCTGGCTGCTTCTGGTGTCTTCTGCTGCATCTGCATTTGCATTTGCATTTTTATTTTGCATTTGTATTTCCATTTCCATTTTCATTTTGCATTTGCATTTCCATTTCCATTTTCATTTTGCATTTGCATTTTCATTTGGTGAAGAAGGAGCGCAAGAGGAACAACATGTGATTTCATCATCTCAGATTCTCAGTCGTGTGGTGTGTGTTGTGTGTATACACAGCTGATGATGAGCAAAACAAAGGCTATAAATTATGTACTTGTTTCCAAAGGCAACGGATAATATGTGTATGGTGTACATGCATAGACACTAGTCAATACATTCAAAATTAGTCATCTATGATTCTCCTTCACATATTCATATACATTACATCGTTTCGTCTCACCACGCACGTAATATTACAATCTAACCGTGTATTTTAAATTTTATTTTTTAAAAATCATTCGTATATAAGTGTATAAAAAAATCATTTAGTTATCATATATATATAATCAAATGATTCCCAATTTGGATAATTTTGTTTTTCGGATTATATTCATCTGTACACTTGGCTATAGTGTTACATAATCAAATGATTACCAATTTGAATAATTTTTTGTAGGGATATTTTTGAATGAGTAACTATAAAATAGACGATTATATTATAATATATATTATTCAGCGTAGTGAGTTCAATAAATCGAATAGTTGGCTCTTTATTATGAAAGGTTTCTTGACATTAAAGAAAAATAATCTAGGCATACAAGTTTAATTTACTAGACTCCTTGCAAGCGCCATGCGCTTGTGATATTTTTTTTGAATTCTTTTATGTTAGGTCTAAAGAAAATTGTTGTATATTTAAAATTCATGTATCTTTATTTTAAAATAATGGGGAAAAAAAGTATTGTGATGAAAAGGAATAGTGGGAGTTAACCAGATGGTGATATATTTTCCTTTTTTCTTTTGTTAGATTGGAGGGATTCAAACCTTATACTTATTTTTTTTTTTCTAATTTTTATTTGGTTACCTTTCTAAGTAAAAATTATTGGAAAATTGTTAAATATATATTTGAGTTATGATATTTTTGTTTTAGGGTTTTTCCTATCCTCTTTTTTTTTTTTTTGGGTGAAGTCGGTGATTCCAACATTTTGCTCTTAGCTTTATAATAGTTGAAATATATCAACAACGATATTGTCCTCACTTAACTACCTAAGTAAGTGTAGGGGTGTTATCTCAAAGGCCTCGACAATATTAGAAGTGAAACCAATCATTATCCCGAAGGTCTAGGTGTTTATCTTCTGTAAGTTTCTTATGTGAAATTCTATTCTTCAGCATTATCTATAAGCACAAGCCACATTAACCATTTCTATTCAATTCCACTATCCGGACAATATATTAGGAGTATTTGACTCACCTTAAGAAGACCACATTTGGAAAACCACATACTAATATAGATAGGATCTATCAATACAGATAGACCGTATCTGTATTCCTATGTGATTTAGGAATATGATCTAAAACTACAATATCCCTACCATTTACCTAAAGTGAGGCAAAAGCCAAGCCACCAACACCAAGACAAATTAGATATCCTAACTATCTCAACCTTAAGAAATGTAAAAGATACTTCACCTGTCAGTAACTGATGCATGTCGAAGACAGATTCAAATTCTACATCAACGTTGTTGTTTAGAGAAAGATTGTTTAGGGCTAAATTTGACGGAGGAGTAACGTTGTGGATTGAAATTACAAACAAGTAAGATTCTACAGATGTGGGCTTTAGTTAAGTTTTTGACTAAATATGTTTTGGGCAGGCTTTTTGCTTCGAGTTTGTTTATTTATTTATTTTTAAAAAAATTGGATTAATTAGTGCTGCTTGTATTATTGGATTTTTTTTCTATGAAATGAATATTATATTATTGGACTTCTTCTATGGAATGAATATTAACCGAAAAAAATTACATAAAAGAACAAAGTTACTGGAGAAAGAAAGAGAGGAATACTAAAGAAAGTAAACCGGCGGTAGGAAGAGGAATCATCCGATTTGGAACAGCAGCGGATGATGATGTTGCGGTACGAGAGCCACGAGGCACACGTACAGGTCTGGCTTTACGCTTAATGTGAATCGCAAGCTTCCGAGTTGAAGTTATTGTGCGAGACAAATGGCCGAGGACGAGGTCGTCATTTGCATTTGCAGCCGCCTCTAGTGTCCCCTGCTGCTGCATCGGCATTTGCTGGCCAACTCCACGGCCTGAAGCTGAACTACTTGGAAGAGATTGACACAAGATTACAAGGGCAAGGACGAGGGCCACAGAAACGACATGTAATTTCAATTTCATCCTCTGACTCGTGTGTATGCCCAGCTGATGATAAACAAAACGAAGGCTATATAAATTAAGATGCAAATTGTTGTTGTAATTTACCAAAGGCAACGGATAATATAAATATATATATATATAAGCACTTGCGGAGAGCCTAGTCCACACGTTCAATCTCATGAGTCATGAAGCAAAGACCAATTATAATTCAATTATATTTACAAAGAGAGGACACCATAGTTGAACTATGACACGATGATATTATGGAAATACTCCCTGTAGTGTAATTAGCCGAATGGTTTGAATTTCTTGAACATTAAACATAAACGATCATTAACCAATGAAAATCTACGCAAAAAAGAGATAATTAATTCTTAACAAAATTGTGCTTTGCTATAAAGTTGGAATATGACAATTTTTTACTTTAAGGTCCTTCCAATTTTGTAGCTATGCATATTTATTGTTATTTTCTTGTATAGTACATGATTAGAATTCCAACCCCTTGTTTTATAATTAAACTTAAACTACTTTTATAATTAAAACTTTTATATTATAATTGATTTTTTTTTTCAAATAAAAAATGAAATCCGTTTAGTTTGGGATTTAGTGGTAAGATATAGAAACTTTCAAGGGGAGGGGAGAGGTAGGGGTGGTCGGGGATGTTTAGTTAGGGGTGATGGTGCTTTTGACTTGGAATTTAGGGTTAAGATTTTAGCGTAACATTCAAGAATTAAACCCTAAATCATAAGGGATTAATCTAATCTTTTAATATCGAATAATAAAGATTTTCAAATTTGAAGTTTAAAAATATTTTTGAAGTATTCTTACTCTTAATTATTTTGTTTTAAGTTGGATTGTCCTTACGTTATTTCTTAAAATGAACAAATGAAAAAGAAAAAATTTTTATAACTGGGAGAAATATTTTCATAAAATAGAAGAAAAAAATAGCTACTAAATAGGATTAAAAGCTTTAGAGGGTCTCTAAATAATTACTATGGTTGTTAGAAACTGGAAAGTTTCAAATATGATTAAGAAAGTTTTAAATAAATATTAATATTTATCAAAGACTAGTCAATTAATAGCACACGAAAAAAGGCAACAAGAAACCAGTGAAAACGACGGCTTACCTACACGCACAATCGACATTAACCATTTCTATCCAACTCCAGTTTCAGAAGAATATATTAAGGAACATTCGACCCACCCGCACCCGCACCCGCACCCCCACCCATACCAACACCAACACCAAGAACAACTAGCTATCGAAAAGATCTTAAGAAATGTAAAAGATAATTCACCTATCAATAATTGATGCGTGTCAAAGACCGGTTCAAATTATTCCTCAAAAGTCTTTTTTTATATTTCTGTCTCTACTCTTAACATTTTATGTACAGCTAGATAGACTCTACGAAAACAAAAGAAGATAGACGAGAAATCAGGGATCAGTATGAGTTGGGCGAAATTGGTACCTGGTTCTTCTCTCCTTTGATTGCTCAGATCAACGGGAAGAAAACAGCCGGTGCCTGTTCATGTACTACGATACTCCATTATATTTCATTTGTAATGCATTTAAGCAATCTTTATATTCATAATATTATATTGGGTCGGCAAATCCAACATTGACAGTCTTCGATTAAATCAGAATTCATCAACTCTTTCTCTTTGAGACAGCAACTTATATATATGAATGGATAAGATAATAAGTACAGATGAAGTAAGTTAGTGGAACAGATTATCAAGAATTTCGCGTTTGAGCTTCTGCAGGGACATATTTTGGCCCACTTCTCTCGCCAATTCACCTATGACTCGATCCAAGTATGACACATACAAACCATTTCTGCTTTCCAGAACTTGTAGTGCTTTGCGTGCATGAACAACTGATCCCAACCACTCTTCAAATAGTACTGCAATATCACCACCGTTAAATTATTTCTCAGTTCAATATGCATGCTTGGTCTAAAACCACCAATTGCTTTGTATGTCACAAGATGTCTGCAAGGTAATCAGCCTTGCTTGATAAGTTAGTTTTAAGTGAAAACATTAAATTCCAAAAGCTTTTGCAATGCGTAGCAGTTAAGATGCGTACCAGTGTCAAAACCTTCATCCTTTGACCAATCCACTAGGTAATCTGATACCAAAAACTCAGTAAGCAGGATCCTATCATACATAGAAACAGATGAGAGAGGTTAATTTAACATCAATTACAAGAAAACCATATTACAAACTCATTCCACCAGCAAGATGCACGTATATGACCACAGTTGAAGATTATCCTAGCAAGTTGCCTACACCCTAGAGCAGTGTGGTGAACAGAGTTGTATAAAAATCACAAGCGTTTTACCATCAGAAAATATAGTTTTCCCCTTGAGGCCAGTTCAGCGACAAAAGTAGTGACTACGGTTTACCAACATTTTGCACTGGTAAGACAATCTACCGCAAGGATATGCTAGTAAAAGTAACCCAATTGATGATAACCATCCACAATTCCTCAGACTCAATGGAAGAGAAATAACAAAGACGGGAGGATGCCTTTTTTTCTAGGGAACTAACGGATTTTGGCCAATCCAGAGGACTGAACCTTCCGGTAAAATTCCTTTATTTTCAAATATCTGGATTGTATTTTCTCTAACAAGGTTTTATACCCAAATTCTCTAGGAATATAAGGGTGCAGACTTTACTTAAATGGTTCTCATTTAATGTAACTGACAAGAAAGTTGGGTTTCAGTCCTAAACTCTTAATGGTTATCAATTTTTACAAAATCAATGAAAAAATTGAAGAGATGGTAATACTTACAATATGAACATGCAATGATGCATGTTTGTAAAAGCATCATCAAATGGATCTGCGAAAAGTAAACTCTCTGCAAGAACGGAGATTCTATGAGAAACTGAGAATAGTGCTCGTTGTCCAATGTAGGGTTCAATTCCAAGCTTTCGGATTAAGTGCTGAACAAAGAACTGAGCCTCAAATTCAGAGTGTGTTGATGCTGGAACAAATTATCAGAAGCATAATTAGAGAATGATAGCTTAACATTAAAAGAAAGGTGTATGTGTAATATCCTTGAGAAATGATAGCCTGCCTAAAGCAATATGATTAATGGTGAATTTCATCAGTGTGACAAAAATATCAATCTGTATATTAAAATGTGCAAGACTATTAAGTCTATAATGCTGAGATTATTAACAGAACTTAACCACAAGCAAAAGTTTACCATTTCCTTCCAAGGGATAACACATCTTCCTAATCAAACGCGTGACTAAGCTGTTGATAATTCCATCCACATTCTTTGCCATTGATAAAATATTCTTCAATGAAGCTTCACAAAATAGAAATAATGAATTTCAGAGCAACATAACCAAATTAATATGGCAGGTGATGGGAATGCTGCAAGGCAAGTGAAACTTAAGGACATTTCGACATCATAGAACTATTGTGTGTCCAGCAATAAGACAATAATTCCCACATAGTAAATACTAAACTTACTTCATTCACACAGCCTAAATTATTACCCACAATCACGAAGCTTCCATGTCGTGATGCCACACAAACCCGAAATGAAGCCAAATGAATCATCAGGAATCTAATAAAAAGTTTCAGCAAGAATCTTTAGACCTTTATACTTAATAAAGTAGTTCTTATTGTGTTTATAAGAAAAGCACTCACAATCTTTATTCTCTAGAGTCATTGGTCACATCTGAATATGGAATAAGTAATATAGAGCTGTATATACATAGACAGATAAAGCAGTACCAATTCCTTTTGGTATAACACTCAAATAATCAGAAGAAAATAAAATCATTTTGCTACCTAATATAAAGTCTACAGCTTGGTGTGACCAATTTTCAAAATTAGCCTCCTTCACCTGAAATGCCAATAAACCTAAGTTAAAATTAGAAAGTACAATCATATAACATAAATAAGTAACTATCGCTTTTCAAAATTTTTTTTAAAAAAAAACAATTTTATAAAGGTAAGCTATGGGTCTAACAGGAGATCTAGTTTCACAAAGCTCCACAAGAAAATCAACTGAGGCCCTAAGCTGCTCCATTTCATCTTCACTGTTTATGTCTGCACCAGAAATCAAATTACTAAATGCATCAGACCAGCTTATACAAAAAGCTAAATAACTTTTCTTGAAACCCCTAAACTCCCTAAGTCTCAAATGTCTTATAACAAAATAACAGATTTCATGCCACAAACAAAGGAATTGGATAAGTTAGAACTGAATTGATAAAGTTAAAGCCAAATGCGAGCATTGTTGGAGTTGCATAAGCTATGTATGGACCTGAAAAATAGCGTTGCTGGAGTGAACCGCTTGTTCTCCTTCTCCTTTCCCTAAACCGCACTGCGGGAAAAAATCAGTTGTTAAAAACAAGCGTTTATGCATAGTGGATCAGAATACCATTAGGAAATGAAATGGTGATGAAGATAATGAGGACCGTGTCTGAGAAATCTGCGTCGCAAAACATCATTGAATCTGCATTGAGAAGGATCTGGAAGTCCCTTATTAGGGCTTAATTTCCCCAAATTATCAAAGAAATAACACCTGCAGGAAGCGTTTTGCGGAAACAAGTCGCACTGCGAAGCATCTGAAATCGAAAAGACATACAAAATCGATGCATAAGCCTGTATATTAAGCCTTGAGAAAGCACAGAAAAAGAGAAGTGTGAGCTACTCGGAGGACCTTCAGCTTGATTGAGGTCTTGTCGGAGTCTCAACAGCTCTTGCTTTCGCTCCTTAGCCTGAAGCACACCTCAGTTAATTAGGCTCCCTTTAAGTTTCGGAAGGAATTTTAACAAAAACTGTGATCGGAATTTATGTTCATTGAAAGAGACGAGAGAGACCTTTCGCTTCCATTTGGCAGCGTCGGATTGATCAATAGAAGGAGGCGGCGGAGGAGGAGGCGGTTGGTTTTGAAGTAGCTTTGATCGGAGAAGAGAGATCGCTACGGCTACCCTCAGCGACTGTTCGTCCTCCCCTGGCTTTGCTGTTCCCTCTCGTTCGCTCCCGGACATTCCGTCTATTACTCCTAGTCAATCTCGCGGGAAAATTTGCTCAGCTTCTTCCTTTCTTTTTATATTCCGGTTTAAACTTTAAAAAGTTTACTGTGGACTGTGGAGTCCGAATTAAAAAAGAATAAATTATTTTATATTTATATAAAAATTGTTAAAATTGTGAATTATAATTTACAATTTGAGGAAAAATACGATATTAAATATTTCCAAAAAAAAAAAATTAGTGCACGCTACTAGAAGTGTTATAAATTACTTGGGAAGCTCGCGATTTTCACTCCAATGTTTTTTCTTTCTACACTCCTTTACTAATTTTTATCTATCGAATATTCATAGTCAGTTTGGAATTACTGTATTTTTTAAAAAAGTTACGTTTACTGTATTTTTTTGAAAAGTTATTTCTTGTTTATTTTCATAATAAATAACTAAACATTAAAATAATTTTTATAAAATCAACTTTTAAAAACAACATGCTGCTTTTAAAAATCATTATAAAAAATTCATCATTTATTTAAAAAATAAGATTTTATATTTTTACCAAACGTTTTTATATTATCTTAGTCTGACGATTATGATAAATAGACGAGAACATGATGTAAAAATAGGAGGGTAAATCATTAACCCTCTTAAACAAGTTGTGCCATTTATTAAACCGAATAATACGTTCTCTGAAAGTTTGAAACTCAAAAACATTAAAAGTTGGAATTTGACAAAGGAGAGATATTTTGGAATTTTTCTTTCAAAGTTTACGCAATGCTGCATGCTATACACAACAGGAAAACGGCAGGACTTGAAAATAAGCAAAGCATGACAGAAGTTGACAGAACGGAAAAACAACGGACATCAAACCACGGACATCAAACCGAAACGAACAAGCTCAAAACCAAATCGATTTCCTTTCACAGTGGAATATAGAGACGAGAGCTAGCCAAGTTCAACAATGAACTAAATTAATCAGTCACGAAGACGAAAAAAAAAATAAAAAATAAAAAAATAAACAGAACTAATTGAGAATACAAATCAATGGTTCCCTTGGGGGGGGGGGGGGGGGGGGCACTCTCTTCCAGCAAATTTAGCACGAGATTAGCCATCCATCGACGTCTTCAGAGCAAAATCCATGGCATTATGATTTCATTTCTTTCCTTGATAAACACACTATGATCGACCTCGGAAATATACAACTCAAATTAAAATTTAAAAAAAAAAAAAAAAAACCTTTCCTGTTTCCTTTCCTTGGCATCTCCACCTTATCACATCTATGGTAATACAAATCACTCACCCAAAGAGGGTGGTGAGGGCGCAGCAAAGAGGAGTTCACACGGTGGTCGGAGAAGCTCGGGTGCTCATGCAAAGAGGCTCCGACAAGAATCAACATCAGAAGCTTGTGCCTCCAACACACCTTGCCCAATCGGATTAGAGCTAGCCACCCTCAGTGCTGCATCTAATATAGCTTTCTGGAAGTAGTCGTCTTCCACCTCCTTCAGGACCTCTTTCACCGCCTTAAAATCCAAAACTCCAAGCAAAATTGATTTCCCTATAATTTCACCGAAGTTGCCCGGTGCATTAGGCAAATCAATGCCAACATCATTCAGAATGGAGGCATAGAGTAAGCATCCACTGCGTATGTCACTAGCCGTTAGCACCTTCTTAGAAAACAAATAGTCCAGAAGCTTCATGAGCGGTTCAACACAGGGTCGACTTTTCTCTAGTGCAAGGGAGATGGCTTCCTTGACAACCTCAGGGTGGTAAGCTGGACATCTTAGCTCCTCCACGCAGAGTAATGCTTCATCTAGAAGTTTAATATTGAAATATTCCTCCAAGAGGGAGACTGTTTTTTTCTTAAGTTCATCTAGTTTCACCTTGGGAACTTGAGTCGGAGCTGTAGCTGGAGATGAAGCTTGTGGTTTTTCGACAAGTGATGATACAGATGGAGTAATAACGGGTCTAGCTGACACTGGCGTTTGAGCTACAGGTTCTGCCCCGAAACCATAGTTGGATGGAGGAGCAGGAGCAGCACCGCTACCCTGTAATACGGCAATAGGCCTGCCACCGGCAAGGGTACCACTACCCTGAGGTAACAGCCTTGTGTTCACTGTCGATTTTCCCATTAAAGGCACCTGGCCCCGTCCACCAGGCTGCATACCAGATCCATCACCTCGTGGCATTGACCGAGTCCTAGGAACCTCCCAATTGCCATCATCCATGGCAGGCATTCCAGGCATCTTTCTTGTTCCTGGCATTCCAGGCATCCCAGGCATCATACCCCCTAAACCAGTTCGGTTGTTGGGGAAACCCCCTGGGCTGGAATTCCCTTGAGTACCAGAAACATTGTTACGACCACTTCTGATACTTGCAGTAGCACCAGGACGTAACCCCATATTCTTTTCTGCCTCCGTGTGTATTTCAGAAATAGTTTTGGCTTTTACCTGTTACCAAAGTTCCAAATATAATGATTAAACTAACATGGCAGCTACAAGCCAAATAAATATATTACAGCAGCCTACCTCTTCACGCCTGGGAACCCAGTTGTTGGCACGCAGATCAATTACATCACGAACCATGAACCTCAGCCTTGGAGCAAGTTGTGGGTTTGTTGTCAGTTCCTTCAATCGGCTAAAGTACATATCGTTTATACGACGTGATTTCTGGTTCTCATCCAGCTGCTTACCGATAGTGTTAAAAAAATGACATATGGCTTCCACATTTTCCTCAGCCGGACAAATTTGGTTATCAGAACCCAAGAGTTCCTGTTTCACATAAAAGTAACCATGAACAAAAAATTTAAGAGTAATCGCTGAACATGTAAGAACAAAGGAAGTGAGAAATTCAAGACTAACCGCAACAATGTGATGTACAATCTTTTCAGGAACCATCTTCTGCTTCAGCAGCTCGCCAATTAAACGAATATTTCCCAGTGTACGAATCTTGGCTAATCTTTCTTTATCCCTACGCTCCATTTCTTGTTCAGGGGCCATCATCCGCTTCACTTCTTCCCGCAATTGGTCAGCACCATCAAAAGCCTCCTGGCAGTTGTTCAAGAGGACACGCTTGAAGGTGATTTCTTTTCCATCTGGTTCATCCGAGGGGAACCGGGGAAGCTTTTCATTAAGATCAGAGCATAAAAGGGCATACATGGGACAAAATGTAGGTTCCAGTACAGCTTTATCAAATATCAGTGAAATAACCCCCTGGAATGCAAGGAAATTTATGAGCATAATCGACAACAGTAATAAGAAAGAACCAAAAAAGAAACTTAGAAATAAAGGCATATCAAATAAAGAATAAGAGACTGCCTTTAAGATATCAGCTGATGTAATCCCAGAGTCAAGAAGTTGCCCTTTAAGAAGATCAAACTTCTCTGGGGTCAGCTTGTTCAGTATCCTGCAAAGATAAACAAAGTGGCATTAAGCCAAGTGTTCTGACGAAAACTCATTGAACAGCTAAAAAAATGACCAATTACAATTTAAGAAGCAAAGGACCCCAAGAAACAGCATGGAGCGATCATTAAATCAAGTGGAAATAGCATTTCCATATATCGGCATTCGTTTTCAATTTTCTAAGTTGCATGATTTTAATCTCAGGATCAAACACACAACAAAAAGGCTTTCAAGCACCAAAGGTAAATAGCAGAACTTCTAGGCAGCAAGAAAATAATTAAGATATAATAGAATATGCTGAAAATTTAGGATATAATACCCCTTCACAGTCTTCAACACACGATCCTTGTCAGATAGGGTGCCCCTTCTTACTGACCATGGCATCTCAGCTTTGATTAGAGCTGGAGCAGGCCCTCCCTGAAATGATGAGAAAACAGGACTATCAGAATGAAGCGAACCCAACATTGTCCTCATAAGCAAGTACAGAAGTAAAAAAATGCGATAAATACACCAGAACAACTCTAGTTGGTTAATGGTACAAATGTGGCCTACTGCCACTGGATGGCACATGTTTCACTAAACTACATGAATTTTCAATTATCCCTTCATGAAATTGGAAATATGAATACTTGTCACAACAAAATGCATTTTACTTATGATCCAAATTGTTAAGGAATCAGCAAAACAAGACAACATAGAAAATGAACATTATTTCAATAAAACAACAAGAAATGATAACACATGCACCAGCTCCAACAAATACAACAAACGATGTACACAAGAATCCCAAGAAAATTGGAATCCTCTCAATGAGTTTAGATGATAAGATATAAACCTCCCTACATCAACAGAAATTTCATTGGAGTAAATTCAATTCAAGGATATTCAGAAGACTAATACAAAAAGGTATAATACAGAGAAAAGATGATAATAGAGATGTAATGAAAAGTTAACTATAATATATTACCCCGTGATTGAAAGAGTTCGGTGTCCTTCCAGATTGAGGCTGAATTGTAACATACTGGTTACCAGACCCTCTATTATCCCGAGACCGTTCCTCTTCAACAGCAGGAATCGAAGTAGGGCGTGTACGCCAATCGCGATCGTCTGGATCAGAATAACGAACTTCAGATGGTGGTGGAGTTGGAGTTGGCAGCTGGAGGGGAACAAAAAAAGAAGTTATATATGAAGCACACTCAATATCATAGATTTGAAGATGACTCGCTTCTGTAACATAACTATAATACAAAAAATAAAATAAAAAAATACATAGCCCCTATGAAATGCAATGCAACAAAAGATATTTGATATTGATGTTATTAAATACCCTCCATCAACCACTACACTTAAAGTACTGGAAACATGGTTAATATTAGCTGCACAAAAACTCACATTGGTTTCTGCACGACCCCAGCTCTGATTTTCGCCAAGAAATTCAGTTTCAACTTCTTGTTTCACTTTTAAAATTGCCTCGGGGACTCCAACAGCCTATAAATAATTGAACAGAATCCAAAGTTCAGTAAAGTCAACATGAGAATGCCATTTTAGTTTAAACATAAAAGTTACAGAATCATACAATCTTCTGAAGATTAATATAAATAAAAAATACTAATGCTTTTCAACATCAAGTGCATTAAAATTAAATACCCCTCTAAGCTGGAAGATCTGGTCTCTGGTGTACTTCACACGCTCACGACCCTCAAACCGTGAGTCCCCAGCCTGTCATGAAAAGAAGTTAGAGAGTCTGGCAACCCCATATGGTACAATAATGCAAAATAGGAACCAAAGCTTAAGAAATCATAACTCTTCTCTAGGTCCATATGACCTACAGAAAGCAAAAGTGAACTGGAATGCTATACATATCATACCACCCATAAATAAAAAAAAAACCGTCAACTGATAAATCCTAAGATTTTTGGCAATCGGTGAAACAAACCAAGGATGTCAATACAACTATAATAGTGAGTGTCAACTGTATGACCCAAAACTTAAACCGTATTAAACACAACAAACGTACAAACAAAAAGTCATTCAGCCTAGAGTGCATAAACACATAAGCTCTCACTTGCAAGATAGGTACACGAATCAGGCAATCTAAGACTCGATGTCTGTAGGTCCTTTATAGGCAATCTAAGACTCGCTGCTTGCCCACCTAAAGCCTACATATAGCTGTTTGTCCATATTTACAGCAGGTGCACATACTAAGCGCCCAGCCAAGAATTAGGACATCGAATTTTTACAATAATTGCAACACTACACCTCCTTAGGATATACACAAAGAATTTCATCTAGTTAAGAGTTGTCCCAGTATCCACATTTGCAAATACTCAATAAGCTTGGAGGTTGGGGGTCAGGCAGCAAAAAGCATTGCGAATTAGCTCAAATAGCATTGTAAGACTGATAAATCCATGCTTACTCATAATTGAATTCAATTTTTTTTTAAAAAGTTCATAGCTTTCTTATCATTCAAACTTAAAAATTTTAATCCACAAGCAGAAGAGCAGCAATCGAGACCTAAATACAAAATATCTGGATGCATACATAATACAAAGATGGGTCATAAAAAACGCAGATCCAAAGAAAAGAGGGGAGATTTATATGTATACCTTAATAGAGAAACTAGGGGCAGCACCACCATGGGGACGCAAGAGATCGGAAGAGAAGAAGCCAAAAGCCAAGGAAGAGGACGAAGAAGATGTGCCAGAAGCGGAGGAGGAGGAGGAGGAGGAGTCGAAGCGAGGACCAAGGTGTCTACCACGACCGCCACCAGGTCTCAAGCTCAACACCGATCGATCACCCTGCTGCATACCTCGATCTTAATCTCCGGTAAGAATCACCGCCGTCCGATTAACAAAAAAAAAACAGAGAGAGACAGAACCAACAAAGAAAAGGAAGATTTTTTTTATCGAAAAACAAAGTAAGATTCAGTGAGCAAAAACAAGACGACGCTGAATCCTGTGAAATTGGATTTATAAAGGAAGAAGATTCGGATTCCAAGTCTGGTTTAGTTTCCTCTCTTCTAAAGGAAAAGAGAGAGAGAGCGGAAGCTCGGACGAGAGAACGAGAAAAGGGTCTGTGGGGCGGTGGGCAGGCTAAAAACCCTTCCTTTCCTTGGTGAAGTGAGAGACTGCGGGCGTTGGAATAGAAAATATTTTCTTTTCTTTTTTCGGTATGATTTTTTTTTTTTTGGTGTCGGGTGAGTGTGATTACGATGTTGTACAGTTGTCGTGTCGTCGGTAGGAGATGAGTTGAGCACAATTTGGTAATCTGTGGAATTTGGATCGACGAATGTGGGCTTTGGAGTTGGCTTTTGCCTTATTCTGACTCGTGTCCAAACGGACCAAACCTGCCTTTGTGTACTAATTTTTTACTCAACAAAAGGAGCTCTGACATCAATCATATACATGTCAATTAATTTCTATTCTACTGGTTTGTAGATGAAAAATCTTATGCTGAATTTACAGGCATGATTATGACACCTTAGTAATATATAAGGCATACAAATATTAATAATATCTAAATTTAAATTATTATTAATAATATCTAAATTTAAATTGTTAAAATATTAACAGTTCGATATAGTAAAAAAAAATTAAATTATAAATGAAATTATTTCTTTTTAAATTGAACTCTTAATAACAATTTTGGATATAAACGGTTTGAAATTATTTAGACATAAAAAAATAGTAAAGACATTAAAAAAAACAATGATACAAAAAAAAAACAGAATAATCAATATTGTATATATTAAGTTTGTAGGGGATTTGATTGCAAACATTACTACTATATTAAGATTTATCAAACAAATATTATCATTTAATAATCTTTTATTATACGCTTATTTGGGCATCTTTTTATTTTTATTATTTTACTTTGTATTAATAATAGATTTTAAAATTAATAAAAATTAATATATTCCTTAACTTTCCTATTTGGCTTTAACATTCAAATCCAAACTGTTACTAATGGATTATTCGGTCAAACCAAAACTATTGGACAAATAACGGTTTAAAGTTGATCGGTTAGCGATTTTAACAGATTCGTGTTCACCCCTAATTTTTTTAAAAAAATATAATTACAGGGGAGGGGGAAATTTTGAAATTTTTTCATACAATATATCATCGGAGTTCAAATTTGAGACCAATCGTCTACAAATCAACACTAGAAGTAGAACCAACTGAACCCTAAATTCTATATAGTATATATACCATTTGATATAACAATATTGAAAAATGTAAATTTATATGTTTGTTGTCGATCATTTTTCACAATAATCAAATTTAAAAATTTTCATATAATAAAAAAAATATCAATAAACTATAATATTGAAATATACATTGAGCATTTTAAAACTATAAATGACATACAACGTACAATTTGAAGATGGCGTCGTTTATTAAATTTATTAAAAAAATGATTAAATAAATGAGGCCAAAATAGTAAAAATAAAATTATTTAAATTAATTCCAAAAATGGCGTCGTTTTGGCTCGTCATTTTCATTTCAATCGGACCTGACGACTAAATAGTTTACTTAATTATTCGCAGCTTTTAATAACACCAGAGCTCTTATTCTCATATGTATTTCTCTTTTATTTTTAATCAATAACACAATCAAAAACTTATCTATATGATTTTCCATATATATAGATATGAAATTATGAGCTGAGAGTGGCGGGAGAATATAAGAAGATGATTTAATTAAGAAACCGGTTCCCAAAAAAAAAAACCAGTTAAACCGATTCGGTTTGGATTTTGGACTGGTTTAACCGGTTTTTTCTTTGTTGAGATGAATCGATGGGTTTCGAGAGGGACGAAGACGGATGGAGATTTGCAGAAGACAGACAGAGAGAGGGAGAGAAGAAGAGAGACTGCAAGTGCGACCTAGAGAGATTGAGGGAGATGGACTGCGATGGGAGGTTTGGGTGGGTGAGATATTCCAAGGTGTGATCTTTCATAAACATATACAAACTAGGCGGCACAAGCTTTGGTTGGTGGCGGAGAATCTGCAGGAGGAGAACTCCTTGAAGTACTATATGATGTGTATGCTGTGGTTCAGGAATCAATCGTCAGGAGGATTATCGCGAAATGCAAGCCCTTCTTCGAAGATCTGGAAGATCTCAAAGGTCTCGAAGATCCCAAATCCATTTCAGAGCATTTAAGATGGATCATCCAACAAACATAAAATGATAACTTGGAATTGGATATCCTAAGGACATTACAGAAGCTCGATCTACAAGAGATACAAGGAAAAGGGCGGAGGGAATTAAGTCGATGTTGTACATCTGGTTAGCCTGCCCCACTCTTCGGTTGGATAAGTTAGAAATAATTTTCAGGACACGTGTCAGCTCCTGAGATCGATATAATCTCACATCGAACTATTTCAACAACGACAATATTCAATGTTACTAGAAATATAATGATACTTCCCCTAAAAAAATGATGTCAATTTTACCGTTACGCTACCTAAATGACTATAGTATTCTCCCCACTTAATCTGACTTCAGTATCGGAGACTGTTCAGCTGGCACTACACTCATTTTCTCTTACTCTCGACGCAAATCCATCATTACTCGAAGAGCACTCGAAGGAGTTCAAAGATAAGAGTTTAAGTTGGTCCATTTATTGTATCGACAAATGAAACAGAAGTTGTCAAATAGTGGCAGATGGAAGGCTTACATTTGCAACCGTTACAGGCCTTGTTACACATACCAGCTTGTTGAATTACATTAATCTCTTATACTTTTGTTATGCACTCTAAATCACGTCATACAAGCTGAGACATTGCTTTTGGCTAGAAGATCCCTCGACAAGCACCAAGAACTAGAAAGATTGATGTCCAATATTCTCAAGGCCTCTTCGAAGACTACTAATACAGTTGTAACTGTACTAATTTGATTTAGTTGCTTGATTTTCTTGTGGTTGGATTATTAGGTTTTGGATTCACTTCGTGTTTTGTTATGGTAACATTGTAAACGTTTTACCTTGATATCAATAAACTTTAAATTTCTTTTCTATCATATAATTGAAATCTTCTTATACTAAAGCTCAATTTTTGACACCGTACTTAAGAATAGTGAAATATTGCATACTAATTTTACCTTTTTATTTCACGTTTAAATCATAAACGAAATACAAAAACCAAAATTTGATGTTAAATTTCCACTTTATTAGGTCGCTCACGGATCATGAAGTGATGTCGGACTTCGATTAGAATGATCATAGGATGTTAGTATAATTTTCACCCCATCAAATTAATCCACGCGCCATGAAGCGACATTACGACATTAACGAGGAATAAGTATAAGGCTTATTACTTAAAATGTGCCTAAAATAAGTCGGCGATTCTTAATTTACACCCACAATTAAAATTTGCCTCGGAATGCACCTAGAACAGTAGCAACGTCAAGACCGTTGCATCAAAAAACTGACTCCGTTTTAAACTCCGTGAAATGCGCAAATATGGCATCTATGTGATAGTTTTTAGATGGGTATTTTAGTCATTTTGTGAATGAGAAGTTCTTTTTCTTCCTCACTTCATCTTCCTCACCAGCCAACCATAATATCTCCCTTTTCTCTTTGATATCATCGAAGTCCGAAGACACTTTCACGTCTCTCATCCTCTTTTCATTTCGATGTGTCTCCTCTGTAGTCCCCTGACAGAACGTCCTCGATGCCGCCAAAATCCTCGTCGATTTCGGCTTCGTCTCCATGTCTCTGACTCTCGATCTTGTCTCGCAGTCTCTCATCGCGTAGTCATCTTCCCTCATCATCTCCGCTCCACGCGACCCCGCCTTCATCCGGTCTGGTCATCCCTCACCATATCGGTCGAAATTTCAGAAAATTTGACCGACATCACCTAAAAATGTGAAGAAAATTGTCCAAAATATCGAAGAATTTTATTGTTTTGAGCTCACAAATCCCTTTATGAGATCAAAAAGATGAATATGGACTATTAATTTGTGAAACGTGGACGTTAAACGAAGCTGCATGAGTCGAGTCATGCCTTCGGGTTGAAAAACCCGAGTTGCAGATCCGGTGGAGGAAGAAGATGACAGTTAGTTGTTATAGTTATATGTTATACATTGTCTAAACTTTCAATTACGCAGGCTAGCAGGGTTGGCTTTCTGTCTTAGGTTCGACCCCCCTTGTTGGCAACTGCTAATTAATAATTTTTTTTAATCAATTTTTCAACAAATTTTGGCCTATTTTTTTTATTTCTAATTTAAATATATTTGGACTTATTTTATCATTTTTCTTCCATTGAATTTTTTTTTATACTTATTGTTATGTTTTTAACTATATTAACATTCAATTATAATAATTCACTTCAATTTATATTTAAAATTTTATATTATTAGTCATCGGCAAAATCTTATTACATCATATTATTTATCATATATTTATTTTATCAAAGTCATTTTATAATTTTATTAATCCTATATAACCATTATTGAGGTACTTAAGTTTTTCTCAAAATTTTACTAAAAGAAGATTTCAACTTTTAGACTAAAATTTTGTCATTTTTGTTGAGCGTAAATTATATCGATATTGATATTTAAAACGTGATATCTGTAAATTTGACTAGCAGTATATTCATTGATATCGATATTTCAATCTTTACACCACTTACATATATGAATATAATAACTTCGATAGACAATACTACTCCTCACAAATCTAGTCACAGGTTTGTAGTTGAATCCAATCACAAGTGTTGATTATATAAATAATGCAATTTCATTTTTGAAAATCATACATATGAATAATGAATAATTTTTAATTTATCTACTTTATATGCACAACTAATATTTACAAGTATTTTGGTAAATAAATAATTTTAATTATTCCACTGATATAAGAAAAAATCGTTAATAAAAAATGGAGAATTAATATATCCATGTTAGAATTGATGAAATATGCTTCAGAGCACCGTAAGATAAATGCCCTTATTACTTAAATTGATGCGCCAAAAAATAATAACAAATCCAACCCTATGAAAATGGAGAAAGGTATAAATTCCTCATAAAGATGGCATCATAATTCATACAGATAGCCGCATCTAATTCATTACCTTTCTAAAATCAACACTGACTTCATATTCTTTCTAACACTGACTTTATTATTCTTTCTCCAAAAAAAAATTAAATTTTGGTTGTGTTTGTGAAATTGAGCTTGAAGCACTTCATCAATGGCGACAAAGAGTCATGAAGGCAAGGCTATAGGCATCGACCTTGGCACAACCTATAGCTGCGTAGCGGTGTGGCAAAACAACCGCGTTGAGATCATCGCCAACGACCAGGGCAACCGCACCACTCCATCCTACGTGGCATTCACTGACACAGAGCGGCTGGTCGGCGATGCGGCCAAAAACCAAGTGGCCATGAACCCGCAGAACACCGTCTTCGACGCCAAGCGTCTCATCGGCCGCAGATTCTCCGACCCATCTGTCCAAAGCGATATGAAGCTCTGGCCTTTCAAGGTCATTCCGGGTGCCGGCGACAAACCCATGATCGTGGTCCGTTACAAAGGCGAGGAGAAGACCTTCTCAGCTGAGGAAATATCGTCCATGGTGTTGAACAAGATGCGGGAAATCGCGGAGGCTTATCTGGGTCAGGCCATAAAGAACGTTGTGGTGACTGTCCCTGCTAATTTCAACGACTCACAGCGGCAGGCCACCAAGGACGCTGGTGCAATTTCCGGCCTCAACGTCATGCGAATCATCAACGAGCCCACCGCCGCCGCCATCGCCTACGGCCTCGACAAAAAAGCCTCGAAAAAAGGTGAGCAGAACGTCCTGATTTTTGATCTCGGCGGCGGGACTTTTGATGTCTCAATTTTGACTACCGCGGAAAGGAATTTTGAGGTGAAAGCCACCGCAGGGGATACACATCTCGGGGGCGAGGATTTTGATAACCGAATGGTGAATCATTTTGTGGCGGAATTCAAGAGGAAGCACAGGAAGGATATTAGCGAAAATGCCAAAGCTTTGAGGAGATTGAGGACCGCGTGTGAGAGGGCTAAAAGGACTCTGTCTTCAACCACGCAGACGATGATTGAGATCGAGTCTTTGTACGAAGGGATCGATTCCTATTCGACAATTACTCGGGCGAGGTTCGAGGAATTGAATATGGATTTGTTCAGAAAATGCATGGAGCAAGTTGAGAAATGTTTAAGGGATGCAAAGATTGACGAGGCTCAGATTCATGACGTGGTTTTGGTCGGCGGGTCCACGAGGATTCCGAAAGTTCAGCGGCTTCTGCAGGATTTTTTTAACGGGAAGGATCTCTGTAAGAGTATAAACCCAGATGAAGCTGTGGCGTTCGGTGCGGCGGTGCAGGCGGCGATTTTGAGCGGCGAAGGGGATGAGGAAGTGCAGGACTTGTTGTTGCTTGATGTCACGCCCCTCAGTCTTGGATTTGAGACTGTTGGTGGCGTTATGACGACTCTGATTCCGAGGAACAGAACGATTCCGACGAAGAAAGAGCAGATTTTCTCTACTTATTCGGATAATCAGCCTGGAGTTTCGATCCAAGTTTATGAAGGAGAGCAAGCCAGAACCAGAGACAACAATCTTTTGGGAAAATTTGAGCTCACCGGAATTCCTCCTGCTCCGAGAGGTGTGCCGCAAATCAATGTGTGCTTTGATATTGACACAAATGGGATTCTGAATGTGTCGGCGGAGGACAAGACTGCGGGAGTGGAGAACAAGATGACGATCACGAAGGTTGAGAGAAGTACAGAATGGGCAATGACAGAGAACACGGTTCTGGCTCCGCCAATGGACCCCGCTCCAAGATCGACGTGGTTGACGCTGCTTGAGAGGTGGCGGAGTCGTGATTGGGTTGGTCTGTTTTTGCTTTTGGGTTTTAGAAGTGTAATCCCTCTTTTATTTATTTATTTATTTATTGTTTTTTGGGTTTTGCTTTATGACTTGTATTTTGGGTTTCTTGTTTAAGACCAAGAGCTGGTTGAAGAAGTGTATGTAGACGGTAAAAGCCAGCTAAGCAGTTACTTTTACAAAAAACTTGTTGAATTAGACTTTACTCTCTTCACTCGAAAGCAGTAACTTTGTAGTTTGGAAACGTACCTTCTAAATTGAAGTCAGTAAATTCTGCCATTATTTGAGTGGTCTAAAAATTATTAATAACTAATAAATTTTTACCGTTATTAAAATTACACTTTATATTTTCACTAACTTTAAGTATTAAATTTATTTTTTAAATTTGAATATATATAACAACATACTTTTCCGGCTAGCTAAAATTTCAAATGAGAATTTATCTCGAGAAAAAAAAATAACAACTCTAAACTTCAAGACCTTATTTGAGATAAAGTGCATAAAATGGGAGTGAACAAGTCACCCGCATAAGGAGCGCTCCCATTTGACGAGTGCATAATACACTTTGAAGACAATCTAGTGCCAAAATAGTCACTAGGTTAAGAGATGGATTTCAGTGGCAGAGTATTTAGGGTTCAACGTCAAGAACTTTGAATGAGAGAAGAGGAAGGGATTGAGGCACAGTAGAAGAAACTGAAATGAAGATGAGAGGATAAATCTAAAAGGACTCTGGAAGTCTTCAAACACGGAAAAAGAAAAACCTCTATAGCAGGAGGGGCCAAAAGAGAGTCGTATAGGGAGGAGGGTATAGCAAAAATAACAGGGCTGCAAAAAGGGCAAGCAGAAAAGCAAACAAAAACCACATGGATGACAACATGCTTATGTTTTACTGTGTGTGCGTTGTCTTCACAAATTCATTTTCGGATGATAACGTACTTGTGTTATATATTGTGTGTCGTCATCTTCACAAATTCTTGTCTATGTATGTGTGTACACTTTACAGTTTTGTTGATGTATTTCTTGGTATCAACAAGATATAAACAGAGGTCCGTCAATTGACCGAGGAAAGACCGAGGAAAGGAAAGTTGTTATGTTACCAATGAGACCCAAAATTAATTAAAATCTATACTCAGAGTACAAAGTGCTGATATTGAAAGGGAACTTAATGATTGGGTAGAATAGTGGCAGCCGTCGTATGCTAGCTGAGGATGGGATCTCGAGTTCACGTCGCGCTAAAATGTGAACGGAAGGCGCTGAATATTTATATAGGACTTGCAGTAGCTGTTATGGGCATCAAAACTACGGCCCAATAATCAAAGAAGCCCATCATAGTCCACTCGATCTTCTTCATCCAACACGAAATATGGATAAGGAGAAATCGCCGAGCGCAGTGGCTGTCGTTGGGCTGTCGAGTGTGCTGAGCCATGGCTGGGATCACTACCAGCTTCGCATCGAAACCTATGTTATCCCAAGCCACGCCGTCTCCATTTTCACTCTCCTCACTGGATTCCAAACTCTTTGGCCTCCGTTTTATTAACACCCGCCTGATAAATTCCAGCTGTTTCAGCGCTCTCTCATCAATCGTCAGCAGCCCAATAACCGCGCGTTTCGGTGGTGGGCCGCGTTATTCCGGCAGTGACCCCAGGCGCTCACGGAAAAACGACTCCGATGAAGACGAGGCGCTGGATATCTCTACTGTCAGGTTAATAAATTCATTAGTTAATGTATGTATATGATTACGTTAATCAAAATTGAATATTGAAGCGGTTGTTTGTTGGATGATTTGAAATAGGTCAGATACCGTGAGGCTAATTGATGCGAAGCAGAACATGGTTTGTTTGCGTTTTCATTTTAGTTGATGTTTTTGGTTTTTTGTTTATATTTTTCAATTGTATGTTAAAATGCTGAATTTTATTTCTGATAAATTGTGGGAAATCATTCCAGATTGGAGTGGTTACTAAAAGCGAGGCTATTCGACTGGCTGACGAAGCGGAACTGGATTTGGTATGCAGTTTTGCAATAGTTTTTGCTTGCTTGCTTGTGTTTTTCTTAATACAATTTAAGATTCTGTTACCCGATTGTCAATGCTCGGAAAGAACGAGTTTTATGCTGATTTTGGGGCAGCTTATGTGTTCATAGATCATGTTTTATGAAATATGTTTCTTCTGTAGCAAGAGAAGGCTTTCTTTTAAGCTTCTTACACGAGTTAGGGATGATCCTTTGTTACATGGCTTGAAGACTAATCTCTTCTGGATTGTTGCAGGTTATATTATCTCCAGAAGCAGATCCTCCGGTTCTCAGGATAATGGATTACAAGTATGAAACATTTCATCTGATTTTAGAACAAATCTATAGTTCTCGTCACTCTGGCTCTTTCATGCTTCTTATTTGTAATAATTACTGATTTTGTTCCTATTCCAATGTTTCCCCTTATAGTTTTATGCTATTTTAATGAAGAAATGAACTTATATAACAAGAGGTGTAGTTTCATATTCATCATGAAGTAAATGGTACTTATGTGCACATATTAACCAGTTTCTTGAATGGAAATGATAAATTAGGATCTCTATGTTTTTCCTCTAAATCCTGTCTATTACAGATGTATTTACGGGGCTTATTCTGCTAAATTTGTGCACTTTTCATTTGAATCAGAGAATGGGTAGACTTAATTATCTCTTCCTTTTCTTTTTGTCAGTAAATATAGGTACGAACAACAAAAGAAGAAAAGAGGCCAACAGAAGAAAAGTGCGGGTGAGTGTCTTCCTCTGTCTTGAATCTGTTCCCTTTTTCTTTCTGATTAAAGCATAGCTCTACGATTTGGGAACGATAGTGACCAGAGTCTTCTCTTAAATGTCAGCGAGCCGCATGGATTTGAAGGAGCTCAAAATGGGGTATGGCACTAAATCTTTTCTTTGCATTCATTCTTATTTCATATCTCTAATATTAACATGTTTTTTGATGTTTAGTTTGTAAATTCATTATTGGCTGATTACATAGATGTTTAAAAAATAAAAATATGATTGGATGGCTGCATATTACTTTATATTTTAATTGGCTCAAAAGTTGGTTTATGTCACAAATAAAGAACTTCATTTATTTTATAATGAGAGGATTTCAAATGGGATCTTGACTGTAGGTATTTTTGTCATGTGACTGTATCTGATTTTGATGACATTGACTCTTCATATCAAATTAATACGTAGTGGCAAATCCAGTAACATAAATTAGGGTTTCAGATGTTATGCATGCTGCACTATGGGTTTCTACACTATAATTTAATTAAGGGCTCAAAACTTGAAGCATATTCTGCTTGCCTTCATGGTATGTGTAGGTATAGATTTATTGACCTTCGTTACCATCTGTTCAGTTACAACATTGACCAACATGATTACTCTGTGCGTTTGAGAGCTGCCCAGAAGTTTTTGAAAGATGGTGATAAGGTTGCTTATATTTCTCAATAATGTCAAAATTGCTTTCCTATTCTAAACATATATTAATGCATTGCCCTTATGCTTTTCTGTATTGAGATCTCCAACCAATTTTTGCAGGTCAAGGTTATAGTCCAATTGAAAGGCCGTGAAAACGATTTTCGAAATAATGCTATTGCACTTATCAAACGCTTTCAGAATGATGTTGGGGAGGTAAATGACGCGTGTTTTGTTCAGAATGGTAATAGAATTGCATGCATCAAGACCTACTTTAAATTCGTGAAGTGCTTCAGATTGTTCTGTTTTACAATGTAGACATCTTTTGCTTTCATTACAACCATGTGCTTTGTTTGTGTGGATTGCAGCTTGCAACTGAGGAAGCCAAAAGCTTCAACGAAAGGAACATGTTTATAGTTTTAGTTCCCAACAAGGCTATTCTACAGAAAGCTCAAGAACAACCGCTGAAGAAGAAAGAAAACTCTGCACCTGCAGTGAATGAAATATCAGCCGGTGTCTGAGTGAACTCGAGTTTCAAGCAGGATTTACATTTAGGTAATTCATTTGTATTTCCATTTTGTTCTTTTTAACTAGGTTTGGAATCTCTGAGGTTGTGTATAGCATCAGTCGACTAGTATTGTACGAGAACATGTATAATAGAGTTTGATATCAAAACTGTCCATCCAATTAAGAAACTAGCATAAGTTTTTTGACCCACCGAAACAATTAGTCTCGTGTGTGCAGTGTGTTCAAACAGTTTTGTGATTGTGTTTGATATATGCACTCTTATTTCTAGTTGTTTTCTCAAGAGGGGAGGAAAATACGGTTCACGAATTTGGGCGGGCGGGTGCCGGATGGTTGCTGTTGAAGCAGATGAATCGATCAAACCTGATTATGCATATCTTGTTCATGATGAATGATGATGTTATTCGATTGCGATCTTGTGCTTGGAGTTGGGTCATGTGTTACTAAGTTGTATTGTAATAGTTGGGTTGCTGGTTAGTTATATAGAAGAAATTTGGGTCATCTTCTAATCTCTGTGTAGACAGGGATCCTTCAACTCACCCACCAAACTGATTTCAAGTTTGCTTAGATTCTAAGTTCTTAAAACCCAAGTATTCTCCTTTGCATGTAATTTTTTTCCCCTTATTTACAACAAACAAGAGTTATTTTCTTTAAATGAAATGTGCTAACTGTATATTCAAATGTCAATGATTTCTTCTGCACACAATCAACCAAGCCTTCCCCATTTTTGTCCTTTGGGTCAGTTAAGTCATCAGAGTACTAGCATTGTATTAGTCTGGAACTGGGCATATTCATGAGGTCAAGGATTTGCTCTCAGGCCCTACTAGATCATATAGTTTACGACGTCGTTTGTGGTATCTATTGGCGGCAGAACGAAAGGAGAAGGAATTATTCAGAAAATAAAATTAAAAACTAATCTTTAGATTGGGAGCCGAGGTCGAGTTTTGAATTTGGATCCAATTTTAGAAGAAAAGTATCCGTAGATAAAATTCTAACTGAGTTTTAGAGAAGGTATGAAATAATTTAAAAGTAATTATAAGAAAAAAATACTTAAAAGGAACAATTTAAAAGTAATTATAAAAAAGAATCCTTGTAGTATTATTTAGACGTTCGCTTAGACGTTTGAAGGTGAGAAATTATTCCGTATAGTAATTAGGCGTCTAAGTGAATTTACGTATATGTTATTATATATATTTAGTTATATAAGTTCTTATGTATATATTTAGTTATATAAATTATTTTATTTATTAAATACTTAATTAATAATATAAATATTAATTAAAACAAAGATAATAACTTAAAAAATATAGAATGTTGTATAATAAAATTAATAAAAAATTTACATTTTCAATATTTATAATTTTTAACTCAAATTACTTATATAGATAATTATTTTTTGTTCTGGAATTATTTGATAGTACTCATTATATTATTAATTTGTTGAATTTTGTATTTTGAAAAATTGTCTAGATTCTGCCTAACCGTCTAAGCGCTAGACCCCTATCAATTGCCCTAGGAGTGTCTAGCGCCATTTTGAACATTGCCTTAAAAGAAACAATTTTTTTTTTTTTGGGTTGGGTTTTAAATATGGGAGTTATTTAAAGAGAAAAAAAAAATATGGGAAGGTGACTTCGGTAAAAAAAAATCCAAGTTGGTTGGTTGCAAAAGCCAAAGGAGGGAGAGAAGGGGGAGTATATTTGAAGACTGGCAGGAAGGAAGGAAGCTTAAGTTCAAGGCAATGGAGACCCTGCAACTAACCGACCTTGTTATGTGGACTCTCACCACACCTAATATCTCATGCCACCTAGGCACCAAGCTAGCTCCTCAGCTTCCGTTCGTCCTCATAAAAACGAAACCTCACCATCTAGATCATCAGCATTGTTCTTCACCATCCTCGCACCCCAATCTGCGACGCTACCGCCATGGAAGCCAGCGCCGGTCTTGTTGCCGGTTCTCACAACCGCAATGAGCTTGTTGTCATTCATGGCCATGAAGAGGTAATGTATATCTTAATTTGCAACTATATTATGTAATTATTATATGATCCTCACTGATATACTAATAATGGGTTTGATGTTTGATGATGTTTGCAGCACAAGCCACTGAGGAACTTAGATGGACAGGTGTGCGAGATATGCGGGGATGATGTGGGATTGACAGTGGATGGAGATCTGTTTGTGGCCTGCAATGAGTGTGGGTTTCCAGTTTGCAGGCCTTGCTATGAGTACGAGCGGAGGGAAGGGTCCCAGAACTGCCCTCAGTGCAAAACCAGATACAAACGTCTCAAAGGCAGTCCCCGGGTTGAAGGGGATGACGACGAAGAAGATGTGGATGATATTGAACATGAATTCAACATGACTCATGGTGAAGAAGATCATCATGATCATCAAGTTAATAATAATAAGCTTGTGAATAATGAGCAGGTGGCTGAAGCCATGCTCCATGGAAAAATGAGCTATGGAAGAGGCCCCGAGGATCCTGATCAGGACTCTCAATTCCCTTCTGTCATTGCTGGTGTCAGATCACGCCCGGTAATCATAAACACCGGCCTCTTCGTAACCTATCTCAATTAATTAGTACCTAAATCTAACTCATTCACATTATATATGGATTTTTGTAATTGCAGGTAAGTGGCGAGCTCACATACTTATCTCAAGGTCAAGGGGATCCGCAGATGTTATCTTCTACATTGCATAAACGAGTACATCCCTATCCAGTTTCTGAGCCTGGTATATTTTCCATTTGTTCTCTCATTTTTCATTTATGATATATTGGTCTCTTCCTATCTTGTTATTGATTCCAAACTACGTATACAGGAAGTGAAAGATGGGATGGTGAGAAGAGAGAGGGAGGCGGGTGGAAAGAAAGAATGGATGACTGGAAAATGCAGCATCAAGGCAACCTAGGCGGCCCTGAACAGCCTGATGACTTGAATGATGTAGATATGTATGTAAAGATTCTAAAGATACAAACTTTAATTCAAAAAATGAAACAAAATCAACCCAACAAGTCAGTTTCAATCATTAACATATATACAACTTTGTGAATGCAGGATAGATGAAGCTAGGCAACCACTGTCGAGGAAAGTGCCAATTGCATCAAGCAAGATCAACCCTTACAGGATGATCATCGTGGCTCGTCTTTTTATTCTGGGCTTCTTTCTTCGATATAGGCTTTTGAATCCTGTCTATGATGCGTTTGGTCTCTGGTTAGCCTCTGTAATCTGTGAAATTTGGTTTGCATTTTCATGGATTCTTGATCAGTTCCCAAAGTGGTACCCCATTGATCGCGAGACCTACCTTGACCGCCTCTCACTCAGGTATGGCGTTAACTGGTTGGTGCTTGAGCGCTCCTATAATGTCTGATGTATGTTTAACCCCTTTCAATTGGTTCAGGTATGAGAGGGAGGGTGAGCCAAATATGCTGTGTCCAGTAGATGTGTTTGTGAGTACTGTGGACCCCATGAAGGAGCCTCCACTAAATACAGCAAATACAGTACTTTCAATCTTGGCTATGGACTATCCTGTTGACAAGATCTCATGCTACATCTCTGATGATGGAGCGTCCATGCTCACCTTTGAAGCATTGTCCGAAACTGCAGAATTTGCAAGAAAATGGGTACCTTTCTGCAAGAAATTTGCCATTGAGCCTCGGGCCCCTGAGTTCTACTTCTGTGAGAAGATCGATTATCTTAAGGACAAGGTCCAGCCAACATTTGTCAAGGAGCGCCGAGCTATGAAGGTATGCTTGTGTTGATTGGTTGATGAAGATGATGAATGCTGATTAATTAATTAGAGTTTTTATGTAACTTGCAGAGAGAATATGAAGAATTTAAGGTTAGGGTAAATGCACTGGTTGCCAAGGCCACGAAGGTTCCTCCAGAAGGGTGGATTATGCAAGATGGGACACCCTGGCCAGGGAACAATACGAAGGATCATCCTGGCATGATTCAAGTCTTTCTTGGTCACAGTGGAGGCCTTGACACAGAAGGAAATGAACTTCCTCGTCTTGTCTACGTGTCTCGTGAGAAGAGGCCTGGTTTCCAACATCACAAGAAGGCTGGTGCCATGAATGCCCTGGTAATTATATGAAGTTCTAATTGAAGACATTCATTTTCTTCTGTTTAATCAAGTAATTACAGTTTTGACGTGATTGTATACGTTCAGGTTCGTGTCTCTGGAGTGCTCACGAATGCCCCTTTTATGCTGAACTTGGATTGTGACCATTATGTAAACAACAGCAAGGCTGCAAGAGAGGCCATGTGCTTCTTGATGGACCCTCAAATTGGAAGGAAGGTTTGCTATGTCCAATTCCCTCAAAGATTTGATGGCATTGACAAGAATGATCGTTATGCCAACAGAAACACAGTCTTCTTCGATGTAAGTAATAAAGACAAAGAAGATTCATATATTTTTGTTATAATGAATTGAAATCATGATTTTTGTTTTGTTTTTTGTCGTTGGATTTCAGATCAACATGAAAGGCCTTGATGGAATTCAAGGTCCAGTGTATGTGGGGACAGGATGTGTGTTCAGAAGGCAAGCTTTGTATGGATATAATCCTCCAAAGGGTCCTAAGCGCCCAAAGATGGTAAGCTGTGACTGCTGCCCATGTTTTGGACGCCGTAAGAAGCTTCCAAAGTACTCAAAACATGATGCAAATGGAGCTGCTGCAAACCTACAAGGTAATCATCAAAACCTAATCATTTTCTTTTTCTTGCCACCCAAGTAAAAACTTAATCTTAGATCAAATCCGGCAGGAGTGGATGATGACAAAGAGCTATTGATGTCCCAAATGAATTTCGAAAAGAGATTTGGACAATCCGCCGTCTTTGTGACTTCAACGTTAATGGAACAAGGTGGAGTCCCTCCTTCCTCGAGCCCCGCGGCCATGCTTAAAGAAGCCATTCATGTCATCAGTTGTGGGTATGAAGACAAAACTGAATGGGGTTTAGAGGTAAAGGTTTAATCTTTCTATGAATATCTATGAACTTCGTTTATGTTTAATTTCTCGATTCATTACATAATATATTGCTCTACTTTTGAATTCGCAGCTGGGCTGGATTTACGGGTCAATCACAGAAGATATCCTAACAGGTTTCAAGATGCATTGCCGTGGTTGGAGGTCAATCTACTGTATGTCGGAGAGACCTGCATTCAAGGGTACAGCTCCGATCAACTTGTCAGATCGGCTCAACCAGGTGCTTCGTTGGGCGCTTGGTTCCATTGAGATCTTTTTCAGTCGTCATAGTCCCCTCTGGTATGGCTATAAGGGAGGGAAGCTCAAATGGCTCGAGCGATTCGCTTATGTCAACACTACTGTGTACCCTTTCACCTCCCTCCCTCTCCTGGCCTATTGCATCCTCCCAGCCGTCTGCTTGCTCACTGACAAATTCATCATGCCATCGGTAACGATTCCTATAGTTATCTTTTACGTTACGCTGAATCAAAGAAAACGGAAAGTAACAAGTGAAAATGGAAATAATTTCACTTCTTCATGCATTAAGACTCTAGCTATCTGAAAAACATTGTTAGTTCGACACACATTTTCATGTCATCTGATAAAATTGTGTTTTTTCTCTTGCTTATATTCCAGATAAGCACTTTTGCAAGTCTCTTCTTCATAGCTCTGTTTCTGTCAATCTTCGGGACGGGCATTCTTGAGCTGAGATGGAGTGGAGTGAGCATTGAAGAATGGTGGAGAAATGAGCAATTCTGGGTTATTGGTGGTGTGTCAGCTCACCTCTTTGCTGTCATCCAAGGTCTTCTCAAGGTTTTGGCTGGAATTGACACCAACTTCACTGTCACGGCCAAGTCATCAGACGATGAGGATTTTGGAGAATTATACGCCTTTAAATGGACAACACTCTTAATCCCTCCGACCACGATTTTAATCATTAACCTTGTTGGAGTCGTTGCGGGGGTTTCAGACGCCATCAACAATGGCTACCAATCATGGGGACCTCTATTTGGAAAGCTCTTCTTCGCATTCTGGGTGATTGTCCATCTCTATCCATTCCTTAAAGGTCTCATGGGGCGCCAGAATCGGACTCCAACCATTGTTGTCATTTGGTCAGTGCTCCTGGCTTCTATCTTCTCCTTGCTCTGGGTCCGAATAGATCCATTTGTGATGAAGACCAAGGGACCTGACACGAAGCGATGTGGAATCAATTGCTGAAAACAACCGCAAGCCTTTCACTTTTCGAAATGTGTATCTTCAGAAGATATATGGTGAGTATGATGTCTAGACAACAAAAAGAAGGTGCAAAAGAATAAATAAAAATAGAGTACAAAATTTTGTGTAGCTCTCAAGTGCAATCAGCGTACCAAGTTTTGTAAGTGAATTGTATGCGTTGTTGTGTTACCTTTGGCACTGACAAGAGATTCAATTAATTCTCAGACTATTATACAATTAAATCTGCAGATTTTTAATTGTGTACTTATGAACACCATCACATTATGAGCAGTTATAATCTCCTACTTTCAAATGAGCACATCTCACCAACTTTTGGGATCCAATCAGACAGCTGATCATGACTATGAATCGGACAGCTTGATGGTTCCATTGTCAAAATAAAAAATAATAAAAGGTAGAAGAAATACAAAATACCTGAGAGTTTTTGGTTCCTGAAGGGCATAACCGGTCCAAATTCTTCATCTTCATCTGCAGATCTGATGTTATCAACAAAAAAAAGCCCACAAATCCAAGATACCGAGATCAATAATGTAATATCTAAAAATCTTTAAGACTTTTTATTAGATGAATCAATCAGAATACAGTTGAAAAGAAACTTAAGCTACAAGAGCTTGCCGGGTGTACTTTAAGAGAAGGGCGTTGAAAGAGACAATAATCCTTCCTGTCCGGCAAGGCAGCTGAGAAACAGATTCATGAATACTGCTGCAGAAACTTTTTGTTCACCAATAGTCCCCACAAGAACAGACGCCATCTTTGAAATGATTGAATCTATTAGCATCCCTAACTACAATAACTCTTTCTGTGATCTTGGATATAAATTTAGTGGCATTATGGCAATCCAAACAAACCCGGAGGTTCTTAAAGATTCTAATTTCTGTCCCGGGTGGAGTTTCAATAAGGGCAAAAGCAATGGCCAACTTCTCGCTGTGAACCTTCACCATTAACTCCTTCTCTCCCTCCTCCACATCATGTAAAGCCGTGACAGTTTCAGTTTGAAATCCAGCCTCCATCATTTTTCCCGTCAACTTGTCTAGCATCCTATAGATTGCTGTTGCTTGAGGATGAGATCGATCACCGCATGTAAATACATGGGGGGTCTCACCAATCTCAACAAGAGTGCATCCAGGAGTCTTTGCCAAATTTCTGTTCTTGACTGCTTGTCGTACAGAAGCAGCCTTAGGAAAATTCCTGTCTACTGAATATATATTAGAGAGCAAGACATAATATCCTGTATTTTCTGGGTCCAATTCAAACAGCTTTTCAGAAGCCACACGAGCCAGTTCAGTATCTTTGTGAATCATGCAAGCACCAAGCAAGGCACCCCAAACAGCAGGACCAGGCTCAACCGGCATTTCCTTAATAAATTGCAAGGCCTTCTCTAACTTTCCAGCTCTCCCAAGTATGTCAACCATACAGGCATAATGCTCAGCTAAGGGCTCAAAGCCATGGTCATGAACCATATAATGGAAAATTTCATCACCTTCTTTTACCAAGCCAGCATGGCTGCAAGCATACAAGATGGAAAGAAATGTAACCCCACTTGGGGGAACCCCAGAATGCAACATCTCAGTATAGAGATTCAGTGCTTCATGCCCGTCACCATGGAGACCATAAGCAGATATCATGGCATTCCAAGTAACTACATTTTTCTCTGTCATCGAGTCAAACAATTTCCGAGCTTCCACAATGCTCCCACACTTTGCGTACATGTCAACTAGAGCAGTCAATACATAGATGTTTGACTCAATATTTTTGCTCTTAATCAAACCATGTACCCATTGCCCAACACTTATAGCTCCAAGCTGAGCACAAGCAGAAAGAATACTTGTAACTGTGACAGGATTTGGAACAAAATCAGATATCATTTCGCGGAAAAGAGAGATTGCAGTCTCCGTCAGCCCATTTTGGGTATATCCGGAATCATGGCATTCCAAGATGTCAAAGTTTTCTCTGGAGACTCATCAAAAAGCTTCCTTGCAGATTCAATTTCGTTCAGTCTACAATACACGGTGACAAACGCAGTTGAGAGAGAAGGATGTGAAACAATACCAGATTTCACACAGAAATTTGAAGACAGCCAGTGAGATGCAGATGACCAAATGGAGAAGACACAGGAATCAAACCCAAAATTGTGCTTGAATTGACTTTTTCCCCAGAAGCAAGCAATTCCATGAAAAGACCAACTGATGATACCGTCTCATTATTGCAAGTATATCCAGCAATCATTGCTTTATAACATATCAAATCCGGCTGACTAATCCGCTGGAATAACAAACTTGCCATCTCTAGCTGCATGCATTTGAATACAACGAAACCAACCCGGTGAGCACATGAAAATCTGAATGAAAGCCAACCTTCAGAGCTAAACAATGAATCCCCATCCCTGCTTTCAACTCCTGCAACTCGGCCACAGCTGGCAGCACCGCGGACAATGTGGTCGAGTCAAAACCTAACCCACCCGCAACCGTATCTCTGAACGTCCGGAATGAATCGGCATAGTAACAATTCCTCACCAGCCCAGACACCATGGTATTCCACAAAACTGTGTCCTTTTCCGGCATTTCATCGAATACCTTCTGTGCTAGCTCAACCCGAGAAAATTTGAAGTAAAAATCAACAAGAATCGATCCAACATATAAATTGGATCCCAACCCATCAATAATCGAATGTGCGTGCAACAAAATCCCATATTTTTCGTCCTTAAAACCCGAAGCGGCTGATAAAGCAAATGCGTAAGTGAACTTGTCGGGGTTGAGACCGGTATTTTTCCCTCAAATGGGTATACAAAGAAAGCGAAGATAAAGAAGACGCATTGCTGGCGAAGCCTCTGATAAGGACGTTGAAGAGGAAAAGGTCGGGGCTTGGGATGAAGAGGAATAGATCACGTGCGTGGCGTATGGCCTTCAGGTCTGAGAACTTGTGAGTGAGCTTAGTGACGGTGGAGAGGTCGTTTTGATAGCCGTTGAGGATGATTTGGGCGTGGGTTTGCGTGAGTTGAGTGAGGGAGGTGGCCTTGCTGAGGAGGCAAAGGAAGAAGTTCCGATCGCAGTGTGCATGGCAGCTGCTTATGTTTCTGCAAATCATGTGTCGTTTGTTCTTTGTTGCGTGTTTTTCGCAGAGTTCGATGGCATTTGTAATTAACTGTTGCTTCTTCCGAAAAATGGCGCGAACCCTCTTGTCTCCTTCGAGAACATTATTAACCACCGTATCTCAGTGATGCTAAGGTATCAAGGGGTCCCGACTTCAACCTTTAGAAATAAAATCGATACTAAATCTATATAGTTGATTTAATTTTTTTCCACCTTTTTTCTTCAAATATAACAATTTGTTTTTTTTTCCTTTTGAATAAGAGCCTTCAAATTTACAAGTAAAATTGAAATCCAGAGAGCAGAAATAGAAGATTGGTGATTTTCTATTTTCTATTTCCTATTTCATTTCCTTTCAAGAAACTTTTGCTTCTACATGAAATTCGAATCCTTTTGCTTCCTTGACATTTTCTTTTCATCTGCATAATACAAAAAAAAAAAATACACGTCGAAAGCATGGAGCCAATGGCTCTCTGCTGACAGAAAAAAAGAAGGAAAAAATTGGACTGGAACATCACGACATTCCAAGGCTAAAAAAATCAATTTACATTCACAGAGAAGCGTGGAGGATCGACGAATAGCTCGTTGGGTGGGTGAGAAGCTAGTGAGGGTCAAGGAGGTGTCTTGGTTGCCAAAATTGACCGCTTACTCTTCCCAAGTCTTGTTTCATTTGTATGAGCTGGGTCCTAATGCTGTGTTCCTCTACCTGCTTTGAGCCAACGGTAACCAAAGGTTAAAAGAACCAAAGTTTACAAGAAACTACAACTCAGAAATCAAAACCTCGTAATTCAAAGCAAGCTTTGCAAATTTTTACCTGCATAGCTGCTGCTGAAGCCAATAATGCATCACATTCGTCAAGCATGGCTTTCTCCTGAGCTGCTACAACAGCAAGTTCTGAAACCAAGCTGTTCACGCCCTCCACCTACATCGTATATAAATATAAACTTCTGCAAAGTTAGGTGCATCATTTGAAAGATGGCATCGTCAAAACAAAAACTTTCTTGCAGAGATAGGCATCCTTGGAAAGTTAGTATATGTCAAAAAAAGTGCAGGAAACTGAAGTGGGTTGAAAGCTATCACAGCATGATCAACATAAAACTGGAAACATGAATCTTTCTCACCCTTGAGAGCAAAGAGCATATAGAGGATGCCATTGCCTGCATCACATCAACAGCTGAGCAGATAGCTACCTTCAAAGAATCAATATCTGCCTGCGAAAGCATAGATTTATATGAAAACAATGCCGCTTTCCTTACATCAGAATTAATGATCTTTTACAACTTAGCATACCCTTGCTCCTCCAATCACGGGAAGACGAAGAGTGCTTGCCTCCAAATCTTCCATAGCCCCTGAGAAAGCAGCAATATGATCTGTTTCAAGTAAAGCCCAGTCGTCGAGGTAAACCATCTGAACAGGAAAGGTCTAAAGTTCAGAAATAAACAGAGATGTAATATGGTACCACAAGTTAAGTTCTGAACTAAGATACGTCAAAATATTATTTCCAACAAACATGATTCTTAGTACGGTTGAGCTTGGTTTCAATCAGTTTCTGACTGAACATAATTACAGATACAAACACAACATGATAATAATTTTTCCTTCCTATTCCGTGATATAAAAAGGGCCACTGAAGAGCTAATTCAAAAGTTCACATGGAAAACATATAGCCTAGTTTTGACTTCGAGAAATCCTTAATGCAATCAATGAAAACTTCACCAATAAAACAATATCGCTGAGTGCAAAACGGGCATTACTTGATCATTCAATAGTGAGCCCAGCTTAAGCTCAAGCTTCAACTGCTGCAGATTGATTCTTTTTTTGATTACTGAATCCCATAAGCTTAATGTAGTGTTCCATACATTCAACAGAGTTCTCTGCACCATCAATTAAATTTCAATGTAATTTGACATCTACTATTAAGAAAAACATATTCTTTATAATAAAGTATGCTCACCCTTGACCATGCAACAACTCAATAACCGATGAAACCATTTCACCATTCTATACAAACTGGACAATATCATACAAAAAACTCCTAGTAGTTGAGGACTGTCAAGACCAAACTATATAGTCAAGTGCGTGCATGTGCCCCGATGACTGCACTCAAGTCATCAGGAGTTATCTTAACTGAATTAGTGAGACAGACATGAAAAGATGTTCTAGGATATTGTTTGAAGAATGAGCAGAAAAAATAATCTGCCTCAAAGTTTGCTAGTTTAAAAGAGAAAAAAATCCCACCTCTGCAGTTACTTTCTGAATATAAAGTACAGACCCCGTCCTGGCATTAGCAAATCGCCATTGCAAATATCTATTGTGCATTAACCGCAGCTGATGAGCATCTTCGATGTAACTTGCACTCTTTTTCCCTTTAAAATCTGCTATGAAACTAAGCACAGAAGTTGAACTGCTTGATTGACTAAAAGTATTGGATGGCCTTGTCTTAGATGGACTCACTCCTCTAGAAGGAGGAGTAGATGGTCTTGATGGAGATGGACTAACACCTCTTGAAACAGAGGTTGAAAACATTGATGTCCTACTAGGTGAGGACGGTCGTGATGCCCTGCTAGGTGAGGACGGTCGTGATGCCCTGCTAGGTGAGGACGGTCGTGAAGCACTAGCAGGCAGAGATTGAGTTCTCACTGCAGGAGTTGTTAATGTTAACCTGTCTGATAAACTTGTAGAGATAAGCTTGTGAGGTCCAGGCATCCGCAGAGAATGATCATCAACTAAATTTGCTCCTGGTCCTGCTTTAGCACTTTGATGAAGTGATAATAATGCAGCAGCAGCATCGCTACTAGATTTCTTTAAAGGTTTACCCAAAGCATCAGATGTAGGCATTCTCCTCAGCCCAGACAACCCGGCTCCCGAAACTGGTGTAGCAAGCTTGACAATCTTAGCACCAAGATCCATACTTCTATTTAATAAATTGGAAGATAATTTTCCACCTATTCTACTTGGCCATCGGTGCTGATCAACCAATCGAGAATGCAAACTATCAACTGGTTTAGAATTCTCTGATTGATCAGCCACATACTTCCCTTTAAGAGGGCTCCTTTTTCTCTCTGGGGTAAGCTTTCGAGGAGGCGAAGGGGCTTCGACATGCCTATGTGCCACGTTCGAAGACGACCTCAAAGTGCGTTCAGACAGGGCACTAGTAGCTGGTTTTTCCTTCTTAATAACAGGAATTGAAATGCTATCAGATTGGAAGGAAACACTCAAACTTCTCATAGTGGAAGGCCATAAACCACCATCTGGCATTCGACCGTTGCCTGTTCTTCTGGAAGCCAATTGCATATCTATAGAGGAATCCCGCACCGGCGTGGATGGACTTTTCGGGGAAGTGGGTGTGGAAGGTCGCTTCCTATCCACAGATTGTGACCTCGTGGGCACCGACGGTGAGGAGGGACACGATGTTCTTGTAGGGGTTGGAGATGGGCAGCGGCGGGTGCCAGACGGCGTTGAGGGAGCGGAGGGAGTGGGTGACTTATACCTAGAAGTAACTTCCCTCGTTCGAGGGCGGCGACTAGTGACTGCATTGTTCCTTTCCGCCGGAATCAACGGTGGTCTTGGAGTCTCCACAGCTGTATGCTTCTTTAGCGCTGCTAGCTCTGATTTACGAACATCCATCCACACTATTCAAATTCACATACTTGACAGCCTTGGCGTTCATATAATCCCACCGCATTCGATTCAAAGGAATAAGACCTCACACCTGTTGCTGGAAAAAAGATACTTTTCTCTGCAATAAATCTGCCACAAACGCACAACCAAAAGTAAGTCTAAGAGGCATCATCATCATCAGCAGCAGCAGCTAAGGGGGGCTAAGAAAAGCAAAGAATAAATCCATAAAAAAGGAAAAAGGACATTGAAAAGCATACATCTTTACAGAGACTCAGATCTAATAGAGAATGAATTTGACAACCCGAGCAAAAAATCTCAAAAGGGTATTGTGTTTTCATGGAGAAAAGCCCAAATCCAAGTAGATCAGGCCATGGCAATGAAATCAAGGAAAGAGCAAACAACATCTGGTGCGATGGGTTCACAGAGAATCACGGAAAGAGTCACAGCGTGCATAAACGGTTATGGTTAGAGGTTAGTTTTTGGTAGCCCACAAACTGAATGCAGGGTAGGGTCCGAGGGGAGGGTAGGGTAGGGATCTCCTACTCTTAACAAAAGAAGAGTGGAGAGTGGGGGATGATGAGGGTGTAGGATAAGAGAGAGGAAGGGATATGTGTGCTGGATAAAGTATCCTTCTTTTAATTTCCCTCTGGTCCCTCTCACGGGAGTGCCATGGTCGGTTGGGCTGGAAATGGGTCAACTCAGCCTCTCACTTACAACCCCACTTTTGCTCAGTTTCCTTCTTCTCACTCACAACTCTTTTTCATGAAAGGGATTTCAATGAAAGTGATCACAAAACTTGCAGAAACAAGCCAAAGCTCTCTCTCTCTCTCTCTCCAACTTCTTTCCCAAAAAATAAAATAATAATAATAATTATCAGGGGATCAACTCCCACTCATTTACTTACTTTACTTAAATATTTATTGTTTTTTTCATTATATTTTCTTACTTCTTTGTATTTTGTCTTTATACACAATACTCAAATGCTCAATTATTCCAAGATTGAACTTGCAGGTGCTAATGTTCTCTGCGAAATGTGAACAGACATGGAGGTCGACGTGGAAGAAGGATCATTGTTCATCCCCATAAATTAAACTCAGAGTTTAAAATCCAAATGTCAAACGACATTTACAACCAAAATCAATAAGAAACAGTATATTATGAGGTATTTTCAGGAAAAAAAAAATAAGAAACAGTAAATTTTTATGAGTAAAAAATAAAAAAATTGGAAGAGAAAATGGGAAAGGGATTCCAACGAGGGATCCATGACATATGTCTGGAGTTGACAGGGCTGTGTCCCTCATATTCAAGACACATTCAATGTTTCACTCTTCATGCAATCTCTCTGTCTCTCGACTCCAAAAGTTTCAGTCTTTAAGAACAAAGAGGCGAGAGAGTTCAAAGAATCTCAACTCCCAAAGAATTTTCCAAAAGAGAAAAAGAAAAAAAAAAATCAAACATCATCCTAACTGAAATAAATCTAATTGGTATTTAAGTTTCATAAACTGAAATAGGAAAACAAACCGTCGGTAAATTACGGTTCGTCTTTTTTATTTTTAAAACGACTATCGGAATCTAGCACCAAATAAAAAAATGTAAATCAGTAAAACCCTAAATTCGCACCCAAGAAAAATCCGAGACTTACCAAAATCCTAAGTGTTCGCCTCCGATCTCTTCGAGAATCCTAATCGCAAGGCCACAGTGTTGTACGAGAAGCGTCGCCGGAAAGGGAGAGATCCGCCGGGTGGTTATTGGGAGTTCAAGTTTTCCGGCAAGAGGTCTGAGTTTCAAGCAGAGGGAGAAAGGTTATGTCTTTGTGGAATTTTCCTTGAGCAAATAATTAATATTGATATATTTTTTAAATTAAGAAAAAAGGCTTTGGAATTTTCAAAATAAAATAAAATTGCGAAGAAACGGTTAGAGTTTGGAGGGAGGGACGGTGAGAGGACGTTGATTTCGCGCCACCTACTTCGTTAAGGCTTTTAGTTAAGTTAAAGTGCTTATATTATATGGGCCCGAATCCCCTGCAGCCAGTCCTACACACCCATACATTAGGACCACATCACATGCCCCCATTGGCCCATGGTGATGCAAATCAATGCTTATATTAAACGAAATCAAAAAGGGCTTAGCAACTTCTAATCTCACCAACTAATTAATGTTTTCCCTCACGGAAGAAATTAAAATACCTCTTCTTTTTTTTCCCTTCCTTCACTTCAATGATTTTAATTTAAATTGAATTACAAACAAAGGGATTTGAACTTATATGCCGAAATGTTTTTTTTTTTTTGGGTATATTTCGATAAGGGAAATTACGAGGGATTTGGTATAAAAGAACTTTGAAATTCCTATGTACCAATTTCCTTATTTGACTTCATAAACATTGGAATTTAGAAATTCCAAAATATACATAAGATACTCCAAATCCCTATTTTAAATCCGACCTCTTATTTGGGGGTTCTCTTAGAGACTCTGCGCTTTAGTGCTGGTATCGTTTATTTCGGAGCAAAACAAAAAATTTCTCATTTTAAATTTCATGTAAAGATGTGTTATTTCCCGAATTCCCAAATTTCATTTTTATAATTATAATTTATGATAAACATTAGATTTTATATTTTAAGTTAATTCTATTTTTATATTATTCATATATGAAATTTCATAGATTTTAGAAAATTATTTTTCATTATTTTATAAACCCTTTGTAATCTTAAAATTATCCATCTTAACACACTAATTTTAACCATATTTTTTCTTTTGAGTATTACAACATGTTGGCTTTGTAGCACAGTAAAATAACATAGCCTTAGAGTTCAAAACCTACCCAAATTATCAGCGTAATTTTATTAGAAAAAATAGTCATGAAATCACGACACAAGGATGCGATAGACGAACTAGTTATTTGTTTTCTTTTCCTCAGAATTTCTTGATAGGATGGTGGAAGGTTGGTTAGATGTTTAATCCCTAAATTAAGCAACCGTAATATATTCATCAGTAGTCGATTAGTGAACACCAACAAATAGAAATGATTGCATTACGTGTATTTTGAATTATTTTCAAATTGGCAATGAATAAAAGTAGAGGAAGAAAGCGTAGTCACATCTTACTTGAGATTAGTCCAAGGTTTTGTGAAAGTGAAAGAAAATTGGTTGATTAGTGTCAAAGAAATATAAATTAAGAGATGCTTTTGAATTGTGATTATTATCATTTGGCATTAGTCTGTGGATCTTGACCCTCTCCCTCACCCTTCACAACAAATTAGCAGTAAAATTTGGCTCGGCCGTCTAGATATTATTATCATAATCTTCCTCTCAGGCAAATGTTTCCTTGTTGTCCAAACATCAAGTTTTGGGAACAAATATTTGGCTTCTTCTAAGATATAACCTACCAAAACTGACCAAAACCTAACATTTTGGGCGTTTCTTAAATGCATTCACATATTTGGTTCGAACACAAACGTTCCAGATTCTTTGAGTCATTAGGTTTAATAGCACAGTCAAACCGATGAGAATAACTAAGTTCCTAGCTTTTTAAGTTCAAACAAGTTTTATACGGAAGATTACAATCAAACTGGTGAGGATAGCTAAATTCATTACTTCCTAAATTAATTACAAGTTCTATAAAGAAGATTATAATTCAACCGATGAGGATATTTGAGTTCCCAAGTTCAAATAAGTTCTATAGGGAAGATTCCGAGCTTATATATATATTTCTTAGATTCAAATATATGATTCAGTAAAACGTGATGATCCAACGAGTGGTATTTGTGTGTAATGAGCACGTGAATGCATGTAACTAATAGTTTACTAATAGTTTTGACCAAATTTCTAGCAAGATAATCATCAGTGGCATGCATCAATGCTTAAAAGGAAGAGAAAAAGGAAAAGGACAATGAGAATTGACAGAGATTGCAAGAACAAGAACTAATACTCTCATCTTTATTTTCCCTCCACTTCAAAAGTCCTTGTGATGTTGAAACTAGGGTAAACTCAACACCAGTTTTTATATGGCATCCCTGCTTTTAGCCGAAAGCTGGGAGCTCCATTTACAGCTTGGAAGAGCCCAGAAAGTGAAGACATTTGGTCCCACATAAATCATTTCAAGCAGTGGGTGCTCACACCTCCATAATTCCCAACCACATTCAAGGCGAGATCTAAGCTTGAAATAAAAATTTGAAGCACTAAGCTTAACAAAAATAAAAAGAAAAAAATTTGAAGCACTACCTGTATAAACAAGTCTAATATAGAATCCAAATGGGATATAAAGAGTTAGGCGCAAGATTCTGGCCAATTGGCCTACCTGTAGTATGCACAGATAACAATGTTCTTAATCTTTCACATTAAGACCACAAATTTGTTCTGCAATTGAGTCAATGTATCTAAAAAAGGAAGTTGACAATGATGAAGTTTGAAGCAAAATTTGCTAACGAGCTGCAAGGTGTGATGATTTGGACACATCATATGATACCCAGCAGCAGCATGTCTGCTAAAGAGTTAAAAATGAAGAACATCTGTCCCATATCCCTTTTAGGCCTACCAATTTTCTCCCCTTGTCGTCTGTCTTGGCCTCATTTTTGCTTGGTTTTTTGCACTCACTAATAATTAATGAACTATTTTGTTCTTGTTCTTGTTCTTATATCTTTTTCCACCTCCAAATGAGAACAACTGGTCAGAGCAGAAACAATGTTTTTAGGATAAATCCAAAGCAATAATTTCCTATGCATGTGCATACCTTTTTTCTCTTATTGTAATTTAGATTATATCTAAACAGAATATTTCTCAAAAAATAGAAAAATGAAAAAAGAATTCTATTATCATGAATTCAGAAGAAATTATTAAGCCTTTTGTTTTCATTTATGAGAGAATTTTTTATATTAATGATCATTATTGATTTTTGATGCAGGATTGATGACAATGTTGGGTCTCTAGCATTCGTCAATTGATTAACAGAAAATGCTATGTAAATTTTAAAACCCACTTCAAAATTAAAATAATAATTTCAAATGCTTTCAAGGGAAAATGGAAACACTAAAAAATTGCAATTATGGATTGATTATGGAAGTAATGGATAATGGCATTTCGAAATGCAGATTCACCCAAAGATATTATTCATGAATTAAAGCATTGAGAGACCAAATGGGTGCCCTGCTCATGTGATGGAATTATAATAACAAAGTATAAAAACTATGACCAAATTAATCAAAACCCATGATGCATAATGCCCACACACTCTTTAAAAAAAAAATTCTGCTAATTAGACTTATAATTTGTTACTTATGTGTTCCCATGTGGGTACTAGTGTTTACTTTATATCAGTTCAATTAAATAAGAAAGCAAGGTTTATTATTTTGGAATATAAATAATTCAGACTGATGATTTTGTCGTTTTCATACTATATCATATCATATTCACCGATTCTATCTTCTTTTTTTCTCCAACATGTTCATGACACAATTTATTTGCATAAACAAAAGAGAAGTAAAATACAACAGCTTTTGCATTTATGATATAAAGCTCAGACAGAAAACAAAAACAAGAAATAAATTCTACATGTGAAAATCAAGCTCAATTCATAACATGATAAAATAGCAAATTTTTTATTTCTCTAGCAATCCGATATGTTTAATTAAAACTATAAATCTACATGAGGCTTGAATTCGAATCTTACAGGATTCTTCCAAAGTTAATGTTGCTCCAAATACTGTTTATGGCTAGATAACTAGGTTCATGTCATGTTAGAAATCAGCCTCCCCTAAGCTGCTCTTATGTGACAATTGACATACCCTGAATCTACTTCAGCATTACATCCGAGGCGAAAGAAAGTACCCGTCATATATAAACCGCTCTCTGGTGGGCAGCAAAATTGTATTGTTCCATCACTAGTCTTCAGGACGCATTAACAATTTGGATCTTGATAGAACACAAAATCTTATCAAGCTGCATAAAAATAAATATCAGGAGTAAATATCAATTATATACTAGCTCAAGTTCCATACAGAATAGAAGTCTGAGTTAATGCCAAACCAATCTTAATGTATACCTCAGCTTGTCAATGTAGAGGGTTGAGCTTATTTTTCCGGGCACTTGGAACCAACTTTGAGAAACGCTGACTATGATTCTAGTACTCTAAAAATTCAGCAGTTCGAGCCTTGCCCAAAATTGACTCTATGCCATCATCACACAAACCAAAATTCTTTGCCACTGCAAAACCAGCATACATGCCATCCACAGCTGCACTTACAATCCCTCCAGCATAACCAGCTCCTTCACCAACAGGGTAGAGACCTCTCAACGATGTGCTCTCAGAAGTGTCCATTCCACGGGGAATCTGTATGGGAGAGCTAGTCCTAGTCTGGAAGAACATTTAAATATTTGAATTTGATAACAATTGACTGAGATATTGACATTAACAAACTACACTTCTTTGGTGGTTGTATAGATTTTGTCAAAAAATCCAGAAAAGAGATACAAGAGCCAGACAATTAATTATGTAACATACTGTTAACATAAAAAGAAACTGAAAGGAAAAAAAAAAATACAATTAACTGAGATTACCTCCACTCCATGAAGAAGGGCATCTTTGGATATAAAGCCTGGTAACTAAAGGCTCCGAAGTCCAAGAAAAGCAAAGCTTATCAGTAATCAATTGTGCGCTTGTCATAAATGTAAAGGGCAACTAACAAAAAAAAAAGGAAAAAAGAAAGTAAAACCTCTTTGTCAAAGGCAGCGATTGAATGCTGCAAAGTCTCTGTTATATGAACGGGAAACATCTCATGAAGGTTTGCTGCTTTCACTCCTAATCTATAACTTGATGGTGGCACAGATGTCACTGGTAAAAAGAAGAAGCCAACCTTAGTTTCCTGAACATATGATCACAAAACTAATCAAGAGATGGCATATACCTGACAATTTATTGTCCAAAAAATCCGTAACTGTCTGCACAGGCACTACAAAGTTTCCCCCTCCCATTGTAGCCGCTCTTTGTTCGAATTCCCTCTAAAGAAAATATAACATTAGAACAGGTTTTGGGTCTCTGTCATAAATATTACTATTAGACTTAATGTTAAACAAGGCTGAAAGAAATTGGTGCATGTTCTATGACATTTAAATATAGCATTGAGAGGAGTTTGGCTCATGTGGCCATGCAGATGGGGAAAAAAGGGGATCATATGGCCATTCTTATAGTTCAGTTATAACTGCTGGCAAAGGAATATAAAACTAAAGGCAAAAGAGCACCAAAGATAACTAAAAGGAAACGTTACCTGAAATTCAACCCCTGCAAGAGGTCCATGTAGACTCAACGCATCAAAGTCTTTGATTGAGACAGTTACAACGAGTGCAGCATTTGCTCACTTTGACGCACGTCGAGAAAACGACATGCCATTAATACAGATTTCAGATGGATTTGTACTAGTGAGAACAACCTGCAAATACCATGTTAATTATTCCAAGTGTATTATAGTGAATCATTCTTCCCTAGAAATTTACAATGAAAATATTGTTTTAAACGTTATGTAAGCCCCCATCTAGGAGGAAGCCAGCTATTGGCTTATTCTAAACACATGAAACTTGGGCATCCTTTGGTGCATTAAGAAGCCAAAACATTGCATTGTCAGGTGATATAAAAGAACTAAGACTAGGCTTTTCAAGAAATCCAAAAACAGAAAAACGTACCTGACCACCAGGGCACATACAGAAGGAATAGCAGCGACGACAGGTTGCCTGCAAAGAGCCATCCCCATTCTCTCCATTTGCATATTTGGCAACCTTGTAGTCTGCCACTGGTACTTTACCACGCCCTCTGCGAACTTCAGTTGCCAATCAGGAATACTGCACATTTGTAATAAGGATATAAATATAATCAACAAATTGTTACAAAAGTGACAAAAGAGTTCGCATAGCCTAATAAAATGACACCTAAAAGTTCAATGAAGCTGACAATGCAACAAACCTGTAAGGTGTTTACTACTTCTTGAGGATGCTCAATCCGTAAGCCAACCTGCTCAGCCAATTTACGTTTTTATCAAGCTAACAAATTAGAAACAAATACTTCAACTAATAACCAAAAGGTTGGGCCCATAATCCCGAGAGCAAATAGTGAAAGATACCATCTCCTTCTTCTAGAACAACAGCATCTTAATCCCATTTCTGGCTATTAGACTGTCTGTCAATTGAATCAGAAACTTTGACTCGCACAACTTGTGCATTATCTACAAGGAGATCATCTACCCTCGTCCCAAACTTGATGGAAACCTGAGCATACCACAAAAATAATCACAAAAGTATTGGAAATGTAAGATGTAAGCAACTTAAATCTAATATTATGCATTTGATTTAGATAGAAAATAAATGTGTCACTCACACCCTGCTTTTGCAGATGTTGCCGAAAATTGCGAAGTAAAGGAATCAATCTATCTGTTCCCAAATGAGGCTTTCCATCAACCAAGATTCCTTCAGGAGCCCTGAAACGAACTAAAGTTTCCATAAACTGAAAAGTAAAATTTTGAATCAATCCACATAAAGGTGGGGTAATGGCTATATGATACTAGTCATTAGTATTAACAAGAAAATCTAGATTGTCTACTATTATCCATGCCTTGATAGCTCTGCATGTTATTGTCTAAATTACACAAAGGGAAGACATTAAAAAATGTTGAGAACGGTTCTGACCGCCAAAACACTCCCACTGTTTCTTCCAATCCTAGTCACCAGCTTTCCATCACTCCAGGTACCTGCACCACCCTGCCATGAATAAGTCCTCGATACATGACCCAATGGGAAATATATGTGAGTATGGCACGTGTTTTTATTGACGTAGGAAAACAATGAAAAGAGCACAAGGTAATAAAGTTATAAGAAAAACCTCCCCAAAGCAAAAATTGCTTTCCATTTGCAACATGTGGCGGACAATCAGAGCACCAATGTCACGGCCCCTTTGTTCAACAGGCTGACCTCTTTCTATTAAGGTGACATCTGCACCAAATTCAGCAAGAACAAGGGCGGCAAACAACCCTGATGGTCCACTACCCACCACTGCAATTTTCGGTTTTCTAGCTGTTGGAGGTGTATGATCCTTTGGACCCATTGTTCGTATCATGTCCACTTTCTCTTGAAACTGTACCTTGATGTACTTTTCTAAAGTCACGTATTATACTGGTCAAATCTCCAGATTTTTTCGCTTGAGGCATGTATTCTACCAGCCCAACTTTAGGCTCCAATTCAGAAATGAAGTCCCAAGCACGAGGCTCTCGACTCAGAAGTTTGTTGATATCCATTTCCACAATGTATACAAATTTGGGTTCTTTTAGCCTCTACAGAAGAAACAATCAAGATACAAGATAAACAGAAAAGGACATTGATTGTTGGATAACCAAATTCAAATCAGTCCTACTTTGCTCTTACCATTTAAAAAAGTTCCACAGAAAGAATATAGAGACTGCAAGTGGCCATTTTTCCAAGATTCCAACTTCTTAAAATCAATCAAAACAATTGGATACCTTCCTTGCATCAAAAGATTTTCGCACCACCCTGAACGCCTCCGTCGGCAGCATTGAAGGAACCTGAAATGAAAGAATGTAAACAAGAGATACATATTAAAACTTCAACAACTTGTAAAAATGCTTCAAATAGACACAAGTGCCGGAGTTGAACTTGCCGGAAACTCAGGCACTTTGGCAATCTGTTCAAGCAGGCTTTCGGAAACGCCGAGAAAGTCCTTTCCGGGGTCCTTGTGGACGGGAACTCCGAGCGTGGAAAGCCTCCAAATTCCATTGTACTTATTCTTCACGTCTGCTACAACTTCCTTGTGCTTCAATTTGAGCTCTTTCTTTTCTGATGGGTACCTCTGCCTGCCGGCTCTCTTGCCGCTAAGTACGCGGAGTGTATGGGAGCGACAATTGGGGAGTGCGCGCAAAGGGATAGGGCTTGGAGGGCGGAAGAGCTGAAGTTGGAGGTGAAGAGAGCCAAGCTTGGAGTTGGAGGGAAGTAGGGACATGGCTTTTTAGTTTAGAGTGAAAGCGTTCGGAGAAAAGAGTGAGCTTGGCATAAGATAAGAGTTAATTAAAGCAAATTCCCTTAAAACGACATGGCGTTTTCTGTGGTCCTGATATTGGGTCAGAGTCAGAGTCAGACTGTTGGAGTTCTTCATGTTTGGAGCCCAACATGACAAAAGGCCAGGTCTTTCACAAGTCTCACCATTCAACATGACCCCTTGTATTACGGTATAATAATTTCTCTCCACTAATGTATTTGCATAGATATTTAAAGTCAATTCTATAAATCAATAATTTCGAATATAAATGTGCATTCTAAAAGTTCGTTAGTCACAAAAGAGTAACCAGCAAATAGTGTATAACCCAATATGTAAGATCCTTGTCAATTCCATGGATGAAATCATTCATCTACAGACAACTTATAACAGAGTCCATTTTCGAAAATAATTGTCCCAAAAATTCCAGCAAGGGCAGGAAAGAATCTAAGCGGACTGTAGGCCACCATAGGTGTGGGTGGCTAGACCTACACTACACTTGATATGTTGCAGGCTTTCAGACATTCAGCTTTCGCCAGAGCAAGATTTCAGACTTCACCAATTGCTTGCATCTCCATCACGAGATTGATAGAAATCCTCCGGCCGTACAATGTTGACCTCTTCAAAGTCATTGTCATCTGAAACCAACGGAGAATATTTTCATTAAGATCGTCCCAAGCAAACATAAGATGAAACAATACAGATTACACAATCTGGTTTACCCATTAAACCTAACCAGTAGCACAATTTGGTCTGCCTGATCCTAGGAAACTTTGAAGGCATACCAGTAGTTACCACATATTAGTTAACAAGTGGTCTATTCATCATCATTATAGTCGCTACGATGGCTTATGAATAAATCCAAGCATCAAGCAATGATAGAACTATACAAAAATCGAATACATAAGAATCAAGCTATACCGACAAAGAAAGAGAAAAGAAAAAGACTACATACTCCTGGTCGTTTCTGTTATGCTAAAAAAACAAAGTACACATTATCAATTTCCATTTTAAGACTACAATGATTAAATGGAAGCTAAATTGATCAAGAAAACATAGTGAATGACATGAGCCTCAAACAATGACTGAAATATTTTCAAGCCATGGAAGAAAGACTACCCCACTAAAACCTGTTTCCAATGACACTGGGCAACTCCAGTAAGAACTCAATCTTTAGTTCGTTTTCATCCCAAATCATTTAATAGACAAGCCAAACATAAGCTTAGAGAAGGCTTACTTGACTATAAAATGGAAATGCATAATGCCGAAATATGAAACTACGTTGGTACTTCATAAGTTCCAAGTAAATAACAAAGCAAAGTTGAATCCTTGTTTACCAAAAATACCTTAGATGAGCACATAGTGAGAGTAATACAAGTAAGATGCATAAAACTGTGGGATCAAAAAAGACAGGATAAGAAACTCAACCTTTTCTGAAGGTCAGTGCCACAACGGCATCATTTTCGACCTGAAAGACATGAAAATATCATTGACGATATCAACACATTTAGAGCTCCATGGAGCAGTATATAAAATTATTAGAATGCTGCTGCGATGAAAACTAGCTATGGACAAAAATCTAAGTTCAATTCAAAGAGAAAGAGGGAAAGAGTAGCTGTGATTTTTGTTTCATACCTTCTGATCTGCCAATGTCTTTGAATCCTCCAGTACTTCCCCAGTACTGACTAGGATCAAGCGCTGATCATTTACTGGTTGATCAATAAGATTTTGCAATTTCTGCTTAATGTCTAAACTTGTTTCAGTTGGTTCACACTGGATAAAGTAAGTTGTCTTACTACGCTTAACACGGATATACATGGCCTGGAAATGATAAACAAACAAATCAGGCATAGAGTTCATCTTGCAAGTGTTACATCCAATTTGAACAAAGAAATCATTAACAGATCAGATGAAATATAATCTCAAGTTTTAGCAAAATGCAACTTATCATCAAGTCCATGTCTCAAAGGTTTCAAGGCCTACACAATTACAACCTTGGAACTCTTAAACCCAATTATATTCTAAAACCTCGGATTATTTTCTCAAAGTGGCCTTTTATGAAACAAAACCTTCAATATGTTCCCAAAAGCAGTTTCAAGACGTTCATCAGATAAGCATCAGATAATATGGACACTTTATATCATGCTCCATGAGTACGAACCATTTGCTTTCTCCAATAGGGGGAGTGGGTCTACCATGAAATTCAAATACGGGAGGCATATTTGAAGGGTTATTCACGGATTGTCTTCCTACCTCGTATTTCAACATTTTCATTATCTGTTGGACTTATTGTAAATTTCATAACCAATTGAACTCCAATTAATAAAAAGATCAGCTGAGTTTTCTCTAATCGCAATCTACTTGCAATTTAAGGATTTGCTAGCAAATAAATAGCTAAACAAAGTCTCTATCCCCTTAACTACATGATTAAGTTAGCCATTATCTTATGTACTCATATAATTGTACCCACATTCCAACAAAACAAAAGGGTATAAAGAGGAACATGTACACACCATTCTCCAACTCTGAACTGAATTTTGTATATGGGCTGGACTGAGAAATTCCCCCTTTATCACACTGCCAAGAAGACCATACTAGATAAGAAATTCCCCCTTTATCACACTGCCAAGAAGACCATACTAGATAAGAAATAAATATGACACATGTTATGCATCACAAGATAAAATCACAATCAAGCAAATTACAGAAAAGATAACAAATTTGATTCATAACACTTTTTTCCACTAAAGGCTGAAAATAGGTCAGATTTGCCCAACTGACTATACAGACTGTAGACAACACCAAAAATTATTAAGGACATAATCTGGGTAATTTGAATTCATTTACTATGAACACTGAACGAGAGAGAGAAAGTAAAAAAGAAATCCTCTAATGTTGTTTTTTTTTTTTAATCAGGATCCTCTAATGCTGTCTAAGAGGCGCGATTTTGAGAAAGAATAATAATTGAATTGTTCGCTGAGATATAACTTATGATTTAGAATTTCGAACCTCAGAAGCGATGACCAGGCCAAAGACTAGGCTTGGAGATCAGCTTCACCGATTTCCGCCGCAGTCCCTGCAATCCGATCAGAATCTCCGACGTCTGAAAACTTGTTTGGCTGCTGCCTCAGACTTATCCCTCCACCGGTCAGGGTGATAAATCTCCTTTTTTGAGCACAGTGCTAGCGGCCGTTGCTGGCTGGAATGTGGAGCCGAAATATACTCTCTTTCTTACCGTACCCGCCACTGCTAACTCACGTGACGTTTCTAAACTTTGTAACCAAACAGGCCAGAGCCACGTGCCTCGGTCACACGTCCCAACGAAAACCAGTCAACCACACCAACTGCGACAATAACTCCATCCACCTGTGATCTCTGACCGGCACCACTATAGGTGGCGGCTTTACAATTGTCAGTCAGCTCAGCTGCTTTCTAGGCCCCTCCCGTACACTTCACCGCGCCTAATCCTCTCTGTTCCTCGCGACCACCATGGGCAACACATCCTCGATGCTCACTCAGTACGACATCGAAGAAGTCCAGGATCACTGTAACACTACATGTAATTAGTTCCCTACTAAGTCATTCTCCAATCTCGTTCATTGTCTTTCTGTTTTGGTTTTTCATTTGATTTGATCTGTGCGTCTGTGTTTGAAGTTTCGCAGCAGGAAATAGTTTCTCTGTACCAGAGGTTCTGTCAGCTTGATCGGAGCGGCGGAGGTTTCATTTCCGCCGATGAGTTCTTATCTGTACCTGAATTCGCCGTCAATCCTCTCTCCCAGGCAATCTCTTCCTTCCCTGCACACACAAGCTCATAAAGATGAAATTTTTATGATGACGGAGATCTCTAGGTGTAAACGTTGGTTTTTAAAACTCAAAGATTGATGCTTTATTAGGAGAAATCTTCTGTTTGTGCAATCATTTATTTTGAATCTCTATTCATGTACCATTCATCTTTCAGAGGTTGCTGAAGATGTTGGATGGATTGAACTTTAAGGAATTTGTAGCATTCTTATCAGCATTCAGTTCTCGAGCAAGCTTGCAGCAAAAAATCGAGTGTAATATTTCATCCTCAATCAGTTACTTTTGTTTAGAAGTATGTGCAATGTGCTTTCTTTGTTCTCTATTTCTGAGTTGCTGTGTGGGGGTTGCCCATCTGTTTTGCAGTTATTTTTAAAGTATATGATTCAGACTCCAAGGGGAAAGTTGGGTTCAGTGACATGTTGGATGTTTTGCGGGATTTGACAGGGCAGTTCATATCGGAGCAACAGAGGGAGGTTGGTTTCTTTCAGAAATTTGTCCTCCTATTTATTTCTATTATGCCGGTTTGTGTTAGTAAAGTTTGGATTTGTAATGGTTAATTTTCATGTTCCATGTTAACTTGGAGTTCTCAGCATGGATGCGGAAGCTGTGCATTATTCATTTGTATACCTTTTCTATGAAAGGCTTGGGAACGAGGCAATGAGTCAATTTGTTTAAAAGATGTTCTTTTTGTGAAGTATATATGTACAAGCTTTTCTCATTGAAAATATGTTTATTCAATCAAAGGTATACATCGTTTGTTCTAAAGTTACCAATCAAAGACTACTCTGGTTTTTCATCTGGGATCCAGATGTCATTTCAAAATGACATGAACTTGGCTCTTATCAGAAATTATAGTGTGTTCTTTTAGACTCGTGAAATTATCTTCTTGGTGACTTAGCTTTTCAAATGCCTATATATCGTTTTTTTTTTTAATTCGTTCACTTCATTTATGAAAAGAAAATGACTAATTGAAAACATGACTTCAAATTCCTTTGTCCAATATAGAAATCTACTATTCCTGAACATTTAATTACCTAGTCCGAGAAGGTGCCTATTTGTGTGTTTGATATTGTGGCTATGCTCTTGTATTTTCTGCAGCAAGTATTGATGCATGTCCTCGAGGAATCAGGGTATACAAAGGATTCATTGTTAAGCATATCTGACTTTGTGAAGGTACCACAATCTTATAAGTTTTGTGTTGTAATTAATGCCCGTGATTATAGATGGATTATAAATAAAAAACTGATATGGCCATTGTTGTCTGATTAGCGAAACTTTGTCTTGCATTTGGCCCTTCCAATCATGCCATGAAAGACAATGATCTGCTCTGATTAGTGTAACTTTTTTTTGAAGCAATTTTTACTATGGGACCATAGATGAATAAAAAAAGGAGAAATTTGATTTCTCATTTCCCCTCCATTGATGGATTTCTAGAATGAGTTGAAGGTTTTATATCTCAGGAATTTGAGATTCTTTTGTTTCCCTTTTGGTTTGCTTTTACATTTGTTACTCCTCTTGATAGTCGTATGTGAGTAGTCCCGGAAATACAAGAATGTAAAGTAACTTCATTATCTATTCATACATTTTTCTCCTCTAATCAGACTGGTAAATACTTTCACAAGGATTATTTGAAGTATCCGTTATCTGAGTAGTCATTTAAAATTCACCTCTTTTGTTACATTAGTATGAAGAGACTTTTATTCATCCATCTATGAATAACCATCCTTGGATCAAATTTCAATAATGCAATTAAATCTGTATAAAACCTATATGTTTGCCGAAATAAGAAATTTATGTCAGAATATATTTCACATTATCTACAGACTCTTGGAAACTCTGATTTGAAGATGGAAGTGGAGGTTCCTGTGGATTGAAATGAGATGGACACACCTGAAAGCTAGGTTGCTGGGATTGAATGCAGAGGCATAACTCACTCTTTGTTTCCTTGTAAGTCGTGTCTAAGCACTTGTTCGGGAGTGGCATTGCTCAATTTGCCCACTGGTTTGTAGAACAGTAGCACATTGCAAAGGATTGGTTGGTAGTCTGCTTGACGAATAACTTGCTTTATGGACAGCTTCTGCGGCTTGACTAGTGACAAATACAAATTACTGCCTTTATTTTAAAGGGCTGTTTTAATTAAACTTCCATATTTCTGTGAATGTTCTCAGAACCTCCGAGCTAGCCAGTCAGACTATAATAGATTCGGCTGCTATCAGTTGCAACCTTCCATGGTTCATTGGAATTTTCAGTTCCTCTGCGTGTTGAGAATACCGGGTATCCACCATTCAGCTAATGCTAACAGTCATCCTCTTTGCCTCCATCTTCTGTTTCATCTGTGTATGACATTATTTCAAATTTCTCTTCTTTCATATATTCTTGTTCATGAATGGTATCTGTTGGTGTATCGTTTTCCTTCCTTGATAATCTTTGGCTTCATATCTTCCAATCTTAGATTTTCATTTTCACCGACATTACGTATCTGTGAAATAGCCAAGTACTTTGCTAGTTTTGCGGTTTCATTATCTAAAATGCTGGTGGCTAATGCTTATGTCTGTCCAATGAGAGCGAAAGACCGCGTTAAAAAATCTCGAGTGAAACCAACCCATGAATCATGATGAGCTTATTCTGGGCCATCTTGACTTGAATCATCATTGCCTTATTTTTCTTTATACTTTGCTCTCCATTGTTAATGAGTATTATTTCCAGCACACCCGCGCCTTCTTTTCTTTGCCGATTACTTTTTATGGCCCCATCTAGTCATTCTCAATGTGAAATGTCCTAAGCATAGGACCAAAGACTTAAATTTCTTAATTCAAGCTCAATGCTAAAATTCCAGATCGCGTTGCTTATTAGTGAATTTAAAAGAGCACAATATTTGCATACCATTTTGGTGATATTTTCTTATACTACCCTTTATATCTATCAAATTTTCATTATACATATATCATAATTGGAATTGTTGATTCTCTAAATTATCATATCCGTAAAAAATCAATTAGATTAGAGGTCGTTAGTCATTCACATATCTCAATTAAGCCATGAAGATTGTGGTTCTTATTAAAACTGTTGATTTATTTGATACATATAAATTGCCGAACGATCTTCAATCTTATTAATTTTCAATAGAGATGATTTTGACATGATAATTTAGATAATAAATGGTTTTGATTATAAAATATGTATAAAGATAATTCGATAAATCGAAAAGGTCACTAAAGTATGAAGAAAGTATTTAAAAAAAAATTATGATATATATATATATATAGAAACAATTCGATAAGTCGAAAGGGTATTTTTCTTTAAAAGGATATATACATAAATAATTTTAAAAAAATAAGAAAAATACAGATGACTTTGAAGATACAGGGATTACCGGGTGTGTTTACTATTGCAGTGGTGCCCATTGGCATGCATTCTAAGAAATCGTGAGTTAAAATAGTATAGTTGACCCAAATCCATGATCCATCCAGAGGGAATAAGGATCTATCCTATTTATAGTATTTTTCTGTGTATATGTATCAGGAGGTCGGTGTGATCGTCAATAGCGAAGTCTCCTGCTGCCAACACCACCTCATCACCGCGGGCCATAATCAATTTGTAGCCGTTGAAATCCGTACTAACGACTTTTTGAAAACTCAAAAAGGACCCTTTACCAACGGTTGTGAGACAAAAGGAAGAAAGGCGGGGCCACGTTGCAGTGATTAAGAAAATGACATTGGAATTAGATATTTGGATTAAGGTTGCGGTTAGAGTCCATCGAGTCCTACAGAAGTTTTTCTTCAAGGTAAAACGACCTCGTTTTGTTTTAATCTTATTTGGTTGGTTGGCTGATGGGGAAGTGCTTGTCTGATTGCGTTGAGCGCCTTCGTGGTTAAGGGAAAGACGGTTTGTTTTTTAACGGGTTCATTCAATGCCTTCTTCCGTTTCAGAAATTGCCAAATCAATGCAGCTGCTGATGCTGCTTTTTAAGGAAACCGACAAGCTGTTAGAAAAGACAAAGATCCAATTTTGGTAAGATTTCCATGGCATTCTCTTTACTCGTGTGTCTCTGTCTCTCATAATTTTCATTCCGTATATGCTCTTCGGACATGAATGAACCTGGGGAGAAGCTAATTAAACGAGCCACTCACGAGGTTTCTTTGCTGCTTCCCATTTTGTCATTGATTGCAGATCAGTACATGGTGGATTTGTTTCCGTTCTAATTTGTATATATTACCAAACAATTCCCTATTTCTGTCTTCTTCTTGATTCGTTTTTTTTTTTTTTCTGGAGAAACAAGTTTAATACTTTCATGTAATCTCTCCTCTTCTTCTTCTTTATCTTACGCTTTTTCTGTTTTTTTTCCCTTAATTTTTTTATTTATAAGTTAAAAGATTAAAACTTGAAAGGGTTGATTGTTTCCACAGTGATTTTTCTCAAGTGGGTTTTACTCCGAGGATCAATTTCAATTGTAAGGGCTTCTTCTGCATTGATCAGGTAATGTGCCTTTGCTTCTATGTGTTTCTGTGATTGGCTTGCAAGTTCTTAGATTATAGAACATTAAGTATAAATATAATTGATTCATCAATTTCTGTATTTGATATTTGATTTTTGGAGCTGATAAACTATAAGGATTCTGATAGCTGATACAATTGCACTTGTTTGGTTACCAGAATTAAAAGAGTTTGATTTTTCCCAACACCGAATCATAACTGAGATGGCGGAGCCTTTTGTGATGCCGGAAACTGATATAAAAGCCCTAACAGATGCTCTTTGTGCTCAACAACAACTACTGCAAAAGCTATATACTGATTTGGATCAGGAAAGAGAAGCATCCTCTACTGCGGCGGACGAAGCTCTATCCATGATACTTCGTTTGCAAGGAGAGAAGTCCGCTATGAAGATGGAAGCAAGTCATTACAAGAGATTGGCAGAAGAGAAGATATGTCATGCTGAGGAAGCCCTTGCCATATTTGAGGATCTTATTTATCAGAAAGAAATGGAAATTGCTTCTCTTGAGTTCCAACTTCAGGCTTACCGGTACAAACTTTTGAGTATGGGTATCAGCACTGAATTAGGTGCAGGTGATAATGTATACCCAGAGAATTTGTTGTTTCAAAGAACTGATAATGGTGGCAATGGAGGGGAAACAAGTGTTAGTGGGACTGTTAGAAGAATCAACTCTCTGCCTCCACTTGATCTCAAGGAATACCTCAACAAGATAAATACTGTGGACAAAGAAAGAGATAAAGCCGCGATGACCAAGCCAGAATATGTCATTGACCGATCTGTGATCCCCAAGCCAGAACCTGTGGTGGACCGACCCATGATCCCCAAGCCAGAACCTGTTGTGGACCGACCCATGATCCCAAAACCAGAACCTGTTGCAAAAAAACCAGAGAAGAAACCAGAGAAGAAGGTGGACCATGAGTTTAATCCACATAGCATAGATATAGAGAAGAAATCAGGAAATTATGGAAGCGCTAACATGAACACCATATGGGAACAGATTAAGAAGTTAGATGCGCGGGTGAAAGAGATATCTGATGTTAAAGACTATGGTAGGGAGAAATCTACACTTTTTAAGGGGCCAGCAAGGACTTGTTCATTACCTCCAATTCCAAAACTAAACTTAGGTGCTTTACGTGACCCAACAACTGAAGAATTTGTTGCAACCTTGGATCAGCTCCAGCATAATGAGAATGTACACGAAAGAGAGGCAGTTCCTAGTCCTTCAATTTCCTCAAGCGTCCATGATGTTTTTGAAGTCCCAAAGAGTTGTGTGAATCTTAAAGCTGGTGAAGGTGAGAAGAAAGTAGTCAGTAAATTGACTGCGGAAGTTGAGAACAGGCGTGGCAAGCCAGATTTGGTTTCGGATGAGACTACTAGCGAAGCACGTGGTAGCGATGAAACCGATAGGATAAAGAAAGTGTTGCATTTGAAGAAGCAAGATAGCAAAATGTTTAAAGCAAGAGATGTCTTGAGTCCTACTGGCTCAAATTTGAGGGAGCGAATGGCCGGAGTTACTGAATCTCAGCAAGCAAAGTTTCAACAGTTGTGGAGGAGAATTGAGCGGTTGGAAGGAGAGAGAAATAGTATAAGGCATGAAATTAGCCATGCCGGAGAAGAGGAGGTGAAGCTGTTTCAGGAAATACATGATCATCTTAATGTAATACAGTACGAAATGCGTAGCTTGAGGCCTAAGAAATCCCCTCCAAAGGATGACGAACCATTGCACACAGTTATGGAGGTATCATTATGATTTTCTTGCCCTTTTTTCCTTGACTTGGAATTTTGGTTCAACTTAGAATGAAGATTTTGATTTTTCTCAAATCTATTGAACAGGCAATGCTGCATTTTTGGATTTGATCAAATAATTCAACGACGAGGCTAATGGAACCTCATGATGCATCATCAGTTGTAAAGGTTATGTGGGTGGCGTGAACAAATGAATTACATTCTTTGATTTGATTTGAGATTTGGGTAGCTCCTAATATACACACTGTAAAATTTCTAATCTGTACAGTTAGCAGCAATACATCACAAACAAATCTGTCTTGCTAGGATTGTTAAAAGAATTCTTAATTTGGTGTACATTTTATGATTTCAAGTTTGAAATGCAGGTTGTAAATGATATATGTATGATGAATTCAGAAAATGAAAGCAACAGGCGTGTTCCGTTGTGTCATTTTCTTTGTGAATGATCCAAGCAATGTCTTGACTCTTGACCATCGGCTCTGGGATCCCTAGCATTAGCATTGAAAGCAAAATGGTTTCAAGTTTTCATTACTGCAATTGATTTCTTCACTGCCATTGATGGAGAATATCAAGTTCCACATCAATATACATCGTCCTCGCTTGAAAGGTTGAACCCTATCACTTATTATAAAAAGTGAAGGTAGGTCATTGTCATTGTCTTGGAGCACCAGTCCATCTGTCCATGTCACAATACAGGCCTTCCCATATTCATGTCCCCACAAACAAAATCTTTTATTGCAAGTGGAAGGAGCACTGTGTTTTAGCCTCCTCCAAAATCCAACCAAACACAAACGAATATCAATACCATATAGAAATGCCAAGGAGACCATGGTTCTTGAATCTTGATACATTTGAAGCTGGGCACAACCTGTGGATACCGACTCAGACTGGGCGAAGTTTTTAATATGATATATATATATATATATGTATATATTATTCGAAGAGATCATTACAGTATGCATGATGAAGGCTTTGCTTATTGGAATGTGCCCAAACTTTTTCAGTTGGGAAGGTAACCAAAAAGAATGGGTATTCAATCATTGGATTTTCTCCATATGTTCGATCAGAGACAGGATGTTTGGCAAAAAATTTCATATATGCACCATTTTCTTCAACTTTTGCCACATTTATGAGCATCGTTGATTAGTTAGGTTTGTAATGGCTCTTTCCGACCTAAATTTAATATTTAAAACCAAAAATTGAAGTGATTACACAATCTGAGACCACATCCTAAAACAATCAACAACTATGTATATAAGTGAAAACAAAATTGAAAAAAATTGAGTGAAAATGAGATTTTCTAAACGAGTCTGAAATATCTGCACACAGAAAAACTCCTCCAATATTATAGAAAATCATACATTCTTAAGTAATGTAAGAGCTAGTTTGCTTAATTTATCAACAAATTACAACACAGAAATGAAACAATTGAATTCAGTAATCAGACATGAAACTTCAACTTGTATGAAACGACTTCCATAGGCCACCATGCCATGCATTCTATAATCAGAGGGCATCAACTTTAGGGTCAACTTCTTCAATCGACGCCAATGAAGGATTGGAGATGTATTCCTTCACCAGACCCATTTCATGGGCTACATCCTGCATATTTGGTCTCATTGAAGGATTGTACTGTGTGCACATAAGACCAAGCTCTATCATCTCCAAAACAACATCCCGCCATATTTTGTTGTATTGCTTAGGCATCGAATCCGCGACCCATCTATCTAGAGCCTGTTGGATTAAGGGCTCAAGCCTGCTAGGGTACTGGCTTTTTACCATGTCATGCAAGCTTGAGCCTTCATGAAGAAGGACATCCGTTGGTCGCCTTCCCGTCACAATTTCTAACAAAAGGACCCCGAAACTGAATACGTCTCCCCCAGTAGAAGCACCTTTTCCCATGCCATACTCTGCATTTCATCAAGTCAATCCAAGAAAATCAATAAATATTAGAATATTAATGGACACATAACAGGCGACTACAAACATATCATGATGGAGTTATATACATGTCAAGTATGTTCATGAGAAATGCAAATTCCCATCTTAGTGATAGCAGTATAATAATATGGCAGAAAAGAGTACATACCAGGAGCAATATAGCCAATGGAGCCGCATAACAAGCCATCTGCTGAACTGTAGGATGCTGAGTCATTCGTTGGAATCTTCTCATTATCACCTTTCACTAATCTTGCAATTCCAAAATCAGATACCAAAGCCGTCATGTCATCATCCAGTAGAATATTGCTTGGCTTGAGATCACAGTGTACAACTCTAACAGGAGAATGATGGTGTAAATAGGCCACACCTTCAGCTACATCATTGCAGATGCTCACCAACTGAATCAAATCCAACCCATGGCTCAATCCGTGGCTTGAGTAGAGATGCCTCTCTAGGCTCCCGTTTGACATCAAAGGCAGAACAAGAGCCTTGAAGTCCGGCCTACTGCAAGCTGTGATAATTCTAATTAAATTTCTGTGCCTGGTCCTCTTCAGAACTTGGCATTCCCTTTTAAAGCTTCCTAAGATCTCTGCATCTGTTTTCAAATCCAATACCTTCACAGCGATTACCGAGTTATCTTGAAGGACACCCTTATAGACATGGCCGAACCGGCCTGAACCAATCAGGCTAGAAGCACTGAAACCACCAGTGGCTTCAATTAGCTGTTCATATGAAATTCTAGCGTACTTGAGTTCCTTTTTCTCTTCTTCTTCATCATCCTGCAAGTCCTCATGATCAAAAACCGCCAAGTGCTTTTGGAATTTTGACCTGTGCATGAGGGGATACCCAATTATGCAAAAGACGGGAGTGATAAGTAATGAGAGGAGAATCGGCAGAATCGCCAACTTATGTGCACGTTTCTTCCGGCAATTTGGCATGCCTTTTATTGATCCACAGAGACCAGCATTTCCAAGGAACGAGTCAATGGTCAGTAAAGAGAAGGCCCCATTGTTGGATACATTCCCAGAGAAGTTGTTGAAAGAGAAGTTGACTTTCTTCAGAGTTAAAGATTCCTGCAGAGAATCCGGTATTTCCCCAATCAATTGGTTGGAAGATACATCAAGTTTTTGAAGATAAGGCAACTTTCCTATTGAATCCGGAAGAGGGCCTTCTAGGGAATTTATAGAAAGGTTGAGGTACTCAAGGGCAATGCAGCTTCCAAGTTGAGACGGGATTGTGCCAGAAAGATTATTGGAAGATAGGTCAACTGCAAGCACCATGTCCATTTTGCTCAACTCCATTGGTAATGATCCTTGTAAGTGATTACTAGACAGGTTCAAGTATAATTTCAAGCTCCTCAGTCCTGCAACTTCACTAGGGATTTCCCCCAAAATTTGATTGTGAGAAAGGTCTAGAATCTCTAAATTGATGCACTTTCCCAGACTTGGTGGTATGGTCCCCGAGAGTTTGTTCTCGTAGAGCAAGAGCCTTCTTAACTGGGAGAGGTTTGCAAAACTATCTGGAATTGAACCAGAAAGCTTGTTTTTTGATAAATCTAGAAGGCCTAGATGGGGAATGTCACCAAGAGCAGAAGGAATCTCACCAGATAGTGAATTGTTTGACAAATATACCCTTTCTAGCTTTGTCATTCGGCACAGTTCGGGTGGGATGGTTCCATTCAAAAGGTTGCTAGACAAGTTCAGCAGGGTGAGGTTGTCAAGGTTTGAAATTTGAGGAGGAATGGCACCGTGAATAAGGTTAGCATCAAAATGAATTTGTACAAGATTGGTAGAAAGATTACCAATAATAGGAGGTATCTCTCCCCCAAGATTATTTCCAGCTAATTCAAGCTCTTGAAAGTTAGAGGCATTAACTAGAGAGGTAAAAAAAGGTTCAAGGTTAGTGTTACCGTTATGGCTCACAAAGCGATTATAGGACAAGAAGAGGTACTGTAACTGTGACATTTTCTGTATAATCTCCGATGGCAACTCCCCACTTAGCATGTTAGACTCTAAGTCGAGCCATTCCAGTTTCGAGGAGTTTGAAAGTGCAGCAGGAACCCGTCCAACTAGATGGTTGGACCACATCAGAAGATACCTCAATTGCTTAGGCTCACATCCATCTGATAAAGGAATTTTTCCACTTAAAGAATTGTTAGAGAGGTCTATATACTGCAAAGAAGAAGAAGAATGATTGCAGAAAAGTGGCAATGGAATTTCACCCTCAAGCCGGTTGCTTCCCAGATCAAGATATACTAACTTGTGAAGCAAACCCAGTTCAGGAGCAATGTTTCCTTCAAGAAGATTGGAAGATAAGCTGAGCTGTCTAAGTAGAGAAAGAGAACCTAATTCTCCTGGAATGTGACCTTCAAAAAAGTTTCTTGACAAATCAAGAATGGACAAGGAAGAAAGATTAGAGAGTGCCGGAGAAATGGTGCCCTTGAGTGAACTTCCACTAAGATCAAGCTCCACAACTTGGTCTCTAGCTTTGTTGCACTTGATGCCTGACCAATTACAAAAATGAACACCTGAAGAATTCCAGTTCCCTAGAGCATGTTGGGGGTCCGAAACAATCCCTGTGCTGAAAGAAAGCAAAGATGCCTTATCTCTCATTGTTTTAGCATTTTCTTGGCACAAAACCACAGCGAAGAAAATGATCAAACAGAGAAAACTAAACAAGAAAAACCTTGAAAAACCAACCATGATCATATCAATCTTCTTCGTGCTAATAAATTTCGAAGAAATTGATGAACACAAGGTGATAAGAAAATGTATAGAGAAAAATTAAGAGAGTAGTGCTTGATGACAAAGAGGAAATGTATGCAACAGCTGCATGAGCTTAAGATCAAGATACTGAAAATGCTTAAACATGTCCAATGCAAATAAGTAACCAATGGTAACTAGGAAATTTTGAATACCTTGTGCCTAACTGCCGTTGAAGGAGTGGACGTACGTTTGGCGCCTGTGATCTTTGACTTCAAATCCCACCAATTGCATTCATACAATTGTGTGCGTGTAACAAGACAAGTAAGCAACGTTAAAGCCGTTCTTATGGCAGTAATGCTGTACACGTCAGCAGCAACAAGCCTAACCATCTTATTTTATACTGATTTCGTTCATGTAGTATATCTACTTAATTGGATAATATGTTGTTGGTCTAGAGCTGTGAACCACAGAGACTAGTGGAATGTGTGCTGTGGGGAAAGATAATATTGGTTAATAAGCATGCTTAGTGAAGGTGAGCTGGTAAGTAGGTGTTTGTGTTCTGGTAAATGTGTCGGCCCAGCCGCTCAGGTGATGCATTTAGACACTATTCAATATTAATTGGCAGGTGGCACTAATAGAGATATACAGCACAATTTTTTAAAATGCAAAATCAACCAACGTAAAGAAATAAAAAGTTATGTAATTCTTATGTGTTTTTTGGTAAGAAAAATAAAGGGATGTAACACAAAAACTTCCTGGAACCGGAAGGTCATCCATCTTAGTACCCCTCTCGCTCAGCATAAACAAATAGAAAAATTCATAATTTTAAGTTGTTTTTTTTTTGGGCAAAAATCAAAGATGCAATCTTTGAAGCATTCTAGTATGGAGTTCAAGACAAAGCTTGTAAACCCAAGTCCCCAAGTTCTAAACGTGGCTCATCAAATTTGTCGTGGAGCTTTGGCACACAAGTTTTGTACATGGGGTTAGGTCTGGTTTTTGAACAAGGCTAGTTAGCTAGATATGATTAAGACATCAATTACTGAAATAATCTTAATCAGAAAATCATACGTTAGATGCCAAGGCCAATCATTAAATTGTGGAAAAAAACTTGAACTAATTTTCTTTGAAGAAAAGTCTTTGAACTACTTCACCTTCACCTAATTCATCCAACAAAAATTAATCCCGAAACCAAATAAAACTAGAGAAGCAGAAGAAGCAGAAAATAATTAAGGAAATCCAAAAGAAATTAATTTTTTCCACAACCTAACCTGGAAGTAAGCAATGTCCAAAAAAAAAACCTGGAAGTAAGCTTCGGCTTGGAGCAGAAGACGTTAGCAACGGCAGAGACGAGAATCAAAGGTCAGGTCCGCGGCGGCGGGAATTTTCATCAAGTTTTCACCGGTCAGAAAACAGTTCTTTTGTCTTCGCTACACGTGGCAGCATCTAATCTAAATGGCCATCAGGCCCAATTGGCTAATACATGAGGTAAATTGGGTTTTGGTTTTCACTTATTGAGCCCAGCATGTTGCTTATGGGCCTTATTATACGCTACGAATAGAGGTGGGCTTCTAAAAGATCGAGCAGCAGCCCTTTTAATTTTTTTTGGGCTGGCCCTTTTAATTTTTTGGCACCAAATATTGAACGTAGTTGGGAGAAATATCTTCAAAATGGAAAACGGAAAGGTTTAAGCGAGGTTTCATCTCTACTCGGTTGAGCTATCGGCGTCTCCCTCAAATGGCTTCCACTGCCTCGTACTATCCGAGCCCTCAAGCTCAAACTTACAGTTCCACATGGAGAAAACCTCCGAAGCTGAACCACAAGTTCCTCTTCAGCTCAACCTCTCTCTTCTTCAAGCCCTCACTCTCTTCCTCCACTCCCTTCCCGCTGAGCCTTAAGCCGCCTTCAGACCCAGTTCATTTCCACCCGTTAAGAGACTCAGTCCAGGATAATCTTGTCGAGAATTCGAGGAATTTTCAGATACCTATTACTGAATTTCATCTAACTACAGCTCCGGAGACGTCCCCGAGGATTTTTATCCAAGACCCACCTTGGATTGCCTCGCTCTTTTTGAAGGGTATGTTCAAAAGAACCAACCAAGAACTGAAATTGGAGTCCAAGGAAATTGAGAGGAGGAAATACAATTTACTCAGGAGGAGGCAAATAAAGGCCGAGACCGAGGCTTGGGAGAGGATGGTGGAAGAGTATAAGGATTTGGAGAGAGTAATGCGTGAGAAGAAGCTAGCTCCGAATTTGCCTTATGTGAAGACATTGTTTCTGGGCTGGTTTGAGCCGTTGAGGGAGGCGATAGCTAGGGAACAGAAGGTGCAGCAAACAAAGAAGCATAAGGCGGCCTTTGCGCCCCACATTGATTTGCTGCCGGCCGATAAGATGGCCCTTATTGTTATGCATAAGCTTATGGGTTTGGTTATGGTGGGGAATCAAGACGGGTGCGTTCAGGTTGTTCAAGCTGCAGTTCATATTGGTACGGCCATAGAGCAGGAGGTGAGTGCTCAAGTTCTAATAATGTTTCTGTGATTAGAATCTTAGATGGTTAAATTTGATGCCTTTTCATTTTGGAATTGACCGGTCATAGTTATTAAGTTAATGCGATGTGATGTTCATTACAAATGCTATTAAGCGAAGGTTCAAGGAGATTCCATCCATGAAGCGATGCCATGGGGATGGAGATTTTGTGGTAATTTGGAACTTCTAATTGGTCTAGAATTCACTAGTTTCTAGCATCAATCATTCTGCTCAACTCATTAATTAATTTTTTTTTTCTTTTAAAGAAACTCACTTTGTTCGGCTGTTGCATTTGTCTTGACCTTATGCAGGGAACCCTAGCTGGTTTATATTATACTAGGCCTATGAGCTGAATCATAACTTAGAAAGTTCAATTAAAAAAAAAAATAGCAAACAAACAAACTAAAGTGTAAATTTTCAAATTTAAGGGGATAATACATGAGGTTTAATATTTAATGCTGTTACATGGTGAAGTTGGAAGCAAAGAATTAGGCTCAATATTTGTAAGCTTTCTAGTTCTGTTACACTTGCCTAATATGATGATTCATTTGGTCCCTTTACCACTTGAGTTGAGTGCATTAGACATGGACAAACTAATGCGTACCCAGTAGCAACCTTGTTGGTTGGACATTTTTTACTTATTTCTCTCTTTTTATTTGTACCATGCAGTTTAAGCTTAACATCAATATTTCTTTGTTTATGCTCCATTTTAGCATTATCACTGAACTGAAATTTTAATATCCTATCTTACAATTTTCAGGTCAGGATCCATAGTTTCTTGGAGAAAACCAAAAAACTCCAGAAAAATAAGACTTCTGTTGCTGATGAAGATGGTCTGAGTAAGGAGAAAGAGATACTACGTAAACGTGTTAACGGTTTAATTAGAAGAAAAAGAGTGAATGAGGTGCAAAAGTTATTGATAAAAGAAGAAATTAAGCCCTGGGGTCGTGACACCCAGGCTAAGGTTTGTCTTTTTGAGTATTTTGTGGTCTTTCTTATGGTTAACAAATCCTTTTTTATTTATGACCGTATTAGTTAATAGGAGTTTCAAACTGGATAATTTATTTTCATGTAATGTGATTTTGCAGCTGGGAAGTCGCCTGATAGAACTGTTAACTGAAACAGCTTATATACAACCTCCACTTAACCAGTTGGCAGAGGGTCCACCGGATGTTAGACCTGCATTTAGGCACAGATTTAAAGCCGCGGCAAAAACTCCAGGGTAAGACTTTAAACGTATTTACTGCCCAATTTCCTTCAGCAATTCACTTTTGGAAAACAAGTTCGCATGCTGCTATAGTAGGACCCACGTGAACTTCTGTAAATTGGCTTTTCTTATAGTAATTGTACAGAAGATATGTGAGATTAGGTATTCAGTAATCCTGATATTTGCTACTCTAACTTGTTGAAACATTTGGAATCTTGGATAGCCAGTCATGTGCCTTGACTCTAGCATTTTTTCTTTCTGATAATAGAACTTCTGTTGGCTCTTATAGGCAAAAAATTGTGAAGAACTATGGAGTTATAGAGTGTGATCCACTAGTTCTTACTGGGCTTGATAAAACTGTAAGTTGAGATATCTCCTTTTACCTTTTCAGTAGAAACTATTTTGCATTGTGAATTCAATTTGAATCTGCTGTAAGTTTCTGGTTTATATCATAAAAAGAGCGCATAACAAAACATAGCTCACCTATGTGTTCCCTATGATCAGACTTCATTATATGTAGTCTTAATAGCCACATTATCTTGCTTCCCATTGTTCCCCGTGAACATTATTTTACACACATATGAAAGACTTCAATGGTTTAGTCCTACCCGAAAGGGATTCTGGGGGTGCGGGCTGAAGGTTTTTTTATGGAGTAATTCGTTGTTCACTCTGTAAGATTTTTGCACTTGTTTGATGTGTGGTTGTGATTGCTATTATCATTTACTTCTACATGTACCAGGCATTTTAATTTATTGTATTTTCCAATTATGTATTTTTTACATTTGAAGATCTTTGTTGTCGTTGTACTATGTAATGTTTATTTTACGTCTTTGTTTCCTTACAGGCTAAACATATGTTGATTCCTTATGTGCCAATGTTGGTGCCTCCCAAAAAATGGAAAGGGTATGAGATATAATTTTTGAAATTTATGTAGCATTTTCTGTAGCTCATTTTATTTTTCAAAATCAAATGAAAGTGAACAAATAATGAGATCCCTTATTTGACAACTGACTAAATATTGTTGGATGACTTAGAAGCTTGCGCTGAGCTGCCCATTTGTAGTATGTATGCACCCATTTTTTAACCTTTTTTCATTTTGGAACTCTTTCCAGGTATGACAAGGGTGGACACTTGTTCTTACCTTCATATGTCATGCGTACTCATGGATCTAGGAAGCAGGTAGATTCACTGAGGAACATTTCAGGAAAACAGATGCAGAAAGTATATGAGGTACAGAAATTAGACATCCATTTTTTTGTTTCATTTCATGTTACCTTGCAGTAAAGTAGTAGGTCAAGTCAAGAGGTTTTCCAGCCGTCTGGCTAAGTCATGGTGATAGAATAATAATAAAGAGCACAGATTAATATTAAGTTCAAAAGTGATACAATTATGAAAAAAGAACTATAAATCAAAAGGAGTTATAGTATAACTAGTTTTTGTTCACTGCTGCACAAAAATTATCTTATTCTAATATGGAAAGAAGCCCTTCTGCTATTTAATACTGCGATGGGATTTTAGATGATGGAATGAACTTTTCCTATGAGTAGAGGCCTACTTCGGATCTATTTTCTAGTTCTTCAGTGGGTATTTTATTTCCTGTATAATGCAATTGATATTTGCCTTTGATATGGCACGTGTGCAGGCCCTCGATATGCTTGGAAGCACCAAATGGAGGGTGAATAGAAAAGTGCTTAGTGTGGTGGAGAGCATCTGGGCTAGAGGCGGCAACATTGCAGGCCTGGTTAACCGTGAAGATGTGAGCACATTGTGATCTCTTGCAATTTGTGTAAAATATTGTTTGTGTTCAATCTTTACTTTCTTCAGCATAAGATCCCAGCACCTAAAATGAGATAGCACTTAATAGTAACTTAACTGAAAGATCTCCAACATTCTCCCAAATAACATATTACCTACCTCATGTTACAATGATAGGGTTAATATTGTCGGTGCCTATTTTGGAAGAGTTTAGTTGCCCTTGTTGGTTGATTTTCTTTCACAACTAAACATTTTTGGTTAACATTATTATGTTCACCTTTGGTTGTAAACTTCATGTCAGCTTAATGATCTCATGGGCCTGTAGGTTCCTGTACCAGATAAACCACAATTTGAGGATTTAAAAGAAATTCAGGAATGGAAATGGAGTGTCAGAAAAGCAAAGAAGATTAACCAAGAGAGACATTCTCTACGATGTGACACTGAACTTAAGCTCTCTGTAAGGTCTCCTTCTGATTATACAATATTTTATTGTTATCTTGCAATTTTGAGTGCCCTGTTAGTTTCGGTTGTTCTTTCATCCGGTCACCAAATTAGTCAAAAGTAATGGGCTTGTGACTCTTGCCTAGGTTGCTCGCAATATGAAAGATGAGGATGGCTTTTATTATCCTCACAATCTTGATTTCCGAGGCCGAGCATACCCAATGCATCCACATTTGAACCATTTGAGTTCTGATCTCTGTCGAGGACTCCTTGAATTTGCTGAAGGACGACCACTAGGAAATTCTGGATTACGTTGGCTGAAGATACATTTAGCAAACCTGTATTCAGGTGGTGTTGAAAAGCTTTCATATGATGGGCGGGTAGCATTTGTGGATAACCACACTGATGACATATTAGATTCAGCAAGGAACCCTGTTAATGGAAACCGTTGGTGGCTAACAGCTGAAGATCCTTTACAGTGCCTAGCCGCTTGTATCAGTATGTCTGAAGCATTAAATAGCCCATCACCACATACAGTCATTTGTCATTTGCCGATCCATCAGGTAAACGAATTATTTACCCTGTTTATACAAGTTTGCGTAAATTTCATAGATTTTTTTTTTATTGAATATCCAAACCCATACTATTCAAACTCATACAAATGATAAGATTAATTTATGAGGGTCAATTATTCTCTTCATTTAAACACTTTGCCAGAGCATCCATTCAGGAAAGACCTTCTCTGCTATGTTGTATTATATATTTATATTCATTTCTTATTCAATGAAATTTTGTTTCTTGTCTCTCTGATGGATGACATCTGTTACTTGTTTCTATACATATCTTCCTTTTGATGGCTACTTCTGTTAATGATCCATGAGCATAATGCCTAACGCTTGAGCCTTTTCCATGTTTACTAATGTGCTATAATTTTTTTTAGGATGGTTCATGCAATGGCTTACAACATTATGCAGCATTGGGAAGAGATAGTGTATGTGGCTTTATCCTAAGCGATTATTTTTTTCTCATTGTTACTGGAATGGTAGTTCAAGGATAAAAATTTCATAATTTCTCCCACTATTAGGGCTTTGGTTGGCGCTGGCTGTTGGGAAAATATAAACTGTTCGAGGGAAAAGATTATTTGGTTCAACAATTTTCTCTGTTATAGGTTTTCTCTGATTAAAGGACATTCGATTCTATAGGCTTTGTTACATGCATACATTATTCATTTTCCAACATTATTTTTTTCCGTTTAAAGAGTTTTATTATTATTATTATTATTATAACTATTCGAAAGTTCCCCCTATTTCTTATTATGATGTAAACACCTTTCCCTGCTTATTGATTTGAAGTGCTGTTATGTTCTCAGTTGGAAGCAGCTGCAGTTAACTTAGTTGATGGAGATAAACCTGCCGATGTTTACTCTGAAATTGCTGTGAGGTACATTGAAAAAAAAAACTGTCACCTTCTATTGCAGGATATATACTGATGAAAATAATTTGATGTGATGACTTATTTTGCTTTTGTAAAGCTTGTAATAGCATATGAACTGCATAGCAATGCATTTTACTAATTTGTTGACATTAACTTGTATTTCATCATGAAGATTCATTTGCACAGATTTGAAATCATGTGCAAATATCTTCTGATTGAGTGTAGAACAGAATTAAGATGTGTAGATGACATTGAATCAAATCAATGAACAGTGGAATTTATATTGTACTGAAATACAAAGTTCTAACAAGTAAGGGTAGAAATCTTCTCATAAAAAACAGCTGGGTATGAAAAAATAAAGGAGAGAGAAGGATGCAGCTTCCATAAGCTCTTGCTTAGAATGCATGTGCGTGACTAGTTCTACTTCTGCATATGACTTATGAACTGCAAAGTGATTTATAGGTTATTTGCTAAAGGCTGGTGCTAAAGATGTATATTAATGCATTCCATCCATAGAACTACTTAGTTCCTGATTTGGTTGGTTAAAAATTAACCTTTGTTTCTGTGAGATCTTCTTCACCTCTTACTTGGGCTTATCTTCTATTTGTTCACGTGTTCAGGGTACATGAGATTATGGAAAGAGACAGCAATAAAGACCCAGCAACGAGCCCAAATGCTTTGTTGGCCAGACTCTTAGTCAATCAGGTTAATCTTCCTTGGTTCTTCTGGAGTTTAAAATTCCAATATACTATAAAATAGAGTTTTACTTATCAAATAACTGATTTTGCTTTATATACGAGTATGCATGCGTGCACATATACGCATTGAGACAGACATACATGGACAACAAAAATTAAATGTATGTATTATTCATAGGTAATCAAGTCCATATGCATACTATGAGTTGACAATGTATGGTTTTGGAAGCTTTCAGATTGACCGGAAATTGGTGAAGCAGACTGTGATGACTTCAGTATATGGTGTTACTTATGTTGGGGCACGTGAACAAATAAAAAGAAGATTAGAGGAGAAGGGTCTTATTGATGATGATAGACTACTGTTCACTGCAGCTTGCTATGCTGCTAAAGTAAGCAAACAGCCACCCAAGTCTTCCAGTGACCAAATGTTAGCCATATATGTGTAAATCAAGAATTAATTGCAATTTTTTTGGTTTCATCATCTGGATTACTATCTAGATATTAACATGCCCTTCGAAGTTAGGTAGTCCATCTAGGTATCCTTCCTTCGAAGTTAGGTAGTCCATCTAGGTATCCTTCCTAATTTTACTTCATCTTCTACAGGTTACTCTGGCTGCCCTTGGAGAAATATTCCAAGCTGCGCGTGACATAATGAGCTGGCTCGGTGATTGTGCCAAGGTATTTTTCTTTTGGGGTCATGTTTTGTACATTAATGAAAGGCCCAGACTGCCTGGTTTATCTGAGAGTTAAATTCTCTTTTGTAACTTTTTCAGGTAATTGCTTCAGCAAATCAACCTGTGCGTTGGACTACACCTCTGGGTCTTCCTGTTGTGCAACCCTACTGTAAAAGTGAACGGCATCTTGTAAGTTTGATTGCTTAGTTAAATATTAAATTTTCATTGACCAGCATTTGGAAGTGCAAGACTTTTTCAGAGCTTAATGTAGCTAGGGTTGTTTAGAGATCATGTTTTTAAATTGCAACAGGGCTACACCTCTATTTTATGAATATTGTGGTAACAATTTACTAACTTTTTTATTCTCCTGGAGTTGCAGATAAGAACATCCCTTCAGGTTTTAGCCTTGCAACGGGAGAGTAACTCAGTAAGCCCACCGAGTCTTCACATTCCTTAAGTCTTTTATGAACAATTATAGATTTTGACTTATTATCCTACTCCAGGTAGATCCCCGAAAACAGAGAACTGCATTTCCTCCAAATTTTGTACATTCACTTGACGGTTCACACATGATGCTGACAGCTCTTGCCTGCAGGGATGCTGGCCTACGTTTTGCAGGTTGGTCTAGTCTGTAACTCCACATTAGACTGGCTTTGAATTATACAGTTGGTTACAATAGTCACATTGTAAAATACATGTTCAAAGCCAAGAGCTCAGGAGTGGTTTCCAAATATGACAATAAAAACATCGACCAAAAAAAGGATTAGAAGATATTGGAATTCCGGGAACAAATAAGTACAAATTCTTTGATAATTGTTAAAATATGTACAAAGGCTCACATACATGCCAAAATATGTGTGCAGGGGTGCATGATTCCTTCTGGACTCATGCGTGTGATGTGGACCAAATGAATCAGATTCTTCGGGAGAAATTTGTGGAGCTGTATAGCATGCCAATACTTGAGAGTGTAAGTGAACTACACCATATTTCAACTTCTGCCTAAAGCGCCTTTATTTTGACTTTTATGATATACTGAAATGGTGAAGCTGCTACTGATTGTTTATGTCTTGCCTATCGCCATTGATATTCTGATAATTCTCCCTCGTCCCAGTTGCTTGAAAGTTTCCAAGCATCCTATCCAGGATTGACTTTTCCTCCACTCCCGGAAAGAGGCAACTTTGACTTAAACGAGGTTCTAAAATCTCCGTACTTCTTCAACTGAAATTCCAGTCATGGGAAGCGATGATAACAGTACTTCAAGAGCGCCGCCACGTACATCGGTGATCGAACCCCAAAATGACCGAGAAGCTTTATTAAGAGTTCATTTGGATATGGACATCAAGTCGAACTGTGAAAGCTGAAGGTTGGTTTTGTGACATGTGAAAGGACAAGTTTTTATTTCCAATGGTCAGCAAGTCTTCTTGATGGGGTGGTGATCTGGCTCTATGTTAGAAGCGACCCGTAAAGGAAAATCTTCCACTCAGTCTCAAAATTTCTCCAAGTTAGAAGTCTTCCAATGTGGAACATTGTCAGAGGCAAGAGAGGCGGACAAAACGGGCATATGGCCACTGCTTCCTGGTCACGGTGGCTACTCTACTGGAGTTCATCTTAGTCGTGAAAAATCATATGGTTTCCTTTCTATATCTCGATGAGTTCCGATGCATATATGTTCCTTCAGAATAGGAGGAGAAAGGGTCATTACATGTACAATTGTGAACGGAAAACCTCTTGCAATTTTTTGTGCAGTAACTGTAAAGAAATTCAATTTATTGACGGTTCTATCCAAAGTGAAAGGAAAGGAAAAATGCCTTAATTATATGCATGACATTGAATTATAAACTTTACAACCCCAGTTGCTTCATCCACAGGGACCATTTTACAGCCTCCAAATATTCATCATTTTTTCTGAGTGCGGTAACCAAATTGGTGTATGTTTCTTATCAGGCTCTATGCCATTTTCTCTCATTTCCTTTACCAAATGAACAGCCTCTTCAACCATGCCGGCGATTCCATATCCCTTTATCAACGTGTTATAGCTGCACAGATCAGGCCCAAGTTCACATTCTTTCAACTCAGTAAGAACACCGGCAACTTCATCGATCCAACCGTGCTCTCCATAGATATTGATCATAATGTTGTAAGTGTAATGGTCGGAAGCACAGTCTATCCTTCATTCTCTGCAGAACCGTTCTAAACCTCTCCATTTGGCTTTCCTTCCCATAAGCATCCAACATGCTGTTGTAGGCTTCAAGTTCAAGGGAAACCGAAAATCCTTTGAACTGCATCTCCCGAAATGTTGCGGACATGCTTGTAAAATCTTTGTTTCGGCCATAAGCAGCTATGATAGTATTGTACGTGATCATGTCAACCAAACCCCATTTTTGTGCCATCCAGAACAAAGTCCTAGCCTTCTTCAGAAGCTTTGCTTTCCCATAGACATCAAGCATGACATTGCACGTGATGGTATTTGGAACAAACCCGCGTTTAAGCATCTCTTCAAAAATCTCCGAGATCTCATCAACTGGCAAAGCACGAGAACAGCAGTTTATGACACAATTGTACATCTCCTGATCCCATGTCAGTCCACTCTTCAAGAGTTTATAGTATAGATCTTTCAACTTATCAAGCCTTCCACATCGTTGATAAATACGAAGCATGTCACGAAACATATATAAGTCTGGAACAATGCCCCCCTGTTTGTCCATTGAATCTAAAACTGAGCAAGCATCTTTCAAAGAACCAGCTTTGACATACATTCTCACAGCAATGCTATAGGCAATCATGTCCAAGACAACTCCTGAAGATTTGAACCCAATATAAACTTTCTCAGCTTCCAGAAATAGACCCATGATGCTATACACGTCAATCATAGTGCACATGATGTGCATGTTTGGCTTCTCATCATATCTGGGCATTTGCTTGTATATTTTGACAGCATTTTCAAGATGACCTAACTCTTTGCTTGTAGAGGCACTTTATCAATCCTTCCTGCCTTTTCATATGCTTGCAGAAGAGTACCAAGAATTGAGGAATACTGGCACCCCATTTCCAGCATTTCATCAATAGTTCCGATGGCTCCATCTTCGTCCTCATGCTTAGCTTGCAAGTTTATGAGTGTGTAAAGGTTAGACGAATTAGGCTTGTACTCCAACTGCTTGAGCTCTTTATAGTACCGTTCTGCTTCCTTATAATTGTCAGCTCGACCCCAACCTTCCGGTAAGTTGTTTCATCAGGCTCTAATCCGGCTTTCTTTATCCCCAGAAATAGGTGATTGGCAGCATCCATTTTTGAAGCCTTCCCATATCCGGTTATCAATGTATTGTATGCAATAATGTTGGGAGAAAACCCGGCTTCTTTCATGGAAACCAACACTTCTTCAGCAACATCTACTTTACCCTGTTGACAATAAGCATTAAGCATTACCAACCAATTATCCACATTCAATCTCACCCTATCTTCTCTCATTAACCCAATGATCTCTTCTGCTTTGTCATATAAGTTCAAGCGAGTGTAAATCGTGATCATTACCGAGTAAGCAGAGTGGCATAAAATTCCAAAGCTCCTCATCTGAGAAAATGCGAACTCTGCCTCCTCAACATTCCAACCCTTCTGGTAAAGTCCCATTAGCATACCAAAAGTTGCAATATTTGGCTGGGCCTTGTGTCCCAGCATCATTCGAAACCACTTTCCTCCCAACTCAACACGCCCCAATTTACAAGAAGCGAAAACAAGGGTGTTGAAAATCTGATAATTCAATTCGCATCCCAAATCAGCAATCACTTCCTAAACCAATTTTTCGGCTCCATCCCAATCTTGTTTCCTACCCATTACTCTCAAAGCCAAATTGAAAGCACTCACATTGCCTTCTAATTTCCCATTGCTTCTCATCCACTCAAAGAATCTGAGGGTTTTGGTATCACTACTCCTCTCTAGCCGTCTCAAAATACCATTACAATGCCCCAAGCTTAACTCGGACCCAATGACATTGTAATCAACGTCAAATTCACTATCATTCACAAACAGATTCTCCAATTCACGTACCCACCTACTCTTTCTTGAACTAAGCTTCGAACCCTTTTCTCTTTTAGTCCCTTTCTTTGGGCCACGAGAACCCTTCTCACTTTCGCGCCCAAATTCCAGGCTTTGCTCGGCCAAACTCTCATCTACACTTTTTTTATTTAAGGACAAAGACGAAGTGGTCTCATTATTCAATTGATTCAGCTCCGAAATGCTCGACAATTCAAATTGGAACCCAGAGACCTTAATGCGATTGACCCTATTCAAAGAATTGACAGCATAACTGTAGCAAAAAGAATTAAACGTTATTGAAGAATCAAATGTGTCCAGATAAGAAGAAAATCTCAGCGACGACATGGTAAGCTCAATAATCAACTACTCACCCAAGACAAACAGGGGAAATAGAAACAGAGCTTAATCATGCACCCTCTTGTTCTGGGAGCCGTAAGAGCTCCAATCAGTGAAGAAGAAGTGTAATTTCAGTTGAGGAAGGGCAGTAGCAGAAAGAAATGAGAAATCCAATGGAGGAAAAGTTATGGCGATGGCATATCTTCGAATTTGGGAGTTGGAGATAATGAAGTTTGAAGCAGTGGAGGAAAAGTTTGCACTTTTACGATTTTTGTTGCAAAGCATATGCCAGTTTACTACAACGGTCCTACCTTGTTCCTAGTGAGTTCAGGGCGCGGATTCGAAGCTACCGGAAATGCTTAATTATTTCGGTTGATATTTACCGACATATTTGACTTTTACCACTGTTGTAAGGAGAACAAGAGATATTGTACACATTTTTATTTTGTTTATTTTTGGTGAGGATTGTGTTGTGTTCTTTATGATGTAGGTGACCTACAGCAGATCAAAAGAACAAAACTCAAAATAAAAATAAGAGTAGAGTGATTCACCATGCAGAAGCTTGGTTATTAAGGGGAAAGTCATGCAATCTAACAAAGTAGAAGATTGGTTATGTCAGGACCCGACTCATCTAGCACCATATTGTCCGCTTTGGGCCTCGCCCTCAAGGTTTTATTTTCGGGAGCTCATGGTGCAACTTCCCAAGGGGTCACCCATCATGGAATTGCACCAGCTTCAACTCGATTAATTTTGGGGTTCCAATCCCCCCCAAAGCCACTTGAGCTCCCAAAAGGCCTAGTGCTAGATAGATGTGTGCCTACACTTTTAAGGCACACCACCAACCTCTCCCATACCATTCCCCCTCGCAGGAATGTGGGATTGTTCACCGTTCCCTCCAGAACACGGGTCTTACAATCCACTTAGGGCCCAGCGTCCTCGCTGGCACACTTCCCCGTCGGGATCTGGCTCTGATACCAAATTGTCAGGACCCGACTCATCTAGCACCATATTGTCTGCTTTGGGCCTCGCCCTTACGGTTTTATTTTCGGGAGCTCATGGTGCAACTTCCCAAGGGGTCACCCATCATGGAATTGCACCAGTTTCAACTCGCTTAACTTTGGGGTTCCAATCCCCCCCAAAGCCACTTGAGCTCCCAAAAGGTCTAGTGCTAGATAGGTGTGTGCCTACACTTTTAAGGCACACCACCAACCTCTCCCATACCATTCCCCCTCGCAGGAATGTGGTTATGGTAAGTTATGACTTGCACAAATTAACAATTCAGAAAGTGTGAGAGGGTCGAGATAGATACATACCTAGTTAATTAGCTAGCAGAGAATCAAAGACTATTATGGACCTTGGTACGAGGGCCGAACATGGCATAGGGCCACAAGGGCGACTATTCTCGGCCCATGAACAAGAACAACTATGGCTTAACATTTTTAAATTTGACTTATTTTTATCATAAAAAAAATAATGTTTAAATTTTTTGGAAAATATCTAAATTGAGTTTGAAGAAATATTTTATTAAAAATTTGGGCCCATATTCTTCAAATATTATAAGAGTTATTTTGATTAATATATAGTTATCTAACTTGTTTTATAAAGTCATTAAAGTTCTAACTCTAAATTTTTTGATAAAATTTCACTATTTTCTTAAAAATATATTGTAAGATGACTATGTTTTCTATGTATGACTGATGTGTTTATATTCTTGATTTTTTTTTTTAGTTTATTGCTTGGAAGATGAAAAAAAATATTAAAAATTGTCTTGATGAGATTTTTTTTAATGGTTCAATGGGGTAGGGACAAATGTCTCTTATCCCTTATGATATTGTGCACAGAGTTGGGTTGGTGTGTGTGTGTGTGTGGTGGGGGGGGGGGGGGGGGGGGGGGGAGAGAAAAGAGGAATAAGAAGAAAACGAGGAAGAAAGATAACAGAGGGGAAAGAGAGAGCGGAGATGAGAGTGAAGGGAAGAGAAAACATAAAGAGGAAGGGAGTTTGGGACTCAGACTGAAAAGGATATATCGATGGTTGGGCCAAGAGGAAAAATTTTTGGGTTGGGCGTCGTGTAACCCATTTTTCGACTGAGGACCTTTGAAAAAAAGTTGGTTTCAGCTTCTTAGAGTTCATGCAACCTTAGTAAGGCCCTAGTTCATGAGGTTGGACGTGGAGATCACCTAGGACCGAAGAAGAACCTTGGTCGTGAGTTCTTCAACTGGTCGAGCAGATTTTAGGGTGAGTTTTTATGTTTTGATTGTACAGATCCTTTCCTAATCTAGGTTAGAACGTGTCGATCAAAATAGAACTGAAAAAGGTTGAAAAATTAGAGAGAAATGGCCAGGTCAAGTCGTGGGTCAAAATACCCATTTTGTAGAAAAACGGGTATGATGACCCTGGATTCACGAGCACGCGTAGCCGCTTTTGGCGGCGAGTGGGGGCGCGTGCGAGGGAATTTGGGTTTACGGCCAACACATTTTTTCTTCCTTTCTATGTTACGAACATTCTGGCATATGTTTCAAGTTGATCAGACACCATTTCGACGTAGTTTTAGATGTCCGAAGGTTTAAGGTTCGTTTTAAATTCGTTTAAAAATCCCGAAAAATTATGGGATTAAAATATAAGATATATGAGAGGGTTAATGACCTTTAGATGTGATTTATGACAGGTGCTGAGATTCCCATAAATTATGAAAATGCGTGCGAAGTGAAATTCGACGATACAAAGGTGTGTGAGTGGACTTTCTTTTCCCTAAACTATTATGCATGCATACTTACATGATTTAAATGTGTTTCTATATGATTTTGACGATATTGGGGTGATTGGGATTTTATATAAATTTCAATGATTTTATGAATATTTAATTAATATTTTATTGCATGTTTTCGAGGTTCTCCTTAAACTATATTTCGGATATTGTTTTGAATGTGGTATTTGAATTGAATGTGAATTATGACATGAGATTTCGTGATATTGGATTTTGGTGAGTTTTATAGAACTTCTGGATGATTTTTTTTGGATATTTCTTGATGGCACATTTTCCGAGAATAATGATGATTATGGTTTTGGGCTTAGGCCCGAGGTTTTGATTGTGGATTTAAGATGTGATGTGAGCATGTGTTTCTCAGAACTTGTGATGTATGAAATGTTGTGGTGATTGTGTTGATTGAATGTTAGTCTCAGACGTTGAGTCGGGGGCTTCGAACCATGAGACTGGTATTATGGTGGCGACTCAGACATCGAGTCGGGGGCTCTGTATTCTGAGTCGGGTTTCCCTCGGACGTCGAGCTAGGCTTCGAATCCCGAGTGAGTATATGATGGCCTACTGGTAGTGCCCTTGTGATGTGATGATTGATGTTGTGCTTGTACATCGATGTTGAGTGATTGTGTATGAATTATGTGGTAATGTTGATTATGAATTAATTGTGTGTTACTGTTGTGCTTTTTGATGAGTAACCTTCCTTGAGATGCGTATTGATGGATTTGTTAGTCTCAGACGTCGAGTAGGGCTCTGGTTCTTGAGACTGTGTTGTGATGATTCGGACGTCGAGCTTAGGGCTCTAGTTCCCGAATGAATTTGTGGTGTCTCTGCCAATGGGATAGTGGTTTGATGTTTGATATTATGAGTCGATGAAGGGTTGAATGTGATATGAATGGATTTGTGTGACAGTGGATATGGTTCGGTTATGTGGCATTGATGTGATTGATTAATATGTTTTATGACATATTAGTATTTTGTGGTTAAACAGGTATTGTGGTTGATTTTGATTATGGATTTTAATGTGGTGTCATGTGGATATGTTCCTGGTATTGTGATGGGTTCATGTAGCTTTTGACTTGAAGATACTTTTCATGTATTTTGAGAATTATAAACTGTATTTCATTTTGATCGAAGTGAAATAGTTTTCGTATGCATGCATGGTTTTGGAAAATGGAGGGTAAAAGATGGTTGTTTTAAAATTACGTTTTTAAACATATATTTTTGTTCACTCACATGTATTCTTGGTTTTGTAAACCACTTGGGTCGATGCACGGGAATTAAGGCTCGAAAGGCGCAGGCATGAATTAGAGAGGTTTGCATGTATCCCTTGTCTGATAAGGTTTCATACATTATATCTGGATTCTTGTTAGATGGGAGTAGGGCCCGAATGTACTTTTCTAGTGTGTTTCAGGTGGGGTCCTGTCATGGAGTGTTTGCTGATCGGTACGTCCTCCATTGCGGGAGTTGAGTACCGCCTGTGATTGGTAGCTACGTGGAGCATTTGCCAATTAGAGCATTTTATGCCAGAGCATGTGAATGAATGCGTGAGCACATGAATGAGTTTGAAAGCATATGAATGAGTGCGAAAACAAATGAATGAGTGTGTAAGCACATGAATGAATGAAATGATTCTGCATGATGATGCAGATGTGCTGGAAGGCGATGGTGCATGTATGGGGCTCACTTTCCGAGGACAAAGATGTGAGCATACCGGTGTGGTAGAGCCCCATCATGAGGTCCAATGTGTGACTCTGCATGAACGGAATGGTTGTCATGAGGCATATGATAATGAGCTCATGTCGGTATCAAAAGTTGATAAGGAGCAAGAATGGTGGAGAGCAACTGTGTGCTAAGTACTTACCCTCTAGGGGGTGTTGAGTTGAGTGTCGCCAAGTCCCCTGGTAGAATGGAAGTGATGTTGAACCATGGGGGTTGTGCCTACTCAGCAGAATTTGTGAGAGAAGAACGAGAGTCCTTTAGTCCCCAATCTATAAATCTTGATAGGCTCTTCGCAAGAAGAGAAGATGATAGGCAAGTGAGTAAATCGAGAGTGGCTTGGTATATGCCTGGTAGGGCCGCTTTTCTAAAGGAGTGTCGGATGATGCTGCCAATCGGCACCTCGACGATGAGCCCTGAATGAGATGGTCGGTAGTCTGCTGATTGATATAAGACGAAGATTGTCAATGAGGTACAGATTTCCGATGAGATGAGGGGCAAACTGCCGATGAGGGGCAGATTGCCGATGAGTTGCAGACTGCCGATGAGATGAGGGCAGATTTCCATGCAAACTGCAGATGAAGGGCATATTACCTATGAGGTGCAGATTGTCGATGAAGTGCAGATTGTCGATGAAGTGCAGATTGTCGATGAGGCACAGACTACCGATAAGATGAAGGCAAATTGCCAATGAGAGGCAGATTGTTAATGAGGTGCAGACTACGATTGAGATGAGGGTAGACCGCCGATGAGGGGTAGATTACCAATGAGGCGCAGATTACCAATGAGGCGCAGACTGCCGAGATGAGCGTCCTCTTCTGTCGGCCGAACCATCCTCCGAACTCATGGCTTCACGCATAATGATGGTCAACTCCTCCCTTGTGAATCGGGTTATCTCGTCCCTCGCTCGATCTTCATTAGTATAGCCTCATTCTGCTGACATCCATTTGCGTTCTTCAGCATTGTCAATACAAGACATGACTTTATAAGGGTTCTTCATGACTCGAAGGAAAGGTCTAAAGGCGAAACGGTACCCTATTAAGGTAATAATTACCCCCATTGGGAAAGTCTCGTCAATAAAGTAGAGGCATTAATGAGTTTTGTAACGACCCAACCCGAAATTACCCGATCATTGGGAATTAATCAAGAGATTATCGAGACTAATCGGGATTAGACGAGGTAAATGACGATTTTGCACTTAGACGGAAAAAAAAATATTGAATTTTGACCCAAAAACTTATTTGCACGTTTACCGAGGTCTGTTACGTAGATCGAGGGATTTTGAGTGACGTCATACGGTTATTTTATGGGTATAGAACGATTTGGTTGAATTTACGGTTACACGACTATCGATGGAGTTGTTTTGAATTGTTTACTAGTGGGGTCAAAAATATCTAAGCTTTGACCAAAGGATTAGTGACAAGTGTCACTCATCTCATTGGCTCATTTCCCTACACCATAACACATCTCACTCTCTCATTTCCTACACACACACACACCTTAAACCCTCATCCCCTTCTTCATGGTTTCAGCAGCTAGTGCTGCTTGAGAGAGACAAAGAGTGAGGATGTGAGTGGCTAAGAGAGGATGGGCAACAGAGGAAGGATTGGACCACGGTGGCTGGCCGGAAAACCCGAAAAAACCAGGTAACCCGTGAGTTTCAGAAAAGGAATTTTGGTTTGGACATGTGGAACTCAATTCTGATGTCTGGGGTTTATTCCTCAAGTTTGGACGAGCTCACAGGGACAAAAATGAAGGAAAAAGGACGACATAACAGCCCTAGGAGGATGCTTGAAGTTAGATCGTGAGGTTCGAGCTTGGTTGGAGGCTCTACATGTAAGGTTTCTCGATTTTAATGCCATCAATCTATTCCTAGGTAGATTACGAGCGTTCTGGTGAAATAATGGAGTGAAATGGAGGAGAGACGAGGAAGAACTGACCAGGTCGCGATTCGAGTCGACGGACCCGTTACAGAGTCGCAGGTCGACCTGGCGAGAGCTTGACAACGATAATGTGGCATGCCATATCATTTTATCAGGCCACATGGAAAACCAGGGTTAGTGCCACATGGCGAGCTATCAGAGATTGTTAGAGCTGACGTGGCATGGGTTAACGACAGCATGATGTCAGTAGTGATACATGGCACCAATCAGGGGTGCCACATGGCAGATGTCAGATTTTCAGATGTCAGTTGTCAAGATGACGTCAGCAGCCGACGTGAGCAGATGACGTCAGCGTTGACCAAACTTTGACCAACGCGTGTGGGCACAAATTTCGAGGTAAAATCCATCATGTTCGAAAGGTTTCAACGTTCTGAATCCAATAGTGGTGGTTTCAGCTCGATCAGAGATTGTTTGATGGGTGTTTTAGAGGTTTTCTTCTCGAGAAGCTTGTTCCAGACACGTATTCTGTTCCGGAGTTTTTGAGGATTTCTGATATGGACTTGTATAGATTGATAGTGACCCTTTAGTGTGATTTGGACAGGCTCGGACGTCCCAGAGGCTTCAGATTGGCTTACGGCTCAGATTTTAAGCTACCAGCAGTACTGTGAGTGGATAGTTTCTTTCATAACCTTCATGCATGCATTATTATATGTTTTCTCTGGTTTAATGCTATGGTTTAGCATGATTATGATTGTGAATATATGCTTGGATTTGAAACGTATTTATGTTTGTTATTTCTGAATAATGAGTTATAGTGGTTTTGGAAACCATGTTTTAGGCTGGTGCTCCTATGGAAACTATTTTGGGCTAGTGCCTCTCTGGAAATTGTTTTGGGCTGGTGCTCGGATTCAAATTGTATTTTGATTTGATTATATTATATGTTCGGGATTAGTCAGCCTCAGGCGATTGAATCACCATTCTAGTGTTGGACTCTGTGGATACCCAGAGACGGACTCGAACGTGGTTAGAGCTGGACTCGACACGTGGCGACGAAGTTAGACTCCATAGATTCGTAGTTGTTTACCGGTAGTTGATAGGTCCTCAAATAAGCATTATTTTATATTATTTTATACCCTTTATACTTAGCTTTTAATATTAAAATATTAAATAAATAGATAAAATAATTTATTTTGTGTTATTTTTATTTAAATAAATAAAGTTTATAATTTGGAGTATTTTGGCGAAAGAATCGTCTCGATCGGAATTATAACGAATAAATTATGGACGAATTTCGGTGAAATATTTCTAAATTAATTAAATTAATTAATTTGTGCAGCCCAAACCCAAATAAATGCAGCCCAACCCAACAGAAAAAAAGAAAAAGAAAAAAGAAGTCCTGAGCCCAAATCCATTTCTTTCTCCAGGTCCAGCCCGTGCAGCCCAAGGAACGGCCCAGCCCAATCACGTCAGTCCGCGCGGCCCAGTTCTCCAACCCATGCGAAGCCCAGCGCGTCAGCCCGCGTCCCAGCAGCCCAGATTCGATTCGGCGTGCGCCTGCCGAACCAAAGCCCCACTCTTCAGCGCGCGCCAGCCGAATTTCTTCCCCTCTTTTCAGCAGCAGCTAGCCGAATTCCAGCCCTTCTTTTCCAGCAGCTTCCACCCAAATTTCCAGCCACATTCCTTCCACTTTCCAACCCAATTTTGCAACTTTACAACTCAAACCACTTCTAAGCATCATCACAAATCTTTATTACTCATCATTCCATTATTCCACATTTTTTATTGTATTTTTATATTATTTTTGATAGCTTTTTTTACCTATAAATAGGGATTCAATTCTTGTATTTTGGGAGTCCCCAATTAGTTTCATTCTTCCATTTCTTTCTTAGTTCTTAGTTCTTAGTTCTTAGTTAGTTCTTTTGTTTCTCTCTTTTGAGAGACATTTTTGGGGACCATTTTTACTTCTTGTAGATTTTCTTATTAATTAGTTTTCTTTTAATTCTTATTCGTAATTTATGTTATTTTTATGTTATTTTCATTTCTTCTTTACTATTGTTCTTGGTATTTTCTTTCTAACATTTGTAAGTAAGAATGCAATCTCCATGTGTTTTACTTTTTGAATTTCTTTTACTTCATATGTTTTAGTGCTTAAACTTCAATTTGATGTTAAGTGTTTTATCCGCTGTCGGTGCACTTAGAGTAGAATTGAAGAGATTAAATGTTGATCGCTGTCGGCGCATTTAATTATAAACTTAAGGTAAATCATGTTGTAAATGTTTGAAGTATATTGATGTTTGACGCACATTAATGGTTGATGCATTTATAATATTGAAATATATATGTAAGTATTTGAGATGATGAAGGTAGGATTTCGTGATTGGTTTATTATGAGCAAAATGTTAGAAAGAAGTCTATTTTTAGGAGTAGTTTAAATAATGTGATTGTTAATTCGAAATTACTTACGTAAAAGTGTGGGTTTTGTCTATGAAACTACTCTATGGTTTGTAAATTCCAATTAGCATGAACATTTGCATTTTAATTCTTAATTAGTGTTTTCTTTAATTTAGTTATAAATCTTTTCAAAATCCCCCTTCTTTATTCTTTAATTCTTTTATTCTTTTATTCTTTTAATTCTTTTATTCTTTTAATTCTTTTATTCTTTTATTCCTTTAATTCTTTATTCTTTAATTCTTTAATTCATTATTCTTTTATTCATCTCCCACTAACACATTATTAATGTTCCCTAATTTCCCCGGTTAAGAACGATCCCTATTTACCAATACTACATCTACACAAAAAGGGTTTAAATTGCACAATACTCAAATTACGTGTTTAATTTAATGCGCAGTTTGGGCGTAGTCAGTAGTACAGATGGGATGCTACTTGAACTAGCGAGCTGGTTGGACCAGTGAGACGAGGTTTGACTTATGACTGGTTGGACCAGCGAGACGAGGTTTGACTTATGACTGGTTGGACCAACGTGATCAGGTTTAATTTTCAACACTCGTTATATGTGTAAAGGTTTTCAAATGGCTTAGAGCCGATGATTTCATTGAAAAGTGGGCACGAGGGCCTTTTATCTTTATGTGTTATGTGATTTTGGGTTGGACCCATTGCTTATATATATATTGCTGTTTAATTTTAAAGCAATGATTTATTGTATATGCATGCATGTTTTATAAAAACGGAGGGTGTAAATTTCATTTTCGAAAAATGGTTTTCTAACGTTTTATTTTCTATCCACTCACACTTTGCTTTTGGTTTTGGTACCTTTCAAGTTGGTTACGGACGCGGGCTGCAAGAAGGCCAAGGCATCACGAGTTTTGCGCACTCTGACTATCCTAGGTAAGACGTAATGTATCCCTTGTCTGACACGTGTCTAGTAGGATTATCGAGGGTGTTTTGGTAATTGGTCAAGGAAGTGTCAGACGAGAGCACGACCTTCCCTGCTATCGAGGGGGATTATAGGGCAGGTCGTGTCAAGATTGGCCATGCAGGTGAGCTTTCTGATACCAAAGGGGCTAAGAACAATTTTGACCCTATCTTGTGGTACTGTCGAGCTGGATCTAAAATCGTATTGAATCTTGAACTCTGGAATTTTCTTAGTGATGGTGATCTTTTCTCGAAACTCAATGGCAGGAAGTTTTGAGGACGTCCATTTGAGTGAGAGCTTCTCTTGGATCCGATCAAACGACGTCATTTTGATTGAGAGCAATTGAAGTTTCGGGCAGCGAAAAAAAGGAAATGAGTATATAGTGAAATGAGAAGGCTAGGGTATATATATGGAAAGGGGTATATGGTATATAGTGAAATGAGAAGTTTATGTATACAAATCAGGGTTTAGAGTTGGCTAGCGTTTCAGGTCAAAAAGTATCCCCTTGCTGATTGTTAGCCCTCACATTTGGCCCAAAAGTCTATGGGTTTGTGGGGGCCTAATTGGCCCGCTGGACAAAAGTTTGGGGCAAAGATTGTTGATGAGGATGACCGATGAGGTGAAGATTGCCGATGAGATGAGGGGCAGATTACCGATGAAGTCCACACACCAGCTGGCTGAAGGCCGCGAGAGTCCTTTGTTCCTATGGTTTGCAAGTTGGGCGTGCAAGAAATCCACTCTCCAACTTGAGGGGGAGTGTTAGAAAGTAGACTCCCTAATTGATCTGTACATTAATGTTTCCTTCCTTACCTGTTCCTAGATTGTAGGGATGCTACTTCGATCCTAGTTTGATCCTCTAGCTATATTGTAGGCACACTAGTCGTGCAGGGTAAGTTATGTCCCCGTATAAACTTGTATTCCCACTTCAATGAAAATCATCTTTCACCAATCTATTTATTTTCAACATTCACCAATCTATTTATTTTCAACATTCACCAATCTATTGTTGGCGCAGCCACCGGATTTCAAAACTTTTTAGCTATTTGTTGCATCTTCTTCACTACCTCATTCCAATATTCGCAACACGTAACCCTCATTGCCTCAAAGTAACACGCGCCTTTTTTTACAAGTGGAACTTTGAATAAGGAACTAGAGATTTCAAAAATGAATAATGAGGACTTTTGAATCAATTTTGAACGTATAAGTAATTAACCCTTAAATTTTTTGGGACGGATTGAAAAATGAAAAACATGAGTATTGAATGACAGAGCTTGTTCTTAACCTTCTAAACAATGGCCCCCATGTTCCTTTTCTGTTTTAGTTTTTGTTATAGAGTGATGAATCCTTGTGAGAAGCCGTGCTTGAAAAAGGGTCACCGAACCTCCCAATTTTCTCTTTATTGTTGTCCAAGAATCAGGCATCGCAGTAAAGTAATTCTTCCAGGTGATTCAAGCATCAAATGAGAAAAGATACCTTCAGGAGTCACTAATAAAGGAGTCTTGTTGTACAGCTGGCATTGAAGATCCTGACAAGAAGGCTTTGATGAGTGTGAGAGCTTGCTTGGGTCTGTGCAAAGGGACTTCATGGCCAGCTCCCCTAATCGACACAAATGTAAGCCCAGCATATTCTTGCGTCCATCCTCCAACCTGTTAACAAGGCTTAATGAATCACTCTATAATTCACAAGACTAAGAAGTATCATATGCAATTTCAGTATTATGCTTATAAGAATGGAGATAACGAAAGAAAATAGTTCCCAGAAGCTGCTTACTTGCCCATCATCGTACCAGGCACACCAAGGTTTGACAGTTGGAAGCCTAAGAGCATCTATACTGTATCGGGTAGATGTAACTGGGATTATGGAATCTGTATCACCACTGCCATAGGAGTAAAAACAGAAATACTAAGATGATTACCAACAAGTTAAATATATGAAATGACATTCCAGATAATGACAAAAATGCCTCCCGTGAATGAGCAAGCTACCCATAGTGCTTATATAAAGAAAATGGAAAGAAAAGGATTGAATGACAGTGTGGAAGTTACTTTTATGTTGATATACTGACTACTGGAAATAATGTGTAGTCATGATTCATTAGAATATAAAAGTGCGAATGTTATTTCAGAAAATTTAGACAAGAAATTATCTCGATGTGTATCTTCAAGGTATTGAAAGGGACCTGAACATCCATATACGAAGTCCTGAATGTATCAGCTCCCTGTAGACGTTGAGCACTGTGCTAGGAGAATCCTTCCAAGAACTGGATACCACATCACTACAAAACAGCAAGAAAATGGATTAACATATCTGTGCCTTTTCAGCCAAGGTTATAAGTCTTTAAGAGAAAAAACACACCTCACATCACATGCTGATAAAGGGTGAAACAAAAAAATTGATATGTGCTTTAATTGCAGATGCAAACTACGATAATATCCCAGTTCCAGGCAAGGCACCTTTTCCCAGAGTCAGCTCCCCCAAACAGAGAAGGGAACACAGACGTCAATTGACAAAAAAAAAAATATTCTTTATCTTCTAAACCATTTGAATTACTTAAATCAAAGTCCATATTTAGCATACACAAATATGGCCTTTTGCTCCTTCAAACCAGAACTGGATGTTTTGTACAGGCGTAGCAAATCAGCAGAGATGAATTTCCAGATAGCCAAAGCAATCTTGAGTGATCACTCTCTTCCCTGGACTACCTCATTTGAAACCAAAAGTTCAATGTAATCAAAAGTTTTGGAGCACTTTTATCCATCGATTTGTACCTGCAGGGTGTCCATTTAGATGGCGCATGAGATGGATCAACATGGAGTGCCTTTTGAACCTCAGGTAGATTGAAGTATACAGTTGAGTGTGCCTCGGTGCAAGGATCATATTTCTGACTGATGCGGCCAACCTTCTACCAAAATGGCACCACATTCCAACATCAGTACAAAAATAATTCAACTTCTCATGAAAGCCACCTCTGAGAGCAAGATTTGAAACCTCAGTTTGAGGATAAATAAAAAATATATATATATGAAATAAAATAAAAAGGGAAACTTAAGCATATGTATCATGTATGTGTGTTTGTTTATATATATATATATATATATATATATATATAGAGAGAGAGAGAGAGAGAGAGAGAGAGAGAGAGAGAGACAGCAGCCATTCAGGAACTGGGTCCTTATAAGATGTACACAAACACACACACATATATATATATATACTAACTTATATATATGTATAGAGGTGAACAAGTAGAGTATACTAGGGCGCTTGAGAGAACCATATTTGAAGACTGGCGAGACCAAGAAACTCCAGCTAAATACTGTTCTTATCCAAAAATCTATCCGTTAAATAGAACCATATCAAACAGACATGGAGAAGAGACTAAGGTAAAAGCAACCATGGTATATATGTGCTATCTTTTGTAAAAGAATTTTCAACACAATTTTTGCCTGGTTGACAATTTAACCTTCAAAACGTGAAACCATCAAGCAAGGAGAGTCCTTTTTTTTTTTCCGGTTTTGGAAATAAAGGAAGTTTTGATTTATCCATGCAATTTTGTAGAAAGTTTATATCGCACTCACATTTCTGCGATTCAGCAACCGATTTGACTGGCTTGCATTCGCAAGGCATGCAGGAGTAAAGATGCTGTAAGGGTCAATGTTTCCCAGTTCTGCACTAGCAATGTCTGAAATCTTCTCACATGAATTTGAGGGTTTTATAAATGACTGGAAGTCACAGAAAAGGTTAAGCGATTTGTATGTTTGATCAGATATCAGACCAGCCGACCACAAAAACTGGAAAACCCCCAAGTGATCATGATAATCATCAGTTAGAGCATTTCCGACCTGCATAGCCCATATTTTGTTATTTCAATGTGTTTACACAACATAAAATATTGCTCTTTCCTTAAAAGAAATCATGAAGTCACTACCATATAACCCTTCAGATTAATTGCTTTATCCTTAGTTTCCAACTTGTGTTTCACAACTGCTTGGCTTAGCTGAGGAACATAATGTCCTGGTACACATGTTTAGATGGTTAAAACTAAATTACAGAAACAAGTAAGTCTGAAAAAATTCACCAAAAAGAAAAAAGAAGTCCAAACATGTTAGGCATAATCAAGATGAATAGATGCAGAGCTGCTAGTTGTTTTACATATGTGTTATGCTTCTATCACAACCCTTATACCTCTTGTCCTGAAAGAAATAACTGAAGTCACTTTCTACTGAAAAAACTACCAAATCTAGAGACTGAAAAGCTACAATTCTGTGTGTAGAAGATCGTGAAGTCACCACCATATATTATGTTGTGTAAAGGTCCATATGCCATATAGCATAACCCCAACTTTCTCTGAAAGGTCCGTACGCTATATATAGCTTAATCTAAAGAGCCAAAAGGAAAGAAAAAAATTCTTTTAAATTTACACATTTAAATTTGGAAGGGAAAGGTAAATTAACATTGTAAAGTAAACAAGAAAATAAGGTTTGTCTACCTCCATAGCTCTCTCCCGTGATATAGAAGTCTCTTTCCTTGTACTGGGGAAAGCGCTCAAACCAGTTCAATAGAAATGCTAGAGAGTCTTTGGCTGCAAAACAACAAAATTATAATCTAAAGTGAACATAAGCTAACAGCATAGTTAGCTCAAAGAATAATAATTTTTCCATGGAATAGTACCCGCTCTTTTGTCTCCATTGGATAGCAAATCAGAGGAAGTGTTTGAATAGGAAAAGCCAACTCCAACAGGTGAATCAAGAAATAGAATATTAGCAACTGCAAAAAAGTAAAAAAAGTTAGACATTTACATAGGACATAGCTGCAAAGAACTAATAACAAGTGGTTTTATCGATGGAGCTGAGTAAAATGATGCGATCGTCCTGACCTATAACTCATAGCACTTTATCTACGGAAGCATAGATACTATCCATAAAAATAATACACTTTTTGTAAAGTTTTGGCACACATAACTCATTAATATAATAATCAACAATCCCAACAACTTTCTAAGAATTATCAGAAGCTTCTCACCTTGATTCCAAGAGTAATGGTTCAAATATAAGGTTTTCCCATCTGCCTCAATATGAATTGGGCCAATTTCCTCAGCCATCCCATAAGCAATTGATGAACATCCAGGACCTAAGGAGGTGACAAACCATTCAGAAAGAGAGAGAAAAACAATTGTCTCAGTAAAATACAAGAGAGCACCTACGAAAAACAGAAAGCTTTCATATAGCCATACAAGGCAACTTAATCTAATCATTTGAGAAATGCAGGCAGACATTACCATATAAGCGAATAGGAAATTAAACAACAAGCTGCCTAACAAAACATAACAAGAACAGTAAACAAAACGGAAGGACGAAGCAAAACTTAATAGCAAGAAAAGTCAAAACAGCACGATCACAAAGAATAACGAGAAGCTTATGCAAAAAAAAAATTAATTGAAGGTGAACCTCCGTTTAGCCAGAGAACAAGAGGCTTAGACTGAGGGTCCTCAGCAGCCTCAACAAACCAGTAGAAGAGAGCCCTCCCAGAATCTTCATTTACAGTGATATAACCAGCATAGTGTTCAAAGCTGAGGTTGAAGGTCTGGCCCGGGAGCTTCAGAACCTTGTCCAATTTCTGCTGGGCAAATGGGTCTGCGAGACTAATGGCAAAAGCACTGCCCAGATGAAGGCTGAGGAAGACGATGAAGTATTTGAGAAGTAAGGCCCATCTGTGTTCGCCCATTTTTTATGGTTGAGAACTTGAGAGAGAGCCGGAGGAAGACGATTCAATGATATAGTGTTTCTGAAACGGACACTGACTTAGTGAGCCTTAATTATTTTATTTTAAATTTGATCAAATGGGGCTCAATTATTGGTTTGCCTAGTCTCAGTTTCGGCCGATCAATTTCCGCATTATTTCGGTTCGATGAATTAATCTATTTATCAAATATATTTCGGTTCGATAAATTATATATAACAGTTAATAAGAAATATTTATTATATAAATATTAATTATATATATATTATTATTATTTTAATTAATTATTAATATATTATTATTATTATTATTATATTTTTTTAAATTGTTAGTTATTCTACTATTTAATAAGAACAATTTGAAAAGTATTATTTTAGCATATTTGGACTTTATAAAGGTACTCAATCGTATTAATTTATACGATGACTAATTAATATGAATGTTATCAAAAACTAATTTCGTATTATATTATCATATCGAGTCCATTCATGTTTTTGTTTATCTGCTTTTTGCACTTTTATTTTCATTTACCGGGTGGAATGATTTGGAAAATGATAAATTAGGTGGTTTTTTTTCAACAAAAAAAAAATCCCATCATTATTTACAGAGGATGAGAGATTGTACCATACGTTAACATTCGAATTTGAGATTATTGGTATGTAAATTAAGGCTAAAATTATATGAGTTAAACTCACTTAGACGTCACACCAAAAAATTAGGTGAATTCAAAGATGAAATTTGGACTTTTCAATAATAATTCAATCAATTTCCTTAGTAAATTTAATTTATTTAATATTTGGAAAAAGATCAGATAAAATATGAACTTCCTCGGAAATAAAAAAAATCTAAAATTTCAATTTTATAATTTTGTGAACTTTCATGAAATTAATTTTGCAGCTGATTTCATGGCTTCGGAAGGCCATCTTGTGTATAGTACTAAAATTTGAGTTCGTCAAAAACTGGCTTATGCTCCCAATATTATCACTTTTGATTCTTTAAATTTTGGTTGTTCTAAGAATTTCTACTTGTAATTTAATCTAATTTTTCAATTTTTTTATTATTATTTCATACAAGTTGTACAAGTTTCAATTGAATAAATTTATATCTATTACGACGTAACTTTTTCATTCAAGCCCACACATGGAAATGTTATTTAAAAATTAGAAAAAATTACAAATAAGACCCTAGAGCTAATATTTGAATTATCAAAAATTTCAAATAGTTATATACACGACCACCCATATTTAAAACAAAAATTTTGTCCGGTCAACGACTGGCTTGGCAAAAATTAAAGGGTCATTTTCGGGATTCTTTCAAATATTAATACCTATACTCTTCCCCAAAATTAAACCCTAAAACCCATCAATTTCCCAGCCGTTCCCACCAGTAGCGGTCGTCGACATCCAATTCCTCCGCCATTTCCAGATCAGAAAAAAAAAAAAAAAAAAACTCATCCATCTCTAGATAAAGAAAAAAAAAAAAAAACCCAACCATCGATTTTCATCTTCATCGTCGATGTTACTATCAATCTTGGTCAATCTCAAGGTTTCGCGGTAAAGGTTGGGCTTCTCACTTTCTTCACCATCAATCTTCATCTTCATTGTTGGCGTCAATCTTCATCTTGACCATTTATCTTCATCTTCACCATCAATCTTCATCTTCACCACTGATCTTCATCTTCATCTCCAGGATCCATAATCCGACGATGAAGAACACACTTGTGAGGGATTCGATGATAGTTAGGATAGCTGAACTGTAAGGTTAGTGTGGTTAGTTGCTATGAGGGTATAAAAGGCAATGTTATCTGTCTATAATTGGATTATGAAAAACACACTTGACTGAAATATACGTAGCTCTAATTTTTCCTTATGTTCCAAAATTACCATGGCTTGATTGAATTCGTCTTCTTCATTCCAATTCCCTCTAACATTGGAAGGCCCAATAGAGATGAGGTTTAGGATTGGAAAAATTAACTATTAATGGAATACAAATCAAATTTGACCACTCATCTTTCTCGCACCCGCATTAAGTAGTAAGAGTACACGCATAAGTTTCAAGTTGCAGCTACCCAGAAAGAGTCAATGCACATTTTTTTTCTTTTTCTTTTTTCTTTATATTTTTTTTTATTTTTCCTTTATTTTTTTTCCTTTATATTTTTTTCCTTTTCCTTTTCCTTTTCCTTTTTCCTTTATTTTATTTTTTTCTTTTTCCTTATCCTTTATTTTATTTTTTTTTTCTTTTCCTTTATACATATCAATTTTTTTTTTCTTTTCCTTTATACAAATCAATTTTTTTCCTTTATTATTTTTTTCTTTTCCTTTATACATATTGAAAAATCATAAAAAATATATAAAAAACACTATTCCCTACGGTGTTTTACCAGTTCTGCTTTTTTTTCATTTCCTTTATAGATATAAAAAAATCACCGCTTATTTTTAGAAAATTAGTAATACTCAATTCAACAATGTGGTGAGTCTAATTGCTAATCTAGACTACAAGAAATCTTGCAAATAAAAATTTTCCCTTTTTTTAGGGATACCAACTTGAAGCTTAGATCTTTCCGCCAATCCATGCACTCTTGTACTTTCTCAACCCCACTACATCCATATTCTCATAAATGCCACCAATTCAGGTCGAGGAGGCATAATATCTATCTCACAATTGGTACCCAGCTCAATCATGTTCTGGGTCGGAGGGTTTGACGAATAAGAAGGATTTTTTGCTAACTGGGTCGACAAGATTGATGAAGATGGGTCTTAGGATTTAGAAGCAGGAAAAAAATGGTTTGTGGATTGGGACTCCAAGATTTGGAAGAGGTGGAGATTTTGGTTGAGGGAGGTCTGGATGGAGGTGAAGTGGGAATCAAGGTCAGACCAAGTGAGTTTAGGAATTTGGAAGAGGTGGAGATTTTGGTTGAGGGAGGTCTGGATGGAGGTGAAGTGGGAATCAAGGTCAGACCAAGTGAGTTTAGGATCGGTCGATGGTGTCGACCTGCCTTGTCGATCCTGTGACACTGGTGACAACAGTGATGTGTGTTCAATCCGCCAATTTACAAGTGGGTAGTCGGCATTACGAACCACTTCTTCAATTTGGGGGAAAAGGGAGGGGGGGTGGAGAAATTCGAGGGGAGCTAGGAATTCAATTTTTTTTTTGGGAAGGGGGGGGGGGGGGGGGGGGAAGAGGTGGGGTGGGGAATTCGATTCAGGGGGCTAGGAGTTAGAATTTGGGTTTTAGGGAGGGGGGATTCGATTTGGGGGCTGGGTTGGGTTTTAGGATTTCAGGGGAGTCTATGTGGTTCTTTGCAAGAATCCCAAAAATGACCCTCTAGTTTTTGTTAGGTCAGTTGTTGACTGGACACAAATTTTGCCACGTGGCATTTTGATGGTCAAATTGATGTAAAACTTGACGTATGTAGTTAAATGTGGATGGTCATATAATTTGGGTAGTTATTTGAAAGTTTTGATAGTTTGTATATGCGTTTGTGGTGAGGCTTATAGTCTGAAGTCTTATTTGTAGTTTTTCTTAAAAAATTAATTTACAAGTCTTTACAAAATCATTAGGTGTCGTGGTAGAAATGTGATTTGTGAATTCGGATTATAATTTTCAAAAGAGTAAATCATTGTTACATCCTTAATAACTTTTAGTTTTATTTAAAACCTTTAATACTTGTATATTAAACAAAATAAGACCTTACTTCAAATTTTTTTTATTCAAAAGCCCATAAACAGAAATTATAAGTAAGAAATTCCACATGTGCCATTTTTTTGTCTTTTTACCCCATGTGCCCCTTAGTGTTTGATTTATTTAACGAGCCTTTATTATATTATACATATAATAAATATTATATAATACATATAGTAAATATTATATATATATATTGTATATAGTTATGATTGAATTTTTTCTAGAAAATAAAAAATAAAATCCGTATTGTCTGGGGTTCAACGGTAGGGTATAGAAATTTTTTTTGGAGGGGGTGGTGGTGTGGAGATGGTGGTGAAAACTCGTACGTACCAAAATTCAAGAATTAAATCCTAAACTATACGAAATTAACCAAATTATTTAATATCGGGAGATAAAGAATTTTTAAATTTAAAAATATTTTTGAAGAATTACTGCTTTTAATTATCTTATTTTAAGTTAGATTAGATATTCATATTACTTTTAAAATGAGCAAGTGAAAAAAAAATATAAATAGGAGTAATATTTTAATAATCCTCAATATAATCTTATAATAAAAAATATAAAAGTAATGTTGAAATCATGATAAATTTTGGTAAGTGTTTTTTAGATTGTTGTTGGATTAGTTTACAATTAGATGACATTAGTTGTAATTTATATAAAAACTATGGTCTATTTTAAATTGTATAGTCATTTGATTAGTCAAAGGATCTATGAGTTTAATTTTTCTATATGTAAGTTTTTGAATAAATTTACATGTTAGTAGGGACCTATCAGTTAATTGCCCTTTTTAAAAAGGTCTTCTCGTACAAATGTGCTCCTTTTCTCTTATGCGCACCAAGCACAAAACTGCCATAATTTTCTTAGAAAATATTTTTTATCCCATCGTGGTGGTATATTCTCATACTACATTTTTCAATTCATCAATTTTATTTGTACATATATTCTATTTGAACCGTATATATTCTTAATCATCATATCAAGATTATTTCCGAAAAAATTAATGAAATGGAAATTGTTTTGTCATTCATATGTTTCAAATAAATTAACAATTTTGATCATAATTAAGATCATCATAGCGAATTGTACATTTACTTGATATATATATATATATATATATAAATATATAAATGACTAAAAGATTTATAATCTTATTGAATTTTTATGAAGATAGTTTTGACACGAGAATTTACAGAATGAACGATTCTAATTATGTTTTATACATAATGACAATTATTCGATAAATCGAAAGTATGGCATGTGAAGTACCACTAGAGTAGAATGTAAGTATTGTCTAATTTGTTATTTTGTAAATAATTCAGAATCACAAATTTTAAAATTAGATAGGAAAATGATGTATGTCTTTCAAACCCTGCGTAGAACATAAAGTGTACAATTATATAGAAAATTTTAAAGAATAAAATAACAAAAATTAAATTCATATATAAAAAAATAAATATGTGACAATTTTGAATAAAAAATACCATAAGCCTGGGTACCTAATAATTTTCGGTCTGAGCAATACCTCGGTTGATCAACCATACTTCTACTACAACTGAAAAAAAAAAAAAAATTGGTCTGTTGATTTTCGACCAAAAAAAAAAACGTCTGTTGATTTCTTGTTCTTTGAAAAGAAGCAAAAATTTCGTACACGAAAATTAAAACGGGTCATCGTGCTTATCTTGCTCCCTGTTGCTCTGGGCGTAGTAACCCCATTTTTTCTGACGCCATTTAGTACAGGAGAAGTGATGAGTTCTATAGAGTCGGCCGCATCCAATTAGTGCTCTTCGCTCTCTGATGTTCCAATTCCGCTGTTCATTCAATTATCATTTCCCTCACCATCAGATCGATTCCTTCAACATCGTCCAGTAACAGAAAAGATCGCATGGAATCAGCTGGTCACTTTCTTCAACCTTGAATCAGCTGTGATGTGATCTAACGCTTTTTTTTTCAGTTTTGAATGTGACTTTTGATAATTTGTATTGATATTCTTTTCGATTATTTCATATATGTATATGTGTGTTGCAAGATTATATGCTCTTAGTTTGCGTTCTTGCATAAGAGCTTTGATTTGCATCTCATGTATGTGTGTATGTTCAATTTAAATCACGTACTACTTCAATCGGATTCGAACTTAAGCACCTTAACACTGAATCTCGTCTTTCAAATTGGAATTACTTTATGAATACTCATATTTACACACATGTATGAAACATTGTTTCAGGTGGTGGTATAAGGGAGACATCTGTTATAGTCGTGACATTGGATACTGGTGAAGTACATATAATTGTGAGCTTGTCTTCTAGGCTTGACACTCAGGTCATACAAGTTGATCCCACAACCGGTGTACTTCGCTACAATGGCAAGCCAGGTTTCGATGTTTTCAAATCCGTAAAGGAAGCCTTGGATTACATTACAAATGGGTCACGCTGGTTGTGTAAGACTACGACCTATGCACATGCAATATTGGGTTATGCTGCTTTGGGTAGCCTTGGTTTGCTTCTTGTGGCCACCAAGTTGACTGCTAGTGTTCCAAATTTGCCTGGTGGAGGGTGCGTGTATACAGTGGCCGAGAGCCAATGGATCAGGATTTCACTTCAGAATCCACAACCGCAGGGTAAAGGAGAAGTAAAGAATGCAAATGAATTGACTGATCTGGACATTGATGGGAAACACTACTTTTGTGAGGCAAGGGACATCACTCGGCCATTTCCTAGCCGTATGTGCTTGCATGAGCCTGATGATGAATTTGTTTGGAATGCCTGGTTCTCCATGCCGTTCAAAAACATTGGGCTGCCACAGCATTGTGTCACTCTTCTGCAGGTTTTGCTTTATTCTTAGTATCTCCAAATTGGTGCTTGTCTGAATGTTCTATTTTCTCATCTGAATGTTTTCTTGGTGTTAGTGGTGATTTGTTCAAGTCCATGCACTTTATGGTCATTATTGCAGATTGTCTCTATTTTGCTTTCGTATATACTTCCATTTATATGCAGTTCTGTTAGTACATAGTATTACTAGTGCTCTTTTCCAAGATTGGTTTTGTTTTTGGTTGTTTCAGCCAATTTTCTCTCTTCCTGATTTCCAATTTCAGCAGTATACCAGCATTGCAACTAGAAGAAATTTAATTGTGGTTAAGATCTTAAGATAGCATATGCGTTTATGCGGTTAGCTGTAAAGTTAACCTGTTCGTACCGTTCTCTTACTTGATATAATGTGTAGGGTTTTGCAGAATGTCGAAATTTCGGAACCTTAGGGAAAGTAGAAGGGATAGTAGCTCTCATAGCTCGTCGTAGCAGGCTGCACCCTGGTACTCGATACTTGGCTAGGGGAATAAATTCATGTTTTAGCACAGGTAACATGACCTGCTAACAACTCTTAATTTTGTTCTTCGAAAGTTGCCTGTCATTCTGTCATTAATTGACAGTGGAGTTCCTCAAAATATTGAGAACAGAAATTAATTTATGAACAAAAAAACAGAAATTAATTTATGAACAAAAAAACAGAAATTAATTTATAAAAAAAAACGGCATACTTAATGTTGTTTATGCAAATTATTAATCCATGTTTTTTTCCATTCATTTTGTATACTTTATTTTTGTTTTTCTTAGTTGGCTTAATTTTGTAGTTTCAATCTCTCATGTAGTAGCATAAATGTACTTTTAAACTCGTATTATTATCTTCTTACTTCCTTATGTTAAATTGAATTTTTTGTACTTATGAAGAATGTGAGTCTGACAGGTAATGAAGTGGAGTGTGAGCAACTTGTGTGGGTCCCTAGAAGGGCTGGTCAAACTGTTCCCTTTACTACATATGTATGGCGACGGGGCACAATTCCAATCTGGTGGGGTGCAGAGTTAAAGATTACTGCTGCAGAAGCAGAAATATATGTTTCAGATCGTGATCCTTATAAAGGGAGTCCAGAGTACTACCAGAGATTGAGTAAGAGGTATGATGCACGAAATTTAGCTGTAGCTGTCGGGGGGAGTCAGAATAGAAAAGCCTTTGTTCCAATTGTATGCATCAACTTGCTTAGGAATGGAGAAGGAAAGTCAGAATGCATTTTAGTCCAGCATTTTGAGGAATCTTTAAACTACATCAGGTCAACAGGAAAACTTCCTTATACTCGAATTCTTTTGATAAATTATGACTGGCATGCCAGTATAAAGCTAAAAGGTGAACAGCAAACCATTGAAGGATTATGGAAACATTTAAAAGCACCCACTGTTTCTATAGGCATTTCTGAAGGAGATTTTTTGCCTTCACGAGACAGAATTAAGGACTGCAGGGGAGAAATTATCTGCAATAATGACTTTGAAGGTGCCTTCTGCTTAAGATCACATCAAAATGGTGTGATACGTTTTAACTGTGCTGATTCTTTGGATAGGACAAATGCTGCAAGTTACTTTGGCTCTCTCCAGGTTTTTGTGGAGCAGTGTAGGCGGCTTGGTATATCACTTGATAGTGATTTGGCATTTGGTTCTCAGTCAATGACTAATTCTGGCGGCTATATTGCTCCTTTGCCAGCAGGCTGGGAGAAGAGATCTGATGCAGTAACAGGGAAAAGATTTTATATTGATCATAATACTAGGACCACAACATGGACCCATCCTTGTCCCGATAAACCTTGGAAGAGATTTGATATGGCATTTGAGGAGTTCAAGAGGTCAACAATTTTATCACCAGTATCCCAGCTTGCTGATCTTTTTCTGCTTGCAGGTGATATTCATGCAACACTTTATACTGGTTCTAAAGCTATGCATAGCCAAATCCTCAGCATTTTCAATGAGGATGCTGGGAAGTTCAAACAATTTTCTGCAGCACAGAATATGAAAATCACTCTGCAGAGGAGGTATAAAAATGCAGTAGTAGACAGCTCTCGTCAAAAGCAACTGGAAATGTTTCTTGGAATGAGACTATTCAAGCATCTTCCATCTATTTCTTTTCACCCTCTTAATGTATGTCATTCTGGAACTTCTCTGGATCAATTTTATTGATAATAATTTCTTTTATATCCTATGCTTCTCTTTGGCTTGGCACATCTAACAAGTTGCAACTACAGCTCCTAAGTTTGTTTAACTCATTTAGGATTTTCATTTCTTGTGCTGCCTACAAATGGTATAAAGTCACCAGCTGCATATTACGGCCAATTTGTCACATTTTACAAATAGCAGATGATTTTCATCTGTTTAGGAAACAATACCATGTCTGTTTCCATATTAAGGCCAATTTGTCACTTTTTACAATTAGCAGAGGATTTTGATCTGTTTAGGAAACAATACAGTGTCTGTTTCCAAAGTGTTGGCTTTCCTGGGAAAGTTCCTTTGAATCTTGGTTTTAGAGCTAATCGTAGTTTAATATGTAACTTGACCTTTGCATTTTGAATCTGTTGATTCTGGCTATGTATGATTTATTTATTCATTCCATGTAAATTTTCTTTACCAATATTGCATGCTGTTGCTTGTCTTTTGGTAATTTCTGTTCATTAATTTGTCGGATCTTTTGTTGTGAGCAAATAAATGAGTCTTATCAAGTTTTCATTTGTTTTTCCTGTATAATATAAAAGCTTCAGGTCTCTCATCCTAGCATTATACATGCTGATAATTGCAGGTTGTATCTCGACCATCTGGTTTCTTTGTTAAGCCAGTTGCTAACATGTTTCCAAGTTCCAATGGCGGAGCCAGTCTTCTGAGTTTCAAGAGAAAGGATCTAGTTTGGGTACTTTTCTCTTGAGTTTTCATTGCTTAGAACATTTCACTGTACCATAATGGTCTTTTCTGGTGATCCTTTTATGTTCCTTCATCTGAATTATTTTCATGAATGTACCAATTCTTAGCTGGAATAGTGTTTATCACACAGGTTTGCCCACTGGCTGCAGATGTGGTTGAACTTTTTATCTATCTAGGTGAACCTTGCCATGTTTGTCAGCTTCTTCTCACAATATCCCATGGTGCAGATGATTCAACTTATCCATCAACAGTTGATGTAAGGATAGGTCGCTCTTTAGATGGACTAAAGCTGGTCTTGGAGGTCTGTAATCTTTCTTGCACTTCTACTGCAACCCTAATTTTCTGTCAAATTTATATTAATGTAGAATTGATAATCCCAGTTATCTAGCTAAGCGATGACATGGAATGCAAGGGCTTCCCCTAGTTTCTAAAACTAAATTATGTAAAGTAGAAAAAATCTTCATGACTTTAGTCTGGGTCGTTTTTGTTAGTTTCTTGTACTGTTTTTACATACGGTGCCAATCTACTTGTGGGAAGTTGATATAATTTCTCTTATAGTTTCTAATATTCTATTGAATTCTGATGATAGGGTGCTTCAATACCCCAGTGTGTAAATGGAACAAACCTCTTGATACCCTTAGTTGGGCCAATTAGTTCAGAGGATATGGCTGTAACTGGAGCTGATGCACGCCTTCATGCTCAAGATGCATCTACCCTTCCATTACTCTATGATTTTGAAGAACTGGAAGGAGAACTTGACTTCCTTACACGTCTAGTTGCCCTTACATTTTATCCTGCAGTCTCTGGAAGAAACCCTATCACTCTTGGTGAGGTAGAAATCAACTTTTGGAATTATTAATTGATCTTTTATTGTCCTTGGTTCATGACTATTCCGTTAGTTATTTAAGTTCTGAATTATAGCTCCAGCTTGGTTAAAGCTTAGGCCATTGGTAGTTTTTGGCATGCTGTACTGAGGATGGGTGTGTGAAAATCACAATTTAGCCATGAAAGAATATGTTGTAAATTTGCAATTGAATCTTTCTCTATATGGCATCCATTAATAACCGACGTCTTTGGTTTTGACATTTGAACTCTACTAAGGATTGATATCCTTTTTACATTCTATTGGTATAAATGAGCATACTAGACTTGCTAGTTCTGAAGGAAGGGAGGGTTTTATCCAATCCAGACTGTTACGTGACATGAGTTCCCTTGATTGGGGGAACATCTCAGCAAGCTATCTGGATTTCAACCAGCCAACACTTAGAGAGATGCTGGATCGAAATTGCAAGTGTGGCCGGATGTTTCATTGCCTTTGTAAAAGCAGAAAGCAAAATCATCAAGAAATGATCTTTTATGACCACCTAAATGGACATAAAATAGTTGGATGTGTCTATCATGCTGAGACCACATTGATTCCACAATGCTATGAGCTGGAGGTCTTGGGTGGGAAGATGTGGATACTGTTGAATCGAAAAATTTAGCATGAACTTAGATTCTTTATGACTCCAATCTCTTAACAATGATCTGTGAACCCATATATATTAGAAAACTTCTTTTCGTACTATCTTTTGTATCTGTATATCTACTGTAATAAAAAAGTATGGTATAGTTTTATTGTACAAGATTTCAACTATGCTTTTGTTATGGTTTACGTCAAATTTTGCTCAGTCTCAGATTTATTAGATTTGTTCGTTGTATTAAGCCTTTTGGCAAATATTCTTTATGGAAGACAATCTACTAATATTTCTTGACCTTCCAGTATTCTAATGGGATGTGGTTAATTCTTTTGTGAGTTTTTTTTTGTAGATAGAAGTCCTTGGAGTTCCTCTTCCTTGGAGGGGTCTATTTACTAACGAAGTCCCTGGTGCAAGAATACCTGAACATACTAAAAACATTGAGAATGAAACCAATCCTTTTTCCACTGGGTCATATGCCAATCCATTTTCTGGTGCTTCATCTAATGAAAATATGCAACCACCAGTGCAACCTAGTGCGTCTGCCAGCAATTTGGTTGACCTATTGACTGGAGAAATTGTGGTTTCAGAACATATTACCGAACCAGTGACAGGAAAATTTGATGACAAGGGAGGTGACTTGCTTGATTTTTTGGACCAAGCTATTGTTGAATGTCATGGTAATGAAACTGATCATAAATTCCGATCATTGCATGATGAAAGATCTTCAGATAGCAGTTCCCAGCAGTATATTGATTGTTTGAAATCATTTGCTGGGCCATATATGGTACGATACTAACCCTTCTATTATTTTCTTCAAGCACCAACTTTTATATTTGATGCTTCCATGCCTTGGCTCAATCTCGTTATTCAGGTTATTGTGTTAGCCCATGTGTTTTTTCTTTTTAATTTTTAAATAGTTGAGTTATTGTGTTTCAATATTTGTTTATAGGCAGCTGCTTTGTTTATTTCAGTAGAGTGTTTTCACTTTTCTGTAACTTTATTTCATCTGGAATTTTTTTGTCACGTTGGGTTTTATGTGTGCTTCATAATGTTTGTCATTGCATTTTTTGACAGTATTTTATGATAGACCAAATTAGCTTTGTTGACAGTGTTTTACGAATCATTGGCAAACAGATCTCCCATAAATTGTATACACATTGTCATTGAATATGATGGATGTTTGTTACCATGAACATTAAAAAGAAAAATTAAGAATAAGAAACACATATTGGGTTAATGAAGAAATTGATCCAAGTAGGCTGGGTGGGATATATTAAGGACGCTCCACGGGTCCACCAGATCACACGAGATTGATTATCCAATTTCCCTGATCTGCTGGGATTAGTTAACAGGAATCAATACTGATTCCTTCCTGATGTATTTACTTCCTAGTCTAGATAGTCTTTATTTCCTTCCTAGTTAGGTCTAGTCTAGGTCTGTATAAAACACACTACTGCTGTACATCTTAATTAAATCAATAGAACAAAAAGCTTCTATACCTTCATATGGTATCAGAGCTTTAAAAGCTCCACCGAGCAAACCCTTGACACAAACCCTAGAAAAAAACCCTAATCCATGGCCGCCCAACCCATCGCCGCTGCTGCTCAAACCACTGCCGCCCCTGTCAATCCCACCCTCCCACCAACCGCCGGTGACTCAAACCCTAATCTTCCCACCCTCGTCACCATCAACACTGCAGCCCAACTTCCCGTCAAGCTTACTGCCACCACCTTCTTTCCGTGGTGAGCTCAATTCATGCCCTGCTTCGAGGGTATGATCTCATGGGCTATGTTGATGGCTCTCGGCCCTGCCGACCCACCACAGAAACAGCCCTTCATGATTTCTGGGTCGGTCAGGATCAACTCCTGCTCCATGCCATTCTGGCCTCCGTCTCACCTCAGGTGATCCAACTCATTGCCGCTACACCAACTTCAGCTACTGCCTGGGCACGGCTCACTTACCTCTATGCCAGCAAAGCCAGGGCCCGTGTCCTTGGCCTCAAGGAACGGCTGACCCTTCTGAGGCAAGATTCCCGCCCAGTTTCTGAATATCTGCAGGAAATTCGGGTTCTTGCAGATGAGCTGGCTGCCATTGACAGACCACTGTCTGATGATGACCTTCTCCATGTTCGTAATGGAGTTGGCCTGAATTCAGGGAAATTGCAGCAACTGTGCGGTCCAGGGACACCACTGTCCCCTTGAAAACCTTCATGATATGCTTGTTCAGCATGAGGCTGCTTCCAAACGTGCAGCCCACGCAGCACCCACCCCTCCAATAACAGCCCACCCAATCAATCTCCCTGATCGGGTGGACCCGTGGTCTGTCCTTAATAGAATATCCATTACTCAAGGTTAACATCCTCTTGCAGAATGCATATTACATGCAAATAACGCTCCTCCCAATCAAGAAATAACGCTATAGCATCCAAAATACATGATATAGCCGGTTATTAATCTTGAACTTTACCACTTGCCATTTATCAATGCTCATGTTTCTTTCCCTCCTATAGAAGGCTGGAACCTACGTTCACCGTTTCTTCATCTCACACTAATGCTACTTGAGCTAAAGCTCGTGGGCTTGACCACTGTGCATTTTTCCAATAGCATTCACACCCTACGTACAAGATCCCCTCGATAACTTTCACCATTTTCTGCTTCATAAATTGCGTGTTGTACCTTTTTTTATCCATGTAGCTAAGTTTCTTCAAGTGTGGCTGTAAATTATGTGAATGGATCGGCCTAACTTGTGAACCATCCTACTTTGGTGGATTTGGCCAGCTTGACCTCGACTATTGATGGCCTTTACTGTTTGCAGAAAAAAAAACTAGACTTGACGGAAGCTATGAAACTTGAAATTGAACGCCTCTGTCTGAACATTTCTGCTGCTGAAAGGGATAGAGCTTTATTATCTATAGGAACTGATCCTGCTACTTTAAACCCTAATATTTTAATTGATGAACGATACATGGGAAGACTGTGCAGAGTTGCAAACTCCCTTGCGCTGCTTGGACAAGCTTCCTTGGAAGACAAAATTACATCTGCTGTTGGCCTTGAGACTTCGGATGAGAATGTGATAGATTTCTGGAATATAAGTAGACTTGGGGATCGCTGTTATGGTGGAGCCTGTGAGGTGCGTGCTGAGACTAACACACCTACACATACATCCTTTTCAGAATCATCAGCAGGAGTTTCTCCGTCTGTCTTGTTATGTTCGCAATGTGAAAGGAAAGCTTGTAAAGTTTGTTGTGCCGGGAGAGGGGCCCTCCTTGTTGCAGGCCATGGCTCAAGGGAGGCCACGAGTTACAATGGTGTGGTAAATCAGGGAGGATCAAGCCATGGTTTTCAGGTTGATGTCTCTACAGATCGTTCAGTAGTGCTGGATAGTGTTATTTGCAAAAGATGCTGCCACAATATTGTGCTTGATGCATTAATCTTGGACTACATCAGGGTCTTGATAAGCACGAGGAGAAGTTCTCGTGCAGATTCTGCTGCACATGAGGCCTTGAACAAGGTGATTGGATTTTCATCAAGGATCAATTCTGAAAGAAAATTTTCTCCTGATAGACAAAAAGCTGTAAAGGTTCTGCAACAATTAGTCGATGGAGAGGAATCCCTAGCAGAGTTTCCGTTTGCCAGCTTCTTACACTCGGTAATATTTTTTCCTTATGTTACTCTTGTTTCAGGCCTCCCACAGTAGATATTTGTCTCATTGCACTGTCTGTGTTTTCCGGATTATGGTAAAAAACAAGGAAAGAGATCTAAGTATAAGTTGTATTGTTACCATTGTAGGTTGAAACGGCGGCAGATTCAGCACCATTTTTGTCATTGCTTGCTCCTCTTGATTGCGGATCACAACAGTCATACTGGAAAGCTCCTCCTAGTACTGCTTCTGTTGAATTCATTATTGCTCTTGGCACCCTTTCTGATGTTAGTGGGGTTGTTTTGCTTATTAGTCCATGTGGTTATTCTGAGGCTGATGCTCCCACCGTAAGTCTACATCTATGCTTACTATCTTATTTATTAAAATTGGGTAAAAGTAGAAACATCAGTTAAATAGTATTCTTCATGGTAGGGCTTTACTGCCCCATCAGGTAATTAACTTAATACCGAGTAAAAGAAAAAATGAAATGCAAAAGGTCTTGGAAACTTGCTTTGTAATCTATTGTTGTTTGCTTTTGTTTTATTTAGCAACAAATTGTTGAATTTTTCTTCATTTATGTCGCACATTGCTTACTCTACATTTTGTGTTGAGTAATTCATTCCTGTTATATGTACAGGTGCAAATCTGGGCCAGCAATAAAATACACAAAGAAGAAAGGTCATGCGTGGGAAAATGGGATTTGCAGTCCCAGATCTTATCTTCCTCAGAATATTATGGACCTGAAAATTTGGTTGGAGAAGATGAATTACCTAGGCATGTGAAGTTTGCATTTAGGAATCCAGTTCGATGCCGCATTATTTGGATAACACTTCGTCTTCAGCGACCTGGGTCAAGTTCTTTTAATTTGGGGAACTTAAATCTTTTGTCCCTTGATGAAAATCCATTTGCAGAAGTAACTAGGCGTGCCTCTTTTGGAGGAGAAGTTGAAAGAGAGCCCTGTATTCATGCCAAGAGGATACTGGTAGTAGGAAGCCCCGTGAAAAGAGAGATGGGAGATACATCATCACAAAGCTCCGATCAGATCAAATTGAAAGGCTGGCTGGAAAGAGGGCCTCCCCTAAATAGATTCAGGGTAACAAATCATATGGTTATATATCTGCTTTATTCATTCAAAGTTTTTTCTTCCTCATTGAATTTTTATCGTGCACGAAGTTCATTTTTAGACATTCTGTTCTTCCAGGTTCCGATTGAAGCTGAGAGGCTTTTGGACAATGACATTGTATTGGAACAATATTTGTCTCCTGCTTCACCTTTGCTTGCTGGATTTCGTCTGGATGCTTTCAGTGCAATAAAGCCTCTGGTTACCCATTCACCCCCTTCAGATGCACGAATCTGGGGTACTTCAGCAACACTTGTAGACGAGAGACACATCTCTCCAGCTGTGCTGTATATACAAGTATCTGTCGTCCAGGTACTAATTAAACGTGCTGCTTTTTTTGCTATGCTATTGGTGAGGGTGAGGGGTTATTAGTGAGGGTTTATCTCCACGCGGCTCAATTAGCCCAATGTTCATTAAGATTTGAGACGCTATCGAGATTGTGTATGCTAAGTTTCTAAGATGATTACAAAGTCCATGTGAACTTAATGAAGACATTATTACAGGAACCCAACAGCACGGTAACCATTGCAGAATATCGCTTGCCAGAGGCTAAGGCTGGAACGGCTATGTACTTTGATTTCCCCCGAGAGATACAAACCCATCAAATTACATTTAAACTTCTGGGGGATATTACGGCATTTGCAGACGACCCAACAGAACAGGATGATCCTGGCTCCAGACTTCTACCAGTGGCGGCTGGCTTGTCGTTGTCCAATAGAATTAAGTTGTATTACTATGCCGATGCATACGAACTTGGAAAGTGGGCAAGCCTTTCAGCAGTTTGATTTTTAGTGTTATACACCGTACAAAGAAAGGTGCTTTGGGGTCCTCCAAGTTGGTTTTTTGATCGATTTTGTGGTTGTGTTTTCTTGTTCTTTTGTTTTTTTTTTTTAAAATTGTTTTTGGGTTTTGTTGTAATGTTGTTAGATGGTATTCATTCGTTGATGTAATGTAATCCTTTTTGTTGAGATCATACCGCATTATTGTTAAGGAAATCAGAAATACGTATGTCTATTTTGTGCCAGAATCTGATGAGATTGTGATTGAATTTGATTGTGAAGCACGTTCGAAGTTGAAACCTTGCTTTGTATTATTTGGATCTAAATCATCGTGTTAAATTGGGGGTGGTTTTATGGTAGCATGATTATATGTGATTAGAATATGGAGGTTTTTACATTGTAACATGATTTATATAAGATTAGACTTTTAAAAGAAATTTCTCTCACAGAATCATATACTATTTTGTGTCAATTGGACACTTATTTTCTTCCCATTTCTTACGGTAAAAACACATTTGTTAAACAGTGGTTAATGCAACCGAGCTTTTTGTTTAGGTACTTCTTATCCTTACGTGACTGATCTATTGTGGAATGAGAGAGAAAACGGCGAGAAAAAAATGGTCATGAATAGAGCAGCACCTCATCTATCAGAGTAAGGAACTACCGTAGCTTGCTGCCTTCCCTATTAGTGTCTAGTCGGGTAGCTTTATTTGGTATTTCCTATTTGGTTGTGTAGTCAGGAGTTGCCCGAAAACTTGCGCTGATGGTGGGAGGCCCCTTTAGAAATAGAGGGGCAAACGTAACGGCCATATTAATTTTTATGTCCTTAAGATATTATTTAATTCAATTCAATATAATCCATTCTAATCTCTACCTTTTAAAGGACCATAACAGAGCTCAATTTGGGCCAACCTGTGTTCAATCCATATATATTGTTCTGTAGTGTCTTGGCTCATTTGAGTAAATGAATAAAATGCCCCTACATATTTTCCTTAATTACCAAAAAAACCTTAATCGAGATATCCAATCCGAACCGTCGATCGAAATACAAAACCCTACTAAACCACACGGCATATCTAACCGTCGATCTTAAAATCCATCAGTGAGGTTCTCTCTATATAAAAGCCACCCTTCAGAATTCAACCCTAGCCGAGTCTCTCTGTCACTCCCTCTTGATCCGTTCGGCAGCTCATCCTCTGCAATGGTATGCTTCTTCTCGTCTCCTCTATTTCCTTCTTGTTTCATCGAATGCTTTGCGTTCTTTAATTTTTTTAAGATTTTATTATGATTCCGATCTTCATATTGTACTATCAGTATAATTTCTAAGATTTAAGTTCTTACACAATTCCCCTTTTTAAAATGGTCATCATTTCTTTTTTATACATTACGATCTCTTTTTGTACCCCAGTAAACTTGATCCATATGCATTGTTGAATCTTATGCTTAAAAGACTCTGATATTTCCTCTGCCTTTGGTTCTGCTGCATAACATGATGTTTATGTGTAAATCTTTACTGAATGCTGAAAGATTTTGTTTAATCTTCTGCTATAGGCTTTCGTGAAAGCTCAGAAATCCAGGGCATACTTCAAGAGATTTCAAGTCAAGTATAGGAGAAGACGAGGTATTCATTTGTGCTTCATGGTAAATTGTCTTCACATTTTGGTATTGCTAGCTTGTAAATTATAATTTTTAATATCTTCCGCAGAGGGGAAGACTGATTACCGGGCCAGGATTAGGCTCATTAATCAGGACAAAAACAAGTACAATACGCCCAAGTATCGGTTTGTTGTGAGATTTGTATCCTGGGATGGCCTACTAGCTACAGCGTTTTACTAGTTCACCTTATATTTATATTTTGGAACTAAATTGTTTTAAGGTTTATGACCTTCTATGGGACATAAATACATAGTTATAGTTTAAATACATACTTGTTTTATTAGTTTGTCATGTTGATTTGCCTTCTATTATCCTATGATGTTCAACTTAACCTAGTATTAGACCAACAAGGATATTGTTGCGCAAATTGTGTCTGCCAGCATTGCTGGTGATTTGGTTCTTTCTGCTGCCTATGCTCATGAGCTGCCACGCTATGGCCTTGAAGTTGGTCTTACTAACTATGCAGCAGGTATTTCCCCAAAATATTTTATTTGTGTTGTCCATTCTGGCTGCCGGCATGAGCTTATCTTGTGGATTGTTGGTTCTATATATTTATGATCAGCTTACTGCACTGGCCTTCTCTTGGCTCGCCGTGTGTTAAAAAAGCTTGAGATGGATGATGAATATGAGGGAAATGTTGAGGTAGTGTGGATTGATCATCTTCATTGTTAGTTGCTTATCCCAAGGCAATTCCTTTCAAATGCTGCTTTTTCCTGTATTTTAAATTTGTTCTATTTTGTATTTCAGGCAACTGGTGAAGACTTTTCTGTAGAGCCAGCGGAGAGCAGAAGGCCATTCCGTGCTCTTCTTGATGTGGGTTTGATTAGGACAACCACTGGAAATCGTGTTTTCGGTGCTTTGAAGGTATGGTGATGTGGGTTACTTTGTTCATTTAGGTAATATTTCAAATTATAATATTTAAACGTATTAGGTGGGATCAGGTTCTATGTTGCTAATTTTTTTAATATCATAGGCTTGTGGTTTGTAATTCGTAAGCTTTTTTTTTTTATAAAAACTCTGTTGGTATTGTGGGTGTCTGTATAGCACCCTTTTTGTTTCAGTGTTTGGGAAAACTTGATTTATACCCCTGATTTCAACTGATTTAATGAAATATTGTATCGGGGATTTGCATATGGAATTTGTTGTATTTAGTTGGTTAGCCTATGAATGATTAGCATCTCTGCTTGTGCTTTTTCCTACATTTTGTGGCATTCTGGTTGGATATTCTTCAGTGGGATGGGGTTTGCTGTATGGTTGTAAAGAATTTAATTGACCACAGGGAGCTCTGGATGGAGGGCTGGATATCCCTCACAGTGAAAAGCGGTTTGCTGGTTTCTCTAAGGATAACAAACAGCTGGATGCGGAGATTCACCGCAAGTATATCTATGGTGGCCATGTTGCTGCATACATGAGGGTGAGTGTTGAACTTCATGTCATGCATTTCAGTTTATTTTTTCCTGGAATGTGATGGAGGTTGGACTAACCAAGATAGTTCAGTATTCATGTCTTTCATGTCCATTTTATATGACTGGTCATAAACTGATATTGTTTGCTCAAAATTTGAACTTTGTTCTTTTTAGACTTTGATTGACGATGAGCCAGAGAAATATCAGACTCACTTTAGTGAGTACATCAAGAAGGGTATTGAAGCAGATGACCTTGAGGCACTTTACAAAAAAGTGCATGCTGCGATCCGTGCTGATCCTACTGCTCAAAAGACTGAGAAGCAGCCTCCAAAGGAGCACAAGAGGTAAAATTTGGGTTGACTGCTATTTCATACATATTAATCAGTGTACTGTGGGTTCTAATTCCATGTGCATAGTAAGTTTGTTCTTGCTTGTCACATATCACTCATAGAAACTCATGTTTCGTATTGGGGTGCCATGGCGACATTGGACCTGCTTTTCCCGTTTACATTTATGTGTTGATCAAGTTTCCCATTTTTGCGTGTCTAACAGGTATCACTTAAAGAAGCTTACATATGAAGAGAGGAAAGCCAAGTTGGTTGAGAGGATCAATGGATTGAATGCAGCAGGCGACCAAGAGGATGACGATGAGTAAAAAGAACCAGCATTGAATGAGATGTACCTGTAGCTTTGTGTTTTTTCTCTAGGACACCATCTGTTGAAGTACCTTCCATAAGATCTAGTATCTAAATAGATGCGACTTTTGGGTTATTATTCTTGTTTGGAAGTTCAAGCCAGAAATGTGACTAAAGTTTTGACAAATCTTATTTATCGTTGGGTCTTTACTTGGTACTCTCCACCCTTTGTTCCCCATTTCTACTTCTGTTGGTGGCGGCTATCATAGAATTTCTCTATTTCGTCCAATTTCATTTGTTCTACATTTTGAATGAAATTGTGTTTCTTTCATAAAATGTAAAAACTTAACCATGAAAGAGATGGTAAAAGTAATTTGTGACTTGTTTGGGCATATTCTTTGTTCTGATTTGGATGATGAATGGTATATGCCCTAGTCTGAATTGTAATGCAAGGTTTATATTTCAAGAAGAGCATATTTGATAGGTGGTAAATTGCCCCAAGGGTCCACAACAAAGGAAGCCTTATCTGATGCCAACCAATGGACTTGTATTCTCAGTTACATAATCTAAAACTTCAAAGACCAAACTATCCTCACTCCCCAATCTCCACAACACATCATCCTCTCTCTTGTAATTTGAGATAGATAGACCTAACCTGCCTACGTATGGCTCATTCACTAGCCGCGCCACCTGCTGCTGCTGCTGCAACGGCACCAGTATCGGCAGCAATTAAGAGCAACGTCACCAGTTTCCGGTCAGTAAGTTGTCACAACGTCCAGGTTCCCCATCAAGTTTCCGATGATGTTGGTGCCCCGAATATTAAAACTGTCCAACGCAGGTTAGTATTTATTTTTGTTTCTCTATTTGCTATACGCAGAATGTGCTGCTAAGTATGTTTGAATGTTCATGTGACATGCATTATAAGAAGAATGCAGTTCGAAACTTGATGCTAGCTTTAATTGTGCAGGGCTGTGGGGTTGGTTTTGGTTGGTGCAGCAGCGAGCTTGTTCAATGTGATTGATCCAAGTCCGAGTGCAAATGCTGCAGCCAGAAGGCCTCCGCCGCCTCCCGCGGAGGAGAAGGAGAAAAGGGACCCGAATGTGAGTGGTGTTCTAGCAAAGGTGTTAGCGAGCAAAAAGAGGAAGGAAGCCATGAAAGAATACGTGGCCAAGCTCAGAGACAAAGGGAAGCCAATTCAAGAATAGTTTCTGATTTCTTGTATTCGGAATTGTTGTACTTGACGGGCTTTTGTCTGTTATGCAAATTCAAATGCTTGTATTTAATGATAATCAGAGTTATTCATTTGGGAAATCGGATCATTTTAAATTCTTAAATAATGAATTACGATAATCTAAAAGCGTTCAGAGCTGCACTTTCTCCGCCTATCGACACATTGCGGTTTTACTGTAAGAGGACTGACCTGGTCACGTGCGGCTCTTTGATCACGTGGAAGTATCTTATGGTTATACCAAGTTGAACTGTCAAATAATTGAACAGGTTGTCTGAGGCTTGAAAACTTTCATTCACGTTATAGGTAATATATACGAAGGGTAAGACCACAATGTAGTAGGAAACAAAGTTAACATCCTAATAATTAGAAAATCAAATATTCATAATACTAGGAAAGTAAATGTACAAATATATTTTCCTAATACTCCCCCTCAAGTTGGAGAGTGAATATCATGAACTCTCAATTTGTTCCGTAGTATCACGAACTGTTGTGCCCCCAAGGCTTTTGTGAACACATCAGATCGTTCGTTCATGGAAAACCGGATTGGCTGCAATATGCAATGCTGATTGACTATCGCAAAATAATGGTGCAGGAGTCGTTTGAAAAACTTTCAAATCCTGTAATATATATCGTAACCAAGTCAGCTCCAAACAAGTGTTTACCATAGCTCGATATTCAACCTCTGCTGAAGATCTAGAAACATTTTGTTGTTTCTTAGATTTCCAAGAGACGAGAGAATTGCCAAGGAAAATGCAATATCATGTAACTGATCTCTTTGTAGTACAACAACTTCCCTAATTTGAATCACAAAAAGCTCTCAAAGCAAGGTTGTTGGAAGCAGGAAACAACAAACCTTGTCCCGGTGCTCCTTTGATGTATCTAAGAATTCGTAGGGCTGCATCCCAATCATGGATTGAAAAATTGCCACTATCTCCGATATATCGGTTTCTCCTAGTAGCGTCGGATGAGTTTTTGTTTCTCAGTTGGGGGGTCTTGGGTTTGACCCCCCACAAGCCTACAACTATTTTTTTTCCCTTTTTTGTCCAATTTTAAATATATCAATTACTTCCAATTTTTAAACAAAGTTTGATCCTATTTTTTCATCTTTTTTTTTCCAATTTTAAATATATTTAAACTTATTTTTATTATTTTTCTTATATTGAATTTTTGTATGTTTATTGTTATGTTTTTAATATATTAACATTCAATTATAGTAACTCACTTCAATTTATGTTTATATTTAAGATTTTATATTATTAGTCATCGTCAGAATCATATTACATCATATATTTATTATATCAAAGTTATTTTATAGTTTTTATTAGTCATATATAACCATTATTTGGGTATTTAAGTTTTTTCCCAAAGTTTCATTCTAAATTTTCAACTTTTAGATCGAATTTCCAATATTTTTGTTGACCGTAAACGATATCGATATTTGGGGCGAGATATCCGTAAATTTGACGCACGATATATCCGTCGATATCGATATTTCAATCCTTGATCCCAATATGGTTTACGTGGCTGGCTCATAAATTGACTCAGGGTGCGGACTGAGTAGGCAATATTAGGTCTTGTGACAGTGAGATAGATTAGCCTACCAACCAAACGTTTGTATTTGGTTGGATCATGAAGTAAGTCACCATTTGTGGGAGTGAGTTTCAGATTTTCTTCCATTGGGAATTTGCCTAGGCGTGCACCAAGAAGGCATGAATCTTGTAAAATGTTGAGGGCATACTTTCTTTGAGACATGAAGATACCCTACTTGGAACTGGAGAAATCAATGCCTAAAAAATACTTCAAGTCTCCTAAGTCTTTGATGTGAAAATGCTGAAGGAGAAAATGTTTGAGATGTTCCATTTCAGTAAGATTGTTGCTTGTGAGGAGTATGTCATCAATATAAATGAGGGCTGCAGTAAATGAGGAACCTTGAGCCTTGGTAAAGAGAGAATAATTAGCTTTTGACTGTTGGTAGCTAACTTTCTGAATGGCCTGAGAAAAGGTAGAGAACCAATTACGAGATGCCTGTTTGAGACCATAAAGAGATTTGTTGAGCCGACACACAGTGTTCTCCCCTTGTCGGCGAAAGCCGAGAGGCGGGTCCATGTAAACAACCTCATGCAGGTCACCATGGAGAAATGCATTGTGAACATCTAAGTGGTGAAAGAACCAATTGTGGGAGGCAGCAACGGTGAGAAGACAATGAAGAGTGGTGAGTTTGGTAGTGAGGGAGAAATTCTCTTGATAGTCAATGCCTTCGACTTGAGTATAGCCTTTGGCAACAAGGAGAGCTTTGTAAAGTTCAATAGTGCCATCAGACTTATACCTGATTTTGTAGACCCATTTGCAGCCAATGGGCTTATGACCAGGGGAAGTGGGACCAGACTCCAAGTATTATTTTGTTGTAATGCCTCTACTTCTGAAGCCATAGCGGTTTGCCAATGAGGATTAAGGATAGCCTGAGCATAAGTAGTAGGTTCGGTCTGACCTAAAATGTAATAACCTGAACCTTATTTATTTTGTAATTTCAGATAATTAATGTAAAATGACTATTTTGCCCATGATGGGGGAACATGTTGACTTTTGACTTGGGTTATATTTTAGACTTTGACCAATGACCGTGACGTAGATCAGGACGTCACAAGTCCGTAGGCAGGCGACATGTCGAAATCGAACGTCGGACGAAAAAGTTATGGTCAGGGACGCAAAAACGACACTATTTATGATTCTCAGGATTTCAAACACTTGGCTGATTTCTATTGGATAAGAATATCTTGTGGGACCCTTGGATGAGTGACAAGTGTCACTCATCCCATCGGTGCATTTCTTCATAATTTGGGATCAGATCTAGGGTTTGATTAACCCTCATTATCCTTCATTTCTTCATAAATTTTCATAACTCTTTAAACCTAAACAACTAAACACTCAAACACAAACACCATCGCCTCACCACTATATTTTCTTCATCATCTTCAACCGTCAGACTGAGCAAATGAGACAATGGGAGACGTGAAGGACGACGATGAGGTAGAGCACGACGGAGACACGGCAGAAAGGTGAGAAAAACACCCATTTTTGGTTCAAAATTGGAAAACCACTTTTAGACGTGTGTTGAGGAATTTAATGGACTCTAACATGTTCTAGGGATCAAGGCGACCTCATGGAAGGTGATTTTGAGGCAATAGGTGACCGGAGTTGGCCGGAAAACCAGGTTAAAATTCACGGGTTACTGTTCATCGATCGAAGGTATGGTTTTAATTGGTTTTTCCTAGTTTTGATCACATAGATCGATTAAGGAGGTTGAGACGAGTAAGTAGGAAGAAACAGGAATAAAAATGGTTGAGAAATGGGCATTTTAGAACTGGGTCGGGTCACGGGTCTAAGCAACCCGTTTACAGGGATCCAGCTGGAGGTCAGGGACGATGAAATCATCAGCTGGCGTCATCACCCCGTTAGACTGTCAGAAACGTGGGCCAATAGGAAGTCGACATGTGTCACATGTTAGTGCCCATTTAGCACTGACATGTCAGTGACGTGGCCTAATCAGAGGTTGCCACATGTCAGTGACGTGGACCAACCAGCTGCTGACACGTGGCACCTGTCAGGTGAAATCAGCAGTGACATTAGCGTTGACCTTTTGCTGATTGGTTTTGGGCTGAATCCCACTAGTAATGGTTTTGGGCTGAGTTTCCACATATGGTTTGATTTACGGTTTTGGGCCAAGGCCCTAATGATTGATTTGATTAACTGATTTTCGAATGCATGCATATTTTTTAGTGGAGGGCATACATATCTTATTTTTGTTAAATGTTTTCTAAACTATTAATTTTTGTCCACTCACAGCTTTCCGTGGTTTTAATGCCCTTCAGGTTGATCGCGGATGCGTGCTATAGTGGAGATCGAGACATCACACTCCTCCTCCGGAGCCTGGCGTACTCTGGAAGCCCGGTGGGGCTAAAGTCGGAATTTTCCCTTATCTGACACTTCGTGTCAGATGAGATCAGGCGCATCCCGCATTAATCCCGTTGGGATTTGGGACGGGTCCTGACACTTGAGACCTTTTGCTACTGACTCAAATGTCAACCAAGGTCGATAGGAGGCTCCATGCTCAATCTCCAAGGACCATAACTTAACCTATTAACGGATCGAGGATATTTGACCTTGTTGATATTTTTATTGTCGGCAATTTCAATGTCAAATATATTGTTGAGAAAAGAAAGAAAAATATTTGAATTTTCTATATTTTTTCCGTTATTGACATGTAGGATTCTAAAATTGATAATGCATTAGAGCGCACCCCTAGTTAAAATTAACAACTAAGGACTAATCTACATCGGGGATGCACATACGCGTTACAACGTACTCCTAGCCTGGAAAGATTCATACACTCGTTACAGAGCATTAATCTACACCAGGAGTGCACACACGCGTTACAACACACTTCTAGTCCAGGAAGATTCACTCAAGCGTTACAACCCACCCCTAGCCTGAGAAGACTCATACACGCGTTACAGCGCACCCCTAACCACAATCAAGATATAACCTAGGAGGAATAGCCCGGGAAGATTCACATACGCGTTATAGCACACCCCTAGCCTGGAAAGACTCACACACCATTACAGCGCACTCCTAACTACAATCAGGATATAACACAGGGAAAATCGAACTCATAACTAACCATAAGCATATCGGATCTGGGAACGCCCAAACTACTGGGCCAATTTGTTGTGGTTTGAATTTTCTATTTCAAGTGATATATTTTCATATTATATTATTAAAAGAAATTAGTTTAAATGACAAATTTTCGAGTGATACTATGGTTAATGATAAAAGATTAGATACTTTGGTTAATGGTAATTAATAAACATTAAGCACAGTAATTATATTAGTGACGTAGACATACTGTTATGTCGGAGAGAGAGAGAGAAATTGATTGGATAAATGGAAAAATGGAAGATTTGGTTAGATCTATTCTGTTGTGTTGTGTTGTGTTGCGTTTGACCAATAAAACAACAATAAAAACTATTAATTCCACAACTCGGCTTCCTTTAATTCCTTCCTTCCTTGTGTACACACTCTTTCCTTCCTCTTCCGTGTTAGCTAGTTAGGGCTCAGCCTCTGTGAGCTTCAATCACACTCCCATTACTCTCTATCCATATCTATAATCAGCATCAACAAACAAAAGCAATACGTATCGATCCAACCAGAAATGGATGGAGGAGGATGGACGGCAGCTCAATCGGCGGATACCGATATGTCGGAGGCCGCGCCAGCGGCGCAACACAACCCCGCCCACCCACAGCAACAGCCTCAACAACCCCATCCCGCGATGGGAGTGGAGAGCATTCCTGCCACGCTCAGCCACGGCGGCCGATTCATTCAGTATAACATCTTCGGCAACGTCTTCGAGGTCACCGCCAAGTACAAGCCCCCTATCATGCCCATCGGTAAAGGCGCATACGGCATCGTTTGGTCTGTATCTCTTTCCCCTTTTCATTCTTGCATTCAATTTCATTTTCTGTTTCGTTCCTGTTCTTGATAAAATGGAAAAAAGACACGAAAGATTCATTATTCGTTCGGGAAATTTGATCGTATAATTGATTGATCTTGAAATATTGAAAAAATAGTTCGGCTTTGAATTCGGAGACGAACGAGCACGTTGCAATAAAGAAGATTGCGAATGCATTCGACAACAAGATCGATGCAAAGAGGACTCTGAGAGAGATCAAGCTGCTGCGGCATATGGATCATGAGAATGTTGTTGCAATTAGAGATATAATCCCTCCACCCCAGAGGAACTCCTTTAATGATGTTTACATCGCATATGAGCTCATGGACACTGACCTTCATCAAATCATTCGATCCAATCAAGCACTCTCTGAGGAGCACTGTCAGGTGAAACTAAATTCTCAGATTTTCTACCTTCTGTGAAACTGAACATCAATACCTAATGCCAAGTTTGTATAAGCTCTTCGTTCAGACAAAGACCATGCTTGGTGACCATCATAGCATTTTTATACTTGTGCAAAGTCAATTCCCTTTATGTGGCATTGATTACTTTATACTATTTTCGGCCGCAAGTCTGATAAAAGAGTAAAAGACAAGTCCTTTGCCATAACTGCATGTTTTTTTCAACAATTTGGACAGGTGTGATGCAACAAATCATTCTTCTCCTTGTTCTCATTGATAAAGATAAAAATATTATTGGATGAAATCGATGCAGAGGGATAGTTTTGACTTGTCATTAATTTAAACCCTTGTTTAAGGAATTGTTGGGCAATTTAAAGATAAAGGTGAGACTTCAAGCCTTTTTCTTTTTCACCTATGCTGTACATTTCCCACGGAGGATAAATTGGATTCAAAGCTAGTTTTAACTGCTTCCTAACTGAAAGCTCTTATTGTACATGTTAACATTTAGGTTCTAAGTTTTCTGGGATCTGTGTGCAAAATGTGTGGTTACCAATTTTTATGTTCTTGGACATAGAAAAGTAAGCGCTAACCTTACAGTTATATTATGCTCCACTCAGGCTGTATTTATTTCAACTTAGAATGATCTTCTATGGCTCTCTAGCACCTAATTAGCACCTTCCCAAAAAATTAAAGACCTGACCAAGACCACCAAGCAGGAAATGGCAAGATGCCAAATTGGAGTATATTCCATCCCCTTCCCCTTCTTTGCTTCAAATACATTTGGTCTGTTCAATTTAAATCTCCTTCTTCCATGCTCATAATCTTTTTAATTTATTTTAGTTGATAGTTGATGTCTTTTAGTTAGAAACTCACCATATAAATCAGCATCGAGATCAATTAATTATCCTTTTTTTTTTGTGTGTGCGTGTGTGCAGTATTTCTTATATCAGATCCTCCGAGGATTGAAATACATTCACTCCGCAAATGTTCTACACAGGGACTTAAAGCCTAGCAATCTTCTCCTCAACGCCAACTGTGACTTAAAAATATGTGATTTTGGACTAGCTCGAGTCACCTCTGAGACTGATTTCATGACTGAATATGTTGTCACAAGATGGTACCGTGCACCTGAGCTATTGTTAAACTCTTCAGATTACACTGCAGCTATTGATGTGTGGTCAGTGGGTTGTATTTTTATGGAATTGATGGATCGGAAGCCGTTGTTTCCAGGCAGAGATCATGTGCACCAGCTTCGTCTGCTTATGGAGGTATAACTTAATTATGTCTGTCTGGTCATAAACTAGAATCTTCTGATGGATGATTATTTCAAGAAAGAAAATATTATCATCATCCTTAATATTATAATTTTTTTGTCATAGTACAGGTTGTTGAATAGCATTATTAGCATCCCTCTATGCCTTCTCTTTTACATTTAAGGTTTTACAATCTGTCTCACTTGTAGGAACATTTGATGTTGAATATGGAATTTGAAATTAGGATCTTCTTGTTTCTAAAATAGTATGTTTGTAGTGTATATATCTATAAATCAGTGGGATTAATCATCACAACTCCTTGCAGCTGATTGGCACCCCGTCAGAGGCTGAACTAGGATTTCTAAATGAAAATGCCAAGAGATACATTCGGCAGCATACTCCCTACCGTCGACAGTCACTTACTGAGAAGTTTCCTCATGTCCATCCTTCAGCTATTGATCTTGTTGAAAAGATGTTAACATTTGATCCTACAAAGAGACTTACGGGTAAGTTGCTTTTGAATTTAGTTTGTCACAGCTGTTGCCTCTGTAATACATAAGTGGAGTTTGACGCCTGTAGGACAAACAATAAAATCTAGTAGCAAATATATGTTGGAAAATCTCTGTTTTTTGATACCTTAAAAAGCCTCTGTAATACATAAGTGGAGTTTGTCACTTTAAGATCATAAATCAATTTCTTTCATCTCCCTCAAACACCCTTCTGCTACCCTACAACCAAATCCTCCACATCTAGCACATGGGTATATTTAAAACTCCCCAATCTGTCTTTTCAACATAATTCTTCAACTGAATAGTAAATCCGATATTGATATTTAGATCTTCCAATATATACAAAGAGGCCAAGAAGAAACAAAGGACATGCCATCAGACACTCCAACTGTAGCAGTCAGCAATGTCCCATCTTCATACACATGGAAGGCCAGTTTTCCATGGTCTTCCCTTAGGTTCATATTTTGTCTGGGTATGATTAGCATGAGAGAGTGATGATTCAGCAGAAATTCCTCCTTTCATGTAGTCATCCATTGAAATAACCTCTTGTTACCTTCTAACATCTTTTGGTAGGTTTTGATCTCTTCCTTGCTCACCAAAAGTGGACATCATCACTACTAAATTTTATAACCTTATGTATCATTGTGGGAACATAAATATATTGTAAATGTAGTGGAGCATTTATTGACAGAAAATGCATTCCCCTTGACTCAGGTTGCTGATATTTTAAGAAAAATTAAGCAACCTCATTCCGAGCTTTTACAGGCACATTTCGAAGGTGGAAATGAACTTGTTGAATATGAATTGTTTTCTTTTTGGGCTGTCAAATGTGAATTTTGTACTTTCACCTTACAGAAGCATGTCATCTAAGCTTTTTTTTTTTTTTAGTTGAAAGCCTGGCTTGCATAATTGCATTCAGTTAAGTATGTTCACTTCTATTTTTTTTTTTTTGGGGTTTTCCATACATTGCAGTTGAAGATGCCCTGGCTCACCCCTACCTAACATCTCTTCACGACATTAGTGATGAGCCTGTTTGCCTGACTCCCTTCAGCTTCGATTTTGAGCAGCATGCACTGAGCGAGGAACAGATGAAAGAGCTGATCTACCGAGAGGCACTTGCATTTAACCCTGAGTATCAGCAACAATGAGAAGGAATCATGCAAATTTTATTCACGTTGGCTTTCATTAGTTTGGACTCTCTATGCTCCCATGTATTTGGTCATCGGATTGATTTTTCATGTAAATATGATCCATCCAAAAGGTGGAAGGTTCTAGAGTGGAATTATTTGATTTACTGGAACAACTAGCAGCCTAGTTTGGTTTCTATTGATCTAATTCTTGAATTGAGAAAACATGCATACTGCTGATTGATAATCTGATAATTTCTTCAGCACATTCCCGAAGTCTAGAAAATCAATAAAAATCTCTCTTCTCCATGCGTCTCTCATTACATCAAATATTCAAGCCCCACAGTTTTTATTTTCCAAGTCTAAATCTCTTCTGGCGGTCTCTTCAATAGGGATCGAATTTCAGTCTTCATGGTGGGTACCGATATTTCTACTCGACATGTAAAGATCTTAGACTGATACTCTAAATATGTATAATCGTTTTCACTAATATCCTTGTAATATGGCTGCTGAGAAAGAAACTAAATTGGCAGCATCAAATTGCTACCTTTTGGAAAACAAAGGGAGAGTTATGTAACTCCATTTTTGCTCACATCAATTCTTATAATAAAGTTACATCAATTCTTTTCGTACAAGTACTGATTATAATGAATGAGATGCTAAACCAAACTACTCTACCAAAGGAAGCAACCTCATCAGTGATAAGGCAACTCAATATATCGTGTAGAGAGAAACCAAAGAGATTCTTATAAGCAACAAAAAAACCATAAAGAACAAACTCATCTCAAGCTAATCTCCTATTGTAGGAAGATACACAACGATGCCATTAGCTCTTCGCATTCCCAAAGAATCTTGAAAGCGGAACAGGACCAGCCTCGTCATCGCCGCTGCTGGAGTGTTTGGTCCTTGGCCTGTGCTTCTTTTCCTTCTTTGTTCTCTTAGACCTGGACTTGGATCTTCTCGATTCTCTGTCATCTTCATCACTACTGGAAGAATCTGAGGATGAACTCGACGAGCTAGACTGTGAAGATCTCCTTCTTGAATGCTACAAAGCACAAAGTGACATGCGGAAACTTCTCAGAAAAATGAGGCATTCACATTTGAAATTAGAAACTACCATTCGAATCTCACACTTTGATTTTCCACAATTAAATATCAATATTTTACAACCTTTTAAACACTAACAAGAGGAGTGCAAGAAGCTTATGCGAAGTAAATGGCATTGCCAATAAAATAAATAGGAAAAACCAAACAGTTGGTGAACTATGCCAATGATATACTTTATCACATTTCACAAACTTGAGCTACTTCAGATCATGTGATAAATGACAAGTATTCTTGTTAATCCTATACCAACCAGAACACCGTTCAACTTGCAAACCTGCCTGAAAATCACCCTAAAGATACACACCAAAAACAACCTTGGACAAATTCGATCAGAAGAACAAAACAGGAAAACAGTCATGTCTGCACACAGAAATTAAAACGATCTGCAACGACTTTCAATTCTGAAACAATCTAGATACATATTTTGGCAAGCACATGTGAACTCCCATATACCAAAAATTATAACAAGATTGATCCAATGGGTGTCATATTAACTTAAAATATTGTGCAATATTTTGATAAAGGGTGTGGCTGTATGATTACAAGATGTAGGCAATATTGACAAAAAATTAAACACGTCGAGACACAACAAAAAATTGTATGCAATATACACCTTTCTCTTTTTGCTGCTGCGTTTCTTTAAATCTTTATCCTTCCTATCTGCAAGGCCACATATTCATTTTCAGAAAAGGGGCTAGTAGGAACTAAATATAGGTTAGTATTCATATTTCCATATCCACGGCACCAACCTTTTTTGCGATCAGACTTGCTAGTAGAGTGATTTCTTCCATTGGAAAGCTTGCGAGCTCTTTCAGCATCCAGTTGAGCTCTGTATTCTCTCATCATTTTATCAGTATCCTTTTCCAGTTCTCCCTTCCTGATTTCATCTTCCTAGTAAAGCAATACATTAAGATCAAAAGAAAATTTTCACGTACAGGCGTACAGCAGAAGGCTGGAATTGCAGAAACCTAAACTAAATGCTAAGGTATGATAAAATACAACTGACAAGACCTCAAAAGATGAGATCCTAGACATTCAAGTTATGAAGAATTCAGGCCATCACTGCAAGTAACATATTACAGTTAACATTAGGCATACCAAAGAATGGAATCAGTAAATAGAGAAGTAACCACCACTAATGACTGTACAAAATAGCTGACCAGAGAAACTGTCAGTTTAGTTCAGTTTTATAGTAATAGAAGTCAAGTTACAACCAGATGAGGGAGACCGAGTTATTGTTTTTCTTCACTGGCATTCTCTTTCCTCGATTCTTATTTGCTTTCTTCCTATCTATAGCCTATAGGTACAAGGCTACTACGGTGTGCTGACATATTATGCAGATAAAATATTAGAAAAATTAATTTGAGAATGAGCTGAACCCAAACTATTGTTAGGGTGATAATTTAAGCACTGAGTAGCATAGGCCTACATCATGGACAGCACATAGGCCTACATCATGGACATCACATAGGCCTACATCATGGACAGCATTCAATCTTCCAACACAAATGCAAGAGATTGTGCAGCTTTCCTTTCTAACTTTCAGACATGTTTACAAACTCATTTAATATTCACCCTCTACAACGCACATTAATCAAAGGGTTTTGTTTTTTCCTTTCAACGGGTACAACATTCTGTATGAACTATACAGACGGGTAAGGCAACAGCAGAAACATATAAATAAAGTCCAAAGAAGAAAAAAATACCTTTTGCTTCTGCTTATACTCCTCCCAGGTAATTGTGTGAGAAGTTTTGAGGCTAGCCAAACGAGCAGCATGCCACTCTGGTGAATGAAATGAACCATCCACCTGCGACAGTCCTCATCAGTAAAAGCACGGGAAAAGAAAACATCCAGGATGCATGCATTATATTAGATTATCTATTCGTATCTCTAAAAGAAAGGTGAACCATACGTCAATCTCATCATATGCTAGGAAACTACTTACTTTTCGATGATAAACTCCATATACAAAATAATTCTCCACCAAATATTGAATTGCCTAAGAAACTACTGAGTTTAATATTCTCTAACTCATTTAGAGGTAACAGCATCTAAGCTTAATTTTAAACTTGTATTTGACATGCAAATAAAAAAAGACGCTGATGTCCACACATTTATTATACCCCACATGTGAGATTTAGGAGAAGCTCAGTCGATAAGGTTAGAGTAGGATTGTCATAGGTTGAAAACTTACCAAGAAGGAAAAAAGAATTCATCAATTATCTTCCACGTTAATATGGTAATCTACTTCAAATTAACATAGAATTATTTTTCATATGTCCATAGAAGGAAATAGGTATGTGGGTGAGGTGGAAAGCTGAGACTCAGTGACATGTCCTGTCTGAATCTAACACTTTTGATGGTAACATATGGGTGGTATCTAACTACAGAATTTAGTTTCTTGCGATAGACTAATCAATATCATGTATAGAGTTACTCTGCGAACTGTCTGACAGGTGATTTTAACTGGCCAGGCTAGTCCCATCAGTTGAGCTAATCATAATCACTGGAGCAAACCAACAATGTCCAAACTTAGGATACTATAGACACCCTCTACATCTAAGAGCTTGGTTTATCAACATACCGGTAAGCTCATCATCAACAAACTAGAATGTACAATGATGTTATCCACTATTCATATACAAAAAATTGTATGAATTTTTTTTTGGCATATAACAAGCCAAGTCAAATACCACAGTCAAACTACAATTTTGCCAAGCATCTATGTGCAAGAGAGGGCAGTGAATCCAAGAGCCAAACAACCAGTGTCGTTGTGTCCTTGAGTTGAGGATTCGCAGTGCTCTTCAACACTGAAGATTTTATGTGAACAAATCATATTGAAGAATGGATTTATTCACATGAGATTCAAAATAAATAATTCTTAAGAAACAACATCCAATCCTAGAGAATTGTATTTTATCCCCAAAACTTGAGTAAACAGTAAAACAATCACAATATACCTATCCAAAGCCAAGATTCAATCTTACAACAAAGTTTCTTGCTTGAAATCTAACCTAGCCATCAGAAGTACAAATTCAATTGCATGGTGAGCAGTTCAATGGCAACATGAATTGCAAGCAACTAAAATCAATTCAAATGCAAAGAAATCAAGAGAATAAGACAGAGTGAAATTGAACAATGGGAAGAAATAAAATTTGAAATTGGAAAGGTGAGAGTATGAGAGTATGGAAGGGTACAAACCATGCCGTCTTCAACCTCATCAGGGCCAGCAGAGCTGGAGCCCAGCCTTGCTCTCTGCATAGCCTTGTAAGCTTGATTTTTGCCCATTTTGAAAGAGACCTAAATGCAAAATTAACGAAAAAGGTCAACAGAATCGAAGAGAGAAACACAAACCCAGAAAAGATATGACTAGGGTATTATCAAAGGTCCAAAACCCATGTAGTGAAAGGGAGTATTTAGAAAGAGAAACAGGTTGTTTCAAAGATGGAGGGGACCGTATGAATGTGAGATACAAGGTGGGTGAGGTTGAGGTTGAGGTTGAGGGTGAGGGTGAGGCTCGCTATCGGGCAAGGCAGCGCCAGCAGATTTGTCAACGGAACAACAACAGCGTTGGGCGAGACCTCCGTGACGTGTTACATCTTAATTCGTCAGACCACAACTTAATCATATGAGCAACACACACGAACACTATAGGTTCATCGTCCCCCTCAACCTACATACCTATTAATCCCAGCCGTCCAATAGTTGTAATTTTATTTTTCAGTCAAAATATTTGTAAGTTTTCTCATGATGTACTGTATTAATTAGTAGGCTCGCTCAGTGATTAGGGTATTCATAAGGCTGATGCAAAAAAAAACAAAAATTCCAATATATTCTAAATTCGATCATTTGCTGGTGTATCTTCTGATTGTGGTCATTATTTCCTTCTGAAAAGGTGGGTTATCGTGGTTCGCCACTAATTAGTCCACTTTTGTGAGGGCAAAAAAATTATAAGTTAGTATAGGTATAAAAAATTAAATAAAAAGGTTATTCTGCTAAACAAATGGCAATACCTGTTTTATGTGCACTTAGAGTGTGTTTGGATGAATGATTTTTAATTTAATGAGAATTTACAAATTTCATGATTTGTAATTCCGTATTTACAATTTCCATAATTTGCAAATTTTAATATTTTGGTATTATGATGTAGAATTTTAAAAAATATGAAAATTATAATTTCACATGTTTGGATAATCATAGGATTTAAACATATGAAAATGAAAGTTTCATTTTTATACAAAAACAATACACAAACACCAAATTTGAATACAAAGAACTCAAACACATTATGTAAAAGCTAAAAACTCCAAAAACCCTTCTTATATATCACTATCTCTAATCTAATTTCGGAAATCAAATTAAAATTCCAACTAATCTGCTAAACAATAAGCAACGTTACAAATCAACTCTCCTAAAATAGAGCAACAAATCAAAACTCACTTTTAGAACAAGTATAAAATATGATTAATGTTCAAAATATCTCATCTTAAAATAAACTCTAAAGTAAATATAAGAATAACTAACAAATAAAATGTTCCAACATATATGAATAAACAACAAAGATCCTTACATAGTAAAAACATATTCTATTTTGTTGTTGAAAGAAACATCAACACCATGTTATGTTTTTCGTCGACCGGAAGCCCTTTGAACATAGGAAAGTGTTTCGGATTTTCTACAAACCAAGAGTATGTCTTCAGCCGATCATTTCTACTAAGATCAGGAATTGCAGTAAGTTCGCCATATAATTTTGCTGGATCAAGGCTTAGTGTTGTTGCAGCGATAAGTTGATCAAAAGACAAAGCCATTTTAGCTACTGAATCTGTAAGGACATTAGGTGTACCTCTTCTCTTTGATGAGGGAAAACTAGCAGACATTTGATTGCTTCTCTTCGGATGAACATAGATGGGTGAAACATCATCAATGTGAGAATTTTCGAAGCCTTCAATATCAGCATCCAAATCAATGGCATCGCTAGGAGAACTTTCTTGGTTCATAGCATTAGCAGCTTCTACACATGTTTCAACACCCTCCCCAGAAGCTCTGTCTTTACTACATAAATCCACCAAATCATCCCAATTGGTAATCACTTTCCACCTGCAAATTTTAGCATCATCATGTGACTATAAAACAAAGAACAAAAGTAAACTAGTCTATATTTACAGTTTAAAAAAAGTAAAATAAATCAATCAAATAAGTGCGTATGCATTTGATCAATCTTTATTCACTGTTAACAAAAGTAAACTAAATCTATATTCACTGTTAATTTTTATTGCTGAAAGTCAGCAAGAAAATTAATCAAACAAGAGTGTGTATGTATTTGAATTACCTTCACATATTTTGCCCAAACACTTTCTTCATCAACTGTGATCGTCTGTTTTGTTGCATCCCAATTGAATCCAATTTGACTCAATATGTCACTCAATATTCCATAATGCTTTCTTCATGTCTTAACACGATTTCGTATGTTATCAGCAGTAACACTAATATCAAACTGTGTAGAAATTATACCTGCAACGTTGTTGTAAGCAACTGGTTTCCAACCCGTGTCTCTTTTGTTACCTAGCCGGCGTTCTTTTCGTCTCCTTTGTTACCAAGCTGGCGTTCTTGTCTCAGAATATCACCTAATGAACTATCCATTTGTGAACTCCAACGAAAATAACTGTCTATATTTTGCTTCTGAGTTTTTTTCCTTGCCTTTAATTTTGTTGGCTTCTATGTCATATTTGTATGTACAAGGAAAGGAAACAATATGAGAATGCTAATAATTTTCTACTTAAATTAGAAAGGCAGCAACATTAGTCAACATACTATATATACTATCAAGACAGAAAACATGTAAATCAAACAAACCCAGAAAACATGGTAAATCAGAAAACATGGGCATAATTCCTGGATTAAACCTCAAGATTAGCCATGCTCTATCTATTATCAAGGTAGCAAGTTAGACTAATAATTTGTTACTTTGACTAAAAAGGTAACAACAAATTAGATGGAGTAGACATGCAGCACCAAATCAAGTATTACATATAAATGTCTTAGTTACTAGATGGATACTCTAGATGACTGAACTGAGAGACTGAGAAATCCCTCTCTCGAATCCTCAGTATTACTATTTGCCGTTTCTACCCAGACCGCTCAACCTAACAACCCTAGTCATTTTCTCCACACTCCCGGCTCAATCTTGTCCAATGGTCACCCTAGATGATATGACATATATTAAATGACTTATAATACTTTAGTTAATATGCACTTAAAATATTTTACGGAATCATGATGGATATATTTTTTTAAAAGTTATGAGCTATAAGTCATTATTTTAGTTAGTTTTTAAAATTTCGATAAGAACATCAATATACTTACTGTATTTATATTCTCATTGTCCTGTGAAATACTTTGAAGTTGAGAGGGATACATCGGACTCTAGAGTCACTTCCGAAACCCGTTAAGAAAATTCATTGAAATTAGAGTTTTTTACTTAAAAAATGGCAAAAAAATAGTTAATGGGCCTCTGGATGGTAGGACATGTGACGACCCGGAAATTTGAAAAAGAAAATTTTGGAAAATTTGAAGGAAAGGACGATTTTGCCCTTGGTTATAAGGACCAAAAGTTAACTTTTTGATTGGGACACTTTTTTGACCTTCCGTAAAAACCGTTGAGTAGGTCGCGAGACGCTGAGTCCGTAGACAGGCAGCCTGGATTGAAGAACTGGAAGTCAGCCGAAAACCATGATTTCGGGTTGGGACATGGAGGTACAATTCATGTGTTTAGAGGTTACAGAACAGTTATTGGACTTCAATATACTCGATTGGATTAAATAATTGAGAGAATTGAACGTGATTTGGAGGTTTTCGAACCGGGTCATAGAAACAGGTCGAACAGCTCGTTTTGCAGGAATTCGGGCTAGGGAGATGAACAGTGCAGGGCGCGAGGGCTTCACGTGCAGCCGCTTGCAGCGGCGCATGGGCACAATTCTTGAGGTATGGTCATCATAACTTTTAGTGTAATTGTTGTAACGAACATTCTGGTGCAGGTTTTGAGTCGATCTGACACTGTTTCAATATAGTTTCGAGAGTCCGAAGTGTTATGTTACGCTTTTAAATGAGTATTTTATCCCAGAAACTTAAGAGATTGTAATGTGAAGCAACTTGAGGTGTTAGCGACCCTTGATAGTGTTTTTTGACAGGATTAGCAATTCTTGGAATATACGAAAGAGCGTATGGTTCGGATTCGGACCGCATGGCAGTATGTGAGTGAACGTTTTTTTTTTAAACTATTATGCATGCATAGTAAATGTTTTCCATGATTTGAGTTGCAATGATTTGAATGGTGATTTGATATAATTAGCTGATGATTTTATGAAATATTTAATGATTTCTGGGTGTGATTTTACGAATTTGCGTGAAAATGGCATTTTAGGATTGAGGCCCTGTTTGGAAATGGTTTAACTTGGATTTGAGTATAAAACTTTGTAAAAACCTAGTGGTTGGTTTTGTGAGTTGTTTCATGGTATGCTATCTCATTAGATGCAACTGAGCCTAGATGTACCGTTCGGATGCATCTGATCTTGGGGATGTGTTCGCCCAAATGTGACTGATCCCGGAGGTTGAGCCCAGATGTGTTTGATCCCGAGAATGTGGCTTGTTGGTTGCCTACACGTAGTGCCGATGTGATTGTGTAATTGATTGTGCACTTGTGAGTAGTGCTGATATTGTGATCTTGTGGTTGATGTTTATGCACTTGTGAGTAGTGTTGTTTGATTATTATGATTGATATTTGAGTACGGGTGACTAGTACTGTTGTTGATGGTCATTATGACTGGTTTGATGTTGATGGTTGTGTTCAGATGGTTTTCATGTGATTTGGATTGAGTGCCGGTTGTTCATATGTTTTACTATATGCATGCATGTTTTAAGCTGGAGGGGAAAGAGTTCATTTTTGAAATGTATTTTCAAATGATATTATTTTTGTCTATTCACACTTTTTATGTTTTGATGACCCTCCAGGCCGTGACACGAAAATCGGGGCTGGTCGAGATACGAAGGCATGAGTGGGAATCAGTACAGTTATCCTTTGTCTGATGAGTGCAAAGAGTGTTTATGGAATTTTGGTGGACTTATCAGACGGGAGCAGGACCAGACACGGTTATCAAAATGATATTGAGACGGGTCCTGTCAGGCGGTGAATGGTGATGGCAATTCCAACCAAGCCGGTCTCGGAACCGAGCTCGAGGATTATAAGAGGGAGTTGTTGCACGTCCAAGGCCTAGATATTAGGGCCCAGAGGGCCGATGTTAAGGTTACCGTGGTGGTCATCGAGCAGAGTGAGGAGAGTAGTCACTGCCGACAAGAGCTGGAAGGCAAGACCTTGAGAAGGAAGCTGCCTGATGAAGACGGCTGAGTTGATGGAGTTTAGGTATGTTGACTTCAATTCGTTCAATAGGGTTTATTTGGTAGAAAAAGACGATGAAGTCTCTTGGTTTTGCGAATAAACAGGTGGATTTGGATTTGGATTGAGTGGATGGAGTTGGGCCATTTATCAGACTTCCTATAAATGGAGTTGAGGCAATGTGACTTTAATTAAGTGGATTTGGATCCTCTCCTACCCGGCCCCATATAATACCATAGGTTATTATCTTTGTGATTAAACCAGCCCAGAAGCCAGTTATGCCGTTATGGACCACTTATTCTTTCATTAATGACTCAAATATTAAAATAATAGGAAGCATATCTTTAGTTGTAGGATTTATTCAAACTCTCGTTATATTTTAAATGAATTACATTGTATATATATATATATATGTAATTATATAGTATATAATTTATTAATTTTTGTCCCTCACGAGCTAGATCTTGATTCGCCATCCAAAGGGCGTCTCACGAGCTAGATCTTGATTCGCCATCCAAAGGGCGTCTAGTGCCATTTGGAACATAGATTTTAGAGAGATACATGAAAGTTTGAGGTAAAGAAAACCAGAAAGGTAATAAAAAAAAGTAGTACTTAGTAATTAGGGTTTTACTTTGTTCCAACCCCCAACTGGACATCAATTATTATCTACTATCGATCCTTTTGTGTGGTGATCGAGTGGTGAGTGCATGACTGCATGGTAGTTAATTCACCTAACATTGCTCAGTTTTTCACCTTCAATTCCCTAGACATCGCCTAGGTTGAACATTGCTCAGTTTCTCACCTTCAATTCCCTAGACATCGCCTAGGCGGACCATGTAACTCCCGTTTTAAACATGGCCTCTAGCTACCACCTGCTCACTCTCAACTCTCAACGTAAAATTACAAATTAATATTTGAGGAACCTATATATGTACTACTTACTTTGTGTGGATCTGCAATTCTGCATGCTGTGTCGATCGTGTGTGTAAGGTTTAATTTTGGAAATGCATAAGTTAGTCCATCAAGGACTTGCACCAAAACCAAATCTCATTTTTGGTATTCTAAGTCGCGCATGTAAAACCAAAACGTAACCATCTCTACTACTTACGTCGTACCTATGCCTAGGGCTCAAGATTCAAGTATCCCATAGTGGTAGTCACTGCCTCATTTTTGAAATCTTGCCTATATATGGACAAATCTAATTGGGATTTATGTGCTATTTCTTTATCTTCTCTCAGTGGAATTCATCGTCACATAACCCACTACAAACTTAATTCCATAGGGACTATGCATATATTAATTTAATTATATCTTTTCCCCTCCCGAGTCCCGCCTTATATATCCTAATATTTTTAGACTGGAACTGGACCGACAACCAACGAAAATTCCCTCTCAATTAAGGTCCAAGAAGATATATGAGTAAAATAGCAGCCTTCTGCATTAGTCCTCCTCTCTCTCTCGCACCACAAACCTAGGTATGAAGAGCAAGATCAGTAGTAATTTGATCAACTTTGAAGGTGTGCGTTATATATATAGGTACGTATACTTCCCAATCAATGTCGTCATCGACTCCCCTAAACATTCCCCACGCTTTACATGCATATACACCCTTTTTATGATTACGGCCTATATCAAGAATTCAAGATCCATAACCATGAGACTTTGCCATGTGAGTCGATAGTTAATGACTTAATATTATTGTAATTAATATAGATAGTTGATAGTTATTCATTGACAAGTACAACATTATCTATCATTTATTATTTAAGGCAGCCAACTAGCAAGTAGCTAGCTAGTTTGGTATATGTCCATGGTCGACGGTCCACGTTGCTGTATTTTTAGTGTGTGCATGTGTAATGAGTTATGGCAATTCGATTAACAAGGCAGCCAGATTAATGGTTGTAATGTATGTTAATGCAAAAAACATGGATCAACGTAAAATCGTCTCATCAAGCTCACTCGACTTACTATTTTTTGTGGTAATAAGACTTGTAAGGAGAAGATACGAGCAAAAGAGCATCGGTTTTGTGTCTGTCTAATAGCCTCCGGTGTTTAAGTCAGTTTAAGTGAAGAAAATACTCTAGTAATTTATATAGCGTGAAAGCAAAATTATCACTATCTTTTGGAAGGGAGATGTTTTTGTATTTATAGTAACATTAATGTTGTAGGTGGAACATGTAGATGTGTGATAAATTTTTCTGTCATGATAGGCTTGATCAGTCGTATGTTTATGTTTGACTCGGTCGAACGAGGAATTAGTAAATTGAATAGATCTAGTTGGCCTAAGGGTTTTAGGCGTCCTTATCCATGGTTAGACTCGTTTGATATACCTTATATTGTGAATATGTGTTCCTATATTACTGTTGAGCGTAAGACCAAGCGTAATTTTGGTTGGACTAATGGTTTTCTTTATTAGGTTAATCAAGTTAAATACGAATGATGTATATAATAATTTGTAATTTTATTTGGGTGTACACGGTCATAGAGAGAGGTAGATGATAGCTACATAAAACTGCTACAAGAACCCGGTGGTCCCAACAGGTAGTCTTATTTAGTTATCTCAGAATTTGAAAATTTTCAAAATGAAGATGGGAGTACAATTAAGTTAAAAGGGTTCATTTATTTAGACCCTAATTAAGGCATGATCAAAGGTTATATTATATAAAGAAAAGTTGGTGATCATTAGATTTCCCATTGTCATGCAAGAATCATTTCAATTGGATACAAAAGGACGTTTTTTTATAAAGAGGAGGAAAAGAACTTTTTATCGCCAAAAAAAAAAAACAAAAAGTAAATCAAACTATTATACTTTTAATTATGATGCGGTGCATGAGAGAAAGAGAGAGAGCAAAAAGAAAGAGCGAGCTCGTCGAGTGAGCCAGCTGAGCCACCGTCGCTACATGACAGCGCTGGGCTGCTGCAGTCAGCAGGTGGCGACGTGATAGCCACCCAATGGCGACATGGAAATGTCCCCCTCGCAAGTCGCAAGTCGCACCAAAGGTCGCGTGGGTCCCCACCGCCAATCATTAAAAAAAAGAAAATGGCCTTTTTCCCTCGCTCTCTGTCTCTTTCTCTGTTTATCGCCATCGCCTTACCACAGAGCAGTACGTGATGGAGTCATGGAGCTGCTGATTTACCACGCTTCAAAATTCCACCAAATTGTCCAGTTTCAAAAGAATTGAAGACCTTTTTCTTTTCAATATTTTTTTCTTTTTCTCTTCCAACTTTCTCACCTCACGACGACCCAAGGTCACTGTAAATTTACTGCTAGACAATGTACATTTTTTCATATTTCAATTCGGCTAAGTGAAATCAAAGATCATTTCTTTATAAATGAATGACCCAATGAAAATTCAGGTAACTGAAAATTGCATGAATGAACAAAATCTACGAAGTGTGGAAACAGCTAATCAGAGTGGTACTGATCATACTGTGTTGTGTGATAATTCATGAATTCATAATTGTAAGAATCTTTCACACAATGACACAAGCAAAAGAAAAGTGTTAAAGTGGTGTGAGTCCAAATCCCAATAATACTCTCAGCAAATTTTTTCTCGCTTTCTGTCAGAGAATTTTAACCTCTTCTTCTATTTTTCTCCTCTTGCAATTAACTCCTCTGCTGCTATTAGGGAGATCTTCAAGATTTCGTCTTTACCTTCCCCCCACTCAGTATTCAGTCTCAGCATTATCATCATCGTCACTTTATTTACAAACTTACTTACAGCTCATCATCTTCTTTCTCTCTTCCCCATGAGATTGAAATTGAGATTGAAATGAAATGAGGTGAAAAAAATAGAGTGAGTAGGTCACTGTTACTGTGAATAATGGCCTGCTTCTCTTAATGGAGTTCTGCTAACTCTGAACATTGAACAACAACAAATACTTTTCCCTCCTGTTCACATTCACTCTCACACCCACCACCGCCATGTAGAGCCTTCTCTGTATCTCTCTCTCTCTCTGAGCAACAATAACATTCATTCTTTTCCCCCAACTTCCACTCTAATTACCAATTCAAACACAAAGATACTTGCTTTAAAATCCAACAACCTCATTAATGGCGGTCCTCGCTCTCCCCATCCTCTTCCTCTCCCTCTCCATCTACTTCGCCACCACCTCCTGTTACCGCCACAACCGCCACCTCCTCCACCAACCCTTGTTTCCATTAGACTCCTTACCTCCAACTCAGACACCATCTTCCTCTCCCCAGTCCCAACCCTCCCCTAGTAGAATTCCCAAACTACCCTTCTCTTCCTCCTCTTCAACACCACCTCAAAAGCCTTTCTTTCCCTCTTCCTCCTCTCACTCCCCGCCACCATCCCCTCCCTCCCCGACTGCCCTCACCTCCTTCCCAGCCAACATTTCTTCTATTCTCTTTCCCCAATCCGCCTCCACCTCCTCCTCCCACCGCCATGTCATCGCCATCGCAGTCTCCGTCTGTCTCACTGCCTTCATCGTCATCGCTTCTGCCGCCGCATTTCTCTTCTATCGTCGACACCGGAAGCATGACACCACCATATCTGACGATAAGGCCTCCAGAGCAGACAGTCTCCGCCTATTCCCGCCAAATACCACCACCTCCGACGCAGTTCACAAGCATGGCAGTTCGCCCAATACCAGCACCGAGTTCCTCTACCTCGGAACCTTAGTGAATGCCCGAGGAGCCGACCATGAAAATGCCGCGAACACGAGCAATGCGGGCTCGGCCTATGGGGTGTCGAGCCGGTCCAGCTCGCCGCCCTATCAGAAATTGGGATCACCAGAGCTGAAGCCGCTCCCGCCACTTCCTAAGCACAATTTCGGACGGAGCTTTAAGAACTCCCCACTAGGTTCTGACGATGACGACGAGGAGTTTTTCTCCCCCAGAGCTTCTTCGGCGAGTCCCAAAAATGGTAACGGAGTAGCAATAAGCTCGGACAGAGTGTTCAAGGCCGAAGAAAGCGAAAACTTTGGAAGCAGAAGCTTCAATTCCAGAACTGCATCATACCCATGTTCGAAATCTGCTTCCCCAGCAAGTTATGGGTCTAGGACTGTCTCGCCGACGTTGAATTTGAGTCCCACAAGCTTGAAATCGAGGTCGCCGGACTCGATAATCAGTTTCCCAGTTCCCTCTCGACCTCCTGCAATCCCGGTATCAGTGTCTCCAACCTTGTCTTCGTCGTCTTCATTAACGGAGAGGAGTTCACCTTCAAGAAATTCGGACTTTTGGGGGTTGAAGAACCAGTCTCCAGTGAGAAATAAGACTGCTTTTGTTCCGATAAAAATTCCGCCGCCTCCTCCGCCATTACCACCGCCGAGGTTTTGGGAAGCTCCTGTCGTTCCGAGTCCGAACACAGGGCCACCGGTTCTTATCACTCCTTCCCGCCCTGTTTCCATTCAGAATGTGGGGCCGGTTTTGGCTAGTGAACAATCACAGAGCATCGAGGTTGTGGGAAAGAACGAGGAGACTCCAAAGCCCAAACTCAAACCTTTACATTGGGATAAAGTTAGGGCCAGCTCAGACCGTGCCATGGTCTGGGATCAATTGAAATCCAGCTCTTTTCAGTGAGACAATAGCCAAACTCTTTTCTTTTACTTCTTCAAATTTTGTTGGCGTTAAAAGTGTTGATCTTTAGCTTTTATTCCGGGGTAAATTGCGCTTGCTTTTTATTGTGATCTTCAAGTAAGAGAATTTGAATCTTGTTTTCATTTGCAGATTGAATGAAGAAATGATTGAGACACTGTTTATGGTAAATAATTCGAGTTCGACACCAAATGATAACGTTCGGCGACAGGTTCTTCCACCTCTGAATCATGAGAACCGTGTGCTTGATCCAAAGAAGTCCCAGAATATTGCCATCTTGTTAAGAGCGCTTAATGTCACCATTGATGAAGTTTGTGAAGCTCTTTTGGAAGGTTAATTAGGTTCCTTTACAACTTTGCTAAGTTTCATTGATTGCTTATTGTAGTTGTTAAATGTAGTTGTCGCTTGATTGCACCTTGTCCAACTACAAATTGGGGTTTCATATGGCAAATTGTGTTTGCATTTATATAAATTTTCCGCAATTGCAAGCAGGTAATTCAAATACACTTGCGACAGAGCTTCTTGAAAGTCTGTTAAAGATGGCTCCAACCATAGAGGAAGAACGCAAACTCAAAGAGTTCAATGATGAATCACCGTTTAAGCTTGGCCCGGCTGAGAAGTTTCTTAAGGCAGTGCTTGATATACCTTTCGCATTTAAGAGGGTGGATGCAATGCTGTACGTTGCCAACTTTGATTCAGAAGTAGATTATCTTAAACGGTCTTTTGAGACTCTGGAGGTAAATCTTGTCTTCTTTTCTTTTAGTTTTTATTTTAGGTGTTTTCATGACAAAGAGACCTATTATTCGAGCACCAAGTGTGCAATAATTTCTACTTTTTTCCATTCTTCATATATGATCTTGGAGCTAATGAACAAATATGTTTAAATTCAAATTGCTGTCACTGTTACTATTGATGATGGTCAAAAGGACTTTTGAGTTCATGTCTCATGAGCTTTATACAAGTCAAAAGTTGGAACAGTAAACAAAAGATTCCTGTGTTGGGTGCTTTTTTTATTTTCCTCTTTGGTTTGAATTTTATCGTGTAAAAGCTATACTGGATTTTGACATTTGTTTAGCTTTCGATGCGTTTGATACTGTAAAGTGATTTGGTTTTGCCTGCAATTCATATCCATATGGTCTATTAAAATTTCCTGCGTTATTACATGTAAACAACACCAGTACTTGGTCTCTCTACAGGCAGCTTGTGAAGAATTGAGGAACAGCAGAATGTTCTTGAAGCTTCTTGAAGCAGTGCTGAAGACTGGGAACCGCATGAATGTTGGCACCAACCGTGGCGATGCCCATGCCTTCAAGCTTGACACACTTCTAAAGCTTGTAGATGTGAAGGGCACTGATGGAAAAACCACTCTCTTACATTTTGTTGTGCAGGAAATCATCAGAGCTGAAGGTTCGCGTATCTCTGGTATGAAACAGAATCAAACTGCTGAGGAAAGTCAACAATCTTCGTTTCGGGATGAGGTTGAGTTGAGGAAGCTTGGGCTTCAAGTTGTTTCAGGATTGAGTGGGGAGCTGAGCAATGTAAAGAAGGCTGCTGCTATGGATGCAGATGTACTGAGCAAAGAGGTTTCGAAAATCGCTGACGGAATTACAAAAATTGCAGAAGTTGTAAAACTAATTGAAGGAAGTGCATTGGAGAGTGGCCACGAGTTTCTTGAATCCATGAGTGGCTTCTTGAAGAAGGCAAGGGAAGAGATTGTAAAGATTGAAGCTCAAGAGAAACTTGCTTTCTCAATGGTTAAGGAATTAACAGAATATTTCCATGGGAGCTCAGTGAGGGAGGAAGCTCGTCCATTCCGAATTTTCATGGTGGTGAGAGATTTTCTTTCAATTCTTGATCAGGCTTGCAAGGTAGTCGGCAAAGTTAACGAAAGAACCATCGTTGGATCCGGCCGTCCGTTTCATATTGCTGCCAATCCAACCCTTCCACCAGTTTTTCCTGGACTGGGTGTAAATGACAAGCAGCAATTTGATCCCTCAGATGATGAAACCTAGTGCTCACCTTAGAGCTTGAATTTGTGGGGTGGTTGATGAATTTGACTGCTGGGGCTGGGCTTGCTGAATCTAATTACGAGTTGTTTTATCTTTCTACTTTGTAGGGTTCAGCACCCTTCTTTTTCACTTAAATTTATGTATTTATATAACACAAAGGATTCTGGAATGGTTCATCTTACGGTGTGATACTAATATAGAGGGAGTTAGATCAACAATCATATTTATTGTATTAGAATATACAAAAATGTGTGCATATTTTGAGTCTAGACTTTAAGCCAAAAAAGGAAAAATATATCACTCAATTGATGCTTGAGCGATAAGCTAGACAAATTCACAACGCAGAAAAATGAGATTTCTCTTCGGCATCCATACGTTCAATCACCCGACGAACTTCCTCTTCCGTAGCAGGAATAACGTTTACGAATTTGGATCATCCCATCTTTCATGGTCTCAGGAGGAACAGAGAATGTGAAATAGAATTTGTTTGATACCTGTTCATGTTCAAGTTCAAACCTAGAAAACACATTTTAACATCCAACCAACAGACAGTTAATATCTTAACATTTTAGCTCATCCCGTGCTCTCTCACCTCACTGGACCTAAGCTCAGGCTGTGTAACATGAGCAACAACTTCCATGTTTATCAGAGGTTCAGCTGGGTTCTCAAGTTCGGTATAGAGGACGCAAGACTTTAACCGTAGGAAGTTTCCTACATCCACCTGCATCATTATTATATATCATGATTAATCCAACACTCGTGCTCCGACATTCGATCAAAGTTTTGACCTTTGCCAAATTTATCCAACTTCATGCAATCAATTTATCTTCTATCCATTACATCTACGTGCCATAGCTGCAACCAACAATCTAGTTATCTCTAAAGATTAATTGAAAAACATTGATATTAGTATCAAATTCAGCTCAAAAGCATGCTCTCAAACAATCCTTCAAGACCAAATGTGCAATGTAATGGAGGGTCGGGCCATCAAGCGTGATATATATATTTCTCGTATAACCCTCTTGCCTAAAATTTTCTAAAGTAGTGGTGTATCCCTTATGACAGAGACAGTAGTTCAGATGTTGCGATCCAACCACATGCAGTAGAACAAGAGACGATTGTTCAAACAACACAGCTCACTCTCAGATTAGATGGTTTGGAAGCAACATTAACTAGTAATTAACCAAATAGAAGATGTCCGTGAATGTATTTATATTCTGTCTTATCCTTCAATGAAACTTATGCTGCATGCCATGTCTAGACACAAAAAGTCATTAAAGCACAGATCATAGACGCCAATTCAAGTTCGATATAAGATTTTGTACTTACAGGTCTAACAAAATCAACATGATCCACTTCAAGAAAGTGGGGTGCTACACCAGCAAATGCATATGTAGTTGAGAAGGCCAGTTCAAATGCTCTTCGCATTAAAAATCCTCCAAAGATCCGACCATGGATGTTTCTTTGCTGTGGCTGGCAAATAAAGGAGTTTTCGAGGCAAGTGTCCCTTACAAGAATACTATCACGGTCTGCTAGTGCTGGCATGCCACAAAAAACCCGACCTTCAGCTAGCAAGGCGTTGAGTCTATTTGTGTCCTGGCTTTCACTGTCTGTTTTATGTTCTGCACTCTTCATTTTCCTCATTTTGTTCTTCTTATCAGCTTCTTCCCATAGCTATTTTTCTTTTTCAGTCTCGGGTGAGATTTGGTTAACTGGAGCTGATTTTCCACTCTTGTAATCACGAGCCACAAATGTGAAGTTTGCCATAAGATCAGCGGACTCTGATGGAGTTCCTACAAGTCAGGTTTATACATAATCACCAGACTCAGCACTCATCATAACAAAAACAAGAATAAAAACATGATCCTTAAATCAAATTGATTACGAGAGCTACAATTAGCGACAAGAAACTGTAATTTTTGTTATTTAGTGTTGAGTACCATGGGTGGATTGAGTGACTTCGAGTTGAATCTCCATGGATGACTTGCCAACCCATACAACAGCAACACCTATATTCAAATCTGTGTCAACCTGGATGGGTTTTTTCAGAACCATGTTGTCAATAGAAGCAGTCACCAAAAGTAGAGGCCTTGTTGTGTCATCTTCGTTGCAGCAATGCTGCCCACAATGCCAATTATAATTTACAATCCAATCCAAATTCCAAGTCCATGGGAATATATATATATATATATCAGAGAGGACTTAATACCTTGAATGCAATGGTTCCAGCAAGAGCATCGAGATCTTCGAGCAACTTCCCAATCCTAATCCCATTCCAAGGGTTCCTGTATTGCTCTCTGAGTTTAAAATCAGATGAAAATTTGTAGAGAATAGTGGTACGGCTCTGGGCCGGAGTTCTGGCCACCAATCGGTTCTGTGGATTAGCGTCAATTGGGGTGTCTCCGAGATTCTCAAACATCTTTGATCTTGCTTCCCATAAAGCATTAGTTACCGGTGAATGGTACATTCCAGGCCACAAACTGACGGGTTTTCGGATTGAAGAGCCGGCATCAATGGGCTGAGAATTATCGTAGGGTGAAGTTACGGTGGAAACAACCGGCGTTGCAAATGGTTCAGCTTTAGCAGCCTCCTCACAATCCAACGCTTTCGAAAATGAAGAAGGGTCTGAATTTGCAGTTGAGAATGGCCTGCTTTGAGTCAATAGTGGTGAAATCGGATCAAAAGGTGTGATTTTGAATATGGGTTTTGTTTGTTTTGGTGAATTTGATATCTGGGTATCGCTTGTTTCAGGTGGGTTTGGTTTTGCATTTTGAGTGGGAGTCAAGTATGAGGCAAGAGCTTGGGAGGAAGAAGATTTGGAATTGGATTTGAAGAGGAGGTGTTTTCTGAGTGGTGTCATCATTCTTATGAGTTTGGTTTGATTGTAAAGCAAAGCAAAAGCTTTTTATATATTCTCAACACTCAATCCAAAGGGAGAATGTGTGACAGTAATCTCTGTGAATTAGAATCTGGTTGCTTCCACTTTTGGACGATACTATTTTACCCATTTTACTATAGCTGCTGGACGCCTGGACCCGACCCAAAAACAAACTACTATCGCTTAAGAATAGTCAAATGGGTAATTTAGAGAAATTAGCTTAGCGATGCGATAATTATCCATAATTCAGTTCCACATTTCAAATGGATAGTATCGTTAAATACTGACTTAGTTGAAGTATGGAACTTGACTAAATTATTTAACAAAAAGAAGTCCTAATATTTGTTACTGCGGACACACAAGGAGGTAGATACTAGTATACTTGCCCCTTTTGCTCTCTAGTAATCGTAAGAGATTGTTTATTGAAATTCGAACACTAATTTTGACCACTAATCACGTTAATACTATTAAACCTCCTTTTATAGTTAGATTGTATAAGTTAGCAATAGCTACATATTTGTTCCTATTCAAAATATTTTTCTTATTTTAGGAGCCAAATGTCCTAAGATAACTCTTGCTGGTCTTCTGCGCATAACCTGGTCTGCGAAGCTAGGGAGGCAGAACACTCATGAGGATCTCTTTTGCTGTGAATGATGAGGTGTATAGATATTGGATGGGCTGAGCATGACGGGTCTTTAGCCACAGTTGATCCCTAAATGGGCATAACAGGAAGCAAGTAGTCATTTCAACTCATGTACAGATGTGTCACTAATAGAAACTGCTACTAGACAATGTAAATGAGTTCCGTTTTTTGCCAAGAACTTTTCTTTTGATCAAAGCAATTGTGAGGCAGACATACAAAAGTTAGTCTGCGCTATTCTTTTCTATACATTTTTCAAGGACTTCAAATATTTTCTTTTCAGAGTAGTCTAAGTTTAGAAGTTATTTTTCCATGATATTCAAGTTAACGATGTTGTTATTTCAGCAGTTAAATGGATGATGGTCCCAAGTTTTTTCAAGTCAGAATCAAAGTATTTGGACCGATGCATAAAGATGGTATCCTGATTTGGTAAGTCGTGAACCACGCTTAGATGGTATATCTCGAGTACCAATTACTATTTAAGAAAAGTTGGTTTGTATTGAAAGGGAAATGAAAGTACAAGTACAAAAATTTAAAAGTACTGAAATTGAATAACAACTGAAATTACAAGTACCAAAAAAAAGTAAATTATTTCCTTCGTATTTCAAGCTCGTATCAAGCAAGAAATGTCGGAAATCATCAGCTGAAATGAATATCAATCAAAATTCATGTCCTCATATGGAAGAACACTAAAAAGCGACGGCAAAAAGTCGAAAATGAGGTTGGAATTCCTCAGTGACCAGCCATGATGGCTTTTCGAGAATCGGTAGTCGATGACTATCCATATATCGGTAGTCAAGATGACTTTTCCGTGAATCGTTAATTGATATAATCAACCCTCATGTCACTGAATGGTCAAAAAGAAGATTAATTATTATGTTTGATTAGGGCCAAATTATCTACTTCCCCATCATTTATAAGTACGTGATATAAAATTTGGTACAAAATTTGGTACATCAATTATTAAGTTTGATTAGGGCGAGTTGAATTGAGGCACGTTCCATAACATATCCGCCGATGTAAAACATAAATGATAAGCATCCGAAGTCAGCATATAGTGTAGGCCGGGTTTTTGTTTCAGTTCATTTTCTTATACTTGTGTTGTGCTTAATCTATTAAAGTAAGCAATGAAGGCCTTCATGCAGTAGCTGATTCAAAATTTTTGTTTTTAGGAGGGTCACCACTTAAAATGATACTAACTACTATTAATGTTTTGATTCTATATGGCTAGTAAACACACAACTCAATGAAAAATGATTACCTATTTATTTAATTACCTACTTTCCCTTTTTTTTAATAAGAAAATATGTTCTTAATATAAAATGTGGTATGAAAAGCTTGTACATCTATTATTTTGTTTTGACTAGGATATGTTGATTTGGAATTGAATTAGGTGCAGGTCCATTATCAATTTGCCGAAATACATATGCCACTTAAAAAAAGTGATAACTAAGAGATACTTGCTTATGTTGAAAATGATTAGTAAACGTTCAAATGTTATATGATTATTAGATGTACATGGCAGTGAAAATAATTAACTACTTCTCGTTTATATTTTCATTGATTATCTATTTTTTCATTATTTATAAATAAACATGTACTCTTTCACCAAATACCTACTTCCTCATTATTTGTAAGTACGTAAAATAAAATTTGGCACCAAAATTTGTACGTCTATTATTATATTTGATTAGGACCATCTAAATTGAGGCTATAGTATATCTGCCGATGTATCCGCTAATGTAGATGTGCCATATTAAAAGTGGTCATTAAGAAAACTTATTTGCCAAATCCGAAGTTTATTGATGCATTAATTTCTATTTTGAAACCTAACCTATTTCATGATTGGGACAAGTATGGATTCGAACTCAAATTTTTCGGCTCACCAAAAAAGACCTTAAATAATATTTAGATTTACGATATTCGACCATAATTACTGATCACATTTGATGTGGCTTAATATGTTATGGCATGTAAATACATTAAATACATTCTATATATTTTAGTTTTATAATTTTTCCTTTTTTTGTAAAGAAAATGTCAAAGAGGTAATGAAAAATCAAATTAATATGAATGATTAAGGTTGGCAATAGATCGTATTGTGTTGAGTTCATGTCATGTCATGAATTATGTCTTACCGAAATATACCCAACTCGAACTAGACCCATTTAATAATCGTGGCAATGATGTCCTGCTCAAACCAACATGTTAAGGAATCAGGCATCCTGTGTAACCCATGTAACCAATTTAATAAATAGATCATGTTTGAAACATAAACTAAACTATGACGTGCTTAATCTATTTAATATGTTTAACATATTTGACCTTTCTCGGCTATAAAATTTAATATGTATATAGGTAGGTAAGTGAGTAGATATATAGATTTGTGAATTACGTGTTTATAAACAGGTTAATATATAAGTCATTATAAGAGTGAATAGGTTGACCCAAAATCTGTCAGTTTATTAAATGAGTTAATAGGTCAGTATACGGATTAAAAGGTTAACCCAAAATCCACTCGTTTATTAAACGTGCCATAAGGGAAAATGACTCAAAATTTTAATCGTGCGGTTTGACACGGATAAATTTTATGCGGATTTTGAGTCATGTATTTAGTCATGTAAAAAATTGTCATCCTTATGAATGATTCCTACTATAATGCACCCTTGTGTTTACTTGTAAAATCAAATATTTTTTAATAAGTAGGCTCCACATGAAATCCTTAATGTCATTGGGGCTAATGAGATTAACTAGGGGGAATTATTAATGATTCTCATTACCTATTTTAATTTTTTAAGTACAATAATTGCCCTATATTTTTTACAATAATTATAAATATATCTTTATGCATGTAAAAAAGAAAGAAGAGTAATTTATTTATTTTGTAATAGTCAGAATCTTTTAGAAAATAAAGAAGAATATTTTTTTTTATTTTTAATGAATCGAATCTTTCAACAAATGAGTTTTGAGATAGTGATCTGACAAAAAAACAAGAGATTAAAAAAATTGGTAAGAATTAAAATTTTCATGACTAACTGTCTATTTAGTTGATATATATGAATGACTAAATGATCTTCAATTGTGTTAATTTTTTCCGAAGTTAATCTTAACCTAAGAATTTAAAGAATAAATTATTTTGATTATAATATATATAAATAATTCGATAAATAAAAAATATATATATACAAAAAGTTACCCCCAGATGCAAATATAATCTATAAAATATTATGCAATAAATATCAGATATTTTAAATTGAAACTAATATTATCATATGTCAGCCATTAATTATTAATTTATTAGAAATTAAAATAGGCAGGGATGCTAAAATCATGTCTACAGCCCAAACTTCACCCGAACTGAGAGCGGCAAACCCTAGCGTAGTACTCACAGTCATCGTTCTCGCGATTTCGCCGGCATCGAATTCACCTGCAGCCGCGAAGGGCATTGGTTTCTCGGGTTCATCTGATTGCTTTCTCTTCTCAGGTGTGAGGTTTTTCATCTTACTCCCATTTTTTTATTTCTTTGACAGTTAATTTCTATAGCTCATCGGTGTAATTGTCTCAAAGGTGGAGCGCAGAGGCAGTGGGCAAGCAGAATTCAGCGCAAAAGCAAGGGGGAATTAGAAGGGACATAAAGGTAAGCAATACTTATTGAAGCACTTAGTGGGCAAGATGTTAGATGTTTTTCGCTTGAAGATGAAAAATTTAATGGAGATTTTCTGGAATTGGGGTGGTCAATTGAACACCATTGCCCCTTAATAGATCCGCCCCTGGAAAGAATTATATCCTGTATTGCTGTAATTTTTATTCGTGGCCCGTTTTTCCAAAGTCATATATTTCGTAATAAAAAGATGATTTTTTTAGCACCCTTTGAGCGGTGAAATCAATATTGCCAGTAATTAAGTTAGGTGCTCATGTAACCTGTAAATAATGGCATTCTGTTAAGAACCCAAGGGTAGAACTTCCCCAAAAGCTAGCTCAAAGGGAAGGGAGCCCAAGAGCTCTTATAAACCTTTCTACCATTATATATTTTTCCAATGTGGGACAATTGGGTCCTAACACATTCTGATATTCTTCTCATGAGAGGTTAAAGAGTTGTACAGAAGGAAGTTGGAAAGGCGTTTATCTTAACAAAATTGTTTGTATAATGTGAGATGCCATATTACTCTCTTCGGCATATTATATAGTAGGATCTTTTGAATCTCGCTTTCCGTCTAACGAGTTTTTGAACTGATAGTTTCATTCCCTTTTAAGTTGGTTTCGCACAGTTATCCTTCTTAGAGCTGCACTAGGGATATACATCAGTTTATGTAGCAATGTGCTTTTCCTTTACATTTCTCTTCTATGTTGTTTGTAATTGGTTGATGATGTCGGCATTGTTGTTCATTGAGTTAATCGGCTGATACCAACAAACATAGATTCTTTGCTTGGATGGGGTTGTCTTAGGGTGTTTGCTCATTTACTAATGGCCCAGCTTATTTTCTTTTTTGGCAAAATGGCCCAGATCTCCCCTCCCTGAAAAATAGATTTGGTTTCTTCCTTCAGAGGAGAAACCTCTCAAACCTAAAATATTAAACCACCAAGTGTTGTTTAATCCTCGGTAAATATCCCCAAGTACTTACCAGATTTTGGTAAGAACAAATGGTATCTGTTAATTTCAGTATCTTTGATTTTGCAATTCTTTGCCATGTGTATTAGTATTTTAGTCATAATGGAGGTTCCTTTATTACTTGTGTATTATTTCATATCTTCTTTGCTGTTTGAACTTGTTTATCATATGATATCATTTCAGGTTGGTAAGAAGTTAAGATTTCGGATAGAGAAAATGAGTGGGGGAGAGAAAGGGACAGGAACCACAAAGACTCCAGCAGATTTCCTTAAATCAATTCGTGGGCGACCTGTTGTTGTTAAACTGAATTCTGGTGTTGACTATCGAGGTCTATCCCTCTAATCTTTTTTTCATAGCTATAGATTTTCCCTTTCTCGTCTTATTTCACTCCTGCTTTTTTGTATTCAAATTGGGGAACTAAAAAATAATATGAAATACAATGTTTTACTTGTGGAGGGAATTATAGAGGGAAAGGGAAAGGGGGATATAGTTTAACTCAAATATTTCGGTACTAAATCTCACCCCATAATCAACCTCCATTATCCAGTGGCATTACCTCAAAGTTATCCATGCTAAATCTCACCTCGTATTGAACCTCAGTCAATGTCGATTATCCAGTGGCATTACATACATGATGGGGTGTTGTATTCCACCCCCGAAAATCATTTGACTCGTCTCCATACCCAAGATCTATTGAAAATCTTTATAGCTAGGATGTGTTGATTAAAAGTCAAACTTTTGAAGTTACCCCCTTGCAGCATGATAGTTTTGCAATGTCTTTTTGTGTTGTTAGGATCAACACTGCAAGGATAGGCTAATTTAAAGAGTTAGTGTTGTTATGCAGGTATTCTTGCTTGTCTTGATGGGTATATGAATATAGCAATGGAACAAACAGAAGAATATGTCAATGGACAGTTGAAAAATAAGTATGGTGATGCTTTTATCCGCGGGAATAATGGTAAAGGATCCAAAAAATTTTCTCCTAATCTGCTTTATATTGTCACCTTGGTGAGAATATAATTGAACAATTAGTTTTTTGGCGTTTGATGCAGTTCTGTACATTAATACGACAAGGAGGGATGTAGCTGATGGGGCTTAGCATTCTGATGTTACGAAGCCATGTAGATCATCTAGTTTCATGCTTTTTGCAATCATGTTGTAATGTCAGCTGACATGGATTTATTTTGTTTGAAGCAATTAGAACTAGTGCCCGATACAATTTTCAGTATGTTCTGGAATGAATGAGAGGAATCATCTGATGACTGACAGGGAATTATGATTATGATGAACGTTTGTTATAATTCTTATTTAGACTGGTTTATCTCGAAATGATTTATCTAAAATCTTTAACGAAGATGATAACGGCTGTTGGTGGAGTTTGGCATTACAGGATTTCCTTGACGTACCATGGTTTGTGGAAATTTGGTTGGTTTACTAAGAACATTGAGCACAAGAATTGAAATCCAACAAGAATTGGATGTGGATTTTGATGAGGAACTCCTTTAAATCCAACATAGACGATCCAATTTGCCCTCGAGAGACGAGCTCGATACTTTTTACATTTACAAGATTCTTGGTACATTTCTTTGTTACATAAAAGGATGGATGCTTTTTATACATTTTACTTCAAAATGCAAAAGATCATAATAAACTTGAGCGTCGTCCTGAGATTGGTCCCAGGGGGTGCTTCGCTGCTACCACTTTACGGACCAGCAGCTTCCATTTAGCCTCATCTTTCTTGGTCTGCTGCTGCATTTTTTCCTTGAAATGCCTGAAAATTGAACCCCACAAGAATAGTTATGAAAACTCCTCCGACCATCAAAAGCAAAATGCAATTCTAGAAGAAACAATATCGATCGGAGATCATTAGTAGAACCATTTAAATCACAGCTGCATGTGGTATCCGGTTTACCGGCAGTAAGACCCAAGTCCCATCGGATTTGGTTCAGATCCTATGTGTGATTTTCACAATCCATTCACATCTCTTATCAAATTTGACAGGTCAGGACTAGTCAAACAATATATTCCCACATTAAACTTTCAAAGGGTAAGTCTTCTCCCCAAACGCCAACTAAATATAAACTAAATTTCAGATTAGTAGCCTGAAAACATAGGGCAAAGAAGTGCATGTGCAACTCTTATGCTTACCTACACAAAGGGACCTTGCATGACTCAGGCACGTTGCAAATACGGGAATGCAATTCCAGAAGCTGCCACATGCGTTTGCAGTGAGCACAACCACCGGGAACACGGGTTTTACAGCTGGAGAAATGACGAACTAAGGTCTCAAGCCCCTTGCAAGCAGGAAAACTACATGCAACCTGGCTTCCTTTGAACACCTTGTCACGGGGACCTATTGTCCTACATCCATCCCTGCATATGTGAAGGAGGGCTTCCATTGCCTCATGCAGTTGCAAGTACACTTTGTTCTCTTCCTTTTTCCTCAACCTCTCTTCTTTAATCTGGCACAAGAAAAAATTGAATCAAAGATCCCAAATTTAAAGGAATTAAGTAAATGACTACTGATTGTAGTGCTTACATAAACATTCAATTAGGAGCCCAAACTGAAGACTGCACCTGGTTTCAAATGTAAAAGATTTTGCAAAATAGAAAAAAGGAGTGATTCAAGAAGAATTCTGTATAATTATGCACCAGTTAGTGCTGGGATTCTCTGAAACTCATAATCGAGTTCCCAAACTTAACAGATAGATAATGCAATCCACTCGCTCAAGGCGCAAAAATGAAAATGAATATATCATCTCAAAACTGAATAAAGAAAGTTTTTCTCTTCCCGGAAAAATGCAGAGGTAAGACAGAATATTTGAAGAATGAAAGAGAACCAGCTTACAGAATCTACTTCAACAACAGACTCTAGCAGTTCTTGTTCAAGTGCAGGATTAACTTGCTTCATCACTTTCCAGCCTTCAGTTGCTGAAATGGCTTTGAATTCCTTCACAATCATGCGTACACATATAAAGGAAAGCCGTGGTGCATCACAGTTCCTTGCCAATTGAAGCACATCAATTACGTTTTCTTTGGTAAGCCATTCCTGCTCAAGAAGGTATATACAAACTCTTTTTAGCGATGGAACTGAGTAGGAGTGTGATAAAACCAACAAATGGAGGACAAGTTTCTTCATCGCTTCCTTTTCATAGCTGCATAGGACACACATTTCAGAAATTTAGCTAGAATAAGCAATTATGATTCAAAAGGAGTTTTCTGGAAGAAAGAAAGAAAAATAAGCAATTAAAAATCAAAAGGAGTTTTCTGAAAGAAAAAAGAAAAAAAAAATACGCAAAAAGGGATAGCTTACTAAACGACATAATTCCAACATACCAGGATGAATACAGAAAACGAATAAATGTGTAGACAGCTTCATAAGGTACCCCAGATATCTTAATGTATCTCATACCATCTTTTACTTTTGATTGCTGCAAGAAATTAACTAGCACTGGCGATGCAATATTCTGCACATTCAACGAAAAACAACATCGTTTAAGCCACATTCAGGAATGAGAAATTTCATTCAGGATTTGATAGTGATAGAATTATGGAATCTGTTCAATTAACTCACCAGAACACTAAAATGAGCTGCAATATATGATCCATCCTCGGTTAAAATACAGACATCAGCGCCATATCCTTCTTTAAAAAGCTTGTCCCAGCTGTTCATTGTTTCCATTGGGACAGAGCAACTTTGTGAAAGCCTACTGAAATATTTGTTTCTTGTATAGGTTTTACTAGGTACAGGAGGTGGTTTTGGGATGTTACAGTTGTAGGGCGTAGAAGAGGTTGGGCTTTCCAGCACAGGAAAAATATCATCCGGATTCTCTTCCTCTATACGTATACTAAAAGATCCAGAAAATGAATCACTAGTTGAAGATGGCCAAGGTGAGTCAAGAGTAGGTGAAGCCATCGGCTATAACTATAAATAAATAAGAAAAAGGGTATGGATAGGAGATCTGCACAAAAAATGAAAGAGCTTAAGAAAAATGCTGCATACGATTTTGAATATTCTAGAGCACAAACGAAATCAGATAACAAATGCAGTAATTATATCAAGATGAAACAGTACATGGAATATTTTGCTTACAATACTTATTTAACAAGAGATATTTCGGCAGAAGATCTATTTATAGTATGGCCTAAATGGTATCCCTTGGTTGGATTACAACATCGAAACCCACTTGACAAGGAATGTGAACAACTGCTAATCAAAGAAACAAAAGACTTGAAGGCGCCACATAGGAAAAGAATCAATTCAAAAGCCTTGTTGACTTATAAACCAATCCCAAAGTGACTTGTGGAATGGAAGAACCTCTAGCATGCCTAACTTTAAGATTAGAAATATGTTCTGTGCCAACCGAAAAACAGTAATGGAGGGAAACATATGCTCCCAAATCCAGAATTACTGCTAAATTAATAAGAATATGGTTGGAAAAAACTTTGCCGACACCTTCACATACTCCACTTTACAGGAAACAAGGCATTAACGAATGGAGAGACAAATCTAAAACTTTTAACTTCAATCGCATAAGAAAGTTCAGGTACTAAACAGAATATATCGTGGTCTGCAAATAAAATTAAAATAACACAATGGAGACAAAATCCAAACTTGCTCATGCAAATGCAATGCTGATTAAATTATCAAATTAACACACAAGAACTCGTGGGAAGGCAGATCCCACGTGCACCAACAAAGCCGAATAAAATGTCCTTTCTCCCGTCCGCAGTTTAAAAGATCATTTTTTTAACAGACGCTAACTGATAGAGTGATAGACTGAAGTTTGAGTACAATTTTAATAAGAAACGGATATATTTGAATGAATCAACTGAGCCAGCTAATTTAGTATTCACAGTAGACAAATAGTTAATCACGAACGGTCTACTGTTAGTCTTACGCCTGTTTGGTTACCCAGAAAATTCGAGAAAATCGGAGCCATACCTTAAACAAAAAGGTAAATCTTCTCAAAAAATACGAGATTTGCGCCTGTCTTCCCCACAGTGCTATCAGTGATGCTAGATATACAGTTGATCAACTCCAAATAAAACTGAAACAAATAAAAACGATTGAGATTTTCTATAACTCCCTCGCAGGAGCGTAGTCAATGATATCAAGAACACAAATTCAAAGCAAAATTTGACTAAAAGAACATACGTTCGTCAAGAAAAGGAGCAAAATGTTAACAGAAGAAGATTGAATGATTATTAGCGCGTATGGGAAATCAATTTCCAGGAGGAATCAATTCATTACCGAGGAAAAAAAAGAGATGATATGCTAGTAAAATCATTTTAATATTGAAAAATTGGAATGGGAAGGAAAGCCATAGAAATGAAAATTGTGAAATTTTGAAAATCACCTTAAATGAACAAGAGACATTGAAGCAGTGAAATTCGATGAATGAGTAGAGTTGTGAGTTGCAGAGCAGATAAATGGAGAGAAAGAGGTGGAGCACGGACGTCTTCTAGAATATACAGAGGAGGAGAGGGGAGATGACACAGTGAGAGCGGGCGTCCGACGTGTCTTCTCCTAAAAGACGAGGGAAAAGGAAATGCCTACACATACACAATCACAACTATACCACTCCCCCTCATTTGTCGCTTTTTTCAGTTTTTTTTTTAATATATATATATATATTTTTTTATATTTTTTTTATATTTATGTCAGTTCTCTCGATAGTCGACACGAGAAGCTCAGAAGGACGGTAATTTTTGACAGGATGTAAAATTTATATGAAATTTATTTGGATCAATTTGCAATGTTAAAATATTAGGTCATTTTTGGATCAAATTGTTATGGTACGTTTAATAAATATGGAGGTTTTAGATCAACATATTAACCCATATAATAACCTATTAATCTATTTAATAAATAGATAGATTTCAGATTAAGATGTTAATCCATATATTAATTTATATATTGACTCGTTTAATAAACGTGTCATTATTAGCTCCTATATCTATTCATTTACCTATCTAAATACCTATTAAATCTTATAGTTTAAATAGGTTAAACATATTAAACAGGTTAAACGGATCAAACTGGTCATAGATTAATTGAACTTCCAGTACAACCTGTTTATTAAATTTGTTATATGAGTTAAACGGGTTATCTGGGTCATTAATAAGTCGGGTTCAGATTGGACATCCTTGACACGATAATTAAACGGGTCGAATTCGGGTTGAGCATATTTGGATAAAACAGAGTTCATGACACAATACGAATCCGAAACGACACGACTCATTACGAGCCCTAGATCCTCCAATATCTCCCAAAAGGAGCAACCTTTTTCCTCGAAATATTTTATTTTTATTTTATTTTTGCGGTCATGTATCGTGGGATATATTTTTTTTTTTCAAAATATAGCTGGCAATAGCATGCCAATTTTGGTATAAAGATTTTTCCCATCAACAACAAATGAAGGACCAGTTTTTATTTTTTCTTTTCCGTGAAGTCACCTTCATAAGAATTGACGTTCAACAAGATTGAAGAAGCTCGCAAATGGAGGAGCTCACAAATGGAAGATGGGTGCCGATAGTAACACCGGAGGCCACCTCCAGCTGCATAAAGTTTGTAACCACTCACAGATCCCATTCAATTTAATTATTGATTTCATAATGATGGAAGTTAAGAAGTATTATACATCCAAACAGGTGTTAATATTATATTAAGCCGCCCATTATTACTAAATTATAAATAAGTGAATTCCATTCAATTGAATTCCCTTTTGGATACTGTTGTTGTGATGTCACCTATAATTTTAAGAGTTAACAAATTTAACAATAAATTAGGTATTCCTTTGTTTGATACAAAAGCAGACTTAAGGATATATGGTTTTGACGGATGTTGGAAGTCTCTTTTTGTTTATTGGGATGACATGCAAAATGATAAGAAGAATACTTGATATCAATGAGGTGCCGACCTAGTGAACTCTGACACTCAGTAAGCAGAAAGAGAACTATGTCCCGTATTTATAGTAGTAATTAATGTGGTGGTTGGAGCCTTGGCGAAATAAGGCCCAAATAATCGTTTGGATGTTTTCACGTGCCTCAGAGCATTGAATGGATACTGGTGATTCGTTTGGAGAGTACAATAGTATTGTTACTGTTGGAGAGGCTAGCTGATCGGATGGTGCTGACCACACCGGTCGGTAGTACTTAGTGACAGCTCGTGCAAGGAGTTCGACTAGAAATAACCTGGTCAGTAATGACTTGTTGTTGGTTAATAGTAACCCGTCGCTGTTTGTCAATGACATGCCATTAGTAATTTTGGTCTTTCTCCTAATGATCGGTCGAAATGGTGTAAACATACTCATTTAATTATAAGTTAAAAATATTGAAGATTCAAATAAAATGGGTAAATATTGTAGATACAAAATTCACTTATGGTGAAGAAGACTATGCATAGAATTCAAATAAGATACAAATATATATATATATATATATATATATATATATTTAAACCGGATCCATTCGTGTGAAAATTAATGTTCATGAGGGACCATTCCTTTTTAAATTTGATATTTGATATTTGATGGATGGGGATTTTTGGGTTTTTGAGAGAGGAGGCAGAACGCACCAAGCTAAGGGAGCTACGACTGTGTTCCTGTTATAATGCCCATACGATGATTTCGTGGGTAGAAAAAAAAGGATCAATCAGAAACTGACACGTGGCTAGTTGATTGGGAGAGGGTGTTGGGACGGCGGCCACGAGTTAGCTAGTAGGCTTATTAGGAGTGAGGAGAGAGAGAAAGGAATCAATGACAGAAAAGTTGCAATTGCACAACGAGAAAGACAAGGAAAGGAAGCAAGGGACGGTACGTGACCGACTGGTCGGAAAGGTAGTTTGCTGCATCATGCATCATCCATGAATCAGCATGTATCATGCATCATTCATGAATCAGCATGTATGATGCATCATCCATGAATCAGCATGCATCAATACATCATGCATGGGAAAGATGTGATGTGAAAAATGGAATGGTGTGTGGTGTGGGTCCATGTAACGTCAATGGCAAGTAATCTAGAGCAATTAGCAATAGAACAAAACACCAGTAACGGCATTAGCAATAACAGATGGTAACGGATGGAGTAACGGTATAATTAAATGTACAGTTATGGCAGAACATTGCAACTAAATTCGTTTCGGAAAGTAAAATGAGTAATAAGCATAATATCTATCTGCTATAGCTCGACACTAGACACATATTGTACACATTCAAAATGAAAATGGCAGATCACAATAACAAAGTAGCCCCTAGGCCCCCTCACATATTAGCAATTCCAAATCCTTCTCAAGGCCACATAAGCCCACTCCTCAAGTTCTCCAAGCGGCCGGTTAGCCTCAAAAGGCCTCAAACTCACCCTCGCCAACACCGTCTTCATCACCAACTCATGCAACCTCAAATCCACGGCCTTCGTCCAATTCGATACCATATCCGACGGCTACGACCACGGAGGCTTCACCCAAGCTGAAAGCATCGCCGCCTACTTGTCCGACATGAAAACCGCCGGCTCCAAAACCCTGGCTGACCTCATCACAAAATACAAGGTATTGATTGCATAATTTACGACCCATTCTTGCCTTGGGCTCTGGAAGTAGCCAAACAATTCGGTTTAGTTGGTGCTGCCCTTTTTACTCAATCCTGCACGGTAAATTACACTTTCTATCTCCAGCATCATGGACTTGAAGACTCCAGTTTCTTGTTATCCGGGATTGGACGGGCTTGATCTTCAAGACATGCCGTCTTACATTTCTGTCCCGGATTCTTATCCGGCTTACCTTCAAACGGTGTTGAACCAATTCTCTAACACCCACAAAGCCGATTTCATTTTTGCCACTACCTTCTACAACTTAGAGCCCCAGGTACGTACGGTCCTCATGCATCTCGCATCTCCGGTTTTCATTATGACACGAACGCTCAACATTCGTTAAAAACAACGTTGAAAATTGAGATTCATTGTTAACCATAAAAATGAACATAGAAAATGGAATCAGTGGCATCTACTTGGCTTGTCCATATATATCACCTATATATCCAATTAACTGCGTAGTCATTAACGGTTGTTCTTTCTTGTTGCTAGTGCTTATTTGAAGTCATGATCAGTGCTTATTTGCTAAAATTAGGGTTTCGAAGTTCAACTTTTTTCCTCCAAATTTTGAGTTTTGATTTTGAATTAAAAGGTTTATATATCTATGGTTTGATATTACAGATGTAGAAATAATTTTGATTTATTTCCACTTTGAGATTCGTTTTTTCTGTAAAAAGTTTGATTTGGACTCTAACAATATGAGATTAGGGGTTCGAAGTTAACTTTTTTTCTTCAATATTTCGAAATTGGATTTTTAAATTATAAGGTTTATATGAACCCTGATGTTTGATATTGGAGATTTGAGAAAAAAAATTTGACTTTTTTACATTTTGAGATTCGTTTTTCATAATTTTTTTTTTTTATGTAAACTCTAACAATATGAGATTAGGGTTTCGAAGTTAATTTTATTTATTTTTTTCAAAATTTTGATTCTTATTTTTCAAAGATTTTACTCCAATCCGTAATATCAAATATTATGATTCATATAAAACTTTACTTTCAAAATGTAACTCGAAATTTTGAAATTTTTTTTTTTAACTTTGAAACCCCAATCTCATATTGTTAAAGTTCGCATAAACTTTATTTTAGAAAAATCAAACTCAAAATGAAAAAAAGGAAAAAATCATTTCCCTAATGCGCACTAACAAACTCTAGAGTCATATAAGCCTAATAATTCCTAAATGCAAACTTGAAAGTTTGAAAATAAAAAATTGAACCTCATAACCCTAATTTTATATTGTTAAAGTTTACATCAATCTTTTTATAATAAAAACCAGTCTGCAGATTGAAAAAAAGTAAAAATTCTCTCCAATTAAAAATATCAAACACTAGGCTTCACATGAAACTTATTATTTAATCAAAACTCGAATTTTTTAAAAAAGAAAGTTCAATTTCGAAACCCTAAATTTCTATCTTTAGAGTTCACGACCTTTTTATAGAAAAACCAATTTCAAAATGGAAAAAAGTGAAATTCTTTTTCCAATCCACATTATCAAATGTCAGAGTTCATATAAATATTTTATTTCCAAAATTCAAACTCGAAATTTTGAAGGAAAAAAAATTGAATTTCGAACCCCAATCTCATATTACTGTATTTCACATAAACATTTCTATAAACCAATCTCATAAGAAGTTTTTCAAACATTAAAATTCATATAAAATTTATTATTTTAGAATCAAAATCGAAATTTTAAAAGAAAAAAAATTAAACTTCGAAACCCCAATCTAGTATTATTAGAGTTGACATCAAATTTTCTATGGGAAAAACGAATCTCAAAATAGGAAAAAAGTTAAAAAAAAAATTCCAAACTGTATCATCAAACAATAGAGTTCATATAAATCCTATAATTGTTTAAAAATCAAAACTCAAACTTCCAAAAAATAAATAAATAAATAAGCGTCAAAACCTAATCTTATATTATTACAGTTCACGTAGGACAAAATGGACAAATGTCAAAATGGAACCTAATCCTATACATAAAATTAAACCCAAAATGGACAAATGTCAAAATGTTTTCTCCAATCTGTGATATCAAACACTAGCGTTCATATAAACTTTCCAATTTTAAAATAAAAACTCGAAATTTTGAAAAAAAAACAAAAACAAAAATCGAACTTTGAAATCCCAATCTCATTTTGCTAGGATTTGCCTCAACCTTTCTATAAATAAAACCAAACTCAATACCAAAAAAAAAAAAACTCAAAAAAAAATTCTCAACTTCGTAATACCATTTCCAAAATCAGAAGTTAAAAATTCGAAAAAAATTGAATTTCAAAATCCTAATCTTATGTCGCTAGAGTTAATCACATCAATCTTTCCATAGAAAAAATCAATCTCAAAATGAAAATAAGTAAAAAATATTTCTTCAATCCTCAATATTAAGCACTAAAGTTTTAGAAGACCAATTACAAGTTTCATGCTTACAAACATATGCAAATGTAATATACTTCTGGTTGACATGATGGATTGGTGCGTACTGCCAAGTTTTGTAGAGAAATAGAGGATGTAATGTTTAGGGTTTCTGGTAGGATAAATTTGGCTTCAAAGGAGCTTTGCATTGCAGTAGTGCCTGAAACTGCCATGATAAGAGCAAGAAATATAATGACTACCAATAAAGATTCGAGGAAGGTGTATAATAATTAATAAATAGATAAGGTGGTGGGATATAGATATAATTATAAGTTTATCTATGGATCTGCATTCAGCTGAATTTTATGGCAATATAGTGTAAAGCTATAGCATCAGCAACCAGCAGGAGCAACAAGCATAAAAAATCTGGCTCATCGCAAAATGCAAGGAACCATTGATGGATTGAAGCCTAACCAACCAAATCCACAATCTAGAGTGTTACTATTGGCCATTCACAACCACCAATCATTAACAATCCGATCGGGTGGCTCATCACAACATCTGACCCAAATCTCTTCAGATTCGGATGTGGACCATCCTTCTCCATCTTCAGCTTTGTTGTTGATCTTCTGACCGACTGCCCAATCTCACAATGTCTTCCACAAGAATTTTCCCATCTGTACCACCACAATTTGAGACCAACGTTCCATTAAAATCGGAGGAGGAACACATGACAAAAAAATAAAAACGATGAAATAAAAACAGCGTCTGCTTCATGCATCTGATTCTGAGTGACATGCACAACGGTTTTCATTTTTACTTATTGAAGTTTTTACTCATCAAATCCTCAGAATCTTTCTCACTTTATATGGAAATAGAGTACACCAGGTGGACCCAATCAAACGAAATAAAGCAATTTCTTCTTCAGTTCGAGATTGCTAAAATCATATCACGGGATATTGTCCCGTCCATTAAAACATCAGACATTAAAAAAATCGTAACTACACTGCATACATGAGTAAGTTGGTGAGAGCCTAACATGCATTTGATATATTCAGAACACTGAATGAGCATGCACAACAAAAACAACTGGCTGACCTTTATCTTTCGAAAGGTTGCCTATGAGTTCTTGGACACCCTCCTTGCCTAATGTATTCTTCAAGTAATTAGCAGCAGCGGCAACCTCCTCAGGAGTTACTTTCCCATCATAATCCCTGCAGCATTCATTCATATTGTCAAGCTGATCTATTTAACTTCCACGGAGAAAATGCCGATACCAACCATCAAAGTTGAGACTATCGCTACCAAAACTGAGTCTAATACTCAAACCAACAACTGCAGACTCATAGGTAAAAAGAAAAGAAACCCTAGAGAGAGAGCAATATTTAAAATCAACAATTCACCTGTCAAGTAATTGGCAGCGATCACCAATCTTTGCATCTACATCATCAATTTCCTTCTCAAGCTTTTGAAGCATCGAATCAACCTGAAATACAAAAACAAGGAAAACCCATCAAACGCACAGTGTAAGTATATGATACATTCATAGGTTGGAATTGAATATCTAACCTTGTCTATGAGTGCTGATGAAACCTCATCCTTATCATCCTCAACAGAAACACTCTCACTTTCCTCCCGGGCAGCTCTGTATGCCTTGAAGGCATCCTTCTCACCATCTGAACCCTCTTTTTCCACCATGCTATTGTAAAGTTCAATCTGGAAACACCAAAGGAATGAATTTGAGAAAAATATTCCCAATTCCAATGTAGATGAATTAAAACAAGAATATAAAAATGTAGCCTTCTAACTGAACATCATGTGGCACTGAACACTTTGTTGCATGCATACAACAAGCAGACATAAAAGCTCATAATTAAAGAACATTCCAGTTGCCAACATTGTTCAAACTAAAAGGGACAAAGCATGGTGAACATGAACATGATCCAAGTTCTTCCAATATATGCACAGTGCAAGCAGAAACATGCAAATGATTCATGATGTCCTTCTGATTTAATGCACCCCCCAAATGTTTCTGCATATATCGAGTAGAGGAAGGCTTGCATAGATGTCTGTGTGGTAGCTGCCGAAGACAAAAAATATGATCTTACAAGATACCTAATATAAATTCGTTTCAATGAAGGTTCCAAATTACCTCTTTATTGACAAGCCTCAAAAACTCTTCGCGCTCTCTACTCACTGACTGAAATAGTTAAAAAAGTAAAAAACATAAGTAAAGTGTGGATGATACATGATAGTGAAAACCTGAAAGAGAAAATTGAAATAAAAAATAATCGACAACAACAATCATTGAGTTATCCTTACTGATGCAGAAGCCAAAACAGCCAATGCACGACTAATTTCGCAGAGCTTCTCTTGCTTTTCTAGTGTCCTTTCTCTGGCTTGTTCTTGTGCTTCTTTTGCTGTCGGAATAGTCATCTCTTTCAATGCCAAATCCTCTTCACTAGCTTTAGATTCCATCATTCTGGCTTGCTCTTCGTCCTCTTTCTTTTGCTCCTCCTGTGATATAATAATTTAGATCACTTGAGTCGCTCAATACAAATCAGGGCCCAACAAAATAGAGAAGTGAACAGTTAGAACTTATATTTAATCCTTCAATCACAGGTTTCTAAAAAAGCCAAATGATAGTCATAACATTGATTGCAGGAGTGCTTTCTGCATTATCATTGACTCCTTTATGATTTGGTTGCTCATTTTTTTTTAAGTTGCAAGTTAAGACAACTCCAAAGCAAATGTATCAAAACTGGTTTAAGAAAATATACATATTTTCCTTATGATAAAACACATCAAGGTTGTTCAGATTCCTAAAGTCCAGTAGCAATATAAAGCCAGTAACATAAAAGCCAAAATATTTCAACCTTGATCAGCTCTTCCTGCTGCTCAAGGTACTCCAATTTCCTCTTCCTTTCAGATACAGAGTCTTCAGAGGGCAATGAAGTAACACCAACAGTATCCACAACTTCATCTGGCAGTGAAGACAGTGTAGCTCGAACAGCATCAGCTGGATCCAACATCCTTCCAGAGACAATGAATGCCCTGCATTACGAACATCAAACGACCAATTTAAACTAGCTCCATTATCAAGACATACATGGAGTGTAGGGCTCTTAATGTAAAAATAAATAAACACAAACAAAAGTTGGGTATACATTTTATGAAGCTGAGGAATACCTGGAAAGGATCAAAAGTGAAGATGGCATGGAGTGATTGAGAGACAAATCCAACCAATCACGAAGCTACATAGAAACGTTAATGAATACAGATAACAGTTTCAATCTATCATAAATTACTAAAACTTTAACATAATTAATAAATTATTGGCAATCTTAAAGATGATACAGACATAAGAAAGAAGCTTCACATACTCATCAACTAAAAGATCATACTAAATGCTTACTATATTTTCCATCAACTACTCGTCACACTGAAGTTATTGTTCAGACTATGAGGTGCCAAGACTAAATGGTATTTGAAGCTTCAACCACCTGATTCACAAAGAAATAAACTAGTATCTGGTCCAAGTACAGTATACCTGCTGGCGCATTTCCTCCACAGAACGCAACCCAAGCATGCCACGCTCCCTACAATCCTCACGAAGCTCCTCTTCTGAAAGGGATTCCACACCTTCTGCTTGAATTAACTTATCATCAGCCTTAATCCTGAAAAGAAAATGTTGATGAGCATTAAAAAGGAACATAATTATCAGTTCCTCTTGGTGAAGAGGGTTGAAAAACTCATGCACATTTGTCTATTTACTTCCTGTTTTGATTTGTATGTAGCTATTTCAAAAGCTAGCAGCATTATCAGGGCAAAAAATATTTTATCAAATGCTCAAAAAATATAGTATATGCGCTTCTCTGGAAGAAAATTTTATATTTCAAATGATTTACCACAAATTAATCAGTGAAATATGAAAAGAAAAAGGAAACAGATGACCAAACATTTTTCATAGAATTTTTTAGAAATAAATCTAGCGAACACATAACTAAGATCACAAAGGATAAACTGACGCACCAGTCTGCACTCTAACTAACAGTGTAGGTATGTCTTACCTTCCGCAACGCATTGTTCTATTTTCCCTCCTTTCTACTCATAAACAATTGCACCTTGCCTCTCACTAGTCTAATTTTTAGACACTGAAAAAACTAGGAGAGGATGTAATACACCATTGTTCTATTTTTCCTCCTTTCTACTTATAAACAAGTGCACCTTACCTCTCACTAGTCTAATTTTTAGACACTGAAAAAACTAGGAGAGATGTAATAGACAAGTTAGACCTACCCTTAACGATCCCAACTATCAAGTGTGCTCACTCTTAGTACCCAAAGTAAGAATGGAGCTTGAACACAAATGTTTACACAACCAAAGTGACCAAAGCAGAATACTGAAATCTACGCTAAATTACAGATTTCTACACATTTATGTAACTTTATCAAATTCGAATTCATGTACCAATAAATTCCTAAGCAACAAAGAATACAGCTGCGATGTAAGCTCAGTTATCCACCCTTCCACATTTCAGATAAAAAATATCAGATTTAGAATTTAGCGCACTAAAAAACTTGGTTCCTTACGCAAATGATAAGATATTTAGCCAGTTTTAAGTATGAGAGGGCAGGAAACAATCAAGCTTGAGGTACAATTGAGTAGATCCCAGCATGAGTGAACAAACAGCTTGATTTCAGATTAACTCGGCTTTTACTGTTCTTGTTTCTAGAGGAGACTAACAAAATTAATGTAAATCTTATATGCAAAGATATGTATCTCACCGCTCGAGTCTTTTCCGTAGCATATATCGCAGATACGCATCTGTTCCATAAGGACTTATATTCATATATTTGCACATACGGATTAACCGAGGCCTGAATGCAACAGAAAACATAGACATTTAGCTTCACTACAATTACATCCTCATTACAGTCCAACAGTAAAATCTTGAGTAGTCATCATAAAAGATAACCTGCTAATGTTATCAAGGGTAAGTTCATCATTAAACAGCTTGGCAAACCCCAAGATCTCCTCATTTGAAACTTGTGAACCCTTTCTAACCTACAAGGAGACAAACGCGCATAACAGAAAATATTGGAGAAAAGAAATACATGGAAAGTGGACCATCGAAACTGAACTCCTCACCTTGCTTAAAAACTCAGTAAGATCTTCTGCTGTTTTCTTAGCCTCTCCACTCCTTGTGTTTTGAACTTCCTTTGCCATTTCTTTGGCTGTGTCTTGAAGAAACTTAGCATATTCTATTCTTGCTTTTAGCCTCCTTTTCAATGCTTCCTTCACATTGAAAATTCAGGTGAAATCAAACAATCTAAAATGAAAGGGAAAATGTAGAGCCCAGAAACAATCTATATGTTAATACCAAAAGGTCTACATGTATTGAAAAACAAGGTGATGGGAGAATGGACCACATGACTACATGAGGCATGATATGGATCAGGCAGGTATACATGTAAGCAAACTCTAGAAAGAGAAAAAAATAGAGAAAATAACACATTTCAAGATCGAGAAGTGATCCATATATGGAAGCAAAGGTACAGAGATACACATCTATTAAGGCATAAGCACACATTCACTGAAAGTTGAGAGTGTGGGCACACCATCAGAGGCAGTAGAAAAAAAACACATCATGCATTATAGCATACACCAGATATATAAACCCAGATGTGCCTAAATGATCACCCTCATGGAGATTGAACTTAAGTTCTAAAAGAGTACCCCTTTGCTACAAGCTTCAATTAATTATCAATTTGAGACACTGATAGGTCAACAAATATTCACCACGAACCAAAGGGAAAAAGAGACAATACACATGAATTAATCAATAGGCAAGGGTTTGCTAGATTCATCTTTTTGTCAGTTTCTAGTTTTTCCAATGTGGATTAGCATAGTTCCAGGATCCAAACATGTTTTTAAGGTATGGGAACTTCACTACAGGGTCTGGCCTCAGTTAGTAGTGTCTTCAAGTTTCTCTTTATTTTGTTGAAGTAACATGGTACGCTAATCGTCCAACCTTAAGCAAACAAGTTCTAAAAAAGAAATAAAGAGAATAACATGCAGGCAGGCATGCATAAGTAGTATATTTTGACCTACTAGTCTACTCTGGAGCTATTACTTTGAATGAGACTTTTCGTACAGGAATTCCTAACGAAGAGCAAAGAGAACCCTAAAGTAAAAGCTACAACACAAGTAACAGATAAGTGTTCATGGCAAGTCCAAGATAAATTTTAGTCCTACCTCTTCCTTCAATTTGTCTTGAAAAGTAGATGGCAACATGTTGGGGAACAATTTGAGGAATACGGGCAGCAAAAATTCCATGAAAGGAACGATGATGAAAACGGCAAAAGGAACGAGTCTAAAAATATCAGCTGTTGTGCGGGTTAGCTGTTGTCTCTCCCTTCTCGACAGAGTCTTGCCACGGCTAAGCTTTAGCAGCAATCTTGAACATATCTTTACATCAACACCCAACAGCTTAAAACCCAACCAATAATGCTGCAATGTTGACACAATTTCCTTTTTCCAGTGGACAAGTTTGTTCGCCCAGTCCTCCCTTCACAACCACAAACAAACAATTGAATGAACCAGCATTGTCAAGTTTGAAGATGAAATTAGTCATTTTAAATTAAAAGAGCAAATGAAATGAATATAGACTATCTCTATTCTTACCTACTCATGGAAGCTACAGCTCTCAAAGCAGGGCCGATACCCAATAAGGTGGCCCATAGTTTCTGCAATATGGGTTTGGCAGCCTTTTGAGACTCTTGCAACTTCTTGGCCTTGGCAGCTTTTGCAGTGCTACTCAAACCTAGGACAGCTTCATCGCAATCCTCTGGAGACGCCTGCTTTTTATTTTTGGAAGCCAGAGGTCCGTCGTCCTCTTCGTCATCACCGGCATTGTTCGGTTCGGTTTGTTTAGCTGCCGCTGCTGTTGAAGCAGCTGTGGAAGCATTACGAATAGCCTGCGATATAATCCATTGGTGAGGGTGAGATATACCGATGGGCGACATACATCCCAACCGCCTAAACTCATCTCTTGCCGCAGATTTTTTATCATCACTGTCATCGCAGTTACTCTTATGAAAGATTATACTGCTGAAACCCTTGGACTCCGAATTCTGAGAGCCATGGGAATGGCTCAGCCACTGGAATCCTGGGGTTGTGCGAGATGACGACGTCACATAGTCCGTGACGATCCTTTTCCTTCTGAAAATAGCTCTCGCCGCCATTTCCTAATTCCAGTTTTTCAGATCTCCCAATCGCCACTGAAGCACATAATCAGTTCCTACTCGTAGCAATCAAGCGAAATGTTCACAGCGGTTTCGAGATTTCTAGAAGCAAATGGGTTGAAATCGAAATGGTTTTGCTTACAGAAATGGAGAACGTCAAATTGAAACCCCTCCCATTAAAAGTTTTTCAAATTTAGGGTTTAGGGTTTATATATTAATTCCAAGAAATAAGGCCCAAAATAACCAAGATTGACCGTACCAACCAACCTGTTATCCCTTTGGCCATATTTGGCCCCAAAAAAGAATGGGTAACCGGCTTGTTACCCAAGAAATGACGCCGTCAAGAAACACAATGAGTCCACAAATGAAATAATTCTATTTGGCAGGGGCCCAAAAGTAATTTTTGCTGTTCTAATTTTTTTTTACCCTTTTGCCATTGGCCCAAAAACCTCCGGAATATTAGTATACACCTCATAGATACTGAATTTCAATCTTCTTCCACGTTCACATATGCTCTTCTCTAGTTCTCTGTACTTCGAGTATTAACAGAAAATAACTAAAGCATGCTTATGCGTAATCCACGGTAAAAAGCAAGCCCTACCAATTTGGGAAATTAGGGACGAAAACTTTCATGACTGAACGGATATGATCGGACTGTTTTACATGACTAGAAGCTTATAAGCGGAGTGTAGAATATAATGGGGAAATTAAATCACAAAGTTAAATACAACATCAGAATACTAGCCTCAACTCAATCTTCAAAATTACAATATCATTATATCAGTGACCAAAGAAAATGAGGGAAGAGACACTGAGGTCGATGCAGAAACATGCTGCGAATACATGGGCAACCCCCAAAACGACGCAGAAACATGCTCATTTCTTCTTCCCGGCCTTGGCAGCATCACCAGCCTTGGTCTGCACATAACAATGTAGATGAAAGGTTAAAACAAACGCATAACATGTGAAGGTTCCAGAAAGATAAAATCGCAAACTTGCATGCACTAAGATTGCTTGAACCGAGGATCCCAATCTTTAACTAGAGCACACAACGAAAAACAATAATTACCTTCTTTACTCCACGAATCTTCTTGGCTCGGTTCTTCCTTTCCTTGAGCTGTTTCCTTGATTTTTCTACCTTTTTATCTAGTCCATTCTGCATATTTAGCCATGCTTGAGCGAGTGAGAACTAGGAAGAAACGAGTGACTTGACTACTTAACGAATTTATAAAGATCCAGGATAAGGACATGCACATTTCAAGCCAACCCAGAAAAGATTGCTAGACTACACCAAGATACACATGCAACATAGCCAATGACTGTTAATTAAATTCAAGTGTACTATGTGGAGATTTGAACTCATTGAAATGCTATAAAATAAAGTCTTCACGTGGAAGGTAATAGAAGATCAAAATACACACATCAGCAAATTTAAAAACCGATGCACCCCCTGTAGTATCTCTTAACTACAGTTAATGCTTAAGCTAGAAACAGTCCTTGTATCAAACTTATGCGGTAATGATAAAATCCTGATAACATGATCTATGCATAAATTTTTTCAATTTACATGTAATGGGATGAGTTAAAGAAAGCAAAATTACCCTGATAAGCCTGTACTTTGGCTCATACTTCTTTGCATTCTCAACGGAATCATAAATCAAACCAAAACCAGTGGATTTTCCCCCTCCAAAATGGGTGCGGAACTTGAAAACAAAGATGGCATTTGTATCCTTCACTTCATACAGTCCTGCCAGTTTCTCCTTCAACTCCGCCTTCAGATTGATACACCCACAAAGAAATTAAACCCAAAACAATGTATTATCCCACAATACTTGAAAGATTACCAGAAAATATATGATGGTATTAACATCGTTCAGAAAATGAGTAGAGATAATCAAGCTGAAAAATGATTGATGGGGTGCAAGGAACATTTTTTTAAACTTCAATGCATAATCTCCACTCAAACTGAAAAATGATTGATGGGGTGCAAGGAACAGTTTTCTAAACTTAAATGCATAAGGTTTAGCTCAACAGTTACACTTTGCAGTACCAAAATTGTAATACTAACATTATAAAATCAAAGGAAAGAAAAAGAGAGCTCGGAGACGGATAACAAACCTTGGAAACATTCGGTCTTCCTGGATGCAAGACATCGATAACCTGAATCAAAAGGATACACACCAGTGAAAGTTAAAAACAGATACCCACGAAGAAAATATGCATATACGAATTTCTGGGTAATTTTTCACAGTCACAATGCTAAACTTATGTTTCATATTGGAAGTGATCGAAATCCAGTTTATGATATACGACTGTTTAGTTAGTTTCCTAGTTCTTTTTCCTTCGTTTTCTAGTTGACCAAACAGAGGTAACAGCCAGAAGACTCACAAATTGTTTTCTTGAGAGAAGACGGTTGGTCATGAATTTCCTGGTACGGATCGTCACCGCCTTGTCCGCCATGGCTCACTCTCTCTTTGTTTCAGTGTCGCACTCCTCGCCGCCGCTGTTTTTCCCTCGGGGGTACTGTGTTTTTGAGCTTTGTGCGTCCGCGAGGGAGTTAGGCGGCAAGGGATTTTAGGGTTACTACTTTCTGAAGTTGCGGATATGCTGGGCCACTTTCCAACGTATTAATCTCGGCCCAATTAAATCTGAGCCCTTAACCCGGGCCCAAAATAATATAGCACCTGTCACCGACAGTCGTAATTACATTGGTTATAACTTATAACTTCCTCGGGATCTTTTTCAGTTTCCTTGAGTTCAAATCTGCTTCGTTGCGTTTTTAAATAATTCGAAGTAGAATTGCTTTTCAAAATCGGATAATTGGGAGCACAAAATGTACAAATTACAAAAGGGCATTACAAAGAAGCTCAAGCCTCAAGCTGGTAAAGTTACAGATAGCAAGGAAACAGAGAAAGTGGCTAAGATTATCGATGTCGTCTTGACAATCATGTACAAGAAAATAAAAAGGTCATCTTATTTTCGATAGCTGGGTTTGCTAAATTATAGAGGAGAAGATGGCTTCATTTTGATGGCAACGCAGGTGCAGTTGCAGACGTTTGTGACTGTGCATCAACCAGTATGGACCAGAGAACATGAACATCTTCGCATGGACACGATCTCACATCTTTGTACAAGATATATATCCCTCTACCTGCAATTGGATTGTAAATTAACAACAAAAGAACAAACACAGATGTGAGATGACGAATTCGAAACTAGATGAACACATACACACACACAACAGATTTGTACAAGATGATGATCATATTCATATATGAAATGAAATTGGATGAAAATTACGCTTTCTGTGGCTTGAGTGTACACGATCCCAGAGCTTCTTCAATGGGGAGATGAGGGACTGAATCCATCCCATTATAATATAGTGCCTTGTTAATATTTAGGACAAGAGGTGGTGGGTTTGAATTTTGAGAATTCAGAGTAGGAAGGAAATAATGAGAATAAGGAAGGAAGAAGGAAGTGGTTGAGTTAATATGTAGTTCAAACTGATGAGTTTGCTTGCTAGTTGCTACCAGTATCATGCAAGGAAAAAAAATGACTCTTGTTGACGAGTCTTTGTCAAAGCCAAAGGGGATTGTGGCTCAAGCCTCTCTTCCTTGATAATGTTGACACCTTAGTCTTCCTCTTCAGCTTCAACTTAAAGGAAGCTACCTTACATTGCATACATATATTTTTGTATATGCAAGTAAAAGAATGAATCCACAAGAAAATGATACAAATTGCGACAAGCTTCTAGTGAAGGCTCCAGCCTGAGCATTACGATTTAGGCAACCACTGAGACTGAAAGGGCCACCATACACACAAACACACACACTTCACCTCACCTCTATTGATTGAGATTTTCAATCTGCATGACAATGTACTAATGCAATCAAAATTCTAGATGATTGGTGACATTGCAAAGGAAAAGGAAGATGGGAACATAAAAAAGGCTTCTACCATATACTTTATAGATGGCACATTAGCACAAGCAATAACACAATTTACGGATCGATCCTTGATAAGGAACCCATACTGATTATGTTCTCAAGCTCTTTTTACAACTCACAGGATATATAGCCCTTAATGGCACTATACATTTATTCTTTTTGACTGCAAACTAAGTCGAAGTCGTCATCAAAGGGATTCTGATGCAATGATGTTATGATTTAAGAGGTGGATTACATTATAATTATCTGCATATGAGACAAATGATCTATAAGAAAAAAGCTTTTTTTCACACATGATACATAGAAAGGAACAGTTCCAGCTCTTCTGCAATCAAACAAGAGAATATGCTATAGTAATCAACTTTTGTGCTAACCCAACCGATTTGTCCAGAGCATTCTCTCGCCTATTAATAGCATAGCGACATGAAGCCCAGGAGCATTGACTACTTCAAGACCTTTTCTCTAATCGTATTCGATGGAACTGAGTGCCTCCTCTTATTTCCTGGAAATAATCAAATCATACAATGTTATCGCTGTAACAAAGTGAAAAAGTCAGCTAGCCTCTCTCTAACTATATATATATATATATGTGTACGAATATATCCTATACCAATCCACCAACCTACTCCATAACTAAACTAAAAGTGAAGCTCTAATATCTGTCTGTCGAACATTGTCTCCCCTTCATTTTTCAATGTACACGTCAAATCTACATCCTTGTCATGAAGGAGAAAAAATATAGTGAATTTTTATGTCAATTCCTCATGTCCAATATATAAAATAAGTTGCATTTTAGGATACTTAGATAGGAGTCATACCAAGGAAGCTTAAATGTGTCTTTCCACCATCCCTGCTTTGAGCAATTTGAAACTATCTTGTTCAACCGAACAATAATCTCAGAGAAAATCGGCCTAACAACAGGTTCTGGATCCCAACATTCCTCAATCAACCTGCATACATATCACAGTACCTCGTCAATTGAGCATTACAATTCCTCTTTCAGATATGATGCGAAACAATGTCCAGGTGTCCAGTGGATTGAATTCTCTATTCTGAATTGTTAAATAGATCTTGTATTGAAATTGAACTTACTCTTTTAGTACAGGTGGATAACTTTTTGATTTGGTTCTCAACTGCGGTCTTTTTCCTTCCAAACACATCAGTTTCACAGCCTCTTCGACAGGCTTGGGATGGAATGGTGGTGTTCCCTCAAGCATCTGCTCCCATATATCGACTTAATTATTGTTGTACAAATGAAAAAATCCAGATAAGGAAAAAAGGAAAAACCATATGCAAAGTATCCCAAGTGTTTTAAATCAGAATCAAAAGTCAACGTCTGCAAGAGTGTTCCATTCACATTTCAAGAATTTATGAATGTTATACAATGTATTCATAAAAAATTAAAATTAAATTAAAAAAAGGCATATCTAGGAAATCTAAGACAAAATTCAATTAGAAGCGCTAAATTGATAATGAATTTAAGTTTTCGGACAAGTAGAAAAGAAGGCACCTCATATAATATGAGACCGAAAGAGTACGCATCCACGCTTCTATCAAAAATTTCACCCTTATAGATCTCAGGTGCCACATACAAACCTACAATGAAAGTGGCATAAACATTAACCCAACCCTTATGAAGAATATTGAATTAATAGAAGACCTACTCTTCGATTCCCAACAAAAGGAAATATCTAATATTTAAGAGCGACATGCACATCCAGTATATACTAGTATACATGAAGTATATAACCAACAACCAAATAAATGCAGAATTAAAAAAAGAAGTGCAGTACAATATTGCTGTGTTCTTCTGAAGAAACACCAAGATAGTTGCCACTACTCATGTACATAACATTTATAAACTTGGGAACTTGTCTATGTTGATCTTCAAATTTTTTCTACTTAAATAATTCAAATAATGATTCTTTCTAGAATCCAATTTCACATTAATTAATTAATAATTTCAGACTCCTAACCTTATGCAATATAGGGTCTAAGAGATTTTCACAAAGTAAGAAAATAAAAACCAAGTATCTAGTAGTAACAAAATTTCAGTTTCTGTTCTAGAGATACTTACAGAATATAGTCCAAGAGAAAATTTCCTTTTCAAAGACTCAAAGAAAGTTAAGAAATCAGAATTCAGTATTTGAATTTACAAAAATTTATATTCTCAAATACAAGGGTAAATCTTTCTGAGAGTGCACGTTGTGAGAAATAGATCTAAGGGAAGGAAGAGGATCCGTTGTAAAGAACTTACTATTAAGGTCGGTGTCAGCCCAAGGGTGCGCTAGTTTTGCTTTGTCAGGTGAAATTTTTGACAACCTTAGCAAGCCAAATCCAGCTACCTTCAATTGACCTCCATTATCGAGCAAAATATTTCTGGCACCTTACCAAAATTTCAAATATTAAATAACCACACATCCCAAACAGAACATAAAAATTCAACAGGAAACTATTGAACATGATACATCAACTTATGCATTTGGTTGCCTTACTTTGGCTTTAAATCGCAGTGGATTATTGGGTCTGGTTTACATTCATGAAGATAATTCATGCCCCTGGTGACAAAATAAGAAAAGTCAAATGTCATAATGTGAACAAGTGTTAGAAGGATAAACAAGGTTGAGATTGGCATGAATCATATTATATAATTTATGTGCTTATTAACAAACACAACAACTGAAATGTGTTTAAGCTCATCTATGATTTATCTAGAATGAAATCTCTATATCCAAATGGAGACCATAAAACTTTTATAGAATAATAGGCAGACAATAAATTTACATGCCTTGCAATGTCAAGAGCAAATCTTAGGGCTTTTGATGGAGATAAGCGCCCTTTCTTTTGAAGATAGCTTCCCAAGTCACCCTAAAAATCATCATCCAATCATTGCCAAGTCATGGTCAAGATATTTAAGTATCTAAATGAGTGTGTGCATCGTCATGATGTACACTATTAATACATAGATGTAAGGTTCAGAAACCACCCATTACCAAGCCAAATGTATTGGACCTGTTCCTTGATCACAAATTCACGACTGAACAGAACAAATGCATACTCCCCTAAAAATGGAGGGTAGAAAGAGAGAGATCTTACTTTCGAATGATACTCTGAAACAATCATCATGGGTATATTTTGGGTCACAGCACCAACAAATTGAACAACATTGGGATGCCGAACCCTCTCTAACAACTCCAGCTCATGTTTGAAAGCACTTCTGTTCAATTCAAGAACATATTAAAAGAAGCATGCATCATAAAACTGCCATACAAGTCTCCAATATAAAATTATACCATCTCATAGAACTAATGGCCCCAAAATTTAACTAGGAAGCAGTTCTAACAACAACAAGAATACACAAATCGGCATTAGAAATAAGTAATTGTATAACATCGCCTACATTACCAGTATTGCACCCAAATGTATGATAAATTGTAGCAGGTACAGAGCAATATTAAATCGAACATATAAATATTGTAGATAATAGATAAGATGAGTGCATTAGTTAACCATTATAGGTATAGGTATTTAGGGAAAAAATGGTGGGGCGAGTGGCACATACATGCTTTCAGGATCTGAATAGCTCTCCTTGTCAAGTATCTTCACAGAAACCTTTGTACCATTCCATTTAGCCACTTGATATGCTCCCTGTTGAAGTGGACAGAGAAACATATAAGTAATCTGTATAAATATATTACACATATATTCATTAAGGCATCAAAGGTTACACTAAACCATCAGGTTGTGAAACTCTGTCCCATTAGTCTCGAGTTCATCAAATAACTGATAGTGTTTAATACTTGATACAAAGAATTTTGGTATTGAAAAGAAATAAGTTCTGTCCGCGCTTTAATAAACTTTCTGAAAAACTTAGCACTGTTGTATACATGAATCTCAAAGGCTAGAGTGCATGCAATATGGCTGATATACTATACCGCTTTTACAATAATAATGGAAAATCAAGATAGCACACAATTTTTGTTGCCCATGTGCAGCATTATGCATATCCTGAAATCAGCTAAAGAACAAGGGACTCAGAATGCCAATTTCACATGTTGTTCATAAAAGAAGAGGCAGAGAAACTGCCTTCAATTCACCCTAAATGTTGAGACATGGCGATCACTACTCCTAGAGCATTCATGGATTATGAAAAGTACAGAAGGAATCTGTGAATAGTGGAGCGGAACAGGAACCTTTGAGATACCGTCACTCTTTCGAACTTGAAGCTCTAACGGATTGAGCTCATAGTCTGGAACGTCTCGAGGATTTGCAACAGTCATTGGTGTCTTCCTGGTTTTCTAAGAGAACATAAAAATAAAAATGGAGTAGAAGTTTGTGAATCTCCAACGACAGGCAGACATAAAAGTTTCAATCACACAGAAAAAAGAAGTTCAAGGGACTATACCGGAACTTTGGCTCCACGCGCCTTGAGAATATTGTAAACTTCCAAATTCCCGTAATACTTAGCATCAGCAGCTGCCTGTCCACATTGAACGCACTTGATACTCAATTTCCCATCATTATAATGATTTCTACTTGGAAACATGTTTTTTCTACCCTGCTATTTCACAATTTAATTGAAAAATATTAATTTAACAAACACTGAAAAGCTAAGAAAAAAAAAACCAAGAATCTGCAGAGCAGGCAATTGATGCAGAATGAGTGAATGAATGTATATGGATAGACAGATATATAATAGAGAGCGTAGTAAGTAAGCAGTACCGTACTCCCCCATCGATCACGAGCATCGATATTGGCCCTGCGCGAAAGCAAGAGCTTAGCAACCTCAACGTGACCCTCGCAGGCGGCTATATGTAGAGCCGTACGGCCATCCAAATCGATGCTGTTGACGTCGATGTCTTGATTGAGGAGGTCCTCAACCCCGCGGACGTCGCCGCGGCAGGCGAGGAAGAGGAGCTGCATGGTGGAGTCGAGATTCTCGGGGACGGAGAGATCGGCATCGTCATCGTCGTCGAGGGAGGAGTTGCGGCGGATGGGGTCGAGGGAGGACTGCCGGCCGAAGCTGAAGCGCAAGTTATTCTTCCTGGGGTCCAGCGACGATTGGCGAGTGAACTGCCTGCTCAAATTCCGCCGCAGAGAGCCCGTCGAGAACTGCCGCGATATCCCTCGCTTCAGTTGCGCGGCGATGTTCTCCATTTTAGTTCTAACGTAATTTATTTACTCTCTCCCTCTGTCTCCCTGAATGTTTCGACGAATTATCCAACACTAGCTAGTACTCTTTCTGAATTGCAATTGCAATCTTAAATATTTCAATTGCAATTGCAATCCAACTGAATTTGAATTATGTGCATGCAGCAGCTACCTGCGCTTGACTTCACTGTTTTTTTTTCTTCAATGAAAAAAACAGTTTCGAGATAGATGGTAGCTAGATATTAAATCTCATGACAGGACGCGAGTTTTTGTTTCCTTCTTGGATTGCTCTGGTAATGAATGAATCGAAGTTTCAATGGTGGTGGGCGTGGTCGGAATCGAGAGCTTGTATGAGAATCCCTGGCGAGGGGCTAAGCTCTCGATGCCGATGGGGGACGTGAAAGGAGGTGGAGGAGGAGGGAGCGTGGGTCAGAAATGATGTTCCGCATGAAAGAGCGAGCAAGAGAGAGATGGATTAGATCCGAGTGAGGCGGGGAGAGGAGAGAGAAATTGAGGGAATGGTGGTGTACAATTTTTGTCTCCAGTTGCCACACACTGCCGCGGAAATGCCGTTGAATATTTCTCTATCCTCCTCTTTCTTTTTCTCTTCTTTCTTTTCCTCTTATGTACAAGTGAAATTCTTTGGACGTGTAAGACGCGGCAAATGCTTTCCCTTGGTTTTTTTTTTTTTGGGTAAAAAAGACGAGGCAATGCTACAGGTAAGTGGCGTGAGGCTCTTTTATTATTCTGTTAATATTTTCTGTCATTTTTCTCAACAAAAAATTACTGATTATTTATCTCAATTCCCAATAATTCAATTTTAGTATTTACAGGCAGCGATCAAAATACTTCTCAGGGATTCAGCCTAAAAAGGAACTGCGAAATGAATACTCAATACCAAATTGGGTAAATTCGATCTCCCTTGAAATAGGTACTCCTATCATAAGATTATCTTTTATTGCCAGGGCTGAAGTTCAAATTGGCTTCCTCTTATATTCAAATTGGCAATTTTGGGAAAATATTTTAGGTGTACTGGTAACACCAAATACATAGTAAACGATTGATATATATTTTTGCATAATTAAAAAATGACGTCACATTATTAAATTTCAATTACTTTACATTAGTAGAATTTTTGATAGAACTCATCAGTGGGATTTAGTCTTACATTGCACTAAATATGGGATGATTTTTAGTTCTAGTCAAGACTAGCCAAGCTAATCCTACTTACTCCAAAAAATAAATCGGGTCGGATCAATTTTACTTACCGAATGAGCTCCTAAAGAGTTAGTTGATCAAATTTTTTTCAAATATCGAACAAAAAATCTGAATTTTTCACTATGAATATTGTTATACCATATTCTAGGCTAGGCGAGACCATACCATTCACGAATAAAATGAATGTGATGACAAATGGATCGGTATCACCACTTCACTTGTAGATCAATGGATCTAACGGACAAGGTCAACCTTGAATATCAACTAGATAAGTTTGAATGAATTCATTGCACACAAATTGAATAAAGCTGTCCCTTGATTATAAAGTATCTTATAAAATTGTTGGTGTTAGGCTTAATCATCCTGGTGTCCCTTCAAATTCTAGTGCAACCCTATCTAACTTCTGCTTATCATATTGATTCATACTCTATAAAATAAAGAATAATGTTATTTGAACACACTTAATTAATCATATTTAGTGACTATATTGATGTGACAATAAATGAATGGTCTAATATAAATATAAAATAATTTTATTTGTTAAGATAACACCATTCATTAATTGACACATCAATATAGTCACAAAATGTGGTTAATTTACTGTGTACAAATAGAAGTACCCTAAAATAAATAAGCACGAAATAACTAAACAATCCTAACAAGGACCAACCACTCATTGATATGTGGACATCTGCACCATCAATCCAAATGTCACATATCAACTCCACAGTAGAAAATAGAAATACATGTATTTCACATCGTAACTATTCATCAAGCCTCCCTCAAATACCAACACAAAAAAGACACATTTCCCAATAAAAAAAAAACTAACTTGGGCGCATTTACCACATACCTCTTATATACACCGACATATATACTAACTTGGATATCAAAGAGTTTTTAGATACGCATCACATTGGTGCTTATCTCTAACTTCAATATATTATCTTTTACAGGTCATACGAAAAGCACGTGATACAAATAGGAAAAAAAGAATACCGCATCTAAATTAGTACATTTTGTGCATCATAATCCTCATGTTTGACATCTGAAAAGGTCTCCCTGCACCATTTCATACGTCATAACCGAATATGGTAGAACTCAATTGTATTTGTATGTACATCATTGATTTTGACACCAGCACAGTATGAGACAACGAACATCAAATAAGGGTAAAGTGAGGTGGGAAATACAGGATTTTAGTATTTTAGAGAGCGCTGGAGCAACTAAGCCAAATTGTTATCGTATGCCATTCAATTCTATATTCAACGAGAATTGTAAACTATTGTTCATAATCCCCTTGATGGGCAATTCTGATTACTTACCGAGACAAGTTGATGCTTGATTCATACTAAAGTCTCAAATTTCTGCTACACTAGGAATGAAGGAATATCACTAGACTAAGGCCTTGTTTGGTATGCCGTACTGTACTGACTATTTCAATCAGATAGACTAATCTGTTCACCAGATAGACTGATTATTTAGTCGGGCGTTTGGTACTTTTCCGGATTAGAATGCCGATTACATTATACTGACCGGATTATATTATAGTAATTGACGAAATACTTATATCTTAAATATTAATTATGTATGTCATTATTTTTATTATTATTTATTTTAATAATAATTATTATTACTATTTATTACATTTTTATTAATTAATTATTTTTAATTTTATCATTATTATTTATTAAAATATCATTAATTATTAATTATTAATTTATTATTAGTAGTATTTATTATTTTATTACTTTTTATTATTAATATTTACTAAATTAATATTTTATTTTTATTATATTACTATTTATTATTATTATTATTATTATTATTATTATTATTATATTTTACAAGATTACTAGTTATCCAACTATTTAATACGGACAATTTCGAGCATATTATTTTAGCGTATCTGGACCGTATAAAAATATTAAACCGTATTAACTTATATGGTGACTAATTAATAAGACTGATACCAAACACAGATTTCAGATTATTTAACCTATACAGACCGTAATACGGTGTACCAAACACACTCTAAGGCCTCGTTTGGTATGCCGTACTGTACTGACTATTTCAATTGGATAGACTAATCTGTCCACCGGATAGACTGATTATTTAGTCGGGCGTTTGGTACTTTTCCGGATTAGAATGCCGACTATATTATACTGACCGGATTATATTATAGTAATTGACGAAATACTTATATCTTAAATATTAATTATGTATGTCATTATTTTTATTATTATTTATTTTAATAATAATTATTATTACTATTTATTACATTTTTATTAATTAATTATTTTTAATTTTATCATTATTATTTATTAAAATATCTTTAATTATTAATTATTAATTTATTAGTAGTAGTATTTATTACTTTATTACTTTTTATTATTAATATTTACTAAATTAATATTTTATTTTTATTATATTACTATTTATTATTATTATTATTATTATTATTATATTTTACAAGATTACTAGTTATCCGACTATTTAATACGGACAATTTCGAGCGTATTATTTTAGCGTGTCTGGACCGTATAAAAATATTCAACCGTATTAACTTATACGGTGACTAATTAATACGACTGGTACCAAGTATATGTTTCGAATTATTTAGCCTATACGGACCGTAATACGTTGTACCAAATACACCCTAAGAGTACTAAGAGTACTAGCTGTGAAGCAGGGGAACTTTAAACAACAAAGCCTAATGTCAGAGCAGAAGTAGTGAAACATGAATAAATATTGGGTCATTGTGAAGCAGGGGAACTTTAAACAACAAAGCCTAATGTCAGAGCAGAAGTAGTGAAACATGAATAAATATTGGGTCATGTCATGTGAACTACACTACAACACCACCAGAAAGTAAAACAACAAACCACAGCTCAGTCTATTTAAATATAAGGAAAGACCATTAATATGTACCACCCACTACAAATAATTTTATGCCAACATTTTTGTCTCAAGTCCCCAACAACCACCCACTCAGAAGGCATTTAATCATCCAAATAACAAAGATCAAATCAATCTCACCCTAGTTTGATTAGATAATAATATGATTGCCACTTCTTTATGTTATGAAGCAGAACTTCAAGTATGTCTTCATTGGTGATTATCAGTAAAATAATCTATTGCTGCTGATGAAGTTCTTCTCATCATAAGAGTCCCTTCCCTTGACTACAAGCCAAGCCACTCATCAAACAATCAAAAAAGGCCAATGATTCATACAATGTCACATATCTTGATGCAATACCTATAATATCTCAAAATAAGCTGTGATAAATTAGGAACATCGACTCACTACCTTGGTAAATTGTAAGAAATGCAACCTTAAATTGATTCAGCTAATCAACATAAGACATTTGATAACAAATACTTGAGGTAAATGTGCTTATCCAAAATGGTAATAGCTGAAACAACTAAGCACCTTGCATAGCTTGATAAAAACCCAAGACTTTCAGGATTTGAAAAATAAATAAAGATGTGATGTGCAAACATTGAATATTTTCTGATGACTTAAACCCAATCCACAGTAGTGTCAAAATAAAGGGCATGCTAAAAGCCTTATTTTCTACGCTTAGTGGGACCAGTCTTGTACCCACCTTTCGTAGGCTTGCCCCAAGGTGTTCGAGAACCCTTCCCATGAGAACCACTACTCTTGCTCTTACCCTCACCTCCACCATGAGGATGATCCACTGGATTCATTGCCACTCCTCTAACCGTCGGTCTGATGCCTAACCAGCGGTTTTGCCCAGCCTTATAGAGCTTCTTAGGTTTATTTCCTTCACTTGGGACAGTGCCAATTATGGCCCGGCACTTGGAATCAATCCACTTTTCAGCACCTGAAGGCAGTCTCACTAGACACCTCGAGGTGGGCTCTTTCAAAATCTTTGCATAAGTGCCAGGTGCTCGAACTAACTTGCCACCTTGACCAGGATGCATCTCAATGCTGTGTACCTTGGCTTGAATGTGCATATCAGCAAGTGGTATGCATCTTCCGTATTGTGAATTGATATCAAATTGAAAGAACTGATTTCTTGAGCCAGCTACATCTGTCGAAGGATCAAATCTTACTAAGGTTCCTTTCCCTTTTGGTAGCAAGGAGATTGATAAATAAAATAACAGTAGTCCTATTGAACCCATGTCATAGAGCAATTACAGAGACAAATGATTCACTTATCTAGGTCAAATGAACGTAAGGACTGAAATAAAGTCAGCAGATTTTTTATATATCCAAAAAATCAAACACCATTAACTCTTACATTCAAAATTTGGTACTCCATCCAACAAGTAAACCATACTAATTACTCAGGCTTAAAAAACATTACCGTAGCTTAGAGTATTCCCCATTAAAAAAAAAAACTAATAAAGCAATAAATTTGAAAATTTTCATTTATCTTTCCTCCATTTTCTGAGCAACCAAATGGGAATTTGAGTATAAACTCAGGCAACATATGCAAATGTAGAAATATATCTTTACAAATTCATACATTTCACAACAGCTAATCTATATTGACCTGCATATGATTCTCCCAACAGTAAGAAATGAAAAGAAAATACAAGAACAATTGGAAAAGGAAAGGGGATTTTCATTTTTCAATTCTAAATTAATGACAAAATACCGGTGGAGAGAGCGCGACACGGACTGGTAGTGTTGATGACGTTGCAGTGGCGTACGAGCCTACTGAACAAGGTCGACGAAGCCGCTGCAGCTCTCCACAACGCCATTCGATCCACTTCTAGCCTTCTACTAGGGTTTTCTTCCTTCTCTCTTCTCGCTCTGTGCGTTTAGGTTGATACTGCTTCTAAGTCAAAACGAGCCGTTTTGCAAAATGTATGCAGGACGTCCCCATTTATTTAAGGGTCCTACCACGTCACTCCCAGCCAAATCTTTTGAGTGGGACCAACGAAGATACGAAAGACTGAAAGCGTATGATATGTGGTAAGGCGGCCAAGCTGATTTTGCTACCTCAAGGGCTTTATCGTCAATCTAATTTACCATATATATAAGCCTTTATACTTCAACGGGCGTCGGATCCAATTGGTAATTGTATGCTACAAGAGCAGCTGTCTCTCGTTCCCATTTCTACTATGGCGACCATTTCTTCAGCACCGATTCGCTCTCTGAAACTTCCCTCCTCCTCTTGTTCGGACCTTCCCCTAGCCATAGGGTTCTCTGAAACTCTAGCGCTTCCTTCGACGGGGTCATATACTTCGAGATCAATAAGCCATAGCTATGAGCGCAGTAAGCAGCTCGCCATCTCTGCTAGAAGCTTAGACGAGAAGATAGCTGATAACGCCTTCTCCTCAAATGGCACTTCTCCCTCAAACACCCGTTCCAAATCCAAGTATGCATGTGTTATATATGAATGTGAATTGTGTTTGAGTGTTGAGAGCGTAGAGTATACTGATGCGATTTAGAAAGCTTAATTCAATTAATTTCTGTCATTGATTGCTTAATTTCCCCATGTTCACACACGCATGTACATGTTATGTTATAATCAGGGTAAGAAGGCACGCGATTTCAGTGTTCGTTGGGGATGAAAGTGGGATGATAAATCGGATTGCAGGGGTGTTTGCAAGGAGGGGATACAACATCGAGTCCCTGGCTGTTGGTTTAAATAAGGACAAAGCACTCTTCACTATCGTCGTCTACGGAACCGATAAAGTGTTACGCCAAGTCATTGAGCAGCTTAACAAGCTTGTCAATGTTCTCAAGGTTAGCTTCTCGTTTAATGTTGTTACATTTGCAACTTTTACATCCCCAATTACAGGTTTTCTAACTCTTTGTCATTCATTTCTGAGTCAGAATTAGCCCAAGTTGAGTAAAAAATGGGGGTGTTAAGATTGCTCTTATGATCTTATCACTTCTTCAGCATTATGTGTTAAGATTGTGGCCTGCATGTTTTCCTCAATGATTTTGCAGTTTATTTATTTATTGATTTATTGTAATGTGATGGGCAGGTTGAAGATCTCTCCAATGAGCCCCAGGTAGAACGTGAACTAATGCTTATAAAAGTAAATGCTGATCCAAATTACTATGCTGAGGTAGTTACAGGCCATCCTTTGTATTAAACATGGAAGGTTTTTCTCAAGGTTTAAAGTGACTTTGTTTAAGATTCTGTTTTTGTTTCTAATTTCCAGATAAAGTGGTTAGTGAATATCTTCAGAGCAAAAATTGTGGATATCTCAGAACACTCCGTAACCATCGAGGTAATGATTGATAAATGTTCACTCTCTAGGCAAGCCTTGATGAGAGAAAGCGAATAGAATATTCGTGCATGTCCTTCATTTCCAGGACCGAGCATCTGTGCATTGTTATCCATCTTGAATTTCGGTTGTTAGGGACTATGTTTTTTTTCTTTTCTGATCTAGGTGACAGGAGATCCTGGGAAGATGGTTGCTCTGCAAAGAAATTTAACTAAGTTTGGGATCAAAGAAGTTGCCAGAACAGGAAAGGTGTGAAATTAATAGAGCAGCAATGGAATTGTAGTGGTTTTCTTCTAATTCTAGCATTTAGTATTAATAGTCTTTTAATGATGTACTATGTTTCATTATCTTTAGTTGTTCTTGCCTATAGATTGCCTTGAGGAGGGAAAAGTTGGGTGCATCTGCTCCATTTTGGCGGTATTCAGCAGCTTCATATCCGGATCTTGAGAGGAAAATTCCTGTTGATGCTCTTGCAGGGGCTGGAAACAGATTAGCTGACACCGAATCTGATAAGTCTTCTGGGGTATTTCCTCACCCTTGCATTTATTTTGTTCTCATAAAAAACATCAGCTTTACTCTGCTCTTTGGTTTCTGGTGTATTGCAATTTGGTGAGATTGATGATGAAGCTAGTCGTTTCCTCGAAAAGAGATTGGGATTATTAAGAAAATGTGACTTTTTTTATTGTTTTTACATGTACTTGATTCAGCGTTATTTCTTTCTCTTTTACTATAATAATAGAATTCTGTTATTTAAGATTGACTTACATAATGCAAGAATCATTATCAATCTTTCAACTTCTATCCTAAAACCAGTGATGTATTCTATCTTTTGTTATGTAACTTCAAATCATTATGACTCGTTGGTTGATCAATATACATGTATTTCTGAAGGGTGATGTTTATCCGGTGGAGTCCTCTGATACCTTCACTTTCAATCAAGTTCTTGATGCTCACTGGGGTGTTCTCAATGATGAAGATGTAAGTAAATCTTGTTATTGCTGCTAATAAAGTTTCGGTTTTTCTCTCTTTCAACGCAGGTGCAAGTCAAACCCTATCATAACACTGAGTTGTGTTCATATACTTGCATTAGGATGCTGATCGGGAATTTAAAAATGATTTATTTTATTGACTTATTAAGTTGACTTCATATCAGAAACCAAGTATTTGTGTGAAATTTAAAGTTTTAACTTTTTTTCTCTTAAAGTTTTTGAGTTTTTTTGGGTGAGCTAATCTTTTCAGACTAGTGGACTTCGATCACACACTTTATCCATGGTTGTAAATGATGTTCCTGGGGTTCTTTACATTGTTACTGGCGTTTTTGCTCGAAGAGGCTATAACATTCAGGTATATTTTCTCCAACCATTTTTCTCTTCCAGTGCATCATCTTTAATTTACAGCCCCCAGGAATTAAATAATAATATTTTTTATTTTCGATAAATAATAACTGACTCTGATCCTAGAATAACGCTGCAGTGGATGGTTTTGTAGTGGGACGAAAGGGTGGTGTGATTAATTGTGGGATGAGTCCCTTCCTTGGAATTTAGTACTATTTAGCATTAAATTGTTTAAGACGAACTAAAATGACACTTTGAGTACATATAGACCATATAAAGACTTAAAGCTAAGATACTCATTTTAGAAATTAGATTTTCTTCTGCTGTTATCCCTCCGTTCTGTCTTATATTCAGGTGGAGGTTTAGGCCTCTGTTTACTTGTGCTGATTTCTTGTCAGAGTTTAGCTGTCGGCCATGCAGAAGTTGAGGGGCGTTCTCGCATTACTACTGTTGTTCCTGCGACAGATGAATCGATCAGCAAGTTGGTGAAGCAGCTTTATAAGCTTGTTGATATTCATGATGTGAGAATGTTAACTATTATGAAGAACGTAGTTATTTAGTACATTTTTTGGTTCTTATCTGTTTTGTTTAATATAATGAGTTGTCTGGTCTGCACCACATATTCTTGGTCTTATATTCACATATTTGTAAGTGATGGTTGAAAAGCTTGATAGCATGATATATCACCAATCTGTTGCTGTCTCCTTACAACTTAGAAAATCATTCTTAGATATGACATAGGAAAGAGAGTTAGAGCTGTAGAAGGAGAGAAAGAGAAAGAGGATCCATACCGAGCAGTCTGGCACTCAGTTGGCTCATCTTCTTGCCTTTATAACTTTTTTGCACCCTTAACTTCTGAAAGAAATAGTTTTGGACCATTCTTACTTATTATTATTTTTTTTAATGACTTTCCCTTATATGTTAAGCATCAATAAGACAAATATTCTCGTAAGTAAATTTCTGCTAAGAATGGTGTGCTTGATGTAAAAGTCGTGGACTGAAGCAATTTTTTTTTGTCAATTTCAACTTCGTTGTTGGTGGTGAATTTTTCAGGTTAAAGATCTTACCAACTTGCCATTTGCTGAGCGGGAATTGATGTTGATAAAAATTGCTGCGAATTCTGTTGCTCGAAGAGATGTACTTGATATTGGGAACATTTTTAGGGCCAAGGCTGTCGACGTTTCTGATCACACAATAACCCTTGAGGTGATTATGCCCTTTCCATGTTTGTAGTAGGAGACACCTCAGATTCCCTAACCCGACATTAATTGCATGTGATATAGAGAAAATGCATGCTATGTATCCTACCTCAAGATGGTGTATGTGGGTAATGTTAAATGCTAAAGGGACACATTATATGTTTTGTTGGGTTCTTCATCAAAACTCCATTCCTTTACTGTTGGTAACATGGTGCTGCTCATATTGATCAATTTTCTTGTGTCCAGCTTACTGGAGACCTGAACAAGATGGTTGCACTGCAGAGATTGTTAGAGCCTTATGGAATTTGTGAGGTTTGTCCTTCAATCTCAATCGAGTCGTGAAAATTTTGATTGGGTTTTTTTGTCTTTGATGCATAGTCTGTGGCTTTCACTACAACCCTAAATGTTTGTTTTGCCCTCACGTATTTCCACGATTCTTGGTTGGTATTGAGTCGGCTCCTTAAGTAATCACAATGTTTTTGTTTTTTGGGGTTCATTCTTTTCTTCAGGATGTGAATAATTCTGGTAATGTTTGTGCCTTTCTGTAGGTAGCCCGTACAGGACGAATTGCACTACTCCGTGAATCAGGTGTGGATTCGACACACCTTCGTGGATATTCTTTTCCTCTCTAGTGTAACTGGCAGGTTGATTAGGAGAGTTTGAGTTTAAAATGTGTGCAAGGTCCGCAATCTTGGTATACTCGTGAGTTGCAAACGGGCACAATCCAACCAGTAGATGCAACGTCTGAGCATGCAATTTTAGTGTAAATCATTTTCCCTTTGAATATTCATCTTATCTTTGATGTCATAATGTACAAGATCGCAGTTTCTCCATATGCTGAAATGAAATTAGAAAAAAATTTAATGTTTTGGGAAAATTTACGCTATGCGGTTTGACAAGCAGAGACTCAAGATAATAGAATGAATAATAATATTAGTATCTGAACGAATAGTTTCATTCCCGGGAAACCATGACAAGCTGCTTTCCAATATTGCGCCGGAGAAGAGGCCGAGGAGGGCAGCGGGAGCATGATCTAGGGCTTCCGCAATGTCTTGGACATAAGTGAGTTTCCCTTGTTTGATATAGGATATAACTAATTCTAAGAGCTTTGGAATTTGGATAAAGGTGGAAGTGATCTGCAACTATGAAGCCTTCCATGCCCACCCGATTCCCAATCATGTACATCAAAATTTTGTAGACCTTCTGTGTGGTTACCGTTGAACTGTGAGATCATCCCGCATGCAGCGATTCACCCTCGAAACCTCATGTTAAGCATCGCTGCATCCAGCATCTTTCCGCCAACACTGTCAAAAGTAAATATCAATGCCTCCGGGAAAGTAGCTTCGCAGAGCTGCAACCAAGTCAGGCTCTTCTTTATAGTTGAAAGCTTCGTCAAATCCAAACTTGTTCTTCAGCAAATCCACCTTATGCTTGATTCTCAGAGTTTCCGTTGCTGCAATGACACTGTATTCTTCCCACCCGGTGAACCCCCAAACCAAGTCCCCTTTTGTGAATTTTGATGTACAGAATCCAAAACTTTAGCCACTCCATATCCACTGATCGGCTGCATTCGTTAAACTTATCATTAATCGATGAATGAGCAGTTAATTACAGTAGTTACATATATAGATACCCGATGTGGTTTGTACATGTCAACGGCATAAGAGGAGGAAACAACCATCTTCTTCATGCGGGCAGCCATGTTGATGTAGGGGTCGCATGACAAGTAGAGATTCTTCACCAAAACCCCAGTGGAGCCATGCGGGAGCTTCACCTTCATCTTGCTTGTAGTAACGTACAAGTTTGATTCTTTTGGATTCCCAGTCGTAAGATGCTCCTTCCAAAACACTTGTTTGTTACTCACTTCCTCCACTTGACCCTCGTCACTATTAGTGATAGTATTACTCATGCTCACTGCCATTCTATGTGCATATATTTCTAGTTTTCTACTGCTTAATGCATTGATTCAATTCGTCTCTGTTTAGTGATTGCAGAATGCCATGTATGAGTACATCTCATCTGCCAAGTGCTACCGCACATTTCTTCTACTTTTCGTCGCCATAACTGTAACTCTAACTAACCACGCATGTCCATGTGGTTCATGAATAATACACAGTCCACATGCTTCACACAAATTGCGTACAATTTTACTCATTCATATTCACTCACTCTTGTTTTATAATTCCTACTTGTAGCAAAACTCGTAACTCGTCTTTCTTTCTTCATGAGGAAGATCTTCTTATCTTACTCTTGGGAGATAATGGAAACACCATTTACAGTATTCTTTCAATCATCATCACAGTTGCAATAGAAAAAAATCATTCTGGCTAGCTACAGATCAGAAATCTTCACTGTTCCCTCCAACCCCATACATTATTAAGTCAATCACTTAATTATATACCATTTCAGTCTCGGGAAATTAGAACCAGTAACCACCTGCTTTCCTACATTGAGGTGCGGCAGAAATGAGGCCAACGAGAGCCTTCTGAGCGCTCTCTAGGCCTTAGACCTTAGTGCATACACCGTTCATCCTTTCATCTTTAAGCTGTTGTCCTTGTGTGTCAGCTATGAATATATGATACCAGTAACCAAGCTATAGGACAATATGTAATAATTTATGATCTCTTTCAAGCTTGAATCTCTTGTTATTGCAACCACGAGCAAGTGGTCTAGTGGAAACTCGGGTTTCAAGTCATATTTACTCTCTGATTTTGAATTTGAGACGCGAAACTGACATTTGACTTATGACCAAGAGTAGGCTGAAATACCTCCGTGAATCTCCCCTGTCCTCTATATAAATTATTTTTTGGTTAAAAACTTTAAAATATTGTGTGTCAATGAAATAAAAAAAAATTCATGTTATTGCTATTCACAACAAATGTAAAACTGTTACGTCACCTCATATTCCTATCGACATGTAACTTTCATTAATTCAGTAATCAACAGTGGAGAAATATATATAATTCGACTACAGCCCGCAAGTGGCAATTAATACTCGAGAATTTGGAATGCTATATACACACAGTTCAATTCAAAGTTCAAAGAAAAGAAATGACAGCTCTTTGAATAATACATATGATTGAAAGATCCACAAATTTTATTTATGTTCAAGTGGAGACTTGATAATTACTCTGTAATTGTCTAAGACTTGAAAGAAATGACAAGACAGCTCAATTGTTGCCAAAGAAAATTTCATTGTGTACATTCATACAATATTAAATGTTGTGGATTGTTGGAATTTATTCTGCTTAAGTAGGTCGATGAATGATGAAGATGATCATTCTGTTGGCACTAGAACAACTTGCTTCCCTACATTGCGGCCGGAAAAGAGCCCTAGCAGAGCTGCAGGTGCGTTCTCAAGGCCTTCAACAACATCTTCCACATACGTGATCTTCCCTTGTTTGATGTAAGGCAGAACCGTTTCAGGAAAATCTGGGTAAAGATGATAGCAGTTGAAAACCAAGAAACCTTGCATGCGGAGCTGCTTGGTGACCACATGCAGTAGGTTGCATACACCTTGAGGCTCGTCAAGATTGTACTGTGAGGTCATTCCACAAGCTGAAATGCGGCTGTTCAACCTCATGTTTAGCAGCACAGCATCAAGCATCTCTGCTCCAACATTTTCAAAGTAAATGTCAATGCCTTGAGGAAAGTACCCGCAGCATGCACCCAAAAATTGCATTCACATCTACAGGAGTACTAGAAGTCAGAACCAAGCCTTACTAAAATGATAAGCTGGGTAACTAGTAATTCTGAATTGCTGATGAGCAGAAGAGGTATATAGCTGACCTTTTTAAAGCCACATCCAGGTTAGATTTTTCTTTATAGTTGAAAGCCTCGTCAAATCCAAACTTATTCTTCAGCAAGTCAACCTGATACACTCCATCACAAATAATCAATCTCTAGACTCAATCTGTTTGAGTGATAACTTTGCAAATTGAGGTCTCACCTTTTGTTTGCTTCCAGCACTACCAACAAAATAGCAACCAGATAACTTCGCAAATTGGCCAACAAGCTGACCTACTGCGCCCGATGCAGCTGAGATAAAGACAGTCTCTCCCTTTTTAGGAGAGCACACCTCATAAAAACCAGCATAAGCACTCAACCCAGACATACCTACGTACATTTAGAATTTAACAATTAGATGATATCATATATATAAATGGAAAATCAGGGAGATATTAAAGTATGTATTACCAAGAAGTTCAGTATAGTAAGAGAGAGGGACATCCACGTCAGTGGGGTTGTCAATGTTAAACAAGGAGTCCGTTTCAGAGATGACACTCTACTCTTTGTTGCGGAAAATAGTAGAATGGAAATAATAACTCAACCCACAAAAAAGGAAAAATATGCAAGGAAATAAAAGAGCAAAGAATAGAGAACACCGGATATAACGTGGTTCGGCAATATGCCTATGTCCACGGGGCAACAACAACAAGAACCTCCACTAATGAAATTAGGGATACAAAGAGATGCACAACTTCAAGAACACTACTTGAAGGAAACTCTCTCTCTCACACTTGTTTTGCTACCAACACTACAACACTCAACACTCTCAACTTAGAGTGGGCACTCTTCACTCTCTACTTGGAGGAAGATGTTTCTCTTGGATGAGATTGATGGAATGAGCAAATGACCTCTCCTTATATAGGCCAAGGAGGAACCATCTAAATGCTTTCATTAATGCTTCACCCACCCACTTACTTCATTTTGGATCCCACTTACCTACAACCACCTACTACATTTTGGATCCCACTTACCTACAACCACCTACTACATTTTGGATCCCACTTACCTACAACCACTTACTTCATTAATGCTTCAAATAACATTTTGTAGATATATTTGAAATTTGGGCCTAGATATTTTACAATCTCCCCCTCTAGGCCAACTAGGTCAAAACGACGTGACTTCTACTTGAAGTCCACTCCAGCGGATTTGCTGCAATACTCCAACTTCTGTTGTGTAACAACTTTTGTCAACATATCTGAAGTGTTCTTGTTGGTGTGAATTTTCCTCAACTGGAAAAGCTTCTTTGATACTGCATCTCGAATCCAATGATAACGGAGATCAATGTGCTTCGTGCGAGGATGGTACACTGAATTTTTACTTAAATGAATAGCACTCTGACTATCACAATGTACCACATAACTTTCTTGCTTCACACCCAATTCTTGAATGAACCTCTGCAGCCAAATCATCTCCTTGCCTGCTTCATTTGCAGCAATATACTCAGCTTCAGTGGTGGATAAGGCAACACATTTTTGTAACTTAGACTGCCATGAAACAGCTCCCCCTGAAAAGGTGAATAAGTATCCAGAAGTGGATTTTCTAGCATCAAGGTCTCCTGCCAAGTCTGCATCTGTGAAACCTTCTAACATCGGTTTCGATCCACCAAAGCACAAGCACAACTTTGAAGTGCCTCTCAAATATCTGAGTATCCACTTGACTGATTCCCAATGCTCTCTGCCAGGGTTAGAGAGATACCTACTAACAACACCAACTGCATGTGCTATATCTGGTCGAGTACAAACCATAGCATACATAAGACTACCAACAGCTGATGAGTAGGGAATACCTGCCATCTTGTCCATATCCTCTTGTGTAGTTGGGCATAAACTTCTGCTTAACTTGAATTGATTACCTAGAGGTGAGTTCACTGGCTTAGCTTCTTTCATGTTGAACCTCTCAAGCACTCGTTCAACGTACCTTTCCTGTGACAACCATAGCTTCTTCGCCTTCCTGTCACGAGTGATCTCCATGCCCAAAATCTGCTTAGCTGGACCTAAGTCTTTCATATCAAATGATTTTGACAAATCTGACTTCAACTTGTGAATCATAGCAACATCGTGCCCCACAATCAACATATCATCAACATAGAGCAATAAAATGATGAAGTTACCTCCGGTGAACTGCTGGATATACACACATGGATCGGCATCTGTTCTCTTGTACCCATGACCCAACATGAATGAGTCAAACTTCTTGTACCATTGTCTCGGTGCCTGCTTTAGCCCGTACAAGCTTTTCTTCAACTTACAAACCATGTGTCCTTTTCTCTCAACTTCAAAACCTTCTGGTTGCTCCATGTAAATTTCCTCTTCCAAATCACCATGCAGAAATGCTGTCTTCACATCCAACTGCTCCACCTCAAGATCCATGCTAGCTGCCATGCCCAGAATAACTCGGATAGAAGTCATCTTAACCACTGGTGAGAATATCTCGTCGAAATCGACTCCTTCCTTCTGCCCAAAACCCTTGACAACCAAGCGAGCCTTGAACTTTGTCAACTGCTCATTCTCGTCCCTCTTCAACTTGAACACCCACTTATTTTTGAGTGCTTTTCTGCCTTTAGGAAGCTCCACCAACTCATAGGTGTCATTCTTCAATAAAGACTCCATCTCAGACTTCATTGCCAACATCCATTTGTCATTGTCTGCATGAGTCTTTGCCTCCTCAAAATTTTCAGGCTCTCCATCACCAGTCAACAAAATGTATCTGGAATGCGGGTCATCCCCATCACTGGTCGTGAGAATATACTGTGAAGAAGGATACTTAGTATTCGGCTTCGGCACTCTGTTTGATTTACGAACTGGTACTTGGGAAATCTCCGGTTGCTCCTCCTGGCTTGGCTCCCCCTGAATTTGATCGTCCTGATCATCGTCTTCAGGTTCAGACACTATCTCAGCACCTTCTGCTTCAGCCATGTCAGGAACGTCTTCATGTATAACCTCTTGAGCTCTGCCACTGGGTTCTTGTTGCAGCGGTGATGAATCATAGGTGAGTTGGCCTGCATTTTTAACTGTCTCCTTATCAAGATCTGCCACGGTCTGATCTTCAAAGAAGTGTACATTTCTGCTTCTGAATAGCTTGTTGGTCTTTGGATCCCACATGCGGTAGCCCATTTCTTCATTGCCGTACCCGAGAAAGATGCACGGTGTGCCTTTGTCATCTATCTTCAATCTTTTCTCGTCAGATACACGTGCAAATGCTTTGCACCCAAACACTTTCAAGTGTGAATATGAAACGCTTCTACCGGTCCATACGCATTCGGGAGTCTCAAAGTTCAATGGTACACTTGGTGATCGGTTGATAAGGTAACAAGCGGCTGACACTGCTTCGGCCCAAAAACGCTTTGATAGATTGGCTGTCTTCAGCATGCACCTGACCTTCTCCAGAATGGTGCGGTTCATCCTTTCAGCTACACCATTATGTTGTGGGGTGCCAGGAATTGTCTTTTCATGCCTAATGCCATACTTCGAACAGTAATCTCTGAACTCGTTCGAAGTGTACTCTCCTCCATTGTCGCTGCGGATACATTTGAGGGCTCTCCCAGTCTCCCTCTCCACCATGACATGAAACTGCTTGAAGGTTTGGAATACCTGACCTTTTGATTTCAACAAATATACCCAAACCTTTCGTGAAACATCATCAATAAAGGTAACAAAATATCTATTACCACCTAGTGATTCAACTTCCATAGGGCCACAAACATCAGAATGTACTAGGTCTAATATTTTTTCTTTTCTTGTGAAGGTACCAGAAAAACTGACTTGATTTTGTTTGCCATATAAACAATAATCACAAGAGTCGAGTGAGGTACCTTTGGCAAAGGGAATGAGAGACTTCTTTGCCAAAACTTGCAATCCCTTCTCACTCATGTGGCCTAATCTTTTGTGCCATAGATTTGGATGAGAATCGTCCGCGACATTCAACTCTCCTTTGCAAACCTTCCCATATGTCTTGTAAAGGGTGCAGCACAACTTCCCTCTAGCGATGACTAGCGATCCCTTGGTAAGCCTCCACTTTTGATCTCCCCCATGATGATGGAACCCTTGTTTATCAAGCACACCGGTTGACATTAGATTGAGACGTAAACCAGGAACATGTCTCACATCTTTCAATAACAGCTTGTTGCCCAAATCAGTCTCGAACAAAACATCACCTATTCCGGATATCTTGGAATAGCTATCATTGCCCATCTTCACTTCCCCAAAGTCTCCAGCTTTGTATGTGGTGAAGAACTCCGAGTGCGCCGTGGCATGGAAAGATGCTCCAGAATCAACTACCCAAGAAATGTTTTTATCTTCATCAGCATGTAGGCAATCATTGTCAAGAGACAACAACTCACATGCTTGACTGGACACAGTAGCGGTAGCTGCAGTATTGGTTGTGTCCTCCTTCTTTTGGTAGGTTGAGCCATCTTTCCCATCCTTCTTGTTATTCTTTAGTTTGTTGCAATTCTTCATCATGTGGCCATAGAGATTGCAATTATGACACCTTCCATTGAATCGTGTCCTCGAACGGCTTGCACTTCTTCCGCGATCTCGACTGGGAACTTTACTCTTGCTCCTTCCTCTATTCTCCGTCACAAAGACTTGACTATTATCGGAACTAGATGACTTTCTCCTAGTCTCTTCATTGAACATGTTGTCTTTAACATTATCCATAGATAACACACCATTGGGAGCAGAGTTACTTACAGTAATGACAAAGGTCTCCCAGCTGTCGGGCAAAGATCCAAGAAGCAATAACGCTTGAAGCTCATCCGCGATCTTCATGTCCATCGTGGCCAATTGATTGACAGTGCTTTGGAAGTTGTTGAGGTGCTCAGTCACCCTTACGCCCTCCTTATACTTCATGTTGACAAACTCCTTAATGAGAAACGCTTTCTTCGATGCGGACTTTTGTTCGAACAATGACTCCAACTTCAACCAAAGAGCATGGGCGTTAGTCTCGTTGGACACATGGTGGAACACACTATCATCCACCCATTCACGAATATGGCCAATAGCCTTGCGATTCAACTTCTTCCATTCAGCATCTCCCATATTCTCAGGCTTGCCTTCCTCTCCTTCTATGGGCTCATGCAGATCCTTGCAATAGAGAATGTCCTCCATTCTCGGCTTCCATGTAATCCAATTGGAGTGGTTGAGTCGAACCATGGTACTCCTTGAGCCTTCCATTCTCAACGAACCTAGAGCTCTGATACCACTGTTGCGGAAAATAGTAGAATGGAAATAATAACTCAACCCACAAAAAAGGAAAAATATGCAAGGAAATAAAAGAGCAAAGAATAGAGAACACCGGATATAACGTGGTTCGGCAATATGCCTATGTCCACGGGGCAACAACAACAAGAACCTCCACTAATGAAATTAGGGATACAAAGAGATGCACAACTTCAAGAACACTACTTGAAGGAAACTCTCTCTCTCACACTTGTTTTGCTACCAACACTACAACACTCAACACTCTCAACTTAGAGTGGGCACTCTTCACTCTCTACTTGGAGGAAGATGTTTCTCTTGGATGAGATTGATGGAATGAGCAAATGACCTCTCCTTATATAGGCCAAGGAGGAACCATCTAAATGCTTTCATTAATGCTTCACCCACCCACTTACTTCATTTTGGATCCCACTTACCTACAACCACCTACTACATTTTGGATCCCACTTACCTACAACCACCTACTACATTTTGGATCCCACTTACCTACAACCACTTACTTCATTAATGCTTCAAATAACATTTTGTAGATATATTTGAAATTTGGGCCTAGATATTTTACACTCTTCCCAACCGGTAAACCCCCAAACGAAGTCTCCCACCTTAAACTTGGGATCCCTAGATTCTATAACTTTGGCCACACCATATCCTGAAATAGGCTGCCAATGCCAGTACCAGTGTCAGTGTCAGTGTCAGTGACAGTGACAGTGTCAGTGTGGAGAGGATGATGAGGATAGATTTCAAGTATATCAATTTATTAATAAGCTAGGTACTATTAAGAAGCAAAGATTTTTTTATCTATTTACTAAAATCATACTGATGCTCGTACTGACCTGACCGGGTTTGAATGAATCGATGTAACTGGCGCCAGGCTCGTGATTGTTCATGCAGCCCCTCATATAAGGGTCACAGGACAAGCAGAGGTTCTTCAACAGAACCCATTGGAACCTTGTGGAAGCTTGAGCTTGGTGGTGCCAGTTGTAATGACTTGCAGATGGGATTCTTTGGGGAAGCCAGACACAAAGTCTTTGAATATCACCTGCTTGTTCCTCACATTATTCACTTGCTCATCATCTCCTGATTGACTTGCCATGAATTGCTTCCTACTAGCTGCTGCTGCTCTTCTTTAACTTAATAATCACAAGAATCCCTTTAATTTGAATTTTGATTGATGGACGAATGAATTGTGATGGTGTAGCCTTTACTATTTATAGAGAGAAATGAAGGAATGAAGGATTTGATGGTAGTCTGAAAAGAAGAAGAAGAGTTCAATCTGGTTTTGTCTGACATACGAGTTCCTATCCTCAGGAGTCATGCTACCTACAACTACAAACAGTGAATGAGAGGAGAACTTCACCTTGGGACAACAACATCAACATCGATCCATGTCTAAGCGACAACATACATCATCCACACAAAAAAACATGTAATTAGAAAATGCTGACACCGACCAACCAATGAAAACCAGTAGTACGTCAAATGAAAATGAAATTATGACGCGCCTGCATAGTGCATACCTCGTGACTCCTCCTACATATACATGCATGCATATATGACAATTCCTTCTACCTCTCTCTCACTCTTGCAAACCCAAATTGTTGACTTTTCAACCCATGGATATTTTGGAATTTTCAAGGCCACGAATTTAATAATTGATTCAAACTAAAAGAAAGAACAAAAAAAAATATACATTAAAGGTGATGAAAACCTTTAGTGACGAAGTTTTAGAAGAACATCGTGGAAAAAGATGTTTTGGCGAGCTCATAAACAAATCGCCACTACTGCTGTTCTTTACTTTTAGTGACGACAAATGCATATAAATTCGAACTTTGTCGAGATTTTTTTTAAAATTTTAATCAGTTATTATATTAGTTACTGGCCTTAGAAATTTCAAATATATGGATTGATATTTATGGGAAATAGAAGTTTTGGATTTCATTTAGATTGAATGGAAGAAATTGTATAAATACATTGAAAAAACTATCTTACCCATATTTTTAATTGAAAAAAAATCACAATTTTAACAGAGAAACGATTACTACACATTTAGTGATAAGGGATGTCTACTATAATAATAAATTTCTATGTCTGTAGTTAACATTGAAGTTCAAGAACCACAACATTTTCTTCTCAAAAAAAAAAAAATCCAAACACGTTTATATCATGCAAGTTTAAGTTTTTTGCCTTTAAATTCAATACATCCCAATCCCAATTTTTTCAGTGGGTTATTTTCCGTAATGAGGCAACCCCTCCTAGGATCCTACTGTGCTAATATACTAATCTAGGAGGAAGATGGCAACCATGGAGAATCCTCCACTCTTTGTTCGGCATACTAATAGAAACCTGGGTAAAAAAGAAGCTAGCTAGCTACAAGCCTACAATTACTCAAAAATAACATCCACGAATGAATAATATATATAGGAATAGAATATCATCCCTCAAAATCAAACAACACTTCAAAGTTTTAACCAAGAGACATAAGACATGGCTCTCTGGTCAATACATACAATATAAGCTTACAATCAGACCCCAAGACTTGCCACCTACAAAGAAAGTACAAACCACCAGTACAAGGATTTCAGTTTCATTTCAATGTATGCAGTGCCCGTGTCCAGTTGCATTTACTCAAAAGTACATAGCACATAACAAAACCTAAGGCCCTGTTTCATTAGCTTCAACTGTATTCCATCATCATTCTCTGGAAACTACAACCACCTGCTTCCCTACATTGCATCCGGAAAACAGCCCAATCAGAGCTGCTGGAGCACTCAATGCCTTCAACCACATCTTCCACATACGTTATCTTCCCTTCTATTATGGAAGGTAGAACTGTTTCAACAAACTTCCCGTATAGATGATACAAACTAGAAGCCACAAAGCCTTCCATGCGTAGCTGTTTAGATACCAACGACATTAGATTATGTACTCCGTCCGTCTTTCTCAAGGTTGTACTGTGATATCATCCCACAAACTGCAATTCTCCCATGGACTCTCATGTTTAGCAGCACTGCATCAAGCATCTTTCCACCAACATGTTCAAAGTATATATCAATGCCTTAAGGAAAAAACCTGCATTTTCACAACAACAAAAAATCACACATTTATTTACTTCTTTGTTTCGTACCGAAATCATGGAAAGTAGGACGAGCAAAGAGGAACATCAGCAGCAGATACTAGTGACCTTTCCTTTTTTATTTTACTGTTGTAATGTTTCACCATATGTTGTTAATGCAGCAGGTGCAATACCAAGAATGAGAAACTCAGTATGCGTAGCAGCTATAGCTCCAATAGATGAATTTGTAGGACTTGAGGCAAAGCTTGAAATAAAATCTCGATTCTGATTATTGAATGCATCTATACAAGGCTGACCTTTTTAAAGCAGCAACCAAGTCAGGTTCTTCTTTATAATTGAAAGCATCGTCAAAACCAAACTTGTTCTTCAGCAAATCAACCTTGACCGAAAGATAAACATATTACAAAAAAAAAAAGAGTAAAAAAGTCGATTGGAGTAGTGAAAGTAGTAGAACGACACTCACAGAACCATTGCACATTAAAGAGTAAAAAAGTCGATTGGAATAGTGAAAGTAGTAGAACGACACTCACAGAACCATTGCACATTGGATGAACATCTCCCTAAATGAATATGTGCTGCAGTTTCATTCTTTCATACGAGATGAGTTCTTCAATTGAGTGCAGCATTTTGAAGAATAACGAATGTTGGGGACTCAGGCACAAGATATTTTTCTTTTCATTTTCTTTTCATTTTCTAATTAATCTTTTTCAGGTTAAGAATGTGGAGAAAACATCAATATGCATAAATCTTCTTTTAACAAAAATAGTTCGGTCACAACACACAACTAAGAATAGCCAACTAAGGAGTATTTGACATTGATTACTGAATAGCAATGTCTCACCTTTTCTTTGCTTCCAGCACTCGCAACCACATAGCAACCCAACAGCTTAGCAAATTGGCCAACAAGCTGACCAACTGCTCCAGATGTTGCTGAAACGTAGACGGTCTCTCCTTTGTTAGGAGAGCAAATCTCGTGAAAACCACCATAAGCAGTTATTCCAGGCATACCTATATAAAACAAATACATCAAATGAGCATTTCTCAATAATCATGAACTTAAGAGAATATAATTTTCAGTAAGCTCCTGGCTAGCAATTTTTAAAAGAAACAAAATTGAAAAAAGTGGGGAAAGTGATAGAACCCAGAATTCCCGTATAGTAAGAGAGAGGGACATCGGTGTTGTGAATCTTAAACAGAGCTGTGTCGCAGTGATGATGCTATATCCTTCCCACCCAGTCATCCCCCAAACCAAGTCGCCTTGCTTAAACTTGGGATCCCCAGGTTCCAATACTTTACTCACTCCATATCCGGTTATAGGCTGCCAAAGGAGATATTTTCAGTATCAAAGTGTTCAAATTAAAACTGAAATTGAATAGTCCTACTCGATGAAAAAAGTGCAATCTTAAATCTCAGTTTACTATACACAATAAAGCAGAGACATTTAGACACAAAAGCAAGCTGATTCTACAACTTGATATTATATTATCCAAATTCACTAGCGTCAAATTCAAATTTATTTTCCCGCATAAGAAGATGAAATGAACAAATAAATAAAGCAGAGCAAAGAGAGTGAGAGGATGAGTGAGCGAGTGACTGACCGAACCGGGGTTGAAGGAGGGGACATAACTGCCTCCAGGTTCGCGCTTGTTCATACGGTCCCTCATATAAGGATCGCAAGAGAGGTAAAGGTTCTTCACCAAAACCCCATTGGAACCTTCTGGAAGCTTCAGCTTTCTACTGCCAATGCTCACTTCCATGTCTGATTCTTTGGGGAAGCCGGAGACGTACCCTTTCAGAATCACCTGAGTGTTCCTCACTTCCTCTACACTCGCCATTGATTAATTATTATTCCTAATTTTCTTCAGCTTTGAAGTTCAACCACTCCAATTGCAGCAACGCCCTTCCGCTTCTTGCTTGCCCGCCCTCTCTCTGAATCTGTCACTCCGTCTGAATAAAAAGTCGAATACGATGTGAGCGTTGTCAATGTATTGTCCTCCATTTTGCGGATAGGCTCGAAACGAACGCATGACACGTGTAAATATTCTCAATCCATTTCAGACTTTGCCGACAACGATGCATTGTTGGGTTTTGGTCGTATGCATTATACTTCGCCAGACTAAAGGAGCACAAGGAACACGAAAAGAAAATGTGCTATCATTGCACTCAGCAATCAGAATGATTGAAACACACATAAATTTACTTACTTGATATTTGAAAATGATATTTTCAGCACACTTTACTTTATAGGCCAGATAAGTTGTTTTTTATTTACATCATAATAGATAAATGATGACGAGTCCACCATTATCGTATAGATGTAGTGCTACTGCTAATATAGGTTCAGACATCAGGGCTAACTACGACCACCTGCTTTCCTACATTGCGTCCCGCAAAGAGCCCAACCTGAGCCTCTGGAGCGCTCGCAAGGCCTTCAACATACCTTATCTTCCCTTCTTTCAAAGCAGGCAGAACCATCTCAAGAAACTTTCCGTAAAGATGATAGTAGTTGAAAACCAAGAAACCTTGCATGCGGATCTGTTTCATAAACAAAGACATTAGATTGCATACACCCTGAGGTTTGTCAAGGCTGTACTGTGAGATCATCCCACAAACTGCAATCCGGCCGTTCATTCTCCTGTTTAGCAGCACTGCATCAAGCATCTCTCCTCCACCATTTTCAAAGTATATATCAACGCCCTGAGGAAAGTACCTGCACCATGTCCGTACGTATGTTCCCAAAAATCAATGATACCTTTACAGGGCTTGAGTCAAAGCCTTATTATTAGAAGGCTAGCTAGTAATTTTGATGAACAAAGGTTTAGCTGCTAGCTAGCTAGCTGACCTTTTTAAAGCTGCATCCAGGTTTGATTCTTGTTTATAGTTGAAAGCCTCGTCAAATCCAAACTTGTTCTTCAGCAAATCCACCTTAACTCACAGATATTATATTAGAGTATGTCAATAAAAAGATCAATAATTTCGAGCAGCAGGTTGGATTCTTAAGATGACATCATTACGGTCCTAATAGAATATATAGGCACATGTTTTTGAAGTAGCAATGACGTCTCACCTTTTGCTTGCTCCCAGCACAGCCAACAACATAGCAACCAGACAGCTTTGCGAATTGGCCGACCAGCTGACCTACTGCACCCGATGCAGCTGAACCGAGGACTGTTTCTCCCTTCTTAGGAGAGCAAACCTCATAAAAACCAGCATACGCAGTCATTCCAGGCATACCTACATATGTATAAAATGTAACATTCGATGAGCCTCCAGCACCAGGCAAAGCATATCATGCATTACAAATCCATGTTTCTGAAATTTTAGTTGAATCATTTAGGATGTATCTCTTTAAAAGAGTATTGTGAGAATTAAGAAATGCAGTTCATATCAAAATTATGAGGGAGTATCATTCTTCAAGAATGAGGATTATGGCACTATCCATATCCACTGCTAGCTTAGCATAAGAATTGGCTATAGAGTTACTGTCAGTAGACTCGATACTTAACATTTAACAAGAAGCAAGACTTTTTCAGTGTATTCAAAATCTCAATAACTAGAGAGAGGCAAAATCAAAAAGTAATAATTTTTATAAGTGGGGGAAACAGCAATCGGAGGATATCCAGAACTCCAGTATAGTAAGAGAGAGGCACATCAGTGATGTTGTGAATCTTAAAGAGAGATGCTGTTGCAGTGATTACACTGTATTCTTCCCACCCGATAATCCCCCAAACCATGTCGCCTTCCTTAAACTTGGGATCCCCAGATTCTAAGACTTTAGCCACTCCATATCCAGTAATAGGCTGCGCGGAGAGGATTCAATTTCAAATCAATTTTTTTTTGGGGGTCAAAAATACAAAATCAGTTAAAAATAAAGGAAATGATGCAACATTGAGTAGATGGTAGATAGTACATAATAAGTATCCTCATCAGTCATCAGCACTAACAAGTATTCAAAGAAATACTAAAAAGCTAAAAAGATTCAACTTTGTTATTTGAGTGCTATGTGACAAAGAAATGCCAAAAAAAGATTCAAAGTTTGATTAAAAAATACGTAAAGATGAAGATTAGAGAAGAGACTGACCGAACCGGGGGTGAAAGAGGAAGCGACATAACTGTTTCCAGGGTCGCAGGACAAGTAGAGGTTCTTCACCAAAACCGCACTTGAACCTTCTGGAAGCATGAGCACAGTAGTCCTGTAGGTGACCACTTCCATGTCAGTTAGTTTGAGGAAGCCGGACACATAGTCTTTCAATACCACCTGCTTGTTCCTCTTCTCCATTACTGCACTCACCGATGCCGCCATCAATCAAGCCTATCTTTCTTTTTCCTTCTTACTAGTTCTTCTCCTCTTTCCTTTTTACTAATTCCTCCTCCCCCTCTCTCTCTCTCTCTCCCCACCCTCTCTCTTTCTGAAGAAGAGAACGTATGAAAGCAATATAGAAGACCGAGTTTTCTCCAGTGAGAAATGGTAGGTTCCGGTCAAACCCAATTGCAATGGGGTACTATTATAATAATTTTTAGTTAGAATTACTTTGCCAGACTAAAAAGAGCACAAGAAACATGATAAGAAAATGCACAGCCGTTTAGAATAATAGAAGAGAAAAATAACCTCCGTTGCATTTGCTTCAAAATAAAAATTCATAATATTTATTTGGTGCTTTCTTCATAATGATATTATTACGCCAAGCAAACGACACTTATTTATAATGAAGGTAACATGCCTTGCTTACAAAGTTGTGACTTTATAAGAAGCAATTGCATTTACAGTAGATATATGATGATGCTACCACATAGAACTGGTAAAAGTTCAGGCCTTAGACTTCTCGGCTAACTACAACCACCTGCTTTCCTACATTGCGTCCCGCAAAGAGCCCAATCAGAGCCTCTGGAGCGCTCTCAAGGCCTTCAACCACATCTTCCACATATGTTATCTTCCCTTCTTTCAAGGCAGGCAGAACCGTTTCAAGAAACTTTCCGTAAAGATGATAGTAGTTGAAAACCAAGAAACCTTGCATGCGGATCTGTTTACTGATCAGAGACATTAAGTTGTGTACACCTTCAGGCTGCTCAAGGTTGTACTGTGAGATCATCCCACAAACTGCAATCCGCCCATGGACTCTCATGTTCAGAAGCACTGCATCAAGCATCTTTCCCCCCACATTTTCAAAGTATATATCAATGCCTTCAGGAAAATACCTGGTAACAAAATCACACGTCACACTAAGCAAACACCGAAAAGAGTGGAATATCTACAGATACACTAGGCAAACACCGAAAAGCATGGAATATCTACCGAAAAGCAAACATCAAAATACCTGGTAACAAAATCAGACGTTCACAAATAGGTCACTAACCACATGCTCACACTTTCCGTTAAATGTATGTATAAACATAATATCTACAGATACAAAATACTGACCTTTTCAAAGCTGCGGCCAGATCAGGTTCTTCTTTATAATTGAAAGCGTTGTCAAACCCAAACTTACTCTTCAGCAGATCAACCTTAACTCAAAGAAAGATATATTATTAACTCAAAGAAATATAATTAAAATATGGAAAGGAACGGGTGAAAGGGTTAATGGAAGCACTATTGGCCATTATGTGTTAGAAAACATATGCATATGCTCTCCTATGAACTTGACATCTTTTCCCAACGACAGTTAAATCAAATAAGGCACCAAGTTGAAGTTGTAAACTAAATGAATATACACTCTTGATTGTGAGGATTAAGAATCTGCTCTCTTTATTTCCCAATTTTTCTTTTTAAAAAAAAAGAACAATTTGGCACCCATCACTGAACACATGTTTAGACCAAATATATCCATCCAATTGAGTCACAGCCACAGAATGCCAACTAAAATATTAGTTGACAATGACCACTAAATTTAAATTACTCACCTTTTGTTTGCTTCCAGCACTTCCAACGACGTAGCAACCAGATAACTTTGCAAATTGTCCAACAAGCTGACCTACTGCTCCAGATGCAGCTGAAACATAGACCGTCTCTCCCTTTTTAGGAGAACAAACCTCATAAAAACCAGCATAAGCAGTCATCCCAGGCATACCTAGGTAAGATGAATAATATTAGATGAGCCTTGAGCATCAGGAAAAGCTACCACGCATTACAAAGCCATATTTCTTTGAAGCGTTTAGGAAGTATCTACAGAGCTAGTACTAGTCTCGATTCCCAACATTTAATAAGAAGCCAATACAATCCCTGATATATAAACATGACTCATATAACCCTATTCAAGGGGTGTCGCTGAATTCAAAATTTCGATAATTAAGTATCAGGATAAGACATCACAGATCTCATGTAGCAGATGCAATTTCAGAAAGAAAGAAATTGCTTTGAAAGTGAGAGAATAAGCAATAGGAACATACCCAGGATTCCAGTATAGTAAGAGAGAGGCACATCACTGGGGTTATGGATTTTGAAGAGAGACGCTGTTGCAGTGATTACACTGTATTCTTCCCACCCGGTAAACCCCCACACGAAGTCGCCTTCCTTAAACTTGGGATCCCCGGATTCCAAAACTTTAGCCACTCCATATCCAGTAATAGGCTGCGAGGAGGGGATTGAAATTTCACTATCAATCAGTTAAAAAGAAAGAAATTCTACAACTTTGAGCGGATAGTAGATAGTATCCTCCAAATAATATTGATTTCTGCTGGGATGTTCATTTTTCAGAAAATGGATAATTTAAGTAGGGTGCTATGGAACCCTGTTTGAAGATGAATGGATCGGCAATCTAATTTGCGTCAAAGAAATATAATAAAATATACATAAAAGCGAAATCTTAGTCTCAGTCTCAGTCTCAGTTTGTGTTAGGTATACAGTTCAGTCAATTTCTCAAACAAGAGGGATAAATTAATATCATAATAGCATTAACTGATCGTCAAAAAGCAGGAATTTACTCACACTAAAATCATTAAAAAAACCCAAATCAACAAAAGACGTAAACTTGCAGAGCCGATCGATAAGAAGACCGGAGGGCTGCTTCCCCAGTCCCAACTCCCAACATATAAATTTATTTCGATGCAGAGTGACAGAGAAATGCTAAAAAGATTCAACTTTGATTACCCAAAAATTACAGACGGAGATTAGGATAGAGACTGACCTCTCCGGGGGTGAAGGACTCGACATAACTGGCGCCAGGATCATGCTTGGTCATGCGGCTCCTCATATAAGGGTCACAGGACAAGTAGAGGTTCTTCACCAAAAGCCCATTCGAACCTTCTGGAAGGTTGAGCGCGACAGTCTTAGTGGTGACCACTTCCATGTCGGTTACTTTGGGGAAGCCGGAAACATAGTTTTTCAATATCACCTGCTTGTTCCTCTTCTCTACTACTCCCTCTGCAGTCGCCAACGCCGCCATCGATCACGCCTAATTTTATCTTCTCTTATCACTAATTCTCCCTTTCTTTCTCTATATATAGAGAAAATAACGTATGAAACCAATGTAGATTGTAGATGCTGGAGGTAGACGGTAAATGGGATCAATGGATATGGGAAAACGATGAACTAAAAATGGAACGTAATCCGTAATTGCTCTTTTTCTAATCACATAATCCGTAATTGCTCTTTTTCTAATCACATAATCCGTAATTGCTTATGTTTTGCTTTTGTCGGATTCCTAATAAATACATTGAAAAATAGATCAACTATAAGGATCAGATGGGCATATGGGCTTTTTTATTCCCCCACCAAAACATAAGATGGGCCTAGAGAGGGAACGTATAAATGACGAGGCCCACCCTAACACATCAAGCCCAAATGAAAACAACTCACTTTCTCACAGTTAAAATCGTTAGCTGATCCGCTTCAAACTGTTATTTATCCAACGGTTTAAATTTGACCGGATAAAAAGATTTGAGAGCCCAAACCGTTTCGTTTGGATTTGGATTTTCATCTTGAAAATCAGTTAAATCCAAACTATACCATTAAAAAATATATTAAATTTTATTAATTTTGAAATCTATTATTAATACAAAGTAAAAATAATAAAAATAAAAAGATATCCAGATATATTTAGATAAATACATGTATATCCAGATAAGAGTATAATAAAAGATTATTAAGTGTTAATGTTGGTTTGATACAACTTAATATAGTGATAATATTTGCAACTCACTCCTTCGTAAACTTAATATACAAAATTTTGAGTATCGAAACGCAATGTGTCTACTCCTAACTAGAATAACACAACACCTACAATGCCTGAATCGAACGAAGTTAACCAACATGACAAGATACGTGTGACACTAATTTTTATTTATTTTTATACAAATATATAGTAACACAATATTGAAGTAGGGAATAGTGATGTATATATCCAAATCAATGGTTAGTAAGAGCAACGACTTGTTTGCCAAAATTGCGACCACTGAAAAGTCCAATGAAGGCACCTGCTGCCTTGTCAAGGCCTTCAACTATGTCTTCCACATGCACCAACTTTCCCTCTCGGATGTAAGGCAGAACAAAGTCTAAGTATTTGGGCACAATGTGATCGTAATCGCGGTGTGTAAATCCACATATATGCAGAGCTTGAATGCAATTTGCATTGGGTTTTTCAATTCTTGAGGGTGAGGAAGATTGTATTGTGAAATCATTCCCCATATGGCAATGCGACCACGTGGTCTCATGTTGAGGATCGCCGCGTCCAACAAATCCCCACCCACGTTATCAAAGTAGACGTCAATGCCTTGAGGAAACTATTTCTTCAAGGCTGCGTCTAAATCATGTTGCTCCTCTTTGTAGTTGAAAGCCTCGTCGAACCCTAACTTGTTTTTTAGGAGATCAACCTCGGTTGAGTTCCTTCACTTCCAACAACGTAACAGCCAGCCAGCTTTGCAAATTGTCCCACGAGCTGACCAACGACACTGGATGCTGCAGAAATGAACATTCTTTCTCCTTTTGATGGAGAGCAGTCTCCCCGGCATACCTACGCAGCATAAGATGGCATGCAAGTTCCTCATTATTTTTTGTTCTTCTTTGCAGATATAATTATGAGATGAGAAAATAAAAGGACTAGTTGTGGATCATAAATAACCAAAAATTTATGAAACTGCCCCATAGCTCATAATTTTCGATATTACCCACGTTATAAATGATGACAGTATGACACGATCTTCGTATTAATGTAATATATTTATCGATTGAGTATATTAATTAATCAGATAAATGTCAATAATAAATAATCTCTCTGTAAGTTATTTATTATTATCTATATAATTAATAATAGTGATTTTTCTCTGTATAATCACTTATTAAATACTATATCTTTCAATCAATCAGACATTTTGCTGACTCTCAAGGCTTCACTATAAATACAGGGTCTTACTCACCTCTAAAGGTAATTAAAAACCCTTACAAAAACTCTATCAGTTTATTCTATCTCGGAAACTAACTTAGGTATCGAAGCATTTTTTATTTAACCACCCCCTCTCTGGTCTTCAACCTTAATCTCGTTTATTTTTCGTTATTGTGTGTACAAATCGAGAATGAATTTTACAAATCAAGATGATTTCTACATCAACACTAATAGCGAGTTAATTATCGAGAATTCCAGTATAATAAGAAAGGATTAGTTGAGGGTTAATTATCGAGAATTCCAGTATAATAAGAAAGGGGTACATCAGGATGATGAGTGAATTTGGTGAGGCTATAGAATTCGGGGTTTTGGATGAGCGTGTACTCTTCCCATCTGGTTATCCCCCATACCAAGTCGCCTTCCTTATAGAATATATTCGGGGTTTTGGATGTGCTTGTACTCTTCCCATCTGGTTATCCCCCATACCAAGTCGCCTTCCTTATATTCTGGATGCATGGCTTGAATCCACTACTTCAGCCACGCCATACCAACAAATCGGCTGCATATATAACAACATCATAATCATATGCTTGTCAAAATAATTGCGACTCATAATTGGTTGTCATTTGACATCTTCATCATCAATCAAGTTGTAAGAAAGTAGAAAGTGGATGCATATATGGATGAGAAGGAGATCGAATATGACTTACTGAGCTGGGGGTACAAGTCACGGGGTTGTCGGTTCTTCGATCATCAGAAGGATTCATGATGAGAAATCGCATAGTGGGATCACATGATGAGAAATCGCATAGTGGGATCACAAGACAAGTAGAGGTTCTCGAGCAGAAGTGCACCATTTGAATTTGAATCTGAATTTTGTGGAACCTTTAAGCTGCATATGTTCTCGGTTATAACATACATGTCTGATTCTGTAGGGAATCGCCCAGAAACGTAGTCCCTTCAAATCACCCGTTTGTTACTCTTAATCTCATTCACCTGTTGTTGTTGTGCAGCCATTGCTCCACCTAATTGATTAATATTGATATGTCCCTGATATTTGTATATATGATTCTGATCTCTCTCTGCCTTTGCCTCTGCGAACTCAGAAATTGACAGTCCGAGACTAATTATAAGATGTGGTTTAATTTATACAAGAACTAAGCATCATTAAATTGCTGACATAGTTTTTCTTTACAGTTCACACTTTACACTTGACACTGTAGGAGGAGAAGGTAATTAGCAACGCAATTGCTTACGGTGGTGTTCCAACTGTTCTGGTTGAAATTTGAATTTTCTTCTTTGATAATTTGGTTTGGTTGCGTAGTAAATTTGTAAAATTAAAAATCTTTTACAGGTGTGAGATAGGTTGAATGAATGCATGTTTTTTTGTGCACGTCAAAACCTAAATAATAATGCACTTCTCTTTGTTTAATAATACTATCATCAAAGATAATAACAAATATCATCAAGGATAATAATAAATATCATCAAAGACAATAATAAATATCATGAAAATATTAACAATTAAATTTAAAGAAATATTAATAGTTAAATTTAGTGAAATATCGAATTTGATATCCATATCGTTTACGCTCAATGAAAAAATATTAAAAATTTAATCCAAAATTTAAAACTTTTGATGAAATTTTAGGAAAAAAAACACTCAACAATATTTATATAAAACTAATATTTATATTATGAAAACTAAGGGGAGATTTTTTTTCCTTCCCTATGTTTATGTCAAGACCCTTAAATATTCACGAAATAGGTATATTTATATTCACAAAAATATTGCGAATATTTTTTCCTTGTCTATTTTAAAATCGAGAGACCCCAAAATACAGGGATATATATAGACAAAAAAAATTACGGATATTTTCATCCATGACTATGATACACTGAAACCATGTCATCATTTCGATGGTACAATGCAACAAGTTTTCTAAGTCATTTGGCAAATTGTTTTTGTCTTCTTCATCCATTCTTGATGGTTTTGACATCCAAAAGCGTTCTAACAAGTTACCATTTATATGAGCAACCATCTCAATCACCACGAAAATAGTAACGAGTAATGGTACGTGATACAATTATCATAAATTTAAGTTATATTTGTTCTCTTTTGAAGCACTAAACATATTTAAAGGCTAATTGTGAATGTTTAGAAAGACATTGTTTTGACATTGTTTTGGGGTAAATAAACTTGTATTAAACAAGGAAAGAGGCCGGAAAATAGAACCAGGGCAAAGCCGGGAAGAAGCATGACAGTACCAGAGACCGGCACCGCCCCCAATGACACCAAAACAACACAAAAACACCCTAGCTAGGAATAGACAAACTCCAATTCACAGCTTAGATCATAGATAAAATAGATTGCAGAATAAGAGAAAAAGGGCTCCTGTGAGTGGAGAAAATACTTCGGTCTTTTGCAGACGCAGTACACCGAGGCCGCAAGAGCAACTTTACGAGCCACCATCAAATGAGAACCTCCCGATACGATTCAATGTAGAAAGACTCGTTTATATGATATTTGATGGACGAGGGTAATTGGGGTCCTCACAATCGTACATTTTATTTTCCATTAAACAAGAACAAACACTATAATGTTTGATAGGCACATACAACATGCAGCTGATACAGATTTTAAAGATACATATATAATCAAGATTGATTGATGGGGGGCAATTAGAGGAGACTAACGACTGCTTTTCCAGCATTTTTTCCTGAGAAGAGACGCACGAGCGCTGCAGGACCATTCTCAAGGCCTTCAGTTATGTCTTCCACGTAAGTGATCTTTCCCTGTTTAATGTAGGGCACCGCGTGCTCCAAAAACTTAGGATACAGATGATAGAAATCAAACACAAAAAATCCTTCCATTCGAATACGCTTGTAAACCAGATGCATCAAATTGGTGACACCTTGATGCTGTTCAAGATTATATTGGGAGACCATCCCGCACACCGCAATGCGCCCGTGGACTTTCATGTTAAGGAGCACTGCATCCAGCATTTTTCCCCCAACATTCTCAAAGTAAATGTCGATGCCTTGTGGGAAATATCTCTTCAAAGCAGCATTCAAGTCAGGCTCCTCCTTGTAATTGAAAGCCTCGTCAAAACCAAACTTGTTTTTCAGAATATCCACCTTTTCTTGACTTCCAGCACTTCCCACAACATAGCAACCCATGAGTTTGGCAAACTGCCCGACGATCTGACCCACCGCGCCGAATGCCGATGAGATGTACACATATTCTCCTTTCTTGGGGGCACAGACTTGGTAGAACCCGGCGTATGCAGTCATACCAGGCATCCCAAGAAGTCCAGTGTAGTAAGAAAGGGGAACATCCTCATCATTGTTGATTTTGAAGAAGTTTCGAGTGTTCGTGATGAGAGAGTACTCTTCCCATTTTGTTATGCCCCAAACTAAATCCCCTGCCTTGAACTCTGGATGCTTAGAATCTAAAACTTTAGCCACTCCGTATCCAACAATTGGCTGTATTTAATTAAATGGAAGTTAATTAATGATTAAATAAATGGAAATCAAAGATTCAAGAAAACGAATATATGTGATGGATATGGATGTTGGAATTAATAGTTACTTGGTTAGGAGCAAAGAACACGATGCGATCTTGGGCGTCGGTGGCGTTATCGCTGTCCCTGACGCCTCGCATGTAAGGATCACAGGACAAGTAGAGGTTCTTCACCAAAATGGCCTCGTCCTGGACCTCAATTGGAACTTTGAGTTTAATGCAGCTTGTGTTCAAGTACATGTCTGACTCCTCTGGAATTGCGTTTATGTAATCTCTTGCTAGCACTTGCTGGTTCCTCACTTCTTCTACTACCACTTGATCACCATCATCGCCACTTCTCCCTGCTCCACCCATTCTTCTCGTCAATAAAATCTCTCTCGAACTCGATCAAACTACTAATTCGAATTCAATATGGATCACTGAAAGAACTAGCAAGAATTTTTTTTATGTCTTCCTCGAGGTTGAGCGCAACATATATAGGCCAGGCGGCTAGCTACCTAGAAACAAAGTGATAGGTGATGTGAGCGATGGTGTCGGCACCACTCAATGAACTCCTTCAAAGTTCAAGTACATATATGACCTTATCGATTATGACTAGACGTGGGGATCCACAAGTGCAAAAAATGAAGATGATGATACACAAAGATATATATAAATATTGGGGAATCTAGTTGAAACTTCATGTTGTTGTTGAAGATGATGATACACAAGTGCAAAAAATGAAGATGATGATACACAAAGATATATATAAATATGGGGATTGGGGACTAGATTCCCCATGTTGTTGAAACTTGAAAACTTCATTCATAGTCAAAGCCGCCGCCGGGCAATACACATTTCATTCGGCTTGGTCCATTTCTCTCTTGAGACTTGAATAGCAAGCCAGCCCCATTCCTAGACCCAAATATGATTTGCATATCGCGGAATCCCCTTCCATGCTGGGCTGGGTTGGATTCGGCTTCTGTTGCATTGTTTTTGGGTTATCATATACTCCTCTCCCTCACTCCCCCATTATTTCCACCTCTCATCTATTATCTTGGGCCTTCCATCAACAACCCAAATCACCGCACTTTTTTGTGTTCATAAAATTGGACCTATGTCAAAGTTACTGCCTTCCACTCAACTTAATGATCCTGTTTAAAATAATATTTGCATACCCACTTGAGTAGCAGCTCGTTATACTACTCTTTTATTTTAATTCAATTATCATTATACATCATCATAATTAAAATCGTTCAATTTCAAAATCATCATTTTAAGATTATCATCATTTGAGATCATTTAAGCATTCATATATATCAACTAAATGAATAGTTAGTCATAAAAATTTTAATTATCACCAAAACTGTTGATGTATTTGATATATATAAATTGTTCATTGACTTTCAATTTTATTGACTTTTTAGAGAGGCGATCTTGAAATAATGATTTAGAGAATATACGGTTCTTATTATGATATGTGTATAAAAATAATTTTTAAAAAAAATGATACGAGAAAATATCATAAGGATGGAATTGATGCACCTATTATCCTTTTGTTTGTGACTATTTCTTCTCACATCGCAATATTTGTTTCATGAAGAACTACCATTCTTCACCAAGAACTCAACACAACATTTTATTTTCTCTTTACACCTATAAAAGAATATTGATAAAAAAAATAAAAAATCTTTTTCATGTCAAGTTCGAGTAAGAATATTGATAAAAACATAAAAAATTAAAAATTAAAAATCTTTATGTCAAGTTCGACTCGATTATCACATGTGCTACGAGTAAATGATTTATATTTAAAAATATTGAAAAAAACTTGAAAAACTAAAAATCCTTTTGATGTCGAGGCCGATTCGACTATCAGATGTGATAAAGCTAATAAAATCATTTGCCGCTGAGATTCTGATTGCGCCAGAGCAAAATTAAACTAGGATCAAATAAGTGTGCAAATAGCATGAATTTTATTCATACTTTATATACTAAAGGGCTTGAATATTTATAATAAGTATATGTTTTTTATAAAATACATACATATATTTATAAAATATATATATATAAATATAAATTCTAATTGTATCATAATAGGTATATGTTTTTTATATACCTCTCACAAAAGAAAATAAAATAAACGGGTTCTTATTAATTTACCTACAAAAATTAATAAGATAAATAACGTACATGTAACTCTCTGACTCTTTAAAAGTATCAGACGTTATTCGACAAAACAAATATAAATAAATCTTTTGAAATAAAGTTAGAATTATTTAATTAAATGTTGAAAATTAAATATAAAATCAGAATATTTAAAATTTGAAAGTTTCTCATCCTTATCTGAAAAAATAGTATAAACTGTATTTAAAAACTTAAAAAAACAAAACAAAACCGTAAAAAGAACACAGTAAAAATTTGAAAAACAAAAATAGTAAATAGACTATTTTATATGTTAGGTGGACTAATTTATAAGTTAAGCTTAAAAATTAGATTAATTTATAATTAATATTTTGAATTATCAATAAAGTTTTCAGAAGTAAGTATATAATTAAGTAAATTGTGTGGTCAGTGTTACTTTTTAAATTAAAATATAAATACTTCAATTAGGGAGTTGCACAAAACTCAATAATTAATCCTCATACACTAAATTAATGCTCTGCTCATATTATACTAGTGTACCTAGCTCATCACGATCACGGGCGATCGATTAAGAAAACCCATATTATTAATTATCCTATTATAAATATAATTACACTAGTTATTTACTTACAACATGCATTCAAATTATGCGCATGCATGCATGCACGTTCCACTACTCGATCGTACTGGATTAATATATTCGTCGTACTATATAAAATTGTAAACGATATAAAAATTTACATATTAAGTCAATGATCGATCCTTATAATTCAATATTACTTTTAACTTCATTTTTTAACATACGTATATACAAACTCTGGCTAATTAATGTTAATTGAAAACTATATTGTATTTGTACAATTGTCGAGCCACAGACACAGCTTCTACGTATATTAACTGTAGCCATTGATCAATTGTTGATCTTAATATGCATATATGGCTCAAGAAAATCGCTCATGATCACTCTCAAATGAAAAATATCTACAAATGAAAACAAAATAAGAAGAGATAGTATTATACTTGATAATAATTAACTAACAAGTACGTATACGCATAATATTCTTCAATTATTCTCCAGCTAGGTACGTAGCATCACCCGATCGATCACGACCTTCTAATCATTGACATGGCCTTGATGGACGATCGATGATCCATTTATATATATATATATATATATATCACTATTTGATGATCATGGCAGTAGGAGTGGGATTATTGAGATGGGAGGGTGAGAGTAGACTCTCGAGGTATAAAGCCACCTGAGAAGATTGTATATCACCGGAGAAAATGGTCCGGAACTGTCTTTCTATTGGATTGTAAATGACTAGCTTGCTTTGATGCAACAAGATCATAATTTCACCGTTGTTTAAAACGGTGACAAGTGACATCAATCCCAAGTACTCAGACTCCATCTTCTGAGGAATGGTTGTGAAAATGGACCAGGAGGCCTTGGACCCATATTCATTCATTAGCCAAACCTCATAATCACACCCATGGGGGCTGTGAAGCATACTCAACCGTCCTCCTAAAACCCCCAGCCCATAAAATGAGAAGTTTTTGTCACCGTCTTCTGGTAGCGCCACCTGTCGATATGTCTCGTCGCTTAGATCCAAAGAAACGATTGAGAAAGGCCTCTCACAATCACCATCACCATCACCGTCATTATCAGATGATGAGGAGTTTCCACGACGGACTACCCAGTGGAGAGCTCCGTTGAGTAAGGTAGCGACCACATTAAAGAGAAAGTAAAAAGGGAGGGTTTTGGCTGCAGCTCTCCATGCGTTGTCTTTCATAGAGAAGATGTCAAGTTGGGTGGTGAAATTGCCTTCCCGACCGGAGGAATTTGATCTCACTATTTTGCAATCGTGGTTGCGGGAATCATAGCCAAAGCCATAGAAGTAATCCTTACCCGGAATTGTGGAGGGTGGTGCAGGTAGTGGTTGGAGCTGCCTGGTGGATGGATTGTATACGATGAAATGTTGAGAGTCAAGCACCAAGCAAAGGAGGCCGTTATGAGAGCCAATAATCTTCATGTCTTTAAGTGGCCGCCTCGTCACCGCCTCTGGGAAGTGGTGGGCCTCCTCCACAACTCTAGTACTAGTGGTGGTGACGGCGCTACTTGCGGCTACTTCTCCAGCTGATTCTTCTGCTTTTGGAAGCGGCAAGGGCACAGCTTGAACATCAATATTACTACTAGTAGTAGTACTATTGCGTACTCGCACTCGTAAGGACTGAAGGAGGGAGACAGAGGAGAGCATGAGGAGTGCCTTTGATGATGATGTAGTAGTAGTAGCAGTATTTTTTCCAGTTTTACCGTCATCATTGTCATCGTCCTCGTCGTCGTCGGATTGTTTGGTGGAGCGGTGGAGGAGGTGTGAGCTGATGAATTTGGGATCGGAGATGAGAGCAAGCCACGGCTTGCATACGGTTTTGAACCGAAGCAAGGACTTCACCGGCAGTTGCAACAGAATTTCCTCAACAATCTCGAAAGGAAGCTGCTGTCGCTCATCATCATTTCTATTATGATCCAATAATAATAACGAGGATTGTAGTTCCATCATCATGATGTTATTATGAATTTGAAATGGAAATTTGGATTCAATATATCAGTCTGGCTATCAGATACAACCCTTAATTGGGTGGATGATGAGTACTAGTGTACCTACAATATTTTGAGCTGCTGTTTATATAGCTGCTGTTTATAATGAATTATTGGCAAGGCAGATTATTATGTTGAACAGGCTACAGGGCGGCCATACCAAATTCCCAAATTACCCAAACTGCAAATCTCAATGAATGCGTACGTGTTGGTTTGTTTGGTCATTAACCACATGATGAGAATCTATTGTATAACTTGTACGGTTGTTGTACGTTTCATGCTGCGAATAATCACATTGAAGAAGAAAGCGCATCTAACTCAATTGGTTAATTTTGATTTTGATTTAAATTTATTGTCATTAAGGACTGAGGACGGAGTCCAGTCAGTGGAGTCGTCCCATTTAACTTACATACGAGTAAGGGATTAACAGATTAAGGAGCAGATTAGATGAAAATGTCAACGTATTATATAAATATATATCGGCCTACCTACCGTACACTTGGTTAATTATAAATTAATAAAACATTAAATTTAAATATACTCCTCCTCCAGCCGCTCCTGAGTGGCCGAGTCAGAGCCTATCAATCATATATATCTTCATCGTCGTCTATCACAAAAAGGAGCCTCCTTCAATTCAATTCAATTCTTTATCTATAACTTGTAATCAACCCTCGCATCCACTTACAATAATAATAATAATAATAATAATAAAACTCCAACTCTAAAGGCCTAAATTATAGGTATTATAATATATATACTAAATTGACAATATTTAGTGAAATACTTGATGTGTGAATCAATAAATGGTGAGAACGGACGGGCGAAATTACGTGAGAGAAAGAGCCTCTTGATGGAATACCTCAGATGACATAATAGCACTACTTAGTGATTGGGTGCGAAAAGCCCGTTGCGCGTTGTTTTTGTTTGACCGACCTATCTTCTTTCTATAAGCAAGCTCCTGTTGGCAGTCCCTGGGTGGCTCTTGGCTCTTGAGCATGGTTGGGAGATTAGGTGATAGTTGAAAGCTTAAATTAATTGGTGCACCCACTTCATCATTTATTATTTGTTACATCAAATATGTCACTAAATATGATCAATTTAGTGTGTTCGTATTATTATAACTTGGTTGATATTCTCATACGATATATATATATATATATATATATTAAATGGAGCAGCATTTCTCATCCCTCCGGTGACATATATGGCCATCTCTCTTTTTGATTTTTCCAATCCATGAATTGAGGAGTCCCCATTAAAAAGACATGCCCCTTAGAAAAATCACAAGCTAGCTAGGTTGGTCCATCTCAATGACTTGACGACCGACCGACATTGTTGAATTATTATGCATTACATTAATTGCCCATTGTCAACTGTCAAATGTCAAATTGATAGATATGTATCCGGATCCATTCATTGATTCCTTTCTCCTCCCCTCTCGCGGAATATATATATATGTATTCACGAGGCCTCCTCCCACCCACTAGTTTCGTTTCACACGTTAATTTTCAATGTATATCATCGATATATGGATCTCGCTAGGCACCAACTAGGGCAAGTAGCATGACAAATTCAACTGATTATAAACCACCACATGCATGGATACTTATACTGTCATACATATAATTGGAAGAGTTCATGACTGAAACCGATTTAGGGTTTATGGTTTGTGTGTTAATTAGTTGTTAAACCCAATAACAATCATATATGTAGATAAAATTTATGTGCCTTTTCAAATATATATATATTAGACGTTGAAAAGGAGAGATGGCCGGGCATATCACGGGAGGAATGAGAAATGCGGCTCCATCTACTCCATCCTTGGATTGGAGACTTACATATATTGAGTTGTCAGTTGTGTTAATAATATCAACCAAGTTGTAATATGAAGAAAATTCAACATATATATATATATGTTTTTATTTTTTAATACATATATTTTATGCCGTTTAGAGGTGGATTTAAATTTTATTTTGCAATTTAAGTTAACTTTTATTTAAAATAGTTGGAAGGTTATTTTAGCAAATTTTTTTTTAAAAATATTTTATTATTGATTTCATGTTAAAATATCGAAATTTGAATGAAGTTTGTTTCATTGAAGGAGAAAGAAATTGCTACTTTCTCTTTCTTATTTGCTAAATTTAGGAATCTGAAACCCCAAAACATCAAAATTCCAAAGTAGATAATGGGATAAGGACTATGCTGTGACTACGCTTTCTTTGAAAATTCCTAAATTAAATAAAAAAATGTATTTTAAGAATTATATTGGAGGTGCTCTTAAATATTAGCATTGCTGATAATAACTATTTAGATAATAAATTATAATCTCTTTATTAGTAATATATATGTTTTCTTATATATTTTTTTTGTCGACTTTCTGATAAAATTGGAATGATATAGAGAAGATTAACATGACTCCACACATATAAATTGAGTAATTGTGCAAATTAAAAAATATATATTATAGGAAAACAAAGTGATTTGTTAATTGTTATAGGGTAGATTAAAGGAAGAACGGGATGTTACAAGCTCCATGGTCATGAATTATTTAATTTAACAATCACGATTTAAATGCAAGACATTAATGCTGAGATGTGAAGAAAATGTCTCATATCGAAAAAATACAACTATAATTTGTGTCTTATAAGATCTTTGGCTATTTTCTGCATTGCCAATTGATTTTTGGGTGAAACGTCAACTTTTTATATGGTATCAGAGCGGGGTTATGTCACGTGATTGGTTTAACTGTCACACGTATCATACATACCGATTCAAATCGTCACATGAGTAAATCAACACAACTGCAATTTGTACATTAATTGGTTTTGGGGTGAAAGTATTTTTCCTCGTTACATGAGCAAATCAACCCAATATAACTCGAATTCTAATTAAAGTGTTTGAATATTCCTCAAGTCAAACAATATTTTAATTAGCTGGGTTGAAGATTGACTTTATTTTTTGTCAAATAAATAAATCAGTCAGCGGTCAGCCATTTTACCATTTTCGGATTGAGTGATTATTGAATGCTTCAATTAATTTAACACACAAACTGAAAGGAAGAAAGTTTGGGTTAGGCCTCCAGTGTTCATAAACTGCATCTGCTCACTGCATGCATGTTGAACCGCTACCATTAAAATACATGTAAATGATGTAATCTAATATTGTAATGTAAAGACAACAATCCCCCTCCTTTGTTTTTGTTACATTCCTGAGTAATAAACTCCTCTGTAACAAAAGAGTAATGCAGTTACACTCACTCAACTACCCAAACTCACATTACAGTAACAACAAAATTGCATGCAAATTACAAAATTGCAAACTGCAACTCCTGATACATACTCGTGTAAAAGTTTTAGCATGAACTATGAATCACAGCTCACCAAAATTTTACTTAACAGGAATACCTAGTCATCCACCTCAGTTTTGATTTCTCTTTGAACCTCCTCCTTGTACTCCTCAAAAGTCCCTGGGAAGAACCTGACACTACCATCTTCAACAACCCAAATTTTACTCCTCTTCATCATCGCACACCCTTGATATCAGCCTAGAGTCATGACTCACCAGTACCATTCCGCCGCTGAATTCATCTAGTGCATCCGCCAGTGCATCAATACTCTGCACATCCAAGTGATTCGTCGGTTCATCCAACAGCAAAATGTGCGGCCTTGACATCGATACTGATGTGAACACAACCCTCGCTTTCTGCCCTCCAGATAATTTTGCAATCGGAGTCAGATGGTTGTGGCTCGGCAATCCATATTTTCCAAGCTTTGCCCGCACAGCCTCTTGCTTGCTAAGGCCTTCTTGCTTTGGATACAAACGAAGAAGATACTGAACCAGATTCTCATCCATTGTCAGCAGGTCCACAAAGTGCTGTGAATACCTGCCGATCCTCAACTTCTGACTACTTCGTACTTCACCCTCTGTAGGAACTAAATCACCTGCAAGAAGGTTCAGCAGAGTAGACTTTCCTGCCCCATTAGGTCCGACAATGGCAACCCGAGTCCCCATATCAATACCAACATCAACACCTGACAGCTTGAAATCCTCCCGGTTTGGATAACTGAAGCTGACCTCAATAAGTTGCAAGAGTGGAGGAGTAAGCTCCGTAGGTTCAGGAAAATGGAACTCAACACTGTGATCTCTCCACTTCTTAGGAGCCTCAGCTGGTGTCTCATCCTCATCAACCTTGCCCTTAGACTTGTTCTTTGATGCTTCCTTGGCTGCTGCAGACTTTGCTCAATCCTTGACCTTCTCCTGTTGGACCCGACTTCCAGTCCCTTTGGCAGCTTTTATCTGCTTGTCATAAATTTCAAACTTTTTGTTCACCTCTTTTTGCCGTTGCTCATAACCAGTTTCAAAATCATCAAAATTTCCACGATATATGTGGAGCTTCTGATCATGCAGATGAATAATCTCATTGCAAACCGTGTTAAGGAAATCATGATCATGCGAGACCACAACCAAAGTCTTTTTCCAACGGCACAAGTATTCCTCCAACCAGAGAAGAAGCTTGGTTGCAAAAAAAGTGCCCTCGCTAATGAAATTCTCATCCTCCAACCACCACTGAAGGACTTGGTTGGACGGCCTTGCATATCCTTGGTAAACCCCAACCCAGCAAGAATTTTCGAAGCATGAGCTTCAGCAGCATCTGACCCCATCAACTGCAATTTCTCATAAAGTGCAGCAAGCTTCTCTCCGGCATCATCATCATCATCGTCATCATCACCACCCTTTTCCTCAGCAGAATCTGAATTCTGAAAATCTGCAACCTCATTCCGGATCTTGACAAGTTCTTCATTAGCTGAAACAACCGCTTTGAGAGCAGTTCTATCATCACCGACTACCTCCTGTTCAACCAAAAGCATATCAATGTTTTTTGGTATGGGAATCCTCCTCCAAGCAAGCAGCTTCAGGAGAGTAGACTTTCCCATTCCATTGGGCCCAACCAACCATATCACTTCCCATGTGATATCTTCACTGATGTGTTCTTCAGAAGTTCTTTTCCCCGCGCCGACACAGAAAAATTTTCTACTGTTATATCCTTGATATTAGCATCAGCATCTTGACCATCAAGTACTGATGCCCGGCTTCCAATAACAACCGTGAAAGCATCATGATCTTCTTTAAGGGCTTCTTTCTTAGCCTGCTCAACAGCATGGGCACCAAGAAGGTCCTTCTGAGCACACTTTTTTAACTCTTTGTCTGTTATGGATACATCAAGTTGCTTAAATTCTTTCCTCTTCTGCTGATTGGATTGCTTCCGCGCATTTGCTTGTTGGCCCTCTTCCAACTCATATTCTTCATCAGAGGGAGGGAGATCAATATCATCAGTGTAGGATGGACGCTTTGGAGCATTTTTTGCCTTTGCACCTGAGGAAGGCCCTTTCTTGGGCTTATCGGGTTTCTGGTCCATGCTGGCCAACATGGCAGAGACTGATAGTTTTTCTCTCTTCCCATATTTAGAAACATCCTTGCTGGTTGATTTAGCCTTCGTGGTTGCACCAGCCTCCTCTGTCTTCTTCTTTACCAGTGCAGAACTTATCTGAGTTTTCTTAAAAGATAACTTAAAATAAATTAATACATAACTGAATCAGCACACAAAATCATGTTGATTGAAGATAACAGCTCTTGAGGACAACATACACAAAATCGTTAACCAAAACCATGGATACGAAGCATCTACAATAGACACAATCCATAAGTCGATTCATTTTCAATTAGGGCCACAGATATTAAAAAGCAATTAGCACAGTTACAAAACCACAACAGGTGCAGCTAAAGTCTACTAAACCAATGAGCAACAAATATTTAAACAATATATGTCAAGAAAAAAATTGATAATGTCCACAGAAATTCCATGGTTACTAGTACCATCGAAGGTTTCTCTATCTCAAATTCTATGTCACAATGGAGCTTTATCTATCACACCTAAATTAATCCCTATATTTAAATCTGATATTAATTGAACCCAAATTGTAATCATTCATGAAGATGATAACACATCCCATTTAAACTCTGAGAATTATGTTACTGTTAATATCATGACCCACAAATGATATAAATATTGTACAACATACAACCACAAAAATCCATACTTTACAATCAAACACAACAAATACGAGGCAAATGTTGATGAATGAATTCCTGTAGAAATACTGGACCATTTGGATTTGGTTGGCTACTACTAAGCTGATAGACTTAATAGATTGGATTCAATCCCAAAGGAAATTCAACAGAAGCTACCATTCGCACGTCAGTCCATTGCGATCCCAAATAAAGTTATGAACTTGAAGTAAAAAAGGAGCCGTGCATATTTATCATCAAACAAACAAAGTGGCTACTACTAAGCTGATAGACTTAATAGATTGGATTCAATCCCAAAGGAAATTCAACAGAAGCTACCATTCGCACGTCAGTCCATTGCGATCCCAAATAAAGTTATGAACTTGAAGTAAAAAAGGAGCGGTGCATATTTATCATCAAACAAACAAAGTGGCTACTACTAAGCTGATAGACTTAATAGATTGGATTCAATCCCAAAGGAAATTCAACAGAAGCTACCATTCGCACGTCAGTCCATTGCGATCCCAAATAAAGTTCTGAACTTGAAGTAAAAAAGGAGCGGTGCATATTTATCATCAAACAAACAAAGTGGCAGTACACATTACATCACATGTACATAAGATAACACTAGTGGTAGTATAAGAAGCATCAACAAAACAAGGCAGCTTAACTGAGCTACGTGTGGTTATTAGACTAACTTATAGCATCAAAACGTGCAATCAAATTGCTTATTAGAGAAAACGCTCCAATCAACATATAAATTATAATCAATATATTCAACCACCAGTAAGGACCCAAGATATTTCAGCCAACTCAGCCACCCCCAAAATCAGATTTCAGAAAAGAAAAAAAAAAATGAAGGCGCAGATGAAAGACTGGAAATTTCGAATAAACTTAAAACCCATATGTTTTAAATCAAATTCTCAACAAATATATTATGAAACAAGAAAACCGTAGAATATGTCATAGAAGATGAGTAACACAAAGAAGAAAAGATAGAAAGAAATAAGGTAGATGAAAAATACCTTGGTTTTAGGACGAGATGAAGAGCTTGAAAAAAAGTAGAAGATTTCGACTTCAAGAAGAATGATCAGAGATAAATCAATCTGAATTACCAGCTCCGGATTCCAATAAGCCCCAATTTTTTTTTCTGCACCAAAGAGGCAACGACAAAGGTCAAGTAAGTCGGTCGTTACTTCCGCCATAGCCTGGGCCAGCAGAAACTAAAGTCCACTTCTTCGAACCCGAAGTAGAATCTATTTATTTTTTAGTAATTATTCTTTTATCGGATTGTTGTTTTTTTTCTTCAGAAAATGTATTTTTTGGTAATTAAAATCTATTAGTTAGTCATTTTTGATTGAATTTTGTGTAATTTGCACATATTGGATACTCCCAATAATTTTCTGCAACTTACTTTTTATAAATATTAAATAATCAATTTAATCAGTTACACAATTAGAAAATGACCCTAAAAAAATATATATTATAGGAGAAAAATTTCCTTATAAAAGTATAGATTATGCTATTTCTGTTCTTTGCGTACCATAGAGTAAAATTTCAGTAGCACAAAACTACACACATCAAAGAGTTTGTTTTGTATTTTACACACATTAATAATCAATAGAGAATAAACACAAATTTCGACAAGATACTATAAATTCAGTAGCAGAAAGTAGACAACAAAATAACGGACACAAGAACATATACAACCAAACGCCGGGCCGATAAGTCACTCGTCGGAAAGTAAAGCCACTTGTTTTCCAACATTGCGTCCACTAAAAAGTCCTACCAACGCCGTTGGTGCATTTTCAAGTCTCTGAGCAATGTCTTCCAAATAGACCACCCTTCCCTCTCTTATGGCATGTAGAATGTAGTCCAAATAGTTGGGATAGAGGTGGTAGTAATCCGGGGCTGAAAATCCATGCATCCGGATCCGCTTATATACCAGATACAACAAATTTGTGACCCATTCAGGCTCATTAAGATTGTTCTGTGAAACCATTCCACATACTGCAATGCGCCCCGTGCACTCTCAAAGCATATGACAATGCCTTCTGGAAAGTACCTGATGCAACAACGTGTGTGAGTTTCATTTATGTTCAAAGTATACACATGCCTCCTCGACCTGCTTGGTTCCATACAAAGAATTCATGAAAGGGATTGCTTACTTAATCTACTTCTCAGAACATGCAAATTGCTCATACATGCATTCATCTTTAAGTTTCAGAGCAAAATTCAGGCTCCATTTGAAGCAGATTGTGCACTAACATTTTCAAAGCATCGTTCAGGTCATGCTCTTCCTTGTAATTGAACGCTTGCTTCGTCAAACTTAAGCTTATTCTTCAAAAGGTCAACCTAGTAAGATATAATGATACATGAGAAATGATCAGTTTCTTTGGAAGATATTTTCAACAGACAGCCCACAAGCCACATGTACCAAATGTACAACTTCTATACTTATGAAAAATGAAAATAAAATTTATTGTATTTGATTTTTGCTAGAAATTGCACCCAAAATAGTAAAGGGTGAGTTACCAACCTCAATAACATTACATAAAAATGAATAATATGCATAAAGAAAACTACAATACAATATAGTCTTCTAGATACCAAAAAATATACGTGGCAACTAAATTGGAGAGGAAAAAAAGAGAGCCTAGTTTATACCTTTTCTTTGCTTCCAGCACTTCCAACAACATAACAACCCAATAACTTGGCAAATTGTCCAACAAGCTGACCAACTGCACCAGAGGCTGCTGAAATGAAGACATATTCTCCCTTCTTAGGAGAACACACTTTATTGAAGCCTGCATATGCAGTCATACCAGGCATACCTATGGAACAAGGAAGAGAAAGAAATGCACAGAGTTTAAAGGGAGCTTCAAAGCTATAAATAAAAGAAATGAGAAAAACACACCGACTGTCCTGGTATGTCTGTTAGAAGTATAATTATTAAGGAGCTAAGCACTAGACCTTACTTATATACTCGTAAGTCCCAACTCAACTAAAGTTATCTAAGGACTCAGTTCAAGCCGATAGGAGTATACCTTTCATAAGTTTATAACTTAAATTACAAATCTACGATCATAAACAGTCATCAGGATAGTTTCCAACTAGAAGGAAACCAATTTAATTGATCAAAGGCAACTCAAACACCTTGGAGTCCAAAAGGGAAACACAGGTCATTCTATTTAAATTTAAAACAATGTAACGTGCAGGTTTTCAAGTGTTAAGGCAAATCGCCATCAATAAAAGTGTACTACCTATGTGCCTTCTTTTAGCCATGAGTTCCCCTCCCAACCAAGAACTAAATTCCACCTAAAATATCATGGCTGAGAAAATAACTTACCGAGAATGCCGGTATAGTAGGAAAGGGGTACATCAGTATGTTGGATCTTATGGAGGGTTTGTGGAGTGGTGATTAGGCTGTATTCTTCCCATTTGGTTGTGCCCCACACTAATTCACCTTCCTTAAAGTCTGGGTGCCAGGAATCCAAGACTTTAGCCACTCCATAACCACTGAAGGGCTGAAGGGCTGCAACATTTTCATAAAAAAATTGTTAACAACTAGTAACTACAATCTCAACTCCATTCTCAAGACAACACAAACACAACAATGGATACAACATCAGCTTCATTAAGCATTCAACCATGCATCATATCTTTGGCTAGTGCGTGCAAGAATTGAGTCAAAATCTAAATTTTGTAGCATATTTACATATTCAAGTTGACCAGTTGAGAACTATTAATGCTGATGAATGAAAGCAGAAGGAAAGCCAATTCAACAATTTCTTGTTGCCTAATCTGTCTTTCCCATTTTAGTGCCAATGACCAACCAAATCAAAATCAAATCTTTGAAATTGATAACCTATTTTCTCAGAAATGAAAGCTAAAGAAAATTAAATTGGGAACGGAAAAGAGAGAGAAGTCATACAGAGCCAGGGGTGAAATAAGATGGAATTTCATTACTAGGTTTCCGCATAAGGATGCGCATCACAGGATCGCAGGAATTTCAACTTGATGGTAGCAGGATCGTTAACGTACATATCTGACTCTTTGGGAAATCCTTCCACATAATTCTTGAATATCACTTGCTTATTCTTCAAAACTTCCATCGCTATATCTACCAGCCTCGCCTCACTCGCTGCTGTCTGCTAAACCTTGGAAGACGATAAACCTCTGCTGTGCCTCTGCTCTGTTTTTGGTGGAGTGAGCTTGACTTGCCATTCGCCAAAAGAAGAAACCTTTTGACTTGCGGAAGGGATAAAGTGATGGGCTTTACATTGGACTGGATCCTTTTGTACGGGGCACACAACAACCCATCACTGTTCCATCTGATAAAATAGTTGGACCATAGAATATACGTTTTTTTTTTTCTTTCCAAAAATACAATAGGTTGTTTCAAGTTTCAGCTAACACTTATGAGCATTGTATAGAAGGTGTCGGGTTTAATTTTAGTATAATGATATTTAATATTAGATATATATATAATATAATTCTCTCACTTAATATTTTTGTATTAATTATAAATAAATAAATAACTTCTGTGCATTTGATAATTCAATTCTAATTATTTTTTGTAATTAAATAAAAGGATAAATTATATTTTATTATTGTATGATTTACACTTTATAATATATTTATACATAATTTTCAAATTTTGCAATTACACCCTAAACTCTTTAAAACATGATATTTTGGTCTCACCGTTTAAATTTTTCATCCCAACTTCCGGTATATGCTAACATGACAACTATGAATCCCATTTTTCAACTGTTATCATCCTTAATTTACCAATTTTTGCTTCCAAAAAAGAAAGTTACGTCGAAAAAAAAGTCTAAATTAGGCGCCAAAATAGGAAAATTGATAGACATGCATTTAAAATAAGGTTAATAGCAGTTGAGACTGCATAGTTAGGATATTATGAATCACTCATTTGATACTAACCTCCAAATAAAAGCCTCTTATAACATATTGCACAGGGAGTTGCGAGTCAGTCTCCATGATGACTTTCTTACAATCAAAATTTACACACGTAATCATAGTAGCACGGAAGGCATAGGCTTCAGCCTGCAGGGAACTACCACAAGGGAATCCCTCATCACCACCTGCATCAATGAACTCTCTCATTGAGGATCGACGAACCCATCCATAGGCACCTTGATTTTCCGGGCTACTAAAGGCAACATCATAGTTAACTTTCACAAAACCTTCGGTGGGACGTCGCCAAGAAGAACTTGTAGACTGAACCATCACTAGCCATGAGCACAATTGGATGAGTGGAGGTTTGTCTAGCCCAGCCATACGAAACTCAGTCATCTAATCCACTAGCATCTGAATAGCAGTCCTAAGATCAATGATAATATTATTATAACAGCGCAGATTATGGCACTTCAATTCCATAACCACCACATACCAAAACTAAAGGTCTGTATGTGAGCATCCCCCTGTTCGATCAGTATAATCTTCTGGACAAAGAACTATCAATACCCATCAAAATCTCCATCTAAAACTCCACTCATATCAAGCTGCAAAGGACACCCCAACAAGAAAAGCTAAGAAAATTTGCATTGAAAAAATAAATGTACTTGAAAATCCTCCATTTCACCACATTAAGGACAAATAGTCCACCAAGATACAATGTTTAACTAGGTTATCTCCCACTCTCAAATACTGTTTGCAACATTTTCACAAGAAGAGTTTGCCCTTTGGGGTACATTCACTGAATGTTGTTTTTTTGAGTTTTTTTTTTTTTTTTTTTGCAATTAAAATCTATTAGTTAGTCATTTTTTTATTGAACTTTGTGTAATTTGCACATATTGGATACACCGAATAATTTTCTCCAACATCAAATTTAATTTTTTTTAAATATTAAATAATCAATTTGATCACTTACACAATTAGAATATGAAAATCCTCAAAAATATATATAATAGGAGAGAAATTTCAGTAGCACACAACTACCCACACCAAAGAGTTTGTACTGTACTTTATACACATTAATTACCAACTAAGAATAAACACAAAATTCCACAACACCTTGTAAATTCAGTAGGAGACAAGAATACGAAGGACATAAGAAGATATACAACCAAATGTCGGGCCGATAAGTCACTCGTCGGAAAGTGAAACCACTTGTTTTCCAACATTGCGTCCACTAAAAAGTCCTACCAACGCCGCCGGTGCATTTTCAAGTCCTTGAGCAATGTCTTCCAAATAGACCACCCTTCCTTCTCTTATGGCAGGTAGAATGTAGTCCAAATAGTTGGGATAGAGGTGGTAGTAATCCGGGGCTAAAAATCCATACATCCGGATCCGCTTATATACCAGACACATCAAATTTGTGATCCCTTCGGGCTCAGTAAGATTGTACTGTGAAACCATTCCACAGACTGCAATGCGTCCGTGCACTCTCATGTTAAGGAGGACTGCATCAAGAAATTTCCCTCCCACATTCTCAAAGTATATGTCAATGCCTTCTGGAAAGTACCTGATACAACAATGTGTGTGTTTCATTTATGTTCAAAGTAAATACATGTCTCCACAACCTGTTTCGTTCCGTACAAAGAATCCATGGAATGACACAATGCTTAATCTACTTCACAGAACATGCATATTGCTCACACATGCATTCATCTTTAAGTTTCAGAGCAAAATTCAGGCTCCATTTGAAGCAGACTATGCACTAACCTTTTCAAAGCAGCGTTCAAGTCATGCACTTCCTTGTAATTGAAAGCTTCGTCAAATTTAAGCTTATTCTTCATAAGGTCAACCTAGTAAGATATAATGATACATATGAAATGATCAGTTTCTTTGGAAACTAGTTTCAGCAGACAGTCTACAAGCCACATATACCAAATGTAAAACTTCCATACTCTAGTGAAGTTTAAACCGTGAAGTTTAAACCATGAAGTTGGAGTAAATAAACTCCATTTTCATAAACTTACGAAAACTAAAAATTATTGTATTTGATTTTCTGCTAGAATTTGCACCCAAAATAGTAAAGGGCGTGTTACCAACCTCAATTTTCCTTACTTCTAACAATTCAAACATAACCCAAGAATGAGGAATATGCACAAAGAAAACTACAGTACTCTTAACATTGTCAATCATTTATAACTAAAATCTTATAATACAATCTAGTCTTCTAGATACGACAACTAAACTGGGGAGGAAAAAACAACCTAATTTATACCTTTTCTTTACTTCCAGCGCTTCCAACAACGTAACAACCCAATAATTTAGCAAATTGTCCAACTAGCTGACCAACTGCACCAGAGGCCGCTGAAACGAAGACATATTCTCCCTTCTTAGGAGAACATACTTCGTTGAAACCTGCATATGCAGTCAAACCGGGCATACCTATATATGGAACAAGGAACATAATGAAATGCAGAGAGTTTACAGTGAGCCTCAAAGCTATAGGTAAAAGAAGATGAGAAAAACACACCAACTGTCCTAGTATTTCTGTTAGAAGTAGAACCATTAAGAAGCTAAGCGCAAGACCCCACTTATATACTCATAAGTCCGAATTCAATTGAAGTTATCTAACGACCCATTTCAAGCCAATAGGAGTATACCTTTCATAAGTTCATAACTTAAATTACAATTCTACCATCATAAGCTACAATTTCCAACAACAAGGCAACCAATTTAATTGAAGGAAAGGCAACTCAAACACCTTGGAGTCCAAAAGGGAAACACAAGACATTCTATTTCAATTTAAAGCAATATAACATGCAGTTTTTAAGTGTCAAGGCAAATCGCCATCAATAAAAGTGTACTACTTATGTGCCTTCTTTTAGCCATGAGTTCCCCCTCCTAACTAAGAACTAAATTTTACCCAAAATATCATGGATGAGAAGAAAGCTTACCGAGAATGCCGGTATAGTAGGAAAGGGGTACATCAGTATGTTGGATCTTATGGAGGGCTTGCGCAGTGGTGATTAGGCTGTATTCTTCCCATTTGGTTCTACCCCACACTAATTCACCTTCCTTAAAGTCTGGGTGCTTGGAGTCCAAGACTTTAGCCACTCCATACCCACTCCAGGGCTGCAATATTTTCATATTTGAAAAATTGTTAACAACTACTAAGAGCATGTATATCATACTACCTAAATTTTTGAACAAATTTAACTTAAAATGACCCAAAAATTCACCAACTTTGAATATTAAATTCATTTTTTTTTTTCAAATTTGAATATATAAAAACATATTTTTTCTACATCGGTTAGTTTTTAACGGTTCTGTTGATGCCAAAATGGCACCAACGAGACCGAGAAGACTACGCATAAATATCAAGACACAAGCACGTACGTGGTTCACCCGAATCGGGTTACGTCCACGGGACAAACTTTCCGAGAGAGTTATTATTAATAATAATAGTGTTTACATATTTGTGGCCTTGAGCCATTGAGGTAAATGTGGAGAGGATGTCTCCATATGTGTTGTGAAGTTGTAAGCTTGTTGGAGTTGTGAGTTTGTTTTACAAATGAGGGGATGCCCTCCTTAAATAGGCAAAGGCTGCAATGAGTTAGAGCTCTGTTTACGGTAACTCGGTCTTCCCGATCATCACCTAAAAGTTGCAAAACATCATAACTCCATTTCCCAAGTACCATAAATAATGAAACCTTTTCAACCATATACGAAAAGTTTGAGTTAATTAACAACCCAAAAACGAAAAAAATTTGGAAATTCGTTTTCTTTTCTTTGAATTTTTCAATAATTCACGAAAGTTTAAAATTTGTGAATGCAAATGATGATGAATTTTAAAAATATTGAAGAAGAGAGTTTGTGAAGAAGAGAGTACGTAGATGATGAAGGAGAGAGGAAAAAGAAACGAGATGAAGAAATAGCTAGCGAGAAGCGGCTACTTATTAATCACTAATCTTAAGACAACACAAACACAACACTGGATAAAACATCACCTTCACTAAGCATTCAACCATGCATCATATCTTTGGCTAGTGCGTGCAAGAATTGAAGTCAAAATTTAAATTTTGTAGCATATTTACATATTAAAGTTGACTAATTGAGTGCTATTAATGTTGATGAATGAAAGCAGAAAGAAAGCCGATTCAACAATTTCTTGTTGTCTAGTCTTTCTTTCTCATTTTAGTGCCAATGACCAAACAAATCAAAATCAAATCTTTGAAATTGAAACGTTATTTTCTCAGAATTGAAAGGTAAAGAAAATTAAATTGAGAAGGCAAAAGAGAAAGCATTCATACAGAGCCAGGGGTGTAGGGGGTGAAATAAGATGGAGTTTCATCACAATCATCACTAGGTTTCCTCATAAAGATGCGCATCCCAGGATCACAGGACAAATAAAGGCTCTTAACCAAGACCGAATTGGAAGCTTCATCATCATTTTCTGGTGCTGGGACTGGGAGTTTCAACTTGATGGTAGCAGCATCGGTAACGTACATATCTGACTCTTTGGGAAATCCTTCCACGTAATTCTTGAATATCACTTGCTTATTCTTCACAACTGCCATCTATATCTACCAGCCTCGCTTCACTCGCTGCTGCCTGCTAAACCGAGGAAGACGATAAGCCTCTGGCGTGAGCTTGACTTGCCATTCACCAAAAGAAGAGACCTTTTGACTTGCGGAGGGGATCGGATAAAGAGGTGGCCTTTATTGGAGCCCCGACAATCCATCACTGTTCCATATGCCAAATTACGTGGCCCTTGGAATATAGTACTTGTTCTTTTTTCAAAAATACGATGGGTTGTTTCAACAACACTTACCCCATTTGTTTGAACTTAATAATTTCCAAGCATTTCACTCCACATATGTGTGGGAGGTTTTGGATTTAATTTTAGTCGGGAAATTTTGATATCTAATATATATATATATATATAATATAATATAATTCTCTCACTTAATATTCTTGTATTCAATATAAATAAATAAATAAGTTATGTACATTTCATAATTCAATTTTAAAATCATATTTATTTTGTAATTAAAAAAAGAGTATGTGTATGATTTAAATCTTATAATATATTTATACTGAACTTTCAAATGTTGCAATTATACCCTAAGTTCTTCAAAACATGACATTTTGGCCTGACCATTTAAATTTTTTGTCTCAGCTTTCGGTAGATGCCAACATAATGTCGGTGACTCCCATTTTTCAATTGTTATTATTCTCAATTTATTCCAAAGAGGAAAACAAAATCGGGAAAGAAAATCCAATTTGGGTGCAAATTGACAGATATGCCTTTGAAATAAGGTTGATAGCAGTTGATAAATATGAACCACAAACATCACGTTAGCATCTAATGGAATTTGGGACATAGAATTTAACAGACGGTTCAAGTCTCACAGTTTGAAAAGTTCATGGGAGTTAATCACAACATTTGAAAGATTAAGTATGAATCAGTTCCAATGTGTAATCTACAAGATAGTAAAATGCAATTTTCAACAACCAAAAAAAAAACCACCAATTAGCCAATTCAGAATTTTACTATTGATTCATAAAGCATCATCTATTACAACAATCCTTGATACAAACACCCATCTCAATATCCCATATGAAATGCCTTATGAGAGAGAAGAGGTTTGGAGAATTTAGCTAGCTATTAATTTATAAATGTATACGATGGCAGGGCCAGGCTCCAAGGAAGCCCCAATATTGGACTACCCAACACCACAGGCTCAAGCAATTTATAAGTACCTTTATGGCTTTAATACATCCATCTTCGACCACGACCTAGCTAGCTAGCTAACTAACTAGCAAGCTACTACTACACTAAAACTTAATTCTTCGATTGATTACTATAGCTGATACTTTGTTTTCAGCCCATATATAGATAAGAGTAACTTTTGTATCCTTCTTCCAGTTTCCTTCCCCGAGTAAATCAAGTTACAAACAACTTGTAGGTTGAACCGTGCCCGCAGCTGTTCCGTCTGCATGGATGCATGAAGCCTCAGCTGCCTCGTTCTTGTAAGTTAGCTTCACATCCTCCAATTTGATCCTACTACACGGGTACTTTGAGCTACAATCAAATTTTACCGCCACTTGTGAAGCAGAAGTGCCGTGAATATCTTGGTATGTCACGTCGCTAACTTTAACCCCAGAAGCTTGACCAGGACAACCTTTGTTGTTAGGGCAGTAGTTTTGATCAATGACAATAGGATTTTCCACATTGTACATTACAATGTGTTGAAAAAGAATGTTCCTAGCAAATCCAGTGCTAGGTCTCCCCCAAGACTTGATTCTCACACCGTTTTGAGTCCCCGTAAAGGTAATTGTTTTAGCCGTTACATTTTGTACACCATCCTCTGCTTGGTCCTTTCCTAAGCTTCCAATGCTGCGTACGTACACCAGCACCCAAACAATAAGTTCAATTTGTTTGGAAGTTAAATTTCAATAAATAAAATGAAGTACACACAATAAAAATATGTACCTGATTCCATGGCCGGGTCCACATACAACGTTTTCAATCCACAAATTGGAGGCGCCAGGGCCAATTGAGACACAATCGTCGCCGGTAGCAATTTTGGAGTTGAGAATGGTGACGCCGGATGACATTTGAACGTGAATGCCGTCGGTGTTGGGGCTGATGCCGGAGGCAGAAACCTTGACGCCTTGCATTTTGACGTTGTGGCAGCCGTTGACCACTATGTGAAACATTTGGCTGTTTAGGGATGCTAATCCGTTCACCACAATGTTGTTCGAGTTGGAAAAACCCAGCGTCTGCACATATTTACATATATATAATTCCATTTCATTAATAAGTCATATATATATATATATCCTATATATATACGCTGCATGCATGTATATATAGGGGCCTAATTATAAAATTAAGTCTAAGTATATATACACTTTTTTTATAATAAGTTAAGTATACTGTAATATCAATTACATTAAGCTTAATTATAGACCCTGCTAAGTTGACCTTTGAAATTCACACTTATCTTATAATTAAGCACATGCAAAAGCTCATGCCAATGAATATAATATTTAAGCTCTAGCATATATTGTACTGTTGCAAACTAGCCAGACACCATTGGAGAAATATTATCATATATATTATGCATGGCATATTTCATGAGCTAGCTATCTATCTATATATGATTATATTCATCAGATAAAACCAATTTCATATTTGATGAGCTTCGTTCATTAAAAAGAAAAAACAAAAGTAAAAAGGTAACTGAAATATGTATATACTAATACTATTAGTGCAAGGGTAACAGATAAGTAGGTAGACGGAGAAAATGAAGAGTGCAAAACGCCAAAACCCATGGTAACTGACGAATTAATAGTAATTAACTGGTTTGTTGCCCGCATAATTAAATGAATGATTTTCCTCTCTCAATATATATATAAGTCTCCATTATCATCAATATATTGTACGTCAATTAATTAACTTCATTTCTACGTGATTCGTGATTTCATGCACGTAATCTCATTTTTCTATAAGTTTTTGGTCGCCCTAGCTCCTCGATTCTCGATATGATAACGTTCGTTCTTAATTAATTAACAACTAAAATAATTAAAAAAATTAAGTAGATAATTAAAGTAGTTAATACGTAATAATGAAGTTGTTGACATAAACTTACGGTTGCTCCGCTGGGGCAGCTCTTGCCTGAGCTCTTGCAAGCCCACAAGCCGGTGCCCTGGCCGTCGAGAGTGCCACCGGAAATGGTGACACCATTGACGCGCTGAAACAAAAGCCAGTTTCCGGCGTTTCCAATGACACGGTAATCGGATGGTGCGACGAGGGTGCCGGCAATGCGGAAGGTGATGTGGGAGTTCTTGCAAGGTCCGGTGAAGGCGGCATTGCGAAGATAAAACCGGCCGGCGGGGACGTAAATGAGAGCGGGGTTGAGGGAGGCGCAGGCCTTGGACCAGGCGGAGAGGAAGGCCTTGGTGCAGTCAGTCTTGCCATCTCCTTTGGCACCTAAAGTGGTCACACTGTATGTCACCACGGGTGCAGCCGCAGCAGCCTCCGAGGAGAGCAGTACTGCTGCAACCACCAGGAGAAGTTGACGAAGAAGAATATTAATATTTATAAGGCTTTGTGGGTTTGCCATTTGCAATATTGCACTAGCTATAGCTGGGTATTTGGCTGAGGAGAAATTACTAGAGATTGTGAGATCGAGAAAGATTAATGTTGGATGATTGTGTAATAAGTAGCTAGTGGTGTGTAAGTTACAACGGTTTGACGGGTATTTATAGATGGAGGGATGGATGGATTATTTCTGATATGACGTGGAAAACGGAATCGAATTATGAATAAATTAAATAAATAAATAGGTGCGGCGAGGCAGGCGCAGAGATTGGTGATGAAGGAGGACCGATGAGGATTGAGGGCGCGGTAATAAAAATGATAATTAAGCAAAGCAAGCAAACGGCGCCGAAATATATATACTTACGTACACGTACGTAGATTTTTACTGTCGATAGATGCATGGATGCTAGCTCTGCTAGGAGATGGGTACGTAACGTACCGTTAACGTTATCCTTTTTAACTTTTTCATTCCTTGATTTTAGGTTTATTAGTTATGACTTTAATTACCAAATTGACCCAAACGAAGGAGAGACCGCGCTTTGCTTCGCCGATTGATGCAGCAATCGCATGCATAACTTCTGCATGTTCATTGCTCTGAGTTCACACCTCCCTGCTTCCATCCTGTAATAATTAATTATATAATTTCCTTTTTATCTACATAATAATAATAATCTAATTAATATCATATATAACGTACATAGTTCTACATGATCATGAGCAGGTACGGTAATTAATCAATATTTTAATTTGAAGGGATTTTATGTGGCCCATCTCCTGATCAGTACTTTGGCTAATAATTTATATTTTCTTTTTTATTAGAAGACCGGTTTAAAAATAATTTCCTGTTGAGCTTAATTAATTAATAATATGATAAGACATGTTCAAATTAAAAATTAATTATAACACTAAAAAAATATCATGAGAATATGAAATTCATATATATGGTCCAACGTACATTATTAGGTAAAGAAAATTAGGAAGGGGGTAAAGAAGAAAAAAGAGGGCTTGGGAACGTGGGATGGGTAAATGGGAGGGGAATGGAAAGCATGCGTATATAAATCGTGGGAAACGGAAAAGCAAGCGGCGGGTTCATGCCCGTTATTGCGCCAACACAACAATCTCATGAGTCACAACAAGCGGCCTCGATCTGTGCCTTGTGGAGAATAAATAAGTGCCAAAATAACTAACTAATAATCAATTAATTAACTATAAGTCTATAACTAACTTCTATACCTAATCCAAATTAGAGACCCTTCTCCAATTGCTTACTCCATCCATACGTCATCCATTGCTTATTATTATTGCTTCATCTAATATATATTTTTCTTCTGCATGTTCTCTCCTCTTCTATTGTGTTGAATTAATTGTTCAATCGTTCCTTAATAATATATTACGGACTTTAAATTGGCCGGTAATATAATAACTACCCCACTTTTCATGCGTGGAGGGACCCTTCGGGCCTTCCCTTAATTAGCTCCTCGATCACCAGCACCTCCATCTTTGCATTTCAATTAGGTTGCCCATATCCATTTTTCTAAAAACAAATGATGCTATATATTATAAGCACCAACTAAAATCCGAATTTTTAATTACCAACGGTAGCTGATGTAGCACATAATTAAGTTAGCACATCACTTATTTTTAATACAATTTTATGTTTTGTTAAATAATTACAGCTCCTTTTTTTATTTATAAAAAAAAATAATAATGAATCCTTCTTTTACCTTTCACTTGCAATTGCCTTCGGTCACCGCCACCGGCATCCATCGATCCAGGTTAATTTAAAAGCCACCACCCAAAATTGGGGAAAAGTATAAATTAAACATCAAAAGGACAAGATCAGTACAGCTAGACAATTTGACGCCGGAGAATGAAAAACACGTACTGTTTCTTTCCTCGGGTTTTGGCCTTGGTATAAAATTGTCAATTGGAATTGTGTAAGAAGTTTGAGCTTGGAGTAACTCAAGATCATATAATAAGGCACAAATTGTAGTTGTATTTTTCTGATGTGGGACATTTTCTTCACATCTCAACACGCCCCTTCACATGTGGTAGATTTTTCAGCGTATCACGTGACGATTTGAATGGGTACTTGTGACACGTGTGACGGTTAAGCCTTCACGTGGGATAAGGCCGCTCTGATATCATGTAAGAAGTTGCGGTTCCACCCCAAAACCAATTGGCACTGGGCGGAGTAATTCAAGATCATATAAGACACAAATTATAATTATACTTTTCCTATATGAGATATTTTCCTCACATCTCAACAAATAATATATATATATATGAAGTAAATCAATATCATTTTAATTATGAAGTAAATATATATATATATATATATATATATGATAGTCGTATTCGATCGTGTAGTTTATCAAATAATATTTTGTGATGCTAACGATATGCCTACTAAGATTGATCAGTGCTTCATTTCAATTACAATAAAGTGAAATATCCATAAATTCATATACATATATTGTACGGGTGCGCATGAATATCCTTCAGATCCCCATAATATGGTAACGTTCCGGTATATATACGCGCGTATATTTCTATGCTCGTAGCTAGCGAGAGTGCTCGAAATTCCTGGGATTCGTTGATTTGCTTATTTCAATGTACCAATTAAAATCTGGAATATCAATTGCAATACATCAACTTTTATCTCCCTTTCTCAGTGTCGTGCTTCCTTCCACGAGTTTAGGGCACGATTTGGGGTTTCCACATCGATCTCCAGCCCTGTACAAGCCATGCCACAATATATATATAATTTGTAATTGGTCAGCTTCATATATATGTGCAGACATTATTAATTAATCGCAGTAAGCCATGTGAACCCAAGATACAGGGCACACAACCCATGTTGTTGTATATAAAATCGATCTATATCTTGTTGATCAAGCAATTTAAAAATCCAATGTATAAATTAAATTTTGAAACAAAATTTGTATATAATATTGATTATTAACTATTTTTAACTCTTTAACTTTGTAATACATGAATCACTGCTCAATGCCATATTCCTGCTACTAGCTAGCTAGCTAGTTTCAAATTTAAATCTCTCTCCTTGCTCCATCAGAAAATATACATGTTTTAGTATTGGATTTAATTAATTATAAATTATTACGTGCCTCTTCTTTTATTGCTAATTTATTTTTTAGTACAACTTCAACTTTTGTCATGCTATAAGAGCGGACTACCTTACGGATAAGATTTAATGATGATGTGTATCTATGAATAGAAATTAAAGAGAAAAATATTAATTAGGCAAGCTAGCTAGCTGGATTTGTGATGGATCATGTGATTTGAGAAGAAGGAATTAGTATAATATTATTGTGGAGTGCTAAAGCCTATAGGCTATACGTAGTACATATAATCATATATACAGCCATAGTCGTCGTTGAGAAATGTACTGTTTGTAGTTAATGATATGTACGGTTTAGTCTAATTATATATATATATATATACTTGCATTTCATTTGTTTTTTTTTAAAAAAATGGGATCAAATTAACGAATTGCTCGTTCGTGCACATGTCCCCAATGCAAGAATGATTGATCCGTTCCCCTGCGGATCATGGCTTTACCATTCGGTCCTCGATGACCGGCGAGGGATTCGGTATAATAGCTCACGTTTGTATGCATTGCGTTTCTTACTGAACTAGACACACGTGTTAGCTGTAGGAAGTGTGGTTCCGAAAGTGACTTCAGTTTGCCGGTTTAGGCTCAACTTCTTGCTTTACATTAGTGAATTTTCTTATTTATACAGAACGTTCGACGGGTGATCCTTTAAAAAACTAGAACCACTATAAACGTAAACCGAAAGGACTTGATTTATTTGAACTGAACTATAGCGACTTACAGCATAGAACTATTCATTATTATTAATTATTTTCAGAGATTATTTATACAATAAATTAATCAAATTAAATAAATGAAGAATTGTTAATATGAATAAATAGGTTAATATATATCATAAGATATACTGGCCATGATTGCTTTGGCCAGGGTTCTATTAATATATGAAATAAGACGGAATGTGAATAAGATTTTAAAAGCATACAAGCTACATGGTGCATGTATCTGCATCTCCTCCTTTGGTGTTGGTGACTAGCTTGCTCACATGCATGCATGTATGTGTGTACATCGATATAAATTATATATACATATGCGTAAACAATACTTCCCATGGATCTGGGTAACTAGCTATTAGCCAGCTTAATTGGCCAACCGAGGATATATATATATATATTACAGTAATGACAATATAAGGAACGGGCCAGTGGTGATGGTCTTTAATGAATTTTCGAGGAATGTTTTGTATGGAGGATCAAGTTTTTTGAGCCCATCCTATTTAATTATTCATGCACGTCGTCTTTCTTTGAAATAATAATGAAATATATATTAGAATCGTTGTTAAATATTGTGTATATATATATATATATATATATATATATAATTTCCAGGCGGAGCAACATGCGTATGTTAGGCAACGTACAATTATACCGATGAATGCAGGCAGCAGGTTGCTTATTTCAGGGATTCTCTGTTTCAGGACATTTTTGTTTGTGTACGTATAGCTTTCCATGTGATTAGGATTGACCTTTATATATACGATCATATATCATTATCAATAATTAATTAATTTGGCTCTTTCGACAAAAAAAAATAATAATAATAACAGCAATAATAAAGCCAATTCATGGTTAATTTAAAGGAAGTTGAGATTCCATCTCAAAACTATTTGACAAAAAGGAGGAAGAGACCCAACTTCTTATTAACTTTTGCAAAATTGTGCAACTTTCAACTCACCCTTACCTCCTCCATTCTAATATCATGAAGAAAGTTGAGGTTCCACCCCAAAATTGGAAGTTGAGGTTTTTGTCAAGATGTGAGGAGAACGTCCCACATCGGAAAAACACAATTACAATTTATGTCTTATATGATCTTGGACTACTCCCATAGTCAATTGGTTTTGGGGTGGAACCTCAACTTCTTACATGGTATCAGAGCCGGGTTATCTCACGTGATTGACTTAACCGTCACATTGTCACGTGATAGGCTGGAGAATTTCCTATACATGAGGGGGCGTGTTGAGATATGAGAAAATGTTGGGAAACGTACGTAAACATAAAATGGGGGTTGTTGTTTGAGTTTGTAGTTTGCAAAAAAAAAAAAAATAACAGATGAGGGGGAAATAGTTAAGGGCACGTTTTTCTACCACTAAGTATATGCCAAGTCCAATTTTTTAACCTTAAAAATCGTGAGTTATAACTCACATTTTTGTAAAAAAATGCATTTGTTCGGATTTTGTGAAATATTTTAACTGTACATTAGCCAAAGTATTGTATGTCATTTGAGACATGTCATGCCATTTAGGACGCTCATTAACTATTTTTTATGTATTTTTTAAGTTAAAAAACTAGAATTTAATTGAAATTTCATAATAGGTTCCAAAGCGTGCCAAAGGTTTTTAGAAAACACCCCCACAAACTCAAAATATCTTATGGAATCAAGAGAATAGAAATAAAATAAGTATTTCGATACTTTTGTTAAAATTTCAAAAATCAACTAAAAATCGTGAGTTATAGCTCATAGTTTTTGTAAAAAATGTATCCGTTGGAATTTTGTTCAATATTTTAACTATACATTAGTCAAAGTATTATATGCCGTTTGAGATATGCCATGTCATTCATGGTGCCCATCAACTATTTTTTATATATATTTTATGTGACGACCCGGAAATTCGAAAAAGAAAAATTTGGAAAATTTGAAGGGAATGGCGATTTTGCCCTTGGCAATGGGGGGCGAAAGTTGACCTTTTGATCGGGACCTTTTTTGGACTTTCCGTAAGTACCGTTGGATAGGTCTCGAAACGCTAAATCCGTAGACAGACGACATGCATCAATCGGGATTCAGATGTAAAAGTTACGGGCCTAAGAAAGTGAAGGGCAATTTGGTAATTTTGCAAAAGAATGGTAAAATGGTAAATTGCGCTGTGATGGATTACTCAGCCAATTGGGTGAGTCACATCTGCCCTTGAGTGACATATGTCACTGGCAGATTGTGGATTAGTGGCAAGTATTTGTGTTTTTCGGTTGGCGGTGGAGAGGTTTAAAATTTAGAAACAAATCGTGTGTGTGTATTTGTGAAGAAAAACAGAGCAGTATGCTCAAACAGCTCATTCAATCTCCCTGTCTGATCGATATGTGAGAGGAATGAAGAAAGAGATAATTAGAGAGGAAATGAGATGGAAATTGTGACAGAAAACCCAGAACCCGAACCCAAACCCTTGGAACTTTCAAATTGATCAAAAAATTGAATTCGAAATTCTGAGCCATAAACACTGAAAATTGACCTTGAATTGATCATCCTGAGCTCAAGGCGAGTCGAACCCAATCAAGAACGACGACAATTGGAGTCGTTTTCGGCTAGATCAGACAGGGTGGAACTCGGGAATTTTCGAGTTTGAGTTGAATGGATTGGAGACATGGAACTATGAAATTGGACTTGGAAATATGTTCATTAGGATCCCATGAAGCTTCCTGATGCATCAATTGAAAGAAAACAATCGCTTTTGAATGAATGGGGACGATGAACAGTGTTCAGTGTTCTTCAAATAATCGAGTTCGAACTGACGGATTGATAAATTGATGCAGAATTGATGGGAATCGAATTGAGTCTGTTCGCGGGTTGTAGAATCCGTTTATCAGTTAAACGGGTGAGGACGATGCACTGTAGCAAGCTCGTGGGTTTCACGCGCAGCTACTCACGGCGGCGCGTGAGGGCTCGTGGGCACGATTCCCGAAGTGAGTTCAACATGACTTTTGTTCTATGTAATGTAACGAACATTTTGGCATTGAATTCTAGTTAATCGGACACCGTTTCGATATTATTTCGAGGGTCTGAAGGTTTATGTTACGTTTTTAATTCGTAATTAATTCCCGGAAAATTATGGGGAATTAATATGATGTTAATTAAGTCATTAGTGACCCTGAGTAATGATTTTGGACAGGAATTGAGATTCCTGGAAAGTAACGAAAAGTACGGAAACGCGTACAGCTCGGAAAGTGAGCGATATGGACGGTGTGTGAGTGGACGTTTGTTTTATAAACTGATATGCATGCATAGTTAAATGTTTTACATGATTTATTGCATGATTTGAATTGCAATGATTTGGCATGACTACTGTTGAATTTAAATGATTATTTTAATCAGTGTTTTGGGCACGTTTTTCTAGAAAACAATGAAATTACTGTTTTGGGCGAAGACCCGGGATTTGAGATTGGTTTTGACTTGGATTATGAGTTAAATATGATTTTATGGGAATTGAACGATTTTCGGATATGATATTACGGATTTACGTGTATTGAATTATTTAATGATTTTACGAATTTACGAGAAATGAGAAATGAGATTTGGGCTTAAAACCCCGTGATAAATGGTTTTGACATGGTTTTAATGATGATTTTGAAATAAAGATTTTGATTTTGTATTGATGTTCAGTGCCCCCAGATGTGTAATTACTAGGTAGACTTCAAATGTGTAATTTCGGAAGTGACTCCGGATGTGTAATTCCCGTAGGGACCAGATGTGTAATTCCCGTAGGGACCAGATGTGTAATTCCTGGTGAGGCTGGATGTGTAATTCCCGGTGAGGCTGGATGTGTAATTCCCTGCAGGACTGGATGTATAATTCCCAGCGGGACTGGATGTGTAATTCCCAGAGGACCCTCGGATGTGTAATTCCCGAGTTATATGCTTTATTGTATGATAAAATGGTTTTATAAAATGATTCATGTGTTTGGCTTGAGAGCCTGGATTTGATACTTTTCATGTGATTTGGCTTGGAAGCCGGTGATTCATATGTTTGATTATATGCCTGCATAGTTTGATAAACTGGAGGGTAAATGATGTATTTTGAAATGTGTTTTTAAATGATATTATTTTTTGTCCACTCACACCTTTCCTGTTTTGATGACCCTCCAGGCCGTGGCACGACGTTCAGGGCTGATCGAGAGGCGGAGGCATGAGCGGAAATCAGTGCAGTTATCCCTTGTCTGACAGGTGCTTAGGGGTAGTTTCAGGACTTCGGTTGACTTGTTAGACGGGAGCAGAACCGGGCACGGTTATAAAAGTCCAATCGGGACGGGTCCTGTCATTTTCAGCAAAATAACTCAAATTTAATTGAAATTTTTTAACGAGGTCCAAAGTGTGTCAAGGATCTGAATTTCTTTTGAAAACATCCCCCTCAACTTCAAAGAATCTTAAGGAGTGAGGAGAATGAAAATAAAATAAATATTTCGATGCTTCTGTTGAAATGACAAAAATCGACTAAAAATCGTGAGTTACATCGCAGTTTTTATAAAAAAAAATGCATCTATTGGGGTTTGGTGGAATATTTTAACTGTACATTGGTTAATGTATTATATGTCATTTGGGACATGTTCTGCCATTAAGGGTGTCCATTAACTATTTTTTAATATATTTTCTAAGCAAAAAAGCTCAAATTTAATTGAAATTTTGTAACGCGATCCAAAGTGAGTTTAGGGTCCAAAAGTCTTTAGAAAACGTCCCCCACAACTTCAAAGAATCTTAAGGAGTGCGGAGAATGGAAATAAAATAAATACTTTGATGCTTCTGTTGAAATGACAAAAATCGACTAAAAATTGTGAGTTACCTCATAGTTTTTATATAAAAAAAACATCCGTTGGGATTTTATTGAATATTTTAACTATACATTAGCCAAAACATTATATGCCGTTTGAGACATACCCTGTCATTCAAGGTGCCCATCAACTATTTTTTATGTATACTTTCAGCAAAATAACTCATATTTAATTGAAATTTTTTAACGAGGTCCAAAGTGTGTCAAGGATCTGAATTTCGTTTGAAAACATCCCCCTCAACTTCAAAGAATCTTAAGGAGTGAGGAGAATGAAAATAAAATAAATATTTCGATACTTCTGTTGAAATGGCAAAAATCGACTAAAAATCATGAGTAACCTCACAATTTTTATAAAAAAAATGCATCTGTTGGGGGTTTGTGGAATATTTTAACTGTACATAGGTCAATGCATTATATGTTATTTGGGATATGTCCTGCCATTAAGGGTGCCCATTAACTATTTTTTTATGTATTTTCTAAGCAAAAAAGCTCAAATTTAATTGAAATTTTGTAACACGATCTGAGGTGAGTTTAGGGTGCCCATTCTAGCCTTCTCAGTCAACCAAGTTTGCCAATTTTTGCAGGAACCGTGTGAGTCTCACTTCATGATCGACGGTCCAAATCCAATCTCATGGTCCTCCAAAAAGTAGCAAACTATCTCCAAGTCAAGCACAGAGGCTGAATATCGTGCTCTGGCCATTACTGCTGCTGAGTTAACTTGGATTCGCCAGCTCCTGTGTGCAATTCACATTCCTCTACTCAGGCCTCCTCTTATTTACTGTGACAACACCTCAGCCACTTCTTTATCTACCAATTCCATGTTTCACTTAAGAGCCAAGCACATTGAGATTGACTATCACTTCGTTCGTGAATGTGTTATTCATGATGATCTTGATGTCAGACATGTTTCTTCCTGTGATCAAGTTGCTGATGTGTTTACCAAGTCCCTCGAAGAGAAGATGTTCAACGTTCATGTGTTCAACCTGATGGAACATCAGCTTGAAGGGGGATGTTTACAGTACATATGTTCTCCTTCATGTAATGTGTTTAGGCAACTCGTCCTCAAGTATTACTGGTAGTCCTCAGCAAAGTGTAGGTGCTCCTGCCCTCACCTCAGTCCTATCGCTAATCTGTTGAAGGTGTGATTGTGACATGTGTCACAATCGCCATGATTCTAGGAAACCGTTTAGAGTAGGTTTGAGTGCTGGGATCATTGTAACCAATTCAATCAACCTCCAACTGAATTGGAGAGATTAACCTGCTAGCTAAATGCAGTTACTTAGGCTCTAAGCAATGATGAACTATATAATCCTGGAATGTACCTTCACAGAATGATGTTGAATTCAAAAGATTCTTTGCTTCATCCCTTACTCTCCAAATCTAATTCTTCCCTTCTCAACTCTTTCAACATATATGTACATATATTATTGATATATATGTGTGTATATATATATATATATATATCTTTTTACTATATGTATGCAAGTATACGTATTCCTTTATATATAAGACTCGCGGATGGATGACAATAATCGACATTGTTTGGAAATATTTAATATGCAAGCTAGCCTAATCACGCGAAGGTTCATGTTAGTCTTCAAAGATATTTACGTACATTTAGTGGCGTAAGGTCGCAGCCCACCTTAATTAGAAATTGAAAAAATACGTATATATATATATATAGATATCGAAAATTTTGTGAATTGAAAGTCATCCGTCGGCTCCGGCGCGGCCGGTCACTTAATTTGACTACTGCTATTGCGCGCAGGTGCAATTCTACCCAACTCAACTGTGTGTCCATTAATAGTACTGTACTAATTGCGTATGTATATATATGTGTGTATATAGTACGTACTCATATACAGTTAATCATCATTCAAGGACAACGACCTACTCGATCAGACGCCGATCGTCTAACAGACCTAAATTAATAAGCAACAATGGTCCATATGCGGCCCTGCCTACTTATATACTGATACACATATACATATACGTACACTCAGATGCATGCATATGGGTTCGTTGCATGCATATGGCTTCGTTATCAAGTAATAATAGCGAAAGAGATCGTTGGGTCCATATCCATGATCCTTCCATGCCAAATTCTATGTACACTTAACTAACAAGTAATTACGTACATATGATCCATTTCTCATTCTCAAATCTCAATCCAATTCCATGGCTTCTTATTGCAAACAAACTCATAATTAACCAAACCAAAACCCAATTAATTCATCGCATTGTTTCATTTAGCTTCTACCTTAATTAATTGCTACACTATGCAGTAATTTATTTTATTGTATGCACTATGTAGTGTCAAATCAAACATGTATTATGTATGGCACCTAATTAATCCTGCGCTGCAGCCTGCAGCAAACCCACTAAAAATGAAAGTCCAAACATTTAAATATTAAACTCTGTGAATGTCATCCATGATCAGCTTTCAAGTTCAACTACACGTAGCTAGCTACCTTACGTCTCAAGTCTCATAGCGTAACCGAAAATCATGGATGACATTCACAGAGTTTAGTAATAAACAATATATGAAGAAGAGAGAAATATTTAAGACACATAACGTAACCGAAAACCAAACTAATTTCAGTTGTCATTACTTTAAAGATTTTATTTTCTAAATATTTAGGACGTACTTACAAGACATTGTAAATGGTAAAAAAAAACCTATTTATAGAGTTCTACTTGTAACATATGGTACGTTTACAATCTCAGTGGCCATAGTCTTTGATTTCGATCATTCTACTTTAATTATTTATCCCTTACACACCACTCTTCTTCATTTATCCTTTTTATCATATACTTTTCTTTAAATATATAAAGTAAAAATAAATATAAATTACGAATTAAAAACCAAATTGTTGATACCATATCGACCGACCCGACCAAGACTCGAAAGATCACTCGAACCAAGCTCGACCCACTATCAGGGCTCATCACAACATAGAAAGCCACTTGGACTAGGCCCATCAACAAGGCCCACGCCTAAAGCCCATTACTAGACTCATCACCTAAACCTAGATATTTCCTATAAATATGGAGCTCCCTCCCTCATTTGAGGGATTCCACTCTCTCTCTAGAAAGGAGCTCCCCCTTCTCTCTACATTTTTACTCTTTCTTTAAGGCTCAAGGCCTCTTGTATCATGTACAAACACTTATATCATTAATGAGAATAGAGCAACGCCGTGGACGTAACCCGATTTGGGCGAACCACGTACATCTCATGTCTCTTGGATGTGTGCGGTCTTCACGGACTAAGTTGGTCCATTTCTTGCATCAACACAAATGGTTCTCATTTCTCAAACAAACCCGGAAAAATTATTTATAGTCTACGCTTTTACTTTTCATTTTAACCATCATTCTTCCATTTATCCCTTTTGTATTTAACAGAAAGTTACAATGAAAATAAAAAATGAAATGAGTATTTAAGTTAAAACAATCAACAATCAAGTATTCCACAATTTGAATTCACGCCCTCTTGTCACCGGCCTCACCCAACTCCGACATGATCGAGTACAGGGCTTGGGCTCAAATTTCAAAAGTGGCAAGCTTGCACAGGTTGGTACTAGGGCATCCTGACAATGAGACGAAAAGTTAGCTCAACAAGATATGACTTAGATTTACATCAAGCTCAAGTTTAGGCCCAAAATTATTTGGCCCGGCCCTTATGACGAGGTATCTTTTATTTAATATTTTATTTTGGAATAAAAATCTCTTTCATAATGAGTTGGGTAGTTACAACTAGACTCTTAGATTGATTCATAATTACTCAAATAGTAGTCGTATCTCCCTCTTCAATAATGAGCTTGCTAGCTAGCGAGGGGTGATGAAAAATGTAAACTCCACCATTAGCTACCAGGGAACGAATGCACATCTAATCGATCTCTGGATCGATCTCTGGATCCCACTGAACAGACTCAACTTTTTATAAATTCTTTTAAAGTTGTACAATTTTTTAATGTGAGACTTTTTGTTCTTTCACATTATCACGCGCATTCTCACTTGTGGCGAATTTTCAAGCATAATACGTGGACAACTTATATTGGGTGATGTAGAGTACGTGTGACGATTAAACCTTACACGTAGGATAACCTGCTCTCAAAGTCGGCCATAGGTAGTCTAAAAGGGCACAAATCCTGAGTCCAAGACAATATAGAGCCCAAAATTATTATTACATTATATATAAATTAATTAATTAATTAATAAAGCATACATATATAATTAAATAATATAAGAACATGTAAGTTTAGTGTTGGTTCAAATTCTTTAAATGATGAAACTCTTATTTGAAGACTAGTTGCTTGTATTGAATATGAAAGTTGTAGTACTCGTCTTGAATGTGGATATTTTAATCCATCTCCAAGTTATAAATATAGGATTTGTCTTTTTTTTTTATTTTTTTTAACGGAATATAATGTTTTAAACATGAGATCCTCTTTTTTCATTGTCATTGGTTTTGTCTAAATGAGTTTTCTCTAATAAGTTTTTAACGAGACCTAATAGTATAAAGATGAAATAATCAGTTCATAAAAAATTACATTCTTAATGGTTAAGAATACGAATTAAGACATATTTTCTATTTTTACCATAAACTTTCAAATTTTTGGACCGTTCATGCTTATTTTGATACATATGAAAATACAAAAGTCGCAAATTGGAAATTTACATAATCTTCTAAGGGCTTATAAGAAATTAAGTTTTTCTCTCGATTACTAATTAGTCTTGGGGTGGAACCTCGAGTTTTTTCATAAATGATCACAAATCTTGTTAATGTACATATATATATATATGAATTTGTGGTTTCTAAATATAAATGAATACTAGCTAGCTATCATCCTCGAGTAGTGGAGTGTTGTAGACTCAAAAAAATATTCGGCTATAGCTGTAAGCCTTGATGGCAATAGAAATTGCTCTCATTCTACGAATTCCCACGTTGCCTCTCTTCAATTCGGAGAGAACTATTTGCATTTGCATTTACATTATTTGCATCAAATATTCGTTAAACGTACAACTAATGGTATATTTAGGATATTCCGCATGAATTGGTGTGATAATATGATAGACAAAGAAAACTTGATGCATAGATGATCGATCATGCATATGCATGTGTGATTATTCGTACGTAGTAGCCACAATTAATATATCATCAGTTTTACTCAACTCATCTGTCTCTACAGTACACTACCCTATGTACCAACATAGATCAACACATTGTTATTTGTTGATCGAGTAACATTCAAGCAAACCAAAAATATAGTTATACAAATTGTACGTCTGTCCAAAATATCTTAATTAATATGTATATATAGTACATATAATTTGAATGCTACGTCTATATATATGGTTCAAGAATTCATTTTGATCACAAATTAAGTAATTAATTATCATTTAAGATATGGCGCCTAGGGTTGTTACTTTGGTGTGTTTGATAGCCTTGATTATTGCAACATCATCAAGCTATGCGGCTGCTGGTGCATCCTACAATGTGGTGAGCTATGGCGCAAGAGGGGATGGGACAACAGACTCAACCAAAGCATTCCTCAGGGCATGGACATCAGCCTGCTCGTCTACCGTGGGAGGCGGAGCCACCGTGTACGTTCCGGGAGGCAGTTTCCTGATTAAACCGGTGGTGTTTAGCGGGCCATGCAGAAGCAGCAGAGTTGTCTTTCAGATGAATGCTGGGACTACTCTACTAGCCCCATCCAATTACTGGCAACTTGGAAACTCGGGAAGTTGGATTTTGTTCATAAAGGTCACAGGCCTTTATCTTCAAGGAGGAACCGTTGATGCGAGGGGACATGCTTTTTGGCGATGCAAGAGATACGGCAAGAGTTGCCCCGCAGGAGCAAGGGTACGTACGTACGTAGTACGCATGCATGCATGTATAATTGCATACGTATTAATTAATTAATTCATCATTTATCAGTAACTATATATGTTCGTAATAATCAGTATATATATGTGTATATATATATATATATATGTGCAGGCGATATCTTTGTTTTGGTGTAATAATGCGGTGGTGAGCGGGTTAAGATTGATGAACAGCCAGATAATGCATATGGCGATCGACAATTGCAACAATGTGGTGGTTAGAAACGTGAAAATAAGAGCCCCAAGCTCAAGTCCCAACACTGACGGCATCCACATCGAAGCTTCCACAGGGGTTACCATTACTGGCACCACTATTATGACCGGAGATGACTGCATTTCAATCGGCGCCGGCGCCAAGAATTTGTGGATTGAACGCATTGCATGTGGCCCCGGACATGGAATAAGGTAATTAACTACTAAATTCCTCGTCACATTTTTTTACATACAACCATATTCTAATTTAAAATAACTAAATAGTACGTAAATCTGAACACACAATAAAAAATTAATTATACTATATTATATATAACTATACACAAATAATTAATACAAATCATTATTGTAAAAATTGAGCTTCCAGCACAAAACCAATTGGCAAGGGAGAGTAGCCCAAGTCTATTTAATTAAGTCCCAAATTTGACGATGTGAGACATTCGCACTCCAACATGCCCCCTCACGTAAGGATGTGGAACATTATTGACACGTGGCGATAAGAATAGGTAACGTGTGGTACGTGTGCCTATTAAACTTTGCACCTATGAGATGTTGAGATATGAAGAAAATGTCCCACATCGGAAAAACACAATTACAATTTGTGTCTTATATGATCTTGGACTACTCCCCTATGACCAATTGATTTTGGAGTGCAATCTCAACTTATTACATGGTATCAGAGCAGAGTTATCCCACGTGAAAACTTAACCGCCACACGCCTCAACTTTTTACATGGGACAAGTCACTCTGATTCGATGTAAAAATCAAAAAAACTAATTAAAAATTGAGGAGTAACCAAAATTTATTTAAGAAACAAATTTAAATTATGTTTTCAAAGTCAAACAATCATTTAATTGCACTCACTACTTTCGCTAGATGTATAATATTGTTTGTCTTCTCTTCATATGTATATGGTGATGTTATATGTATGCATGGTTAAATATTTTCAGCATTGGTAGTCTTGGGGATTCGGCGAATGAAGATGGTGTGCAAAATGTGACGGTAACAAGTTCTGTGTTCACCAAAACCGATAACGGGGTACGAATCAAGACATGGGCAAGAGCGAGTAATGGCTATGCAAGAAACATTGTTTTTAGGAACCTAATCATGAAAAATGTATATAACCCCATCATCATTGATCAAAAGTATTGCCCGGGTAATCAAGGTTGTCCTCGTCAGGTAATTAATTAACCTAGCTATTAATAATATTGTAATTGATTTTTCTTAATTAATTTATTTAAAAAATAACTTAACCCTAGCCACGTATATACACAGAATTCAGGTGTGAAAATTAGTAGGGTGACTTACAAAAATATAAAGGGAACGTCGGCGTCACCAGTGGCCATGAGTTTCAATTGCAGCCCTAGCAATCCTTGCTGGGGCCTGAGAGTGGAAGACATAAGGCTTACTTATTCTAAGAAGACAGCTACATCTACATCCTATTGTGCCAATGCCGGTGGGAGCCGGGGCGGAGTAGTCATTCCGAGAAGTTGTTTCTGACGAGTTCTCTATGGGATTATTAGATCGACCATCACACTAGCTCATTCACCACGTACCTCCGTATCTATCGCATGTGTACGTGCATGGAAGTGCCTAAGATTTCATCGTTTCTATGTAAAGTACTATTGCTTTTGTACATGTATTTTCTTTCATTTCTATTTATATTCAACCATGAAAAATAAGGTGTTTATATATATTAGTACTATTCATAGACTGCTCCAATGCAAAAAGAGGCAGCAGTCTTTCGACTTGTATGTGGTTTACTTAATTATAAATCAATATGATTACAATGTGAATTGACATTTCCATTTCCTTGATCAAATATATTCGATCAGTGCGCAGTTAATTTTATTATTAATGCGTATATTAATTTAATTGGCCCACTTATTAGAATGATAAGCAAACTCTAATTTCTTCATAAATTAACGTCCTTGACAAGTTATGAAGCATATGCATGAACTTGGCCATCATGATGATGATAACTATCGAGTAGTGGATAGAAATATAAAGTACCACTTTTTTATTGGCTCCGCTCCAAGTTGCAGATATGCATCACATGGTTATATTGCTTGCAGCTATAATTTATTTTTAATTTCATCTATATATATAATAGGTAGATAAATTTGACATCGGGAAATTAAGAATATTAATACAGTTTTGATGTGGTTGATAATTTACACGTACATTTGAATGTTTAAATATCTCTTGATTCATTTTTAAGTATCATAATAAATGTTGATATTTATGTAAAAAATGAAAGGAGAAGGGTCTTTTTTTAAGGTGAGGTCACAAATCATTGGAGTAATAATATTGTATATAATATACAAGCACCGCGAATACATAAGGGTTGATAAGGGTTGAGGGTTTGTACATGCCCAACACCACATTATCATTAGTGCTAGAAAGTGGTATTATTTAGAAGAATGAGGAGGATTGATGACCTTAAACAAATTCGATAAACATGCATATTTTGTTAAGTGGTGTAACAAAAAGTTTAGAATTACGTTATTTTTTTTTGGTTAGAAGATTTAGAATTAAGTTTACTACTAGTATAGTACGTACATATGTGAGAGATTAGGGGGTGTTATATATATATGGGGTGGCCATGTTATATATGTTTGGGTGTTAATCGTATATTAAGCAAGCGAATAACTTGGGAAATAAATTATCGTATGCGTATAGCTAGCCATGTACTTTCCTATCAATGATGATGATCATCATAATTGTCTAACGTAAAAGTCTTCCCTTGATGAGACCGTACACTTCACACGGCGGCCGGTAGTTTGTACGGACCCTCCATTACTTCGGTAGTAAGCTGTTGCTTGTCTCTCAAGTAGTTTCTCAATAAGTCAAATCATATAATATTCACATGAATCACATATATCTATATATAATATTGTTTAATTAGGTTACTTGATCGGATGATACTAGATAAGAAAAAATGAGAATGACACATGTGTTATGGCTCTTTGTTCGGCAACTTCCACGGCAGCAACTGCTCCGGGTTCCCTCCACGTACGTCTCTCACATACACCACATGCAAAGCTTTGTATAATCATAGAGTATATACATCTCTCATTCCTTACGCAAGCAACTAATTTACCGGACTGATCGATTATTAGTTTGTGAAACCGTGGTCAACACTCACATCATGCCTCATAAAAAAATCAAAATTCACGTTTGATCCACGATTCCAAATTTCCACATGCATATATGCTGCATATATGTCAATGCCAATGCCATTGACCGCCGTCGTAATACCATCAGATCAGATGGGCATCGTCATGTCTAAATAAGTTATCACATGCGCTGGTAACTTGTAAATGTACGCGCGTCTCCGTACATACGTATATATGTATGAATCCAAGGCAAGGCGGCGACAGCCTAAGAAAGTCTAAAGCCTAGCTAATTAAGCGAACCATGGACGACGTGCAAATACAACATTAATTACTTTAGTACAATGATAACCTACTTACGTACACTTCGTCAATATATTATATACGATATATACACACTAGTACAAATCAACAATTCACAAGGAAACTATAGCTAGCTACGGTATATATAAATAGGTCCATGAGGTTAGGCTATAAATACACCAAATTAATCACATCGCCTCTTATCCCACAACATATCTGATCATTATCTCTATATATATCTATCCAAATACCAATTTGTTTATTTTGTTTTGTAATACATACCAATACCAGCCCTCTTTATATATAGAGTAAACTTGTTTGATATCTCCATTGTCGATCAGTGATTGAAATGGCATGTAGAAGCATGAACTTCTTCAATAATATGATTAACATTCACAATAATTATGGTGTAGGAAGGGTTCTGGTTTTGATCACCGTCAGCGTAATGTTGTTGCAATTGTGCAATGGCGCAGCAACAACAAGTAGCAGCAGCTATAATGTGATCAAGTTTGGTGCAAGGGGAGATGGAAAAACGGACTCCACCCAAGCGTTTCTCAAGGCATGGACATCCGCATGCAGTTCTGGTCAAGCCAATGCCGTGATGTACATCCCCAAAGGAAGGTTCGTGATAAAGGTGTAAAATATCTAGGCCCAAATTTCAAATATATCTACAAAATGTTATTTGAAGCATTAATGAAGTAAGTGGTTGTAGGTAAGTGGGATCCAAAATGTAGTAGGTGGTTGTAGGTAAGTGAGATCCAAAATGTAGTAGGTGGTTGTAGGTAAGTGGGATCCAAAATGAAGTAAGTGGGTGGGTGAAGCATTAATGAAAGCATTTAGATGGTTCCTCCTTGGCCTATATAAGGAGAGGTCATTTGCTCATTCCATCAATCTCATCCAAGAGAAACATCTTCCTCCAAGTAGAGAGTGAAGAGTGTCCACTCCAAGTTGAGAGTGTTGAGTGTTGTAGTGTTGGTAGCAAAACAAGTGTGAGTGAGAGAGTTTCCTTCAAGTAGTGTTCTTGAAGTTGTGCATCTCTTTGTACCCCTAATTTCATTAGTGGAGGTTCTTGTTGTTGTTGCCCCGTGGACGTAGGCATATTGCCGAACCACGTTATATCTGGTGTTCTCTATTCTTTGCTCTTTTATTTCCTTGCATATTTATCCTTTTTTTGTGGGTTGAGTTATTATTTCCATTCTACTATTTTCCGCAACAGTGGTATCAGAGCTCTAGGTTCGTTGAGAATGGAAGGCTCAAGGAGTACCATGGTTCGACTCAACCACTCCAATTGGATTACATGGAAGCCGAGAATGGAGGACATTCTCTATTGCAAGGATCTGCATGAGCCCATAGAAGGAGAGGAAGGCAAGCCTGGGAATATGGGAGATGCTGAATGGAAGAAGTTGAATCGCAAGGCTATTGGCCATATTCGTGAATGGGTGGATGATAGTGTGTTCCACCATGTGTCCAACGAGACTAACGCCCATGCTCTTTGGTTGAAGTTAGAGTCATTGTTCGAACAAAAGTCCGCATCGAAGAAAGCGTTTCTCATCAAGGAGCTTGTCAACATGAAGTATAAGGAGGGCATAAGGGTGACTGAGCACCTCAACAACTTCCAAAGCACTGTCAATCAATTGGCCACGATGGACATGAAGATCGCGGATGAGCTTCAAGCGTTATTGCTTCTTGGATCTTTGCCCGACAGCTGGGAGACCTTTGTCATTACTGTAAGTAACTCTGCTCCCAATGGTGTGTTATCTATGGATAATGTTAAAGACAACATGTTCAATGAAGAGACTAGGAGAAAGTCATCTAGTTCCGATAATAGTCAAGTCTTTGTGACGGAGAATAGAGGAAGGAGCAAGAGTAAAGATCCCAGTCGAGATCGCGGAAGAAGTGCAAGCCGTTCGAGGACACGATTCAATGGAAGGTGTCATAATTGCAATCTCTATGGCCACATGATGAAGAATTGCAACAAACTAAAGAATAACAAGAAGGATGGGAAAGATGGCTCAACCTACCAAAAGAAGGAGGACACAACCAATACTGCAGCTACCGCTACTGTGTCCAGTCAAGCATGTGAGTTGTTGTCTCTTGACAATGATTGCCTACATGCTGATGAAGATAAAAACATTTCTTGGGTAGTTGATTCTGGAGCATCTTTCCATGCCACGGCGCACTCGGAGTTCTTCACCACATACAAAGCCGGAGACTTTGGGGAAGTGAAGATGGGCAATGATAGCTATTCCAAGATATCCGGAATAGGTGATGTTTTGTTCGAGACTGATTTGGGCAACAAGCTGTTATTGAAAGATGTGAGACATGTTCCTGGTTTACGTCTCAATCTAATGTCAACCGGTGTGCTTGATAAACAAGGGTTCCATCATCATGGGGGAGATCAAAAGTGGAGGCTTACCAAGGGATCGCTAGTCATCGCTAGAGGGAAGTTGTGATGCACCCTTTACAAGACATATGGGAAGGTTTGCAAAGGAGAGTTGAATGTCGCGGACGATTCTCATCCAAATCTATGGCACAAAAGATTAGGCCACATGAGTGAGAAGGGATTGCAAGTTTTGGCAAAGAAGTCTCTCATTCCCTTTGCCAAAGGTACCTCACTCGACTCTTGTGATTATTGTTTATATGGCAAACAAAATCAAGTCAGTTTTTCTGGTACCTTCACAAGAAAAGAAAAAATATTAGACCTAGTACATTCTGATGTTTGTGGCCCTATGGAAGTTGAATCACTAGGTGGTAATAGATATTTTGTTACCTTTATTGATGATGTTTCACGAAAGGTTTGGGTATATTTGTTGAAATCAAAAGGTCAGGTATTCCAAACCTTCAAGCAGTTTCATGTCATGGTGGAGAGGGAGACTGGGAGAGCCCTCAAATGTATCCGCAGCGACAATGGAGGAGAGTACACTTCGAACGAGTTCAGAGATTACTGTTCGAAGTATGGCATTAGGCATGAAAAGACAATTCCTGGCACCCCACAACATAATGGTGTAGCTGAAAGGATGAACCGCACCATTCTGGAGAAGGTCAGGTGCATGCTGAAGACAGCCAATCTATCAAAGCGTTTTTGGGCCGAAGCAGTGTCAGCCGCTTGTTACCTTATCAACCGATCACCAAGTGTACCATTGAACTTTGAGACTCCCGAATGCGTATGGACCGGTAGAAGCGTTTCATATTCACACTTGAAAGTGTTTGGGTGCAAAGCATTTGCACGTGTATCTGACGAGAAAAGATTGAAGATAGATGACAAAGGCACACCGTGCATCTTTCTCGGGTACGGCAATGAAGAAATGGGCTACCACATGTGGGATCCAAAGACCAACAAGCTATTCAGAAGCAGAAATGTACACTTCTTTGAATATCAGACCGTGGCAGATCTTGATAAGGAGACAGTTAAAAATGCAGGCCAACTCACCTATGATTCATCACCGCTGCAACAAGAACCCAGTGGCAGAGCTCAAGAGGTTATACATGAAGACGTTCCTGACATGGTTGAAGCAGAAGGTGCTGAGATAGTGTCTGAACCTGAAGACGATGATCAGGACGATCAAATTCAGGGGGAGCCAAGCCAGGAGGAGCAACCGGAGATTTCCCAAGTACCAGTTCGTAAATCAAACAGAGTGCCGAAGCCGAATACTAAGTATCCTTCTTCACAGTATATTCTCACGACCAGTGATGGGGATGACCCGCATTCCAGATACATTCTGTTGACTGGTGATGGAGAGCCTGAAAATTTTGAGGAGGCAAAGACTCATGCAGACAATGACAAATGGATGTTGGCAATGAAGTCTGAGATGGAGTCTTTATTGAAGAATGACACCTATGAGTTGGTGGAGCTTCCTAAAGGCAGAAAAGCACTCAAAAATAAGTGGGTGTTCAAGTTGAAGAGGGACGAGAATGAGCAGTTGACAAAGTTCAAGGCTCGCTTGGTTGTCAAGGGTTTTGGGCAGAAGGAAGGAGTCGATTTCGACGAGATATTCTCACCAGTGGTTAAGATGACTTCTATCCGAGTTATTCTGGGCATGGCAGCTAGCATGGATCTTGAGGTGGAGCAGTTGGATGTGAAGACAGCATTTCTGCATGGTGATTTGGAAGAGGAAATTTACATGGAGCAACCAGAAGGTTTTGAAGTTGAGAGAAAAGGACACATGGTTTGTAAGTTGAAGAAAAGCTTGTACGGGCTAAAGCAGGCACCGAGACAATGGTACAAGAAGTTTGACTCATTCATGTTGGGTCATGGGTACAAGAGAACAGATGCCGATCCATGTGTGTATATCCAGCAGTTCACCGGAGGTAACTTCATCATTTTATTGCTCTATGTTGATGATATGTTGATTGTGGGGCACGATGTTGCTATGATTAACAAGTTGAAGTCAGATTTGTCAAAATCATTTGATATGAAAGACTTAGGTCCAGCTAAGCAGATTTTGGGCATGGAGATCACTCGTGACAGGAAGGCGAAGAAGCTATGGTTGTCACAGGAAAGGTACGTTGAACGAGTGCTTGAGAGGTTCAACATGAAAGAAGCTAAGCCAGTGAACTCACCTCTAGGTAATCAATTCAAGTTAAGCAGAAGTTTATGCCCAACTACACAAGAGGATATGGACAAGATGGCAGGTATTCCCTACTCATCAGCTGTTGGTAGTCTTATGTATGCTATGGTTTGTACTCGACCAGATATAGCACATGCAGTTGGTGTTGTTAGTAGGTATCTCTCTAACCCTGGCAGAGAGCATTGGGAATCAGTCAAGTGGATACTCAGATATTTGAGAGGCACTTCAAAGTTGTGCTTGTGCTTTGGTGGATCGAAACCGATGTTAGAAGGTTTCACGGATGCAGACTTGGCAGGAGACCTTGATGCTAGAAAATCCACTTCTGGATACTTATTCACCTTTTCAGGGGGAGCTGTTTCATGGCAGTCTAAGTTACAAAAATGTGTTGCCTTATCCACCACTGAAGCTGAGTATATTGCTGCAAATGAAGCAGGCAAGGAGATGATTTGGCTGCAGAGGTTCATTCAAGAATTGGGTGTGAAGCAAGAAAGTTATGTGGTACATTGTGATAGTCAGAGTGCTATTCATTTAAGTAAAAATTCAGTGTACCATCCTCGCACGAAGCACATTGATCTCCGTTATCATTGGATTCGAGATGCAGTATCAAAGAAGCTTTTCCAGTTGAGGAAAATTCACACCAACAAGAACACTTCAGATATGTTGACAAAAGTTGTTACACAACAGAAGTTGGAGTATTGCAGCAAATCCGCTGGTGTGGACTTCAAGTAGAAGTCACGTCGTTTTGACCTAGTTGGCCTAGAGGGGGAGATTGTAAAATATCTAGGCCCAAATTTCAAATATATCTACAAAATGTTATTTGAAGCATTAATGAAGTAAGTGGTTGTAGGTAAGTGGGATCCAAAATGTAGTAGGTGGTTGTAGGTAAGTGAGATCCAAAATGTAGTAGGTGGTTGTAGGTAAGTGGGATCCAAAATGAAGTAAGTGGGTGGGTGAAGCATTAATGAAAGCATTTAGATGGTTCCTCCTTGGCCTATATAAGGAGAGGTCATTTGCTCATTCCATCAATCTCATCCAAGAGAAACATCTTCCTCCAAGTAGAGAGTGAAGAGTGTCCACTCCAAGTTGAGAGTGTTGAGTGTTGTAGTGTTGGTAGCAAAACAAGTGTGAGTGAGAGAGTTTCCTTCAAGTAGTGTTCTTGAAGTTGTGCATCTCTTTGTACCCCTAATTTCATTAGTGGAGGTTCTTGTTGTTGTTGCCCCGTGGACGTAGGCATATTGCCGAACCACGTTATATCTGGTGTTCTCTATTCTTTGCTCTTTTATTTCCTTGCATATTTATCCTTTTTTTGTGGGTTGAGTTATTATTTCCATTCTACTATTTTCCGCAACAAAAGGCTGTGGAGTTTAGAGGTCCATGCAAGAGTAGAGGAGTTACGGTTCGAATAGATGGAACCCTAGTGGCTCCCACGAACTATTGGGGTTTGGGCAACTCAGGCTACTGGATTTTATTCATCAAGGTCAACGGAGTTTCGGTCATCGGCGGTTCCCTTGATGCCAGGGCTGCTGCATTTTGGGCTTGCAGAAAATCTGGCAAGAGTTGCCCTGTTGGAGCTAGGGTACGTACGTATAACAAATATACTTAAGAGTTGTTAATTTCTCAATCATCTTATTATTTCTATCTGCTTAATTGATAATTTTGTAGTATTATTAAGGGACTCATATTTACATATTTTGTATATATATATATATATGTGTATGTGTGTGTGTGTGTGGTTGCAGTCGATCACGTTCAATTGGGCAAACAATGTTGTGGTCAGTGGTTTAACATCCATAAACAGCCAGCAAACTCACCTTGTAATCAACAGCTGCAACAATGTGGCTGTCCGAAACGTGAAGATGATTGCTCCGCATGAAAGTCCCAACACCGATGGGATTCATGTCCAAGGCTCAACCGGCGTCACCATCACCGGCAGCATCTTGCAAACCGGAGACGATTGCATATCAATCGGCCCTGGCACCAGAAACCTTCACATGAGCAACATCAACTGCGGCCCAGGCCATGGCGTAAGGTATAATAATAACATTAATAATAATAATGGGCCTTTTTCTTTTTCAAATTGGGCTTTTTTTCTTTTGTTTAACTACATGGTAGGTAGTGGACAGGCCGGCGTAGTTAATCAATCAATTATGAAATGAGTTCTGAATTTCTGATATGAATATATGTATGTGAGCGCAGCATTGGAAGTTTAGGGAGGCAGCTGAAGGAAGATGGTGTGGAAAATGTGACGCTAACGAATGCAGTTTTCAGTGGATCAGACAATGGAGTGCGGATAAAGTCATGGGCTCGGCCTAGCACCGGCTTTGTTAAGAACATTCTCTTCCAAAACATCATCATGAGAAACGTCGAGAACCCCATCATCATTGATCAGAACTATTGCCCACATAACAAAGGTTGTCCTAATCAGGTAATTAACTAATGAATCAATATCCCCACCCCAGCATCCTTCATTATAATAATTAATCATCATAATTAATTAATGTGTAATAATTAATGATATTGTACTTGTAGAGTTCGGGTGTGAAGATTAGTGGAGTGACATACAGAAACATCCAAGGGACGTCTGCAACGGCGGAAGCAGTGACATTTGATTGCAGCCCAAGTCAGCCATGCACAGGCGTTAGATTGCAAAACATTAAGTTCACATACAAGAACACAGTTGCCACCTCATCATGCAACAACATCCGTGGAACCACCATCGGATCCTCGGCTACTTGTCTATGATCGAGCACTCATTTTTCATTTGTAATTTTGGATCGCCTACGTGTACCGCCCGCTATAGCTAAGTCTATATAATATATGACCGGCCCTGCGCGGCTGGGGAAATATATATATATATATGTTACTCATTCTCCCATTTAAACTTCTGATATAAATTTAATACGATTATATATCCTCTATTAATTAATAATTACCATTGCCTATGTAGGTAGCTTGATGTTTTGGACGTCAAAAGTCCCTTGACAATAGTGACAAAACACACAGACTATGTAGTTTAAAAAAAGACCATATTGTTAGGAAATTAATCCTCCACCACGCAAGTGCTAACAATAAAGATAAAAAAAAAGGAAATAAAGAAACCAAGAACTCAAAAGATTTAACGAGGTTCGGCCAATTAACTTGCCTACATCCTCAGAGAGTTTTCTCCTTCACTATGAGAGAATACAAAATACAAGATTACACTACTCAAGTTTATACCCAACTCGAACCCTTGTATCCAATAGGATACCCCTTGTACACCCTCTCTCAACCCGAGAAAATCACTCTACCCCAAAGAGCTATACACACTCTTTCACCTTCTCTTAACCGAGAAGATCACTCTACTCCAAGAGCTATACACACTCTTGAAGTGCTCAAGAAGATCACTCTAGCCCAAGAGCTATACACACTCTTGAAGCACTCACTCACTTGTGAGGTGTTCTCCTTGATGTTGAAATGTGGCCAAGCTCTCCACCTTATATAGTGCTCAAGGCACAAGTTGTATTTGTGCTTTTCCAATGTGGGACAATTTTCTCACATTTCAACATCCTTCATTGAAGTCCATTCATGCACCTTCTTCAATTAATGCTCTTCTTCATGAAGCTTCCACATCAATCTTTTCCTACAAGGTTGAATGAACAACACCATGTATTTATTCCCAATACATAATCAAATTCAATGCATTAATAATCCACTAAGGAGGCATTAACTCAACAATCTCCCCCTGCCGACTTAGGTGGATAATGTTGCATCACCACTTCAATCCCTGAAGTTCATCTCAAATTGAGATACCGCTTGATATACCCACAAGCATTCCATTGGCCTTATTCTTGTACCAACTACACATACCCCGAATCAGTTGCATACGATCCTAGCTCCCCCTGATTCAAAATGGCCAATGTTATGTGCAGCTGCTCCGAGTCAACAATTACCAGTTGGCTCCGAAGAGGGACCTCGACTTTGCCTCTTCCTTAGCAAGATTATCCTTCTCACCATCGTCTGAAACTTGGAAACATGTAGATAGCGTCTCTGCTGTGCCCGCAAACGAGACCCGCTTCAGGTACCTGTTCTCCTGTGCACCCTGTTTCCCAACAACCTTCGAGGTCTGAGTTTTTCCTATCAGACGGAACATACTTTTACATTTTTCTCCCTTCATTAGGACCATGCAGCCACGTGACACTTTCATAACTCCCCCTGCTGACGAAACCTTGCAGCCCTTGGAGTCTAGTTGGCTCAAGGATATTAGATTTCTCCGGAACTTTGGGACATACACCACATCACCCAATGTTCGAACTGCTCCATCGAACATTTTGATCTTCACCGTTCCCGTACCCATGACACGACGTCTTGTGCCATCACCCCAAGTCACAAATCCTTGGACTTCCTGGAACGTATCAAAATATTCTCTCCTAGAGCAAAGGTGATGAGAACAACCACTATCTAATATCCAATAATCTTGAGAAAAAATGTAATTACCTTTGGAGACTGTGAGAAGTTCTCCAAAATCTCTAGACATCTCCGCTACACCAGCCAAGGAGCAATCTGAGCCCTTATCGTCCTTCTCTTTCATCAATGGACAATCCGGCTTTATGTGTCCCCACTCCTTGCACTTGTAGCATTGCTTGCCCTTTCCTCTGCCTCTGGATTTAGACCTGTTATGCTCACTAAATCCCCTCGCAGTTGACCTTCCCTTACGATTCTGTTCACGAGCAATGAAGACGGAACCTTGAGAATCATCGGCTTTTCTTCTCTTTTCATGTGATAAGAGAGTCGATTCTACATCCTCCATCTTCAGTGTATCCTTACCATACACAATTGTAGTAACAATATTCTCATATGAATCGGGAAGCGAGGTAAGAAGTAAAAGGGCTTGATCTTCTTCCTCAATTTTAACCTCAACTCTTGATAGTTGATTTATCAATCCCTTGAACACATTCATGTGCTCCATGAGATTCGCACATTCTCCCATCTTGAGCTTGTAGAGATCCCGCTTTAAATTCAGCTTCGTTTGCAAGCCTTTCCCAAGATAAAGCTTCTCCATTTTCTCCCAAAGCTCAGGTGCAGAATCTACATCATTAACATTATTTATAATATTGTCAGCAATATAAAGCCTAATAGTGCTGACACACCTGGACTCCAACTCGTCCCAATCTTCATCTAACATCTTCTCTGGCTTCGCATCCTTCCCCTTCAACGGTCTTGCAAGGCCTTGTTGAACTAGGATGTCCTTCACCCTCCTTTGCCATAGAGTGAAATTTCTTTTTCCATCAAACTGCTCCACCTTGAAATGTGAACCGCTAGAACTTGCCATGGCAAACCGCTCACGATCGATAAACCGAAGCTCTGATACCACTTGTTAGGAAATTAATCCTCCACCACGCAAGTGCTAACAATAAAGATAAAAAAAAAGGAAATAAAGAAACCAAGAACTCAAAAGATTTAACGAGGTTCGGCCAATTAACTTGCCTACATCCTCAGAGAGTTTTCTCCTTCACTATGAGAGAATACAAAATACAAGATTACACTACTCAAGTTTATACCCAACTCGAACCCTTGTATCCAATAGGATACCCCTTGTACACCCTCTCTCAACCCGAGAAAATCACTCTACCCCAAAGAGCTATACACACTCTTTCACCTTCTCTTAACCGAGAAGATCACTCTACTCCAAGAGCTATACACACTCTTGAAGTGCTCAAGAAGATCACTCTAGCCCAAGAGCTATACACACTCTTGAAGCACTCACTCACTTGTGAGGTGTTCTCCTTGATGTTGAAATGTGGCCAAGCTCTCCACCTTATATAGTGCTCAAGGCACAAGTTGTATTTGTGCTTTTCCAATGTGGGACAATTTTCTCACATTTCAACATCCTTCATTGAAGTCCATTCATGCACCTTCTTCAATTAATGCTCTTCTTCATGAAGCTTCCACATCAATCTTTTCCTACAAGGTTGAATGAACAACACCATGTATTTATTCCCAATACATAATCAAATTCAATGCATTAATAATCCACTAAGGAGGCATTAACTCAACACATATTTCAACACATGCCATGAATCCCAAGTACCGGTCAGCTGGTTTTCTGTTATTGACTATATTTAATTACTAGTCCAGGGCGCCGGGCGAGGGCAGGGCAATGGGATAAAATCCAAGAATCATTATGCAGGAATATTTTTGTTTCACATTAACAACTAACGGTCATTGTGTGATGTCATTGTTTTTTTTGTCTACTTTCAACTTTCAAATTCAACGTAAATATATTCATAACGGAGTGGAAATTGATCAGGTTGAACGGTGGCGATTTCAAGCATATATGCATTCAGTTTAGAAATCGATAGTTATATGTTCAGTGTGTGATGTCGTTATTTTCTGTAAACTTTCAACTTTCAAATTCAACCTAAATATAATCACAAAAAGAGTGGAAGTTGATCAGCTTAGCCCCTTAGGCTCACTATGTGAGCCTGACTCCATATGGGTGTTAATGCTTTACTAATATTGCACCAGTCAGGGTTGAACGATGACAATTTCAAGCATATATGCATTCAGTTTAGAGATCGATAGATGTACGTTCACTCAAGTTTTAGGGTTATGAATATTGCGTATCCAGCTCTCCCCAAATTGGAGGTATTTATATGCTTTACAATAATAACCTATCTAGGAAAGAGTAAATATATTTACAATTATATTAATCGATTCATATCAACACGTTCATTGTGTGATGTCGTTGTTTCCTGTCAACTTTCGACTTTCAAATCTAAATATAATCACAAAAAAGAGTGGAAATTGACCAGCTTGCATGCACCGGCCAGAGTTGAACAGTGACGATTTAAAGTATATATGCATTCAGTTTAGAAATTTCTCTGCTCTATAAGTCTGTAATTGCATAAGTGTATATGTACATGCATTTAGTATTAGAAAGAATATTTATTGTGTAATATCTAATGAATTGTGCTTGTTTATATATTTGGCTGATGTGTTATATACGCAAAAGATTACCTAATTAAATAAATCTTCGTAGGGATGATTTTTGAAAAAATAACTATAAAATAAATGGTTAGATTATGGTATTATTTTTTATAATGTGATTTTAATTGAATGGTTCACACCAAACCAATCAATTGGTTCTTGTGCACTCCTATTTTTTTTTTTTTCTTGCTCTCCTTTGCAAATATACTTCTAATTTGACTTTGGTAGGCCAAACACGTACAAATCTCCATCTCACTTCGAAAGCAAGAAGTTAGGTCACTAATTAGTTATCATATATGTTTGGTACGTTCTCATATATGAGTCAAAAATGGATGCAGAGAACTTCTCTTCAGAGTCATAGCTAGGCTAGCTCTATGGCTTAAAGAAACAAATATTTATTTTCTTATTTTGAATTTCGTTCACCATTTTAATTATTAAGAAAACGAATATTTTTGGATATTACATAAAAATATAATAATATAAAGACAAATTCATTGGGAGTATAAATTAACATCGATATATATATATATATCAATTAATCGAAGAATCATTTAATTAAAAGTTGGAAAAAATAAAAGCGATTAAAAGTATGAAAATTAGGAGTAGTCATATATGCATATGTTAACAATAGGAAAGAGACATGGGCCGCTCTGCTCCAACCTTAAATTATAAAATTGCTTTATTACATGAGGTAAGGTTTGGCCTCTGCAGTTGTAAAATGATTGATCCTTTCAACGCCTTACATAATATATATATATATATATATATACACACAATATTCACGTGGCAAATTGGCAATGCACATACAATATCATCGCAATATATATTGATTTAGGGTTGACAATGAGTCGTATTATATTGAATTTACGGTCGCATTATGAATTCTTTTTTATTTAAATATGCTCAATTTAATTTGAACTTATTTAATAATTATGTAAAAAATGTTAAATCTAGATAAATTTCATATAATTTCGAATCGTATCAAAAATTGCTTATTGGCGTGGGAACTTCTTTTCTTTGGCTAAACTCTAATGCGGGGTGGGTCATGGGTGCCCACCACTCTTCAAACTTTTGAGAATTATTATTATTATTATTATGAGTATGTTCCTTGCAATTATGGGACACTCATGTGTTCAACAAAATTAAATTCTGGTTTCATTTGTTATGATGTTTTTGTCTCCTTATGTGATTTTATTTTGTAATAAGAGTCTCCTTATGTGATTTATATCATGACAGACCCACAGATTTGCAATTGCATTATTGGATTATTGCATTTGCATGAACGAAGCCAATAAGTAGAGAATCAATTTAACATCTCTCCTTTCCATTATAAGTAAACAATAAAGACAAGTTTTCTTGGTGGTTTTTGTCCCATGACATCGTAACCTACAACGTTAATGTTAGTATTTTCCCGTGTAAGAACGTTGATATAAAATGTAGACTTTTTACCCAAAATGCATCATGTACCATCTTTTTAATCTCAAAACGCACTCCGAACCGTTTTTTGTGTCAAAATACACTTTAAATCTCTATTCACGTTCCAATTTGATATTTTTCCTTTTTAAAGCTTAAAAACAGAGTTAAACTGGTCAATTCGAACACCTAAATATCTAAAAATTGATGGAAAGACTGATGTGGCTTCCACAGCAACCGCGTAGGTGGCAACATTAATCCTAAATAATAGCTGAAATTTTCCTTTGGTCGTGGCCCTCGTCAAAATCCCTCGCGAAGAGAAACAACCCGCGAGCAAGCAGCGTGCAGAGAAACCCAAGCTCCCCGTGAGCGACGACAATGACCAATTTCCATTGTGAGCAGGAAGAAACCCGGGTCAGGTGCGACGACCACCGAGGCTCCCCGCGAACAACAGATCTCATTCATTTCCATAAATGAACCCAATGCAACCCCTTTCTCAGCATCTTCATATACAAACCAAAGTAAAAACCTCAGGCAACAATTTACGAACAAACTAAAACCCACAAATTAAAGCACGATTTAGAGGCCAAGAAGTGTAAAAAATGAAATTACATGAGTTGCTCTAAGCACCTTTCTTGTGGGACTTTTGTGGGAGCTTCTTGTGATAAATCCACGAACACAATAATGAAAACAGAACTATACCAAGTGTGGTGCAAGTAACAATGAGGGCAATCACCATCTTTTTATGTGAATCCATTTGGTGCCCTTCACTTCCTTCTTGAATTCCTGTTAACACATGAAATATTTATAGGGATCTTTTAGTGAAATTTGAGCGAATAGGCATATCTAATACATTAAAGCTTGGAAATTAATCACCAACCTAACAAAAAGGGGGTAATATCGGCCAGAAACTGGTAACAACATCAAAATTCAATTCAAATTTGTTGGAGTAAATGCAGACAAAGTGGATAGTCATTTTTTTGAAATTCGAATTTTGAAATGGTGTAACCGTGACCCATTTCAAAATCAGAGTCAGGGTCAGGCACCCAATGGAATTTAGGGGAAGTGAAGGGCACCAAATGGATTCACATAAAAAGATGGTGATTGCCCTCATTGTTACTTGCACCACACGTGGTATAGTTCTGTTTTCATTATTGTGTTCGTGGATTTATCACAAGAAGCTCCCACAAAAGTCCCACAAGAAAGGTGCTTAGAGAAACTCATATAATTTCATTTTTCACACTTCTTGGCCTCTAAATCGTGCTTCAATTTGTGGGTTTTAGTTTGTTCGTAAATTGTTGCATGAGGTTTTTACTTTATTTTGTATATGAAGATGCTGAGAAAGGGGTTGCATTGAGTCCATTTATGAGAATGAATGAGATCTGCTGTTCGCGGGGAGCCTCGGTGACCGTCGCACCTGACCTGGGTTTCTTCCTGCTCGCACGATTTATAGTTCTGTTTTCATTATTGTGTTCGTGGATTTATCACAAGAAGCTCCCACAAAAGTCCCACAAGAAAGGTGCTTAGAGAAACTCATATAATTTCATTTTTCACACTTCTTGGCCTCTAAATCGTGCTTCAATTTGTGGGTTTTAGTTTGTTCGTAAATTGTTGCATGAGGTTTTTACTTTATTTTGTATATGAAGATGCTGAGAAAGGGGTTGCATTGAGTCCATTTATGAGAATGAATGAGATTTGTTGTTCGCGGGGAGCCTCGGTGACCGTTGCACCTGACCTGGGTTTCTTCCTGCTCGCAACGGAAATTGGTCGTCGCTCAGGGGAGTTTCGGTGGCCGTGACACCAGAAATTGGTCATAGCCTGGGTTTCTCTGCACACTGCTCGCTCGCAGGTTGCTTCTCTTCGCGAGGGATTTTGACGAGGGCCACGACCCAAGGAAAATTTCAGCTATTATTTAGGATTAATGTTGCCACCTTCGCGGCTGATGTGGAAGTCACATCAATCTTTCCATCAATTGTTCGATGCGTGATTTTAACATCTCAAATGGAAAAAAATCAAATTAGAATGAGAATGGAGGTTCAAGGTGCATTTTGACACAAAAAATGATTTAGTATACATTTTGAGACTAAAAAAAATACATGGTGCATTTTTGGTAAAAACCTAAAATGTAATTCAACAAGAAAAAAAGAAAAAGCTTTGATGATTGTGATGATTATAAAAGGAAAAAGAAGATAGAGCCTTCCATCAACAGTATATCCAGATAAAGTATCCATCTTTTCTTTTTTCCTTTTTCCCTTTTTTTTAAAGGCAGATAGAGAAAGGGTATATTACTCTTACATTTACTCGTGGTAAAATCGTGGTAAAATCATGATGTCGTGTATCTCGTTCAAAATGAGTATATGAAGAAGAACATGGATGTTGGGTATTTTTTGAATGAGAAGTTTGTGGTGGCCAGGATTGGGTTTCTTCTGTCACTGATTTCAAGTTTGATTCAAAGGTCTCAGCTTTAAGGAGCTGCTTCTCCTCAGTCCTCATCTCTCTCAGCCTCAGCCGTACGCTGTCTTTCTTGTTTCTGGAGTTTCAGATTTAGAGGAAGCTTCGTTTTATGTTTCCTTTTCTCATTAAAGTAAGGGAAGGGATAAATCTCACAATCAAGGTACTCCTACTGCCTACTGCCGCCTACTAGATTTAGATTTTAAGATTCTTTTTGCTTTCTGGTTTGTGGGTTCTCTTGTTTTGATTATTAAACGAGGGTTGATATTTCAATGAGCAAATTTCACTTTGGATAAGGAAGAAAAAGCTTTTGAATTAGAAAATTGGAATTCCAGTCATCAAGAAATGGAATTTGGGGTTCTAATTGTTATTGCTGGCACGTAGATTTTGTTCAAATGAATGTTTATCTGCTCATGGATAAGAAGAATATGTAACTTGGAAAATCAGGGATCCAAGTAGTCGAAAGTTGGAATTTTGTTTGAGATCAACTGGTAATTCGGTCAGAAATTGTTCATATGGAGAGACAGAGCAACTTTCGGGCAGCAAAGATGGAGAAACAACAAAGTTTCAATGGGGCAATTGAGCAACAGTCAAGTTTTCGTGGGGCAATGGAGAAACAGAAGAGTTTTAGAGGATTTATGGAGAAGCAGAAGAGTTTTCGGATTGTTATGGAGAAGCAGCTGAGCTTTATTGGTGGTGAAAGGAGGAAGAGCAAGGAGTCACCCGGTAAAAGAGGTGACTCCCAACTCCATTTGGCAGCTCGAGCAGGGAACTTAGCTAGAGTCACAGAAATTCTTCAGAATTGTAATGCTAACGAGTCAATTGGATTATTGTCGAAGTCAAACCAGGAGGGTGAGACTCCCCTTTATGCCTCAGCTGAAAACGGACATGCTGTGGTTGTTGGGGAAATGCTGAAGCATATGGACCTTCAAACTGCATCCATTGCCGCCAGAAATGGCTATGATCCATTCCACATTGCTGTAAGACAGGGCCATCTTGGTAAGATACTAGCATGATGAATTTGTGCTAGTAGATAATTTTTTCTTTTCCTGGGATGGCAAGTTTTAAGGAAAAAGTTCACATACTGATTATAATTATCTGATTACAATTCTAGGAATTAAGTTGCAGCTGAACACACAAAGGCTAGACTTTCTTAGACCAAATTGTACCATGTGATGTGAATCTTTTTCACCTTCTCATGGGTTCAAGCCACCCCCTCCCTTGAGTCCTAGCTTAAATTTCCAAAATTTAATACTTAGCCAACATTGTCTTCATTACAGTTTCTAGTCATTTTTCAGTTTCACAATTCTCTTGAGTTCCATTTTAATTTCTTCTCAAAGCTGTATTTTGAAATGTGTCTAGAGTAGGCTGTACCTTACTGAATCTAAACACCCATATTAACTTTTAACGTCACCTCATTCAGTTTCGTGAGTTGTAATTATGTTTAGTAAACTATCGCAAAATATTTTCTTTGTCACATGCATCATAATGTTCAACATTGTTTCTTTCAGAGGTGTTGAAAGAACTTCTACACGTTTTCCCCAACTTAGCCATGACCACAGATCTATCCAATTCAACTGCATTACACACGGCTGCTACTCAGGGGCATATTGATATTGTGAATCTTCTTCTGGAAACTGACTCAGATCTTGCTAAGATAGCGCGCAATAATGGTAAGACTGTCCTTCATTCAGCAGCAAGGATGGGGCACTTGGAAGTAGTCAAATCTCTACTAAGAAAGGATCCAACGACTGCTTTTAGAATTGATCTGAAAGGCCAAACTGCATTGCACATGGCTGTGAAAGGGCACAATGAGGAGATTGTGCTGGAATTGGTGAAACCTGATCCCTCAGTTTTGACTGTGGAAGATAACAAGGGAAACACAGCCTTGCATATTGCCACAAGGAAAGGCCGTATTGAGGTGGTTCCTCTTTTCCTTTCTCTTCTTTTATCTACTAATCTTATGGAATATGCTACATGCCTTATCAATGATTCAAATTCATTATTTCAAAACCGAAGTTCTAAACTAGGTATGTAACGTGGCCTTCATTTTTTAAGTTTCATGTGTTCATGTTAGCTATTTTATCAATTGATGATGTTATAACTCAAAATGTATGGTGTAACTAAAGTTCAAGTTTCTTATCTCCTATTAATGCTATGGTTTCTGTTCTCCATATGGGTTATTTTCAGTTGTGGCTTTAGTCAAAAGTTGAATATGGGTGTTTGTCCTGGAAAATTTTTAAGCTTATGCTTCATCCCCATTTCTATTTGCCTCTCTAAATATGCGTGGGAGAGGCTGTATCTAGATTTTTCCCTCTATGTTCGTCAATGTGCAGGACAAGGCTGCACATGAGTAAAATTGCCAGCTTCTTTCACAATTCGTATTTTGTTCAAAGCTTAACATCTTAAACATTTAGGGTCAAGTGGTTGTCTAACAAAGACTTGTTTCCTTCACTTTCTGTTCACAAAAGAAAATAAAAGTTTAAATTTTTAATCATATTGAGTACTAGGGTTTTGCAGAAGTGAAAACTGTAGGAATTGAATTCTCTTAAGTCTGTCCTAACTTAGTTGGTAACATAATTTTCGTATGTGTGCTCGTCTTTGCGGCTCTATTTCCTAAGAACAGAAGTATCCTTGTGTACTTTAATTATGTGCAGAACGTAAGGTGTCTATTGTCCATTAACAATGAGAGAAATATCAATGCAAGTAACAAGGCAGGAGAGAGCCCACTTGACATTGCAGAAAAATTTGGGACTCCAGAACTTGTATCAGTGTTAAAGGAAGCAGGGGCCACCAATTCTAAAGACCAAGGAAAACCTGCAAATCCTGCGAAGCATCTTAAGCAGACTGTGAGTGACATAAAGCATGATGTCCAGTCCCAACTCCAACAGACCCGTCAAACTGGTGCCAGAGTCCAGAAAATTGCAAAGAAGTTGAAGAAGCTCCACATTACTGGCCTCAACAATGCTATAAACTCTGCGACTGTTGTTGCGGTGCTGATTGCCACAGTTGCTTTTGCAGCCATCTTCACTGTTCCTGGGCAGTATGTTGAGAAGATAGCAGAAGAGGGTGTTACGCTTGGACAAGCTCATATAGCAAACAATGCTGCTTTCATTATCTTCATTGTGTTTGACAGCCTGGCGCTCTTCATCTCGCTGGCTGTGGTTGTAGTCCAGACATCTGTGGTTGTGATTGAGCAAAAGGCAAAAAAGCAGCTTGTGTTTGTGATCAACAAGCTCATGTGGCTGGCTTGCCTCTTCATTTCCGTTGCTTTTATCTCTCTGACTTATGTGGTGGTTGGCTCACACTCGAGGTGGCTTGCTGTGTATGCAACAGTTATAGGCAGCACAATCATGCTCACTACCATCGGCTCCATGTGCTATTGTGTCATTTTACATAGGATGGAGGCGACAAAATTAAGGAATATTCAGAGAGCAGAGAGTAGGTCTCGTTCTTACTCTATGTCTATGGCCTCTGATCATGAGATTTTGAACAGTGAGTATAAGAGGATGTATGCACTTTAAGTTGGATTTAGGAGAAATGAAAGACATGCAAGGATGGGGTGTCATGCGATTGAATCCTGTATGTACCGCTAAGAACCCCGTATGCTACTGCCGCTGCTGCTCCTGATCCGCTAAATCAGATTTTAATTGTAAGAAGACATCCTCTTAACTTTAGACATATGAAGTGGTATCTATATTGTATATGAAGAAAGAGTGTTGGGTTCAGCAAGTAAAAAGATCACATATTATTCTACGTCTGCTTCATTCTTCATTTGTGATGGCTCATCTCTTGATTGCTTTATTAGTTTTACAAGAGATGGATCGTCCTTAAGACTTGAGAGGAGGGAATGCCTGCCTTGCTTCTTTTATTTGTGGTCTCTGGTTACTGGTGCTATGAACTCGGTTAGTACAATACAATACAATATGGCCTATGTGATATCCTTGAGAGTTGAGGATGCTATCTATGTTATGAAGTCACGTCAGGATCCATACTGAATGAATGTGGCCTGTTGCCAACTTCTATTATCATCTGTATTTTATATTATGTGCTGGAAGCCTGCAAGTCCAAGTACGTATTGTAATAACACAACGGTTGATGTTTATGTTAAACATTTAAAGTTACAGGGGCATGTAAAACCTGTTCCCAAGTAAACTGACCTTAAGTGAGGTAATAGTTATAACAGGCTTCACAATCATAAATTCTTGAGTGAGTGAGTATACACACCAATAAGACCAAGTTTAATTTACTAGAGTTTCTTTCTAATTAACCAAAATGATCCCTCTCAATTCCCAAGCAATGAGGAAAAATGAAGCTCTGAATCACAGTCAGTCTCTGTTTTTCGAGTTGGTTTCTGTTGAACTTGAATTGTTGTTAGGTTGCCGAACATCAGATGACCTGTGAATTGGACTGCCTTGGCCGCCTCTTCTAGAGCTGCTGTTGGATCTGGTGTCGATGCGGACTGTCTTGGCTGCGGCTGAGAAGCAATGCCTCACGCGTACTCTGTGACTAAATGTTTGGCCTGAGCAACTACCTTGGATATTCACCTTTAAAACCACTTCCTTGTCACGGGTGTCTTCACACCACCAGTTCTGAGGGATCCCATCAACAAATTCTTCCAAGGTGTGAAACTCTTCATGATGAACTGACACCTCCACTGACTGCTCAGGTTTAATCATGCCAGCTGCTGGTGTGATCTATTTTTATTTCGTTCAAAACAAAAACACAAAAAGTTCCATCAATAACAAGTCAAGAATATATATATATATATATATATATAAACACACTATCAAGTCAAGGTCGCAGAAATTGTTATTTGAAAAAAGGGATACCTCAAGCCATCTGGGAAACCCACTAGCACCTCTTGGGCGATATTCAGGCGCTTCTCCGTCCTCCTTCACAGTGGATTGACCTTCACAAAGGATTTTAAATACGGCCATATCTTTCACACATTTGTTGGTGATACGCAAAATGGATGTGTCCTGATTTTGAAGGATGATGTTGTTGGTGTTCACAATAGTTTCTGGAACATAATTTGTTTCTTCAAACATAGTCCTTATGCTGTCATTGGATTTGATAATTTCCCCAAATTCCTTTCTCCTTACAGATCTATCAACATGGGCAATCTGTAAAGATAACTTACAACGTACTGGTTTGTGATCACTGTCAGTCACATCCATGCATGCCTCGTACCTATTTAGAATTTGGACCAAATTTAACAACACAACAATCCAACCAACAAAAAGGAGATAACGGTAGAAAAAGAATACATACTGTAAAATTGATGAGACTATAGGGCACTCTAAACTGCAGTTAGAAGCTGGAGAAGGCCGACTGTCACGATATATTATTCTATCACACCACGCAGGAATTCGTTTCTTCTCACCAGAATCATATCCTGACACAATGTCAAATTAACACACTCCAATTTGGGGTTTAGTAACTCATGTTATAGAAGCCAAGAGCTCAAATAGCTAATGCAGAAATTGACTTTCGTTACTAAATACCTGATAAACCTGCTTGATGCCTTTCAAACTTGTATGTCGGAGGAAATCTGATGAGTGCCTCACGCATCCCTTGGAAAACTTTCCCAGCTTTCATCTCTGCTCTAAGCTGATCTTTTTCTCTGAGCCAATCAAAGCATCTTTGCGAAACAAAGTCCCTTGCTTCATCATAGGATATACCAAAAAGACGATAATTGAAATCCCCGAGAAAAACAACCATATCTGCTTCAGCTAACTCAGGCCTTGATTCTTCAGCGTTGCTGTTTGAGCCCTAGATCACCAACATTTCAACTGTTAGCTAATAAAGATACTAGCAAGGGATGCAAGATTGGATAAAGTTGAGCAATATGAAACAGAACAAGTACATACATTTGGCGCCCGATTCAAGTTGGCAGAAGTTGAGACACCAGCTGCAAGAGAAAGGGGCCATGGCATTCCAGAAGAATAAAGCAGCCAAAATAAATATGTAGAGAAGGCAAGAGAGCAAGACAAAAACAGGTATGGTATCATACCAGCTGCTGTGTTAAGTAGAGATGACCGGTTGAAGACCATATTTCGATAAATGTGATCAAAATCAGCATTACGGCGATTGACAGCTTCCAAATGTGCAGCCAAGTGACAGTTCACAAAGCACATTATCCGATCATAGACTCTGATTCTCAAACCAACACCTCCCTACTTAAACATAATTAGTCTGGTCAGTGCCATAAACTAAGGAAGGAGGAATAAGAAACTAGGAACCCTTTTTATAAGATGGTGAAAACAAAACTATTTAGAAACTGAGCAGAGGCAACCACACTGCAATCAAATGAGCACTGTGAACGGAGAAATACATACCTTATTACCAATGGCACGACCAAAGCCACATGGAACTGCTCCAGCATCAACATCCCCAACATGTGTTCTGAGATTCTTTCTTACCCTAAATGAGAGAATTATCAGCTGATAAACCCAAAATAAAAACGAAGTAATATTTGATGATACAATCCGTAAGTATATATTCACAGTGATAGAAGGAAAGAAATAACTGCAGGCTTATAGAATTGGGGACAAGTAAATTCCCAAAATATATTTCAATGATAGTCACTTACCAAAGAGATATGAGCAAGCCTGCCAGCTGCCTAGAACCCATACGTTCAAAAGTTTTTCCCTCTTCCAAGGCTTTTCCTATATTATCAAGCCACCAGTGGCCAACAGAACTCCCTTCAAGCCCTACCTACAAAGGGAAAGAGTGGTAAATAAAAAAACATAAGAAACTTAACCTTAGTTCCTTCCACAAAAAAGTATGCACACACGTTTAAAGTCGTCAAATTATAGATACAGTAACCAAAATCAAGCAGTCTACACCATCAAAAAATGGCAACTTGCAGCCAGTTACTTAAGAAATTTTGTAACTGTCAAAATAACAAATAGCGTTTAACCATAATCAAGCAGTCTACAACATCAATAAAGGAAGTCAATGGATCTCACAGTTTCTTTTGCGGCAGACATTGCAAGAAAGCCAGCACCCATTTCTACTTCTTGCAAGCCAATGACTACGATGCCAACATCAGGCACAGCAGAACCTAACCATGACATCAGTGAATCCTGAGATGCTCTTCCTTGACCAACATTCCATGTGCCAATTAACATTCTAACATTTTGTCTTTTGGTATATATATGTTCTTTTGTAGCCAATTCTGAACGTAACACGCTGTCATTAGGTCCTGGAGATTTGATGTTCCATCCACGTATACCACCATGAGTGGCCAAGCTATAAACAGAACCAGTTCCGACCGCCAATTTTATCACAGGACTACTGTGTGCAATCCATCCTGCAATCAGATTACCCTCAAGATCCAATACCTGAATCATGCCACTCACATACCCTACATATATTCGTGTCCCAAAAGTGCAAAAGCATTGGACACAAGAAGGGTGGCGATTAAAATCTTGCATCCGGTTTCCATTTCCATCCCATTGTACCAGTAAACCATTTGTGCATCCACTCCATATCATGCCATCTGCAGTCAGCACGAGTGCCTCTGTCTTTTTAGATTCTTCAACAAATGCCCCTGCTCCTCTGGTTGCAACTCGACGAACAGCATCTGCAGCTCCCATTATGGCATTACGTGACCGTTGTAAAAAGCCCCCTGATTTTTCCTTTTTTGATGTTGAAACAAATTTTACCTTCAGCTCATCTTCCACCTCTTGATCTTGCTGCACTGATGACATGTCAACTCGATTCTCAGTCTGACCATCTACATTAAAGACTTTCACAAGCTCTCTTGTACGAGCATCCCTGAGAAATCAAAATAAGTATGTGATGTAGAGAAAAATTTGAGCAGAAAACACCAATAAGACAAGGTGTTGAATTGAAAACGAACCACAAGGAGAAGGACATGGACCCAGCACACCAAACTTTAGCTCTAAAATTATCGGACACCAAACACTTAACATCTTGAGAAGATATGCTACAGACGCCATTTACAGTAACTTGGCTCCTGAGGTCGATGCATGACCTCTCCACCAGTAATGCTGCCATATGTCTTTCCTCTGGTTTTAGACAGAGAGATTTTTCAATGGATTCCCATGGCCAGATTTTAATAATACCATTCTCAGAACCCGACCACATATCACCTGAATCAAAGCAAGCAACATGGTATGATATATTATGAGTCGAGAGGTTAACATTTTGATTCCACAAGCATAACCGTACGGGGACTCACCATAAGCAGTGAAAACCATGGCAAGAACAGGAGCGCGGTGGGCCTGCCATGAAAGGCCTTCCTTAAAAGGAGTAGAAGCATCCAGATTTTGATCCATCTTCCAAGACCTGATCTTTCCATCTTTATGGCCAGTCCAAATCAAGCGATTGCCGGTATCAACCATGAGGCAGTGAGTGGGAGAGGTGTTGGAAGATTCATAGTAAGGGGCAGCATCCTCGTCACCCCTCATGACTCTGCCGCCAATGCCGAAGCCAGGTTCAAACACATCCTTCAAATTCCAGACCCTAACGCCACCTTCTTGCCCAGCCCACAGCTGGGTCTCGGTGCAGGCAATGGTCCTGAGGAATCTGCCTACCTGGGTCTCCCTGAGAGGGTGCGGTCTGAGCTCCAAGCAGGGTGGACGACCCGGATGTACGGAGGCGCGAGTTGGAACCTTGAAGATGCCAATGCCACCGCCGCTGCCAATGAATTCAGGCAATGGCTGGGATTCCCTGCCGCCATCGTGATCCAAATCACCACCAGCCTCCATGCAAAGGCTTCCGTCCAGCCTCTGGGAGCCAGAGGTGACGTACACGTCGTGATCTTGATCGTGAGCGGCAGCACTACCACTGGTAGTGGTGGTGGTGGCAGCATTGGATGTTGAGTAAGGAAAGAAATCATCGTCAGAAGAGTCGTAGTCGAGATTATTATTATAATTATTATTGTTATGAATGTTTTTATGGACATGGGCGTCGTCGAGGCTATGCTTGCGCATTTGGTGGGAGCGTTTCTGAGCGGAGGTTGCACGCAGTTGCTGGCTCAATGACTGGGATTTTCGGGGAGGAGGGGCAGAGCCTAACCCCGCCAATGCATCCCTGTCGTCGTCTTCACTTCTCTCCTCCATGATTAATCAATCACTCAATCAATCAACCAATGTACGTACGCAGATATGAATCAATGAGTTCACAGTCAGGCTAAGCCTAACGTCAGGATTTTGGATGGAAAGACGAAAGCGCTACAGAAGCAGTAAGGGAAGAGAAGAAGATCATGGATAGATATTGAGGAGACAGAAGAGAAAGGAGAAAAGAGAAAAACGAACGAGAAACAAAGGGTCTAAATTTTTCTGGCAATTGAGAGGAGAGCACGTTTACGTTTTGGTTTTGGTTAGTTGGATGGTAGGTTGGTTGATTGAATCAAATGCGTGGGAAGGCGAGGGGAGTTTCCGGGATCCAACCCCGCAGAATAAGGAGGGAATTAAGTTTGAAAGAGGGGCTTGCATTGCATAGCGCATAGCCGCAGACCTCCCACCTCCTACAATAATCAGTTACAAGTTCACAACACACACAGATCACATCACTACTACACTTTAGGACATTCCTTACCAAAATCCCATCATTATTTGCCATTTCATTTCTCAAATTTTTTTCTTTCTCCGTATCTCCTCTTTAAACTTACATATATAGGAGTAGACTATGTTTTCCCTTTATTACATACTTACAAGTAAAATCTACTTTTATATTCTTTCTTCTTTACCACCTAAAATGGAAACTATGTAATAAAATCCCAAACAAAGCCAAGGGCCTGACCTAAAAATGACACTAATACTATAAGAACTAAGGCTAAATTGGCAGGCTGCTGTTCTGAATCAAGTGTAGGCATTTCCTGGCGCTACTATTGCTGCATTTACAGATTCTAAATGAACCAAGCACAAACTTAATCCATAATTCTTCCTGCTTGAAGATCCTGTCATTATAAACTATAAAGTCTTAGAGGAAGAGATTCATAGATAAATTTATTTTTAAGAGATGGGCCTAGAAAGAATAAACCCATGCCCGTCCATTGATAAATTCAATGTGCCTTTCAAGTCATCAAACACTGACCAAATTACGTCATTAAATAGACAAATGGTTGCACATATGCTTTGCTCCTAAACGACCATCATTGTCAGAGAGAGGATTTGCGTACAGACCTCTTCCACCTTCCTAGCTTCTCTCTTCCCTGAAAAATATAATCAAGATTTTTTTATAAACATCCACTGTCGTATTCTTCATTATGTCCAAAAAGGGAATAACTAAACTGCAGTCAAGCTTCCAGGCAGAGTAGACAAGCACAAGTTCAAAGAAACAAAGCTAAGTAACTAAGGTTTATCTCCGCAAACATTGATGGGCAAAGAGCATATCAGCATCAAGCACACATCTATACCGAATCGACAGTGACGAACTAATTTCAGGATTGGTCTGGGATTTATCAATTTGACGAGATAGGCAGATTCACCGCCAAGGCTGCTGTTATTGTAATTATTGTTTTTTTTGTTACTATATATTTGTAATACGACTTCTTAACATTCACACACTCAATTAAAGTAGAGCAACCTTCTAGACATACCTTGCGAGGTGGGATAGCTAGTGCATTGTCTAGTATGGAGGTTGCCTTAAATCCCACAGGGTGCAACACCTCTTCATAGCTGCACAAATTTGAATCAAGGATAATGAGTATGATGCAATATAGTCTTGTGAGTAAAAATAGTATCATTTGTACCTGACTGAAATTTCATTATTATCAACAACACAAGTTGAGAACTAAGAGGATATGGAGTAAGATTTTACTCTGAAACTGACACTTTGTAAGGAGGTCCACCAATATGATCACTGATCTGCCATCAAAAGATTTTAGTTTTCAATATCGGAATCTATGTATACCAATCAGTATTAAAATTTGAAAGATTCTAACTAATAAAAATTTCAAAGAAACTAGAAGAAATCAATATGAAAGAGAGAGAGGTTAATACGGGAAACATAAGTGTGATGAGTTCCCCATCTGGTTTTAGGATATCCCGAACCTTTCGTGCCCATGCTGATCTCATGTCCACTTCAACAGCACAGAAGAACCTGTTCCATAAGACAGAATCAATAACAGATCTTTCTCATGGAGAAGAACAACCGTGTCTTAGTTAACTTACGTATAGTCAAAAATGAGATCAAACAATTCAGTTGGATGCCAAGTGAAAAAGTCCACGTTTAAGAAGGCAAAATTCCGTGCTTTCGGATGCGAAGAAAACAACTGCGATGACATTTCAGATAGCAAATTGAAGTAAACTTCAAATAGAACTAGAAACCTTTATTTATATCAGGAGTCTAACCATTCACTTGGCATCACATTAACCTAATCAAGTACCATTGTTTACTGATCTGCTCGTATTGATTCTTCATTTCCACAGTGCTAGTCAAGATTTCTATAACCGATTTCAACTTCTAACACATTAATAATGTGGTTATAAATTCAAAGTTGATCGCAAGTGAGCTACATCAGTTCACCTTCCTTGTTAATACTACACTAATTTCTTATTTGGCAAACATTCAACCCTAATGTAAAAACTAATTTCTTTCTCATGGTGACTACATTGAAAGGATATGGAAAACACCATCTTCGGGAACCTATTTGACATCATCACTATGTAATAAGTAAATGTTCAGCCAAATGAAGGGCCAATTCTATTTCTAAACACATGAAGAACAACACTACAAGGCAAGGCCAGATTAACGAGTCAATGAATGCAAGTCTCTAGAAGCAAGAGAGTCAAACACAAGTGAGTGCTAAAATTTGCGGCAATTTTGTTTTGGCAATTTGAGCGAAAGGCTGAAGGAAAAACAGATGTTTGATGGCTGGAACAGGATGATGCTCCACCATCCTCTTAGCCAGGAATGCATGCATGTTAAGCGAAGGAGCAGAAATTGAAACAGGGCATACTTGTTACCTCCACTGCTTTGTTAATGGCAGTCTCTGAAATGTCCAATCCGGTGACATGGCGTTCAGGGCATGCAATTGCTACAACATCATAACCCTGCCATATGCAAACACTAGGTCATTGGCCACAAACCATGATACAAAGAAATAAAAAGGGCAAACACACAACCTGAGTAGTGAGTAGAATAATACATAGTTGGAATTTGGCACCGACGAAAATAGAGACTTAAAGAGAAGCAGAATAACAAGATACATACAGTGCCACAACCAGGGACAAGAGCCCTACCCTTGGGAAGGGATTCCGTACGATAAAGATGAGCAATGATAGGCGTTGGCTGTCCTAAATCCCAAGGGGTCAACCCTTGCTCCCAGCACTTGTCCCAACCACCTTATGATTTAGGAAGCCAGATAATAAACCAGACCCATCCATCAGCAAAGATCAGAAACCCATTTCATGTTATTCTTCAAAGCAAAGCTTCGATTTTTATTCATAAAAAATAAAGAACATACAAACAAGGAAAATGGGTTGGGTACCTGTAGTGTCGCTGTGCACGAGTTGTTGCAGCTTGTTAACGGCAGGAGGGATCCGGTTGGAGCGTATAGATATGGTGCCCTCTGCATCGATACTCTTGGGGCGGTGGTCGTCTTCTTCTACTTCTCTCTTCCTCATCATCCTTGCTTGGTTCGTGCCAACATGGAGGCTTCTCGTTGGAATTGAAGGCGAAAGATTGAGATTGAGATTGAGAATCCTAACGCATGATGAGAGTAAATTGGATCCTCTGCTGCTCATAGAGCTTATTGGGGTATATGCCAGATTGGACTCTATTGTACTGGCGGCAGTGGCCAGGCTACTGGACGCTCGATATTTTGATTAAATTTCGTCCCCGTTCTTTCAAAAAGGGACCGTTGTTAACAGATAAATAAAAAGAACCACGGCAACTGGAAAAAGAAAAAGAAAAAAAGATCTAGGGACCCCACGTTAAGTACCAACTCTCCGCCCTCCTTTCCCCGCCCCTGAAAATTCCCTCTCGCTTTCCCCAGCTAGCTCCACCATACCTGTTCCTAAACTATAAATGGACGGTTGAAGAAGAAGAAGAAAAATTGAGCTGCTCCCTCCCTGCCAGAGGTTTAGTACGAAATACTCATGCTCTTTTCTTTTTAAGTTTTTTTTTTTTTTTTAATTTATAGTTTTAAGTTTTTATGAAGAGTAGCTTGCTAACCGTCCATTTAAGCATATCAAGTTTGAATCTTTTTTCTTCATGCAATTGAATAATACCGTAGGTTGTTGTGCAGCACTCTAGTTTTTATTTCTTGACATCTGCTTGGTTTGTTTTGCAACAGTCAACAGCAATACCAATACCATTGCAATTTTGCAATGGGGGTGGTGAAAGATGGGACAGCAACCGGTTTTCTTCCAATCAAAGAAGTTTTTGCCGTCCACTATCCCGGTTATCCTTTGTCCATGTCCCGTGCTGTCGATACACTTGGAGGGACCGAAGGAATTCGTAAGGTGTGCCAAGTTGCCAACTCATTTGTTCTCAACTTCTTCAACTTTATATGTTGTTTTTTTTTTTCAATGTTGAATTGATTTGATATTGTAATTGTGTCACCCCTACTTCAAGCTTGATGGAACCTTAAAAGCATGATTAGGCATTACAATGTACCTGAATTAGATTTGATCTTATATTTTTAATCAAATCTCACCATAATGAGAAGTTACTTCCAAGTTTTGCTCAGTCGTGGTTTGGTATCACCTGCAGGCTCATAGTTCACAGTCAAACAGACTAGAGCTCCGTTTCCGGCATGAAGAACCATATTCACATCCTGCATTTGGAGACCTCCGTCCTTGCAACAATTTGTTGCTTAAAATATCTAAAACCAAGTCCAGTGGTAGAGAAACTGGTGAAGTTTCTAACAGGACATCAAAAAGTTCCTTGCAAGATGCAACTGACTTGGGCAGTGGCATACAGTCAACTAAATCTGAAAGTGAATTACCTGCTAGCAAAGAAGTTGAAGTGCAGATACCTGAACATGATCAAGTAAACTTTGATATTGTTGCTCGTGTACCAGAGGCTTATCATTTTAATGGTTAGAAAGGTCTTACTTGCTCTGACATCTGTTACATCTCCTAGATTGTCTGCTTCTTCAATTTTCCCTACAATTAGAAAACTGAACTTCAGTGGTCTTCTGTCATCTTTTGGCATAATAAAGGAATGGTAGACTACCAGCACGCCATTCCTGTTCATGCTGATGTTGCGCGAAAGAAAAAGAGAAATTGGATTGAAAACGAGGATACACACTTTGGTAAAGCCTCTATGTTTAGATGTCTTAGTTTTATAGCTTGGATATATTCAGAACTTTATTTATTTTACGTTATATATCTATTTTTTCATAGATAAGGGCGGTCTTATGGAGTTTGATCAGGAGGATGTGATGATTCTACTACCGCAACTGTTTGCACCCAAGGATGTGCCCAATAGTTTAGTGTAAGAAGCTCTAGTGTTTTTTATATTGTTTATATATTTTTTATAAATTGGATAGATTTATATTTATTTTTGAATAATCTAGAAAATTTTCAATTTTGGTATTAATTTCTGTTCCAGTTCTGTTTCTATATTCATGACTACTTAAGTTATGTATGATAGGATTATCCTTCTCTACATTATCAAATTGGTGCCTCCAATGGAGCTAAAATCCGGTTTTATGTAGAACTTTAGGCATTTTTGTCCAGCCATAAATTGAGCTATTCCCTTTAGGGTAGTTCATCTTTAATGGGTGGGGCCTATGTGTGGAATGTTGAGTGTATCTTGTTAAGGTTTTTTATAGGCTTGATTAGATGGGGTTCTGCCCATATTCTTCTTTTGCATTCCTTTCTCTTTCATAAATTTCTATATTTCCTATTAAAGATTTGGAATTTGTTGAAGGATACATGATTGGTTTCAAGGAAATTATTAAAATTTGTTTCAGTGCTAATATTATTCAGTATTATCATCTAATAGGTTGAAACCTTCAGTGACATTGAGTGCAAAAAAGAATCAAGAAGAACCTGTGCAGCACCCATGGGAGGTGAATCTTATTGTTGCCCATATTACTTTGCGAGTTTTATTGCCTTAAATGTCTATACATTTTTTTTTGAATATGCATGCTAAAGCTATGGTATTTGTACTTGTTATTTTATTGATACAAGATGTGTATTAAAAGTTGTTCATTTGATAGAATCCGAAGGAAACAACCACATTGATTTTTAATTAGCCTCAGAAGGGTGATAGGGAAATACGGTTTGTAAATTTGACCTCAAAGGTTTTAATCATGAATCAAGGGTGAAAGCTTCCACTACTTTTGGGATCCTTATGTACCTTGTATCATGTTGCTTCTGATAAATTATATGGAGTGCAATGATTCCTAAATGTTAGTTTCAGCTTATTCTATAAGATGTTAACTAGTTGTATATTGTTCAAACTGACTTTTATTATTTTCTTTTGTCCAGATGGATATAGAGCCAGTTCTTGCAATTGACTTTGGGATCAGTGATATCCTTATTGTTTATTTTATAAAGCTAGTTATTTGAGTGTATTATGAGTAGTGATTGGTTTAGACATGGGAATACATTAATTTTGGGCCGCAAGAGTAGATCAGATGATACACTATGTGTACCCCTAGCATTGCATAGATAAATATGTACATTAGTTTAGTATTTGGGACTCGCTGCCTCATGTTAACTTTTGTGATTTTCTTAAACCTCATTATGTTTAATTTTAGAGTTTGATAGCCTTACGAATGGATCGATATGATAAGACATAATTGGAAATTAGACTAAGCTCTTATATATTTAATTCTGATGGCATTAAATAAGGTCCTTAAACTGTAGTTAGATCAAATTCCAATGAATAAAAGGCATGGAAATTACAAAGGCAGGAATTTTAACAAATTTTCTGCAAAATTGTGTATCTGTTGTTCTTAGTGTTCTTACAAATTCCGAAGAGAACAAATTGGGAGGAATACGTACCTGAAGGTTCAGATCAGTGGGAGTCACAGATGGCTGTTTCTCTGCTGTTTGATGAGCGACCTATATGGCCAAAGGATTCGCTCACTGAACACTTGCTTGATAAGGGCTTTAAATTTTCAGATCATATAATCAGAAGGTTGTATGCTTACCTTTACCTTCTATTCTTCTTTTTTTGCTATGTTTGATGTCATTCTGTTCTTGCAGGCTTCTTTCTAGAGTCGCATACTATTTTTCACGTGGACCATTTCTCAGGTTCTGGATAAAAAAAGGATATGATCCTCGCAAGGATCCTGAGTCTCGAATGTGAGTTATAGTAAAACAAAGTTCTTATACATATCTATCCACTTTTTTTCTTTTGCTTATACTTTTCTGTTTCCCTCATGCATAAAACCACTCTAAAGATTTCTTATCTCTTTTAATATTGATGAGTTAAATTTATGATTAGACAAGAATCAGTAAATGCGCACTCCAAAGATTCCAAACACAGTATCAATTACGATGTTATTCCATTTGAAAAAAATTAAGAAACTAACTGGGGGCTTGAAATCAAAATCTTTTGATTATTGTGGATGTGTTTTGTATGAAAGTTCAACTAATTTTAATCTGGTTGCTGATGATTGTATGCAATAATCAGAAATGGGGCTAAAGAACCAACTCCACCAGAACACAAAAAAAATGAACATGTAAGGAAAACCTTTGTAATTAGATGATCATGGATATTATCTCCATTTTTTCTTATGTTAGTATTTTTTTTGGCAGATATCAGAGAATCGATTATCGAGTAAGACCACCATTACAAAGTTATTGTGATGCTAATTCGGCCAATCAGTAAATTTCTCTTCAAAATCTTCTTTTTGGTTTCTTTTATTTTGCTTCAAATTCTCAAACTGGTGGTTTCGTCGCATTTTCTTTCATGTAATGACCTTGAATACTTTGCATTGAATTCAACTCATAAAGAAAATAATGCTGACAGAGTTATCCTTAAACTGACTTTTGATAACATCAAGCATCTTATTATGCCCTATTATCTGTACTATCATCAAGTTTAGTTCCCAATATCAACATTCAGAACAATGTATTTTTTTTTTCCATGTTTTGTTTGGAAAATATTCATTATGGACCTTGCAATTGGATTTTTCTCTACTGTTAATACTTTTCTAGCTTTGAAGACCAAATCTACTCATGCTAAGTTTTCTGTAGGAATGTATAATTTTATCCATTTTCTTTTTGGGGTGTCACACAGACTAAAGCATAGGTGGGAGGATATATGTGCATTTCGAGTGTTCCCTTACAAGTGCCATACAACATTGCAACTATTTGAAGTTGGTGATGATTACATTCAAGAACAGATAAGAAAGCCTCCATCTCAGACAACTTGTTCCTTGAGTTTTTTGAATCAATCTGTGTTTTCATTTTTCCATCTACCATTGCCAGTTCATCAATAATTATATTCTATATAACCAACTGCTAGGTCCCCCACCCCCCCCCCTCCCCCCCCACCAAATCCCTCCAAATAAAAGGAAAAAGGATCTGTATGATATTAAAGTTATTAAACATAACTTGAAAATGTCTGATTGTGTTTTCTGGTTCTCTTTTATCCATATCAGACAGTCATAATTTTTTGTAGTGAGACGAGGTATGTTAACTCTCTCTTCATTTTTATTTTTCTTTGGGCCATTCATTTCATCTTTCAAAGATGGCATGTTTGAGGAAGTTGAGTAAGAAAAGTGAGAGATACAAGGGTAAACGTCCATGATTTGCTTGGTGGCTTACATAAAGGAATGACACTGTAGAGAACAATAGATTTCAAGAGTAGAGTTTGACAGGAATATGTGTGTCAATGAAAGTAGCAGTAAAACCAAATAAAAAAAGCTACTTGTTATGCTTACTGTGCCACATACATTACTAATACAAAACAACCTACTAATTCAGATATTCACAGCATCCTTAATTTAGCAGTTTGACCTATGGAGCATATAGTGCCAAGCAATTACCAGAACTGAAAGCCATTTTTAATTGCTTGCAACCCAAAAAAAAGCTGCTTGCCCAACCTTTTCTTGATATGCAACAGTTTTTCATGTTGCAAGATCTTTGTCATTGAGTTTTGGGTAAGTTACTTATAGGGGTGACTTTTGTAGTACATCAGATCTCGAATACAAATCATTCAGAAAAATGTCTAAAAGAAAAGAAAAAACTACTTGCTGATAATGTCTTATTATTAATGGTACTTATCTTTGAATATTTCTGTTTGTTTCAATGTTTGCTAGTTTTGGAGTTAGTGACATTTTTCTGATACATTTGCAGTGTGAGACAGGATGGTTTTCATACAACATGCTTGAGAACTTGAAGGATCGTGTTAAGGTGAGGTTCCTTTCTGTATTCCCAGATCCGAGTGCCGAACAATTCCTAAAAGCTGCTACTGAAAGCTTTAAAAAGTCTAAGAGGATGTGCAGTAAAGACAATATAATGCGTGATGAAGTGATACATGCACAAGCTAATGCAGGTAAAAAAAGAAAACTGACATTACTTGCTCTCCAGTTTGTTTACTTGTTTGTTTACCATTCTATCTATTTAAGAGCATGTTTCAATTTGTAAACTTTTGCTATATAAATATACCATTTTTTTACTATTTTGAGAACTTTAATCACTGTGTCATTGAACTTTTTTTTTTAATTCTTTCCACTCAAATACTTCTAGATTTTTTCTTTTCCTATAAGGTTAGCGACAACATCTTCGCCTAAATACCTTAAGTACTTGGAGGAGTAATTAATGGAAAATCAGCCTTAATTCTGTGTTGACAATTTAGGCGTCTACTCCAGCATCCTGTACAGCTTTCTTGCTATCACTTTTTGGTTTATAATAACTATAGGAGAATACTTCCTTTTGGCTTCTTCTTTATTTTTTTGGAATATAATTTGGAGGTATTTATCGAATATATTTATCTAGAACTTATAGGACAATATGTTGAGGACGCCAGCAATGTTGAGGATGATGAGAAAGATGAGGTTGAGGCTGATAATGAGGAAGAGGCATTAGATATGTATGATGGACTTGATGCGGTAATTAAATTCTTTTGTCTTCAACAGATTGATTATTTGATCACTATATCCTTCTCTTTTTTTATTTTTCTGTTTCTTGACATTTCTCTCAATAATTAATAGGCGTGTCCCCTTTCGTGGACTTATATCATGTTTACTTTTTTGTAGGTTAAGGATGGTGAAATTTCTCTGCAGTCACATTCATGTATCCTACATGATAATGATTCATCAAGCATTCATACGATATGGATATTATAGTTAACGTTTTAAAATTCCCGTCTTTTAGTTGAAGTGCAGCAAAATAAACTTGCTCAGTTTTGTGAAGATAGAATTTGTGACCAGTCAATGCTTTCTGGTCAAGAAAGTGTTCTAACCTCTGAATTCTTTTGGGTTTCCTATATTTTTAGATCTTGACATGGAGAATATCTCAAGAACCCATTTACAGGAGCTTTTTGGTACTTTTCCCTCTCCTGAAGCAGGGATTGATAGAATACAAGATGCATACATGAGTGATGAAGAATACCTGATCTATGAGCAAGATAGTGATGAAAACTTATCTGAAGAAAATGACTACTAACTTCTCTAAGGTTAGTTCTATCATCCTTTTTTCATTCTAAATTTCATGCACTCTGTAAATTAATGTTATATGTCAAAATGTAAACATTATTAAGGTATTAATTTGAACATTAATTATGGCTAGTTATACTATGGCTTTCCGCATTTTTCGTTTTAGTTGTGGTGGGGTCTGCACCTGCATTTGCTTTGCAAGGGAATTTCATTGCTGTAGTTATGAGCTTTATAATCAACATTTTAAATCTTGGAATACCCTGTAAATATACGGCAAATTGATTGGGAGGCCGGCCTGGCCTGGCCTGGCTTGGAATTGATACAGGGGAAGACAATTCTTCCCTTTATAATAAGTTGTTCGTTATCATGGTGATTGTATTGATGCATTGAGAGTAATGGAGTAAATTTGATACATACAATCATTGTATTCTTGTTATATTGTGAGCGTGGCGTTGTATACGACGGTTGATTGAGATCTTTTGAAGTGACTTGTAGCACAATGCTTATCTGATGTGATCTAACTTGGACAGCTTGCCACCAAAGATAGTAGATACGGTGATAATTGTTTCATGATTATACTGCAGTCTATTGTTTAAGTCGGCATAGAAAGAAAAATGAGAGGCGAAACCACTCTACCCTAAACAGGGGCCATATCTCTTATTTGAGTAATGGGTTCTAACTTCAAACCAAAACTTAGGAAAACAATATGCTGCAGTATAATATATTGTTGCAGAGTTCATGAAATTTATTTTAATGTGCCGCAGTAGCTTGGCTGCTTGTGACAGTTAATTATATATCAGTAACAATCACCAATGCACCAACACATTTTTCAAGATTTCCTTAAAATACACCTCTTTCCAATTGCAGAATGAGCAAATTCATCTCCTTCCTCACTAGTACACCCTACATAGTCATGTGGTCTCTGGTAGGTTCCATCTAATTCCTACAAACAAAAATATAAGAGCTCTCTCCCTCTCCCTCTCCCTCTCCCTCTCTAAATTTATGGACAGCATGAACAATGGTTCAATCCAGATAGAAGAGAGTCACTATTTTCCGGAGATTTTTGGCCTCTTGACAAGTTTCCATGAGCAATTTACTATCATGAAAAGCAAAGCATATTACTTGTTGTACATGTGAAATGATGTCCATATTGCACAACCTGCAGTTTCAACAGGAAAGACACGAAATTTGTAGTAGAAAACTTTGAGAAAGGATATCGGCCTGGTATATAGCATGAACTCTACTGACTACCAATCAGTATGACCATCAATATAAACAGTAAATGAAGCCGACTGACTGAAAGTTTAGTTACCTGACTTTAAAGTAGGATCTACTATGACAAGACAATAAATCAAACTGATACCTGCGTCTTAAAATGTTGTCCTATTACAATAAACTTCACAAATTGGGGACTACCAGATTGGCACGGGAACCATTTGCAACAAAAGAAGGGAGCAGACTCATTGAAAGTTGGAATAGTTCTTACAAAAAAAATACACATAAAGGGCATCCCACTTATAGCTAGTATGAAAACTACTTTCCCTTTTGGCCTGAGTTTTAAGTTGGGCTTACGCCTCGGATGGGAGATGCTTAATATGAAATGCTTTATACAAATTAATATCTTATCACAATCCTGAAGTAAGGAAGTTTCAGGAGGAATCATAAGTAGGTAATGATTAGCGCTATATAATTTGTTAAAATTATTAAAAAGAGAAAAACATAAAAATGGAGGTACTATCAACCTGCTGGCTTCCAACAGAGGTAGATGATCATTGTAAGGCTTCTCTATCACATTCTTGACCTGAAATTCCCAATAAATTATCAATTACCCGAGCAATATTTATTTTCCAGTTTCGGATAGTGTTTACAAGCGTAGCCTTTCTAACTACAATTTATTAAGAAAATAAATAGAAAGATTCTTCATTCTGACTACAATTTTTAAAAATAATAAATACAAAGATTCTTCAGGGACTGAACCCATTAATATTCAGCATCCACCCAAATATCTATAAACCCCAATTCCAATTCATTTTCTGAGGTACTCTACAACAACCTAATCTTGTAACCCTCTCTATAGTATTAGATTGTAGGAACTGGATTCTAACATAGCAAAATTGCGAAGCAGCAAGAAAGAAAATTAATTCACCGAAGCTCATCATAATCATCATAATATTAACTATCAAAAGTAAATACAACAGTAAGGATCCCTAAAGAATGGTGATAAACTATATATTAGATGAAGCATAAAATTTTAAGGATTTCCAATTAAGAAATTCTTACTTTTGACAATAATTCCTGGCTCTCGGGAGGTTGCTTCTTCAAACTTTGAGGCAAGATTACCGTAAGTAGTTCCGGTTTCTCGGCTCGGAGAGCACCTCTGATAACAGCTGCATTAGTGCCAGAAGCCCCTGATGTATATATGTGATTTTTCTGCAGAAAAGAGTTAAGGAGCATACAAGTCAAGGGCACTGGTCTGTTCAGATTCAATATAAACTGAAACGGCCCAGTATTGTTGAACATCTGATAGTTACATAAGTTCTCATAGTTCCAGACATAAAATATCATGTATAGTCTTACAGTGATAACCATCGCATAGCTAAGAATCTCAATAAGCTCTTGATGCATGAATCCCATATTACGCGTCCCAAAGAAGCCAATTGCTCTAGGCCCTTGTTGCTGAATGGCTAATAACTCCTGCAGATAGTATTAAGCAAATAAAACTCTAATCCATAAAAGTAGCACAAAAAAGGAAGACTCGGGCGCTTTCAAGTCGCAATTAAAATTAGAATTGAGGCAAGACAAACACAGTTAAATCAAGGCATGCAAAACCCCAAGACCGCAAGAGATGGGCCACATACCTGTAGATAATCAACATCTGCCACAGGTCTAAAATCTGATACCAGAACTGCCCCTGAACCTTCAACAACAGATTGAGCTTGACTTGGGATTTGGGCGCCTACTTCTTCATCAGAGCCAAACATACTCACACCTTTATTGCTTTCATTTGATTGACTCTCTATATCTTGATCTCTTCTCACTTGTCCGCAAAGCCACTATACCAGTACAGAAAAACAGAGCCCCTGGTAGTAAATCATTAGTGAAAACCAAGTGCCCACAAAAAGTGGTGATCATACAAGTCCAAGCTCACATGACTTCTAATATGTGTAGAAAACGTTACCGGTAGCCCTTTCCATAGTAAAACAAAAATATTTTGATGCCTAAAAAGGTTAAGAATAGGAGTTTAGTGCTAGTTGATCAGTCCCAGCAAGTGAAACTAAAAGGTATACATGTAATGTCAACCAAAAACCTCTAAGCCTTAAATAATGCCTACTTGCATTGGCTACATGTGTGATCCACAAAAATTTTAGCGCAGACAGCTGACGATGAAATCAGAAATTACAAATGCAGATGCACTAAAGGCCATACTCTGACGACATCAAAGCAGTTACCTTTTGCATTCCTGCAGAAGCAAGAAGCATTCATATTGAACAAACATAATACTGGTTTTTCAAATATTGATCCATAACTCGTATAGCCACGAAAGTGAAGTACAATTCTGACCGTGAAAGACAAAAGATTTAACGGGTTTATAATAAGAAAAAAACTGAAAAGATATATTAAACCCAGTTTTTTGAAAAATGTACCTCTACATACACTACGAACAAAAAAGCCCGTTGCAGCCTCTCCACAAAACAAAGAAACCCATAAAGCACTTAAACATACAAGACCTGATTTGGAAGGAAAATTTCCTTTACTATGAAGAAACTGCGTCCATTCGTTTCAAAACCAAAGGATGAGGATTTCCAGGGCCAAAAATATTACCTTTTTCCATGAAAAGGGCCTTAATAAACAAGACCCAATTCTCAGAATTAAGAGAAGTATGATGACATCAAGAGAAGGGGATAGATACCTTCCGTTTGGAGTGGGAGCGTGCCTTGTTTTGAGTGCATGCCTGGTGGTGGTGAGATGGGAGAGAGGAAGGGCAGGAAATGTTGAAATTAGGGCTTGCAGAGTGAAAGGATTTGAGGTACTCGGAGGGGAAGTATGAAGAAGAAGAAAAGGAAGTAATGGTGGTTTGAGGCAAGAAAAGCCTCAGAGGTAAAGGTGTTGTCATTCCTGACTCGGCCTTTCAGCTTTTCCCTTCTTTCTTTCTCTGCTTCCTTTCGCCTTCTCTTTTAATATCCTCAAATTGTTAAACAAAAGAGAAAAAAAAAAGTCCGTCCTAATAAGAGAAACGAAGAGAACTGAATAAGAGGAGAGGAGCACCCAGCACAGCAGATATATCATATATCTTCGTATGTGAGAATTGGGATGAGAGAGATGTTTTATTTATAATTACACTTGCACCCTCGTGGTTTTTTTTTTTTTTTATCCAAGGCGCTCTCGCGGTTGGGACTATAATACTTTGTTCTCTATGCCTTATAAATTTTTACAAAACTTGCCCTTACAATTTGCAAACCGTTGCATCTTTAACGTGCGTATCCTTAATATTATGAAACTACCTATTATTTCTTGCGAGCTTATTTTCAATTACGCGTATGACCTTAAATATCACATGAATTGTAAACCCCATACAGGCGAATATTTATGAAAGGTGTTCATATGACACAAATTTAGGGTACATATAAAGGATTCCAAGTTGGCTTGAGAGACATGAGAGAAATACGGGCAGAGGCATATAGTGGAAGCGGAGTAGTCTATTGTGGTTTTGCAGTGCTCTGAAGTCTGGATCCTGGATCTAAATCTATGTATGGCGGCAATAGCATCAGCTCAGCTGGTACAAACAATAGACAAAAGAGGGCGGGACCGGGACCACATCTCATTCTCATGGCCTCATAGCTTATTAGCTTAGCTTACGACAAAAATAGAGAGAGGGGGAGAGCCACTTGCTGGAGTATCTGATCCACCACCACTACCAACAACCACCTCTCAGATTTATTCTAAACTACCTAATAAAATGTTGAATAAGCCACCCGAAGGCAAGATAATAAAAGGTGTCCAACAATATTCAAAAGGGTTACCGGGACCCAAAAAAGAAATTTCCAACTACTTAGCAACACTTTTCCAAGAGCATTTGTTTAAGCAAAGTGACTACTTTTCCATGGATGGTCTAGCTTTCCATTTGGACTGCTTCTCAACTGCTAGCTACTAAATTATTATATTGGAACTGATAAATACAAGACAATTGTTGCTATTATACAGCAATAATCATTGCTCCAATACCACATCGTGATGTAGCAAAACTGCAGTATCACGTAAAACCATAGTTGAATGTGTACAAAAGGAAACCATCAATCCCATACTATATATCCCATCTCTTTTTAACCCGGAATATCAAGGTTGATGACCTAATGTCATCTTGTGGCACTTGAAGCATGAATTGAACTTTCATCTTCATGGGGGCCGTCTTCGCTTTGCCAAATTCATCTCCAACCTGGAACAGAATCATCATTACCCATAATTTCTTCATAGAAAGTAAAGCATTTTGACAGCTAATGTTTCCTGGACATGTGAAGCACTTAATTCATACATCCTAAATTTAACAATATTAAGCATGCAATCAACAGATCCATAAGAATTATTAACAAGAGTCTTCTCCAAGGAGAACTGAAAAAAATAAAAAAATAAAAGCCTTTCATGCTGTCCTCCAAAATTCTACCATTGTTTCTTGATTATTCACGAGATTTACCCTTTTCATATTAAGCACTTACCCAAAGAGATGCCCAGCCAAGGCGCACCTCTGAATCATAGCCAGCTTTAAGTTTCAAGTCCTTGCCATGTGTATGCTTGTATACCGCACTCCAATAGTTGGAATCAAACTGGTACCAGTAGCTGGAGACGAAATAGTCAAAATGAAGTTAAACTCTTCCTATATTCTGGACATCAACAAGGTGTGCAAATAGATGACAGCTTGAAGAACAATCATATTTTAATAACATATGTACATACAAGAAGCTACTCTCATAGTCACACTTTATGAAATTAATCACAATGGAACTAAATTACAGGTGAAAACCTTCCATTTTCCACTTCATTATTCTCAAATTCTTGAGAGGAACACATGTCAGAAAAACTCAAGCTAGACCAAATGATTAAACCAAATTTTTTGAAGACAAGATCTAGTTTACAATTTCACAAATTCTATGCATGAACTGATAGTATTAGGAAGACAACAGTCACTCAAAGCAGAAATATGATATAGTTATTGGCCAGCTCAACCTGAATGGATTAACCACAAACAAAGCACACAATCATTTCACATAACGCTAATATTTAGGCTTCTATTATCCTAAAAAACCAGAAAATCTATTTGCATGTTTTCATCTGTCAGAAAGACGGGCCATTTATGAATCCACCCAACAACAAAAATATTCAAACAAATTAAATAATAAATGGAAAGGGAAAAAAGAAAGATATCTAACCTCAACTTGTCTGAAGGACCGAACCGGCGCTTAAAAGCAAAAGTCAATGCATTTGAAGGCAGAGAAACAGTTGGAATAAAAGACATCTCCTCATCCTGTGAAAAATTCAAATCCCTCAGAAAATTTCACAGAAAATACCAACGTGAAGAAATATGCCCTGATCTAGATATTAGGAGACAACAAATATTTTGTAAGAATCTTCTGGATTCCACTTTCATCCATCTTTCTTTTCTTTTATTTTATTTTATTTTTTTGATTGGGGGAACCCAGTAATCCATCTCGTCGAATTGAAAACCACCCAAAAAATATGCCATTGTAATATAATCCGTACCTTGTATGAGTATCGCATATTCAAATCCTCATCCGCATAATGAGCAGTGCATAACCCATTCAAAATTTGACCCTTTACAATTCCGTTAACCGACAGCATTCTCTTTGTCTCCTCTTCTTCTCTCTCCTCCAAAGACACTTCACCAAGGGGAAATTTAAGGGTAGCTTTCGGCTGCGGCACCAGAAAAGTAATTAAGGTTATAACCATTATTATTTTGTGCATGTAAGCAGAACCATTTCATAAATACACTGCAATGAGATCTTCCGATTTTCACCAGTAAAAATTAACAAGAGGAAACATAAGGGGTATTCTTGCATCAGGACCAGGAAATAAAAAATTATTTCCAAAATAAATGTTTCTCTGTTTTCTAATTGATGCATAGCAGCACTATTTGTAACTTGTAATGCTGTGTGGCTGCTTCAAAGAAAAAACACACAGGAATCCAATTGATGCTTGTTGAAGTAATCTAGTATCAGAATTCAGCAATCCAAAGTCATGAAGCCAAAGTATGTTTTAAATCAGATCAATGCTGACTCCTCAATGAAGTGTTAATTCAAGGAATATCTTGCTTGTCTTGTTAAAGGTATATCCGAAGATCTTACACCAAAATCATATTTAAAAGGGATGGCAGATGAGATGTTAAAGCTTATGTCTTAAAAGCTCAAATACTTGTACTCACCAAACCAACAGATGGAACAGAAGAAGAGAGTTCAAATGCATAGCCAGGCTCAGCAAGCTTTGCAACCACTGCTGCCTCTCCTTGTTGTGCCTAAATAAATTATGGATTCAGAGAAGCAGCATATTAGCACACTAACATTTCACCACAGTATATAGTGCATGCATGCATCAGAGAAGAACGGGCCAAATCCATGTCAAGAAGCTTTGCTAAAACACAGACAGAGACACAAAGATCTTAATTTCCTAAGATTCGAGGCAACTGTAGTTAAAGAGAAGCTAAAGCCTAATGCTAAACACAAGCCCACGTATAAAAAACTGAATGCATGTTAGCATAATCGAATGCAACCGAGTCTTACTAAAGAAATCTTCTAGGCAAAAAAAAAATATTACCTCACCCGTAAGAAATTAGTGTTTTTTCAGGAGAAATGTGGTATAAATAAGCATCAACATCAACTCTCAAGAGAACCCACATAATATCTGAACTCTCAATAGATTAGTACCTGCATAATGTCTCAACTCTCCATCGAAACGAGAAAAGGTATTAGTGATATTCCAACAAGAAAAATAGCAGTCTTTTCATTAAATGAAAGAGTCTACTGATTCCATTCATATCATTTCTTTGGTTTTAATTGAAATGATATTAGTTAGACATTAGCTAAATAAACCACAGGCGCAGCAGAAGCTCGATTCACTATTATAGTGTAAATTGCATTGGAATTTTACATCCGGGTGTGAAGAGTTGAGTTAAAAGGGGAAATGTAACTACAGAGCAATGAAAAATAGATAGATAGGAAGAGAGAAAAGGTATTAGGTAACCTTGAGATCGTGGGAAGTACGGAAATGCAATCGAGGACCAGCATGGAAGGAGCTACTGAGGAGGGTACTTTGATCTTCAAAGTCGTAGTTAACGGAGAGGTGCTTGGAAACAAATGCCAAGTGGGGCGGAGAGAGCTCTCCTTTGTGATCGTTTCGAAAGGAGAGTTTCAGTTTGGCCAGACTGTCAAAGAGCTTGCAAGAGAGCTTGTGGAAGAAGACGGAAGAGTCGCTGTCGAACTCGGAAGTGAGACGAATCGAAGGCCTTTTGGGGGAAGCTGAATATGGGGGGACTCCTGTTAGCAGCGACTGGTGGTGGTGGTGGTAGTGGTGTTCCTGCTAATGGTAAGGAGGGAGGAGGAAGAGGTGGATTAACAGCTTCAGTAGCTGGGCCCTGGTAATTAGGGTTGGGATTCCTTGGAAGGGTGGGTGCAATTGACTCCGCCATTACTAATTCACCAAGCAGTCACTACTACACTTGCGGTTGGGTCTCTTCCCTCTCCTTCCTCTGACTACGAAGTATAAACTCTCTGAATCCCAACGAGAGAAGCAGTGCGTCGTGCGTGTCTCTCCTCCTCTCCTCCTCTAGGGAGGGTCATTAATCTGCGGGTTATCGAAATACAATGTAACCAATCCTCGGCACCCCTAATGCCTAATAAATACCATTGTCACGGTTTTAAAAGGCTACGCGTAACACTCGGGATCTCAATCCCGAGTCTCCCCAGGGTCCACCCAGGTCAATGACCCGCAGATTAATGACCCTCCCTAGAGGTTTTCATCCATAATTGTACTCGTGACCATGAGCTGCGCCTCGGGGCAGCCCCTCTTAGGTAATGCGCCGTGACTATTCCGGGATATTACGAGATGTCCAGAGGAGACAATCCATACATAAATATGGTATATGGAAAACATTTCATAAATCATCTCAAACTGTTCAAAGGGCCTATACCCGGGATTTCCATAAAACCATCGTAAATCCACAAATAGGTCTTCGGCCCGATGCCTCATTAAATCAAATGGACTTTGAGTCCGATAGTTTACAAATAAAATGGGTCTCATGCCCGATTCCGTATTTCCAAATTCGAAATCATACCATCAAACCATTAATAAAATATCAGCACATATAAACACCGTATAAAACCATAAACCTCGAAATACGTATAAATATAAGAATACTAAATATCAAAATCAAATCCATCATAAATCACATATTTAAAACATATAAAATAGTTATGCATGCATCATATTTAGAAACCAATGTCCACTCACAGACCATCCTAATTGTCATCTCGATACGCATGCCATAAACCTCCACGGGCTAAATCATCATCATCGGAACATCCGGACCTGTCAAAATTATACCCAAAGGTCACTAATCATCTATATAAGTCTATAAGATAAAACCCCAAAATTTCCGGAAAGGTCAACGTGTCCCGAACACATTTCTTGAGGTGAAAACCTTGATTTGATCAACTTAACGATCTCCGATCAACCCAAAACTACCACCATTGAATCCGAATCGTTGAAACCTTTCAAAATGACACTGGGACCACCTCGAAATTTGAGCCTACGTGCCCCACGTGAATGGTCAAACCAAAAGTCAACGGTCAAAAGTCAACGAGTCAACTCGCTGGTCAACGGGTTAACTCGGCGGTCACCGAGTCAACTCGCCGACGACTCGCTGGAAAACTCCATTGATGCCCCAAAATTCAAACTTCGATATCTCACTCGTTTCTCAACCAAATTTGATGTTCTACCTATGTAAATCCATCTAATCGTGCCAAGGATTCCAAATATGAACCCAGAACTTGCAAGAAGTACCTGGTTTGAAAGTTATGGTCATTCAAAGTTTCAGCTAGAATTCCGATCATCATTTCGGCCACCTCCGACGTCCAAAACCGTCCAAACTTGGCTCTACATACTCCCATCACCTCAAGGAACATGAAGATGAGCTTAGTTTTGATCAAAAACATCAAAATCGAAAACCCAAAAATTTGGATCATACGGTTTTATCTTGTTTCGTGATTCCGGCCACCTCCCGCGGCGACTGCACTGTCCAAGCCATCTTCCTGGTTCGTCTCTCTATCCCACTCACTCACTCTCTCCCTCTCAAATCGAAACATGAAGAAGATGAAGCCATGGGGGTGGGTATGGGTTTTTGGGTGAAGAAAAATGAAGAAGATGAATGAAAAGGTGGTGCATGTATTAATTAAATGGGTCATAGGTTGGGTGACAAGTGTCACTCATCCTATGGTCCAAAATTAGATATTTTGGGTCCCACTAAAAACAAACCATTTTAAAAATTGAACGATCTGTGAATAGTTCTCGAAATCTTCCGTGAGCCATAACTTTCCCATACGACGTTCAAATTCGACGTGTCGCCTGTCTACGGACTCGTGATGTCCCGATCTATGTCACGGTCATAGGTCTTTGTATGTTTGACTCCCAGGGTCAAAAGTCAACATTTTGCCCAATTTTAGGGGTAAAACTGTCATTTTACACCGTCTGTTCGAATTCTCTCGACTAATCCCCGATTAGTCACACTAAATCCATAATTAGTTAATATTTAATCCCGATATTCATGACGGGTTATTACAGGTGATGGGTGCCAGACGATTGGAGAGAGGTTGAGACAAAAAGATCGAGGGGGAGAGGGAAAACGGCCGAGAAGGAGAGATCGAGGGTGAGAGGCCAAGACGGTTCAGTCGATGGGAGAAAGAGGCGTTAGATGCGAGACTATGAGGTATGGTGCCTTTGACTCGATCTCTCAAGTCTCAATTCTCTGGATATCTCTCGATCTGGTGCGAATTGAGACTGAGAAAGCAATGAGGCATTGAGGGATTGATGGTGATTGAGAGATTGAGGTTGAAAGAGAGACGTGAGGGTGAGGACGGTTGGGTTTGGAACTCTGAGTGCGTGCGGGGTCTGAGACTTCGAGGAAGACGAAGGGAACATGAAACGCTCTTCTTTTCTTCGTTAATACCGAAGAACATAGACACAAAATGCACCGTTTCACCCCAAATTAGGGTTTCCAATTTGGTTCGGTTCTAGGCCTTTGAAAACCAAAATCGAACAAATTTTGGTGCGATTCGGTTTCGATTTTCTTTTTTATTTTTTCCTTCGGTACTTCGAGACGATTTTTTCGCTCATTTTTTCATACCAATTAACAGTCCTAATGATCATGAATCAATTGATGATGGCGATGGCAGTGATGATGATGATAATGATGATGATGATGATGATGATGAAGAAGAAGAACATATGCAGTATCAAAAGACCAATTTGTAATTAATTAAAGAGTAGTAAAGCATCATATACATCCATGAATATTGTATTTACAGTAATCTGGCAAACCAAGATGTTGGGAGAGAAGGTGTGAAAGATAAATTGTAAAAGCAGAGGAAGTGAGAAACAGATGAACAGATTGATTAAGTACGGGTACAACATCCATATTCATATCCTTTGAGAATGTTGAGACGGATCATTGAGTGGCCTTGACTAGATACAAGCTGCTAGCTAATTAAACATGACACAATAACATGCTGGCACGGTGAATAAATTAATTATTATGAGGCAGTAACAGTAGCAGCAGCAGTAGCAGCACCAGTCACGCATGAGAATGACAAGAATCGTCTTTGGCTCCGAAATCGGACAAGTTGCTTTGCAGAAGGAGGGTGTTGTTGTTGCTGCTCATGAGAAACAGAAACAGATGATTTGTGTCGTCGGTGTTTATTTACTACTTGATTATCACCATTTGTTGGCGTTGACTCTGGGGCATCTGGGCCAGTACCACTCGCATTGAATATCCTTTGAACACGATGGCGATGATGATCATGACTGGTACTTGAAGCAGAAGGCACATAGACGTCGTTAGAAATTTGATTGCGATCGGTATAGAAGTCGGCGATGCTGTAATCATTTGATGGCGATGGTATTGAGGTGGTGGAGAGAGATCTGTATTGCCGCCGAGTGCTGCTCCTCTTCATTGCCTTGTACACCATTGGGATCAGGCCCTCCATATCCTTAATTATGAATGAATTTGAAGGAATTGTTGTCTGAAACTAGCCGTGAACTGACGCATTGAAGGGAGGAGGCCTCTGGCTGTTGATGGTATAAATATATGTGTATAATTCCCAATATTTTTACCAACAATATCATATATGGAAGTCGCAGTTAGCCAGCAGCCTTAGTAATAATCATCTGTTTTCTACTTAGTTATTGGTTGGTTTGTTGCTTGGTTTGGTTTGGTGATTTCATTTGGCCGTGGTAAATGGTCTTCGGTGCTGGTTTTTCCTCTTTGGCATGCATCATCAGCCATTTATTAATGAATTAATAATCATTATATTACTTTTCTTAGCTGTAAGTTGGAAGTTGTAACAAGGCAGGTAGGTAAGGCAAAGATATGTCCGAGTGCCATTTCTATATTTACTTTAACAGTAATTAACCAAACGAATCAAATGCACTTTCCTCCCAGGCTCTCCCTTTATGGCTCATTCTGGTGGAGGCCCTCTACACATAAAGCCGGAGTGAGGGTTTGGTGGAATCAAGATAGTGCCAGTTTTTTTATTTCTATGAGTAAGTCAATTAAGTAAAAGAAAGTTGCTAATCCAGAGAATTAGTCATATCTTCTCATAATCAGAGTAGATTTGTCAGCGTTTTATTATCCTTTTTATATGCAGACTGCAGAGGTTGCATTTTGTCTGCATCCATAACGTGACGCGGCATATCTTCTCCCTCATCAAGTAAGCAAAAACGATTGGAATTTAGAAGTATATCCTGTTTCTTTCTTAATTAAATTTTGATGGCAATGAAGTACGGCTTGTTTTGAAGGTGAATAAATTAAGCTTAGGTTCGTCCACTCATTTTGATGTGGTATTGGAATTTGGATATTGCCAATTCAAGTCAAGTTGAGTTGAGAATCAAAGATTATCCTCAGCCTCCGAGAATCATCGCAAAATGGGTCTCACCTGGCCTTCTCCTGGAGAAAAAAGAGATATAACGACAATTTACATGATGACATGGATGCACACGGATTTTCTATCCTCAATTCTTCATCAGAAAGAGTCTGCATGATGACTGATATGATATGATTATGAATTTATGAGAGTAAATAAATCATAAACCCACACGGACATACTCAATGAGTCCCTATATGACCAATTGACCAAGTCCAGTATCCAACCTCAGGTCCACAACCCCAACCCACCAGAGGGTACCGGGAAATATCAAATTGAGGATCTTTAACCCTACCCCTACCTAACCAACCCACCACTGCCACTGTAGCATTGACCACTTGGCCAGGCACCAGGCACCATAATGTTGACATTGTTGAGTGTTTTGTTGACTCCAGGCCCAGCCAGCGCCCCAGGCCCAGCCAGCTTTCCAACTTTCAAGCAAGCTGACCTACCAAAGCTGATCCTCCATCCACCATCGACATTTCATCATGTATGCTTGTATGTATGTATGCAGATACGTATGCATATTTAGGTAATCAAACAATAATAATATTCGCCTTTTAAGTTCTAACTAGTCATTTCTACTTCCATGTTCTACTAAATCTCTACAGCCCATATCCATGCACATTTCGAAAGGAATGGATCATCCATCGTATTACTGCCAAATGTCAAATGACTAATAAGGGTTGCCTTTCCTATCTCAGAGAAAGAGACTGTTAGTTCCAAAAAAAAAAAAACCAACAATTATGCATGCCATATCATACAACATCGGACATCCATCTCAATTCAATGCAGCTTTCTGATTAAAATTATTGAAACAAAGAATAGGATACAACAGTGGCTTTTAAGGAGTATGTACTCAGTTATTCTACTCAATTTCCACCAGAAAAAGAATAATATCTAGAATGAGAAGGATTGACACAAGACTTGCTTGCTCTAAAGTGATATGATATGATTGAAAGCATACATACCACTACTAGACTAATTCAATTAGTTATACATGGAACAGCTCATTCTTATAGCACAGATTCCAATCTGAATCCCCTGAAGCAAGCAGCCCACTTCCATCTCCATCAGTAATTATGGACTCCACACTCACGCATGTTGATGACAGAGGAGGTGCAGAAGGAGGAGGATACCCTTCTTCAACTTCCCCACCGTCTCCTGCTTCATCGTCAATATTATCACCCAAAACTTCAGCTGTCCGAGAATTATAAGCTAAATTCTCATCTTCCCCAACATTGGCATTGATTTCAGGATTCTGGTAGACTTTTTTTAAGGGATCATTGTTGCAGCCAGTGACATCTTCCTCTTCGTCTGATAAACATTTGCAGCAATCATATTCATCCATATCGTACATACGACTCATTAATCCTTCTCTCCATGATATCCTCATCTCAGATTGTGGCATATTCTCTATCGTAGAGTTGGAAAGCCATGAATCCCGATCATCCACAACTTTTTGAAATCGACTAATTGAGTTGCAAGTTGTAGTTAGACAGTCAAACTGAAAACTCGAATCCATCTGATCCTCTATTAATAATACATCATGATTGTTTGGGGACAGGCTTGCCATTCGAATAGCTTCAGCCACTGAACTGAGTTCAGAATCTAAGCAGTCTTTCCTATAATTGTCTATACTTGCGTCTGATTGAGGCGTACGAATGACATTTCCACTACCCAATGAAGCCCTAGAGAATGAAGAATTCTGACCATCATTAGAATTATCACGATCATAATCATAATGGTGGCTTCTTTTGTCCTTCAACGATACAGCCTCGCAACCAGGTGTGCAGTGGGGAGAAGACAAAACAGGAAAATGATCATTTAAAGGCTCTAACAATTCTTGGAAACTTGGAGAAATTGAGGTACTCCTCCTGCTACAGTTATTACTACTTCCCATTTTAGGAGTTTCACATACATCTGAAGAAAATCCATGACTACCTGAGGCTAAAAATGGAGAACAAAGATTGCTGGATCCTACATAATTCTCAAGAAAACTATTTTCGGAATGCTCCTTGTGATTCGTATCCTCTTCATCGCACGGTGATAAGAGCCAATGCATTGAAGCTTCAGTAGGTAAAGGAACATCAAGATTGGCAATAAGCCCTTTGCCTTCACCATGGTCATCATCATTATCATCGTCCTCAAAGCTGCATAAAGCCTTCCCTTTACTGAAACCTGAATGATTCTCTTCTACATTGAGAATTCCTCTAGGTCTGCACTTCCTCTTGTCAATGGTCCCCGAAAGAACATGACCAGCCGCATAACAAGCAAGCGTGGTGTTGGTTGACACCACAGATGATGTTCCACATTGTATCTCTGGAGACACGGATGCATGAATTGGAGGCGTTCGAGTATTACTTCTGTCTTGCATATCCTCTGCCTCAACAGTTGTGGGGTCCAAACCTAAACCAGATCCTATCTTACTCAAAGGTGTAAAATTTACATCAATATCACCTGATTTGTGCTCATTCACAATACCTTCATCCACCTCAGATCCATTTCCTAACTTATTTAAAAATTTTCCATTTGAATTTACAACTGAACAAGTAGTTTCCAACTTGGGCACATTTCTAAAACTGGGTTTTTTTCCAGAATGCCACTGGTTCAAACAAGAAGAATTATTCCTAAATTTAGGTAGATTCCGTGACATGGGTTTCTCTGGGGTTTCCAAAGAAGTGAACTTGGACCGGATGTACTTGGTTTTTGATGTTCTAGAAGGCTTTACAACAGGAGCCGATTTAGGGGTTTTGGGCAGAGTTTTAGGCCTAACAATAGGAGTTTTTGAATTAGAAGAAGAAGCATGAGAGAGAAAGAACCTGAGGCAACCTCGTGGGGCTTCAACAGAGATAGAAGAGGAAGCTTCGCGGCCATTGTTACTATTATTGCTGATCCTGATGGCATTGAGATCTCGTAATGGATTTCGAGGGCTCTGCTCCTTTTTCTTCTTCTTCTTGTTCCCCGTGGCCGGTGTCGGAGACGCTTTCTTCGCGGGCTTCGACGACAACGATCGGTTCATAGCGTGCGTGTGAGAGTGTTAATAAAGAGAAGCAAGTGCTGCAGCAGATCTATTGAACAAAATGATTTCAAAATCTAACGGAGGGAGGGAGGGAGGGAGGGAGGGTAGGCGAAGAGTACTCATTCTCATATTACAATCCATCATGAACATACCCATTGTTTTCGGACATATTTTCTGAAATGCCATCACTTCTCTTGTGGGCCTGTGGGTCGTTCCTAGCCGTTAATATCTTGTGGTCGATGGCGATCAGCTTTAGCCTTAGTTCCCTTTGTTGTTTGTTTTATGTAGGTTCTCTCTACTCTCTAGGCCACCACCCAAACCAAGAGTGCAAGCTGAATAATGGAATTATTAACTTTTCAGTAACTCTCTCTCTCTCAACTCGAGGTTTTTTTTTATTTTTTTTTATTTTTTTTAATCTGGCTCGACTTTATAGTTTAAACGTGGGATAGTGTTAGTCCCTGTTACATACATCCCGAGGCAGCGGTATCCTTTAGCTAACATATCCATTGCCAGAATCACCACAGCAATGGCAGTCACCGAATCCAAGAAGATCATCATTGACACCGACCCTGGAATCGGTAAGTTGTTCAGTTTTTCGCTTAAACTTCTTGCAAGCCCCATCTCATCTTTCTTTCAAGTTTCAACTGAACATCAAAATCTGGGTAGTGCCATTTGTAAAAGTGATCTATAAATCCAAGCTTGATGGATTGCCCATGCCTGCATTGCAATTTGCATGTAGACTTTTATTACAAATCAATTAATGGAATGTGAATTAGGTGAATCAATTAATGATCATGCTTTTCTCTCTTTCCTTGCCCAGTAATCAATTAATTAATTGTTCGACCACTTGGGTTGGGTCACCGGCTATACCTTTTTGCGATTCAACTGATATTGAAAGCTTAGGGAATCCATATATGATGCATCCATGATCCATCCGTGTGGATGCCATCCATTTCTTTTCCTTTTCCATTGAAAGCCTATGATTCTTATAAAGAAATCTACAACTTCTATTCATAATTGTTTGGGACCCAGAAAGCCAATGTTCTGTCCAAAGGGTGTCATTCAAATATCGTTTTCCGAGGCATTTCTTATGCAAATATGCACTCTTGCTACCAAATAGAGGAATTTGCTTTTCTGTTTTATGTTTTTAGTAATATCATTGCCGCTCTACCATTGATTTATGCATGCAGATGATGCCATGGCAATCTTTGTGGCATTGCAATCGCCCGAGGTGGAAGTGATTGGAATTACTACGATATATGGAAATGTTTATACCACTTTGGCCACAAGAAATGCCTTGCATTTGGTAAATTTATTATACATTAGCGTCTTGTTTGTGGCCTTCCCGCTCATTTGGCGCCTAGTATTGGATTGAATGGATCACTCATAGTTCAAAGTATATTCAAGGTGGAGGTGGATGATTTGTCATTTTGAGGACTAGACATGTTGGAAGGATAAGTTTCCTCCATGAGTAATAATCCATCTTCAACTTGAAAAAAGCTTCTTCATTTCTTCCTTCAACATATTTTGAATATAATGAATTATCCAATCCAATCTATTCCAATCCTATCCTAAGCAGCAAATGAGCCCGAAGACCTTATTGCATCTACTTTTCTTCATATCTTGGATTGAATTTGGCATTTTATTGACTGTTTTGGTTGCTTATGTAAGAATTAATAATATATTTCTCTTTTGATATTTGGTTTAGTTGGAGATTGCTGGGAGAACTGATATTCCAGTGGCTGAAGGATCTCATGTCACAATAACTGTATGTACTCATCCCATTTCGCTATCTTTACTTATGAATTAATGCAATCTATTAGTGGTTTGTCATGGTTGTATATATGCTCCCTAAGTTTCATGGTTTGGTCCCCAGAGCTTTTCGTCTTGTCTTCTCCTGTTGTTTTGTGCTCTGAACTCTTGTTTCCTTTCGATAGATCTTCGTATTTTGTTTATTTAATGCACAATAAATAATGGAATTACCTGAGATCAATTTTGTATATTTATCGAAATTCATATCCATTCTTTTGGTATCTGATTTTCAGCGCTATTTCTTGCATAAAATCAATTACCAACAGAACCTCAATTAGCAAGCCTATCATGAGGCTGGCTCCTAGCATGCATCATAGTAGCTGAAGTAGTTTCCCAGGAACTTCTTACTGCATTATAATAGCTTTTGCCTCGTGTAATTTTGACAATCATTGTCATATAGGCAAGCCAATGCATGATTAAGTTCAAAGCTGATCAATCATTTCATCTTTTTCCACGAGAAGAGAGGTACAAAACTTCGTATTGCTGATTTTGTTCATGGTACGGATGGACTTGGCAACCAAAATTTCCCCCCACCAAAAGGAAAGCCAATTGAGCAGTCAGCAGCAAATTTTCTGGTTGAGGAAGCAAAGCTTAACCCTGGAAAGGTCACTCTGGTTGCATTGGGCCCACTTACAAATATTGCACGGGTGATTCTTGATGCATTGCATGGTTTTTCTCTTTGGAAATTTTTTCTTAATCTTTTGTAACAGAGTATCCCTTGATACAGGCTACTCAACTAGACCCTGCATTTGCAAAGAACATTGGGCAGATTATTCTTCTTGGTGGTGCTTTTGCGGTCAATGGGAATGTAAATCCGGCAGCAGAGGCCAATGTAAGCTGTACATATATTTCAGATTCAAAATTACCAAGACTTAAACTTGAGTTTATGTAACTAGATTTAGATTCAATTTATAAACCTGCCCAATTCCTGCATACTTCTTATTGGTTTTATTTATTACTGTCGATTAACATTATTTCCAATTCGGCTACAACGTTGTTATTTGTATTGTATATCAACCGGAAATAACATTTGGATTAGGCTTATTCAATCATCTACCACCGAACTTATTTCCTCATGAAAAAGCTTTGGAAATTTCTATAGCAATATATTGGAGATCTCTTGATTAGACATTGATAATAATGTCCTTGGATGCAATTGGTGACCAGATATTCGGGGATCCAGATGCTGCAGATATAGTATTTACAAGTGGAGCAGATATTTTGGCTATGGGGATAAATGTTACCCATCAAGTTGTCTTGACAGGTAGCACACCTTGTTCCTCATTGTTAATGCTGGTTTATGTAAAAACAGGGCATATTATCAAAGCAATGCCATACTAAGTATACTCCATAATTGTGCTTTCTAAGTACTATTCATAGAAATTCAAGTAAAAACATTATCATTTCTGTGTTATAGTTAGTGTGTGTTTATATATATACATATAGTAATTCATGTACATCTGCATATATATATATATATATATATATATACATATGTATATGTATATATTGTACCTCAAGGACATCTGCATTAATATCCTCCCAGGTCTTCATTCATAATGTTTGATCCACTGAATCATGACTATATATTCATCCTCAGGAAACAGATTTCTCATAGGTAATGTTCTTGTAACGGTATAAAAAGGAGCATCTTAACTCCACAGTCACTATCCCAAGTATTAGGTGGTGCTGCCAAATCTTTACGACGCCACTTTGTTTTTATGGGTTTGACCTATTTTCAAATAATATAACACTTACTAATATCTGTTTTCTGAAGAACGTAGCCTTCAAGAATACTCTACCAAAGAGTCTTTGAATCTCATCGATGATTCAGTTAGCCTGTATGCAAAAACTTCCACAATATTAACTTCTTTCTGTAGTTCATCAAAATATGCTTAAAAGTAGAAATTTTGGAATTCCATGCTGGAAATTATTGTTTTGTGCCATTGGTAATTTCTCTGGAAAAAGTTGTGGACTTTATGGAAGCAGTGTGTTGGACTTGGAAATAGTCAGTTGATAAATTAAAACGCCTGTATGAAAACTTTGTGCATAATTGTATTATTACTTGAATCATCTATTTTTCTTTCATCTGACACATGAAGATGCTGATCGAGAAAAGCTGGCAAGGTCAAATGGAAAGTTTGCTCAGTACCTGTGCAAAATTTTAGATGTGTACTTCTCCTATCATCATGAGGCATATAACACGAAAGGTTAGTTTAATGAAGTGTGGAGACAGCTCAAATCATTGGAATTACCACGTAAAATTCCAGACATTTGTGCTGATGGTTGATTTCATTCATGGTGTAGGAGTTTACCTTCACGATCCTGCAGTACTTCTTGCAGCTGTTGATCCTTCACTTTTCACTTACACAGAGGGTGTTGTTAGAGTCCAGACAAATGGTATCACGCGAGGACTCACAATTTTGTACAACAAACAGAAAAGGTAGGGCCCTTCTATTCATTCAAGGTAAATGGTAAAAGGGAAATGAAAATAAGTGGTGTGTCAGATTCTGCACGAACTGTAAAGAATTGTTAAAAAAATATGTGAACTTTAAAGATACTTTTTTTTTTCCTATCATTTTCTGCTGCTGACTATGGCTTCGACCCATTCCGTCGTTTTTTTCTCACGGACTCACAATCTCTTTCTACCTGCTTGAAATAAACTTAGATTTGGTGAAGTCACGGAGTGGTGTGATAAACCCACGGTGAAAGTTGCAGTCACAGTTGATGCTCCAACAGTTGTAAAAATGATTATGACACGACTCATGGATTCTTAAGGTTGAGGTGCAGAAACGCAGTTTGAACTTTGAAGGCGTCTCATTTGGATACGAGCTCTAGCTGCATGTATGGTTGTGTCATGTATGATTGTGTTTCTTTGTGGGCAAGGCAATAATGATGGTAACCTTCGTGGTTTGCTGACAATTATTTCTCTTATTGTAATTAATAATGCCGAGTGCCGGAGCGGTGACAATTTCTTCCAGTATGATAAGAAAGCCCATTGGAATGGAAGAGAGCCACTGGATATGTGTTCAGACCTGAGAATTAAGAGATACATGCAAACTGGTTCTGCTTGAAATCTAGTGTTATCTGAATGAAACTTGCTACTCACACGAACAAAATACGAGATCCAAAGTTATTCGCCTCACACACGCCTCAACTCTCAAAAATGTACAATTTTCTTCTCACACACGCCTCAACTCTTAAAAAATGTACAATTTTTATGGTCCTTTAGAACGTTTTAACAATGGACTGGATGACAACTTTTACCAATAAATGTATCTTTAAATTTTGATGATTTTTCGGCGAATAAAGTGTGAAAAATCTAGTAGAGTAGGTAATTTTCATATTCTAGTGTTTGTTTTTTCCTGCACTCCTCAGTCTCATCTAAGTGTTTTTATCGATTCATTTTTGTTTAATTTATTCATCTGAGGGTTATATAAAAATAAAGAAGTGTATCAGGTAAAAATTGAATTGCGAAAATCAGGAAAGCAGAAAACACTTGCTCTGGGTAGACTGGGTTACTGGGTTTGGTGGTTTACGGTGTCTTTAATTCGATTCCCTCGCATCGCTTCGCACTCTTTCTCTTTTCTCTTTCTGCTTCTCCAGTCCACAAGAAGTTGTTCCATTACTGAGAGTTATAGAAGGGAGATAGAGAGAAGCAGAGAGAAAACAGAAATGGCGGGACGGGGGTGGTGTGGTGGGAGGAGTGATATTGGACGAATCTCTAATTTTTATTGAATCTGATAGCAATGCCTCCTTGCAACCAGAGGTCCATTCTCTCCTCCGTAAGCTCCGCCATTCTAACATCCCTACGGTACCCTCTACTACCACTTTCTCCCTCTGCTTCCAATTTTTTTTCTCTCTCTTCCAATTCTGCAGCTAAATATTCTACCTTTCAAATGTTGCCCATCATCATTCAAGTTTCTTCTTCGCATCACATCACAAGCTTCTTCCTTTTCCTTATTCTTCTTTTTCAAAATAATGAAAAAAGTGTTCCAAAATAAGTCTGTTATGTACTTTGCATCTTATATTTCCCAAACAAAAATTCAATGTCATCATCAACAAAAAGGAAATTCCTGACTTGGAAGTTTTTATCTAGGATTCTTTTTTTCTTCTCTCTCTTTTGGCTTCTCTTGCAGGGATTTTCTTATGGACCAGGTCTTGAAGCTCGTAAGGTAGTTCCTCCTTTTCCTGCACATTATCACCCTTTCATAATGAAACAAAGAACTGCATTACCTAACAAGCTTCGATCCTCTAACAATCTAATTACGTAGTCATTAGAATGCCTACAAATTTGATTATCACTCTCCACTGTTTTACTGATTAATTTAGGTGTGTATTATTCACATTTCTTTTTCAACTTAGCGCTTTGAAAAATATTGAAATTCTTATCTTTGCTTCTGTTGGTAAAAAAATTTTGTTTCGATTACACACTAATTTAGTATAAAGTAAGATGTTGTATTAGTTTCCCGAACAGACACACCAATGTTATCCTGTTGATATATATGTTGACTGCTGAATCTTCATGTTATAGGTTAGTAGTCTCAAAGAGATGGCGACACAGTATTCAACCCATTGCTTCACCTTAGATGCATCCTCTATAGATGATTCTATACATGAAGTTATGCTAGCTTGGCGCAATATTGGAGGCTCTATCTTGTATCTAGTTTCTAACAACAAGAGAGACATCTTTCCGAAACTAAGCAAATGCGGTTGGCTGGTCACCATTCTGAGTGAGTATCAGAATTCATGGTTTCCCCAACAATGAGAGCAAAAGTTTTCTTGTTTTGGTTCTTGTTAAAACTGAATTTGGTACATCTGACAAGGCAAATGATTACAATCCTTGAGGTCCGTATGATGTTATTGACAAAGGTTAGATAAAAATTTAAGTGGATGTGTAAATTGGTTCATACTTCATAGTGAGTAACCTTGTGATCAAATCACAATTGTACTTGGAGTTTGTGCAAGTTCTCTCAGTTGAACTTGAATGGTATATCTCCTGGACAAATCAGATATATTATACACCACCCGTTTCATGTGAACATCACATAACATGCTCTTTATTGACATTAACATACTAGTGGAAGCAAAGTTTATTAATGAAATCAAGTTCTTTATAAAGTTGGGGAATTTCTATAAGACGAAGTAGAAAACTTCATGTGAAAAGCTGTTTAAGGAGCTATATTCCTTTGGACACTGATTTGTGCATACACAAATGGGTATCACAGTGCTGTTCTTTCCTTTTTGGTGTGTGGTAAGGAAAAATTTGCATTACGGGACTGTCACTATAACATCCTTACCGAGGGTATTGGGGTTTCAATATGCAAGCATGTTTATATCTAAAATTGTCTGCAACATATTGAGTCAATGTTATCCTCATGTTGGCTCAAGTACAAACGCTTTGCTTTCAGATGCTGAAGGCAGCACTGTAAGGGAGAGTTCATGCATGGTGTATATCAACAAGCTACAGGAGTTGCCTTTGACTATTTGCCACTTAAATAGAAAGGTTTTATAGAGTAATTACTGTTCATATTCATATAGATGTATAATATTTGTTTTTAACGTGTTCAACTCCTTTACTTGGAAAGTAGATTAAAACTTTTACAAAAGTTCATATATAACTAGTGATGGTATGCCCTGTTTATATATGCATCTTGAATTGTTTTCGACCTAGTGCGCAAGAAATGGTTTCATACATGGAGTCCTCTAGTTCTTTGTACAACCTCTCCACCTTAATGCCCTATGCATTGAAGAAGAGATTTTCTTATATATTGCTTATTAATCTGAATCTCCATGCGTATCATGGCAAACAGGCAATTGGAAACAGTGTTGTGACAGTTGGTTATATTATGAAGCATTCTCGTGAGGAGGATTTTGCAAAGGTGAGCCCTCTGTAAAATTGAATGTAAACAGTGGCAGTAGAGAGGAAAATATTAACAAGGAAGATAGCGTAGTTTGTAAGTGGAACTTGTGATGCCATAGACTTGTGTAACTTAAAAAAGCCTCATCAAAATTCTAGTGTTTTTATACTTTGTATCTTGCAAATGTCTGTCCTGTACTCTCCTGAGAGGCTTTGGCTGTACTCTTGACTTTTTGCACTTGTAAAAGTACCACGCTAGATTGTAATTATTTAATTGGAAATGTCTAGTAACTTTTTTCCTTAGAAAATCTCCCAGTTTTGTTGGATTATATATGATTGCATTTTGAAGCTAACAATTCATCTTGATTTTTTCAGAGGGGTGCATTCCCTATGTATCCTACTCAAGATGGGCTGATGTTCATGCCCCTCACATTTGAGCTCCCTCTACCATCTCAGTTACAAGACGTTGATGTAGTTCTCCATAAAGCAACTGATGACATTATATCCATTGATTTGCATAGTTCTTTGCAATCCTCTGACAGCATAACTTACAGCAGGGGGATGCAGGAATTGCAAAGGTAACATATGAAGTTTGTCTATCTGATTTTCTTTCCTGTCAGAATAATTGGCTTGGCTTAATGCAAAAATAATAAAAAAAAAGAATCCAAGAAGAGCATCTTACAGTTGCTGCTGATTCTTTCATAAGCTCATGTGAAGCCCGTTGAAACATTGACATATAGAACCTTTCTCCTATTGGCAATCACATTGCTGTATCCATGACATTCGATATGAATTTACATTTTGTGGCTTGTCCGTCTTATCCCATTAAATGTTTCTAGCTGTTAGGCAAACCTGTTATTTTTTCACTTGAAACTCAATGGTTCTTTAGATTCCTCTAGACACAGCGAACTGGAACTAAAACATGTTCTTCTATTACAACTATAAGAAATGATTTATTATAGGACTTCAGATCTTGATTATAATTCCAAGTTCTGCAATTAGTTCCCTTCTATGTGATATGATTGGACAAGGAAAATTGTTACTGAATTAAAATTTGACATACCCAAAACATGTTCTTCTATTACAACTATAAGAAATGATTTATTATAGGACTTCAGATCTTGATTATGCTTCCAAGTTCTGCAATGAGTTCCCTTCTATGTGATATGATTGGACAAGGAAAATTGTTACTGAATTAAAATTGGACATACCCGTACAGTCATACTATATCCGCATGTATGTTTTAATGACATGGTACCATGGTAGTGATTTGTAAATGCATATTTACATTCTACCGTATTATCCCATTCTTTTTCTTTCTAATAAGCAATGTATCCTTGTAGCTCTGATGTCTGGTTTATGACTCTTCTTCACCATATATATATATATATACAGTCCTTATGTCTTTTATTTTTGTATTAAAGGAATCTTTTTTGATATGATGCACCAAATGGAGTGTGTCCTGTTATACACTAAATATGTTGTAATATCCCTTTGGTTGTTTCTATTATCTTTTTTGCTTTTTTTTGCACAGATATATGGAAAACCACCCAGAGCTCTGTGTGATTGACCCGCTTAATCATATTTATCCTGTGTTGGATCGATTGAGGATTCAAGAAATCCTACTTGGGTTGAAGGATCTCATTACCACAAGTTGCTTTGCAATTAGGGGACCAAATTTTCTCAAGGTTTTTTTTTTTTTTTTTTTTGGGTTATCGTTTTTGTATACATTTCACAATTATAAAAATTCTGTAGGTACTCTATCTAGGCAGTTATTGTGTTAACCTTTGAGATTTAAAATTTAGGGCACACGTTGGGCAGTATAATGAAGTTGTCTATAATTGTAGTTATATGAGTGGTTTTTGTACTTTCATTAATTTATTTACATATGCACAGGTTGATGATTTTAACCAGTCTGGTTTGCTTCAAAGACTATCTGAAGCTAAATTAGCTCTTCCAAGTATAGTAAAACCTCAGGTTGCTTGTGGTACAGCCGAAGCTCACAGCATGGTAGTGCTTTACTTATTTCTAAGAGATAGGGATATCAGATACATCATTGCAAATACTATTAACTTTTCCACCTCATATCTTATTGCATTTAACCCCGTTTTGAAAGATCTTTAAACCCTCTGTTAAATACATGAATTGAATAGTTAGGGAGCCAGTAATATTTGAATGAGACTACGGAAGCATAAATATTTATGAAGCTGAATTTTTTTTTCATGCAAATTAAAAAACTCAACCCTTGTTACAGGAAATTGTTTTTAAAGTTGAAGATTTCAAGGATTTGACTGTTCCTCTTCCAGCAATTATACAGGTGAGAAATATTTAATTTTCATTCAATGAATTTTGTCTAGCTTCTTACCTAAAAGTAATAGATGTGGTTTGGGAATTATATTTACTCCAGCCTAATGCACCAGTATATATTGACGGAGTAGGTGTTAGAGTTCAGGTATGGTTTGTCAAACATGTCTATGCACTAACTTGCAAGTTTTCCTTTGAAAATGAAAATTGGAAATGATTGGACTTGCAGGAATATGTGGATCATTCATCGACGCTCTACAAATTTTAGGTCTTGGGTGAAAATGTTTATCATGCAGTTAAGAGCTCTACGCCAAATGCAGACACCTTGATGAAATTATCTGGAAGTAATGAGCTTAAACCCTTAATCTTTGACAGGTAGTTTCTCTTCCACTTCTGCTACTCGACCTTTGCTCTGTTGTTCTTTGTTGATACATGCCCAATAGCATGTGTATATGATTCATGACGTGGTGTTTTTGCTTTACAGTTTAAAATCTCTACCCACGACCAATGGGAACTTGAATTCTGGAGATGGTAATAGGTCAAAGGCCACTGATCACTGCATGGATCTCGAGTTGGTTACGACTGTGGCTAATTGGCTTAGGAAAAAGCTTGAACTGACCATCTTTGGCTTTGATGTTGTTGTAAGTCGCCAACTTAGGTCTTGTCAACTTATATGATATGTTGATTGAATATTATGTTTGGAAGGAAAAGAGAAATAGAACAAGGCGGACAACTCTATGGTTTGTAACCACCAGAATTTCCTTACCTACCTGAAAACAAGATAGAGTGAAAGCAGTTGTTTTTTCCATGACAACCTTGAATTGCTTACCTCTCCTACAAATTGTTTGTTTGTAATCTCTTTATTTGAATTGTGCTGTGCTCGTTTGTGCAGCATTTTGAACAAATTTTTCCTATGACGTGGATGCAGATTCAGGAAGGCACTGGCGACCATGTCATTGTAGATGTAAACTACCTGCCGTCGTTCAAGGAGGTTCCTAACGATGTTGCCATCCCTGCGTTTTGGGATGCCATTAGGAGGAAACTTGTATTGAAAAGGAAATTAAACGGATAGTGTTGTGACTTGTGCCGGCAGAAGTATGGATGGTGAAGATGAAGTTTGATAATGAGTCATGACAATGGATTTTCAGAGGGAAGAGTTCCTTTTGATAGAATTGAAGGTGTCATTCTTAAGCAATGAAAGGTTCTTGTTTAACTTTTGGTCGTTTCAATAGTATATGGATCAGAAGATTCTGAGTTTTGCTGTTTTGGGTCCTTGCCCCTTCTGATTATTGTAGCCAGGAAGAAAAACACCACCATATGGCATGTGCACTCCTTACTAGAAGCCTAGAAGGTCTAGAACAAGAAAAGTCTGTTAAAACTCACTCAAAATTAGATGTGTAATATGACGAGTGCTTATAAAAGGAGTAGAAAATGCTGCATTTACAAAGATAATAAATACTTGGACATTTGATCACTGAATGATAAAAAAATAAATAAATTAAAAGAAGAATCGAAAGTTACTCATTTCATGCGCAGAAAATTGAGAGGCTCATCAAATAAACCTGCAACCAATCTCCACCAATATTATCAAACAAAAGAAATATCCTTACATCATTGTTTGAGACTGCTTTCAGAGTCATTTAGTAGCCTTTATTTGAAGGCTCTCACATCTGTCTTTAATTAATCGCTATAAATCTGATCTCTATGATCCGTATGTTACATACACATTTTGAATCAACATGCATAAGGGAAAAACAAACAAGCAAAGATTTGGAAGTAGTTTCAAGCATATATCCCTCTGAATGACCACAAGTCATTAAATTTTAACAAAATAAAGAAAATTGAAATCATAAAATAAAAGTTCACCCTGACTAAGATTTCAATCTAAAACTGTCAATTGAATCTTTTTTTCATTAGACGTCCATGTCTAAGCTATCTAAATCTATGTAGGTGGTGAATGGCCTGTAGATTAAATGGTTCCTTCGAGTTAGTTCAATTCCTCCCAACCTCAATATTGCTCGTATCAGAGAATGCCATTTATCACTTGTTTGGGAAATTGATGACTTCCTTCCCACTGTTTTTTTTCAACCAAATTGCCACGATTCTTTAATGAAATGAGGTTTCTTTAATGAAATGAGGCTTTCAGTATAACTAAATATGGTCACAAAAGGGTCGGCTCTCCCCACTCCAAAATTTTTCTTTAATGAAATGAGGCTTCTTGTATAACTAAATATGGTTATAAAGAGTCGGTTCTTCTCACTCTAAAAAAATCACGAGAGAAGATGCTTGAATATAATGAGAAATCTCTTATCATAGTCATGGAATTATACCTTGCATCCCAAAAGTAGAACATGTATCTAAGACCACCAGTATTATACCGGTCTCTCTTGAAAAATATGCCATGCTCCCATTCATCACAATCAATTATAGGGTCTCCAAACATTTTGGCGCGGTCAATTTTGTGCTCCATTAACCACTCTTTCTCATCATCTTGATAATAATTTTTTTGCACCCATATCTCAACTTCTAGAATAATGATGCACAATGGCCAAACGTCCTTTCAAAGTAACCAAATGTATGTCGTCAAAATGAAAACTTGCTATATTAGGTCGGGCAATCTGAAAGGATTCATCTTTTTTAAAATTGAAAGAAATAGGATGACAATTGTTTCCTCCTCCATTAAACAACTAATGCATATCTCCATACACAGATATATTCTTACATCTACCAAACCCAAACGTGGGAATTGATTGTATTTTTCGTCAGAATCCCCTTTTTTCCAAATGTATAAACAAATGTTTCCTTGTCACAGGGACCCTTTTGGGGTTATTCTATGCATACAACCTTGTGGGTGCTAGGTACATTGTAGAATCCCATACCATACCACCTTATGTGATACCGCCTCATGCATGTATCATCATGAGTACTGATTGAGAGCTTTAGAACTTCTCCTCTGAGGGGGTCCACCAAGTAGCATGATACTTCATATCCACTTCCAATATGCCGACTGCAGGTGCAAAACAAGTTGCAATAAACAAAAACTACTTCGTAATTGGAGTTGGAAAACATCTTTATCGGCATGAACGTATCACAATGTTCGTAGGTCTTCTTTGTCAACCTTCCATTATTGCAATATTTCAATGGTTCAAAGGCTTCTACGCATGAGCCCCAAGGAACTCCTTTATACGACGAAGCAAGAAGCATAAGGTTAGGCACAGGCACTTCATTAAATAGACTTCGGGTGTATAGCGTACCAAAAATTGAGGAGTCGACCAAGTTTAAATAGGCTTTGGATGCACAACGAATCCGGCACAATGATGTTACCTGCAATCTTGTGAAGACGTCGATCATAATTTCGTTGGGTAGACATGGAGTTGGGGTTACATTCGTTATCGTTAATAATAACTTGTGTTTTGAGAGCCTTTCGATTACTGCACACACACACAAAAAAATGTTCAATTACAACTTACAACCATCGCAGATAACTTCCTCCCTCCATGTCTATCAATCCAGCAGCAGTACCCATTATTTGGAACATTCTTTGTTGTCTTGTCTTGTTGATCAGAAATAAGAATATTCTTAATTTTCTCGTGTTATTGGAGCTTTCATGTTCTGCAAGTAAAATACATACTAGGAAATAGTGTTTTAGTCGGAAACAAATAGGGTAAAAGTAAAAGTGTAAAACTATAATAATATAGTGACGTGGCATTCCGGATATTATAAGTTGACCAATTGACAAAGAACGAAGCCCATGAGCGGCCAGGCATGGGAGAGGGCGACGAAGGGAGGCCCAAATTTCCAGTCCAATTGTATGTTGAATTGTATTGAAAATTTGAAGTAGGGCAGAGAAGATGTCGAGTGACCGAAGCCGTGTGTGAGACTGAGGAGGACCCCACGGCCTATAATTCAAATGGACCAATCCATGAGGACTGAGAGAATCAAAGGTATAAATACGCGAGGATCGGAATCAGCCTGAAACCCGAGAAGTCCTCTCCACTGTCGTCTCCGCCCCGAACAGGGGTCTCTGGTCTCTCTTCAGTCTTCCACTTCCCCACCATAACCGCTTAAACCCCCAATCGCCAACCCCAATCAAGATTACAAACAACGGCAAATTAAATGGCACAAGGGGAATCTTCGTCGTCTGATTCTTTATCAGATCCATCTCTATCCCGAAGCGTTTCCTTTAGTCGGCTCAACGCCCTGGCCCCCGAGTTCGTGCCCACCAATCGTAGCGGCAGCGCAACCGCCTCCGGGCCCACACCCACTGCCGCAGTGACTCCTGTGGGTCAGGTCCACGTCTACCATCCGCCTCCGCCTTCGCCTTCGGCCGCTTTCCATGTTCCGATCCAGGGCGTCTCTGCTACTACCCCTCATGTGGTGCCGGCTCCGGCCCATCATCATCACTTGCCGGTCCAGTACCATCATCACCACCAGTATCATTACACTGGATTTGGAGACCAAGAGGCGGTCGTGCAGCAAAAGCAGCAGTTAGGTGAGCAAGTTCAGTCAGATCATGCTCCTTCTTCCTCATCCTCCTCCAAGGCTCACAAGCTTTCCGATGAATCTACGTCCAAAATTTTGAATCAGGTTAGGTTACTATTTTATATTCTCTTACTACCTTTCTTATTACTCAGTTCAGACTTTTTATTGTACTATTTTTAGTCTTTTCCGATTATTCAATCTTCCCTAAAAAAATCGGATATTGTTAGGCTCTTTTGGATAGCATTTCGGCCTACCACTACAGGATCCTAAATATACCATAAACACACACGTGTTTCCTTCCGATTCTGATTCTTGAGGGATTCAGAATTACAGTGGCTTTAAGTCCACACGTTGGGATTGAAATTGGGGGTCTCATAGTCCGTTCTAAGGCTGCTTTTGCATACCCAAAAGGAATCTGAAAGGAAGAATTAAACTCAAGGTAAGGAAAAATGGACTGCTTAAGTTTCCCAAATTGAAACTGGAACTTTGCATTCTCAAAACATCTCTTGTTCCATGTCCTCCCTCAGTTTATGCCGCATTTACACATGGGAGTTGTGCTCCAATAATCTCTAAACTTCTTATTAATCCTAATAATGCCTGTCGTTGAGGGAGGCTAAGTAATCATAGCTCATTAACCCATTGGTCCGCACAAGAAAGGCAAGGAGAGAAAACCACAGCACTATGCTCTGTGCCTCTGTTATGGTCACCTGCCTGCCAGTGTAACACTAGAATGTAGTCAATTGATTCTTTCACCCTTTGTCGTATACAGTACCTATTATCCAAGGTGGGAGTTCCCTCCACCAAGTGTGAGATCAAGTGAAGAAGACCATCTTAAGTAGTGTTTTCTTTGGTTCTTCAGATGACTTTCCACTCTCCAGTGGGACCTAGAAGAGCATACCTCAGTGACAAGACTTATTAGGACCTAATATAGATAAAAGGAATTTTCAAGATCTGATTATCTGAAAGAACAGAAGACGGATCTATGGACCCACACAAAATGTCAAGTCGAAGATTTCTGCAATAGATAAAGAGGACAGAAGGTAAAGCTTCTAAGTAGTGGTTTTGGGAAAAGCAGCAGACCAAGGGTGAACTTGTGATTGGTGAACATTCATTGTCATTGCATCATTCCATAGATTTCAATATTGTGAGCTTGATGATGATAAGTTTTATAAGTAAAGGTTGATCCAGGCATTCATTACAGTTAAGGTGTTGCAAGGTAAGTACGCAGTTCTGTGTCAAGATAGAATCTGGTGCTGAGGTTAATTTGTTCCTCTCTTCAGATGAAGCCCAAATGCAAATAGAGTAGATCATCACATAAAGCCATTAGAAACTGCACAAGTCTGTTCTCATCATGTGGAAGTATTGATTAATCATTTAGTTCATTATGGTTCAGACATTTGAGGATGAAAATCCTTAGTAAAGTCACTCGCTACTGTTTAGTTGTGAAGATCACTTCAAAGTTCATTTTCAGCAAGATTGGTTTGATAACCCTTGATAAACAAATCCTAAATCTCTGGACCGTCAATTCCATCAAAAAGCAAGTGGGTCAGGATAGTTGTAAGTTGTATAATTTGGAATTGTTTTGTTCTCATTCATTATGTTTCTATTTAAATAGTCTGTACATTTGATTGTAAGTTTGTAGCTCTAATATGTTACCTTTTGGTACTATTGAAGACACTCTGAACACCTTGCATAGATTGAACAAAATTGATATTACTGAAGCCTTGAAGTATGAGTTGAATATGCTGTGGTACCTCGGCTTAAGTGGGAGAAGGCTTTCGCTTTGTTGTGTTGGGGGGAGGTGGGTTGGTCAGGTTAGATTCCAGTGAGACCTCAAGGTTATATAAGTACCATAGTTGTGGTGCAGAAATGCAATAAATGTATAGGATTACACAGTAGGATTTTACAGCCCTACTTCAAACTTTCCTTGTTTTATCTCCCCGAACCTTAGAGGGTAAAATATTAGTACTTTCAGAAATTTTTTCTGATTCCCATTTGTAGGTTTTTTGTTTGTGATACCTGAGAACAGGTGACGAAGAGATGCAGTGAGGAAAACTTGAGCATTGGATCTTATTTGGTTATGTTGGCGCGACTTATGTATGCGGACTTCTATAACTTGTCATGATGGGTCACTTCACTCACCAGATGTAGTTTTTATTTTCCCTATAACTGAAATCGGGATTAGATATTTGGGTTGATTCTATTCCTATCGGTTTGGTGTAAACATTTTAGTTTTCCCTTCAATCTATGTGTATTATCTGTTAAAATAGTTGGAATCTCAACCCTCCCTATAATTTATACTTTTCTTTTTGAATTGCCGTTTCCCTGATTTGTTTGCCTAACATTTTGTAGGTGGAGTATTATTTCAGCGATCTGAACTTGGCTACTACTGATCATCTTATGAGGTTCATCAACAAAGACCCTGAAGGATTTGGTAAGCACTTTTTGTTTTGTTTTTCTTGAATAGTTTTGTATGGTTTTAAATGTGTCAGAGTAAGATTCAATGTTTCTGCTCCTGTAATGCACTTGATCTAGTGTACTTTCAAGTTAAAGGGAAAGCGAGCACACTCTTCAAAGGGCATGTGTACCTGCAGAAATAGTTCTTAGTAATTTATACAACTTTATCATATTGTTGTTACATTGGCAGTTATTGATTAAGTTTTTACCATTATTAACCGAGTAATGTTCATTCTGATGTAGTGCCAATAACTGTTGTTGCATCTTTCAAGAAGATTAAGGCCCTTATAAATAGTAATTCTCAGCTTGCAACTGTATTGCGGAACTCTTCAAAGCTTGTGAGTTTATATATATGTGCTCTTGCTTCATATCCTATTCTCATCTTTAAGAAATCCTCTTGTTAACTCTTTTCCTTTTCCCTCTTTTTTTTCCCAACTCACATTTCAATCATTCTTTATTTGTTCTTTATTTTTATCTTTAATGATGTCATATTCTCCAGGTAGTTCATGAAGATGGAAAGAAAGTTAGACGCCAGCATCCCTTGACTCAGTCAGATATGGAGGAGCTGCAAGTAAGTTTTACTTGCATTCAAGTCCCAATTAACATGTTTTCAGATATATACTTTGGTTTGGTGCGGTGTCTAATAATGCCTTTTTATTCCTTTATGCCACGGATTTTGTGAATTGGTCTTTACGTTGTATGTTGAGCATTACAAGTAATTATTTTACTTTTTTGTTACAACTCTTGAGCATTCATGCTAATTGCATCTGTGTTTCCTTTTATTGTTATAACTCTTGAAGTCTCATGCAAACTGTATTTGCGTTTCCTCTTGTTGTTTACTTGCATTCTCATCTTCTGTAGTCTCGCATAGTTGTTGCTGAAAATTTGCCTGAGGATCATTGCCACCAAAACCTCATGAAGGTTTTCTCCGCTGTTGGGAGGTACCAATATCGCATGTTCTAGAATTTTTTTTTAACTCAATTTTTTTTTTCCGACTTGAATCTGTTTTATCAATGCTTGTAATCTATATACCGTCTCTTGACAGTGTGAAGACAATTCGTACCTGCCAGCCACAGACCTCCAATAGTGGTGCTTCCTCGGCATCCAGATCTACAAAAGCAGATAGCTTGCTTTACAGTAACAAGGTATGCATACATACTTATGCACTGTCTTGGAGTAGATTATGGTTTGTGTGGTTCGTTGGGCACCCATTCTTGTTGGCAGCAATAACCTTTTTTCCTTCTGTGAAATGATGTTTGGCCGTATCTAACCCCTTGGGCTGAGGGAGGGTAGGAAATGGTTCAATATTATGGTAGGTCATTCTAGATTGCTTTAGGTTAAAAAAAGATGAGGTTTATTAGTTCAAATACCCTTTGAACTTGCCACTTCGTCTCACGTTTGGCCTTAAATTTCATTTTTCCTCACTTTACTCCCGAAATGACCACTACGTCATCGAAGTACCCCATATCTGTCTAATCATTCTAATTTTCATCACTCTCCCCTTTGAGGATGGTTGTGGCTGGGAGGGGCGCTAGGGCCGGGTGCTGGAGGAGCAGATTCAGTGGGAGTGGGCTGGGAACCAAGCAGGGGAGGGGAGTGTGACAGTACCGCAGCAGGGGGAGATGCAGCCTCAAGACGGAGCAGAGTGCGGTGAGAGGGTCCTTGGGGGGAGGAGCAGTGGGCATAGCTGGTGGTGCAGATGTGGCAGTCGAGACGAGAACAAGGGAAATAGGGGGGAGAGTTGAGAGCCAAGAGGCAGCGAGGTCAGGAGTGACTGTGGGATTAAGGGGGGTGGCAGGGGAACCAGGGAAGGTAGACTCATCAAACTGGACATGACAGGAGACATCGAGTTTGTGACTGGAGGAGTCAAAACACAGGTAAGCACTCTGGTTGAGGGAGTAGCCGAGAGAGACACAGGGCGTGGACCTGGGAAGAAGTTTGTTGTGGTTGTAAGGGCGGAGCCAAGGGAAACATAGACAACCAAAGGTACACAGACGAGTGTAGTTAGGTTGGAGTTGGAAGAGGAGAGTGTATGGGCATTTATTTTGGAGAATGGGAGTAGGAAGCCGATTGATGAGGTAGATGACTGCCCGAAATGCATAGATCCAATAGGAGAGTGGAAGGGAAGCCTGATGGAGGAGGGTGAGACCAGTTTCAACGATGTGACGATGTTGTCGTTTAGCAACACTGTTATGTTGAGGGGTGTGGGGAGGTGTGAGGAAGTGGTTAATGCCGTGGGTGGCAAGAAAGGGCTTGAGTTTGATGAACTCACCACCGCCATCCGTATAAAGGGAAGTGATGGGTTGCTGGAAATATTTTTCAACTAGAGATTTGAAATTCTGAAAGGTGGAGTAAACATCTGATTTTTTGCGTTGGGTACAACCAGGTATATTTAGTGAAGTGATCGACAAAAATTACATAGTAGGAAAAACCATCCATGGACATGTAAGGGGCAGGACCCCAAACATCGCTATATAGTAATTGTAAGGGGCGAGATGAGGTAAGAGAGGAAATGCCAAATGGAAGGCAATGACTTTTATTGCATAGACAAGAAGTACAAATTGACTCAAGATGTTTAGGAGACACAAAAATGGAAGACTGACTAAGGACACTTGGAGAACTTTAGAGTTGGGATGTCCCAAACGACGATGCCACAAATTAGAAGAGACCACTACACCCACCAGAGCTTGAGGCCGTTGAAGGGAGGAAGAGGATCACTCGTATACACCATTCCTACTCAGGCCTCGAAGGAGAACCGCCCCCGTGCTGAGATCCTTCACATGAAAAAATGTTGGAAACAGTTCAATAGAGGTGTTGTTTTGGTGATTAAACTGAGAAATGGAAATTAGATTATTGGTCATGGAAGGGGCACACAGGACATGTTTTAGGGTAAAGGAAGAGGAAGTGGGGGAGGGTAAGGAGACAGAACCACCTGTGTGGGAGATACTAAGTCTCATACCATTACCTATGATGATTTCGTCCGGGCCGCTGTACTGCTGCGCATTAGAGAGGTGTTGGGAGTGACCAGTGACAAGGTGCGAAGCACCAGAGTCAAGAATCCAGTTCGGGAAGGGGGCTTGGGTGGTAGTGTTGGCCACGGGAGAGTTGTGGGAAAGGGATTGAAGCTGGGGACAACATTTTTCGCTGTGGCCCTGAGTGCCACACCACTGGCAGAAGCCACGGTAGCTAGTGGGAGGGTTCGTAGAACGGCGGTTGGGAGCCGAGTTGGTGGAGGAGGTGGGCCGGTGGCCAGAGGAACGGGAGAAGTCGTGAGGTGGGGGGTTGTTGCGGCCGCTGTGGGAGGTTGTTGCAGCACGGTGAGAGGGATAGCTGCGAGGATGTTGGGAGACATTTGCACTAATAACCAAAGTGGGGGTTGAGCTGTCTCGTTTGGTGGCTTCCTCATGCTGAACGAGCAGGTCATGTGAGTTCTCAAAAGACACAGAAGTGTCCCTGGACTAGACAGCAGCAGTGATGTCTTTGAACCCACCCCGTTGAGAACATAGAGGAGCAAGTCATCATCGGAGGGGGGGTGGGGGTGGGGTGTCAATAGCAGCAAGTTCGTCAGAGATGAGGCGAACCTCGAGCATGTAATCGGAGACAGGGCGGTCACCACGGCGGAGGAGATGAAGGCGCTCCTTGAGGCCAAGAACACGGCCACGGGCCTTGCTGGCATAGATATGGGTGAGACGCTACCAAGCAGCGACAGAGGTGGGGGTAGCAGCAATAAGGGTTATCACCTGAGGGGAGACGGAGGCCAGGATACCATGGAGGAGGAGCTGGTCCTGGCGGAACCAGAAGGCACGCTGCGCAGGCTCAGTTTCAAGGGGGCAGGGATGAGAGCCATCCATGAACCCCATGAGATCATACCCACGGAGGAGGGCATGAAATTGGGCACGCCAAGGGAAATAGTATTGGTAGTGAGCTTAACAGGAAGCTAGGCTGCAGCATTGATGGTGATAAGGGAGGACGGAAGGGCAGGATCGACTGAGGGTGGTGGTGGTGGTGGTGGTAGTGGTGAGGGGAGGGAGGGAGCCAAAGCAGGGTTGGGTGGGGCGGCCATGGAAACTGATGATTTGGGAATTAGAGTTTTTTTTTTTTGTTTTTTCACTCGGTGGAGCTTAGATGCTCTGATACCATAAAAGGTATTAATAGATTTCTGTTATTATGCTTAAATACTTTTGTGTACAACAATACCCTATTTTATACAGATGTTTGATAGACTCCTAACTAGGTATGTACAGGTAGAGACCTAACTAGGTATGTATGTGTAGAGACTAACTAGGAAGTAAATACAATAGGAAGGAATCAAGTTAGATTCTTGTAGATCTTTGACCAGCCGAATCAGGGAGAAGGATTCTCAATCTCATGTGATTCAGCAGGGTCCTTAATACTTAATACAACAACACCCTCACCAAACAATCAACCATCATTGATTTCCACTGTGAAAAAGCCCTTCATTTTATTTTCCATCCTTGCCAATACCATCCACCATCCCCAGCCTCCTCGACACAACAACCTTTAAACGCTCACCCAAGAAAGCCAAATGAACCAGGTAGTCCCACTATTTTGCCTAAACTGGTTCGTCTTGCTTGAGCACGATGCGCTTAGTGGTATAGATTGGCAAAACTAATATTAATGTTTTAATTGACAATGAGCCTACTTATAATTTACAGAATCTTTCCATAGCGAAACCTCTAGGCCTCTCTGGGGATACTTATTCACCACCCAAAATGATTCAAGTGGTTACCCTTGAAGTAATCACTACCATTGTACCCTGCTACCCTAGGACTAAGCTACTTCAGCAGAAGAAAATGGGCATTATTTATCCTCCACTACCTGTGGATTTTGGAAATACACCTTTCACTCATGCATTCCCACAAATTTAAGACATTCTCAATTCTTTTGGTTGATTTGTTTCACTTTCTACACAGCCTCCCAAACTTATCATGGATCACCGAATATCTCTTTTGACTAGTAGCTCATTTGTGAAAGGATGAAATTCAACTAGTGTTACAAGAAACGTTAAGGCCTGTTTGGTAATGTTTTGCAACGCTGTATTTTTTTTTTCAGATACAAAATTGGGTGAATACATGTTTGGTAGCTTATTTTGAAGGATGAATATAGAATATGAAAAACATAAGATACAATAATTTTTCCTAGTTTTATAAAACATCAAATTATTCTTTCTTGTGTGTTCCAGGATAGAACCCAAAAGCATTGAGAACTAGGTGCATACGTAACTGAGTATTGAGTTATAAAAAAGGAAGAATAATGGAGACACAATTTTACCATGGTCATGGCCACCACCACCACCACCCCATTGCCATTGCTACTAGCATCATCGTCCACAATCACCCTCCCTACTATTGTTGTCAACAGGTGCCCCACCACTAGCTTCTCGAGCACTACCACGTCGACCACCAACCCACAATCTCCTCCACCACTATCACCCTAATCACTATTTTAGCTACCAACACTAGTAACCACAAGTTCTATTAGTACTCCAGCCACCTCCATCACAATCACCCAACAACCATATTTTCTATCATCACTACTAACTCTACCGCCCCTACTGTATTCGCTATTTCCTTCATTGTCACCACATCACCATCGTTGCCCAACCAATATATTTGCCGCCATCGTTGTCGCCACCATTGTCCTCACCACTACCACCCCACACCCAACTCTACCACCACCCCATTATCACCTCTACTACCATTTTGTCACCATGTTTCACTAATCATTACCACCACCACTCTCAATTATCATCATTAATACCTTCATCCCGATCACCATCACGTTCACTGCCGCCACCACCACCACCATTAGCGTAATGTCACAACCACCAATACAGCATCATTGTCGTCGTCGCCTACACCACCGTCATCTCCATTTTCCTTCACTTTTCACCATTGCCTTTGCCACCTCCCCTACTATCTTTGTGCAAACCACCCCTACATCATTGCCGTGCAATCACCACCATTGCTCCCATTAGGTTGCCATCACCACCATCGCTCCCATTAGGATGCCACCACCACCATTTTGCTGCCATCATCCTCACTAACTTTGACATGCCACCTAGCACGTACCTTTTTGCTATTGCCACCACCGCCAACAAAACCAGAGTGCCACATTTAACCACTAGCTCTACCATAATAAATCCTAATGCCAATTTCAAAATTTATTTCATAGTTAGTGTGATTGGGAATAGAATAGCTTGGGTGGATTTTTTAATTTTCTGTCGCTTTATTTTGATTTTTAACTTGTTTTTCCAAATTAGAGAAGAGCATAAAAGTGTTGTAGTTTAAAATACTGAACCAATTCTTGTTCCGTTTGTGCAACATGATCATATTTGATGATAGTTAAGAGTGATTTGATGGAAATGGGATAGTGCAGATGATGAAGTTGCCATTTTGGGATATAAATGAGAAAAAACTAAGATTCAAGGGGGAAGTGGGATGAAGTGGCAAGTGTAAGGGGTAACATTGGTGCCACGTAAGCAGGGTTATGAAAATTAGAGTGGTTTGATGGAAATGGGGTAACGTGGATAATGGAGATTGATGGCGGGGTGGTCATTTTGGGGGTGAAGTGAGAAAATTTAAAATTAAGGGGGAAAATGTGAAGGAAGTGGGAAGTTTAAAGGGCATTTGGACGAAAAGTTGAATGATAATTCTGTATGAGAGAGCAAACATTTTGAGGGTTTGTCCCACAAAATTATCTGACAATCTCAGCTTAATCCAACCTTAGTATATTTGGCCTGATCAATCGTCCTTGGTTTTGACCTGGTTCAATTGATTTTTCAGTTCGCACTAATATTGTAGTGTCTGTAGTGATGGTTACTCAGCAATTTTGAATAGCTCTAAAGGTTTCTGATAAATTATTATATAGATGCTTGGTTTAAAGAAAACATGCATTAATGCGATTGTTACTTGTGCTTGTTGTTATTGTTATTGTTATTTCATTGGCCCTATACAGGTAAAGATGGACAGCAAAATCTGATATCTGGACTCTTTTTCTTGTAGTTACATGCATTTGTTGAATATGAATCCCCTGAGGTGGCAGAGAAAGCTGTAAGTGCTTCCTGTGATTTGACATTAATATTTCTTTTCCCATGGTCATTACACAAATTAAATATGTGTTTCTGTTATGCAGGTTGCAGAACTTAATGATGTGGCAAACTGGAGGAGTGGCCTTAAAGTTCGTTTAATGCTTAAACGAGCGGTATATGCGCAAAGCTATAGTTTTTGTTAGTTGGTTGAAAACTTGAATTGTAGTTTTGGTCAAAATATTGAAGTGTGGGATTGGTTACAATCTGTTCGCTTTTTTTATTTTATTGGCTTAATTGGCTGTTAGCGTATGAATTACATTTCCAACTGTAGGATTGAATATACTTTTTCAAATTCATGGATAATCTAATGTTACAGAATGCAGACATGATTAAATAGCGTAATATTTTAGTTAATCGTGTGTGCTTTCTTATGGGGTATGTGATTGGTCTCCATTCTACTTGACTGAATGATCTTTCAGCATATTAACCTTTGTTGATTTGATGAGTTGGAGTAGTCTTTTGATGTGTTTCTGTTTGTTCCATTCTCAGTCAAAACCTGTTCAAGTGCGGGGCAAAAAGGGGCAGGATGAGGAAGTGCAATTAGAGGAAGTGGATGCTTCTACTCCTGAACAGCAGGGCAATAGTGAGAGACAATCTTTTGATTCTTCAGAACAGTCTGATTCCCATTCACATGAACACGTAAGTGTGAAAAAATCCATGAAATGTTTGTTTTGTTTTGGATATTACACTTTCATTGACAACTACTGGAATGTGCTAATTGGATGAACCTTTTTCATAAACTGACTAATGGTATATGTTCTAGTTTAACTGTTAAGGAATACCAAATTATTGATCACTTTGAAGTCGTTACTTCCTAGATATGGCTGTGTTCTGATTTTTTGGATATTTATTTTTTTGGTTTGGCAGGGGGAGGAGCATGGCAATGACAAGGAGGTTGGGCAGAGGAAAGGGCGTAATAGAGGCCGTGGCAAGGGGCGCGGACGAGGACAATACCAGCATAATAATCGTGGGAATCATCATGTGGGGAATCTTCCTAACAATTCAATTGGGAGTACTGAGCAGCCAGGAGTAGCCAAGCAGCCTCCTGGGCCCCGCATGCCGGACGGAACAAAAGGATTTGCCATGGGTCGGGGTAAGCTAGTTCCTGTTAATATTGTTGCATAAGAATTAAGGATTGAGGATCAAGGACTGGGCATTTGATAGATTTTTGTTTTCCTCCATTCGTATCTGTGGCTGAAAGTACATGTTGGGGGGTGGCAAACTATGTCTACTCGGGTGGTGTTTGATGGCAAGGTTTTACAAGGGCTGTCAAAAACCAGTGTAGCGTAAGGGTCGTGGTTTCAGTATAATGTCGATTTAGTGTTCTGAATGTCTTGTACCGGGAAAAGGATGATTCGGGAACAAATGTTGTTTTGCCCTTTTGTTTTTAATTTTATTTTGTAGGGAGAAAAGTGAAAGCCATAAATTACTAAAAGATAAACATGTGATTGAAGAAGAGATATCTGAATAGAAAATTTCTGGACAATCGTCTCTCTTCCTCCTTTCCTATTTGACCAAGAAAAATATATTATTCTCCCTAAGTTACCAATTAGTAATTAGTAGAAAGTAGAAATATTATTATAGTTTCAGTTAATTTTATCCAGGAATTAGACAGATGTGATTACAATAGAAAATTAGACAATGTTGCAACGAAAATTTCAAAATCGATTGAAAATTTTGTGCTAGCTCACAGTTTTTAATACAACTGTTAAAATTTTACAAAATATTTTAAGTGATTATTAATAAAATAGTTCTAAATTTTTGACACGTTTTATCATTTAGCGCTTATATTAGTATTTTTTTATGCATTTTTTAAGTAGAAAAAAAGCTAAGTAGACACGAGATTTGAAAGTGACTCTAATGTCTGAAAGTTTAGGATTTGAATGTTTTTAGAAAATATCACCTTCAATTTCAAATTATCTTTCAGAGTGAAGAGAGCGAAAATAAAATAAGAATTTAGATGCTTTTAAAGAAATTTCGAAAATCGACTAAAAATTGCGAGTTTATAGCTCACATTTTTTGTGAAAAATGTAACTATTGGGATGTCGTAAATGATTTTAACTGCGTATTAGGTAAATTATTAAAGGTCATTTGAGACATGTCCTGTCATTCAAAATACCCATTAATGATTTTTTAAGAATTTTTTGAGGGAAAAAACTTGAAATTTGTTGAAATTTCGTAGCAGGTCCGAAATGAATATAGGATCTGAATGTCTTTAAAAAGCATCACCCTAAATTTCAAAGTATCTTATAGAAGGGTGATAACGGAAATAATATAAGTATTTTGATTCTCTTAAAAAAATTTCAAAAATCAGCTAAAAACTGTGAGTATATAGCTACATTTTTTTATGAAAAATACAACTGTTTGGATTTCGCGAAATATTTTGACTGCACATTATTCGAAGTATTAAATGTCATTTGGGACTTGTCCTGTAATTTAGGATGTCCATTAACTATTTTTTATGCAATTTTTAAGCAGAAAAACTTGAAATTCATCGAAATTTCGTTACAAGGTTCGGAGTGAGTTTAAGATCTGATGTCTCTAGAAAACATCACTCCCAACTTCAAAGTATTTTACGGAGCGAAGAGAATGAAAATAATATAAGTATTTCGATACTTTTGAAGAAATTTAAAAAATCGATTGAAAATTGTGAGTATAACACTATAGCTCACATTTTTTAGTGAAAAAATCAATTGTTGGAGTTTTGTAAAATATTTTGACTGCACATTAGTCAAAGTATAAAATGTCATTTGGGATATGTCATGTCATTCAGAAAGCCAATTAACGATTTTTTTTTTATGGATTTTTTAAGTAAAAAAACTTGAAATTCGTTAGTATTTCGTAGCAGAGTGCAGAGTGAGTGTAGAATCCGAATGTCTTTAGAAAATATCACCTTCAACTTCAAAGTATCTTATAGAGTGAAGAGATTGAAAATAAAATAAATATTTTGATACTTTTGAAAAAATTTCAAAAATCGACTGAAAATCGTGAATTATAACTCACAATTTTTTTTTTTTGTAAAAAATGCAAATGTCGGGAGTTTGTGAATTATTTTGATTGTACATTAGTAAAAGTATTAAATACCATTTGGGATATATCTTGTCGTTTAGGATGCCTATGAACTATTTTTTATGCATTTTTCAAGCAAAAAACTCGAAATTCTTTGAAATTTCATAACAAGGTCTAGAGTGAGTATAGGATTTAAATGTATTTAGAAAACATCACTCTCAACTTCAAAGTATCTGACAGAGTGAAAAGAATGGAAAAAAATAAGTATTTTGATGCTTTGGAAGTAATTTAAAAAATTAACTGAAAATCGCGAGTAATAACTCACATTTTTTTTTGGTGAAAATTGCAACTGTCGCGATTTCCTGAAATATTTTGACCGCACATTAGTCAAAGTAATAAATGTAATTTGGGATAGGTCCTGCCATTCATAATGCCCATTAACGATTTTGTGTGGATATTTTAAGAAAAACAATTGAAATTCATTAAATTTTCGTAGAAAGGTCCGGAGTGAGTTAAAGATCTGAATGTCTTTAGAAAACATCACCCTCAACTTCAAAGTATCTTACAGAGTGATGAGAAATAAAATAAAATAAATATTTCGATGGTTTTAAAAAAAAATTAAAATTTTAAAAATCGACTGAAAATCGTGAGTTATAACTCACATTTTTTTTTGTGAAAAATGCAACTCTTGGGATTTCCTGAAATATTTTTACTGCACTTTAGCCAAAGTATTAAATGTCATTTGGGACATGTCCTGCCATTCACGATGCCCATTAACTATTTTTATGCACTTTTTAAGTATAAAAACTCGAAAGTCTTCGAAATTTCGTAGTAAGGTTTGGAGTGAGTCTAGGATCTGAATGTCTTTAGAAAACATCACTCCCAACTTCAACGTAGCTTATAGAGTAAATAAAATGGAAATAAAATAATTATTTCGATGTTTTTGAAGAAAATTCCAAAATCGACTGAAAACTGTGAGTGATAGCTCATTTTTTCCGTGAAAAATGCAACTGTCGGGATTTCGTGAAATATTTTAACTGCACATTAGTCAAAGTATTAAATGCCATTTGGGACATATCCTTCCATTCAGGATGCCCATTAACTGTTTTTTATGCATTTTTAAGCAGAAAAACTCGAAATTCTTTTAAATTTCGTTACAAGGTCTGGAGTGAGTTTAGGATCTGAATGTCTTTAGAAAATATCATCCTACACTTCAAAGTATCTTACAAAGTGAAGAGAATGAAAATATAATAAGTATTTCGATACTTTTGAAAAAATTTCAAAAACCGGCTAAAAATCGAGAGTTAGTAACTCACATTTTTTGTGAAAAAAGCAACTGTGAGGATTTCGCAAATTATTTTAATTGCACGTTAGTCAAAATATTAAATTCCATTTGGGACATGTCTTGCCATTCAGAATTCCCATTAACACTTTTTTATGGATTTTTTAAGCAAAAAAACATGAATTTCGTTGAAATTTCGTAGCAAGGTCCAGAGTGAGTCTAGGATCTGAATGTCTTTAAAAAACATCACCCTCAATTTCAAAGTATCTTACAAAGTGAAGATAATAGAAATAAAAAAAGTACTTCGATGCTATTGAAGAAATTTCAAAAATCGACTGAAAATCGTGAGTTATAACTCACATTTTTTTGTGAAAAATGCAAATGACGGGAGTTTGTGAATTATTTTGACTGCACATTAGTCAAAGTATTAAATGCCATTAGGGACATGTTCTTCCGTTTAGGATGCCCAATAACTATTTTTTATGCATTTTTCTAGCATAAAAAAAACTTTAAATTCATTGAAATTTTGTAGCAAGATCCATAGTGAGTCTAGGATTTGAATGTCTTTAGAAAAGATCTCCATCAACTTCAAAGTATCTTACAGAGTGAAGATAATGGAAATAAAATAAGAATTTTGATGTTTTTGAAGTAATTTAAAAAATTGACTGAAAATATGAGTTAATAGCCCACATTTTTTGTGAGAAATGCAACTGTTGGGATTTCTTAAAATATTTTGACTGCACATTAGTCAAAGTATTAAATGCCATTTGGGACATATCGTGCCATTCAGAAAGCCAATTAACATTTTTTTTATGAATTTTTTAAGCAAAAAATTCGACATTCGTTGATATTTCGTAGCAGGGTCAGGAGTGAGTCTAGAATCCGAATGCCTTTAGAAAATATCACCCTCAACTTCAAAGTATTTTAGAGAGTGAGGATAATGGAAATAGGATAAATATTTTGATGCTTTTGAAGAATTTCAAAATGTGACTAAAAATCATGAGTTATAGCTCACATTTTTTGTGCAAAATGTAACTGTTGGGATTTGGTGAATTATTTTAATTGCATATTAGTCAAGGTATTAAATGCCATTTGAGATATGTCCTACCATTCAGAATGTCCATTAACGATTTTTTATGGATTTTTTAAGCAAAAAAAAAAAAATCGTTGAAATTTCGTAGCAGGATCCGGAGTGAGTATACGATCTGAATGTCATTAGAAAACATCACCCTTAACTTCGAAATATCTTACAGAGTGAAAAGAATAGAAATAAAATAAGTATTACGATGATTTTGAAGAAATTAAAAAAATCGACTGAAAATCGTGAGTTATAGCTCACTTTTTTTTTTGTGAGAAATGCAACTGTCGGGATTTCTTGAAATATTTTGATAGCACATTAGCCAAATATTAAATGTCATTTGGGACATATTTTGCCGTTCAGGATGCCCATTAACTATTTTTATGCATTTTTTAAGGATAAAAACTCGAAATTCTTCGAAATTTCATAACAAGGTCCGGAGTGAGTCTAAGATCTGAATGTCTTTAGAAAACATCACTCTCAACTTCAAAGTATCTTACAGAGTGAATAAAACGGAAATAAAATAAGTATTTCGATACTTTTGAAGAAATTTCAAAAAACGACTAAAAATCGTTAGTTATAGCTTACATTTTTCGTGAAAAATGTGAGTGTCGGGATTTCGTGAAATATTTGAATTGCACATTAGTCAAAGTATTAAATGCCATTAGGGACATGTCCTTCCATTTAGGATGTCCATTAACTATTTTTATGCATTTTTTAAGCATAAAAACTCGAAATTCTTTGAAATTTCGTAGCAAGGTCTGGAGCGAGTCTAAGATATGAATGTCTTTAGAAAACATCACCCTCAACTTCAAAGTATCTTACAAAGTGAAGAGAATGAAAATACAATAAGTATTTTGATGCTTTAATAAAATTTCAAAAATCGACTAAAAATCGCGAGTTATAACTCACGTTTTTTTGTGCAAAATTCAACTGTCGGGATTTCCTAAAATATTTTCATTGCACATTAGTCAAAGTATTAAATGCCATTTAGAACATGTTCTGCTTCGTAGGATGCCCATCAACCAATTTTTATACATTTTTCAAGCAAGGTCAAGGGTGAGCTTAGGATCTGAATGTCTTTAGAAAATGTCATCCTAAACTTCAAAGTATCATAGAGGGTGAAGAGAATGAAAATAAAATAAGTATGTCGATACTTTTGCGAAAATATAAAAATCGACTGAAAATCGTGAGTATAGCTCACATTTTTTTGTGAAAAGGCAAAAGTCGGGATTTCCTGAGATATTTTGATTGCACATTGGTCAAAGTATTCAATGCCATTTGAGACATGTCCTTGCATTCAGAATGCCTATTAACAAATTTTTATGCATTCTTTACGCATAATAACTTGATTTTTTTTTTATATTTTGTAGCTTGCTACGTAGTGAGTCTAGGATCTGAATGTCTTCCGTTGCAATATTTCAATACTTTTGAAGAAATGTCAAAAATTGATTGAAAATCGTGAGTTATAGCTCACATTTTTTTTTTTCAAAAATGCAATTGTTTGGCGTTTGTGAATTAGTTTGACTGCACATTAGGGAAAGTATTAAATGTCATTTGGAACATGTCCTGTCATTTAGGATGCCCATTAACTATTTTTAGGCAAAAAAACTCGAAATTCTTTCAAATTTCGTAGCAAGGTTCAGAGTGAGTTTAGGATATGAATGTCTTTAGAAAACATCACCCTCAACGTCAAAGTATCTTACAGAGTGAAGAAAATTGAAATAAAATAAGTATTTTGATACTTTTGGAGAAATTTCATTAATCGACTAAAAGTCGTTAGTTATAACTTACATTTTTCGTGAAAAAATGCAACTGTCGGGATTTCGTGAAATATTTTGACTGTGCAAAAGTCAAAGTATTAAATGTCATTTGGGGCATGTCCTTCCATTCAGGCTGCTCATTAACTTTTTAATGCATATTTTAAGCAGAAAAACTTGAAATTCTTTAAAATTCAGTAGCAAGGTCCGAAGTGAGTTTAAGATCTAGATGTCTTTAGAAAATGCCAGCTTTAACTTTAAAGTATCTTATAGAGTGAAGAGAATGAAGATAAAATAAGTAATTTGATGCTTTTGAAGAAATTTCGAAAATTGGCTAAAAAACTTGAGTTATAGCTCACATTTTTTGTGAAAAAATACAACTGTGAGGATTTCACAAATTATTTTAACTGCACGTTAGTCAAAGTATTAAATTACATTTTGGACAGGTCCTACCATTGAGAATGCCCATTAACGATTTTTTATGGATTTTTTAAGCAGAAAAACATGAATTTCGTAGCAGGGTCCAGAGTGAGTCTAGCATCTGGATGTCTTTAGAAAACATCACCCTCAACTTCAAAGTATCTTATAAAGTGAAGAGAAAAAAAATAAAATAAGTTTTTGGATGATTTTGATGAAATTTCAAAAATCGACTAAAGATCGTGAGTTAGTTCACATTTTTTGTGCAAAATGTAACTGTAGGGATTTTGTGAAATATTTTGACTGCACATTATTCAAAGCATTAAATGCAATTTGGGACATGTCCTTCCATCCAGGATGTTCATTAACTATTTTTTAAGCAAATAAACTCAAAATTATTTGAAATTTCATAGCAAGGTCTGAAGTGAGTTTAGGATCTGGATGTCTTTAGAAAATATCACCCTCAACTTCAAAATAGCTTATAGAGTGAAGATAATGAAAAATAAAGTATTTCGATGATTTTGAAGAAATTTTAAAAATCGACTGAAAATCGTGAGTTATATAACTCACATTTTTTTTTGTGAAAATGCTACTTTCGGGATTTTTTGAACTATTTTGACTGCTCATTAGTCAAATTATTAAATGCCATTTGGGATATTTCCTATCATTCAAGATGGCCATTAACTATTTTTTATGCATTTTTTCAGCATTAAAACTTCAAATTCTTTGAAATTTCGTAACAAGGTTCGTAGTGAGTTTAGGATTTGAATGTCTTTAGAAAACATCACCCTCAACTTCAAAATATTTTACGAAATGAAAAGAATATCAATAAAATAAGTAATTCGATGTTTTTGAATAAATTAAAAAAATTGACTAAAAATCGTGAGTTATAACTCACAATTTTTTGTGAAAAATACAATTGTCGGGAGTTTATGAATTATTTTGACTGCACATTAGTGAAAGTATTAAATTTCATTAGGGACATGTCCTGCCGTTTAGAATGCCCATTAACTATTTTTTATGCATTTTTTTAGCAAAAAAACTCGAAATTCTTTCAAATTTCATAGCAAGGTCCAGAGTTAGTGTAGGATCTGAATGTCTTTAGAAATCATCACTCTCAACTTCAAAGTATCTTATAGAGTGTTGATAATAGAAATAAAATAAGTATTTCGACGTTTTTGAAGAAATTTAAAACATTGACTGAAAATCGTGAGTTATAACTCACATTTTTCTGTGAGAAATGCAACTGTCGGGACCTAAAATATTTTGACTACACATTAGTCAAAGTATTAAATGCCATTTTGGACTTGCCTTTTCGTTCAGTATGCCCATTAATTATTTTTTATGCATTTTTTAAGCATAAAAACTGGAAATTTTTGGAAATTTCGTAGTAAGGTCTGGAGTAAGGCTAGGATCTAAGTGTCTTTAGAAAACATCACCCTCAACTTCAAAGTATCTTTCAAAGTGAAGAGAATGAAAATAAAATAAGTTGTGCGAAACTTTTGAGGAAATTTCAAAAATCGACCAAATATCATGAGTTCACATTTTTTGTGCAAAGTGCAACTATCGGGATTTCCTAAAATATTTTCTCTGCACATTATTCTAAGTATTAAATTCCATTTGGAACATGCCCTGCTATTTAAGATGCCCATTAACGATTTTTTAAACAAAAAAATCATGAATTTTGTTGAAATTTCGTAGTAGGGTCCAGAGTGAGTCTAGGATCTGGATGTCCTTAGAAAATAATATCCTAAACTTCAAAGTATCTTACGGAGCGAAGAGAATAGAAATAAAATAAGTATTTCGATACTTTCAAAAAAATTTCAAAAACTGGCTAAAAATTGTGAGTTATAAACTCACAATTTTTGTGAAAAATGAAACTGTGAGGATTTCGCAAATTATTTTAATGACACATTAGTCAAACTATTAAATTCCATTTGGGACATGTTCTACCATTCAAAATGCCTATTAACAATTTTTTTATGGATTTTTTTAGGAAATAAACAAGAAATTTGTTGAAATTTCGTGGCAGGGTCCGGAGTGAGTCTAAAATCTGAATGTCTTTAGACCCTCAACTTCAAAATATCATACAGAGTGAAGAGAATGGAAATGAAATAAATATTTTGATGCTTTTGAAAAAAGTTCAAAAATCGACTAAAAATCGTGAGTTAGATCACATTTTTTGCGCAAAATGCAATTGTCGGGATTTCCTAAAATATTATGTATGCACATTAGTGAAAGTATTAAATTCCATTTGGGACATGCTCTACCGTTTAATATGTTCATTAACTATTTTTTATGCATTTTTCAAGCAAAAAAACTCGAAATTTTTTGAAATTTCGTAGCGAAGTCCAGAGTGAGTCTAGGATCTAAATGTCTTTAGAAAACATCACCCTAAATTTCCAAGTATCTTACAGAGTGAAGAGAATGAAAATAAAATAAATATTTCGATACTTTTAAAGAAATTTCAAAATCGACTGAAAATCGTGAGTTGTGGCTCACATTTCTTTGTGAAAAAAATTCAAGTGTGGGATTTCCTGAAATATTTTGACTGCAAATTAGTCAAAGTATTAAATGCCATTTGGGACAAGTCATGCCACTCATGATGCCCATTAACTATTTTTTTATACATTCTTTCAGCATAAAAACTCGAAATTCTTTCGTAGGAAAGCCCGTATTGAGTCAAGGATCTGGATGTCTGTAGAAAACATCACTCTCAATTTCAAAGTATCTTACAGAGTGAAGAAAATGGAAATAAAATAAGTATTTCGATGCTATTGAAGAAATTTCAAAAATTGACTGAAAATCGTTAGTCATAGCTCACATTTTTCGTGAAAAATATAACTGTCGAGATTTCAAGAAATATTTTGACTACACATTAGTCAAAATATTAAAGGTTATTTGGGACAGGTCCTTCCATTCAGGATACCGATTAACTTCTTTTTTTATGCATTTTTTAAGCAGAAAAACTCGAAATTCTTTGAAATTTCGTAGCAAGGTCCGGAGTGAGTCTAGGATCTAAATTTCTTTAGAAAATTTTAACCTCAACTTAAAAATATCCTACAGAGTGCAGAGAGTGGAAATAAAATAATTTTTCAGATGTTTTTGAAAAAATTTAAAAAATTGACTGAAAATCATGAGTCAGCTCACATTTTTTGTGAAAAATGCAACTATCGGGATTTCCTGAAATATTTTGACTGCACATTAGTCAAAGTATTAATGTCATTTGGGACATGTCGTGCTATTCAGAATGCCCATTAAAGATTTTTTTTATGGATTTTTTTAAGTAAAAAAAAACCTAAAATTCATTGAAATTTCGTAGCAGAGTCCAGAGTGAGTCTAGGATCTGAATGTCTTTAGAAAACATCACCCTCAACTTCAAAGTATCTTTCAGAGTGAAGAGAATGGAAATAAAATAAGTATTTCGATGTTTTTGAAAAAAATTCAAAAATCGACTAAAAATCGTAAGTAGCTCACATTTTTTTTGTGAAAAATGCATTTGTCAGGATTTCCTGAAATATTTTGGCAGCACATTAGTCAAAGTAATAAATTTCATTTGGGACATGTCCTGCAATTCATGATACCTATTAACTACTTGTTATGCATTTTTTTAGCATAAAAACTCGAAATTCTTTAAAATTTCGTAGCAAGGCCCGTAGTGAGTCAAGGATCTGAATGTCTTTAGAAAACATCACCCAAAACTTCAAAGTATCTTACAGAGTGAACAAAGTGGAAATAAAATAAGTATTTCCATGCTTTTGAAGAAATTACAAAAATCGACTGAAAAACGTGAGTTATAACTCACATTTTTTGTGAAAAATGCAACTGTTGGGATTTCCTGAAATATTTTGACTGCATATTAGTCAAAGTATTAAATGTCATTTGAGACATGTCCTGCCATTCAAGATTCCTATTAACTATTTTTTATGCATTTTTTAAGTATAAAAACTCGAAATTTTTTGAAATTTCGTACCAAGGTACAGAGTGAGTTCAGAATCTGAATGTCTTTAGAAAATATCACGCTCAACTTCAAAGTATCTTTCAAAGTGAAGAGAATGGAAATAAAATAAGTATTGCGATGCCACAAAAAAAGGCCAAAATTAGTTGAAAATGGGAAGGAATGATTACAAAAAAAAATTTAAATAACAATTACCATCCTTTGGTTTCGAACCGAGGAGCTTGGGAAAGGATGATAGCCACAAAACCAACTCAGCTAAGGCACGCGTGTTGAAAGTTTAAAGCGCATTTAATATATAACTCATAATCAGTGATAGTCATCTTTTTCCTCAAGCGGGTCAGCAACTCGTGTGACAACCCGGAAATTCGAAAAAGGAAAAATTGGAAAAATTGGAAGGAAAAAACGATTTTGCCCTTGGTTATGGGGCCGAAAGTTGACTTTTTGATCGGGACCTTGTTTTGACTTTCTAGAAGGACCGTTGGATAGGTCTCAGAACGCTGAATCCGTAGACAGGCGGTATGCGTCGATCGGAGTTCGGACGTGAAAGTTACGGGTCTAGAATTATGAGGGGTATTTTGGTAATTATTTTGCAGGGGTAAAATGGTAATTGTGGCTGATCCAATTAATGAATCAGCGTTTAGTGACTCAGCTGGCCAGTAAGTGACATATGTCACTGAAATTAGAGGGATTGGTGGCATGTTTGTGGATGTCGTGTATAAATATCACAAAACCTCTCACCCTTTTGTTTGAATTTCATCAATTAATTGATGGATGAGGCTAAGTATAAAACTTGAGACGGTGGAAAGCCGATGATTGTTACACATATGTTTTACCCTATGCATGCATGGTTTGATAAACTGGAGGGGAAATGTATTTTCAAATTATATTATTTTTGTCCACTCACACCTTTCCTGTTTTGATGACCCTCCAAGCCGTGACACGACGTTCAGGGCTGATCGAGAGCGGAGGCATGAGCGGAAATCAGTGCAGTTATCCCTTGTCTGACAGGTGCTGAAGGGTAGTTTCAAGACTTCAGTTGACTTGTCAGATGGGAGCAGGACTGGACACGGTTATCAAAGTTCAGTTGGGACGGGTCCTGTCAACTAGGGTTTTCTGACCCGGCGACTTGACCCGACCCAAACTCCTTCGTTTTACGTCCAATTTTCACTAATTAACATCCTATCTCAATCATTTTGATCCCATAAAGAGATATGTGGACTCATAATAAGATAATTTTGCGAAATATTGGTCAATTTTCTTCACCCCCTTTCGGTGTCGCCCCCACCAAATTCCGATATTTCACCGAAATATTGAACGAAATGTTCGATCTTTTCATCCTTGGTTATAACTCATATTTTCTGTTCAAAATGCAACTATCAGTATTTCCTAAAATATTTTCTCTGCACATTAGTCAAAGTATTAAATGTCATTTGGGACATGCCATGCCGTATAGGATGCCCATTAAATTTTTTTTTTTGTATGGATTTTTTAAGCAAAAAAACATGAATTTCGTTGAAATTTCGTAGTATGGTCCAGAGTGAGTCTAAAATCTGAATTTTCTTAGAAAACATTACCCTAACTTCGAAGTATCTTACAAAGCGAAGATAATGGAAATAAAATAAGTATTTTGATGTTTTTGAAGAAATTAAAAAAAATTGACTGAAAATCGTGAGTATAACTCACATTTTTTGTGAAAAATGCAACTGTCGGGATTTCCTGAAATATTTTGACTGCACATTAATCAAAGTATTAAATTCATTTTGGAACATGTCTTGCCATTCAAAATGCCCATTAACAATCTTTTCTACATTTTTTAAGCATAAAAACTTGAATTTTTTTTTAATTTTGTAGCAAGGTCTGGATTGAGTCTAAGATCTGAATGTCTTTAGATAACATCACCCTCAACTGCAAAGTATCTTACATGGTGAAGAGAATGGAAATAAAATAAGTATCTCGATACTTTTGAAATAATTTAAAAAATCTATTGAAAATCGAGAGTTATAGCTTTTTTGTGAAAAATGCAACTGTCGGGAGTTCGTGAAATATTTTGACTGCTCGTTAGTCAAAGTATTAAATTTTATTTGAGACATGTCCTTCCATTCAGGATGTCCATTAACTATATTTTATTAATTTTTCAAGCAAAAAAAACTTGAAATCTTTGAAATTTCGTAACAAGGTCCAGAGTGAGTCTAGGATCTGAATGTCTTTAAAAAACATCACCCTAAACTTCAAAATATCTTACAAAGGGAAGAGAATGAAAATAAAATAAGTATTTCAATACTTTTGAAGAAAGTCAAAATTCGACTAATAATCGTGAGTTTTAGCTCACATTTTTTGTTTTAAATGCAACTATGGTGATTTCGTAAATTATTTTAACTGCACATTAGTTAAATTAATAAATCCTATTTGGAACATTTCCTGCCATTCAGAATGCGAATTACCAATTTTTATGGATTTTTTAAACCAAAAAAACTTGAAATTCGTTGAAATTTCGTAGCGGGGTCCGGAGTGAGTCTAGGATCTGAATGTCTTTAGAAAACATCACTCCCAACTTCAAAGTATCTTATAGAGTAAAGAAAATGAAAATAAAATAAGTATTTCGATGTTTTGAAGAAATTTCCAAAATCGACTGAAAGTTGAGTATATATAGCTCATTTTTTTTCATGAAAAATGCAACTGTCGGGATTTCGTGAAATATTTTGACTGCACATTAGTCAAAATATTAAATGTCATTTGAGACATGTCCTTCCATTTAGGATGCCTATTAAGTGTTTTTTTTGAAGTATTTTTAAGTAGAAAAAACTCGAAAGTCTTTGAAATTCCGTTGTAAGGTCTAGAGTGAGTTGATCTGAATGTCGTTAGAAAATATCATCCTCAACTTCAAAGTATCTTACAAAGTGAAGAGAATGAAAATATAATAAGTATTTCGATGCTTTTGAAGAAATTTTAAAAATCAGCAAAAATTCGAGAGTTTGAAACTCACATTTTTTGTGAAAAATGCAACTGTGAGGATTTCGCAAATTATTTTAACTGCACGTTAGTCAAAGTATTAAATTTCATTTGGGACATGTCCTGCCATTCAGAATGCCCATTAATGATCTTTTTATGGATTTGTTAAGCAAAAAAACATGAATTTTGTTGAAATTTCGTAGCAAGGTCCAGAGTGAATCTAGGATCTGAATGTCTTTAGAAAACATCACCCTCAACTTCAAAGTATCTTACAAAATGACGATAATGGAAGTAAAATAAGTATTTCGATGCTATTGAAGAAATTTCAAAAATCGACTGAAAATTATGAGTAGCTCACATTTTTTTGTGAAAAATGCATATGTCGGGAGTTTGTGAATTATTAGGATTGCACATCATTCAAAGTATTAAATTCCATTAGGGACATGTTCTTCCAATTAAGATGCCCAACAACTATTTTTATGTATTTTTCCAGCATAAAAAAAAAACTCTAAATCCATTGAAATTTCGTAGCAAGATCCATATTGAGTCTAGGATTTGAATGTCTTTAGAAAACGTCACCATCAACTTCAAAGTATCTTACATAGTGAAGATAATGGAAATAAAATAAGAATTTTGATGTTTTTGAAGTAATTTAAAAAATTGACTGAAAATCGTGAGTTAATAGCCCACATTTTTTGTGAGAAATGCAACTGTTGGGATTTCTTGAAATATTTTGACTGCACATTAGTCAAAATATTAAATGTCATTTGGAACATATCATGCCATTCAGAAAGCCAATTAACATTTTTTTTAGGAATTTTTTATGCAAAAAATTCGAAATTCGTTGATATTTCGAGCTGGGTCCGGAGTGAGTCTAAAATCCGAATGTCTTTAGAAAATATCACCCTCAACTTCAAAGTATTTTAGAGAGTGAGGATAATGGACATAAGATAAATATTTTGATGCTTTTGAAGAATTTCAAAATGTGACTAAAAAACGTGAGTTATAGCTCACATTTTTTGTGCAAAATGTAACTGTTGGGATTTGATGAATTATTTTAATTGCATATTAGTCAAGGTATTAAATGCCATTTGGGATATGTCCTGCCATTCAGAATGTCCATTAACGATTTTTTATGGATTTTTTTAAGCAAAAAAAAAAAGAAAAAAGAAAATCATTGAAATTTCGTAGCAGGATCCAGAGTGAGTATACGATCTGAATGTCATAAGAAAACATCACCCTTAACTTCGAAATATCTTACAGAGTGAAAAGAATAGAAATAAAATAAGTATTACGGTGATTTTGAAGAAATTAAAAAAAATCGACTGAAAATTGTGAGTTATAGCTCACATTTTTTTGTGAGAAATGCAACTGTCGGAATTTCCTGAAATATTTTGATAGCACATTAGCCAAAGTATTAAATGTCATTTGGGACATATTTTTCCGTTCACGATGCCCATTAACTATTTTTATGCATTTTTTAAGCATAAAAACTCGAAATTCTTCGAAATTTCATAACAAGTTCCGGAGTGAGTCTAGGATCTGAATGTCTTTAAAAAACATCTCTCTCAACTTCAAAGTATCTTACAGAGTGAAGGAAACGGAAATAAAATAAGTATTTCGATGCTTTTGAAGAAATTTCAAAAAGCGACTAAAAATCGTTAGTTATAGCTTATATTTTTCGTGAAAAATGTGAGTGTCGGGATTTCGTGAAATATTTGAACTGCTCATTAGTCAAAGTATTAAATGCCATTAGGGACATGTCCTTCCATTAGGTATGTCCATTAACTATTTTTATGCATTTTTTAAGCATAAAAACTTGAAATTCTTTGAAATTTCGTAGTAAGGTCTGGAACGAGTCTAAGATCTGAATGTCTTTAGAAAACATCACCCTCAACTTCAAAGTATCTTACAAAGCGAAGAGAATGAAAATAAAATAAGTATTTTGATACTTTAATAAAAATTCAAAAATCGACTAAAAATCGCGAGTTATAGCTCACATTTTTTGTGCAAAATTCAAATGTCGGGATTTCCTAAAATATTTTCACTTCACATTAGTCAAAGTATTAAATTCCATTTGGAACATGTTCTGCTTCGTAGGATGCCCATCAACCAATTTTTATACATTTTTCAAGCAAGGTCAAGAGTGAGTTTAGGATCTGAATGTCTTTAGAAAACATCACCCTAAACTTCAAAGTTTCTTACAGAGTGAAGAGAATGAAAATAAAATAAGTATGTCGATACTTTTGCGAAAATATCAAAAATCGACTAAAAATCGTGAGTATAGGCTCTCATTTTTTTGTGAAAAAGGCAACAGTCGGGATTTCTTGAAATATTTTGATTGCACATTGGTCAAAGTATTCAATGCCATTTGAGACATGTCCTTGCATTCAGAATGCCTATTAACAATTTTTTAGGCATTCTTTACTCATAATAACTTGATTTTTTTTTATATTTTGTAGCTTGCGACGTAGTGAGTCTAGGATCTGAATGTCTTTCGTTGCAGTATTTCAATACTTTTGAAAAAATTTCAAAAATTGACTGAAAATCGTGAGTTAGCTCACATTTTTTTTTCAAAAATGCAATTGTCTGGTGTTTGTGAATTAGTTTGACTGCACATTAGTGAAAGTATTAAATGTCGTTTGGAATATGTCCTGCCGTTTAGGATGCCCATTAACTATTTTTTATGCATTTTTCTGGCAAAAAAACTCGAAATTCTTTCAAATTTCGTAGCAAGGTTCAGAGTGAGTTTATGATCTGAATGTCTTTAGAAAACATCACACTCAACGTCAAAGTATCTTACAGAGTGAAGAAAATGGAAATAAAATAAGTATTTTGATACTTTTGGAGAAATTTCATTAATCGACTAAAAATCGTTAGTTATAACTCACAGTTTTCGTGAAAAAATGCAAATGTCGGGATTTCGTGAAATATTTTGACTGTGCAAAAGTCAAAGTATTAAATGTCATTTGGGGCATGTCCTTCCATTCAGGCTGCTCATTAACTTTTTTATGCATATTTTAAGCAGAAAAACTCGAAATTGTTTAAAATTCTTTAGTAAGGTCCGAAGTGAGTTTAGGATCTGGATGTCTTTAGAAAATGTCAGCCTCAACGTTAAAGTATCTTATGGAGTGAAGTGAATGAAAATAAAATAAGTAATTTGATGCTTTTGAAAAAATTTCGAAAATTGGCTAAAAAACTTGAGTATAGCTCACATTTTTTGTGAAAAAATGCAACTGTGAGGATTTCACAAATTATTTTAACTGCACGTTAGTCAAAATTTTAAATTCCATTTTGGACAGGTCCTGCCATTGAGAATGCCTATTAACGATTTTTTATGGATTTTTTAAGCAGAAAAACATGAATTTCGTAGTAGGGTCCAGAGTGAGTCTAGCATCTGGATGTCTTTAGAAAACATCACCCTCAACTTCAAAGTATCTTACAAAGTGAAGAGAAAAAAAAATAAGTATTTCGATGATTTTGATGAAATTTCAAAAATCGACTAAAAATCATGAGTTAGTTCACATTTTTTGTGCAAAATGTAACTGTTGGGATTTTGTGAAATATTTTGACTGCACATTAGTCAAAGTGTTAAGTGTCATTTGGGTCATGTCCTTCCATCCAGTATGCTCATTAACTATTTTTTATGCATTTTTTAAGCAAAAAAACTCGAAATTCTTTGAAATTTCATAGCAAGGTCCGGAGTGAGTGTAGGATCTCGATGTCTTTAAAAAAATATCACCCTCAAGTTCAAAGTAGCTTACAGAGTGAAGATAATGAAGAAAAAAAAATTATTTCGATGATTTTGAAGAAATTTAAAAAATCAACTGAAAATCGTGTGTTATCGCTCACATTTTTTGTTAAAAGTGCAATTGTTGGAATTTCCTAAAATATTTTGAATACACATTAGACAAAGTATTGAATGTCATTCGGGACATGTCTTGCCATTCAGAATGCCATTAACAATTTTTTTATGCATTTTTTAAGCATAAAAACTCGAAATTCTTTGTAATTATGTAGCAAGGTTTAGAGTGAGTCTGGGATCTAAATGTTTATAGATAACATCACCCTCAACTTCAAAGTATCTTACATGGTGAATAGAATGGAAATAAAATAAGTATTTCAATGTTTTTGAAGAAATTTCAAAAATGGACTGAAAATCGTGAGTTAGCTCACTTTTTTTGTGAAAAATGCAACTATCGAATTTCTTGAAATATTTTGACTGCACATTTGTTAAAGTATCAAATGACATTTGGGACATGTCCTGCCATTCTGGATGCCTATTAACTATTTTTTATGCAATTTTTAATAGAAAAAATCGAAATTCTTTGAAATTTCGTAGTAAGTTCTGGAGTAATCCACGCTTCTAGCTCAACCTTGAGTTGGACGTCCTTCGGAAGTCTCAGAAACATTTCTGCCTGTCAAACAATGTTTCTTCCTATCAAACACAAGGAGTAATGGTCACTAGACCTGTACAAAACATTAGGATACAAAACCCTAAACATCGGAATAGTAAACGTTACCCGAGCACGCTTTTTGAGGAGAAAAACCTCAAAAACACTACCTCAAACGACCTCTGATCGACCTGAAACTACCACCATTGGATTCATAACTTTAAAAACTTTTAAAAAAGACTGTTTTGATCCCAAAATTCATACCCACGTGCCCTTACGCGCTTGTCAAAGTTCAATGAACGCTGACATCACTACTGACGTCAGCCCTACTAACATCTGACAACTACCATGTGGCACCCTGACTGGTGCCACGTGTCACATGATGATGTCATGCTGACATCAACACTACCATGTCACCTACCACGTCTGTCAAGACCCGTCCCAAATCCCCCGGGATTAACGTGGGACGCGTCTGATCCCGTCTGACACGAAGTGAGACCTGTGGGTTATGATGTGGTCCCGGACCAGATTCCGGAGAGATGATCGGACTAGATCCGAAGATTGAGCCTCCCAGATGGAGAAATCTTGGGGGAAGACTCGGAGTGAGACCCCGAATAGTGTGCACACTAGTATAGATATAATGAATTGTGACATATATCGGGGATGTGTTCCCTAGGGGCTGTGTGCCCCGAGTTGGCATCTTCTCAGAAGTGTCACGGATGGGTTATACGTATGTTTATACGTATGAGGTTTTATGAAAGTGATTTGGGAGCAGAGACCCCGTGTTCTATGTTTTAGAAAGTGATTTGGGGGCGGAGACCTCGTGTTTTAAGATTTGGAAAGTGGTTTGGGGCAGAGACCCCATATTTTGTGTTTTGGTATTTCACTGAGAATGGTTTTGGGCTGAGTCCCACTTGTGTTTGATTTGGACTGAGTTCCCATGTATTGATTTACGGGTTTTGTGATTTCGGGTCGGGGACCCATAAATGGATTTATGGTTCATGACGGTTTATGGGGACTAGCATGAACCCTTGAAAGGTTTTTTTATAGGTCATGACGGTTTATGGGGACCGGGCATGAACCCTTGAAAGGTTTTGACAATGTTGTCAAATGGTTTTATGAATGTTTTGGCAAATGGTTTTTGAATGCATGCATATACTTTTAGTGAAAGGCATAAAGTATATTTTGTGAAAATGTTTTTAATGAAATGATTGTTTTGTCCACTCACGACTTTTGATGTTTTAATGCCCTTCAGGTTGATCGCGGATGCGGGCTGTAGTAAAGATCGAGACATCACACTCCTCCTCCTACGATCCTGGCGTACTCTAGAAGCTCCTGTGAGGGCTAGAGACGAAATTATCCCTGGTCTGACACTTCGTGTCAGACAGGGTCAAGCGTGTCCCACGTTAATCTCGGGGGATTTGGGACGGGTCCTGACAACGTCACTCTGACATCTTTGACATGTTGCCATATGGCACCACCTGACTGGTCCACGTGGTTTGACAGTGTTGACGTGGACTTGCCACGTGGACTGAAAAGATGACGTGGTTTGCGCATCATCGTCTCCTACCTCTAGCCGAGTCGACCCGCGACGACTGTAACGAGTCACTCGACCTGGATTCTAGACTCGACTCAAACCCCAGTCATTTCTCAACCTTTTTCCCCATTTATTCAGCAATCAAATCGTTTCACTTCCAGGAAGAGATTCACGGCCTAAAAACTGAGAAAACGTACCTCAAAATGCTTGGCCAAGCTTGAATCATCACGACCAAGTTTTGAGCTCGTCCCCTGGCCTATCCACGAGTTCATTATCTCCCATTTTTGTCTTTATGTGCTCATAAGAACTCATAGAAGACGATGGGTATAAGAAAACTGAGTTTTACACCGTAAAATCCAAGACCCAAATTCAAGGTTTTCAGGATTTACCTATTTTTGGGTTTTCCAGTAGTCGATGTGGCTCCGCCTCCAGCCGTCTCTTCCTCTGTCTCTCATGACTCACTCTCACTCTTTGTGTCCCTCAACCAGCACCAGCTGACGATGAAGATAATCAAAAATGGAATAGGGTGGGTTTTAGGTATAATGAGGTCCATATGAGATCTTTTGGGTCCCACTAGCCAACAAACAACAATTCGCTCATTTCAAAAATCGTACACTGTAAAATTCAATTAAACCTTTCTAGACCCATAACGTTCATGTACGACGTCCAAATTCGATGCGCCATCCGTCTACATGATTGTAATTCCTCGATCTACGTAATGGATCCGGTCCACGTACACTTAACCTCCTTGGTTAAAAGTCAACATTTTTCCCTTCTAGAGGAAAAATTATCATTTACTCAATCGTCCGATAATCCTCGATTTAATCCTTAATTAGTTTCGATAATCATGTAATTTCGGGATGGGTCGTTACAAAACATCATTCTCAACTTCAAAGTATTTTACAGAGTGAAGAGAATGGAAATAAAATAAGTTAATCGAAACTTTTGATGAAATTTCAAAAATCGACTAAAAATTGTGAGCTATAGCTCACATTTTTTGGCGTTTTTAGAATCGCCAACAACTGTCCCGATTAAAAAGTCAACTTTTTGAATTTCAGGAGTAAAATGGTCAATTTCATCCCAGTTTTTTTATTTTATCCTCGTTGAAATTTCGAGTCATTACAATCTACCCCTTTAAAAAAAAATTGTTCCTGAAATTCGTAATCGAGTCTCAAATCAATCACACAAATCGATAGCTCACATCGGGTTCACAGTGTAAGACACGAATCTCAAGAATACCAACACACGGTTCCGAACAAATTGAATCATTCCACCAAAAACACACAAACAACAATCACCTTGAATCGGACACGTAAAATATACACAATACACACAAGCGCATAACATTCACAATTTGACCCCACAACTCAGAACCACTAAGAGTCATCTTGCTAATCTAAACTCATCTACGCATCTCAACACTAGCCCGTGCACGGGCTCGCATCTCGGAGGCTTGAAACCAAAAACTCAACCAAATCTTAGCTTTGATATCAAGTTGACAGGACCCAACCCGAATACATAAAACAGTACACTTGGGTCCTGCTCCCGTCTGATAGAAACCCTGCCAGACAAGGGATGACACACAACCCACTAATTCATGCCTCTCCCTCCCAAGCCTCGATTTTCATGCAGCAGTCTTGGAGGGTCATAAAAACCAAGAAAACGTGTGATTGGATAAAAAGAAACGTTTAAAAACATAATTTGAAAACATCCCGCAGTTACCCTCTGTTTTCTAAAACCATGCATGCATACGAAAACCATTTAACTTCGATCAAAACGAAACACAGTTTATAATCCTTTAAAGACGTGAAAGAGTTCCTAAATCAACAGAAATATTAAACAGTATAAGGCTTTGGTAAATCAACATAACCATTACACAATATCACAACCATCAACACAAGGTCAACATAGTAATCACATACAGTCAACCATATATCACCAAGATCAATCATCAAACCAATGCACTACTGGTAGGTACACCACTCGGGAAAGGAGCCCAGCTCGACGTCCAAGTGAGGACCTGACTCAAGGAAGAAGCCCAGCTCGACGTCTGAGTCGTGTAAGTCTCAGGAAAAGGAGCTCTGCTCGACGTCCGAGTAGTGTCAGTCTCAGGAAAGGAGCCCTACTCGACGTCCGAGTCGTGTCAGTCTCAGGAAAAGAACCCTGCTCGACTTCCGAAACTAACCAACCATTAGGCTTGACCGTAACATAAATCATACATCACAAATCATCACAGCAATCCACACGTATCAATCCATAACCAATATCACCACAGAACTCACAAATATTCAACTTATTATCAATACACTAGCACAACATCAACCATCATAATCACAACAACATTTCACACATCACGAGTATCGAGAAACATAGACTCACATCATATCTCAATAACACACATCAAATCCACAATCAAAAATTTAGGCCTAAGTCCAAAACCATAATCAACATCATTCAATTCAAAACCACATTCGAATCGGGGACCCAAATCAAATTTACAAAAATCCTCGAAAAATGCACATTAAAATATTAATTAAATATTCATAAAATTACCGAAAATTCATATAAAATCTCAATCACTTCAATATCATAAAAATCACATAGAAACACATTTAAATCATATAGGTATGCATGCACAATAATTTAGGGGAAGAAAGTCAACTCACACACCTTCGTAGAACTGAAATCTGCGTTTCACGTTTTCCCGTAAGATCTGGGAAAGTCACCTCCTTGAAGATCAACTTCGACTTTATGATTTTCGGCCCTGGTTCGCAACTCTTTCCCATAACCCTCCTGTGTGTAAAGCTCCATTATTTTGAACTTAATGTGATCCCAAACACTCCAAAAGAGCACGAAGGCACCCATTTGCGATGTCCAAGTCCCTGAGTAAAAAACCCCAAAACCCAGCTCACGGGTTCCCAATTTTCCTCACTGTTCCTAACTTCTCTCCTCACAGTTTTCAGGTCAATCACCTCCTCTAACTTTACTTTTCTTTCTCTCTTCCTCTTCTCCATAATTTTCTAGTCATATTCCTCTCATCTCCCTGTTTTTCTCTCACGGCCACAACCATCCATGGTTTCGGTCCATGGCCATCGAAAATCACACATCTCAGCACACCCCCACACAAATAATTAGAGGGCTAGGTCGGTGGTGAGGCCAAAATATCCTTTCTAGAATGTGACATGTGGCAGCCTACCATTAATCAATACAACAAAAGACCAAAATGCCATTTAGCATAATTTACCAAAATGCCCCTACAGGTTCTTGACCCGAAATAACCTCTAACGATTCCCGATTTTGGCGTGCAGCCTGTCTACATACTAGAGAGACCGAGAGCTTCCTAACAGCATTTTCAGAATCGCCAACAACTATCCCGAGCAAAAAGCCAACACTTTGACTTTGACAAAAACAAGTCAACCTTTGGCTTTCAGGGGTAAAATGGTCAACTTCATCCCACTTTTCCGATTTTACCCTCGTTGAAAGTTCAGGTCGTTACACTGCCATTCAGGATGCCCATTAATTATTTTTTATGCATTTTTTAAGCAGAAAACCTCAAAAATTCTTTGAAATTACGTAGTAACATCCGGAATGAGTCTAGGATTTGAATGTCTTTAGAAAACAACACTCTCAACTTCAATGTATCTTAAAAAATGAAGTGAATGGAAAATCAATCGTCCGATAATCCTCGATTTAATCCTTAATTAGTTTCGATAATCATGTAATTTCGGGATGGGTCGTTACAAAACATCACTCTCAACTTCAAAGTATCTTACAGAGTGAAGATAATAGAAATAAAATAAGTAGTTCGAAACTTTTGAAGAAATTTCAAAAATCGACTAAAAATCGTGAGTAATAGATCATATTGTTTTTGCGAAAAATGCAACTGTCGGGATTTCCTGAATTATTTTAACACCTCATTATTCAAAGTATTAAATGTCATTTATAACATGTCTTGCCATTCAGAATGTCCATTAACAATTTTTTTATGCATTTTTTAAAGTAAAAAAAAAAACTGGAAATACATTGAAATTTCGTAGCAATGTCCACAGTGAGTCCAGGTTATTAATGTCTTTAGAGAATGTCACCCTCAATTTCAAAGTATCTTTCAGAATGAAGATAACGGAAATAAAATAAGAAATTTGATACAGTTGAAGAAAATTCAAAAATCAACTGAAAATCGTGAGTTATAACTCACAGTTTTTTGTGAAAAATACAACTGTCGAGATTTTGAGAAATATTTTGACTGCACATTAGTTAAAGTCTTAAATGGCATTTAGGACATATCGTACCATTTAGGATGCCCATTAACCTTTTTTATGCATTTTTCAAGCAAAAAAACTCGAAATTCGTTGAAATTTTGCAGCAAGGTCCAGAATGAGTCTAGGATTTGAATGCTTTTAGAAAACATCACCCTCAACTTCAAATTATCTTACAGAGTGAAGAGAAAGGAAATAAAATAAGTATTTTGATGCTTTTGAAGATATTTAAAAAAAAAATCGACTAAAAATCATGAGTTATATATCTCACATTTTTTATGCAAAATGCAACTGTTGGGATTTCATGAATTAGTTTAACTGCACATTAGTCAAAGTATTAAATGTCGTTTGGCACATGTCATGCCATTCAAAATGCCCATTAACGATTTTTTATGGATATTTTAAGCAAAAAAACTTGAAATTCGTTGAAATTTCGTAGTAGGGGCCGGAGTGAGTCTAAGATCTGAATGTCTTTAGAAAATACCACCCTCAACTTCAAATTATCTTACAGAGTAAAAAGAATATAAAAAATATATATGTATTTCGATGCTTTTGAAGAAATTTCAAACAATGGACTAAAAATTGTAAGTTATAACTTATAATTTTTTGTGAAAAATGCAACTGTCGGGATTTCGTGAAATATTTTAATTGCACATTGGCCAAAGTATTAAATGCCATTTGTGACATGTCCTACCATTCACGATGCCCATTAGCTATTTTTTAAGCAAAAAAACTCGAAATTCATTGAAATTTCGTAGCAGGATTCGGAGTAAGTCTATGATCTGAATGTCTTTAGAAAACATCACCCTCAATTTCAAAGTATCTTATAGAGTGGAGAGAATGAAAATAATTAAGAATTTCGATGCTTTTGAAGAAATTTCAAAAATCATTTGAAAATCGTGAGTTATAGTTCACATTTTCTTTCTGTGAAAAATGCAATTGTTGGGATTTCCTAAAATATTTTGACTACACATTAGTCAAAGTATTAAATGTCAATTGGGACATGTCCTGCCATTCATGATACTCATTAACTATTTTTTTGGAATTTGTTAAGCATAAAAATTCGAAATTCTTTGAAATTTTGTAGCAAGGTCCGGAGTGAATCTAGGATCTAAATGTCTTTAGAAAACATCACCCTCAACTTCAAAGTATATTACAAAGAAAAGAGAATGAAAATAAAATAAGTATTTCAATACTTTTGAAAAAATTTCAAAAATAGACTAAAAATCGTGAGTTGATCAAATTTTATGTGAAAAATATAACTATCGGGATTTCTTGAATTATTTTAGCTGCACATTAGTCAAAGTATTAAATGACATTTGAGATATGTCCTGCCATTCAGAATGTCCATTTACAATTTTTTATGGATTGTTTAAGCAAAAAATAAAATAAATTCTTCGAATTTCGTAACAGGGTCCAGAGTAAGTCTAGAATCTAAATGTCTTTTGAAAACATCATCCTCAATTTCAAAGTATCTAACAGAGTAAAGAGAATGAAAATAAAATAAGTATTTCGATGCTTTTGAAAAAATTTCAAAAATCGATTGAAAATCGTAAGTAGCTCACATTTTTTGTGAAAAATGCAATTATCGGAATTTCGTGAAATATTTTAATTACACATTAGTCAAAGTATTAATTGTCATTTGGGACATGTCCTGCCATTAAGGATTCCCATTAACTATTTTTATGCATTTTTTAAGTAGAAAAACTCAAAATTCATTGAAATTTCTTATAGGGGTCCGGAGTGAATCTAGGATATGATGTTTTTAGAAAACATCACCCTCAACTTCAAAGTATCTTATCGGGTAAAGGGAATGAAAATAAAATAAGTATTTTGAAGTTTTTGAAGAAAAATCTAAAATCGACTAAAAATCGTAAGTTTATATCTCAAATTTTATGTGAAAAATGCAACTATCGGGATTTCGTGAATTATTTAAACCGCACATTAGTCAAATTATTAAATGGCATTTTGGACATGTTCTGCCATTCAGAATGCCCATTAAGATTTTATGGTTTTTTTAAGGAAAAAAAAAACTTGAAATTCATTTAAATTTCGTAGCAGAGTCCGGAGTGAGTTTAGGATCTGAATGTTTTTAGAAAAAAATCACCCTCAACTTCAAAGTATCATACAAAGTGAAGAAAATGGAAATAAAATAAGTATTTCAAAGTTTTTGAATAAAATTCAAAAATCGACTGAAAATCGTGAGCCATAACTCACATTTTTTTTTGTGAAAAATGTAACTGTCGGGATTGTGTGAAATATTTTGATTCCACATTAGTTAAAGTATTAAATGTCATTTGGGACATATCCTTTCATTCAAGATGGCCATTTACTATTTTTTATGCATTTTTTAAGCAAAAAAACTCGAAACTCTTCGAAATTTTGTCGCATGGTCTGAAGTGAGTTTAGGATCTGAATGTCTTCAAAAAATATTACCCTCAAAGTGAAGAGAATGGAAATAAAATAAGTATTTCAATACTTTTGAGGAAATTTTAAAAATCGACTCACATTTTTTGTGAAAAATGCAACTGTCGGGATTTCGTGAAATATTTTGACTGCACATTTGTCAAAGTATGAAATATCATTTGAGACATGTCCTACCATTCATGATGCCTATTAACTATTTTTTAAGTAGAAAAACTCGAAATTCTTTGAAATTTCGTAGTAAGGTCCAGAGTGAGTCTAGGATCTGCATGTCTCTAGAAAACATCACCATCAACTTCAATGTATCTTACAAACTGAAGAGAATAGAAATAAAATAGGTATTTCAATACTTTTGAAAAAATTCAAAAAATCGACTAAAAATTGTGAGTGATCACATTTTTTTGTTAAAAATACAACTGTCGGGATTTCATGAATTATTTTAACTCCACTTTAGTCAAAGTATTAAATGTCATTTGGGTTATGTCCTACCATTCATAATACCCATTAACGATTTTTTTTATGGATTTTTTAAATAAAAAAACTTGAAATTCATTGAAATTTCGAAGTAGGGTCCGGAGTGAGTCTAGGATATGAATGTCTTTGGAAAACATCACCCCCAACTTCAAAGTATCTTACATAGTGAAGAGAATGAAAATAAAATAAGTATTTTGAAGCTTTTGAAGAAATTTCAAAAATCGACTGAAAATCGTGAGCTAAGCTCACATTTTTTGTGAAAAATGCAACTGTCGGAATTTTGTGAAATATTTTGACTGCATATTGGTTAAAGTATTAAATGTCATTTGAGACATGTCCTTCCATTTAGATTAACTATTTCTTATGCATTTTTAAAGCAAAAAAAAAAATTCTAAATTCTTTGAAATTTCGTAGTAAGGTCCGGAGTAAATCTAGGATCTGAATGTCTTTAGAAAATATCACCCTCAATTCAAAGTATCTTACAAAGTGAAAAGAATGGAAATAAAATAAGTATTACGATGCTTTTGAAGTAATTTCAAAAATTAACTAAAAATCGTAAGTTATAACTCACATTTTTTTTGTGCAAAATGCAACTGTCGGGATTTCGTGAATTATTTTAACTGCACATAATTCAAAGTATTAAATGTCATTTGGCACATCTCCTGCCATTCAGAATGCCTATTAACGATTTTTATGGAATTTTTAAGCAAAAAACCTTGAAATTCGTTGAAATTTCGTAGGAAGGTCCGGTGTGAGTCTAAGATCTGAATGTCTTTAGAAAATATCGCCCTCAACTTCAAAGTATCTTATAGAGTGAAGAGAATATATATATATATATATATAAGTATTTTGATGTTTTTGAAGAAATTTCAAAAATCAACTAAAAATCGTGAGTTATAGCTCACATTTTTTTGTGAAAAATACAACTGTCGGGATTTTGTGAAATATTTTATATTGGCAAAAGTATTAAATGTCATTTGTGACATGTCATGCCATGTCATTCACAATGCGCATTAACTATTTTTTAAGCAAAAAAACTCAAAATTCATTGAAATTTTGTAGCATGGTTCAGAGTGAGTCTAGGATTTGAATGTCTTTAGAAAACATCACCCTCAACTTCAAAGTATCGTATAGAGTAAAGCCAATGGAAATAAAATCCTTAGTTTTTGAATTTCTTCATCCAAACATTGTACTGCAAATATGTAAATTTCAAGCTAGCTGCTACTAAATGAAATTTGGAGACGAGACTATAGTTGTTAATCGATTTAACTTATTCTAGTTTTTTGGTCACCTTGTTTTCGGTCTTGGGAGAGTTTTGTGCTCTTCATTGTTTGCTCGTCCCTTTTAATTGCTAACTTTCTGTCCGAACCCGACCTTCCTCTGTCAAGTCCCGACTTATCTAGCACGATATTGTCCGCTTTGGGCCTCCTTGCCTTTGCCCTCACGGTTTTGTTTTCGGGAGCTCACGGTGCAACTTCCCAAGGGGTCACCCATCATGGAATTGCACCAGCCTCAACTCGCTTAACTTTGGGATTCCAATCCCCCTCAAAGCCACTTGAGCTCTCAAAAGACCTCGTGCTAGATAGGTGTGTGCCTACACTTTTAAGGCACACCACCATTCATCTTCCAGACTATTCCCCCCTCGTAAGAATGTGGGATTGTTCACTGTTCCCTACAGGACACGGGTCTTACAATCCACCCCCCTCCTCGCTGACACACTTCTCGATTGGGGTCTGGCTCTGATACCATTCTGTTAGGACCCGACCCTCCTCTGTCAGGTCCCGACTCATCTAGCACGATATTGTCCGATTTGGGCCTCCTTGCCCTTGCCCTCACGGTTTTGTTTTCAAAACTCTCGGTGCAACTTCTCAAGGGGTCACTCATCATGGAATTGCACCAGCCTCAACTCGCTTAACTTTGGAGTTCCAACCGAACTCAAAGTCACTGAGCTCCCAAAATGTCTCGTTTAGATCAGAGTTGCGAAGCGGCCCACTCTACCTAACACGATATTGTCCCCTCTAGACTCACTGGCCGAACCAGCCTAGCCCGAAGGGTTTTATTCCTGGGAGCTCATGGTGCAACTTCTCAGTGGGTCACCCATCATGAGATTGCACCAGCCTCCACTCGCTTATCTTTGGAGTTCCCCAAGAATCTAAAGCCAATGAGCTCCCAGAAGGCCTCGCGCTAGATGAGTCGGGTCCTGACAGAGGAGGGTCGGGTCCTGACACTTTCTCTTCTCACCACAGTTTTCTCTTGTGATGTCTCTTTCTTTCTTCTCTTTTCTTCTATTTCTTTCTTTCAATGAGATAGTAATTAGAGTAGGTTAGATTTTAATATGGTTGGTTCCCATTATGGGGGTTAGCAGAGGCTGTAATCATTTGATTTTACTTATTTAGGTTCTTCTACGTTTCCATCATATTGTTTAGATTGACATATTCTTTATTTGAACTAGTGATCATGAAATTTTCATTAAATCTGTATATTTCCCGTTCTTTTGCAAGTATTTCCAGTCTTATTGGGAAGTCTAACTCACTTATGCAGTTGGTTAGTTTTTTAACAACTAACTTCATTGCTTCTATTTTTGTTCAGAAATGTATTATTAGATAGCAAATGTGTCACAAAGATTCTTTTTCCATTGGTTGCTTTAACCAGCTTTTTGGAGTCTACAAATTGTCTAAAAAAAACTTGGTCCATCTCCATGCTCCATCGATGGAATCATTTATAAAAGAAGACCAACTGCATGCAAAAGAGGCAAGTTTTTCTAGACAATTAGAAATTGCTAAACAATTTGAACTCCAGAAATTTGGTTAAAGAAACCAATGGAAGAAAAATAATCGTAATACATTTGCAGCGTAGTAAAACATTTTCTAAACAACAGAAAACAGAAGCAATGGAGTTTGTTAAAAACTTAGCCAACAAAAGTAAGTTAGACTTCCCAATGGAACTGTAAATACTTGCAGAAGAACAGGAATTACATATTCAATGAAAATTTCATGACCATCACTTCAGATATGAAAATAATGTTGAATATGTCAATCTGAACAATATAATAAAAGTGCAGATGACCCAAAATAAATAAAATTTATCTGAAAAATCAGATGACAATAACCTCTACCAACCACATAATAGGAACCTAACCTACTCTAATTACTATTTCATTGAAAGATTGAAAGAAAGAAACGGAAAAAGAAGAAAAAGACATCACAGGAGAAAATTGGGACGAGGAGAGAAAGACAGCAACTGAAAGTCTGAAAGGGGCAAGGGCAAAGCACAAAAAATCAAGAGCACAGACAGAACTCTCCACAAGACGGAAAAACATGGATACTAAAAACCAAAATCGATTAAACCGATTAACACCTCTAGAAGAGACACATAGTAGATTGCATGCATATTTATCATGAATGTGTTTGTTGATGGTCATCTAATCATAATATCAATAACAATGTACAGAACATTAAATATTATTTATATTGAATCAGAATAACTAGATGACCATCAACAAACATATTCACTGCATGAGTACTAGCTGCAACTTGGGAAGTAAAACCCTATTCAATATATATTACCACTTGTACAAGTAGAGGCAGCACAACAAAGTGATGGAGAGGAAGGAGAAAGGCAGCTAGCTAGCACTGAAGCCTTCAGTGAATGTGAATCAGAGGGATCAAATAGATACTGAGATATCAGAGGGTTCATGTTATAGAGAGAGAGAGAGAGAGAGAGAGAGAGAGAGAGAGAGAGAGTGTTCACATATACGTTAACTGGCAGCCTGGTGGCACTAATGAGATGAGACCATGAAATTGAATAAACGTATAAAAGGAATATGCTTAGAATCATTCCCTTAAAGGATAAAAGGAGCATATACTTGTCTTACTGGTTGGTAAGAAATTAGGAATAGGGAGTTGGAAAAATAGGGAAACCCATGATTATGAAATAAGGAGCATATACTTGCCTCAATCAACCAAGTCTTTAAACTCAAAACCAGATCCAGCGGTTTTTCTTTTTCTTTTTCCGGGTCTTTAAATCCAAAACCATTTTTCAATCAACAGTGAAAACCATAGAAAATCCATCTCCGAATTCGCAACAATGATTCCGTAAGCTAGCATCCGGAACCATCATCCCGAACCCAAATCCGGATTTCCTTTCCAAGTTTCAAAACCAAATCTGAAACATCGTTTCCGAAATCCAGTTTCAAAACCAAAAGCTTGTTTATCGAAATCACATGAACAGGGCTCCAAGCCCGAAATCACTTTTCCGAAGCCACTTTAAATCATTGAAATCAAATCATATTTTAAAGCTCAAAATCAAATCATCAAAACCATGATCAAGTCGCTATATAAATCGAAATCTCGTAAAACGTGCAAATACGTAATAATCTCGAAATATGTGCAAAATCACAAAGCATCAAGAGCATAATCAAAATCATAGAATCACGTATATAAAACATATAAAAACATATATGCATGCATCATAAGTTAGAAAGCAAAGTCCACTCACAGACCGTTTACGACGCCGCCTCGATACCCACGCACTTATACCGTTCCCAGCTAATCCATTATCACCGGTTTTCTCGAATCTGTCCAAATCCCATAATAAGGTCACTAATTACTTCATAATACTTCTACTAAAGCCCCGTAATTTTCTCGAATTTTTAACTATTTTATTCAAGGCCTAAAACCTTCGGACATCCCGAAACTTATCGAGACGATATCCGATCGACTCGAAACCAATCCCAAAATGTTCGTTACATCGATTATATCATTTCATATGTTGAAAACATGCCTAGAATAGGTCCCACGCGCCGCCCAAAGTGGCTGCGCGTGGGAGCCACGCGCCTGCACTGTTCATCGTCTTCAACCTCGAGCAACCCGGTTCGAGCTGGCCCGGGTCAACCGAACCGGCGCAGACGGTTTTCCACCATTTTTGGTCCAATTTTAGTCCTTTTTAATCCATTCAATTCGTCCTATTAATTCTAATCGATCTAGCTAATAACATCATGTCTTGAGGACCAGAAACAAACCTTCCTGATTCAAGAGTATAACTAGGCTCTGCAACCATGTCATTCCACGATTTCTGGCTTCCTCCAGCCTCAACTTCTGTCCCAAACGACTTGTTTACCTTCCAATGCAAGAATTGGCAAGAATGTTATGGTATGCAATATTCAATATGCAATGGCAAGAATGTTATGATTCCGTTTGATGCAAGAATTGGCAAGAATGTTATGGTATGCAATATTCAATATGCAATGGCAAGAATGTTATGATTTCGTTTGAATTTTGATGATGGTAGCTTAATTTTGTGCATGCAGATCATTAACAAAGATAATGCAAAAAAAGCGGACAGAAAAGCGGATGGCTATGTCATCCGTGAGGGAATACTAGTCATTCTCCGAAGTGCAGTGATACCAGATCACACTATAATCTGATCATCATTTCTATTTCTTATCCACAATGCAGATTGATGCCATTCATTCTTTCATTCATTCTATTACAAGTGAACTGATGATGATCAGATCAGAGTCAGATGAAATAAAAAGTTGCACTTTGCTTCTCCTTCTTGATGGAGGGATCATATATGCAAAATTAATACAAATGTGCATATTCCCATTTTTCTCTCTCTTTTGGACCTCGTGTGTTGTGATCCCTTCTCTCAAGACCCTTCGATTACCTTCTTTCCGCATCTGAAATTCATCTGCAAGCCATCATATATACATTAAAGTTCCTAAGAGTACGTCTGTAGAATACATGTACGGGAAAGCTGCCTCCCTTTGGTTAGCAGATGAAGGAGCCGGAGAAAATTTCTATTCATCCTATTTAATTCATCATGTCGTCGTTAGGTAGAGACGCCAGCAGAGAATATTCAATCATGAACCTAGTCAGGCTAGTCTGTTGGATATCTTTCCCCGTACAATCTAATCTGCCTCGATCATAGAATAGAGCCTACTATATCTGACGCATAAGTCTCATGTACGGTTTCCGTACGTGAGAAGGGAGTGGCTACCTATTGGAGCTTCGACCAACCACCAACGGTCTTTAGAGCCACCCTTTACTCTACCATTATTATAGGAGTGTGGGCTCGAGACAAAGAAAGATCATCATTTGTCCAAAGAGAAGTGGTCGTATAGCCGTCTCTCTCATAAAGAAAGATTGTGCCTAACAATACTTTTGGTTTTGGATTACCTTCTCGTCCAATTTGATTACAATAATCAGAGTTTGTTCATTTTTAAATGATTGATTAAAAATAAATACGTAGTTTTTGAATTGTAATTTATCAAATCATAATAGTATTAGTGAGATAAAGGTTATTATATGCATTGACGGATCTATTGAGGTGCAAACGGAGTCAATTGACCCCCTCAACCTCTTGAATTCTCCATTGAAGCAATGATCTTGACCACTTCTCATATGAAAATCTTGCCCTTTAACTATTAGTCATTGATTTTTATGTATGATTATTTATCGAAAAATTAATCGTCATCCTTACAAACACAAAATTTTGCACGCCAAACCCTGACTCTAGCCTTCTCCTCGTGATGGTGTCGCCACTCTTCCATCAACTTCTTCAATTCTAAGCAGCGTATACTACTTTAATTTTTCTCTTATGTTTTTATTTCATTTTATTTTTATTTCTTGTACATTGCCTAAACCTCGTTTTTTAGAGCTGTTATAAATAAAATTTGTCTTTTATTCCTTTCCCAATTCTAAATTTCTAATACCACCCAGCCAATCCCCAATATATATCACTCCACTCAATTCTAATTCCTACAAAATATTTAAATTTAAAATATGCTCAAGGATCAAATAATTTCTAAATGCTCAATGTTTGGATCATTTGCTAAATACTTGGTTTGATTAATTGTAATTTTTTTTTTTTGTTTTGACTATAATTTTTTTAATTGATTAGTATAGCTATTTTGTTTTTCATTTTAATCATTTCTTTTAGAGTTTTTTATATAAAGATATTGGAGTGAGATTTTTTTTTTAATTTACATATTAAATGTCAACCGCATTCTTTATAAAAATTGGATCTTAAATCTCTCAATGTATATGGTGAGTAGGGATATTATTATTCTAATAGTACTTATTGCTATTATTAATAGATTTTAGTAATTAGTGTTTTGTTTAAAAAAATAAAAGAAAGTTTTTGCATTCTATATCAAACAATACAAACATAATGTTTTTTTTTTAAATAATGTGACTATTTAAATTATACACGTACTGACTCTAACAAAAAAAACTTTGAATTCGCTATTGATTATATTTAACATAAAACTTTTCATAGTCACACTAATAAAGTGATCGATAATAATATAAAAATATAATTTGGCCATATTAAGTATTAACCATAATTTCCTCCTTTCCTGTAATTTTTTTTTTAAAAAAAAACCCATAATTTTAATATAGGCGACGATCAATATCCAAAAATTATAATACATCACCCTCCCATCTATAATACGTGTGTGACGGGTAATACCGGAGACAATGACGTACAATTACATTGCGCAGTTTAATGAGGTGGACCTGTTGACCACCCTATCTGTACAGACTGTACACGTCGGTCGGCATCCTCGAAAATCATAATTTTATATCAGAAAATGAAAATGTTTAATCAGCCATTATAATACAAATTTTGAATGTATAGGCGTAGGAGATTTCGCGATTAGCCGGCCCCTAACATATATAAGTCAAATCAACGCAAACTGCTGCCGCTGCTACTGCTAGTCTGGTACTGCGACTTATAATTACATCTCAATTTGGCTGTCTTTGAATCTTTGCTGCTTGTTTCGTTGGCTGCAGCTACATACAAATCAATCTCTGTTCCAGCTTTCAGGTGTGTAAGTTTTCATATTTTAGCTTTCTAGATCGTATCTTTTTTAAAAGCTAGATTTTTATTTAGATCTGTCATGTTCTTTTTGTTGTTGTTAGTGAGAGTTGATATTACTCTTCTTTTTTCCTTTCTGTCAAGATTGTACAATCGTTTAGTCGGTCGATCATGTTTCGTGTTCCATGTTTGAGAGCCAAAATTATGATCAGGGGCATCTGCATTTTGTAAATGATTAATTCAGACTGATATAATATGTATGTACGAAGTTATGAATTGAATCATGGATCAAAATGTGTGACTAATTGCTTATAGCTATTAAAGTATGGACTTTTAAAGGTGTTAATTCATAGAAATTAATTGTAGATTGTATATAATATATACAGGGAGGGTATAGATGGCATCCCATTCACCTGATTATAAACCAGAAATTGTGGATCGGGGTGCGGAGGAGAAGAAAGATCGCAAGGAGGAGGGGGAGGATGACGGTGGATTTTTGGGTAAGGTGAAGGATTTCATTCATGACATTGGGGAGAAGATTGAGGGAGCAATTGGGTTCGGGAAGCCAACTGCTGATGTTACTGCCATTCACATCCCTAGCATCAACCTTGAAAAGGCGGAGATAGTGGTGGATGTGCTCATCAAGAACCCAAATCCGGTGCCCATCCCTCTTATCGACATCAACTACTTGATCGAAAGTGATGGAAGGAAACTGGTTTCTGGGTTGATCCCCGATGCTGGAACAATCCATGCCCATGGAGAGGAGACTGTCAAAATTCCAGTCCACTTGGTATATGATGACATCAAGAGTACATATAATGACATTGAGCCTGGAAGCATCATTCCTTACAGGTTCAAGGTTGATTTCATTATCGATGTCCCCATTATTGGCAGAATCACTCTCCCCCTCGAAAAAACTGGAGAAATCCCCATCCCTTATAAGCCTGATGTGGATGTTGAGAAGATCAAGTTTCAAACCTTCTCCTTAGAAGAAACCGTTGCAATCCTCCATGTGAAGCTGGAGAACATGAATGACTTCGACTTAGGCCTCAATGCGCTAGACTACGAGATTTGGCTCTCTGATGTCAGCATTGGATGTGCAGAGCTATCCAAATCTGCCAACCTTAAAAAAAAAGGTATTACTTACATTGACGTGCCCATCACCTTCAGGCCTAAGGATTTTGGGTCTGCTGTCTGGGATATAATTCGAGGAAAGGGTACTGGCTACACCATCAAGGGAAATATCAATGTGGACACACCCTTTGGAGCCATGAAGTTGCCCATTGTGAAGGAGGGTGGTACTACGCGCCTCAAGAAGAGCAAGGAAGATGGTGGTGATGACGATGACGATGATGAGGTAATCTAGATCTGTAGTTTTTTTTTGAAAAAATCTAGATCTGTAGTTATGTATGCTCTAATCTGCACGATTGTTATGATTCTGTTAGGTGAGATAATAGATAATCAATAATCCATTAATTAAGCCAAAGTCCTGAAACAAGAGGATCAATTATTAGACTGTATACTATATATTAATATATGTCACGACCATGGCCCGTGTGGAATAAGCAGAAAAACTGATTTGGGTGCAATGCACTTGCCTGACATAGATTATAAAGGCAGACAGAATTAAAGTTGAGTATAGATGCTGATCTCAAGTTGTTTAAGACAAACTGATATATCTACTAGGATTCATTTATTTAAGTAGGGATTTGGATTTAATAACAAGGCTAAATTTGCCACAACACTAAAAACCAGTAGATTGAATGCATTTGAAATAACTAGATATGGTGCTATTGAAAGAGATTTGAGATTACTATATCAACAAAATCATTTCAAATCTATTTGCTTTTTTCGTTATTCTTTTCTCAAATCCTAGCATACATTCATTGTAATAGTCTAAACAACAAATTTAGTTTCTTAGCAAATCTGAATCTAAATCCTTATCTAAACAAGCGGAGCCTTAGAGTATTTCTCAGAGGATCTGATAATGGTGCAACTATTTGCATGTTGATGTGGTTGTATATAAACTATTAATGCTAATGTACTCCTCTTCTGACTTCGCCCTGGAGCAGTTTGCTGTAACTTTCATTTTGAGAAAAGAATACAAGGATCGTGATTTTTCTTTTTCCAGATGAACCGTATCAGAATGTTTTACCTTCATGCATTAGCGCTGTCTTCCTGTTCTTTTATTTAATTTCATAATTTTTGGTTTGCAGGACTAGAGAGGTCTGGCTTTGGCTTGAACAGTTAAACTAGTTGCCAGTGTCTGTTTGTCTGTACTGGTATTCTAGAATAATAAATAGATAAATAGGCACTGGAACTCGAGGTATCGATTTATAATATAGCTTCTGGTGACAGAGTATGAAGGTGTTTGGGGGAGAAACTGATATATAATTATTTATGTTTTGCTTGGATGGTAATACTGAGTGTGGTACTGGTGGTACACATGGCATCTCATGGAAGAGAAGGGAATTAGGGGAATTAGGAGTGAGGTGCTGTGTTATAAAAATAGTATAGATGTTGCAGTTGGTGCCTTCTGGGCAAGTGATTGAAGAGTTTACTATCTATCCTATATTTATATGTTTCTATAATTGATTGCTAAAGAGATTATGATGATGACTTATTGAGTCGTGTATGTTTAGAAATATCTGTTTCTAATGATCATATATTATCGTGTTTTGCATGCTTGTTTGGATGTATGGTTGATTTTTATGGGCTGCTTTCCTCGGTGACTTGATTCGTTACTCGTTAGAAGAACAGCACATGGCTTGAGGTATTTTCAACTACATCAAAGTATTTCAACCCAAAAACTTGCCTTCATTTTTTTGTTAAAATCTGGATGGATTCATCACGTATTCAACGTCCTAACATAAGAAGGAAAGGAGCCGTGTCCATTTCGTTTAAAATTAAAATACAAAGTATATAATGCTTAGGCAAGATCACAAAGAGTGTACTGTAGAGGCCTAAATTTGTATTTTGATTCTTCAAACCTTCACAGCTTTGTAGACCATCAAACATTATAGGCTTATTATTTCAAATGCAACATGAATAAATTAATGAGTCTCAAAATGCATTTAGAATTGAAATTTGTTTCATTTTACACTCATAGTAGGCGTTATGTTATTTCCCTTGCAAAATCCATCGGCCTCTATTACTAATACTATTAAAATTATTAATGTAACAATAATATTACAAAATTTATAAAGATAATTAAAATTTTTGTTATATTTTATTAATTTTATATTAAAATTCTTTTTAAAAAATTAAAACTAATTTTAACTACCCTTCCATCGGCCTCTATTACTAATACCAGTAATCCACCCCAGTAATATGCCCTTTTAGTCTTTGGGTTTTGTGATCAGTTCATCTCCTTCATCTTCCTTCCCTCTCTGGAGCCTCGAATAATCGTGGTGCTTAACGCGTACTAGTATCCGACTCCATCGAGGGTTTTCCCTTTTTTTTTTTTGGGAGTTCTAGTCCGCAATGGCTTTGGCATCAGCTTTGTGGATATTTTGAGCAACTCATACAGTCGTCATCATCTCCATTGTGCCTCGTCCTCAGCATCATCATCACAATCATCGAATTCATCTAAATCAACCTTCGTCAGCAATCGAATCTTCGTTATCATTATCATTATATATGTAGTCAATGGAATTAGTCATCGTCATCATCTTCATCAGCGATGCAGTCGAAGCTAACAAAAATCCAATTTGGAATTTTTAAAGTTTGTGAAGCGCTCAAATGTAGCATCTTTCAATTCGATTTTGTATGATTGTATATGGGTTTTGTCTCTGTGTATGCAAATATGATTTTCTGGTCAAGATTTGTTTTTGTTTTTGTTTGGAGTTTGGAGTTTATATGCTTGACGTTGAAAAACAAAACATTGATATGTTCATAAACCCTCTTTGGATTGCTGTAATTGTTGGCGTTTTCGTTGGGTGGGCATGGAAATCGAAATGGGTCAGCTTGGGAGAGACTTTTCGGATTGCCCAGTCTTTAAACAGAAGGTGCTTCTTCATTGTCAGCATGATGATCCATGTGTTTCGGCTCTATTTTCAGCTTGAGTTCATTAGTATTCAGTTGCCTTCGTTAGGTTGCTGATACAGGATGAGAAGGGCAATGGGCGGAGGTCCGAAGAGGGAGACGAGGGTGGTCGGGGTGAGTCGGGGGAAGGTAAGGGTAATTCTTAGGTTTAATTCTTGAATTTTAGAATTAAATCCTAAACGAAATTAATCAAATTAAATAATTTTTAAATTTAAAAGTATTTTTAAAAAATTATTATTTTTAATTATCTTACTTTAAGTAAAATTTGATACTCATATTATTTTTAAAATGAGCATGTGAAAAAAATATATATAAATAAAAGTAATATTTTCATAATCCTCAATATAATCTTATAATAAAAAATAAAAATAAAAAGTAATAATGTTAAAATCATGATAGATTTTGGTAAATACTTTTTAGATTGTTGTTGGATTAGTTTACAATTGGATGACATCAGTTGTAATTTATATAAAAACTATGGTCTATTTTAAATTGTATAGTCTTTTGATTATTCAAAAGACCTATGAGTTTAATTTTTCTATATGCAAATTTTTGAATAAACTTATATGTTAATTAATAAGGACCTATGATTTAATTACCCTAATTTTAATATAAAATTAATAAATTATAGAAAATGTCTTAATTATTCTTACAAATTTTGTAATATTACTATCACATCAGTAGGTTTAACGATGTTAATAATAGAGACTAATGAATTGTGCAACGGATGCACCCTATTCTAGGTACAAAGTGAGGCAAATTTCAATTTTGAGTGCATATATTTTCAGACTCGCTAACTTGTTCGTGATGCATTTAAGATAATAAGTCCAACATCATATTACTGTTTAATATTCTCTCTTTTTAGATTTTGAAACAACTATTTCTCTTTTTTTGTATGGAGGATACCTCACATGCCTTATGGGGCTGCAAATACAATTAAAGTTTCTTTGACGAGGTTTCCTACTTCGGGGGCTTTCTTTGACCTTTTTACTTGTGTCGTGTCTCATTTAGTTTTTTTTTTCCTCAGTTAGGCCAATTTGTTTATATTTGGTTGAATGTGTGGAATTGGAGGAATAAAGTAATACATGTGTCGCTGGTTTTACAAAGGCTGAGGAGGTTTATGAATCAACCATGGCTAGGGTTACATCTGATTTATATGGGGGTATAGCTTCGGCGTGAGCTTAGATGGATCAAGCCTAAGGAAGGGACTCTGAAATTTAATTGTGATGTTGCGGTCTGTAAGGACACGCTCCAGCGTGGTATGGGATGGGTGCTAAAGGATTTAGGTGGAGTGTTGTTGGTTGGTTTTTTAGGGCCAGGGGCGTTAGAGGGGTCTGTGGTTGCTATTGAAATTGGGGCTATTTTGCGTGGTCTCCTTTAGGTGCAGTGGCTGGGTGTTCAAGATGTGATGGTGGAGACTGACTATTTGGAGGCAATGAGTACTATTAAGGCGGCCCAACATATTTGGACATTGGTGGGCCTTCTAGCTAGTGAAGATCAAGGGTTGATGAATGTTCTTCGAATACCTCTGGTCTCTCTAATCTATGTCACTTGGACGGCCAACTACATTGCTCACAGTTTGGCTTAAGAAGGGCAACGCACTCAGCATCGAACCAGGTGGGGCCCTTTGTTCCTTCTTTAGCTGGCACCGCTTTTAGCGAAGGACATTGAAGTTTAGCTATTTTGTTGTAACTTTGAGTTTGTTCTCTAGGGGTACTCTTTTTTCCTTGTCGGATTTCTTCCGGAGTAGCTGAGTTTTATGATGAGAGTTTTAATGAGGCTTCGCGCACTGCATGTTGTACACCCAATCATTGTACTCTCACCTTTTTCAATGAAGCTCTTCTTTTAATGAAAAAAAAAATTAGAGAGAGAAGGGAGAGATTGGTAAGGGATGGGTGTTGGCATTTCGGCAAAAAAAATATCTTTTATTTAGTGTGGTTCGCAAACTATATCATCTATCTAATATTTTTCATTTCATATTTACATTGATAATTTGATATAATGAGACGAGAACATATGCGTACATAACGTGGTCAAAAAGTGAGGCATAGATCCATGGATAAGATATATTAGAAACAGAACTTGAATATTTGTTACATACAAAGTATCAAGTACGAAGGTGTGGAGGAACACGTACATGTACATATGATTCTCGCACCTACCGCACCCTAGCTGGTTCATGCACTTGCCCACCCGCCATGGAATGCGCATGCATACACTGATACACATACTATATATGCAAATGCAATTTGTAGATTGATACGATAATGCAATGTTTTGAGTTTTTTATTACACCAATCGGCAATAATAGAAAGTCTGGACAACATAGTTATTAAGTATTGGAGACATACTTGTGATTCATTCATAAGAGTAGAAGTAAAGCTCTGAATCAACAGTGACTATATATAATGCTAGCTTTGATTGATTATTAGTGAATTTTGAATCAATATTTGGTTAGTCGCTGCCTGGTGGGCTGGTAAGGCGGAGGAGCGCGGGAGTAGTGCTAATCCAGGCTTCAAATTCAAATATTTTTAAAAGGAGTACAGTTAATAAAGATTAAAGGTTAGAAGGTGATGGCCCTGGTTCTGAATTCAATTTTCAGATAGGCTAAACTTACCTATTAAGTGTAAAAAAGTTGACTGTATAAATAAATTTCATTAATAAATATAAAAGATACACCAAGTCAAGGGGACACATAATAAACCTTATCTCTCACATACAAAATATACATAAATAAAAGTTTGATAAAAAGACGAAAAATAAATTATAACAAAACCTCTAATGAAACATACAATGCAAATACAAATGATGATTTTTTAATTTTAAATTGTACTATTCGAGTTTTAATAAAATCAAAATTCATTATCTCTCCATACTGATAATATAAATAAAGTCTCTTTCAATCAGTAAGGAATGCATCACCTGCTTTATTTCAAAGTCAAAAATTGTAATTTGTGAAACTTTTTTTAAAAAAAAGGTGAAGAAAAGAAAGAAAAAAAGCTGAAATGGTGTACCCTCATTTCATTGACGCTTTCTATGTCTTTCTAATGGATGAAAATATCTGTAATATCCATAAATCTTTTGTCAATATATCCATATTTTAGGGGCTCGTCATAAAAATATGGGAGATAATTATTCGTGATATTTCCATGAATATATCAGTTTTTAAGGGTCTTGACATAAAAACAGGAGGGGAGAAAAATTTTCTCTCAATTTTCATGATATATGTATCAGTCTTGTATAAATATTATAGGATGCTTAAATTTTTTCTAAAAGTTCATTCAAAATTTTTAAATTTTAGAATAAATTTCTAACTTTATTTTGTTGAGCGTGAACGATATTGATATCGATATAAAAATCAATATTTCCATAAATGTAAGTGTTAATATTTCATGACAAAATGATATTTTCATCCTTGGTCATATTCGAGTGTGCGTGTTTGAGTCTTTTAAATTATCTGATTTTTAAATCAAAGTGTATTAAATTAATTAAATTAAGTTGAACTAGTTTAATTAGTATGTGCTAAACTTACAATTTTCAAGAACTTAAAATACGTGGGAAGGGCTATAGCCCTCAGAGCCCATACTAAGCATCTGTCCATGGTGGCGGCCAAAAGGCTTATTTGGTTAATCCATGGGCGTAGGCGGGGTTGCAGTCCCAGTGACGATGTCTTTCAGCCTCCGATTTTGGGTTCAAACCTTACTATTTTTCGTCGAGTCCTAATTTAAGCATTCACACAATTGAGAATTCGGTTGTGTAGACCCCAATTTACTGATCAATGTTGAGTCCAAAAGGTTTAATTTTGGATGGGTTCCGAGTAACAAAAAAAAAGGGGCTTATTTAGTCAACATCCCAAAGGCGTTGTAGTTGTAGGATGGAAGGAAAGTATGTGGGATATATCATACATGGGAGCCATTCAAACATCACATTTCCATCCCACCTTCTACGCCTGTAATACATAGGTTTCACCTTAAACACATTTTGCTCCATAAACACATTTGTACACCCATTTGTCTCACCGTCAAAATCCATCAATTCTAACTGTAGTCTGTCAAATTGAGGGTAATAAAAATATTGTCTATGGCTTCTCAAACTCTGTTGAAATTCTCCACAGAAATTGTGGATAGTCGGAGTCGATCGATAGTGGGTTGAGACTTGAAATTATTAGTTTTTTTTTAAAGACAGACATATGGGGGCTTCAGACAAGATGAGTAAAGCTAGAATTTGGGAGAACTCTTTTAAAAGGTGGGTGAATCTTACTTAACTCCAAGAATCGTGATATAACAAAATACAGTTGAATTTGACAAATTTTGGGCAAAGTGAGATAATTCAATGTATGAAATGTGAGTTCCTATGGAAATGTGAGCTTCTTCATAGTTTCTGAGATTAAATGAGATTTATTGCACGATTCCAAAGATATTTAGACTTAAAAGCCTAATATATATGGTAAGCGCCATTTTGTATTTTGGTAAACTAAAGGCCATTTTGTTTATTAGTATATCCTGAATTTTTTTATGTGGATAATTAAAATTAAAATTAAAAAGTATGTAATGAGTTGTTTTAGATTATCTCATTATATTTTTGTTTTGGCCATCTCATTATATTTGACAATGTTACTCCATACAATAATTTCTATAACAATTATGAAATTGGCTTTTAAAATTGGAAAAAAAAAATATAAACCTAATTAATAAACAATGTTAAGTCCGACATCAATGAAATGAATGAACTCTGACCAAAGAAAAATAAAATGAATGAATTGAATGGTGGTGATGAAAGATGCATTGAATTGAATTAGGGTAATGAATTATACTTTAAAGAGAGAAGTTAGACGTCTAAGGTCCACATGAGACATATCATATGCACAGATGCACAATGCACCCCCACCAATCCACCCTATGATGCTGCTACTACACATGCTCTCCTCTTTTCTTACGTCCACTTGATGATATTGATACCACTGGCCGCATCGCATATGTGATAACGTGATTGTTTGGTCCACGTGATTGTCTGAATGTTGAAATTCTGATTCTAAAAATTTGGGCTTGATGGCTCCAAAATGTACTAAAATGAGAAACATTTTTTATGGGCTGACTTTTCATTGTTTTGGATTCGGCCATATTTAAAAGGGTTGTGCTACTTTTAGAAACTGCTAATAGATAAAGAGCCAGTTGTGAGTCCCAAAAAAATCAGTTTTCAGGAGTCTGAGTTCAAAAGTAACCTAACTATGAACCTTATCAATTCTAATAAATCCTTTGTAGAGAGGTTGTTGAGTACGAGGCACCGTCGAGACCCATGTGAGTGCTAGTGATCACGTAAGCTCTTAGAAGTTTGGATTCAAAAGTGATTTAATTGTCAGTACTTGCAGGACCTTCAAGGTCCCTTGTAGGGAGGTTGCTAAGTGTCGGGCACCAGCGGGATCCATGTGAACTCTGGTGATTGTGTTAGCTTCCGGGAGTCTGGATTCAAAAGTGATCTAACTATCAGTGCTTTTGGGACCTGCAAGGTGAAAAACTTTGGGACACGTAAGATCTGTCCACTTCTATCGATGGAGGCCACGTAAGATCTGTCTACTTCCACCGATGGAATGCAGGATCCAGATATGTTAGTTGGGTTCTTGCGAGTCTCAGACATTTCATAATATTCTTGGATTGGGTTCATGTGGGCCTCAGACGTTTCATAATGTTTTTGGATCTCGGACGCCAACAGGAGCCATGTGAATGCTGATGATTGCGTTAATTTTTTGGAATACGAGTTCAAAATTGATCAAACTGGCAGTGCTTGTGGGGGTCTGCAAGGTGAATTTTTTTGGGCCACATAGGATCTATTTATTTCCACCGATGGGGGCCACCTATGATCTGTCTACTTTTACCGATGGGGTGCAAGACCTAGATGTGTTAGTTGGGTTCTTGCATGCCTCAGATGTTTCATAATGTTTCTAGATCTCGAACGCCAACAGGACCCATGTGAATGTTGGTGATTACGCCAGCTCCCGGAAGTTTGGGTTCAAAAGTGATCCAACTGTCAGTGCTTATGGGGCTTGCAAGGTGAAAAATTTTGGGTCACGTAGGGTCTGTCTACTTCTACCAATGGGGTGGAGGATTCGGATGTTAGTTGGGTTCTTGCGAGTCTCAGACGTTTCATAATGTTCTTGGGTTGGATTCCTATGGACCTTAAACGTTTCATAATGTTCATAGATTTGGTAGAGTGTCTCCCCCCTCTTCAAATACCTTAGATAAAAAAACAAAAACAAAATAATTGTGCTATATGGTTCTTTCCTATACATTTTTTTAATGTAAATCAAAAACTTTAAAATATTTTTTTTTAGTTGTCAAATTTATTTATACCTCTAATAGTACTGCTTAATCCCAAAGCCCTGTGTTAAAACTCAAAGATGCTTATGCTGTGACTTGTTACTTTGCATCATTTCCTCGAACCAAACTTTTTAATTGACTACATATCAACTTGAAGTTTGAAATGTTCCTTCGACTCCCAACGTACAAAAGAGAAAGCCACCCCACATCACTTGGTCATGTGTACATAGGTATATATTTATCTACGCATAAATCTTCTTTACTTGTACAACAAATGACAATCCTATTATTAAAACAAATGACAATCCTATTATTAAACAAACATCATTAAACACTACATTAACTAAAGTTTAAAGAGCTAACTCCAATGTTTGATCATTTTCTTTTAACAATCCAAAACCCTAGTAAAGTACCGCACCCTTCCCCCAACCAAGCGAAAACAGAGTCTTAACTTCCATTGAGTATGGGTTGCCGTAGGATGGCAGCTGCGTCGGCAATGATCCTCGTTTGAAGGTTCCCGCTGTGAGTGATTAGACTTTCTTTGTCGTTGCTGGGTATATTGTCTCACTGGTGGTTCGCTCTCGGGATGGCACATGAGCTGCTATGTTGATGTTCAATGGTTGTTGCGGACGCGGTGATTCCGCGTGACCGCTTCCTCGATTGAGTTGTCGATGGAGGGCTAGTTGGTGGTGGTTACGGACGCAGTGCTGGGTCTCGTTGTTCCCCTATGGGATTAATTCATACCTGGATTTTAATTTCCTGAATAAATTGGTGGTCTTTATATATGTTCTCTTTGAATGTGTTGTGTTGTTATTCAGTCAAGTTTGTTCAATTTGTGTTGGTTTGGGGTTAGTGTTGTATCCCCAATTTGTTTAGTTCATTTTAATTATTTAAAATATGTACTTTTTGTTTATGAGTTTGTTTGGTTTCTCTTGACTACCTCCTTTGCAAGTTTGTAATCTTTTTTTTCAATGCTACTATTTACTTAACCAGAAAAAAAAGAAGAAGCTAATGTTCTTCTACAATGATGTATAAGATACAATTCATCATCCAAAAAAAATACAATTAAATTATTTTATCAACTAAACACTCCTTCGGGATTAAAAGGTAAAGATCCTAAGCCAGTATATCTAAATTATCAACCCAATTAATCTGTTAAAATTCAGAATATTTAGGGTAAAATATGAAAATTGTTGATTAAGCTGATGCAAAGCGAAGTGGATCTAAATTAGCTTTCTTAGTATGAGTCTTGATGTTACGGACCAGTGATTAAACATTCGAATCAATGACATACTATGTGATAAAAATAATATATAGTAAGAATTTTGTCTCCTCTATCAATATCTTTCAAGGCATTATAAAAGAAAATTAATGCAGGTTAGATAACATTCAAGTGTATGTATCATAGCCTCGTAAGTCTTTATTTTCACAGTATCTAGTCACATGCATGAACAATGAATATGTAACATATGAGCAGAATAACAGAGGCGTATGCATATGTCTCTCATATGGAATAAAAGTTTTCTAATGCTGTTTTATTTTCCAAATACTTTTTGTTTTGGCGCCTTGTGGTTTATTTACCTTGTTTTACAAGTGTATTTGAAATTTCAATTTCACTAGTATAATATTGTTTTATTCTGAATTTTTTTGAAAGTATCGTAACGTTGAAATGTTATATTGATGATATTAGTATTGACGGAACTTTATTAAGCTCATATGTTATGTTCAGAATAATTCATAATCTAAATTATATCTGAAGATGGGTTTTATAAAATCATAAAATTAGAGATTATATATAAATATATTACCTTATACAAATTAATAATATTGATACATGATAATAATTAAGCTCCCTATAATGACATTGATACATAAGAATAGTGAAATAATAAATAATCTTAAATAATTTAGAAGTTGAATAATACTGATTCTAATATGAGATAATTTGCTAAATTAAAGAAAGGAACATAAATTTTCATTTTTTTATTCAAATAATATTAAAGAATAAAAATTACAATATATATATATAATATAATATTGTATATAAACGTTATTTATCTGAATCCAACGTAAAACCTTTTAAATAATGTGTCAAAATATCGGTTAAATGATGACGCAGCAAGGTAGGCCCAGGGAAAGGAAGAAAAAAAAGTAGACGATGGAAAACAGACACCGAACCCCTAGAGACGTAATAAAGAGTTGAGACATAAATGGAATGATTTAATGCTTGAAGAGATTTGCAAATGGAACCCATACATATAATGTAATACATTATGTGAGTTTACAAATAGGTATTAAGGTTGATGTGGGTTTCGTAGAGGGAATGAGAAAATTTTACGAGTAATTGCAATATATAGCAAGTTTTTTTTTTTTTTTTTTACCATGAAATAGGAGTGATGGTTAATGGAGGGGATGGGTGATAAAAAAATGTAGCAAATTTTGTCACTAAGAATTATTTACTACACTCCATTTTTTTTTATTTTAATATATTTTTATTTTTTATAAATCAAACTTTCAAATTTATTCTATTCTTTTTGAACTTATAATATTTTATTTACATTTATTTTGTTTATGTGAAATTTTGGATTGCTTTCTATTTACAGAACTCTTTTAGTATTCTTGTAACAAAATTCCTCTCTATAATTGATCGCAAACGAAAAATTATGATTGGAAAACTCATTATAGATACAAAATTGTAGAAATTTTTAAATATGGTTTTTAAGAATGATTTTTTTTTATGATCCGTCGTTTTCCTTGAATAATATTAGACGCCCTCAATATCCTCATCAAGTTGGTTGAGCCTCCTAAACCAATAATCTATTCGTCTAAGGTAGCATGCTTTAATTTATCAGTACAGTTACCAAACAACCTATCTATCTTTATGCTCGCTTGTGCCTTCTCCTTCTTTATAATTCCATCAAGTCTACAAAGGAGCGACATAGAGACCACAAGAACAAGAAGAGAAAGCTCGTGGGGATTCCTTTGAGCAGCATTGCGTGAAGAAATAGGCAGTAGAAATTCACATAAAACTATAGAATATGGCTAAATTCTCAAATCGGTGATGTTTAATATTATTAAATTATTGCAGATTTTCAAATTTTTACAAAATAAAAATAAATGAAAAGATAAAGAGTATATTTGAAATTTTGATTCATACAATTATAAGAAAATATTAAAATAAAAAAATAAAATACAACAGGTAATTTATTGAATACTAAAATTAACTTCCTAAAAAAATAGCAGTGGGTTCAGGTAATACTTCTCTTATTTTTATTTTAAAAATGATTAAAAATTAATATTATTTATTTCAATTTTATTTTTTCTAACAAATAAAAAAAAATTAACGGAGGTGAAGATTCTAGAATAAAGAGATAGAAAGAGGAAGAGACCTCCCCTGTCCTGTGAAGGGAAGGGCAGGGGTGAAGAACCTTGGGGGACGCAACCCTGATTTTCCAAAACCAGCAACTTGGATGTCAGCCAGCCCCACTTGTCGTACGTGGTATTCACTGAACCAAACCATTTTTTCGCTTTCCTCTTTCTCTCTCTACATAATAGAAACATAACAATAATAATAATTTCTCCAAAGCGAAAACTGAAAACTTGAAAAGCCTTGAAGGAAAGGAAAGGATGAAAAGGATGACAGTAACAACGTTAGAATAATAATAATAATAATAATACAAATACAGTGCAACAACCCAAAATCCATCAAATATTGATCCCATTTCCATTCCTCATCTTTATCAAGGTCCTTTGCATCGAATCCAACCCAGCTTTTTCTTCTCCTTGTCGATCGAAATTTTCCTGCGAGGAGACGAGTAAATAGCCAAGGTGCTTTTCAAAGTGGAAGGAAGAACCAGAAACTGAGATGCAAAAAAGGCACAAGGGGGGCTCTCTTTCTTGCTGTACCTGCCTCATTCTAAATTATCTATACCAACGTCACCAGAATCAAGCACTAAACAATCATCACAGGTGACCTTCCTTAATTATTTCGTTCAAGTTTTTTTTTTGGTTGCGTTTGTTTATCTCCTCAAAAGAAACGAACAAGATTAAAACTTTCATTTCTGGGTTGGACTTATGGGCAGGAGGCCCAAGCTTTCTCAAGGAATAATAGTATGCTTGTTTTCAATGTCTTTCAGCGGTTTATTTTGAATTTCTTGTTGTGAATTGGTAGTTGAGTAATAAAATGAATTTCAGTATTTGATTTAGAGGTGGTACATTTTTCTTTATTTATGTTTTTCAGTTTTCGTTTTTGATTGAAATTCTGTGTTCAGTTGGATTATTGGGGACGACGTCTCATGGTTTGTGCATTGAGGACTGGATTCTGGAAGAAACTAATCCCAGTTTTCATGCGATTTCTTTTATATAAATCAAGCCGTCGGACCGCCGTTGTGCAAGTTGAGATCTCGGAAGTTAAATAGAAAAAAGAAGAATCTGGGAATCACATTGCCGATTGATTTGCAGGTTTGGAAGATGCAGTGAGTTGTGGGCAGGCTGCATTGGCGTTCGGCTAACATAAACGTAGATTGGGAATTTTGTGTTTTAGGGAAAATTTGGATCTTTAATTAAGATAGAGAATAATCTTGAGTGATAATTTGGTCAGATACTCATTTGGTTTGAGGAGTCATTAGTAAATGAATTTTGATCTTCCTGAAGCAGATCAAGCAAGACTAGTGTCGCCAAAACGTTTCATTGATTTTGAAGATCGTGGTTCAAATTGCAACATGGAGGTGAAAGCAAGAAAACTTTGTGGTGCGCCAGTAGAACCCCCATCGCCATCCCCATCGGATCAAGGACAGAAAGTGGAGTATCATCAGTTTCCTCCTCAGTTTCATCATCAGAGACAACGAAAGACTACAGAATACCGTCGAACCCTGTCACATGGTAGGGGGAGCGGCAAAAGACTGCTGGCGGCGAGCTACTTTAGCCTGGAGTCATTACTTTTGCTTACATGCCTGACGGCAACTTTGTTGATCCTTCCATTGATACTTCCTCCATTGCCCCCCCCGCCCTTCATGCTGTTGTTGCTTCCCATTGGCATTCTAGCAGTGCTTATGATCTTGGCATTCATGCATTCTAATGTCAGGGATTTGACTTATACATACGTCTAGGGATTTTGAATTGTGTTTATCTGTTTGTTTGTTTACTATATACAATTTTTGTACTTCCATCGCTAAATGAAATGTTCAATACAAGAAAAACAAAAAAACAAAAGCCTGGTTTTGTTATTATTTTCTCTTCCTACTAATTACTAATTGCTAATGTGTTTTCTTCGCACCATGCTTGAATGCTTAATTGGAGGTGGAGATGGAGATTTCATTCTGATAAATTCGATAGACCAAGTCCTGCAAACCAACCCCTTTAATTTTCAAAACAGAGGACTATGTTGCGCCTTAATATGTAGAATTATGTAGATGCTGCATGGAAGAGCGGTAAAGAAGGTAAAAAAAGAAAATAATAAGAGATTTGATAAAATTTTTTTTTTTTTTTTTTTGAAAAGTTTGGATGCTCTCAGTCTATACTTTAAATTCTATATAAAAAATTATCATTTTTATAACTACTATTTATATATAAATATTAAGGAGATGTATTCGATTAGGAAATTTAAACAATTTTAAAGGCTTTAAATGACAAATTTTAAAAATATTTTAAAAATCTTATATATTGGTATGGATATTTGAGTATTATCCAAACATTTTTTTATAAATTGGTATGGATATTTGAGTATTATCCAAACATTTTTTTATAAATCCTGTTCTGAATTTTCTCTTCACTGGAAAAATTTGGAAGAATTATGCCCAAAAAATCTGCACTATAATAAAGACTTTTTAACCTTCTTTTGACGCATATCTTTTTAAATTAATTTTTACTATGAGATGAACCTTCTTGGCAGGTTTTTGAAAAAATGTCTTGTGAGGTTCACAAGTAAATCCCTCTACTTAGGTTAGACATTTTTTATCTTATTATATGTATATTTTTAACGCTCATCCCTCACAAGGTTCATAACTTAAACAAGTCCGTAAAAAATAAGTCTTAATTCAATACTTCAAGACTTGTATTTACATTTTTAATGACATTAAAAGTCTTAATTGAATACACTAGGACTTTTAAATCTTTCAAAATATTTAAACGTCTTAATTGAATACACTTATATTTTTAAAGTCTCTAAAAATATTTAAATGTCCTAATTGAACACCCCCTCCCAAATTACATGTTTAAATTCCAATTTACTTTTGTATTATCGAAACATAAAATTTTACAAATTATGGAAAACTTCAGTAATTTAAATTTTATCATTCAATAAATTTTTAGTAATTTAAAAAAAAAATCATTTAAACACAAAAATGTTCAATACTTCAATACAAGAAAAAAAAAACTTGGTTTTGGGTTTGTTATTATTTTCTCCTCTTATTAATTACTAATTGATAATGTGTATTCTCCGCGCCATGCTTGAATGCTTAATTGGAGGTGGAGATGAAGGTTTCATTCTGATAAATTCAATAGACCAAGTCCTTCAAACCGACCACTTACAATTTTCAAAACAGAGGACCATGCTTCGCCTTAATAAGTAGAATCATGTAGATGACGTAGGGAAGAGCTATTCCTTGCTACTAATCATTCTAAATTAATTTTTACTTTTACTTCTAGGCGGTCAAATGCCGTCCCCTTGGAGTTTTGACTACCTTCAATATTTTTGGTCTATGGTTCTCATCCAGGAGTTGGGGTTGGTCTATGCACGAATTGGCAAATGCAAAGCACCCCAAAGAAACGGCTGCTAAATGCAGGCTATTTGAAACTTCCTTTGACATATTAGCGTTCAACATCCACTACTAAAAAGGCAATTGGAAAAACAATAACGGAGGGCAGCTCACCAGACCAGACCAGCCCAGACCAGAGAAGAGACACAGGCACGACACGAGGAGGAAAAATGAATTAAACAATAGTGATTGAGGAAATGAATGTACAGGACGATAACTAAATACTAGTCAATAACACACATTATTCCAACTCTTCTCACAGCTTCGATTACGCTACGTGTCGTCTTAAACAATAGAACAACATGCATGCACATTCACAATATTGATTTTCAATGTGTCATACGTAGATGAAAAACTAAATTACAACGCAACTACATACGATGGAAAGAAAATCGACAAACCTTGGCTTTGTCGTATGTCTCACCTGACCCCAGCTAAAATGTTCTTATTATCCATTACATAAACACTGATAGTGAGGAAGAAAAAGGGAAGCAACCACGACACAACAATAAGTAACATATTGCTACCCAGTGCTGGGCGTACCAAGTAAAAATGGAGGAAGATGATGCTCCAGAACAGCCAAAAGCTCTCTGCACTGGCCCACCCGTTCTAAGACCCCACCACCAAGCCTACTTACTGCTTCAATAAGCTGTCCTCTCAGCCTTTGAGACAACAAACAGCCACCTGCCTTGACACACTCCCTATACAGTGGCAGGTAAGCAATAGTTACCCTCAGAGGGGGTGGAATATCCTTTAAGCAGACAGGGGATCTACCCCATTTTAAAATCCTCATGAGGTTCATGTAAAGTTCTTGTCCTTGTCTTCTTCCATCCAAGAAAGCTTTCGCCGACCAGTGTTCCAGAAGAAAAGCCTTTAACTCAGGAGCTACACCCTCATCATCAGACCGAGCAATACTGTCCGCAACAGTATAAGTAGCTGCAGGATCACCTAAGAAATCGGAATTCAGAAGAAATGCAACACCGTCAAGAGAACCACCACTTCGTTCACCAGCAGCCTTCAAAATTTCAATGCTTAGTGCAGCAAGGATATGACGAGGTACATGAGGAAGGAGATAGGCAGCAACATCAACTTGGCTGCTAGAAGTTGCAGCTGTGAGAGCAAGGCAGAGCTCCATGTCTCGGCAACCCCTTTTCACAAACCACTCAACGACCTGCATACAGCCCCTCTCAGCAGCTCTCATCAAAGGTCCCATGAAAATTATGGCATTACCCTCTTCCACAAGACATTCCATAGTACCAATCTTGCAGTAGTGGGAAGCAAAACCCAAAGCCAGTTCAACATCAACATCCAAACTGTTCCTTTGAGCAATCTACCAACACAAAACCCAAATGCAAAAAAAAAAAATGAGGGGAAAAAAGGTTACGCAAACCATATATCATATAAGCATACCTATCTTCTTCACTCCTAGAATTGATATACAAGCAAATCATATAATCAAGTACGCCTAATGGAAGCAACAATGAAAAATGCCAATGTCAGAAGAAATATTGATTTTCCAGATTATAGAAGCAATGGTAGGAAAAAGAAAATTATGGAAACTTAATCTTGAAATAAATATGTACAAATAAAAAAAAAACACAAGTGCCAAAAAAAAAGGCACACCACTAACAAACATGAACTTGAAACTTAAATATCATCAATGTTCAAAAAAATCTGTAGCGATACAACTATGCTGGTTATCATGCACCCTGCTTTTGTTCAGTTTAGTGCAGGGAAAAGAAAAAACTACACAATGGATTATCACTCACCTGACATTCATAGGGTGCTTTACTTCCACTTATAGCTTTGCAGAATAACAGGACCATGGGTACTGAGTTCAAATTTGGTAGACCTTCACATTGGATGGGTTATACTATTATGGCTTACTGGACCACTTGGACATATTAACAATTTAGTTTAACAGGTTATAGCAAATTTCGCCTTATATGCATTTCCAAATAGCCTCCCCTTTGCCAGCGATGAATGAATGAATGAAGTAGGTTTCCTCTGTTTTCCAATAATTTCTTTTAGCAGTTCCGAGTGTCCCATTTGTATATTCAGAAAGTACTTTCACAAAAATTGCTCATTCCCTCACGTTATTTTGTATCATGGTATAGAAATATAATTTACAGATTTCTAGTTTCACTAAATGAACTTGACTAACTTTCCACATAAACAAACAGCTACTCGGGCAAATAATATCCAAAACCTAGGAAGGCAACTCAAATTAACATGATGTGTAGACATAATATCGAAGTCACCTGCAATAGGATGCGAACAAGCTCTGTACTCCCAAAACGAGAGGCTTCAAGGAAACACTGATTTACATTGTCGGCACCCCCTTCCACCAGCAAACCCAGAAATCCTTGAATTGCAGCAGCAGAGATCCCAGATGACCAGCCAGAATTGAATGAACTAGAGAAGAGAGTTAGAGGAAAGCAAGCAGCATCAAAGGCCTCTGTGAAGTCCTTGCCAGACAGCTGATTACCAGCAAGATCTATGAACGTCTTAAAAGCTGATAACTGGAGTTGAATCTCAAGCAAGGAGCTGTTGTTAACTCTATCGTTATTACCCTGACAACGAGAATGGAAGCCTATACATTTCAGAGCCCAATCAGTAAACTTTTGAACCTTGGCATTAGCTTCTGCCTTTAAGACCTCATCTCCATTGCATTCCTGCAGGCGCTCATGCAACCTATTCAAAAATAAGAGGATAACAATGAAAGAAATCACACATCAAATAAATAAATCAAAAGAAGGGGGAAATCAAGGAAGAAATTTGATACGTCTTTAAGCTTTTCATAGCATAACAACCATATTAAAACCATAAGGAGGGAAAAAGCCAAGGATTTAAAGGAACAGAATATATGCTGCATGTCCATAAACTCATAATTGCGAACCATAAGATATGCATTTATGAACAACTAGAAAACAATGTATTCCACTAGAAAGAAATGGCTATGCACTTAAATGATTATAGATTCTATAAGGTAAACCATGCAACAACAAATCATCCTTCCACAATAGTTGAGGCACTGTAACACACTACATGCCTCTAGATGATGCACACTAGGAAATCAAAAACCAAACCAAATAAGATTGATAAAAAGTAATCAGATTCTACCGCTCAGGTGTTTGGTTACTGAAGCCCGATAATAGTAACTAAAATATTAATAATAAGACAGGGTTTCAACTCTTGATAGATGATTACTCTTGGACTATGGAAGATATAACAGAACCATATATGTGTTGAAACCAACAAAATACATATTCCCCATAAATGACTGCACACAGTAAGCTTTACCTTTGGGCCATTACTGTGACTGTATCTGCAAGACTCATGGTTCGGCTCTGACAAGCAGAAACACACGAAGAAAGAAATGAAGTCCTCAAGGCAGCTCTTGTGAAGTCATATGCACCACTGACAATTATATTTTTAATCAATCCTGTTATCCCATAAAGCTCTTGTTGTGTGCTCAAAAACCATATTGAATCCAGGGTGATGCACAAAGCATCATTCAAGGTTTGTGGATCAGCTAAAGAAATCAAACTCTCCGCAAGTTCCCAATCATGAGAACTGACGGCAACCTGAATCAGGCCACCCAACTCAGCCCTATCTTGCCTACTGAGTTTCTTCTCCTGGCCAATTTTCTCCTCCTTTTCCAGGTTGGGATTCACAACAGCCACCCGAGATTTGAGCTTCTTGGTCGTACAACTGCAACTAGTGGACATTCGTGACTCCTTCCTCACAAGGTGCCCTTCTCTAGAAAAGACCACATTACTTCCCTCCCCTTTCTCTGATACAAAACCTTGATGATAGCCATTCTTTGGACTATCGATTCCAATGTCTTCAGCTTCCATTTCAATATATATGGGGTCTTCAGAATTAATGTCGCTCTCGCTCACCATAATCCAACCACCATTATCCTCAGCAGCCGCCATCTTCTTATCCATCCTCACTTACTAGGGAGTAGAGAAGAGTATATACTATGACACTATGTTATTCCGTAATTTACATAAAATAAACGGAAGAAGAAAATCCCCTCTCCGCTCTCCTATATTTCTAACCAGGCAGGCTATAACACAAATTTCTTTCTCGAACAGCACCATCAATCGAACTGCCTGATTCGTAAAGACATAACTAACTATAAATAAGGGAAGAAAAGAAACCCACCCACTGCCGACGGCTCCTGTTCCAACTTCCAGCAGACACAATGGATAATAATTCACCAGTCGGTTTACAAAAGGGTTTATCCTCTTTTTTTACTTTCTCCTCCTTCGATCACTGCTCCACTGGGAGTTAGATATTAGAACAAGCCTCAAAATCTGGAATTCCTATACATGATGTTAAGAGACAATCCAAAACAAACAAACCAGAGGCAGAGATATAAGTTCAAATCTACCCGCTAGACCCGAAGATAGTCAAATGTCAGTCGCAAGGAAACTGGAAAACCCTAGAATCCCTCCTTCCACCAAATACAAAGGGATTCCAGCAATAAATCAAGGATCGGGCACCAACCCTACAATACCAGGGACCTATTTCATGAACAAGTACAAGTTGGCTCTCATACCTACCTATAAGAAAATAAAGTAAAAAATAAAAAAGAAAAAAACAAGAATATCTAAAAGTGAAACAACGCCTGTTAGGGAAGTGAGAAAATAAAGGAAAGGAAATGAAAGAGTGGGTGTGGGAGAATGGAAATGAGTTCATAAATAGTAACGACTTAAATAAAGAGTAAAAAGCAAAACGAAAAAGACATGAAATGAATAAATACTTAAATAGAAATAGCAAACCTCTGATTAATTGTGGTGGAGGAGAGAAAAAGACTCATCTCATCACTCATCAGGGACCAGAACCCTGTGATGTCGTCTATTCGTTCATTCTCTTTACTTATTTTTCTGCCTGTAAAACCATTATTGGTGTTTTCTTTTTACATTTACAATGTGTTTTCGATGGGGTAGGTTTTGGTTGAAAAAGATATTTCGGAAAGGAAGAAGCGGACAAAGGATTAGCCGAGAATGATTCAGTTTGGTCTGAAAATCATGAAATAAAAGTGTTTAGGACCATACTTTACCCCTTAAATATTCAACGCACAAACATGTGTTTCGGGTTGGTTCGGTCCATTATCCTCGGACTCAAATTTAGTGATATTTTTTTCACATATCTTACATAACTGTCAAATAAAAAAAGACAATATATATGACATATTGCCATGCGTGAATTCTTTTGAATTTTATTTTTATTTCTTTCATTTTCAGCAAATATCAACAAAAGAATGTGACTTTGTTCCAACCTGCATATAAGATCCACCATTGAATCCCCGATCATATTTATGAACAGTATCAATATTGAAGAGGAAACCTAAGCAACTGAAATCTTGCAAATAGGAAAGGAGAATAAGCAGCCCTATCCGGCTATCACTCTATTTCATTATATATGCTTAGCAAAACATTGTTTATTTTCTCCTTGATTAATGATAGTTGGCAGAGTTCAAATAATCCATGCAACTTTAAAAAAGTACCGTATAAGAGTGTGGAATCCAAAATCACCTCAAATTTGTAGAACTGTCTTGTTACTTATAATTTTAATAATGTCTATATTGTCCATAATAATGGTATTAACGATTCACAAATACCCACACATTGAATAATATATTTACCAACTAAATGTATTATTTAATTATGTTAAAACCTCAATAATAATAAATATTTTTCTTAAGAATTAATTATTATTATTAAATAATACCTATTATGAAAAAAAAAGTTATTAATTGCAAATTCAACCAATCAATCAGAACGCTCCGTCATTCCCAAGATTTTCCTATAAATAGTGGAGCTCATTCAACTTTCATGGTAATTCGATATTTGCTTCTAAATTTTTTTTTGAATTCTCATTCTCACCGCTAACTTAAGTATCAGAGTGTTTTTTATGGTTGAACAACACTCCAGGACTTCCATTTTTAACCTTTCAGCTTCTTATTTGCTGTTTGTAGGGATCAAGAAAACGTTTTCAAGGACGAACAATATATGCTTCAACAACAAAAAAAACTAAAATACATAGGTCTGATTACCCATTTCTTCCAGATAAAAAAAAGAATATAAAAATTACCCATTTCTCAATCCTTACCCTAGTTACCAAAGAATAATGAGAAGAATTTTTTCCTTCGAGGTAAAGTCCATTTTTCTTTCTTTCTGTTTTGGGTATGTTGAAACATAAAATGTTCCAACTTAGAAGTAGGAAGACCGCACTCACCCAAGAACACAAGCATGTACATGGTTCACTCAAATCGGGTTACGTCCACGATGTTATCCCCATTCTCATTAGTATAATAGTGTTTGTTGTACATGATATAATAGGTTTAGAGCATTTTAGAGAGAGAAAGTAGATGTAGAGATATGTGAGAGCTCTAAAGTCTAGAGAGAGAGGTTTCTCTAATGAGAGAGTGAGATCTCCCAAATGAGGGTAATAGTGTAACAACCCGTACCTTCGGGAAGGGTAAAAATGTAATTTTGTGAAAAGTTTTGTATAAAATGTAACGACCCGTCCCGAATATCGGGATTTAATAATATTTAATTGTGATTTACTAATCTGGGATTAGTTGGGCGATTTTGGACGAATGGTGCAAAATGACCGTTTTGCCCCTGGGTGTGGGCAAAACGTTGACTTTTATTTCGGATGGTCAAATGGACTTTGACCGATGACCGTGACGTAGTTCGGGACGTCACGAGTTCATAGACAGGTGGCACGTTCGATTCCGACGTTCGTGGTGAAAGTTATGATGTACGGAAGTCCAGGGGCATTTTCGTAATTTGGACGAAAGAAGGGGAAATGTTGACTTTTTGACCGGGATGTCCGATGGCCGAGGGCCAAGGACCGTTACGGAGGTTTCGTCGATGCGAATCCAACGACAGGCGGCACGCCGAAATCGGACTTCGTACGGAGAAGTTATGGTCTAAAACGTGGAATCGGGGAAATTTACGTCTCGGTAACCGTGTCGATTATTTTATTCAGAATTGGTGGTTGGAGGACACTTGGATGAGTGACAAGTGTCACTCACCCATTGGCTAGATTGGATCTTGATCCACTAATCATAAACTATACTAAAAGCTTCCACTACATAATAATCTAGAATTTAATCCTTGCTTTTGATCTGAACCATCCATTCCACCCCCAGATTGCATCACAGCCGTCCATCTCATTTTCCCCCTTCCATTTCTGATCATTCCTCCCTCACCGTGAACAACAAAATTGAGAGATTGGGTTCTGGCCATTGCCAATCTCTCTTCCACAATTGATTGCACAAATGTTTAATTGGTGAGTTGGGGAAGGTTCTGGCTGAGGGAGAGCACGGGGGACGGTGTGGGGTGGTGTAATTCGAGAATCAAAGTTTCGGGGAATTGGAGGGAATTTCGAATTGGAGTAATTGGGCCGTGTCGATCAAAATGGGGATTAGCTGGAGTCTTCTGGGATCAAAACGTGAAGCTTTGCAGCAAAAACGACAGGAAACCATGTCGGATTGAGGGAGAACTGAGCTTCCATGGCAGCACGATTTCGAGCTTGGGTTCAGTAAGTTTAAGGTGTGAATTCATCAAATTGTTTGTGCAGAAACATCCCTTACACTCTCACGATGCTTACTATATGATTTAATTTGGAAATCAGGGACGGAATCGGTGAACCCGATTTGAAAACCCGTCAAGGATCTATCGTGAGTCGTGGAGATTTTTACCCTAAATTGTGTAATTCAATCTACAGAACTTAGTTGGTGATTGATTACAAGGGATCAGTGGAAAGAACGGATGGATTTGATGTCGAATTGGGTGAAATTGGACCGGGTCTGTTCGCGGGTTTTTCAACCCGTTTTACAGACAAACGGGTGAGAGGGATGACTGTGCGGGTTACTGTAGCAGGCGCGTGGCTTCCACGCGCAGCCGCTTGCGGTGGCGCGTGGGGGCGCGTGAGTGCGAATCCCGAGGTATGATCAACATGACTTTTATCCTATACATTGTAACGAACATTTTGGGATTGGTTTCGTGTCGATCGGACACCGTCTCGATATTGTTCGGGATGTCCGAAGGTTTTAAATCCAGTTTAAAAATACTTAAAAATTCGGGAAAATTACGGGACTTGAATAGGATGTTAATGATGAGGTTAGTGATCCTCTAAATTGATTTGAATAGGATTGGGAGTCCCGGTGATAGTGAGGTGGCCCGGGAAGGCCTATGGCACGCGTATCGAGGCGCTCGGTTAAACGGTCTGTGAGTGGACATTGGTTTCGTAAATTCGATGCATGCATAACTGTTTTATGATTGTTATAATTATGATTAAATGATTTACTTTGGATATCGGTGAATTTAAAATGATTTCACGCATTTCGAGGTGAATTACGTATTTGCACGTAAACCGAGATTTTCTGGATTTTCACCGATTTCCATAAATGTGGTTGAATATGATTTCATGAAACGGTTACGAACTTGAATAAAGTAAAATCGGGCCAGGGGCCCAGTTGAACTATGAAATCGGGCCAGGGGCCCAGTTAACATGTGGATCGGGCCAGGGGCCCAGTTAACTTGTGAAATCGGGCCAGGGGCCCAGTTGATTTCTACATGTGATTGCGGGTCGGGGACCCTAAAATGGAATTGAATAAATGTTTCCTGGTTTACATTTTATATATGTTCACATGCTGGAATCTATAAATGGTTTTGATGATATTTCGGTTATGGCACGTTTCACGGTATTTGGGCATGAGACCCGTTTGATGAAACGTAACGAATGGTTCGGATTTTATCTATGTATACCTATATGTTTTGCATGTGGATATCTATAAAATGTATTTAGTACTGCACTGTATAAATCCTTCCATATTATATTGTCTCCTCCGGATGAGGTACCCCGGAGAGGTCACGGACGTCTAGTACGTCCAGCGTCTATGACGCTAAGCATCGGGGATGCTGTACCCGAACGGGGTTCGGGGATTGAACTCAGAAATTGAGACCCGAGTGGCACGCGTAGCCTTGTGATTGTGACCTTATTGACGTCAGGGACGTCAGACATCAGGGATGTCGGATTGGAGTGTATAGTGCAGTGGCTAAAATAATGGTTATGGTTTATATTATATGCCTTATGGTTCATATTACTGGATTTATGAAACAACTCTTGGATTTACTTTTGGAAATTGAAACTATGCTTTGGTTTCCGGGCTAAGGCCCTAATGGTTATTTCTAAATAAATATGGGATTATTGGTTTGGGTGCATGCATATGATTTTACTGAGGGGCATAAATGTCTTATAAATGTTTTAAGCAGACCTGTTTATTTTCGTCCACTCACAGCTTTTGTTTTCAATGCCCTTCAGGTTGATTCCGGATACGACTGCAGCAGAGACTTGAGCATCGCACACCTCCTCCATCGATCCTTACGCACTCTGGAAGCCCGTCTGGGCAATGGCAATCGGTTATCCCTTGTCTGACGCCTCTTGTCAGACGGGAGCATGATACATTCCATGGTAATCCCGGGGGGATTGGGATGGGTCGTGTCAAGTGGTATCAGAGCAGGTTTTGCTCTTTTGTGCGCGAAGGACGAGGGTGTGATGTCTCTTTGGGCTGCTGTTCCGTTGTCAACCTGATAGATAGTTTTGGGTTTGTATGGTGAATTGGGTGTGTTTGGCCCGATACGCCGTGCATGGTTGCGATTCAACCCAGGTGGGGTTGTATACGATTAACTGGTAATGTGGGACCGTCGGTTCGGTCATGTGATGATGGATTGTTGTGCCACTGGGCACAGCTAGGTTCAGGGAACCCCATTTGATTGGAAATGCGAAACTCAGTTGAGTATTGGTCTAAGTTTTGGACCCTAGTAGTGTTGGCTAGTGTACGGGGGTTGGTGCATCGGAGTTAGCCGATGACCTTCGTGGTGGAACCTATGATGGAACCCACGTTGAGTTGACGATTGGATTGGATTGGACGTCTATATGATGTCAGGACCGCGGGGTCGGTCAGGTTGTGGATTTTACTGCAAAAGGCAGTTGGGTTCGGTGGAACCCTAGGGTGTGACCTTGGAACCCTAATTTATAATTGATGGACCGAAAGGTGAACCTTAAGTGAGAATTTGTGCTGCGACGTGCGGCTGAGGTCTTGGATGACCATGTGGATGACTCTAGTGAGTCTTATGGGTTCGATCTACGGATGCGGTTATGAGATAAAATATGGAATACCGTGTTGGATCGAATAGTAGTGTGATGTGTGGATACGGATCTTGACAACGATGACTGTTGGTCGACAGTTGTGTCGAGATGACTGGCTATCGAGGGTATTTAGTGTGGTTTTAATACTTGGGGATGTTCAGGGAACGTCCATTATCCTGATGTGCCAGTGGTCAAATTGGAGGTACCCATAGTCGTGGGGTACGAGTGGTGTTACGGGATCGTCGTTCGTAATGAACGGAGATCCAGGGTAACAACTTTGCACGCTGTGTGCTAGCATGGATGTTCGTGTGCTATGTATGGATGTCGGTATGGTGATACCTTTATGCCAATACTGGTATGGATGCCTGTGTGCTGATACTAGTGTTGATGATGGTGCGATGGTGCTGGTACTAGCGCTGGTGCAGGTGTCAGAAATTGTGTTGACAATGAGCCACCAGTTGGGGTGTGACTCTGTCATAATGGACCGATGATTGGTATATGCGACTCAGTGGTGGTTGAGTCTTGGACTGGATGGGATCCAGTGGAGGTCGTGATGTGTTGGGATAAGTCCTAACAGGTATATGATGACAGGTGATGAATGGATCAAATGGTATGATTGAAACTTGGGGAATCTAGGGACGATGTTCCCTATGTCATGCGAGTTGGTGGATTTGGGGAGTTGTGGTCAACTCCGAGATTGGTAAGTTTGTGTACTTCTTATATCCCCAGGAAATACAAGGAAATTATTGAAATTGGAAAAGTCGGGGAAACCATTCGTGGTATTTTGTGATTGTGAATCACTTGGAACCTGAGGATTGAACCTGTTTAGGTTGTGATGTGAGACGAAGGCAGTTGGGTATGCACATCCAGGCAGTGTTGTGGATATTCCGTTCGGAATCGGGATGTGAGCATACATGATTATTGACGGACGTGAGGTCCGAGTAATGAATTGATTTTGGACACGTGGTGGTCCAAGTGAGGTATGGACGTGGGCAGTCCAGCGGTTGGACTTGACATCTCATTGGGAGCATGTCTGTTTCCAACATGGTTGGAACTCCCGATCTGGGGAGAGTTGTGATTGGGGGAACGAGAGGAGTGCTCGTTTCCGCATCAGTGATTGGTATTCCGAAGTCATTAGGGTTGACTTCATATTTTCTGCCGTGGCAGATGATGATTGTTGCTACCAGTACGTTGAGCGTGTATTGGTAGGTGGACCCAGGTTTGGCCTTGGGTCATTGGACACAAGCAGTTGTGTATGATTTTGGATTTGGTGGTGAAATGCGTGGTCATCTTTCCACCAAGGGGAATTTGGCAAGGATTCAATTGAGGGTGTAAGACCCTACGATCAGCTTCCAGATGGATTGTTAGCTATGTGAGCATGTGTGGATCCCAGGTGGATCTGATTTGTGATGTTGTCGACTTTGGTCGATGTGACGATCTAGGATCGTGATGCTACTTGTCGGGTGACGTAACGATGGATATGGATTGTGATCTTGATGATCCAGATGGGTGGAGAGTTTATCACTCTTACCTTGGTACGTGAGTCGTTAATGACGGGACTGAACTTCTTTTCGGAGTGAGTCCATATGGTTGTTACTCGGTTGAGTAGGTTTCCGATGTGGTCGGATTTTGTCAACCTTTGACGTGTGGATATTGGGTTTGGCTTCCCTATGAAGTCAATCGAGTGTTTTGGAGAGGCAACCGATAGATTCGGTTACGTTACGTCTTGATGGACGTAAACGAGATTTTGGGTTTTGGAATCGAATTTCTGGGTGACGATTCAGGATTCGATTGCGAAGCTCGAAAATGGATTACTGGATTTGGGTGCGGAATGATTATTCCAATGCTAGCTTACGGAATAATGATTTCGGATTCGGATTTGGAAATGGGTTAAAAATATGATGTTGGGTTCGGGTTCGGGATTTCTTACGAAATTGCGAATTCGGATTCAGAATTGGAACTAGATGACGGGTGGAGTTCGTTTTGTCTCATGTTGGGCTGGGCAAATGTACTCCATTACTAGAACGTGTTTGGCTATAACCTGGGTGGCTATAGTCAGATTGATGGATTGAGGTACGTACAGGGTACGTTGTACGAAGATTGATACTGGTTAGGCTGAGTGGTGCCTAATGGCGGTACGTGGGATGTACCAGTGGTGTGTAACTAAGGTGTTGGTAATCGGATTGGTTCTGATATCATTTGTTTGGCTGTATTGTGGACTGGACATTGGATACTGTGCACTGGGCAGATTGATCTTGTCGGGTTCAGTGATTTTATGAGCAGGTGCTCTTAGCCATGGTTGGCTTGTGGAACCCTAGTATTGAGATGTGTGTTCACTGCTGGGCTGGTATTCAATGTGTTCCAGTTACACCACTTGATGGAGTAAGTTGACGGTATACGTACACTCAGGATGAGTGAGTTGGTGGTCAGAGTAACCACGAGTAGCCTTGCGTGATGCTACTACGCCGTTATATTTTCCAGCGTCTTGGTTCGCTGAGGGAGTCGGCGATTATGGACATTGAGATTTATTTATGTCGCAGGATGGGCTTGCCCTGCGAATTGAGATCATGTGGTTGATCTTACGCTACATCAAGGGCGATGTAGTACATGGTGTTGTCTTGATTTGACCGATCGGTTGGGGCTTTACTAGGGTGGTAAAGTTTTGTGATGACAGTTTGACTAGTGGTGTCAGCATGGACTGACAAATGAGATTTGGTGACTCCCAACGGGAGCAAATGTAAGGATTTATTGTTAATGGAAAGGAACCATCTAGCTGAAGGAGTCAGCTAAATAGTTAGGCGATTTTATCGCGGATCTGGTGATCATTTCCACTCGAGGTGGTCGAGTGTTGTTGCTATTATGACGTATGACTGTGATGGGATGTCTGGGTACAAACGAGGCTGGTGTTGTCCCAGTATGTGGGTGTACAGGTGTACACATGATATGAGGTCGAAATGTTTTCCACGAGGTGGTTGTGGAATAAGATTGTTGGTAATTTCGAGGACGAAATTCTTTAAGGAGGGAAGGTTGTAACGACCCGTCCCGAATATCGGGATTTAATAATATTTAATTGTGATTTACTAATCTGGGATTAGTTGGGCGATTTTGGACGAATGGTGCAAAATGACCGTTTTGCCCCTGGGTGTGGGCAAAACGTTGACTTTTATTTCGGATGGTCAAATGGACTTTGACCGATGACCGTGACGTAGTTCGGGACGTCACGAGTTCATAGACAGGTGGCACGTTCGATTCCGACGTTCGTGGTGAAAGTTATGATGTACGGAAGTCCAGGGGCATTTTCGTAATTTGGACGAAAGAAGGGGAAATGTTGACTTTTTGACCGGGATGTCCGATGGCCGAGGGCCAAGGACCGTTACGGAGGTTTCGTCGATGCGAATCCAACGACAGGCGGCACGCCGAAATCGGACTTCGTACGGAGAAGTTATGGTCTAAAACGTGGAATCGGGGAAATTTACGTCTCGGTAACCGTGTCGATTATTTTATTCAGAATTGGTGGTTGGAGGACACTTGGATGAGTGACAAGTGTCACTCACCCATTGGCTAGATTGGATCTTGATCCACTAATCATAAACTATACTAAAAGCTTCCACTACATAATAATCTAGAATTTAATCCTTGCTTTTGATCTGAACCATCCATTCCACCCCCAGATTGCATCACAGCCGTCCATCTCATTTTCCCCCTTCCATTTCTGATCATTCCTCCCTCACCGTGAACAACAAAATTGAGAGATTGGGTTCTGGCCATTGCCAATCTCTCTTCCACAATTGATTGCACAAATGTTTAATTGGTGAGTTGGGGAAGGTTCTGGCTGAGGGAGAGCACGGGGGACGGTGTGGGGTGGTGTAATTCGAGAATCAAAGTTTCGGGGAATTGGAGGGAATTTCGAATTGGAGTAATTGGGCCGTGTCGATCAAAATGGGGATTAGCTGGAGTCTTCTGGGATCAAAACGTGAAGCTTTGCAGCAAAAACGACAGGAAACCATGTCGGATTGAGGGAGAACTGAGCTTCCATGGCAGCACGATTTCGAGCTTGGGTTCAGTAAGTTTAAGGTGTGAATTCATCAAATTGTTTGTGCAGAAACATCCCTTACACTCTCACGATGCTTACTATATGATTTAATTTGGAAATCAGGGACGGAATCGGTGAACCCGATTTGAAAACCCGTCAAGGATCTATCGTGAGTCGTGGAGATTTTTACCCTAAATTGTGTAATTCAATCTACAGAACTTAGTTGGTGATTGATTACAAGGGATCAGTGGAAAGAACGGATGGATTTGATGTCGAATTGGGTGAAATTGGACCGGGTCTGTTCGCGGGTTTTTCAACCCGTTTTACAGACAAACGGGTGAGAGGGATGACTGTGCGGGTTACTGTAGCAGGCGCGTGGCTTCCACGCGCAGCCGCTTGCGGTGGCGCGTGGGGGCGCGTGAGTGCGAATCCCGAGGTATGATCAACATGACTTTTATCCTATACATTGTAACGAACATTTTGGGATTGGTTTCGTGTCGATCGGACACCGTCTCGATATTGTTCGGGATGTCCGAAGGTTTTAAATCCAGTTTAAAAATACTTAAAAATTCGGGAAAATTACGGGACTTGAATAGGATGTTAATGATGAGGTTAGTGATCCTCTAAATTGATTTGAACAGGATTGGGAGTCCCGGTGATAGTGAGGTGGCCCGGGAAGGCCTATGGCACGCGTATCGAGGCGCTCGGTTAAACGGTCTGTGAGTGGACATTGGTTTCGTAAATTCGATGCATGCATAACTGTTTTATGATTGTTATAATTATGATTAAATGATTTACTTTGGATATCGGTGAATTTAAAATGATTTCACGCATTTCGAGGTGAATTACGTATTTGCACGTAAACCGAGATTTTCTGGATTTTCACCGATTTCCATAAATGTGGTTGAATATGATTTCATGAAACGGTTACGAACTTGAATAAAGTAAAATCGGGCCAGGGGCCCAGTTGAACTATGAAATCGGGCCAGGGGCCCAGTTAACATGTGGATCGGGCCAGGGGCCCAGTTAACTTGTGAAATCGGGCCAGGGGCCCAGTTGATTTCTACATGTGATTGCGGGTCGGGGACCCTAAAATGGAATTGAATAAATGTTTCCTGGTTTACATTTTATATATGTTCACATGCTGGAATCTATAAATGGTTTTGATGATATTTCGGTTATGGCACGTTTCACGGTATTTGGGCATGAGACCCGTTTGATGAAACGTAACGAATGGTTCGGATTTTATCTATGTATACCTATATGTTTTGCATGTGGATATCTATAAAATGTATTTAGTACTGCACTGTATAAATCCTTCCATATTATATTGTCTCCTCCGGATGAGGTACCCCGGAGAGGTCACGGACGTCTAGTACGTCCAGCGTCTATGACGCTAAGCATCGGGGATGCTGTACCCGAACGGGGTTCGGGGATTGAACTCAGAAATTGAGACCCGAGTGGCACGCGTAGCCTTGTGATTGTGACCTTATTGACGTCAGGGACGTCAGACATCAGGGATGTCGGATTGGAGTGTATAGTGCAGTGGCTAAAATAATGGTTATGGTTTATATTATATGCCTTATGGTTCATATTACTGGATTTATGAAACAACTCTTGGATTTACTTTTGGAAATTGAAACTATGCTTTGGTTTCCGGGCTAAGGCCCTAATGGTTATTTCTAAATAAATATGGGATTATTGGTTTGGGTGCATGCATATGATTTTACTGAGGGGCATAAATGTCTTATAAATGTTTTAAGCAGACCTGTTTATTTTCGTCCACTCACAGCTTTTGTTTTCAATGCCCTTCAGGTTGATTCCGGATACAACTGCAGCAGAGACTTGAGCATCGCACACCTCCTCCATCGATCCTTACGCACTCTGGAAGCCCGTCTGGGCAATGGCAATCGGTTATCCCTTGTCTGACGCCTCTTGTCAGACGGGAGCATGATACATTCCATGGTAATCCCGGGGGGATTGGGATGGGTCGTGTCATAAAAGGACGATTTTGCCCTTGTGTATAGTAGGCCAAAAGTTGACTTTTCGATTTACCAGTTGGATGAGTGTTGACCATTGACCGTGACGTAGTTTAGGACGTCACGAGTCCGTTGACAGGTGGCAGGTTCGATTCGGACAATCGGAGAAAAAGTTATGACGTTCGGAAGATTGAGGGTGTTACCGTAAAGTTGACTAAATGAGGAAAATGTTGACTTTTTGGAGGACTGGTGATTTTCACGTAGACCGAGGACCGTTAGATAGGTCTCGACGTCCTGAGTATAACGACAGGCCGCACGCTGTCATCGAACGTCGGACGGAATAGTTACGGGTCTAGAACGTTCGAGGGCAAAACGGTAATTATTAAAATGAGGGGTATTTTGGTCATTTGCTTTAGCCAATCAGATGAGGACAAGTGGCTGAGTGGGATAGGATGTAACGACCCGAACCGAAAATAATAATAGTTTAATGTAAAAAGACTGTTTTACCCTTGGGGGGAAACTTTGACTTTTTCTCGGGAAATAATTTGGACTTTGACCCATGACTAAGACGTAGATCGGGACGTCACGAATCCGTAGACAGGCGGCACGCCGAAATCGGAGTTCGTATGAAGAAGTTATGGTCAAGGAAGCGTTTTAGCGGGATTTACGAACCGAGAACAACGGAATAAAATATTAATTAATTACGGGAATCCGTGCCAAATTAATATTTAAATCGAACCGATGGATTGGTGACAAGTGTCACCCATCCAAAGGCTTACTATTCCAATAAAGCTATTAACACTATTTAATCAATTTTTATATATTATTTCTTTTCCCTCCAATTCACCCTAGCCGTTGGATCATCTACTCAACTGCATCTTGGCCCTTCATTTTCCCTGTTTTTCTGCTTCATGCACGTTCTGTTTTCTGCTCTTTCTTACAAACACACAAACACACACATTCATCCCCCTTCACAAACCGTGCTTTTCTTCCCCTTTTCTCTCGACCAAGACGATCGAACCAGCCCCTCTCACACCACCAGCCGATCACCAGCTGCATCACCATCATCTACCCATCATCCCCGAGCATCACCGGCAGCCACCACCCCTCTTCCCAGCCCTGAAAATCCCGTCCAAAACTCGACCCGAAAACCTCAAGGAAACCGATCCCGGAAGCAAACCTCCATAACCACCTCACCTCGACGCGGGAGGAGCTCCAGTCTACACCGTGGGGATTCTAGGAGCCTAACTGGACGACGGCGATGGCCACGGCGGCGTGACGGCGGCGGTAAGACCCAAAACCCGATATGCCCGTTTTCCTTCCCTGTTCGACCCGATCGTGTTTAATGCTTAGAAATGGATTGTTAGGTGTTAGACAGGTCCTAGGGTGAGTGACGAGTCGTTTGGGACCGGGTTGGACGACGGAGACGCCGTGGATCACCGGAGAAGACAACCGGACCGTGACCGTGAGTTTCAGAGATATTCTGGTGAGTTTTCTTCCACTTTCTTCGTGTTTTGAGGTTGTAGAACCGTAGGACAGACCTAGACGATCCCATAGGGATCAACCCCGTCGAAAATGGTGGCCGGAATTGTGTGATGGAATCGGGTCAAACCGTGGGTCGACGGCGACCCGGTTCCAATCAAACGGGTCGACCCGGTACTGTAGCATGATGACGTCATCATGCTGACGTCACTTCTGACGTCATGATGACGTCATCCTGTCAGATGTTGTCAGACCAGGGACCAATCAGAACGTGCCACGTGTCACCTGACAAGTGTCAGTGATGACGTCATGCTGACGTCAGCATGACGTCACTGCTGACGTCAGCGGTACTGTAGCAGCGTTGACCCACGCGTTGACCAGGCGCGTGGGGGCGCGTGTGAACAGTAATTTTGGTGGGGCCGGTACCATTTTCAAGGTTTCGACGATACGGATCCAATGGTGGTGGTTTCGTGTCGATCGGAGATCGTTAAGTTGGTCAAAAGGGGGTTTGAAGCACCGGGACTAGTGCCCGGGACGCGTTTTTGAGGCGGATCTGTTCTAGGGTCTTGGTATTGTTATTGTAGGGTCCTTAAGTAACCCTCAGGAATACTAATACAGGTTTATAGAGATCGTTGAGCAGCAAGGACCGAGTGTGAGTGGGCTGTTTGATTTATAAAAGGCTTGCATGCATAAACTGTTTTACTATTTCCACTGATGAGTCTTATAAACTGCTTATATATGTTATTACCATGTTTTGGGCATGAGACCCGTCTGGATTATATGTGGATTTTGTTTGGGATGTCCGGGGGACATAGGGTAAACTATACTGTTATTGTACTGTACTTTCCTACCTGTGTATATTGTCTCCTCCAGGGAGGGTCGTTGGCCTGGGTGGACCCTGGAGTAGTCACGGGGCTCTGACTGAGTGGAGTTGACCCCCGTTGGGCTGCTTACTCTCAGGAAGGCATGTTCATATACCTCGGGCAGTGACCGGGATACCGGGAGCTGATGTACCTAGAGAGTCTCGGGTGTGAGACCCTGAGTGGCAACGCGTAGCCTTAGAACCGTGACATCATTTGGGTTGGGTTTTTACAGTGCACTGATATGTTAGTTTCACCTTACGATTATTATTGTGGTTCATTGGTTTATATATTATGTTTTCACTGCATGCAAGATTTGGAAAACGGAGGGGTAAAACCTTGTGATTATTTTATGATTAAATTGATTTCTAAACTGTTATTTTTGGCCCACTCACCCTTGTTTTACTGACCCCTCCAGACCCTGACACGGCCATAGAGGAGGAGGATCCGGAGGAGGAGGCGGAGGTTTAGTTTTCCTAGCTGTGCACCTGTACACCCACTTGTGGGTAGGTTGAGCACCGAATAAATGTACTCTGACTAGTGTGCTCACATGTTGTATTTTACTTTCCCTTGTCTGACAGTATCACTTTAAACACTGTGTTTGTATATTATCTATCTATGTGAGTCTTCGGTTTTTGTTTAAGGGTACTTTTGGTATGTTTAGAGTCATTGTCAGACGGGAGCGGGTCACGTCCCCGGGTGGTCCCAGGTGGGATTGGGACGGGTCCTGTCAGCTTGGTATCAGAGCATTAGGATTAGTGGTCAGAGTACTAGGTTAGCGGTTTGTACTTTGTACATGGTCGCTTTCGATGTCTTTTAACCTGTTTGCCTCTTCACAGTTGGATATGCCTCCCCGACGTGAACCCCGTGCACGTGTTGACGAGGGCAATGGAGGAAATGGAGACACTGCGAGCATTGAGCGGGCTCAGCGCCTGGGTGCTACGCACTTCAGTGGGGGAACCGACCCTGAGGAAGCACACCAGTGGATTGACCGCTGGGAGAGGATTTTCGAGGTCATGCACTGTCCTCCGGAGGAGCGTGTCATACTGGCGACTTTCCTATTGGATGGGAGCGCTTACCGATGGTGGCACAACCTTGTTTTGGCCGGCTGGACTGTTCACACCATCCCATGGGAGACCTTCCGAGAGCGGTTTCTCAACCAGTTCTATCCGCGGTCGTTCCGCAACGCCCGTGAGGCGGAGTTTCTGCAACTCCGGCAGGGGGATCAGACTGTAGCAGAGTACGAGGAGACCTTCCTGATGTTGTCTCGCTTTGCTGAGAACTTCGTGATCACCGAGGCAGACCGATGTCGCAGATTTGAGTGGGGCTTGCGACCGGAGATTCAGGCGATGGTGACTGCAACACCCTTTGCTTCCATGAGGGATCTGACTGATGCGGCGACCAGGGTTGAGAACAGTATCCTGGCTCGTCAGCGAGCTGAGGGGGAGACTCGGCGACGTGATCGCCCACACTTGGGATTTTCGGGTCGTCGTGGCTCGAAGGGAGGACATTCTGGTGGATCTTCGTCTTCTGGCAGCCGAGGACGTTCTGGTCAGTTCAGGAGTCCTCAGAGGTCTGGACAGCGTTCTGGAGCTTGGCAGCGGTCTTACTCACCGATGAGCATCTCACCGGGAGGATACTCGGGTCGACCTAGGGAGGTCACATGCTTCGCTTGTGGGGAGCCGGGGCATTATGCTTCTGAGTGTCCACTGATTCGCGGCAGTACTGCGCCAGCACAGAGCACAGCATCCCAGACTGACAGCAGCCGGACACGCGGTGTTGTGCGTGGCCGTGATCGAGGGGCTAGAGGACGGGGACGACCTGCAGAGTCTATGGCTCGTGTTTATGCTGTTACCCAGCAGCAGGCCAGATCCATGCCGGGAGTGTTGACAGGTACTGTACATATTTATGGCATGGTTGTTCGTGCATTGATGGATTCGGGGGCAACTCATTCTTTTATTTCACCGCGTTGTGCGAGTTTGTTGGGCCGTGAGGTGACCGCACTTGAGCACGAGATGGGAGTGGGGACACCGATGGGTGTGACCTACCGGGTGAACCAGGAGATACGAGCTTGTCCTGTGGAGATTGAGGGAGTCGAATTTCCGGCAGATTTAATCCTGATGAATGTTCACGATTTCGATGTGATACTTGGAGTCGATTGGTTGTCGGAGTACAATTCACTCATCGACTGTAGTAACATGCGGTTGACTTTGAGAGGTCCAGGGTTACCGGAAGTAATATTTCAGGGAGAGTGTGGAGATGCATCACCCAAGGTAATATCTGCACTCACAGCTACTAAACTCTTACAGAAGGGGTGTCAGGGTTATCTTGCATATGTGGTAGAGTCTACGGATGCATCTTTGCGTATTGAGGATATTCCGATTGTGCGGGAATTTCCTGATGTCTTTCCAGGGGATTTACCTGGATTACCACCACCTAGGGAGATCGACTTTACGATCGAGTTACTCCCCGGGACTCGACCGATTTCACAAGCACCGTACCGTATGGCACCGGCGGAGCTACGGGAATTGAAAATCCAATTACAGGAATTGGTGGATCTAGGGTTTATCCGACCCAGTACATCACCATGGGGAGCGCCGGTCTTATTTGTGAAGAAGAAGGAGGGTAGTCTACGGTTGTGTGTGGATTATCGGCAGTTGAACAAGGCTACGGTAAGGAACCAGTATCCCTTACCCAGGATCGATGATTTGTTCGATCAGTTACGAGGAGCGCGATATTTCTCCAAGATAGATCTGAGGTCAGGATACCATCAACTGAGAATAGCCGAGGGGGATGTTCAGAAAACAGCTTTTCGAACGAGGTATGGGCATTATGAGTTCTTGGTGATGCCCTTTGGATTGACGAATGCACCAGCGGCATTCATGGACTTGATGAATCGAGTCTTTCGAGCATACTTGGATAAATTTGTGATCGTGTTTATCGACGACATCTTGGTGTATTCCAAGAGTGTCAGGGCTCATGAGGAGCACTTACGAAGGGTATTGGGTAAACTACGACAGGAGCAGCTGTATGCTAAGTTAAGCAAGTGTCAGTTTTGGCTAAATAGTATTGGATTCTTAGGTCACATTATATCACCCGAGGGGATAAGTGTGGATCCTCAGAAAACGGAGGCTGTGACAAATTGGCCAAGACCGACCACGGTGACGGAAGTGCGAAGTTTTGTTGGGTTAGCAGGCTATTATCGGAGATTCGTAGAGGGTTTCTCCCAGATTGCCGCACCAATGACTCGGTTAACCCGAAAAGGGGTGAAATTCGTATGGGACGATTTGTGTGAACAGAGTTTTCAGGAATTAAAGTTCCGATTAACCACTGCACCTGTCCTTGCATTACCGGACAGCAGTGGAGAGTTCGTGGTCTATAGTGATGCATCGCTGCAGGGTTTGGGTTGTGTATTGATGCAGAATGGAAAAGTGATTGCTTACGCATCCCGGCAGCTGAAGACGCACGAGTTGAACTACCCTACTCATGATTTGGAATTGGCGGCGGTGGTTCATGCTCTAAAGATCTGGAGACATCATTTGTTCGGTGTGACATGCCGAATATTTACTGATCACCAGAGTCTTAAACATTTGTTCACTCAGAAGGAACTCAACATGAGACAGCGGAGATGGTTGGAGTTGTTGAAGGATTATGATTGTACCATCGAGTACCATCCTGGCAAGGCAAATGTTGTAGCTGATGCACTTAGCAGGAAGTCGGCGGGATCAGTTGCGCATTTGCGATTAGTGTACCTTCCTTTGCTAGTGGAACTCCGGAAGAGCGGAGTTATGTTAGGGATGGACGATCAGGGAGCCTTGTTGGCTAGCTTTCATGTGCGACCCGTGTTGGTCGACAGGATCATCGAAGCTCAACTACAGGACCAGATACTTTGTGATTACAGGAACGAGGTTGAATCCGGACAGAGACAAGATTTCTCCGTCAGGGGCGATGGAGCATTAGTGAAGCTTGGGAGATTGTGTGTACCTGCGGTACCAGAGTTGAGGAGAGAGATTTTAGACGAGGCCCACAGTTCGGCCTATGCTATGCATCCAGGAGGGACAAAGATGTACCGTACCCTCCGGGACTATTATTGGTGGCCAGGGATGAAGAGGGAGATAGCTGAGTTCGTCAGCAAATGTTTGATCTGTCAGCAGGTCAAAGCAGAACGGCAGCGTCCGTATGGGGCTATGCAGCCACTTCCAATTCCACAATGGAAGTGGGATCATATTACAATGGACTTTGTCTTCAAGTTACCGAAGACAAGGAGTGGCGTTGATGGAGTCTGGGTAATAGTGGACCGGTTGACTAAATCAGCACATTTTCTGCCTGTACGTGAGACGTACAAGCTCAACCGTTTGGCCCAGTTATTCATTAATGAGATCATCCGACTACACGGTACCCCAGAGTCGATCGTGTCGGATCGGGATCCGCGTTTCACATCCAGATTTTGGAAAAGTCTGCAAACTGCCTTAGGCACGAAATTGCATTTCAGTACGGCATTCCATCCTCAGACCGACGGGCAATCTGAAAGGACGATACAGACTCTCGAAGACATGATGAGAGCTTGTGTATTGCAATTCCAGGATTCGTGGGCTGACCGATTGCCATTGATGGAGTTTGCCTACAATAACAGCTACCATGCGAGTATAGGGATGGCACCATATGAGGCACTGTACGGTCGACAGTGCAGAACACCGGTATGCTGGATGGAGATCGGAGAAAGAACTGCAGTGGGGCCGGATCTGATGGATATGACCCAAGAGACAGTTCGGGTTATTCGGGAGAGATTGAAGGCGGCCCAGGATCGTCAGAAAAGCTATGCAGATCGACGGATCCGAGATTTAGAGTTCGAGGTTGGTGACTTTGTCTTTTTAAAGTTATCACCGTGGAAAGGGATTCTTCGATTTGGACGACGTGGGAGATTGAGTCCTCGTTATATCGGACCATATGAGATTGTCGAGAGGATTGGTCCGGTGGCTTACCGTTTAGCACTACCTTCGGAGCTTTCCCGAGTACATGACGTGTTTCATGTATCGATGCTACGGAAGTATCTTCGGGATGACTCTCATGCACTGCCAGAGCAACCACTGGAACTGATGACCGATTTGAGTTTCGAGGAACGGCCAGTGCAGATTCTGGATAGGAAGGAAAAGGTCTTAAGGAACAAGACGATTTCTTTGGTTAAAGTACTATGGCGGAACCACGAGGTGGAGGAAGCGACATGGGAACCCGAGGAATTGATGAGAGGGCAGTACCCATACTTGTTTGAGTAAATTTCGAGGACGAAATTTCTATAAGGAGGGTAGGTTGTAACGACCCGAACCGAAAATAATAATAGTTTAATGTAAAAAGACTGTTTTACCCTTGGGGGGAAACTTTGACTTTTTCTCGGGAAATAATTTGGACTTTGACCCATGACTAAGACGTAGATCGGGACGTCACGAATCCGTAGACAGGCGGCACGCCGAAATCGGAGTTCGTATGAAGAAGTTATGGTCAAGGAAGCGTTTTAGCGGGATTTACGAACCGAGAACAACGGAATAAAATATTAATTAATTACGGGAATCCGTGCCAAATTAATATTTAAATCGAACCGATGGATTGGTGACAAGTGTCACCCATCCAAAGGCTTACTATTCCAATAAAGCTATTAACACTATTTAATCAATTTTTATATATTATTTCTTTTCCCTCCAATTCACCCTAGCCGTTGGATCATCTACTCAACTGCATCTTGGCCCTTCATTTTCCCTGTTTTTCTGCTTCATGCACGTTCTGTTTTCTGCTCTTTCTTACAAACACACAAACACACACATTCATCCCCCTTCACAAACCGTGCTTTTCTTCCCCTTTTCTCTCGACCAAGACGATCGAACCAGCCCCTCTCACACCACCAGCCGATCACCAGCTGCATCACCATCATCTACCCATCATCCCCGAGCATCACCGGCAGCCACCACCCCTCTTCCCAGCCCTGAAAATCCCGTCCAAAACTCGACCCGAAAACCTCAAGGAAACCGATCCCGGAAGCAAACCTCCATAACCACCTCACCTCGACGCGGGAGGAGCTCCAGTCTACACCGTGGGGATTCTAGGAGCCTAACTGGACGACGGCGATGGCCACGGCGGCGTGACGGCGGCGGTAAGACCCAAAACCCGATATGCCCGTTTTCCTTCCCTGTTCGACCCGATCGTGTTTAATGCTTAGAAATGGATTGTTAGGTGTTAGACAGGTCCTAGGGTGAGTGACGAGTCGTTTGGGACCGGGTTGGACGACGGAGACGCCGTGGATCACCGGAGAAGACAACCGGACCGTGACCGTGAGTTTCAGAGATATTCTGGTGAGTTTTCTTCCACTTTCTTCGTGTTTTGAGGTTGTAGAACCGTAGGACAGACCTAGACGATCCCATAGGGATCAACCCCGTCGAAAATGGTGGCCGGAATTGTGTGATGGAATCGGGTCAAACCGTGGGTCGACGGCGACCCGGTTCCAATCAAACGGGTCGACCCGGTACTGTAGCATGATGACGTCATCATGCTGACGTCACTTCTGACGTCATGATGACGTCATCCTGTCAGATGTTGTCAGACCAGGGACCAATCAGAACGTGCCACGTGTCACCTGACAAGTGTCAGTGATGACGTCATGCTGACGTCAGCATGACGTCACTGCTGACGTCAGCGGTACTGTAGCAGCGTTGACCCACGCGTTGACCAGGCGCGTGGGGGCGCGTGTGAACAGTAATTTTGGTGGGGCCGGTACCATTTTCAAGGTTTCGACGATACGGATCCAATGGTGGTGGTTTCGTGTCGATCGGAGATCGTTAAGTTGGTCAAAAGGGGGTTTGAAGCACCGGGACTAGTGCCCGGGACGCGTTTTTGAGGCGGATCTGTTCTAGGGTCTTGGTATTGTTATTGTAGGGTCCTTAAGTAACCCTCAGGAATACTAATACAGGTTTATAGAGATCGTTGAGCAGCAAGGACCGAGTGTGAGTGGGCTGTTTGATTTATAAAAGGCTTGCATGCATAAACTGTTTTACTATTTCCACTGATGAGTCTTATAAACTGCTTATATATGTTATTACCATGTTTTGGGCATGAGACCCGTCTGGATTATATGTGGATTTTGTTTGGGATGTCCGGGGGACATAGGGTAAACTATACTGTTATTGTACTGTACTTTCCTACCTGTGTATATTGTCTCCTCCAGGGAGGGTCGTTGGCCTGGGTGGACCCTGGAGTAGTCACGGGGCTCTGACTGAGTGGAGTTGACCCCCGTTGGGCTGCTTACTCTCAGGAAGGCATGTTCATATACCTCGGGCAGTGACCGGGATACCGGGAGCTGATGTACCTAGAGAGTCTCGGGTGTGAGACCCTGAGTGGCAACGCGTAGCCTTAGAACCGTGACATCATTTGGGTTGGGTTTTTACAGTGCACTGATATGTTAGTTTCACCTTACGATTATTATTGTGGTTCATTGGTTTATATATTATGTTTTCACTGCATGCAAGATTTGGAAAACGGAGGGGTAAAACCTTGTGATTATTTTATGATTAAATTGATTTCTAAACTGTTATTTTTGGCCCACTCACCCTTGTTTTACTGACCCCTCCAGACCCTGACACGGCCATAGAGGAGGAGGATCCGGAGGAGGAGGCGGAGGTTTAGTTTTCCTAGCTGTGCACCTGTACACCCACTTGTGGGTAGGTTGAGCACCGAATAAATGTACTCTGACTAGTGTGCTCACATGTTGTATTTTACTTTCCCTTGTCTGACAGTATCACTTTAAACACTGTGTTTGTATATTATCTATCTATGTGAGTCTTCGGTTTTTGTTTAAGGGTACTTTTGGTATGTTTAGAGTCATTGTCAGACGGGAGCGGGTCACGTCCCCGGGTGGTCCCAGGTGGGATTGGGACGGGTCCTGTCATAGGATATTTTGTGCTGTTGTCCATGGGATTGTGGACACGTGGCTGGGCACCAGAGGGTTCTACAAGTGTGTATCGTATACACGGCCACACTTTGCACAAAACAAACCGTGCAATTGGGTTTGAACTCAGAAAACAGAGGGTGAGAAATTGGGGAGGAGTGATCGATTCTGTGCAAGGGAGAGTGAAGAGTGATTCGTGAGAGTGACAGGGAGATAAGAGTGAGCTGGTGGTCGTGCTGTTGGACGGAAATCGTGCACAGGGACACGGCGGAGGACGGTTGCAGTTTCTGGGGGAAACAGAGAGAAGGTGGACTGTGGTGGTGGCTACGCCGTGAGGTGGCTCAAACCCAGGCAGTGGGAGGCTTAGGAGGTTGCAGGAGACCCAACGAACACCGTGGCACACGGCGGTGCGTACAGCGGAGACGGAATCGAAAGGTAAGTTCTATTCCCCTGTTTTTACCGTGAGTTTCAAATTGAAAATCGTGGGCCTGGAGCTAGAGTCGAAGGGATTGGTGAGTGAAGTGAGGTTTAGGGAGGTCCTAGGAGTGGTTTGTGACGGTTTCCGTGACAGGGAAGTTCACGGTGGGAGTGGTGCGACGGCGGGTACTCTGTACCCTGTTTGGCCGTGAATTTCAAACGGGAAATCGTGGATTTAGAGAGTGAGTCGAGGGTTCCTGTGAGTTGTGTGTGTTTCAGTGAAGTTGTGGGAGGAGTTTCTAATGACCACCGTGAAGGGGGAAGCACTGGGTGGCCGGGAAGGAAAACAGAGGGTTGTTTGGTTTTTCTTTCGAGCTTCAGTCGTGAAGCTGTGGGTCGAGTCGAACCAAGAGAGTGAGGGGGATGAGTTCTTTGAGATTGGACGAAGCTTTAGGTGAAGAAAGGAGGGGAAACGGTGGCCGGATGGTGGAGAATGGCTCTCGCCGGTCCGGGTTGCAGCCTGGTGCGAACCAGGTTCGATCGAGGAAGACGGTGGCACTGTAGCAAGCGCGTGAGGCCCACGCGCAACCACTTTGGGCGGCGCGTGGGGAGGAATCCGGCCAAGCTTCCAACATGGTTTTAGTTCTAAATTTTCTAAGGAATTCAATGGTATAAGTTTCGGGTTAATCGGACGATGTTATGGGATGGTTCGGGAATCCGGACAGTTTAAGGTTTATGAATAAAATATTATTTAAATTTCCGAAAAAGTGGGGAACTAGGGTGAGTATCCTTGATGTAATTGTGACCCTATTTGGTGCATATTGACAGGACGGGAGACGCCCGAGACAGTCGGGGAGCGCATGGAGCGCAATTGACTCGTTTCGATCTGTGAGTGGACTTCTTCTTTTCTTTTGAGCATGCCTAACTGTTTTCATTGATGTTTTATGGTTTTAAGCATGTTTTTTATGTTTGTTGATGATGCTCATATGTGGTTGAGATGTTTGTACGTTTTTCGAGATTGCACGTTTTTCGAGAAAAAGCTGGTTTTCGGATTTTGATGCCATATTGAGGGATTTCAATCTATAACTATTTTCTGAGGATGAGGAATGGACTATGAAACATGATTTGTGATTAAATGTGGGTTTTGGTATAAAAGTAGATTTCCGGATTTGAGTTCGAAACGTCGGTTCTGAACGCCGGAAGGGCTTCGAACCGGGGATTTCGAATTCGAGTTTGGCGATGGATTCGAATTGGTTTTACACTGGATTGGGATTGGATTTGCTGGATCTGGATATGGGTTTAAAGACCCGGATATGGATTAACGGGGGACGGGCCCGGATTGAGTTTAAAGACTCGGGAGTTTAAAGACTCGGATATATTGATTTTCCCCTGTAGGCCTTTGAGTTTAAAGACTCGGGAGTTTAAAGACTCGGATTACATTTAAGGCCTGGTTGAGTTTAAAGACTCGGATAGACCCAGCAGGTTCGATCAGAAAATGGTGTTGTTATAGTGTTTCTGTTTCTTATGATATTTTATAGTGTTTCTGTTTCTTATGATGTTTCTTGGTTTATAATTATTTTAATCACTGAGTTAGGCATGTGATTTCAAAACGGAGGGAACAAAGAGTTCTAGTTTCTTAGCTTTGATTTGATAATAAACAGTTTTCAAACTTTTATTTTCTTTTAGTCCACTCACATCGTTTGGTTTTAAATTTCCCCTCCAGGTCGTGGTGATAGCGCTGGGGTGAACGTTGAGGCAGATATCGAGGCATAGAGCTTCTGACGTTCTTCCGTTGCCACACTAGCATAGTAGGATTTTGTGCCCATTTTGTAGAACTATGCTCTGACTGACAGTTGTATATATTTACTCCTTCGTCTGATAGTTATGCTTATTGTGGTTTCGAGGTTATTTTGGTACTTTAGGCGTGATTGTCAGACGGGAGCAGGGTTCGTCCCGGGTATCAAGGTGATATTTGGGACGGGTCCTGACAAATAGTGCCCCTTATATAGACAAGAGTTAGGGTTTAGGTCATGGGTCTAGTGATAGGCTTTTCAACCATGGGCTTTAGGCATGGACCTTGATGTTGAGCTTCGTGCGATCTTTAAAGCCTTTTGGATTGGCTTACTTCGTGGTCTAATATAGTGTTTGACAAGTTTGTTACTCGATCCAGTATGGTATCAACAGAAGTCCTCCAAGTTCTGGACCGAGGTGGACTACTTTGGTTGAGGACTTTCAGAGTGCGTTGACCGAGCAACTCCTTTGCCTTCGTCAGCTTTTTCGCTCGGTGTACTAGCATGAGTCCCCCAAGTCCTCGGTCGAGGTAGGATACTAATAGGAAAACGGTTGTAGTTATGTTGTACGTCTGAGTCGGTGGTTTTATACCGTAGTGATTGTGCTTTGGTAGTCCCACAATGAGTATGATCCCGTGTATGAGCTTGAATGCTTGTGTTTGAGCGGCTCGACAATGTATTGAGTGAATATATGCTCGATATGTGTGGAGCACATGTATATTGGGTAATGTGTTAAGTAGCTCGGTAATATGTTGAGCATAGGTCGAGTGTTGAGTGTAGGCTGTGTGCGCATGTACTCCGACTCTAAGGTTCGAGTCGAGGCCAAATATTTAGTAGCCCAGTAATGAATTGAGCAGATGTAAACTCGGCATATTTTGAGTAACTCGGTAATGTGTTGAGCGAATGTATACCTGGCAATGTGTCAAGTAGCTCGATAATGTGTTGAGCGAATGTATACTTGATAATGTGTCGAGTGCTCGGTATGTGTTGAGCGAATGTATACTCGGTAATGTTTCAAGTAGTTCGGTAATGTGTTGAGCGAATGTATACTCGGTAATGTGTCGAGTAGCTCAGTAATGTGTTGAACGAATCTATACTCGGTAATGTGTCGAGTAGCTCGGTAATGTGTTGAGCTTAAGTATGAGTTTCATGTATACTCTACATGCATGGATGCATGTATGAGTTTGTGTATGAGTGCATGTATGTTGATATGTATGCTTACTATGTTTATGATGTTCATAAGTTTATGTTTTGAAGAGTTACCTAGTGGTCATCCGTGGTGTGACCCGAGTTGGTTCCATGTGACGAGAGGAAGAGCAGAGCTCGTGGTATGAGCCGAGTTAGAGCCTCCAAATTGTAGTGGAAGAGCAGAGCAATACCTATTCAGATGGTGTCCATACCGAGATAGAAGTTATGGTTGATGAGTTGGGTAGGCCGAGTTGAGTAGGCCGCTTAGTGGGCTGAAAAAAAGAGGAAGTGCCCAAAACCAAAAATAAAAGAAAGTGTTTGATTTTTGTTTCGAGGACCGAATGGGCTAGGCCGCTCGGTGGGCTCCCTAAAAAATAAGATGTAAGGCCCAAAACAAAGTTTCTGTTTGTTTTTTTTTTGTGTCAGAGTTAAATAAACCGCTTGGTGTATTGGAAAAATGTAATTACCCAAACCCAAAATAAAAAAGTTTTTTTGGAAGACCGGGTTAGGTAGGCTGAGTTGAATAGGCCACTCGGTGTGTTGGAAAAAATGTAAGTGCCCAAACCCAAAATAAAAAGTTTTTTTTTTGGAAGACCAAGTTGGGGTAGGCCGAGTTGAGTTGGCCGCTTGGTGCGTTGGAAAAATGTAAGTTCCCAAGCTCAAAATAAAGAAGCTGTTTTGGAAGGCCAAGTTAGGTAGGCCGTGTCAGGACCCACCCTGGTTTTACCCCGTAAATCGAGGTAAATCCTGCTCCCGTCTGACACCCTGACACACATATAGTTAGACGCAGGAGAAATTATACTATATATCCCGAAGTCAACAGTTTACAGAGCATAGTATTCAATACAAAAGAAAGAAAACTATTAAACGGCATACACGCACATGGAAATTAAAACAAAATACTCCGGGATCCCTCTCGTAACTTCTATGCCTCAGACACTGCCTCGACGCCGGAACTCCGCGCTAGCTCCACGACCTGGAGGGCAGTTAAAAACAGAAGGTGCGAGTGGACCAAAATAAAATAAGAATTTCCAAAACCATTGTATAAGAAAACCGGTTACAGCACTCCGTTTTGAAACCACATGCATAACCCAGTTATCAAAACGGTTATAAATCAATCATCATAAAATATCATAAGAAACAGAAACACTATAAGACAGTTATAAAAAGCATAGCAGAAACATCATAAAACCGTATCATAAATCGTGAAAATGAACTCATCATTTTCCGATCAAACCTGCTGGACCTATCCGAGTCTTTAAACTCCTGAGTCTTTAAACTCAATCCAGGCCTCAATAATATCCGAGTCTTTAAACTTCCGAGTCTTTAAACTCAATCCGGGTCTTTAAACCTGTAGAAATCGGGATTCCGGCCATTATATAGACTCGGGAGTTCGGCCCTAAAACCAATTGGTGATAGAGGGAGTTGCCCAAGCCTATATAAGGCACACATTCATTTTCCTCTTTTCCGATGTGGGACATCTCACATCCCAACACACCCCCTCACGTGTGGCGGCTCTTCCAGCCAACACGTGATGATGTGAGCCCACCATCGTGGGATAACCCGCTCTGATACCATGTAGAAATCGGGATTCCAACCATTATATAGACTCGGGAGTTCGGCCCTAAAACCAATTGGTGATAGGGGGAGTTGCCCGAGCCTATATAAGGCACACATTCATTTTCCTTCTGTACCTTATATAGGCTTGGGCAACTCCCCCTATAACCAATTGGTTTTAGGGCCGAACTCCCGAGTCTATATAATGGCCGGAATCCCGATTTCTACATGGTATCAGAGCGGGTTATCCCACGATGGTGGGCTCACATCAACACGTGTTGGCTGGAAGAGCCGCCACACGTGATGGGGTGTGTTGGGATGTGAGATGTCCCACATCGGAAAAGAGGAAAATGAATGTGTGCCTTATATAGGCTTGGGCAACTCCCCCTATCACCAATTGGTTTTAGGGCCGAATTCCCGAGTCTATATAATGGCCGGAATCCCGATTTCTACATGGTATCAGAGCGGGTTATCCCACGATGGTGGGCTCACATCATCACGTGTTGGCTGGAAGAGCCGCCACACGTGAGGGGGTGTGTTGGGATGTGAGATGTCCCACATCGGAAAAGAGGAAAATGAATGTGTGCCTTATATAGGCTTGGGCAACTCCCCCTATCACCAATTGGTTTTAGGGCCGAACTCTCGAGTCTATATAATGGCCGGAATCCCGATTTCTACAAAACCCAATCCGGGCCCGTCCCCCGTCAATCAATATCCGGGTCTTTAAACCTAATATCCAGATCCAGCAAATCCAATCCAAAACCATTTGAAAACCATTTCTAAAGCCACATCCAAACCCGAATCCGAAATCACTGGTCTGATGCCCTTCCGGCATCTAGAACCATCATTCCGAACCCAAATCCGGAAGTCCACTTTCCAACTTTAAAACCCAATTCCGTTTTCCGAAATCCGATTCTAAAACCGAAAACCTTAATCATCAATTCATGTTCCAACATCCCTTTATAATCATTAGAAATCATTTAGCATTTGAAAACCCCAAAACCATGACATTATTCTCAGAAATCGACATTCCTCGTAAAACGTGCTGAAAACCGAACTTCCTCGAAAAACGTGCAATTATGTAAAATCAACCAACATATTCGCTAAACATAGAATCATGATTAAAACAATTATAGAAAAACAGTTATGCATGCTCGAGTTTAGAGAAGGGGTCCACTCACAGTACCGAGCCCTCAATCGTGTCCCGAACGTCTCGTACGTTCCTCAGCTTCCTCAGGAACTCCCGATCCTGTCAACAACCACCAAAGTACGTTACTAACACTTCTACTAAGGTCCACCTAAATTCCCTCAAAAATCCCCGAGTCCTAAACGTAACGAACTTGAACCCTAAACCGTCACCCTCGCAGAACTACATTGAATCGACGTCCGAACAATCCGAAACCAATTCCATTAGACTCGTCACAGCGCCTAGACCAAAAACCATGTTGACCGTTTCCCCAACCGCCGCCGCACGTGCCCCCACGCGCCGCCCAAAGTGGCTACGCATGGCCCTCACTCGCCTGCTACAGTGCATCTTCAACCTCGAGCAGACCCCGGTTCAGCACAGTTCCTGCACATCGAACCGGCGTCAGCGGTTCTCCGCCGTACCTGCACCAAAACTGCTCCTCTCTTCACCCACAACATCGTCCAAATCCTAGCTATCCATCCCCCTTACTCAACCACCTCAACATAGCTCCTAAGTCATCGTCCCTAACTCGAAACCAGACCCGTTCAGTCCCCTGTTTCCTTCTCCGACCACCCAAGTCTTCCCCCGTCACGGTGGTTACCCCAAACTCTTCCTAGGACTGTCCTAAACCTCACCCAACTCACCAAGACCGTTGACTCTCACCAAAAACCCACGACTCTCGACTTGAAACTCGACGGCAAAACAGAGTATCGAAAGGGAAAGTAAGAAATTACCTGCCTCCTGTCGCCGTCGTGAGCTCAGCCGTGAGGCAGTAGCTCCTTCCGTCCACCTCCAGCCTCTGGACACCTCCTCTAGCCTCGCTTGATCGATCACAGCCGCAACACCACCCACAAACACTCACTTCCTCCCTGTTTTCCTTACTGTTTTCCCGTGGCTCAACTTGCACTCACACACAGTCACTACACCTCCAAACCTCCAAACCTCCTCACTACCTCCCTCTCACTCTCTGAGCACTCATCCCCTCAGCAATTCACACGACTCACACAAAACACCGTCCAATTTCCCAATTCCTCAGCCTCTGTTTCCTGTTCTTCGAACACACACGAACACACACTGCACGATTTAATCCCAAATAATTGGGACCGTGCACACAATCCTGGAACCAACCAGAACCCCTACACGTGTCACCAATCCCTCAACTCCCTCACATCTGTTTCAATCTCAGCCCTCCATCTGTCCCTATCTGTTGCACACATCCCAGAGCACAAAAGACCAAAATGCCCTTTTGTTTTAACCAAAATTACAACTTTGCCACTACCTTTCTAGACCCGTAACTCCCACATCGTAAGTCCGATGAATACGTGCCGCCTATCATCGAACTCAGGACGACGAGATCTATTCAACCATCTGAGGTCAACAAGTCAAAACCAGATCATACAAAAAGTCAACTATTCCCCTTATTTTAACCAAATTACAGTTATGCCCTCAACCTTCCGAACATCATAACTTCCTCCTCGGATGTCGGAATCGGGCGTGCCACCTGCTTACGGGTTCGTGACGTCCCAAACTACGTCTTAGTCACCGGTCAAAGTCCATTTGACCACCCGAACTAAAAGTCAACTTTTTGCCCAAACTAGGGGCAAAATCGTCATTCTACACTAACGACCCCAACGAGACCAACTAACCACCGATTAAGCTTACTAATCCCATCTTAATTACTATCTTAACCCTAGTTTCTGTGACGGGTCGTTACAGGCCGTGTTGGGGTAAGTCGAGTTAAGTAGGTCGCTCGGTGTGTTGGAAAAATGTAAGTGCCCAACGTAAAATAAAAATGTTTTTTTTTTTGGAAAACCGAGTTAGGTAGGCCAAGTTGGGGTAGGCCGAGTGACACGACCCATCCTCAATCCCCCTGGATTAAGGAATAGGCCATGCTCTCGTCTAACCCACGTGCGACACGAATGCTAAACACCCGTTTAACCTCCATGTAACCCGTAACTAGGGGTGGCAATGGGTCGTGTCGTGTCATGAATTCTGTTTTACCCATTTACGCTCAACCCAAATCCGACCCGTTTAATAATCGTGTCAAGAATATCCAACCCGAACCCGACCTGTTAATGAACTGTGTAACCCATGCAACCCGTTTAACCCATTTAATAAACAGGTCATACTCAAAACCCAATTAACCTATGACCCGTTTGACTCGTTTGATCCGTTTAACCCATTTAACATGTTTAACCTATTTAAATTATAAGATTTAATAGATATTTAGGTAGGTAAATTGGTAGATATGAGTTAATAATGACACGTTTATTAAATGGGTCAATATATAAGCCAATATATGGGTTAACAGGTTAACCCGAAATCTACCCATTTATTAAACTGGTTAATAGGTCATTATACAGGTTAACAGGTTGACCCGAAACCCACCCGTTTAATAAACGGGTCATAACGGGTTGACCCAAAAATGATCCAAAATTTTAATCGTGCAAGTTGACCCGGATAATTTTGGTGCGGGTTTCGAATCATGTATCGAGTCGTGTCAAAAATTGCCACCTTTACCCGTAAGCCAGACAAGGGATGTCCAGGTCAACGGTCCAAAACTCCCTTTCGACTTCCCAGAATGCGCATAACCACTGTGGATCGCGTATGTGATGTCTCAGTCTCACTAACAACAGCCCGCACCGCATCAACCTGAAGGGCATCGAAAAACCGAAAAGACTGTGAGTGGACAAAAATAAATAATAAGTTCAGAAAACATTTTATAAGAAAAGATATTTATACCCTCCATGTAAAACCAATGCATGCATTCGAAGACCATTTCATTTTCAAGATACGAAAACCATTTATGAACGCCAAAAATAATTTCCTTTTCACAAATCCCAGGCCTCAGCCCAAAACCATAAAGTAAAACCAAAGTACGGGAACTCAGCCCAAAACATCTGAAAACCCCATGAAAACCATCATTAGCAATCCAAAGCACACATAAAAACACATTTCATCCAATCGAACATGCTGGACCTCAACGAGTCTTTAAACTCAATATCAATTCGAGTCTTTAAACTCAACAGGCCTTCTCGAGTAATCAACGAGTTTTTAAACTTTGAGTCTTTAAACTCAATAACAGGCATCAGGGGAAATTAATAACCGAGTCTTTAAACTCAATAACATGCATCGGGGGAAATTAATAACCGAGTCTTTAAACTCACGAGTCTTTAAACTCAAATCACATATAGGGACCTCCCCCTTCACAATCAATCACCGGGTCTTTAAACCCAAAATCAGATCCAGCAAATCCAATTCAAAACCATTTTATCAAATCCATATCCATAATTCCATTTCCAAATCCATATCCAAAATCATCATTTTGAAACCAGAATCCAAATCCAGAAATCCATGCAAAATCACATTTAAACCGAAATCCGAAATCATCTGTTATCGAAATGGGTCTCATGCCCAAATTCACTTTTCAAATCCAATATCATATCATCAAATCATTAACAAAACACAATGCGTATAAACAGTATAAAATCATCATCAAAGCATAGCATAAACCATATTCTCGAAATACATATAAATAAGATAAATCACATCGAAATACATGCAATTATGTAAATCATAAATACCATAATCATAAGCATAGAAATCATATATCGAAAATATATAAAACATTTATGCATGCATCACAATTTAGAAAATAAAGTCCACTCACAGACCATCCTCGTTGTCGCCTCGATACATGTGTAATACGACTTTCCCAACTAATCCACCATCACCGGATTTTCCGAACTTGTCCATATCACATTCTAAGGTTACTAACTACTTTAATAACCTTCCATTAAATCCCCGTAATTTTCCTGAATTTTAAAATATTTTTAAACTCGATCCTAAACCTTCGGACATCTCGAACTATATCGAAATAGTTTCTGATTGACTAGAAACCAATTCCAAAATGTTCGTTATGTAACAGCCCATCTCGGAAATCAGGATTAGATTAGTGATTAATGACGGATTAGTGAAGTTAATCAGTAATTAGTTGGACGAATTCGGACGGACGGTGCAAAATGACGAATTTGCCCTTGGAATGGGCAAAAATGTTGACTTTTAGTTTGGGCGGTCAAATGGACTTTGAACGATGACTGTGACGTAGTTTGGGACGTCACGAGTTCATAGACAAGTGGCACGTCCAATTCCAACATTCGAGGAGAAAGTTATGACGTTCGGAAGTTCGAGGGTACTTTGGTAATTTGGTTGAATAGGGGCAAATGGTTGACTTTTTGGATGACAAGCTCGTTTCACGAAATTCGAGAACCGTTAGATAGGCCTCGTTTCATTGAGTACAACGACAGGCGACACGCTATCATCGGACGTCGGATGGTTTCGTTACGAGTCTAAACACGCCAAGGGCAAAACGGTAATTTTGGAAAGCAGAGGTAAAATAGCCATTTGGCTATCTTGGAATCTATGCCTAGAGAAATTGGGACACCTAGCGCATGGGGATTTGTGACAACGAGATTTGGGACACTTGTTCTTTCTCTGGATGGCTGTGGAAGGTCTCCCACCACCTCAAAATCGATCACACGGTTTTAAATTAGGAATGTTGCACGATGATGGTTGTGAAGGAAAACAGAGACTATGAACAAACAATCAACCAAACCCCTTAACAGAATGACCCTTTGCTTATGTTTTTTTCATCAAGGTCGATGAGAGTGATGAGACAAAGTTAACGGCGATGGCACGGCGGTCCACGACGGCGAGAGGAGTTGAAAAACCCGAAAAGGCTGTGACATCGCCTGTTTGAGTTTGAAATGGTGAAGTTTGGTTGAGGGGTTAACAAACAAATTGGTGAACAGGATAATGATTCTGGGGTTTCCAGGAGTTGAGGAAACGTGGAACGGTGACTCGCCGTGGATAGTGACCGGAGAACTCGATACGGTAAGTTTGAAGTTCAGAAATGGTAAGTTGGTTTTTGGTGCTTATTAACCGATATCACTGATCGAAAAATGTTTTAGAGGTTGAAAGGGAATGAATGGACCTGGAAAAATGGATTTGGATGGTCGGAATCGTGGAACCAAAGAGGGGGGACAGGTCGAGTTTCACACATCGTTTGGGAGGTAAGATTTTGTACTTAATTTATAGCTTTCAATAGTTAGATTGAGTGCTTAGTGTAGGACGAAGCTAACGGGATTGAAATGAGTGAAAATGGTTGAGAATTAGATGAAAACCGGCCATGCCGGTTCAGGTTGAACCGAACTGGTTCAGACCGGTCGACTTGAGGAAGACGATGAACAGTGACTTGGCGCGTGGCTCCCACGCGCAGCCCCTTTGGGTGGCGAGTGTGGGCTTGTGACACAGATTTCGAGGAAGGTTCCAAAAGGACTTTTAAAGTATTCGATGTAACAAACATTTTAGCACTGGTTTCGAGTCGATCGGATATAGTCTCGATATGTTTCGGGATATCCGAAGATTTTAGGGCTCGTTTAAAAATAGTTAAAAATTTGGGGAAAATTTCGGGGTTTAAGTATGATCATTGTAAAGTAGTTAGTGACCTTATTATGAGATTTGGACAGGTTCGGGAAAACCGGTGATAGTGGATTGGCTGGGAATGACATAAGTGCGCGTATCGAAGCAGCAACGAAATGGTCTGTGAGTGGGCTTTGCTTTCGAACTTATGATGCATGCATATATGTTTTATATGTTTTCTCTATGTGATTTCTATGTTTATGATTATGATCTGATTTACGGTTTTGCACGGTTTTCGAGATATTTACGTAATTGCGTGTTTTACGAGATTTCGCTTTATATCGTGATTTGAACATGATTTTGATGATTGGATTTCGGGATTTGAAATATGTTTTATAATGAATTTTGGAAAGCGATTTCGGGTTTGGAGCCCTGTTCATGTGATTTCGAAAAACGAGATTTCGGATTTGGTTTTGAAACTTGAAAGGAAATTCTAGATTTGGGTTCGGGATGATGGTTTCGGATGCCGGCTTACGTAATCATTATTGCGAATTCGAATATGAATTTTCTATGGTTTTCACTGTTGATTGAAAATGGTTTTGGGTTTAAAGACCCAAAAAAGAAAAGAAAAACCGCTGGATCTAGTTTTGAGTTTAAAGACTCAGTTGATTGACGGGGAAGGGTCCTAGATTGATATGTTTTGAGTTTAAAGACTCGGTTATTGTGATATCCCCCGAGGCCTGTGATTGTGTTTTGAGTTTAAAGACTCGTTGATATCCCTGGAAGGCCTGATTATGCACATGGTTTTGAGTTTAAAGACTCGGGCGCACTTGAGATCCAGAAACTCACATGATTGATGTTTTTCACTGGTTTTTTCACTGGGTTTTCAGATGTTTTGGGCAGTGGCCCGGATGAATTGGATTTGATGAGTTTTGGGGCTGAGTTCCCGTACTTTGAGATTGATTTGTGATTTTGGGCTGAGGCCCTAGATTTGAATGACGGAATTGATTCGGGTTTTCAATAATGGTTTGCATTGATGGTTTTGGATATGGAATGGTTTCATGACATGGATTTTATATGCATGCATTGTGTAACGACTCGGAAATTCGAAAAAAAAAAATTTGGAAAAATTAGAAGGAAATGACGATTGTGCCCCTAGTTATAAGGGCCGCAAGTTGACTTTTTTGATCGGGACCTTATTTGGACTTTTCGGAAGTACCGTTGGATAGGTCTCAGGACGCTGAATCCGTAGACAGGCGACATGCGTCAAATGGAGTTCGGATGAAAAAGTTATGGATTGAGGAATGCTATGGGCATTTTGGTCATTTGTGTATAGAAGGGTAAAATGGTAATTGAACTAACCCTGGCTGATTCAGCTATATTAGTGTTGTGTTAAAGTGAATGGAGGACATCTGTGCTCGTTAAATTGGATGAGGATTGTTGCCTAGTGACATCTGTCACTTGGTGAGGGGGATTGGTGGCAAATTGATGACGAGGATTATTTTGAGTATTTGTATGTGTGTATGTACTGTGAAGAGAAAAAAAACAGAGTGAACATGAATCTAAGGTCAATTTCACTCATAAACGTCTAACAATTCGAATTCGATCCTAATGTCCATTAATGGTTTTCGGGTTTTCTGGGTTTGTAAGTTTGGTTTCAACTGAGTTCAAGGTTCCTAACTCACCAGTTTAATGCTCTTTCTTTCCCTCTGTTTGACTCAATTGCACCTGTCTCTCACTTGGTTTTGGTTGCTGGTAAGATAGATCAACAAATTCATGTTCTCTGTTTTTGTTCTCTTCACAGTACATACACACGAACAAATACTCAAATTAATCCTAATAATCAATTTGCCACCAATCCCCCTCACCAAGTGACAGATGTCACTATGCAACAATCCTCATGCAATTACGGATTTACGAGAAATGGGATTTGGGCTTGAGACCCTTTGAGAAATGGTTTTGACATGGTTTTAATGATGATTTTGAAGTAAAGATTTTGATTGTGTATTGATGTTTGATGCCCCCAGATGTGTAGTTCCTGGGTAGACTTCAGATGTGTAATTCCCTAAGTGACTCCAGATGTGTAATTCCTGGAGGGACTCCGGATGCGTAATTCCCAGAGGGACCGGATGTGTAATTCTTGGTGAGGCTGGATGTGTAATTCCCAGCAGGGCTGAATGTGTAATTCCCAGCAGGATGACGACTCTGGATGTGTAATTCCCAGAGGATCCTCGGATGTGTAATTCTCGAGTTATATGCTTTATTATGTGATAAAATGGTTTTATAAAATTATTGGGCTTGAGAGCCGGGATTTGATGTTTTCATGTGGTTTGGCTGGAAAGCCGGTGATGTTTGATTCTATGCATGCATGTTTTCATGTGGTTTGGCTAGACTTATTATTTATTTTGTCCACTCACAGTCTTTGCATGTTTTTGATACCCTCCAGGTTATTGTGGTGCGGGCTGTTGGGCGAGATAGATGGAGACATCACATACGCGAACCACAGTAGAGTCTGCGCGCTCTGGGAAGTTCAGAAGTTTGGAACGGTGCATTGAAAAATCCCTTGTCCGACTTACGTGTCACATGGAGGTTAGACGTTGGTTTAGCCTTGGTGTCATGCGTAAGTTAGACGGGAGCAGGACTTAGCCCTTAATTTATAGGGATTGGGGGTGGGTCCTGTCACGTTACATCGAACAGAGTAAAACACATGTTAAACATACCTTCCAAATTAGCTCCACGCGCCCTCATGAGCCGCCGCAAGTGGCTGCGTGGGAGCCACGCACCTGTTACAGTGATAACTGTTCATCGTCTCTTTGACCAGATTGTCTGTAAACGGATCCCTGCAACCCGCAACATGACCCGTTCAGTTCTCAGTCAATTCGTCATCAATTTTTTCATTTGATTCACCCAATAGCATCGTTATGAGTCTAATTATGATTCTGTAATCGCAATTACTTGAGAACTTACCTCAATCCTTCAATTTGAACTCGACTTTTCGAAAGACACCCGAGTACTGTTCATCCATCGAATTTCCTCAATTCCATCTGTTTTCTTGCAATTGATTTTTCCAAGCACTCAAACTCAATCTCGAAAAGTCGAGAGGCTTGAGGGTTCCATTCTTGGCCAAAACATCATCGATTTCCTTCGTTTTGGATTGGGTTCAACTCGAATTGAGCTCAAGAAGCTTAATCCAAGGTCAATTGCAGTGTTGGTGGTCTACAATTCCAAGTTCCATTTTTGATCAATTTGAATTTCATGGGTTTTGGGTTTCGGTTTTTCTTTCACGGTTTCACTCACTCCATCGTCTAATTCTCTGTTCTCCCTGTCTCAATTCTTCTCAATTGGACTGCTCTTCCTCTCTATCTAAAGGATCGGTCAAGAGAGGTGTTCCATGCCTCTGTTTTTCCCTTTATACTCATGCGGGTCTAATCTTCACATTTAATTAATTCATCTCATCCACCCCCACCGTTCACACATCTGCTTGCCACTAATTAGCCTTTGCCAGGTGACATGTGTCACTTAAGGAAACAATGAGTCACCAAATAATTGACTCATCAAAATCTTGGCCCAATTTACCATTTTACCCTTTGCACAAAAGTACCAAAATGCCCTTTAGCTTCTGAGCCTCATAACTTTTCAATCGAACGTCGGAATCGAACTGTCTACGAACTCGTGACGTTCCGAACTACGTCACAGTCTTCAACCAAAGTCCGTTTGACCACCCGAACTAAAAGTCGACAATTCGCCAATTCGCCAATTCCAAGGGCAAAACGGTCATTTCGCACTGTCCGTCCAAAATCACCCAACTAATCACTGATTAATCTCGCTAATCCTTCATTAATCATTAATCTAATCCCAATTTTCAGGACGGGTCGTTACACCTAGTGGGGTAGCCCGAGTTGGTTTGGCCGAGTTAGGGTAGGCCGAGTTGGGTAAGCCTAGTTGGTTTGGCTGAGTTGGGTAAGCCGAGTTGGGGTAGGCTGAGTTGAATAGGCCGAGTTGTGGTGGTGTCCTAAAGAGTGATGAGGCCTTGATGATTGGCCATGAGAGGTTGCATAGAGCAGTCATCACTACTCGGTGTCACAGTTGGAGCTCGGTGGTACCCTGCCCAAGCCCAAAAATAAAAGAAAAAAGTGGTTTTTTTTTTTGTGGCCGAGTTGGTGTAGGGTGAGTTGTGGTGGTGCCCTAAAGGGTGTTAGGGCCTTGATGATTGGCCATGAGAGGTTGCACAGAGCGGTCATCATTAATTGGTGTCACAGTTGAAACTTGGTGGTACTCTACTGAAAAAATTCGCGGAAGAGAGGAAAAAAATTTCAGAAGAGAGAAAAATTTCTCGGAAGAGAGAACAAATTCTTGGAAGATCAAAGCTGATTCCTTAGTAGGTGCTCGAAATTCCAGGGTTTTTGGGTTCTATAGGTGTGAGGAAGAGAGATAACCGACATAGTTTTTGTTACAATTCCCACAGATGGCGTCAAACTGTTAAAGCATAAAATATTCCAACTTAGGAGTAGGAAGACTGCACTCACCCAAAAACACAAGCATGTACGTGGTTCACCCAAATCAGGCTACGTTCACGATGTTACCCCATTTTCATTAGTATAATAGTGTTTGTTGTACATGATACAATATGCTTAGAGCCTTTTAGAGAGAAAGTAGACGTAGAGAGAAGTGAGAGCTCTAAAGTCTAGAGAGAGAGGTTTCTCTAATGAGAGAGTGGGATCCTCCAAATGAGGGTGATAATACCCCTTATATAGGTAAGAGCTAGAGTTTAGGTCTTGAGCCTAGTAATGGGCATTTCAGGCATAGGCTTTAGGCATGAACCTTTATGGTGAGCTTCATATGATCTTTTAAGCCTTCTAGATTGGCTTACTTCGTGATCCAATATAATATTTGACAAGTCTGTTGTTCGATCCAATGTTGTGTCAACAGGGTAATTGACACAGGGTAAATAGCTCCGTACTTGAATTGCAGCCACGATTTATATATACATGGTGAGTTTGATATCTAGTTGTAAAAAAAACTAGTTGTAGTTAGCTCATTATATAATTTAACACAAATAACTTATTTCAAAGTTAGATATTAATTGTTCTATAAATTAGAGGATTTTCTCTTTGAACAAATGTCACTATATATACCGTGTGAACAATATGGCTTGTGGAGATATACTACATACTCTTTTAATATACAAAAAATTGTTGTAACCCAGATTTGGGGTTTTATTTTTGTTATATATAAACCCTTAAGGCTCCTTGTTGTAGTTTTTTTGGGTCCTTCAATCCCAATTTACCCAAATTTTTTTTCTTTCTATATATATGTTATTATTATTATTATTATTATTATGTATGTGTACTCTTTTTAAGTTTATTATTTTTATAAGTGTTTTATATCTTTTTATTAATATGTAAAGTATAATTCAAACTTGACTTGATGTACAATTAATTAGATATAAAATTAATTATAGAAAGATTTGTAAATTATCAATATGGAAAGAATAATATTTTCTCATTATGTATATTAGTTGAACTTGCTAACTATGGTTAACTTATATAACACATGAGAAACAATGAAAATGATGGTACGCATCACCACCAATCCTTTATAGGGTGAACAACTTACTCAAGAACACATGCAATTCAAGTTCCATATGCAACCATTTCTCAAATACAATCAAATAACATATTATTTTATCATATAGATGCAGTTGTTGATCATAATATATATCTTACAAGAACAAAATTAATTGCTTCAATCTTAGTATATGTTGCAGTTGTTCTTGTTATAAGAAACTAATTTTTCTGTCTTTTTATGCTAGATAGATAAACAAATAATTTTTATTTGATGAACAATTAATTCAATATGAGATTCAAGACAGTATTGATCGAATGAGATAATAAAAAGATATAATGAACACAAATATGAAACAAATAATATTTCCTTTTATTATTTTAATAAATTTATATATTAATAGCATTGTTAACTATAGTTAGTTTACAAGACATATGTCAAACACGTAAATTGATGGTAAGCATCACTACCATAACGTGGTGGTGACCCACTCATCAACTTAAGAGACTTAGGGTAAGCATTTTAGAAATAATTTGTAATCGAATAGACAACACTTAATCCATAATTAGGTTGGGTTGAGTGATATTTTTGATTTGATCCAAAATATCCGTAGTCATCCAAACTTTAAAGCGTATGTTTTCTCAATAAACATACATCTAATTATCAATACGTTTAGAAGCGGGCTAGCGGGTTTTCGCGAAAAAATTCATTGTTTTTCTTTTACCCAATCTAAACTACTTTGGGTTGTTCTGGTGGGGGTTGAACTTTAACCATGAAGATGGCCATCTATTTTTTGCCTGGGACTTATTATTGATTAATACCAAGTAGAGTCTATACAGTACTTTTTTGTTTTGTTAATATTTTGTTAATTTATAGATTTTCAAAGAAAAAAAGACTGCTGTAAAATTCACATCCCACTCTATAATTTATAATTTTGTTTTTTTTGTAGTTAATTTAGAGATTTTCGAAAAAAGAAGGGTTGCAGCAGAATTCATATATAATTTAGAACTTTGTTATTTTAGAAATTTTGAATTCATAAATTTAACAAATATGAGAGAGAAAATAAAAATTCCCTAACTCCTCGGAATTACATGAATTTTTATAAATAATAAATTGAGAATATTCAAATGTTTAATTTAAAACAAATAATAACATGTGTGAAATTTATAAAAACTGGAGTAAAAGTAAAATTTTTTTATAAAAATTTATTAAAATAATTTTTCAACTATTTAACTAGAATTTAACTTAGATTTAAAACTCTACTAGAATGCTCTAAATCACTCATTTGGGTCGATATCCATGTGTTGAAAAAAGTAAAAACACCACTTGAAAAAGAGAAGAAAAAAGGATGAGTTGAGGAGATAGTAGCAGCGAATAAATTGAGAAGTCCTTTTAAGCTTTTCCTATTATCACACAAAGCATCTCTGAGTAATAATCCCAATATGCAGCCAGACATAAAACAATAAAAATTCCATAAAAGAGAGAAAGAAGTGGCAATATATTAGTCACATAGATAGACTTGCGTCGTGTGAGCAACTGGGAAGAGAGCTGAGATCAAAACCCTAGAATTGTGTGAAATCTGATCTGCTTGGATCAAAGGAGCGAAGGAGGCGATGGATGAAGAGTATGACGTCATAGTGTTGGGAACAGGTCTCAAAGAATGCATCCTCAGCGGTCTTCTGTCCGTTGACGGTCTCAAGGTCTCACCTTCCACCACTCCTCTTTTCTTCCTTTCCAATCTCATCCATGGATATATATATATATATATATATATTAACTTTTATTATTATGTGTAACTGCTTTTCCACTCGGGGCGGCGAGATCTGTTCGAACTTGCAACCGGACGGATCTAGATGCTTAAAACTTTGCTGTTCCATTATTTTCTCCATCTCTGTAACGGCCCGATTCATGTAATCGGAATCCATTTCTTTTTACATGAACTGGTTTTGATCTGAAACGTATAATTCCAAAGCTCATCAAAGCTGTCTAACTTCTTATTATCAACTTTAGACCATTTTGACCAAAAATTACAAATAAAAATGTTGGACCGTTGAAAAAACTGCCATTCAAAATTAGCAACTTCATCTTTTACTCATTTGAGCTATTCAATTCTTCAAGTATTTGGGAAAATAACAAAGGAGTAAGTATTTAACGAGGAATGTTTGATTGGGCCTGCGGATCGATTGTCCCTTTGCTGTGTTTAAAACTCGGAATTTTATCCTACTTCTGTAACTGGCTTGTGTTTGTTGATTACTTAGAACCTGAGCTTCTTTAGTACATTATTATATGTATGCTTTGAGTTCCCGGTTGGATGGGAAATTTGTGCCTGCATAGAGTGAAATTGCTTGATGGCTCTTTATTTCTATTTTCTAATCCCCTGAGCATACTTTCAATAGTTCAAACTGGAACAAGCGTTTGAGATCATTATCCGCTTGATTTCGAACTCCTTTTCTCTTTGATGTTGTTTGCTCCCTCCATCATGTAAAAGGAATGGTCATTAAAACTTGTTCATTTATGGTGCCTTTCATTGTTTTCTCATTCTGTTTTTTCACGGTCTTTCCTTTCACAACTATTTATTCTGCTGAGGCCCATGGGGCAAGAACTCTGGCTCTTCTATTGATTGTTAACACTTCAAGCAATATTCTTTTTACTTACTGTATTTCTCTTTCTTCCCTGATGAAAATGATTTAGTTTTGATTACAATGCTTGGTACTTATGTATTGATACCTGCATCTTGTGAACCAGGTTCTGCACATGGATAGGAATGATTATTATGGAGGAGACTGTGCATCACTTAATCTTGTTCAGGTCTCACTCTGCTACATATTACTTGAACTTTAGAGTTTTGATGAAGTGTCAGTTATATACTTCTATTGCTCTCTCTCTCTCTCTCTCTCTCTCTCTCTCTCTCTCTCTCACACACACACACACACACACACACACACACACAGAGTCTCTCTCTCTCTCTCACACACACACACACACAGTCTCTCTCTCTCTCTCTCTCTCTCTCAAACTTTGTACTAAATTATTTGTTTTTTATCTTTTAATTTTTAACTTGCAGCTATGGAAGAGGTTCAGGGGAGAAGATAAGCCCCCAGCACACTTGGGCTCTAGTAGGGATTATAATGTGGACATGGTCCCTAAGGTATGTTTCGTGTTTCCTTGCCTTCTGCATTGCGTTTGGCCCACTATTTGTGGGTCATCTTTTTATATTTGTATTCAATTTTTTCCTGAAATGTTGTATTTTATTGTCTAGTTTATGATGGCCAATGGCACTTTAGTGCGGGTCCTCATTCACACAGATGTCACCAAGTATTTGTACTTCAAAGCTGTGGATGGGAGTTTCGTCTATAATAAAGGGAAGGTAGATTTTGTACTTACTCGTTGGAAGTCTACATTTAGTAACTACATATACACAGTCATGCATATGTGTATAAAGGTTGCCTTACTCTTGCAAGTGGTATCTGGAATGTTGCAATAGGTTCACAAGGTTCCAGCAACTGACATGGAGGCACTTAAATCTCCACTCATGGGTTTGTTTGAAAAGCGTCGGGCCCGCAAGTTCTTCTTATACGTTCAAGATTATGATGAAAGTGATCCCAAAACACATGATGCAATGGACTTAACAAGAGTGACAACTAGAGACTTAATTGCGTAAGTGCTTGGTGTTACCTTTTTTTGCAAATGAGCTATAATATGTTCTAAAAGCAACCCTTATTTGCAATCTTGATGGTTCAATATCTTTTAAAATATGTTTGAAGCATCTGCCTGTAGATTAGTTTGGTTGGCATAATACTTTTTGGGTGTTCAAACTATATGGAAAAAGTATTTGGGGTACTATGTGTAACATTGGGTTTGACAGGGTTATTTAAATAGAGAGTAAATCTCATTGGACTATTGCTTGCCTCTGTTTTATATCATAGATGGTTAATTTATCTAGACAAGAAAGGTGATTTTGATAATGTTTGTTTTCTGAACTTAATAGATTGTGAGACCGTTAGTTTATTTTTTGTGTGTTTGATGTATCGACAGAAAATATGGTCTTGATGACAACACTGTTGACTTCATCGGGCATGCTTTGGCACTTCATAGAGATGATCGCTACCTGAATGAGCCTGCACTGGATACTGTGAAGAGAATGAAGGTAAATACTGGTTGGAGTTTATGGTTGACTTCAAAATCTCATGCATTGAGCATTCATTTTTGTCATGCACTTGAGTTTTACCCCTTGGTATTCTCATAGCTTTACGCGGAGTCTCTTGCACGTTTTCAAGGAGGATCACCATATATATATCCTTTATACGGATTAGGAGAGCTTCCTCAGGTATCTTGCTATCTATTTAAATACTATATTGTGACTAAAGCCACAGTTGATAAATATGTTCATTTTCTTTTGTGGCGCTTCATGCAGGCATTTGCACGACTAAGTGCAGTTTATGGTGGGACTTATATGTTGAATAAGCCTGAGTGCAAGGTACTCCTGACTCCTGACTCATGTTTTTTGTATTTGCACCTTTATGTCAATGAACTAGTGTTATTCTACTATATGTTTAGAACATTGTGTTATGTATCTTATTGTTTGTCTGAACTCTGAATTCGATTTGCATGATGCCAGGTAGAGTTCAATGAGGAAGGGAAAGTTATGGGTGTCACATCTGACGGGGAAACTGCAAAGTGCACAAAAGTTGTCTGTGACCCTTCTTACTTGCCTAACAAGGTAAACCCTTCTGAGTTAAGTATTTGAAGTTGGCAGGATTATGATATCAATTTTCTATTTATATTGTGAAATATAGCTACGCATACAGTTCTATGTTACTATATTGGAAAACATATCTTCTCTTTTCTTCTGTATCATGCTTGAAAGATGAAGAAAAATGCTAATTATTCCACAATTAACAGAAAGTTGTTGCATTTCAACAGGTTAAGAAGGTTGGTAAGGTTGCGAGGGCTATTGCAATAATGAGCCACCCGATTCCAAACACCAATGATTGCCAATCAGTGCAGGTTATCCTGCCACAGAAGCAGTTGGGTCGCAGATCCGATATGTGAGTTCTCATATATTTTGTTTGTGACAAACATTAATATAACAAGGAACTTTCTATAGAAACGGATGTAAATTGTTTTTCCTTTTCTCTGGAAGGCTTGGGGTTAAAGAGACAAACTAAATAGTAAGGATCTTTCATGTATGGATCAGCATATGGTTTCCTGATATGTAGTTTGATTAGTGGTAGAGTGAGGTAAAAATATCTAACTTAATTAGGTCATCAAGTACTATGGTCTTTGTAACTCTGGTAATCTTTCATATTCTTGAAGTCCTCTTTTGTATTAAGGTCAAACTTTGATGTGGTTCCTCGATGGTACGGCCAATTTCTTGGAATTGTTGCTTTAAGCTATGCCAGGAGAAAGAAATGGTTTTTGTTTAATTGGATATGCAATTTTGTTTTTCGTGGATTAGTTATCTATGCATTCTCTTGTTGGTATCATGGTAACACCAGTTTTATTCACAATTCATCCGACTAACCACTTCACACCAAAAGCAATAAGAAAACTGAAAACAGTAATATGTAGAGAAAGCATCTGGGGCACTCATGCATACTTTAAAGCAACGGCTTGTTAGTGAATAGTTATTTATTTGGGTTATCTCTTTTCTTTCCTTTTTATTACTTTGGGTTAACTCTTGGTTGCTTTAATGACTGAGCAGGTATCTTTTCTGTTGCTCCTACTCGCACAATGTTGCTCCGAAGGGAAAGTTTATTGCATTTGTATCAACAGAGGCAGAGACAGCTGATCCCCGAACTGAGCTAAAGCCAGGAATTGACCTTTTAGGGCCTATCGATGAGATATTTTTCGATACTTATGACAGATATGAGCCAGTCAATGAACCATCTTTGGACAATTGCTTTATATCAACTGTGAGTCATATTCCAACCTTCACGTCTCTTGTTTATCCTTCATTATTAATTTTGCACGCTTCACAAATGCCTTGTTATGTTTAACAGAGTTATGATGCGACAACACACTTCGAGTCCACTGTCATTAATGTGCTCAACATGTATACCTTGATAACAGGGAAGGTAAGATATCTCTATATATATCCATACATGGCCAAATTGGTTCTTTATTTTCCGTTTCATGTCACTCCTTAATGTCGACGGCAATTCATCTTGTTTCATTGTACTGTTTGAAAGAGTTATTTTTTATTTTTTTTTGGTTGTTGTTGGGGGGTTCAATATTGTTTCCAAACTTATGTCAATTGTATGAAGTTTTAATCCAGTTACCTGGAATGTTTGAGCAGGTTCTTGACCTGAGTGTGGACCTCAGTGCTGCTAGTGCTGCAGAGGAATGAGCAAAAACAACCTGGCGTGCTTTTAGTGACAATTGTGTTTTGTTCCTAGTCGTTGTACTGGTTAAGTTGCTGGTGATAATTCTCACCATGGAGGATCACGAGTTTTCACATTTAATCAGTAGACTTCATATGTGATATAAGGTCGTTATAAATGTACCTTTAAGTCATCCTTTTAAAGAAATCTGTAATTTGTACTTTGAAACGTGAAGATTTCGAACACGCACTAGTGGCAAATGTTATTTTCAGGTTGCGCGCATCTCTGGAGGCATTGAAAAGAATCATATTTCAGGGAACCATTTCTTTGAAGTATGAACCAAATGATGCCTGTTAGTGCTTGCTTGTTAAGCATGAGCCTGGTATTAATATACAGCGATAGGATCGTTTTTTTTCTTTTCAGTCATTTTTTTTTTTATATTTTCAATCATGCTTAATGTGCAATGAACTCGGTGTGTTATGACGAAAGGTCATCGCCAAGATTTAGTGGACGATAATTAACCTATACTTTCATCGACTCCATTCAATGGAGAATAATTAAACAGTAAAAAATCACCAAAGGGGGATTTTCAAGGACCTTTATTCTCTTTGGTTTATTTTGATAGGTTATAATGTTATATACAGTTTGGACGTACAACTCCTTCGATTTATCCTATTTTTACATTGAAGTCCCAAGTTGAATTCAACTACTCTACACAAAGTCATACTTCTACACAAGAAGTCGTAAAATTGTAAGAGGGAAAGAAACATGTCATAAAAAAAATTGTAAAAGGGAAAGAAGCATGTCATAAAAAATTGTAAAGAGAAAGAACCAACGAGCTAAAATAGAGTTTTTATTTACACGATGATATGTGGCGAGTATATTTCATTGAGGGTATCTGATTTCGTTTTTTTGTCAACTAAGAAAGTTTTAAGCTAATTTGATGTTATGGTTCGTTGAGAAATCAAATTAAAAAATTTATATGAGAGATCTATTGAAAATCAAATCCACATATTTTCTTCATAAATCAAATAACAAAATTATATGAAATAATTGAATCCACAACTTGTGGAGCAAGTTATTTAAAATAAATTCTATTGGGTTTTGAATGGCAAAACAATAATTTTTTAATTTAAATTTAGTTCGGTACAGATATAGGGTTTGGGTAGTTTTTTTTTTTATTTTTTTGGTCAATTGAGATACAGACTAGATACTACCCTTTTTCTTTTCTTTGGGTCGATTGAGATATTCATTGTTTCGGGGAAAAAAAAAGATATTCATTGAAAGGAAGAGCGCCAACCCTCGTCTCCACTCTCCAGTTACAGCCCAAGCAAACCTAGAAACAAAGATCAAATAGAAATCTAAAACCCAAAGCCAGCGCAGCATAATGCCGCAGAAACCAGAGGCCAAAAACAGCAGAGCTGAAGCGTAGCAGCTTCGAGCCTTCGACAGACAATCTCGAAGGAAGTCTCGGTTCGGAGGAGGGCAGGGAAGACCGTCTTTGTTCAGTATATTTGGGGTGGTCTCTTCTTCGCGCTAAAAGCCATTGCAGCCGACGAAATAAATTTCAATTTTTTCACTGTTCTGGACGAAATCGAGATATCATCGTTTCTTTTATTAATAATAGCTGAGGGTGGTGGGCTAGACAGGACTATTTATACGTTGGTAAGTTTTCTTCTTCAAAATCTCGGTCGGTCTATAATTTTTTCCAAATTCAACGTGTGTGCTGCTGTCTCCGTAGATGAGAGTTGGAATTTGATAGAGTTTAAATTTAATATTGTTTTTCATAGGTGAGAGGTTGAAATTTGATATTGTTTTCTTCCTTTGAATTTGCTTCATCACGACTAACCGGTCACGCTGATTGACGTATGTTACTGTGGTATAGCATCAAACAGGGTTGATTTGAATTTGAGATTGTTTTTCATAGGTGAGAGTTTCCATTTGATATTGTTTTTCATAGGTGAGAGTTTCCATTTGATATTGTTTTCTTCCTTTCTTATAAATGATGAGAGTTTCAAGTTGATATTGTTTTCTTCCTTCACCATAACTGGTACCGGTCGATTGATGTATGTTGTTGTGGTGTAGCATCAATCAGAGTTGAAAAAATCACAATCCCAGACTAAATTAAGCAGTGAAAGCAGAGAAAACTTGGCACGGATATATCGCTAGTCAAATTTATGGATATCTCGTCTCAAATATCGATATCGATATCGTTTATGGTCAATAAAAATGATAGAAATTCGATCTAAAAGTTGGAAATTTGGAATGAAACTTTGGGGAAAACTTAAGTACCCAATTATAGTTATATAAGACTAATAAAAACTATAAAATGACTGTGATATAATAAATATATAATGAATCCATTTAACAAAAGCCCAGAACAGCCCACAACCAACTGAGCTAACAGACTCAGTTTGATAATATAGCAACCCACTAATATATAAACTATATTAATTAACTTAAAACCAGTCATCTCCTACCTCGCGCGGGTCTGAGATTCGGGTTTTTTAACCCGCGCGACCTGACCCGACTGAAACTCTATGATTTTACATCTGATTTTCATGAAATTTAGCCCTATCTTGATCGTTTTAATGAAATAAGAAGATCGATGGTCTTAAAACAAGGAAAAATGTCGATATTTCGCTCAATTTCTTTCCCCCCCCTTTTACATGCCGCCGACCAATATTTCTGATATATCGGCGATATTGGCGACATTTTCATCAATGGTCTTACCTTAAGCAACTTCCTCCAATTCCAAGAACACTGAGTAGGAGGGGTAGGACACCAAAAACACTTTCCACGAATAAAATAGGTCTTGACCCACCTACACCAAAGGCTGGTCTTCTCAACATCAAACATGGACCATATATGACGAGCCATAAGAGCCACATTCCACAAGTGAAGGCGCTGCAACCCCAAACCACCTTCCACCTTCGGCTTGCAAATTTGGTTCTACGTAACTTTAGCATAGTACTTCCCATGAACATTACCAGACCACAAGAATCTTCGGCACTTTAGCTCCATGTCACGAAAAATTTTCTTCGGGAGGAAGAGATGAGAGGACCAAAAAACTTGTACACTGGTCAACACAGACTTAATTAACTGTAACCGACCAACGAAAGAAAGCTTATGGTGCTCCTAACTACTAATTCGGCCTTCCATAAACTCCAAAAGAGGACGACAAGCATAGAACCCAAGTTTGGAAGAAATCAGAGGGATGCCTAAATAACAGATAGACATGGACTCTTCACCAAACCCAAAAATCCTCAGACCTGACCCAGAAGATGATTAGACCCTCCTGCCACAAAGACATTACTCTTGGCTAGATTAGGGACCAATCTCGAGGCCCTGGAAAACACGGCTAAGGTATCATTAATAACTTTAGCACAATGCACAATACCTATCACCATGACAAAAAACCAACAAATCATCCGCAAAAGCCAAAAGAGTGAGGTCCATTTTGCCACACCTCCAATGATACCTGAACCGAGGGCATAAAGAAATCCTAGCCTTCAACATCCGAGATAGGATTTCTATAGCAATGATAAAGATATACGGCGAAAGAGGGTCCCCTTATCGTAACCCCTGCTTTCCATAGCAATGTGTCATGCTCCCGTCTGACAAGAGGTGTTAGACAAGGGATAACCTGATGCCACTGCCCAAACGGGGCTTCCAGAGTGCGCAAGGATCGATGGAGGAGGTGTGCGAAGTCCCAGTCTCTACTGCAGTTGCATCCGGAATCAATCTGAAGGGCATTAAAAACAAAAGTTGTGAGTGGACAAAAATAAATAAGTTTATTAACACATTTCATAAGACATTTATGCCCTCCATTAAAAACGTATGCATGTCATGAAAACCAGTAACCAAAACATTTGCTCAACAAGGCATTAGGGCCTTAGCCCAAAACCGTAAACCATAAATCCAACCGAAAAACCTTTTCATAGATCCAATAGTTCATAATTACCATATTACCATAACCGGCATCCCAGATGCCTAGCGTCCCAGACGCCTGACGTCCCAGACGTCATATTTCACGGTATAACCATAAGCTACGCGTGCTGCCCGGAGTCTCAATCCCGAATCCAATCCCCGAACTCAGTCCGGGTACAGCATCCCAGATGCCTAGCGTCTAGACGCTCGACGTCCCAGACGCCCAAACATAGCAATCCTGTTCCTGAGTCACTATACGGTCCGGTAGCTCCGCACAATGACCCATCGCAGGCAATACACCTTGATTTTCCAAGTGTCCCAGACACTTGGAGGAGACCTTCACATATTCTCGTATCAAGATGGTATATGGAAAACAGTTTTATTAAATCATTTCACAACATCTCAATGGGCCCTGCCCAAAATCTCCATAAAATATCACAATTCCATTTAGGGTCCCTGACCCGAAATCACGTTTATAAATCATAGGGTCCCAGACCCGAAATCACATATATAACCAACTGGGCCCTTGACCCAATTTCATAAATCAACTGGGCCCCTGGCCCGATTTCGTAAATAACTGGGCCCCTGGCCCGATTTCATAAAGCAATTGGGCCCTTGGCCCGATTTCATAAAGCAATTGGGCCCTTGGCCCGATTACGTAACTCAATTGGACTCCAAGTCCGAGGTTTCCAAAACAATTGGGCCTCAAGCCCGAGTTTATCCATATCCAAACCCGAATCCGAAATTACTGGTCCGAAGCCCTTCCGGCTTCCATAACCGTCATTCCGAATCCAAATCCGGAAATCCACTTTTCAACTTTAAAACCAAATTCCGCTTTCCGAAATCCGATTCTAAAACCGAAAACCTTGATCATCAAATCATGTCTCAAAATCCCGTTAATATCATTGAAAACCCTTTGTCGTTTGAAATCCCAAAACCATGGCATCATAATCAGAAATCAAATAGTTCTCGTAAAACATGCCAAAAAACTGTAATTCCTCGAAAACTGTGCCATTAAGTAAAGCAGTTATAATGCATTCAATAATCATGAAATCACATATAAACCATAAAATAAGTAATTAAAAGCAGTTATGCATGCTCTGTAACAACCCGTCCCGAGAATCGGGATTCCTAGAGTGATTAAGGTGTGATTAGTGAGGGTAATTAAGGGTTAGGTGGTCCCGAGGGGTCCGGGAACCTAGAATGACGATTTTGCCCCTAGGTCGGGCAGAAATGTTGACTTTTATTTCGGGTGGTCAATTGGGGATTGACCAGTGACCAGGACGTAGTTTAGGACGTCACGAATCCTTAGGCAGGTGGCACGCCCGATTCCGACATCCGAGGAGGAAGTTGTGATGGTCGGAAGGTTGAGGGCTTAACCGTAATTTGGGTAAAGTAAGGGGAATAGTTGACTTTTTGTACGGACGAGTTTTGGTACGTTGACCTAGGATGGTTAGATAGATATCGTCGTCTTGAGTTCGATGACAGGCGGCACGTATGCATCGGACTTACGATGAGTGAGATACGGGCTTAGAACGTTAGTGGCGAAACCGTAAAATGAGTTAAAAAGAAGGGTAAATTGGTCTTTCTGCACATTGGGATTTGTGCAGAAAGAAAGAAATGGACGGTTGAGATTGGGCCATGTGGGAGTGCTTGGATGGGGGATGGTGACACATGGCAGGTGTGTAGAGGATTCTGGTGGAATCCTGTACGTGCGCGGTCCTAATTAATTGGGGTGCACCTGTGTGTGCCCGTGTGTTTGTTCTTAGACACAGACAGAAACAGAGGGTGAGGCATTGGGAGAGAGTGATCGATTCTGTGCAAGGGGGAGTGAGGAGTGGTTTGTGAGAGTGACAGAGAGGAGTGTATGAGCTGGTGGTCGTGAATTGGTGGAGGAATCGTGCACGGCGGCACGGTGGAGGTGCGGCAAAATTCTGGGGAAACAGGGAGGCCGTGAGACTGTGGTGGTGGCTACGCCGTGAGGTGGCTCAATCCAAGGTAGGGGGAGCTGTAGGAGGTTGCAGGGGACCCAACGAACACCGTGGCACGCGGCGGTGCGCACGGCGGAGCTGCAATCGAAAGGTGAGGTTTCCTGCTCTGTTTTCCCGTGAAATTTCAGTTCGAAAGTCGTGAGTCTAGGCTTAGTGTCGATGGGATTGAAGGTCAGGGTTATGTTCAGGGAGGTCCTAGGTGTCGACTGGGATGGTCGCCGTGACGGGGGGTGTTCACGGCGGAGCTCGGTTGAAGTGGAGTCTCTGTTCCTCTGTATAGCCGTAAACTTCAAACGGTGAGTCGACGAGTTTGGAGGTGAGTCGAAGGTAATGGAGGTGTGGTCTAGGTTCAGTGAAGTCCTAGGATGAGTTTGGTGTAACCACCGTGAAAGGAAGTGAGCTGGGTGGCTGGATCATGAAGCAGGGGAATTTGGGGCTGTCTGGTTTCGAGTTCAGTCGACGGGCTAGGGACGGTGTCGAGGTGAACGAAGCTGGGGAATGGATTCGTGGTGTCTGGACGAAGCTGCTGGTGAAAGAAGGGACTGAAATGGTGGCCGGACGGTGGAGAATGCCTCTCGCCGGTCCAAGCCACGGCGGCCGGTTCAGCACAGTACGGGAGGTTGACGATGGTACTGTAGCTGGCGCGTGAGGGCCACGCGCAGCCACTTTGGGCGGCGCGTGGGGGCGCGTGCGGCAGCGGTTGGGAAAGTGATCAACTTGACTTTTGGTCTAGGAGTTGTGGTGAGTTCAATGGAGTTGGTTTCGGGTCAATCGGAAGTCTTTTGAGTGTAGTTCCGCGAGGGTAAATGTTTAGGGTCCCGGGTTTTAAGTCTTTGGTTCGGGGAATGTTAAGGAAATTAGGTAGTTGTTTCGTAGACGTATTAGTAACGTATTTGACGGTGTTTGACAGGATCGGGATTTCCCGAGGAAGCCGAGGAACGGGCTGGACGTTCGGGACGCGAGTAGGGCTCAGTACTGTGAGTGGACCCTTTCTTTAAACGCGATCATGCATAACTGTTTTTATATACGTTTTTGATGGTTTTACTTAAGACACTATGTTATTGCATAGGTTATGATGGTTTTACGTGATTATACGTGGTTGAGATGTTTGCACGTTTTTCGAGAAAATGCTGGTTTTCGGATTTTGATGACACATTTGGGGATTTCCACCTATAAAGGTTTTCTGATGATGATAAATGGGTTATGAAATATGAGTTGTGATTACATGTGGTTTTGGTATGAAAATGGATATTTTTCCGGATTTGGGTTCGGAATAACGGTTCTGAACGCCGGAAGGGCTTCGGACCAGTGATTTCAGATTCGGGTTTGGATGAGGATTTGGAAAATGGTTTTAAAATGGTTTTGGATTGGATTTGCTGGATCTGGATATTGGGTTTAAAGACCCGGATATATGTGACGGGGGACCGGCCGGATTGGGTTTAAAGACCCGGATTGAGTTTAAAGACTCGGGAGTTTAAAGACTCGGATGTATATTGATTTCCCCCGTAGGCCTTGAGTTTAAAGACTCGGGAGTTTAAAGACTCGGATATGATTAAGGCCTGGATTGAGTTTAAAGACTTGGATAGGTCCAGCAGGTTCGATCGGGAAATGAGGATGTGATACGGTTTCTGATACTCATGCTATGGTTTCTTATGATATTTTATAGTGTTTCTGTTTCTTATGATGTTTTATCACGATTATTTTATAACTGTGTTCATAACTGTTGGTTATGCATGTGGTTTCAAAACGGAGGGTTAAACTCGGTTTTCTTATAAATGGTTTTCGAACTTTCCTTTTACTCTGGTCCACTCACACCTTCTGTTTTAAATTGCCCTCCAGGTTGTGGAGCTAGCGCGGGGCCTTAACGTCGAGGCAGTGTCCGAGGCATAGAAGTGACGTGAGGGATCCTAGAAGAGTTTAAAGGCTTCTGTGTGCGTGTACTTTATCAGTTTTTATTTTTAGTTCCTTGTAATTTAGTGCTATGCTCTGTAAACGATAAGGTTGGGATATTTTGTTTAATTACTCCTGCGTCTGACTGAGTTGCGTGAGTGTTACTTGGGTGTTGAGTCGGGGAGTCAGACGGGAGCGGGATTTACCTCGGGTTTCGGGGTGAAACCGGGGTGGGTCCTGACATGCTCAGTTATAGAGAAGGGGTCCACTCACAATCACCAGCACGTCACTCGCGCCCCGTACGTTCCGTACTTTCCTCGACCTCCTCGGGGTTTCCCGATCCTGTCAACAGTCACCAAAGTACGTCACTAACACGTTAACGAAGGTTCTCCTAACTTTCCCCAAAATTCCCCGGATTCTAAACGTAACGAACCAAGACCCTAAACCTTCAACCTTGTCGACCTAACTCGAACCGACGTCCGATTAACCCAAAACCTGTCCCAAAAGATCCGTTACAACATCTAGACCAAAAACCTAGTTGAAAGTTTCCCTAGAAACTACCGCACGCGCCTCCACGCACCGCCCAAAGTGGCTGCGCGTGGGCCTCACGCGCCTGCACAGTCACTGTTCATCTTCAACCTCTCGACCCGTGCACTGTTCCGGACCGGCGTGGCCGGTTCTCCGCCGTCCGTCCACTATTTTCCTCCCTCTTTTCACCATTCTCTTCGCCCTCAACCGAGTAACCTATTCCCCTCAACCAAACACGACGACACGGCCTCTAAACCAACATCCCTAACTCGAACCTGTAACCTCCCAAAACTCTGTTCTTTAATCCGGCCACCCGTCCATTCCCCCAGCTTCAAATTGTTTCCCTAAACTCCAAGGAAACTCACTGGACTCCTTCAAACCCCTAAAACAGTTCGATTCAACCTCAAAACCCACGACCTAAAGTTTGAACCCAAACTGAAAAACAGAGGACACCGTAAACTCACCGTCGTTTTGGCCTCCGCTGTGCAATCCCCCGTCATGGCGTCGACACCAAAAGGTTCCTAAGACCTTACTGAGTCCACTAGAACTCACCAAACACATCGACTCAGCCCCTACCTTTACGACTAACCGTTTGAAACAAAACGGTAAAACAGAGCATATAAACGGGTGGAAGGAATTACCTGCGTCCTGCTCTCCACCGTGAGCTCCACTGTGTTCACGCGACTCTTCTAATCCTCCTCCGTCCTCTGGACACTACCACCCGCCTCGATTGATCAACCACGGCAACACCACCACCAAACACTCCCTCTGTTCTCTGGTTTTTCCCACTCTCTACATACACTCAATCGACCCTTCAAACTTCCACAAACACTCCCTTCCTCTCAAACACTTCTGATCACACTCCCTCACTCTCAGGAACTCACTTTCTCCCTGCAATTCGATCACCTCATCCCTCAAACTCAATCCCTGTTTTTCTCTTCGAACACAGCTACACAAACACATACACACACACACACACACACACACACACACACACACACACACACACACACACACACACACACACACACACACACACACACACACACACACACACACACACACACACACACACACACACACACACACACACACACACACACACACACACACACACACACACACACACACACACACACACACACACACACACACACACACAGCCCGTTTAATTGGAACCGTGCACACGCCTAGAACCCACTAGACCTATGCCACATGTCACAATCTTGTAGCCCCTCTAAAAAAATATCCCAATCAACACTGCACACTTGTCCCAATCTGTTTTTCACAAATCCCAATGTGCAAAAGACCAAATTACCCCTATGACTCAAAATTACCATTTTACCCCTCACCGTTCTAGACCCGTATCTTAACCGTCCAATGTCCGATGAAGGCATGCTGCCTGTCGTTGAACTCAGGACGGCGAAATCTACCTAACGGTCCTCGGTCTACGTGAAACTGAAAAGTCTAGCAAAAGTCAACTTTTCCCCCTTCGTTTACCCAAATTACGGTAATGCCCTCAACATTCCGAACATCATAACTTCCTCCTCGGATGTCGGAATCGGCGTGCCACCTGTCTACGGACTCGTGACGTCCCGAACTACGTCACAGTTATCGGTCAATACCCAATCGACCACCCGAACTAAAAGTCAACTTTTTGCCCAAACTAGGGGCAAAATCGTCATTCTACACTAACGACCAAACTAAACACCGATTAGGCTCACTAATCCGTTACTAATCACTTTCTTAATCCTAATTTCCGGGAAGGGTCGTTACAATCCACTTCCTTAAAAGAATTTCATCCCGAAATTCCACAGCTCGTTCCCAACACCTCGGGTCTCCTACCCGGTGGTCAACTCTCGCCCAACGAAAACTACTCTGAACAGTTTCCAATCTATCATCTCCACCTTGGGTATTTCAGAACACCTCCACTACTAGTTCAACACTTCTGACCCGCTCTCAGTACATCTAGAACTTCATGGCGTACACAAGGGAAACTCTATGAACAGAAAACAAAGGTATTTTAAAATACCTCATTTAAGCGTACCCAATAGAATTCATAGAGTACTTCCTCACGTACTACCACGTACACTTTCTGGAACCCAACTCAAATGCTAACCCAGAAACAATCTAGTCCAAAAAGGAATCCTACCTACCGGCTCACTACTTAACGACGTCGACCACCTTATCGGAGTAAACCCACAAAGTCCTAAAGGCAATCCTAGATTGTGGGTTCTCTTCTCTTCAATAACCTCATATCGATCAATAACCTCATATCGATCGATAATCTCACTCCTTTCCAAATTCTAACCTCAACACGCCAAGTCACCTAGGGAAAATCCTAGACGCTACCCCGAAACCAAACAACACTGTGTACAACTCAACCAAGGATAGTCAAAGTACCTGTCACGGCCCCCGGTGCCGACTGAGCCTCCTGCTGAGTCATCGTAAACACTCGGGCCTGTGGTTCTGCAGGTCTACCACGTCCCCTCGAACTACTAGTGGCACCTCCACCTCCTCTGGTGCCGGCTGTCCCTTACGCTGAAGCCGTGCTCCTTCCCGGCTCTGCCGCTCCTCGGCCTACACCACCCTCATGTGGTAACAACGGACAGTCACGTCGAAAGTGACCTCGCTCCCTACAGTAGTAGCATACATCCCGACTGGTAGGACCAGGTCTCCCTGTAGATGCAACAGAAGTCGCACTGGTTTGCGGAGTCGGTTGTGCTCGGTAACCACGGAACCCTGAACTCTGGAAACTACCAGGTCTGCCGAAACGATCATCGCCCGACGACGACGCTCCACTGTAGTTACCCCTCTTCGGTTCCCTCTGACTCGAAGTTCCAAAAAAAGGTGACTCCCGACGTCGTACCGGCAAGCTAGCCTCAACCCTCACCGCAGCATCCGACAACTCTCGGAGGGTTTCATTTCTTTTATTGCACCTAATGTTCAATGGTTTTAGTCTCTTATCTTCAACCATTTCACCTTTGTTATCATCTAATGGTTAATTTCATGTTGTCGCTTATGAATGTGTATATTGGAGCTTGATTTGTTTGGTTCGTAATAGGTACCAGCATCACAATTCCATTCATTTGGGGTCTCTTTCATTTTTTCTTCATTCCTCAACATGTGCAAGACATTGAGGGCTTAGGATCTGCATCTTCATGTTGCTTGGTTCAACATTGAATAGGTTTGGAATAAAACCCAAGAGCCCAGATTCATACAACTAAATAATTTGGACGAGTATTGAGGTAACCTTTGCTCAATCTATACTGCTTCTGCCTAAGAAATCTAAATTGATGGTTGTTACCGCTGTTGTCTTCTTAGTTGTTTATGAATTTATTTAAAATTGATTTTCATTCATTTAGGATTCCATTTCTTTAATTTATTTTGAACCTACCAACTTATCTTCAAATGTCATTTTTCATACCCATCTTTATTTTCATTTAAGTAATTTGATCGCATTTTTATTGATGTGGATATTCTTCTTTAGCTTTATTCTAATGTTTATATGACTATTGACTGTTCATATACATTCTCCACAACCAAGTAGATTAAGATTCATCATTTTATTTCTCGGATTCTAATTGCTAATCATCAATTGTTTTGTATATATTTTTCCCTTAATCTTCATAACCATTTTACAAACCCGCAGTATCGCGCGGGCTACCTTACTAGTATATATGATATTATATATAAAAGTTTCTGAATCCCGGCCTCCAAGTGATGGACATGATATATATATATATATTATAATCTTGCTAATTCGTCATTAATCCTTAATTAATCCCGCTAATTCGGGACGGGTCGTTACAGGGGGGTGAGATGATGGTGGAAAATTATATGACATAGGGTTTAATTTTTGAATTTTGGCACAAAATTCAAAAATTAAAACTTAAACTATACGAAATTAACTAAATTATTTAATATCAGAAGATAAAGAATTTTTAAATTTAAAAGTTTTTTTGAAGCATTATTGCTTTTAATTATCTTACTTTAAGTTAGATTAGATACTCATAGTACTTTTAAAATGATCAAGTGAAAAAAAATATATAAATAAGAGTAATATTTTCATAATCCTCAATAGAATCTTATAATAAAAAAATAAAATATAATATTAAAATCATGATAGATTTTGGTAAGTACTTTTTAGATTGTTATTGGACTAATTTACAATTTGATGACATTAGTTGTAATTTATATAAAAACTATGGTCTATTTTAAATTGTATAGTCCTTTGATTAGTCAAAAGATTTATGAGTTTAATTTTTCTATATGCAAGTTTTTAAATAAATTTATATGTTAGTAAGAACCTATGAATTAATTACCCTTTTTTTTAAGAGTCAAACTCTAAATTTTCCATATAATATATAGATATAAATACCTCTAAACTAATAAAGGGGTGCTAGCAAATCCCCCCTGGGATTAACGCGGGACGTGTCTGCTCCCGTCTGACACGAAGAGTCAAATAAGGGATAATTCCAACCTCAGCCCGTTCGGGGCTTCCAGAGTGCGTAAGGATCAGAGGAGTGTGATGTCTCGGTCTCCGCTACAGTCCGCATCCGCGATCAACTTGAAGACATTAAAACTAATTAAAGCTGTGAGTGGACAAAACCAATAATTTAAGAAAATTCATTTATCGAAAATATGTTTATGCCCTTCATTAAAAAGCATGCATACATGCATTCGAAAACCAGTTATCAATAATTAAACCATTAGGGCCTTAATCCAAAACCGTAAAACCAAAGTATGTGGGTCACTATCCAAATCCATGTGGGAACTCAGACCAAAACCAAATTTGTAGGGACTTCGCCCAAATCAAATCACGTAGGCCTCAACCCAAATCCGATACATGTGGGTCTCATTCCAAAACCAATACATATGGGTCTCAGCCCAAAACCAATCCTCGACGTCTCTAATGCCTGACATCCCAGATGTCACAATCAATACAGTCACGGTTCCAAGCTATGGTTGCTACCCGGGGTCTCAAATCTCAAGTCTCCCCAGGGTCCACTCAGGTCAATGACTTGCAGATCAATGACCCTCCCTGGGGGGAGGTTTTAACCTCTGGCAATCCTACTCCTGAGTCACTATACGGACCGGTCGCTCCGTACAATGACCCCTCGCAGGCAATGCCCCATGACTACTCCAGGATACTACGAGACGTCTGGAGGAGACAACCCACCACTCCAGGATACTACGAGACATCTGAAGGTAACCGTTCGTGAGAATGGTATACGAAAAAGCATTTTACAAAATATCTCAAAATCGTTCACAGGGCTACGCCCGAATTTTCCATAAAACCATCTCAAATCCAAATTCAATTGGGGTCCCCGACCCGAAATCACATTTATAAACCATAACTAGGCCTCATGCTCGAATTCATAAACCAACGGGCCCCTGACCCGATTATATAACTCAAATGGGCCTTCAACCTGATTTCTCATTAAATCAACTGGACTACAAGTCCGATAGTTTCCAACAAATTGGGTCTCATGTCCGATTCCATGTTTTCAAATCCAAAACCTTTCCATTAAACCATCAGAGAAGTACTAGCACGTATAAGTACCGTATAAAATCGAAAACTTTGAAATACGTGAAAATACGTAAATACTAATTATCACAAATATATGCACTCATGACATTCAAATCATCGATATAAAACACATATAAAACATTTATATATGCATCAATTTAGAAATCAAAGTTCACTCACAGACCGTCCTTGATGCGCCTCGATACTCGTGCCATAAGTCTCTCTCGGGTCAATCACCATCTTCGGGATTCCCAAACCTATCCAAATCATACTAGAGGATTACTAACTATTTTAATAACCTCTCATAAAATCTCCTAATTTTTCGAGATTTTTAACATATTTTAAACTTGACCCTAAACCTTCGAACATCCCGAACTATATCGAAACGATGTCCGATCGACTCGAAATCAGTCCCAAAATGTTTGTTACATCGAATAGATAATTTCACATGTTGGAAACTTCCCCAAAAGGTGACCCACGCGCTGCCCAAAGGCGCTGCACGTAGGCTTCATGTGCCTGCACAGTGCCTCCTTCAACCTCTCGCAGACTGCCCGATTCAAACCGGTTTCTGCAACTCCGGTCCACCCAAACCGGCGGAACCGGTTCACCCCCATAACTCCCTCATTTTTCATCCGTTTTCATCCATTCCAATTCCTATAGCTTCCTCTCATCATTTGCAACCCATCTATGTGTTTAAAACCAAGAAACACTACCTAGAACCCATTAGTTCAAAGTACCCTTCACGACCCTGTTTTCTAGCTGTTCCCCTGGGCTGCTCAGACGTCCCCTGCCATCCAAAACCCTTCCTAAACGTCCATACAAACCCAATAGATATCATCCAATCAGCAAACACAGCCCCAAACATCCAAAACTTCAAAATCGAAATTTGAAATAAAAATGGGGTTATCGGGTTTTACCTTCCTCCTATGGCTCCATCGCCGTCCACGACGGCTCTGTCCTCGACCAACCATCATCAACTCACCCTCAGTCTCACTCTCTAGGCCTCAACTGAATCAAATGGGGGAAGGGGTCGATTTTGGGTTCATCGGGTTTGGTTGGATGAACACAAACAAAAGTGATGGATATGCATGTATGGGAAATGGTGGGATATGGATGGGCGACACTTGTCACTCATCCATTGGGCCTGTCCAAAATATATGGGGCTCACTTGAGGACAAATGTCATCTGTCTCGTAAAACGTGCAATAGTACCTTGGAACTTCCGTGAACCGTAACTTTTTCATCGAACGACCGATTTCGACGTGCCGTCTGTCTACAGACTCTTATCGACCCGACCTACTTAATGGTCCTCGGGCATCGAACCTTTCGGTTCAAAAGTCAACTTTTTGCCCTCATTTAGGGGCAAAATCGTAATTTCGCTCTGAACATCCGATAATCGTCAGCTAATCCCCGATTAGTCCCGCTAATCCATAATTAAGTTTTAATTAATCCCTAAAATCAGGGGCGGTTCGTTACACTAGCCCATAACCCAAGTTAGTTGGAAAAGCCTTTGCTATGTCCTATACGAGCAAAAGAACATATATGCATTAGCACAACGGCTTTTGCGAGTTCTTAATCCATTGCATTGTTGATTTCGAGTCCTACATTTTTTAACTCACTAAGTAAGCTTGAGCTCCGTTGCATTTTTTATTTTATAATATAAGGAATTATAGTATAAGGAACCGATAGAGGGCTACAAAATTGGCTTTTCAAATTTGGTGGTAATTAGTACAAAATTGTTGATTTAGAGATATTGCTTTCAGGGATATCAAGGATCCAAAGATGAAGAGAAGCAAGAGAGTTCCTCAAAGGGGCGAGAGCATTAGCTATTAAGTTTGGTTCGCTGTGAACATGTGCCAATGCCAAACTCAAAAGGTTCTAACATGCAGTATGCTATTAGACAACATTTATTGACCATTTTTAGTGACAATATCTCTAATAAAAGCGCGCCCCGCTGTGTATATGAGATTTACATGTATTCTAATGAGAGCAGACTACACCATATAAGATAAATCTCACCTGAAAAAAGTATCCAATTAAAAAAGAAAAAGCACGCGAAAAGTCATATTAATGAAAAGAAAAGCCATCTAGCACATAAAGGAAATGCGTATTACATTGCTGCGAAGCACATACAATATAAGAAGCAAATCATTACAAAAGGAGATCACATCCAGTAAGGCAGGCATCGACATTGATGAACTATTATTATGTACTATGTATGATATAGCAGTAGCCAGCGATCAATAAATCACAAGCGCAGATGGAATTTGCACCATGAAACTGGGAGATATCAAAATCCCAACAAGTTATTATTACACATCCCAATCGCAATAAATTTATAACCCCAAGGGCTTCCAATAGAAACACTAGTTTAGTTTAGTATAATGACTTAGGTGACTTTAAGAAATGGAAGAGCTGACAAAAACATCAGCTCATTCAGACATCAGCAAAAACGGAAAAAACATCACCGTGGATGTAGTCATTATCTACCAAACTGACCAGGAAGTAGGTGTTCTTCACCTGCAAAAATCAAGAGAACCAAGAAATCATTTCAGCATTAGTAAACACAATGACCATCAAAAGATCCAGTAGGTAGGTGCCTACAGTGTTGTGTTGTAAGCAGACATTTCAACAATCAAATCACTCTTTCGGTACAAGGCAACAAGGGATACTAGAAGAAAGCAAACCTCTTCGAGCAATTTTCTAGATGAGTCACCCTCGGGGTATAAGCCAGCCCAACCTCTGGACCAGATTTCAAATGCCTCATCCTTCCAAATCAAGAAACTGGCAGGATCCACAACAGTTGGTTGGATTATCTCGCTTGCTGGAAAGACTCCCCATGTTACCGCATTCACATCATTCTGGCTAAAGTTTGATATCCAGCTACCATCTCTGTTCACAGCCATGTAGGTTAGAGATGGAAAGGCCTTGCATTTGTCGACAAGAGCATTCAGCTTCTCCTTTGAACAGAAAAACTCTAGATACGCTTTCTGATAAACATATCCTCCAGGCCTCCCCCACCCTGAGAAACAAGCCAGTTACTAAGAGTCGAAATAAATATGAAGGTTTCTAGACCTGGTACAAGGATACTCATTCCAATCTAAATATCAGTTGGAGAAAAAAAACACAAAAATATTATCCATTAGAAACAGAGGGGAGAGGGGAGAGGGGAGAGAGGAAGTTAAGTGTAAAAGAAGAGATTTTCGCAAAGCATGAGATCAGGTTCACAGCCAAATATACAAAGATATGATGGAAGAAAAACAGATGTTAATTGAAGTTCAAACAGGTTTCTATAAAGACCTGAAACCCTCTATGGAACTACTAGTAAAGGTTAAAGCTCAATCTTGAATTTAAAATCTTTCTTTCCAGAAAAGCACAAACGCTAGACATCTGCTTTTCATGAAAGAAAATGAAATCATATACTTATTGAATTTTTGTGTTGTCAAGTTCAAGTAAGATTATGGCTCCATTGAGACTCATGCTCCTGTAGACTTTAGTAACTAAGTGACTAGTAATTCATGACCGAAACTCTCCATGAGAAAAATTAAATAATCTGAAACAAAGGCGCGATCATAAAAATTAGATATAAATTGATATTTTCTTATAATTAGCATGATCATGAACCCACAAACATACTGATACTGATTACTTACCAACAAACGGAGAATCAGATCTTTCCCCGTTTACTGCTGGTTGGCTGTTGATGGTAAGGAAGCCCTTAGTGTTAATTTTCCCTAGCAGCTCATTAATGATTTTCGTTTCTGGCTGAAGCCCATCTAGTTCTGACCAAGGGCTGCTTCTCAATTTTCCAAGGCAGAATTTCTTAAATTTCTGATATAATAGCAATTCCAATATATAAGTTTATATCTAGATTGCTAACCATGCAAAGTCAAAATACAAAGAAGGAAACACCACCTCATAAATATCTTCAATGGTTCCCAATGGGACAACCCATTCTTCAACAAGTTTCTTGTCACGTGCACGTGGTCGCATGAACTGTTGAGAAAATTATGACATAACATACCCAACTCTAGGTAAAGATACAATAAAAAATAAGAACGGAAGTGTACCTCAGCCAAATGGTGGCTAAAAGCTTAAATCAAATAAAAATAAGTTGGAAATGATTAAAGTAATTGTTTCTCTGAGATAAAATGATATAAAATGATTGGAATGCTCAAGCATTTAACAACACATTTTTTCGATAAAACCAAACCTAATCCATCAAAATTCCTCATAGAATTGTGGGCACTAAGGCTAAATGTGTATGAATATATGTACCTGATAATCAGTTAGTGCTCCATATGAAGGATTACGAGAATCACCCCACCGCCCCTGTGGGTACAGGTCCCATCCTGTGGTCCTTGATATGTAGCTCTTGGGACGATTAGCCCTATTATCATTTGCTAGGACAATTAGATGTTTTGAAAGATGTACAAGAAGTCAAGTAAATCCTCTTTGTTTTCTTATTTCTGCTTTTTTTTTGGGAACAGGTTTTGAGAACAGCTGGACTGCATACCAGAATATTGGACGAACATCTTCTTTGACACGGAAAACATTTGCAGGGCGTCTCCAAGGTAAAGGCCTTGATATTTTGGTCTCTTCAATCAAACCAAGATTCTGCCAAGGTAGTACGATAAGAACGAAACAAATTTGGTCATACATGATCCAAAGCGTATTGTATACAACTCAAGTAAGAAAACCAGAAAGGTATGAGAAAAAAACCATTAATATAGCCAATGCTGATTTCTCCATGTTAAGCGTATACAGATGCAGTGTCCTAGTCCCATGTGCCAAAATCTTCTTGCACATCTCAGTTCCAAGGTGAATTCCATATGCTTTCACAGCTTCTTCGTTGTCCTTGATAGGCTCCAAGGCAGCAGTAACCTCAGCTGGTATCTACAGTATTCAATTTATTGCAAACACTGAACCAAAGTAAGATAAAAAGAAAAACTACTGAAGAACTGAGAAAGGAATACTGCTATGCTCTTTGTAACTTTCACAGACCGTTATCATTTATTCTTTTCCTATGCATGGAATCGGGTGACTAGTGTTTCATAGGGATTTGTTGGTTATATACTTATATCATAAAGATTTTAGGGTAAAATCGGTGCTTGTATTTAATCTTCAGGTAAAAAATTAAGCTTTTCTATGTGGCACAGGCAAATCTTGGATGCAAACAAATTCTAACTTTATAATCATCAATTCTGTTTGAGTCTATAAATTTCTACGAGTTTTGAATTTATATATAGTGCTGGTGAGTGTTTATGTGGCCTTTACTTTAAATAATCCGTTGTTAGGCTGCTTTCACCCAACCTTTTAGATTCAAAATAATTTTAAAAAGCCCCAGACCTTAAAAATGCAAGTCCCACACCCTAAATCCACCGTGATATGCACATTAAGGGTGGTAAAATTGCCTAACTTGTCCTACACAGACAGCCAGAGCACTTTACAACAGTTGAATATGCAATGAACATTATTCTCAACCAATTAATATTATCCGTATTGTAGTGCTTTATAAGGCATTATACCATAGAATAGAGCCCTATGAATATATAAACTAGGATAGAGGATATAAGAATAAATGCATGAAAAATGGGAAGAGGATGAAAATACCTTTGTTTTGCAGAAACCAGTCATGCGTATGAAACCTTTGTAGTTATTAATGGGCATAATTCCAGGAACAATAGGACAATTAATTCCAATTTGGCGACAGTCATTGACGAATTTGAGAAAAACATTGGTGTCATAGAATAATTGTGTGACGATAAAATCGGCGCCAGCATCCACCTTTTTCTTCAAATAAGCAAGATCACTTTGGTAGGCTTCTGGAGAGGCAAGGCCATCGGTTGCAATGGCGTCCGGATGTGCCTCTGGTTTCAATGCCAATTGGTGACATTTAAATTTTAATTGTTTAGCTCAGAAAGTAAGGAAAACCCAAAAAATGCAAGAACAGTTAATGAGTAAAGCAGTGAGTGGGGTACTGGAGTGAGTATGCATGTATACCTGGATAACCAGCAACAGTGACGCCAAAGTAGTCACCATATTTAGCTCTGATATGGGTGACCTGCGATTAGAGAGCACAATTGCAAGCGAAAATCAAATTAAATGAAATCACAAAATCAAATTAAATGAACATTCAAATAAGAAAAAAATATTTTGTTACCAGGTCGAGGGCGCAGGCAAAGCCTCCCTGGATCTGAACAAACTTGTCCTGGCCATGGGGCGGGTCGCCCCGCAGAGCGAGAACGTTTTGGAGGCCGTTGGACTTGATGGTTTGGAGGGCGTGGTCGATCTTCTCGACAGGCATATTGGTGCAGGTGAGATGCATCATGCTCTCCACGCAGATGATGTTCTGCATCTTGCTCGCAATGTCCAGCGTCAGATCCGCCGTCGACCCACCCGCACCCCAGGTTATGTCGCAGAACGCTGGGTTGTGGGCCACCATCCGATCCATCCGTTCCAACAGGTTCTCCACCCCATCCTCCGTCTTTGGCGGGAAGAACTCAAACGAGAACACCACCTTCTTCTCATCCACCAATGTCTCCCGGATTTTGTCTATCAACTTCATTTCCAATAATTGGATCTTTTGCTTTGTTCAGAGACCCACCTACCACTGGAACAAAGATGAGAGTAGTGCGACTAACCACCGATGCGGCTCTCCTATGGGCTATGTGCTATGGCTGCCTAAAGTAACAAAGATTCATTTAACTTCAGATCCAGATTAGGAAATCAAATGATGATCAACAATCAACAATGTGGTGGCATTTTCTCCAATTCCCCCTAATCTTTTTATAGCGAACCACTCACCAACCCCGCCATTCCTTCTTTCATCTTTACTGCTCTCTCTATTTTTACTTTTTACTTAGGAAAGCAACTCATTAATTTAAGCTTGCGATACGGACAATATTACTATAATAGTGGTGGTCACATCTTTTTAAGAACAAATCATATTTTATTATTTTATAATTTACATCGAATTATATACCTTCCTAATTTCAAATTTCGCACATATTAACTTATATATTTTAAAACATTACAATTATATCCCTAAATTAAATTTTCTGTTAGAATTTCAATTAAATAATAATTGAGAAAGTGAAATCTATGTTTAGTTTAAATGAATGTCAAATAAACACCATGTAGCATAAAATAATAATAAACTTAATAAAATAAATAAAATAATCTTCCCACTCGTCTATTTATTAAATTTTTTTATCATTTTATGCCAAATAGTGTTTATTTGATATTCATTTAAATTAAATATACATTCCGTTCATTCACATTATCGCTTAACTAAAATTTTAACAAAAAAAGGAATAAAATTATAATATTTAAAAAATATATAATATTAAATGTAAGATTTAAAATTATGAAAATATGCGTATAATTTGATATAAATAACAGAATACATGTAGTTTGCTCTTCTTCTTTTTTTATCTAAATCAGAATAGACCCACCAGATAAATTCTTATCACTCTCACCCACAAGATTAGGAAGAAAATAAGACTCAATCCCACTTGCACGGTTGCACCAACCATCAACGATGCACTGCCAACAAGGCCCAACACTCCCTGTCGCAGTGCAGCAGTTGTCACATCCTTCTCTACTCACCCGGTCCCCTCTTATTTTCGAGGTACCATATTGATGCCTTAAACCGCTACACATAGTAATGTTATAAGAAAATTAAGCTAAATAGAGAAAATCATCCTTAAATTTTATTATAATTTTGACAATAGTTGTCATACTTCAATATTAATATCCAATTTTATCCTAATATTTATATTAATCTTTCTGTTTCTTTGTCAAATAAATTCTATTAAAAAAAAGGAATTTTTTTCAATTTATGTGCATTTTACGTAACTTATATTAACAAAATTCATTTCAAAATTAAATAGAAACACTAATAAAAATATTAGAATAAGTTTAAGAGCTGTAGATATTTACATTGAAGTATAGACACAATTCCTAAAATTATAGTAAAATTCAAGAATAGTTGCAACTATTTAGCCAAAAATTTAGTAAGTAGTCAAATTGAAAAAAATAGCAAAATAATATGAAGATAAATTTAAATCTGAACATGACTCATATCATATAATCACCATAAAATGACTCTTATTACTCATTTAAAATAAAAAGAAGCAAAACAGTATAGAAATGAGGGAGAAGAGAGAAAAGTGGAAAATATCAAAGTAGTCAAATTGAAAAAAAATAGCAAAATAATATGAAGATAAATTTAAATCTGAACATAACTCATATCATATAATCACTATAAAATGACTCTTATTACTCATTTAAAATAAAAAGAAGAAAAACATATAATCACTATAAAATGACTCTTATTACTCATTTAAAATAAAAAGAAGAAAAACAGTATAGAAATGAGGGAGAAGAGAGAAAACAGATGCGAGTGGAAAATATCAAAATCGATTATCACTTTAATAAAAATATCAAGTTTATTTATGTGACAGTAAAAAATACCATGACGACACTAAATCTTGGGCTCTTGCTTGGGTTGGTGGCGTGGGACCTATCACACCTACTCCCTACCACTCCGTGCCAGTCGCTAATTTCTCGGCATCCTCCCAAGCTCATTACAATCCGAGTTAAAAAGGGAACCTCATTCCTCTCGTTGGCTACTCATGTCTTGCTAGGGCAACCACGACGATGATTGCATCCATTCCATCTATTTTGTTCTGATAAATAGTATTAGTGTCCATCGTCCGCATCGCCGGCGAATACATGTCCATTAATGGTCTTTTGTCAAAGAAGATATTGGTAGACCATGAACAAAACTTGGTAAAATAGGATGAGAAAAATAAATAGAAAGAAAAATACGCAAATACAAGAAATTAGAAATGGGTTCTCTGACAATGATTGGAAATGAGACAATAAAATAGGTATTATACGAAAAACCAGGTACGGCAAAACATAATTAAAAATTAAATAATATAATTATTTTTGAGACGTTGCAAAAGAATAATATGTTCATTTTAGTTTGGTAATTTCTATTTATACTCTTTCGTTTTGTTGAATAATCCTTATAACTATTTCATAATTATAATTGTACAATTATTAAATTATCATTTTAAAATAAACTCCGTAAAAAATTTAACAAAATTAAATTTATTTAGTCATTCTTATATATAATCTAAATAAATAGTTAATTATGAATATATTAATTATTATTAATACCGTTAAATCTTTTTGATACATAAATAACTAAATGACCTCAATAGCGGCACTTAAAATAAATATTAAATAACCTAAAATGTATTGATTCTAATGAAATCCTTTTAACCGGAATAATAATCTCATCATAATAACGTACCTTTAGAATATTGGTGCCCTGAGGGGTTTAGTCATATTGCTAGTGCTGATGGTAAACCTTTGTTTGCATATTCGATGACTGCTTCTCGTAAGCGCATATCTTTCACGCATATTTGTGTGGAAGTGGATGCTTCAGACCCCCTTATTGATTCTTTGGATATCTTGTTGCCTCCGGAGGAGGATGGTGAGGTTATGGGTGTAGTTGAAGTGAAAGTGGAGTATGAAAATCGACCACGAGTGTGTGAGAAATGTCGTCTATTTGGTCATTTGGAATCGACGTGCCCATGTAAGATTTTGCCTTCTATTTTGGATAATTGTGATTTGGTTGGTGGGTCTAAGGCCACGAGTGTGGTTGTTCCTGGCCCCATGCATTCTCAACTTTTTAGCCCTGTTTGTGTGGTTTTGGAAGAACCTGTGGCTCTCCCCGTTTCGGATGTTGGTGCCCATTCCATGTCTACTGATCCTAAGTTGGCTTCCATTATGCCTAAGGAGGGTAAGACACGTTTTCCCTCGCCTACCTCCCTAGGTAATAATATTGCAAGGCCCAAGCAAGGTTTGGTTTCGAGTGTTTCTGCTAATGGCCATGTGGTTGATGTTGAAATCTCTCTTAATCGATTTCTCCCTTTGGTGTCTGAGGGTGATTCTTCTGACTCAGAGCATGTGGTACCGTTGCCTTTGATTTCACGTAGGACTGGTAGTTCCAAGGCGATGGGAACTGTGGGGTTATCGAAGGGCCTGGGTTTTTTGAAAAAGAAAAAGACGAAGAAGAAATCAAACAAGCATGTGTCGTCGCGTGATGGGGTTGAGGTTTCGAGGGAGGTTGGTGACGTTTTGGGTACTAGCATTGGAGGGAGGAGTGGCCCTCGGGATACCACTGTTTTCTCTTCTCATGATTAGCACAGCTTGTTGGAATGTGAGAGGTCTCAATGACCGGTCTCGCCAATTGGAATTGAAGAATTTCATTCTCGCCAATCGTTTGTGCTTGGTGGGCTTGACGGAAACTAAGGTTAGAAGTATTAATAGCTCTCGAATTAAATCTGTTGTTTTTAATAATTGGGAGTCCACTGACAATTTTTGCAGCCATCCTTATGGTCGTATTTGGGTGGGGTGGGATCCCTTGGTTGTTTCTCTATGCATTTTAGGTGAATCTCCACAATTTATTCATGCTCGTGTTTCTATTGTGGGTTCTAGTCACGTTTTCTTCATCACCTTTATTTATGCCTCTAATGGTGAGATTGAAATGAGGGCTTTGTGGCACGATTTGGAGTTGTTGAGTCTCTCTGTTGGTTCTGTGCCGTGGGCTTTATTAGGGGACTTCAATGCATGTAGGTTTACAAGTGAAGGTGAAGGTGGGAACCTGTTGCGGGATAGCTCTATGCGGGATTTTGGTTGTTGTATTCATAATTGTCGCCTTGATGACTTAAGATTTTCGGGGCGCTTCCTCACCTGGCATAATAATCAACTGGATGTGAGTAGGATTGCTAGGAAATTGGATCGGGTCCTGGTAAATGAGGAGTGGCTCTCTTGCTTTCCTTCTTGTTTTGCTTCCTTCTTATTGCCGGGTTCCTCTGATCATTGTCCCGCTCTCCTGAAGCTGGATGTGGGCCGGTATTCTGGTAATCACCCTTTTAAGTTTTTTAACTTCTATGCTGACCATGATGAGTTTATGCCCATTGTGCAACGAGCTTTTAGTATGCATCTCATTAGCACTTCTCAGTTCCAACTTGCTAGTAGACTTAAAATTGTGCGGGAGGCTCTGAAAGGGCTTAATCGTAGACCCATGGCTGATGTGTCAGTGACTGTCAAGGAGGCTAAACTGGCTTTGGATCGATGTCAGATATGTCTTTCTAGTAACCCTTTGGATAGGTCTCTCCTCTCCTTGGAACGCGACTTATTGAAGAAGTACAACGACTGTTTATCGGCAGAGGATAGTTTTTTGAGGCAGAAGTCTCGCCTTAAGTGGTTGGATAAGAGTGATAGCAATTCAGCGTATTTTCATAAGGTGATTAAGAAAAGGCTCAATAGAAATCGGATTGTGTCTATTGTTCGTGAGGATGGCTTTGTCGTTGTGGTTCCGGCTGAATTAAAGGATGAGGTTGTTAGGTACTTTCAGGGGTTGTTTGGTATTGTGGGTGACGTGCAAGGTCTGGATTTTGATGGTCTCCTCTCTAATGTGTTGTCTCCTGCCCAGTGTGCTAGTTTGGCTGCTCCGGTAACTCCCTCTAAAATTGAGAAGGTGTGTTTCAGTTTAAAGACTAAAAAGGCCCCCGGGCCGAATGGTTTCAATGCGCTGTTTTTTCGGCGTGCTCGGACTGTGGTGGGATCACATGTTATTCGTGCAGTGTCTGAGTTTTTTTGCTCCTCTAAATTGTTGGGGGAAACTAATTCTACGATTCTTGCGTTAATTCCGAAGGTTGCTAATCCTACTCACATGAGGGACTTTCGCCCTATTTCTTGCTGCAACACGATTTACAAAATTATCACGAAAATAATTGCTAATCGGGTTAAGATTGTTCTCCCTTCCCTCATTGGTCATAATCAGTCGGCATTTGTTTGTGGCAGACACATTGGTGATAATATTTTGTTAGTGCAAGAGCTCCTTAGAGGTTACCATCTCAACTCTGGGAGCCCTAGATGTGCTGTTAAGGTGGACATCCTCAAAGCTTATGATTCGGTCTCTTAGGACTTCCTCCTTGATACCCTTATTGCCTTCAATTTTCCCCCTCTGGTTGTTGGTTGGATTAGAGCCTGTATTTCCACTGCTCGTTTCTATGTTGCTGTTAATGGCGAGTTAGCTGGGTTTTTCCCTGGTTGCAGGGGCCTTAGTGTCAGGACCGGTCCCAAATATCACCTCGATACCCGGGACGAATCCTGCTCCCGTCTGACAATCACACTTAAAGTACCAAAATAACCTCAACACAACCATAAGCATAACTATCAGACAAGGGAGTAATAAAATACAACCGTAAGTCAGAGCATAGTTTATACAAACAGGCACAAAATCCTACTAGGGCTAATCTCGCAACGGAAGACTGTCGTAAGCTCTATGCCTCGATCCTTGCCTCAACGTTCACCCCAGCGCTACCACCACGACCTGGAGGGAAAATTTAAAACAAAAGTGTGAGTGGACTAAAAGAAATAAAAGTTTCAAAAACAGTTTAACATCAAACCAGGGTTAAGAAAAACCATAAGATTTTTCCCTCCGTTTTAAAAAAACATGCATGCCTAACGAAGTATCAGAAAAACCACGACATAAAACAGTATAATCAGTATGCTAAAATCGTATCATAAAACCAAATCCACAAATATCAAAGTCCGATCAAACCTGCTGGGTCTATCCGAGTCTTTAAACTCAACCAGGCCTCAAAGGTAATCCGAGTCTTTAAACTCCCGAGTCTTTAAACTCAATAGGCCTACGGGGGTAATATCGTAAATATCCGAGTCTTTAAACTCCCGAGTCTTTAAACTCAATCCGGACCCGTCCCCCGTCAATCAGAATCCGGGTCTTTAAACCCAATATCCAGATCCAGCAAATCCAATCCAAAAACCAATTGAAAACCAATTCTCAATCTATATCCAAACCCGAATCCGAAATCATTGGTCCGAAGCCCTTCCGGCGTTCAGAACCGTCATTCCGAACTCAAATCCGGAATTCCACGAAATCCAATTTTAAACCAAACCAGGTTGCCAAAATCATGTCTCAGAATTCATTATAACCATCAGAACACAATTATAATTTGAAATCCCAAGGTATAGCATCAAAAGCATAAAATCTAGCTTTTTCTCGAATAACGTTCAAAAGCACGAAAATGTCTCGAAAAACGTGCAAGCATACCAATCACATATATTCATCATTAACAAGCATAAAAACATACTTTAAACCATAAAACAGAAATAAAACAGTAGGCATGCTCATAAGAAAAGAAAGAGTCCACTCACGAATCAGAAAATATCAATCGCGCTCCGTGCGCTCCTCGACCGTCTCAGGTGTCTCCCGTCCTGTCAATAGTCACCAAATAGGGTCACAATTACATCACATATGCTAACCCTAATTTCCCCTAATTTTTGGGAATTTATTCGTAATTTAAACTTAGACCCTAAACCGTCCGGATTCCCGAACTATCCCGTAACATCGTTCGATTAACCCGAAAATTGCACCAATGGATTCCTTAAGACATTTAGAACCAAAACCATGTTGGAAGTTTGGCCGGAATCCTCCCCACGCGCCCCCACGCGCCGTCCAAAGTGGCTGCGCGTGGGCCTCACGCGCCTGCTACAGTGCTTCTTCTTCCTCGAGTCACCCGGTTCAACTGTGTTGAACCGCCGTGACCGGTTCTCCACCGTTCCTCCACCACTCTTCTCCCTTTCAATCCCAATAGCATCGTCCAGTCCCCAACAATCCTTTCCCCTCCTAACCTTTTAAAATCGAAGCCTAAAACCCCTCGACTTCACCTGCGAAACAGACGGCCCGTGAGCCCTATTTTGGCTGCCAGCCACCCAGGTCCTCCCCCGTCACGGCACCACACTCAGACGACTCCTGGGACCTCCAGGAGTCTCACCCTAACCTCCAAAACCTTCGAATCTAGCTCTAAGTCCACGACTTTTGAAAACAATAAAAATGGGAAAAACAGGGGATTCGGGGTATACCTTTGATTCTCACTCCGCCGTCTGCACCGCCGCGTGCCACGGTGCTCGTTGAGTCCCCTGCAGTCGTCTAAACCTCCTATTGCCTTGGATTAAGCCACCACACGGCAAAACCACCGCCACAGTGCCACCGTCTCTCTGTTTTCTCAGAAATCACAGCCTTCCACCGCCGTGTCTCCGTGCACGATTTCCACTCCCTGACTCGATCACCAACCTCCTTTCTTCTTTCTTTCACTCTCACAACTCACCAAATTCTCACACCCTCACAAAATCGATCACTCACTCTCAATCTTCACTCTCTATTTTCTGTTTCTCACAGCCAAGGTGCACGGGTTTGAATGCGTACAATGGGTGGCCGTGCACACATAGTCTCTCCCAGAAGCCTCTAGCTCTCTCCCACGTGTCCACCTCCTCATGGACCAACACAAAATATCCAAGCCCACTCAGCCACTTGGCCTTATCAGATTGGTCTTAAGGGGAAAAAGACCAAATTGCCCCTAGTGTTAAAATGTACCGTTTTACCCTCAATCTTTTCAGACCCGTAACTATTTCGTCTGACGTCCAATGACAGCGTGCCACCTGTCGTTGTACTCAGGACGTCGAGACCTATCTAACGCTTCTCAGTCTACGTGAAAATCTCAAGTCCACTAAAAAGTCAACATTTTCCTCGATTAGTTAAAATTACGATAACGCCCTCAATCTTCCGAACATCATAACTTTTTCTCCGATTGTCCGAATCGAACATGCCACCTGTCTACGGACTCGTGACGTCCTAAACTACGTCACGGTCAATAGTCAACACTCATCCAACCTGTAAATCAAAAAGTCAACTTTTGACACACTATTCACAAGGGCAAAATCGTCCTTTTATACAATTCTTTTACAAAATTACATTTATACCCTTCCCGAAGGTACGGGCTGTTACACTTAGGCAGGGGGATCCCATGTCTCCTTACCTTTTCGTCCTGGTTATGGAGGTTTTTTCTCGTATTATGCACCATCGCATTGCCGCTTCTCCCTACTTCAGATACCATTGGCGGTGTGATAAGGTTAGACTTTCTCATCTTGTCTTTGCTGATGATTTGTTTGTTTTCTCTCGGGGTGATGTGGAGTCTGTTGCCACTTTGAGGCTGGCTTTGGATGATTTTGCTGGTGTGTCTGGTCTGAGGCCTAATCTCCAAAAAAGCTATATTTATGCCGATGGTATGAGTATGACGAGTGCCTCTCATCTCCGTGAGTGTTTTGGTGTTCAGCTGGGTTCGTTACCTGTGAGGTATCTTGGTGTTCCTCTTATTACTTCCTGCTTGAGATCTAGAGATTGTGTGGCTCTTATTGAGAGGGTGGAGAACAGTATCCGTGGTTGGGAGCATCGTGCTTTATCATTTGCTGGCAGGTTGCTCCTCATTCATTCTGTTCTTAGTAGCACTATTGTTTTCTGGGCTTCCCATCTTTTTCTCCCTAAGCAGGTATGTCATGAGATTGAGCGTATTTTTCGCCGGTTCCTCTGGTCTAGGCAGGTTACTGGTTCCTATCATGCCAAAGTTGCTTGGAGTTTGGTGTGTAGGCCAAAGAATGAGGGGGGTTTGGGTATTCGTAGTTTATCCCTCTGGAATGTCGCTCTAATGGCAAAATTCATCTGGGCTCTCTTTGCTCCAGAAGGTATTAACCTTTGGGCTATTTGGGTTAAAGTGTATTATATCCGTGATAGCAGCTTTTGGGGGGTTAAGACCCATTCTATTTGTTCTTGGAATTGGAAGGGGCTGCTGAGGATTAGGGACTTGGTCAAACCCTTCATCGAGGCCAAAGTTGGAAACGGTGATGATGTTTTTTTATGATACGATAATTGGAGTCATCTGGGTTACCTCCTCGACCTTTTTGGGGGATCTATTGCGCAAAGTTCTGGTATCCATTTGAAGGCCCGTCTTTCTTCGGTCCTTGTTGATGGTTAGTGGGTGTGGCCCTTTTCGACTGATCCTAGCTTTAGACTAATTCAACTTGCTAGTCGAGCCTGTCAGGTGAGGTCTGATATGACTGATACTTTTGAGTGGAACGCAGCTGCAAACGCTAGATTTTCCTCGGCTTCTTTTTGGAACAAAATCAAGAGGGAGTATCCTACTTGCTCTTGGTCTGAGTTGGTTTGGTTCTCTGGCGCAATTCCTCGTACTTGCTTTGTTCTTTGGTTGGCTATCCAAACCCGCCTTGCTACTTTGGACCGCGTTGGTAGCTTCTCTAATCAAAGTGACCTTACGTGTGTCCTTTGTGACAGGGAAGGGGAGTCGCATGAACATTTGTTTTTTAATTGTCCTTATAGTTCTTGTATTTGGAAGAGAATTTTGGCGATTGCAGGGTCTGGTTGGTCTTCTTCTCATTGGCCGAATTCTGTTTTTTCTGCTATTGAGCATTGGCATGGGAAAATGATGTCTCAGGTTGCTAAGTGTCTTGCCTTGGCTGTGACTGTCTACCACATTTGGTAGGAGCAAAATAATCGGATTTTCAGCAACACCAGGAAACCTCCTGATGTAATCTTTAATGTTATCCTAGCCATGATTCGTAGTAAATTTTGTACTCTTAACTTTAAGCATAATTCTTCCAATATCCGTACTGCTAGAATATGATTTAACAAAAAAAAAAACATCATCTTGCCCTGTGCAAAATATAAAATTCTTGGCTTTGTGAGATACCACCTATGTTTCTCTTTTCTTCTTTAGGGAGGGAAGGGAGATGAATTTATCGCTTACGAGTTATGATATATCGTACATTTGTTACAAAATGCGTCGCAAAGAATTGAACCTTTCCTTTAATGAAGGGTCATAATGAATGCTAAATCAGTGTCCCTAATTCTGGTGACTGGCACCTGTGACAGAACAAAAATAAATATCAGCGGGGGCCAAGTTTCAGTTGGAAACAATTATCAGCCATGCGTCAAAAAGAAATACGCACATACTGTTATACATGTTACAATTGCGACTAACATTCGCCGTCCTTGCTTCAGCAGAATCCTTTACCATGAAAAGAATATCATCAAACATTGCACATTCGAAACTAGGAGTGTCAGCAAAGGAATACATACAAGAATGTCCTATTCCTACGGTGTTAAAGAGTGCGATCAAATCCACCCACGTGGTAAGAAATAAGCTATCAATTATATTCCTATCCAAATACTAAATTCCATCCAAATTGGGTCAGATTTAAATTTAAATTCGAATTTTACCCCATTTACAATTTGATAAGATTAAGAAATCATAAACATTGCCTTATTGCCTATATACCCTTATGTACCAAAAACCTTGTTACTTCCACCATATAATTGAGAATCTCAAACAGATGCTAAAATCTATAAACCGGTAGGATTGATAACTTTACCAAGTGGGTCAATTTCATAGAGCCCTAACACCAAAGGGATTTTCAACAAAATTTGGCCAGATATATATATATATCAACTTTGCTTAGAAAGTACAAGGAGTTCACAAACATGACTGAGACATTATATGGATACAACTTCAGAAGAAAGCACTTGAGGATGAGAAAAACGCTGCATTAAACAAAAATTGCACTTGCCTCGCATCACAATGTAACAAGTTCCCACTCTTCTTTTGACATGTCGAGGAATTCAATACAACCATCTTCAAACATGATCTGGAACCAAAAACACAATTCCATTGTCAATATTTCGGAAAGTTTACATTTCATGGTCATGTCTCTCAAAACAGTCACTTATCTCTTACCGAGTGTTTTTTGGAATATCTATCAAACCGTTTGACAATCCCAAAAGACCTGAAACATCGGAGATTAAAGAAGAAAGCATGTATCTCAGAGTTCAGAATATCAGGCTATAAAATAGAAATGACCCCAAAAAAAAAAAACCAGATACATGTAGAAACTAAAGACTTCTTAAAGGATGCAGATGGAAAAGAAAAAAGAGCATTACAGATCCATTATAATAACTCCAATAGAGGAGATGATCAATCAAAGACGATTGTTCCAACAGAAAAAATTCTGCAGAACTTTGGGATAACTATCACACATAGATACAAAAATAGACCATGAAGGCACTGGCGTTTGATGCTGTCCTTATCATATAGTTCATTCATAGATCCAAAATGTTTTCCTACTGTCTATGTTTCTCTAATTTCATGATTTTGATTGGTTTTTGTATCATCTCTAAATGTTCACTTGACATCAATGTGCCACTAGACTAAACCCAAAATTTTATAATCATTATACAACAATAATTACAAGAGAAAGTACCACACATCCTATTTCAAGTGATGCTACGACTTATGCAAAGAATATCAGTAGTATTTTAAAACCTGAACAAACTCCGATGAGGAACTTCAAAGTTCCATGGAATTTGGAATATATTACTAAGAAATGCACCAACAAAAATTGAATAGAGTGCTTGTAAGTAACTAGTTGAGTAAGTAGAAGAGAGCACATGCACCACATGAATATAACAAAACCACTAAACGAGGGATCAAGGCGATAATAAAAAAGTCCTCTAAATGCATTGCATTTAATCATTTGCAAATTCCTTGGTACTTTGAAAGTACCACATTTTTAACTAAATCCTTGGAACTTTGAAGCCCTCATCCAAACACACCCTTACATTCCAATTTGCAAAATATTATAATTTCAATATGATATGGATTAATTGGTGCTGAACATGGGAATCTTCAAGGAGTAATAACTAACTTGATCAATGAAAATTTCATTCATCAATTAACATCCTACACAAAACTTAAATATTACAAATATATCACAAATCATTATGTCGATTTTTTGCCAGCTACCTAAAGGAGCATGTGTGGTTCCTTTTTCTATAATGCAGTTTGATAACATGCAAAATAAATTACTAAAGGGGCCGTGTGATAACCATTCTGTATTTGATTTCTAGTTTTCACTTTTTTGTACATGAGACATGTAGAATGTAAAGGAGATGTAGAAGGGATGAACAAGAATGGTCGTAAGGAGAGGAAGAAATACAGAAGGAAGAATGAAAAAACCAAAAATGTGAAACCCACAAAAAATGGTTCTGGTTTTTAGTTTTCATCTTGTCCACCATATCTTATACATTTGTTCTCCATCTCTTTGACCATATTCTTCCTCCATCCTTCATCGCCCCTCATTTCCCCATATCTCAAGCATAAAAAGTGGAAATGAAAACTAAAAATGGAAAGTGATCAAACTGCCCGTAAGCATTCAAGATTGTGCAGAAAGAAAATGCACGATCTGATATGAAGAAATACATTTACAAAAAGGGAAGTTTTAAGAAGCATAAAGAAGAAAGGACCTAACAAGGACCCACTTCCATTCATGAATTCACAAAAAAAACTTAACAGAGGATTAAAAAGGTGAAAATTGAAATTCAAACTGTCTGAGTACTACTGGATGGATATACTTTTTCAGACTCCACATAAAAGGGCAACAAGTTTTTAGCAGTGGAAACAATGCAAAGGCTAGTTTAAAATTCCCTAAATCACAAGCAGGAGAGGGTTCTAAGTTCGAATGCTTTTTCTTGGTATTGGTAATTGCATAAAACAACTAACATCATTGCATTTTCAAGTCACCACACAAATGCAATTAACACTGTTAAACAGTGTACAGAACAGTGTACACTTGTCTAAGACAGACGTGTGTACACCTGTTCAAACATCATTGGATATCACAGTTAGACTAGACATCTGTTTAGACCTATACACCTGTACCCTAGTTAGTTTGTAGCAGTTACTTACTTAGGACAGATGTCCTAATTATATTTAGATGGGAGATAACTGTCACATCTTATCTCCCATACTGATGTGTATAAATATGCCTAGTTGGCTTGTAAATCATATCAGAAAATTATACCTTTCTACATGGTATCAGAGCAATCTGTCTGACCACCATAAACCAATCCCTCACAAACCCTGTCTATGGCTGCCGATTCTTGTTCCTCTCCTATCTCCTCCCCTAACGTCTCCACCCTGGTTTCTCTGAAATTGAGTGCAACCAATTACCTTCTATGGGAAAGTCAAATTAAACCTTTCCTTATTGGCCACAATTATTGGCGTTTTATTGATGGCACTCATCCTCCTCCTCCTCCTACTATTCTGTCTTCCCTGAATCCTGAAACCTCACCCCAATCTGACTCTGAACATTCTGCCCTAACATCAAATCCTGAACCCGTGCCTAATCCTGCCTACCTTCTCTGGTTCCAAATTGACCAGACCTTAGTTAGCATGCTTCGGGCCACTCTAACCGAACCTATTCTATCCCAAGTTGTGGGTCTCACCACCTCTCGTGCCATCTGGGATTGTCTCAGGCAAAACTTCTCTCAACAGTCTCTTGCCAATGCCACTAATCTGTGTTTTCAGATCATGTCTCTCACCAAAGGGTCCAAAACCATCTCTGAATACCTTACCCATGCCAAGACACTTGCTCACTCTCTTGCTGCCATAAATGAACCCTTTTCACCCAGACTTAGTCACTGCTGTTCTTCGTGGCCTAGGCCCAGAATATACCATCTTAATCACTGCAATGCTCAACTTCCCACCCCTGCCTCCCTTCTCTGATCTTAGAGCCCGTCTTCTATCTTTCGAAGCCCAACAAACATCCAGTTCTGCATATACCACTGCTGCCACTCCCACAGCCCTTTACACCACCTATGCAGGCCTTACTGCCCCTAATGCTCATGGCCGTGCCTCTTACTCCCGTGGCTCCAAACCTGGCCGTAATTACAGACCCTTCACCCGCAAAAGTTCTGGCCGCTATCCCACCAATCCCTCCCCTGGCATTCTCGGCCCCACTCCCTCTCATGCTTCACGCCCCCAAGGACCACAGTGCTAGTCCTGCAATCGCTTTGGCCATGTTGCAGCACACTGCCCCCAGATCACCCAATCTGCAGATCATGACCTCTCACAGGCCTTTGCTGGCCTTCATCTCGCTGCTGTCTCAGACCCCACTGAACAGCCCCTAACCAATGCCACTCTCTACAGACAACTAGTAGGTGCTCAACTCTATTTAACCTTAACTAGACCAGATATTTCCTATGCTGTCCAACAGGTTGCGCAGTTCATGAGTTCCGCCATAGAAAATCATCTCACTGCAGTAAAGCGCATCATCCGGTATTTAAAGGGTACAGTGGGTACAGGCATACGCATCCAACGCAGCCCCCTGCCTCTCCACATCCGTGCCTATTCTGATGCTGATTGGGCAGGTTGTCACGACACCAGACGATCCGTGACTGGCTTTTGTCTATTCTTGGGTCCAAACTTGATCTCTTGGTGTGCAAAGAAACAGAAAACAGTCTCCCGTTCTAGTGCAGAAGCCGAGTACCATGCTCTCGCCTACACCTGTGTAGACACTCTATGGATTCTCAGCCTACTTCGAGAACTCCATCTTCAGCCTCCTCTACCGATTCCACTTCACTGTGACAACATCAGTTCTGCCTACATGACCAGCAACCCAGTTTTCCATGCCAGAACAAAGCACATTGCCTTGGACTATCGCTTTCTCTGTGAAAGAGTAGCCTCTGGAACCCACCAAGTCAAGTTTGTCCCTTCTGCCCACCAGCTTGTGGATTTGTTCACCAAAGGTCTACCAGTGGCAAGACATCACAGCCTATCCAACAACCTCGTCACCCAAAGGGTGCCTAGTTTGCGGGGGGATGTTAAACAGTGTACAGAACAGTGTACACTTGTCTAAGACAGACCCGTGTACACCTGTTCAAACATCATTGGATATCACAGTTAGACTAGACATCTGTTTAGACCTAGACACCTGTACCCTAGTTAGTTTGTAGCAGTTACTTACTTAGGACAGATGTCCTAATCATATTTAGATGGGAGATAACTGTCACATCTTATCTCCCATACTGATGTGTATAAATATGCCTAGCTGGCTTGTAAATCATATCAGAAAATTATACCTTTCTACAAACACCATCAAGAAATATGAAGCAGTTCTCTAAAATAAAAGGTTCATATATATTATGAAATTACCTCTGATTTGTGGGTCGACTTAGTCGAATAACTTCACCAATGCAATTACACAAACGTGTAGCTCTTTGGTTATGGATGGGTTGCGAACTTCCTAACAGACAAATAAGATGTGTAACAAAGGTTTCAAATAGAGTATATAAATAATTCTGAAACACCAATGAAATGCAATACAGAATAAAACAAAGCTTACCTATATGCAGATCCCCATTTCGATAAACCTTTCCAAGAAAAGAGTCCACAATTAGTCCAATTTTATCAGAATTTCAAATATAATCATATAACACATTGACGCACAAAAAAATAGTGATTTGTGCAACAAAACTTAAAACAAATCATAGCCAACAAGACAAATTTTAGTGGCAACTCTTGGAGCTGATTTCCAACATGTATCCTATAGTATGTTAGTCATAATCAACTGATATCCAGTATAGGTAGGTGAAATGAGGGGACTTACAGTGATGAAAGAGAAAATAAGAATTAATGAGAATTTAAAAAAAATATGTCCTCAGTATACAAAATTTAATTTCTACAATAAGCCCACTTTAATTGCAGAAGGAAAGAGAAATCAATCAAATCTAAAGTGATTTTAATTATTTATTTTTTCAACAAGGGCCATCTAAAACTAACTAAATGATGGTTACCACAAATTGGTCAACAGCCAAACTTTTGATTGACCATTTAATTAGCAGCAAAAAAAATTAACAGGTGTTTGGCAGATTGTTGCTTATTTTGGCAAAATAGAAAATAGCTAGTTAAGCCACCCACCAGAACTTTTCCGGATGATTTTGGGACAAGGAGCAATGTAACATTCCCTTTGGACAAGGTTCCTTCAAAGCATTTTCTAGAAAGCAGGTTAGCATGGTTCAGAAGCCTCCAAGTGGAATAGGCAGGCCCCTCCAACTTGTTTTACAATAAAAAACCTAAAAACATCATCCTGCCTATGACTTCGCCGACATTTATGGATGACTTGCTTGTGTTTTTTTGCCAAGGTCTTAAAACACAAAAAAATTTTCTTCTTATCACTAAAGTCCAGGCATATGGGAATACATAAGTATCGTTGCTGAAAGTGTAGCAAATCGCAAGCACGTGACTTAGTCAGATGATTCTTAGTTTCAGCCTTCCTTACGACATTTCTATCACAAAATAATGTACGCGAATCGACCCAAGATATAATACCAATTTCAAGATAATTTATTCAGTCACCCTAAAGCTTCTTACAAAACCAAAAAGAAAGTTTTCATAAAATCAAAAGAATCATATGAAGCAACTCATGATTCCTTATGATAAAATATTGGTACCTTAACAATATCTCAAAATTTACAGGTAGTTTATAAACAAATAGGTGCTTTAAGTAATATTCTTTTGACTTTAACCCATATCTATTCAGAAAATGTTAAAGAGTAAACAAACACCAGACACCATACATACATCTTTTGCAGAGAGGATTGCTTTCAATTTGGGAGATGACACAGCCACCTGGCATGCTACTAATTTCAAAGCAGCAACTGACGATATCTTTGGCTTGGTAGGTCTGACCCCAAGTTTTCGCCGACAATCAACCGCACCGCAATGGCAATCTTGATCTGCACCAAATTGAACAAACCTGCTGAATTTATTAGACTGGACTGCAGGAATACAAAATTTAATGTCCAGTAATTGTAGTTTCATTGAAAGTTCACCATACTCCAGAAAAATATACTAGCTTCAGAAAAGATGGTATCAAGTAATAAAAGAATTAAATTAAACGGTTGTACAGGTGTTCATACTGATAATCATAGGTCAGGTGCTCGCCCTGTTTTATGTCACGAGTCGCGAATATGCCAATTCTTGTTTCACCATCGATTATCCTACAAAAAGATAAGAAGGAATACATGTGAAGTATAGTATTAACTTTAGTGACCTTGAAATCAGTAATAAAGTCAAGTAGAAGACCATTTTTGCATTTCAGTATTAGGACAACAACTATGGTTTATATATCTTGACTTGTTTCCCTTGTATGTGGCATCAATAACCATATCTCGGTTGATTTCACACAAGTAAAAGTTTGTTTCTCCTCGGTGTTTCATATTCCACAGCCTTTCCTCACATGTTTTGTCATCAATAACTGTGCAAAGAAACAGCATTAATTAATAGTTTTGAAATATTTTTTGTAAAATAATATATTTCAAATAACAAGCTACATTTGTAAGAAGTTGAGGTTCCACCCCAAAACCAATTGGCAAAGGGGAGAGTAGCCCAAGATCATATAAGGCACAAATTGTAATTGTGTTTTTCCGATGTGAGGTATTTTCCTCACATCTCAACACGCCCCCTCACGTGTGGCGGATTTTTTAGCCTATCACGTGACGATTTGAATGGGTACGTGTGACACATGTGGCGATTAAGCCTATCACGTGAGATAACCCAGCTCTGATACCATGTGATAGGGGGCGGAACCCCGATCTCTTACATAATATCAGAGTGGGGTTATCCCACGTGGCGATTAAAACCAACTGGTGATAGGGGGCGTTGCCCAAGCCTATTTAAGGCACACACTTTGTGTCCTCTTTTCCGAAATCAAACAAACAACATAGTCGTCCAAATTGCCAAGAAAGTGTTTGAGCAAAAATTCACTAGAAAGTTACCTTCTCCCACATATTCTATCACAAATTCTCCTTGCTTAATATCTTCATTAGCCACGATTCCAAAACCACATTTCTCAGTCTACAAGAAATACCATTTTCAGTAGGTACCTTCATCTACCTCTCTAGTAACTAAATACAATCCTTGAAACAACTTTATCAATGTACAAGGTATTAGACTGCCAAACGAAAAATAATAGTAAATGACTACCATACAAACAATGCCAGAAGCCTCCTTAAGTGCCAAATATGTTGCCCTAGAATCTATCTTCTCAATTCCAATAGTAGTTTAATAGGAAAACCTTGACATTCTGACAGGCAGGCAATCAATCATATAAAACCATGAGATGAATAGTGTTGCTCAAATTTCGCAATATAGGCACCAAATAAACTACATATGCTACAAGTTTAATAAAAGTCCACCAACATGGAAGATCAGTGTTTGAATATACAGTAAGCTACTTCTTCAAAGAACTTGTCCCTTATCAGCCTTTAAATTAAGCGACATTCTATATTTGAAAACATGAACCAGAGCATCTGCAAGATAAATAAACTCGTATGATATAGTTCATAAAAACCTAAATACTGTCCAAATGAACAACAAATATATTGCATATAAGCTATTTCTTAACACAGCGCTTCAACTTATGCTACTTGTATCTTTTAACTTGAGCATTTCATATCTGCAGTTCCTACTGCGCTCCTTAAGAAGTGTTACAAGTCTCCCCCATGTAGTTCTCTTAAGTTCTTCTAAATTTTCATTATCTTTCTTTGGAAAAAAAAAAATTATAACAAATTCTTAACCACTGCCATTTAGGTTTTCCAACATAAGAACATTACCTTCACTAGTTTCATCTTCTTCACAGGTCGGTGCTGGAATGGTTTGTTCAGACAAGAAATTCCACATTTACAGACTGAGGAGCAGCTAGACAGAAGCATCCTGCAGCAAAGCTCATTGGAATAAGTTATTTAGACAAAATAACCTAAACTTCATAATCACATAGAAAATTAATGGCCCTTTCCCCAATATCGCCTGCATTCCTAAAGTTACAAGGCATCAAACATCATAACTATAGCTTTCACGCCTTAATTAGTTCCAAAACAATAAATAAAAAAGAATTAAAAAACCCTAAAAGCATATTATTCTGTAGAATAAATGTTTGAATTAAAAACTGCCCCACAATGAATGGGACCCTGCTGAACTATTATGCTTCCCCGATGAGAACTGTCCATAGAACAGCATCACCCACTGGAGTCATTTATTAAGACGTATACATTAAAAGGTATTAAAAACAGTTTTCTGTTTTATGTTTTAATGAATAACTTTGTTTTACAGTAGTGCCCTATTTATACAGAGGTTTAATAGAGTCCTAATTAGGTATATACAAGTAGAGTCCTAACTAGGTATGTAGTGGTAGAGACTAACTAGGAAAGAAATACATTAGGAAGGAATCAAATACAATAGGAAGGAATCAAGATTGATTCCTGTAGAGATCTGATCAGCCGAATCAGGGAGAAGGATTCTCAATCTCCTGTGATTCGGCAGGGTCCTTAATACGCCCCCGCAAGATGGTGGAGCCATCAGCGACACCAATCTTGGAACGTAGTAGCTGAAAGCGCAAGCGTGGCAGCGGCTTTGTGAGAGCATCAGCTAGTTGATCATCTGTTGTGACATGAGAGACCTGGAGGAGTCCACGGGTGACATGATCACGAACGAACTGGAAGTCAATGTCGACATGCTTCATGCGAGAGTGAAGAACTGGATTGGCACAGTAGAAGGTGGTGCCAATGTTGTCACAGGAAGGGTGAGTGTTGGAGAGACCGCAAGTGGGTGGCTACAGGTTTAGCACCGTCCATGCGCGCTGTGGTGAGAAGGTCACGGACATACTTGTGCTGCGAGAGAAAGAGACCAGTGGGAATGGGAAGGACTTCCACCCCAAGGAAGTAATGAAGGTCCCCCAGGTCTTTGACAGAGAATCTGGCAGCCAAGGTGTTGATGAAGCCAGTGATGAAAGAGGAACTGCTGCCTGTCACAATGAGATCATCGACATACACCAGAAAAGACAGAACATGGTTACCTTGGCGGAAAATGAACAAGGAGGCCTCCGAGAGGGCAGGTGTAAACCCTTGAGCGAGAAGGAAGGCATGCAGCTCTTTGTACCATGCGCGGGGGGCTTGTTTAAGACCATACAGGGCTTTCTGAAGTTTGCACACATGGGTGGGTTTATCAAGATCAGCAAAGCCTGTTGGTTGGGCCATGTAGACATCTTCAGTGAGGGTGCCATGTAGGAAGGCATTGTTGACATCAAGCTGCCGAGCCTTGAGTCACAGCAAGGTGAAGGACAAGTCGGATGGTTGTGGGCTTGACCACCGGGCTGAAAGTGTCCAGAAAATCCACACCTGGTCATTGATGGTACCCTTTTGCGACAAGATGAGCCTTAAACCTGTCAACCTCACTTGTAGGGGTTCGTTTGATACGAAAGACCCATTTGTTGCCTACCACATTCTGGTTGGGGCTGGGAGGGACCAGATCCCATTGCGAATGAGGGCATCAAGTTCAGCGGACATGGCATGCCGCCATGCAGGGTCCTTGAGGGCTTGAGAAACACAGGTTGGCTCAACCAGAGAAAGGAGAGGGTGAGAGGTGGCAGTGAGGGCATAACGGGAAACAGGTTTGATGGTGCCAGTTTGGGTCCGGGTGAGCATAGGATGAGTATGTTGTGGTCGAGAGGGAGGTGGAGGAGGGTGGGAGGAGGCGGGGGGGGGGGGGGCGAGGGCGCCGGCTGTAAGTGAGGAGAGGAGCATGGAGGCTGTCAGGGATGGTGGTGGCAGAGGGAGGGGCGCTGGGGCCGGGTTCTGGAGGTGCAGTTGCAGCAGGGGTGGGCGGGAAACCAGGAGGAAAAGGTGACAGAACCGCAGCAGGGGAAGATTCAGCCTCTAGGCGGAGTAGAGAAGGTGCAGTGAGATGGTCCTCGGGAGGAGGATCAGCAGGCACAACCAGTGGGGCAGATGTGGCAGTCGAGACAGGAACGATGGAAACAGGAAACACTTGATTCTTTGCTAAGAAGATAGCACTTTCACTGTCACACCTAATCACCACAGATTTCCGAATGATTACGAACTCCCTCGCTAAACCACTTAGCCAAACTGCTTCTTTTCCAGCTTCTGCTAGTGCAATGTACTCTGCCTCTGTTGTAGACAATGCTGAAATAGACTGTAGAGTAGACCTCCAACAAATAGGGCCACCACCACACGTGAACACGTAACCTGTCGTGGACCTTCTTCTGTCTAGATTCCCTGCGTAGTCTGCATCCACATAACCCAACACATATGTTTCTCCTTGCTGTTTTTCAAACAAAATGCCCAGATTTTTTGTTCCCTTCAAATAACGAAGGATCCACTTAACTGCAGACCAATGCTCCTTTCCTGGATTTGCCATATACCTCGAGACAACGCTCATTGCTTGAGCTAAGTCAGGTCTGGTGCAAACCATTGCATACATAAGACACCCTACTGCACTTGCATATGGTACTTTCTTCATCTCCTTCAACTCTTGTTCTGTAGTTGGACTTTGCAGTGCACTCAATTGATAGTGTGTTGCTAATGGAGTGGACACTGGCTTTGCTTCATTCATGTTGAAGCGCTCCAAAATACTTTGAATATACTTTGGTTGTGATAGCCAAATCTTTCCCGCTGTTCTGTCCCTCCGTATTTGCTTTCCAAGGATCTTTTGTGCAGGTCCTAGATCCTTCATGTCGAATTCCTTACTTAGTTGCATCTTCAACTTTCGAATTCTAGACATATCTTAACATGCAATCAACATGTCATCTACATAAAGTAGCAATAGTATAATCTTACTATCTTCGAACATATGATAGTAAACGCAGCAATCATATAAGCATCTTCGAAACTCAATTTTCAGCATATAGGAATCAAAACGTTTGTACCACTGTCTTGGAGATTGCTTTAGCCCGTAAAGTGACTTCTTCAATCTGCAAACCATACTTTCCTTTCCTATTTCGACATGCCCCTCTGGTTGAACCATGTAGATGACTTCTTCTAAATCACCATGTAGAAACGCTGTCTTCACGTCCATTTGTTCTATCTCCATGTCTTGCTGAGCTGCTATAGATAATAGCAATCTAATTGAAGTATGCTTAACTACTGGTGAGAATATCTCATCATAGTCAACTCCCTCTTTTTGCGAGTATCCCTTAGCCACTAACCTGGCTTTGTACCTCATTGCGTCTCCTTCATGTGTTCCTTCTTTCTTTCTAAACACCCATTTACAGCCAATTGTTTTTCTATCCTTTGGTTTAGAAACTAACTCCCAAACAGAGTTCTTCTCAAGAGATTCCATCTCTTCTAACATAGCAATCATCCAACTTTCCCGTTCATTACTTGCTATAGCTTCTTGATACGTGGTTGGATCTCCTTGACTGATTGTTAGAGCATAATTTACTTCATCGTGTTCAAAACCATACTTTTCTGGTTTCTTACGATTTCGAACAGGTTTGTCCAATGCTATGATCCTCTGAAACTGTTCTACAGGTGTTGTGCGAACCAGGGAGTCTTGGTTCTGCACGTGTGGCTCCACCTGCGTCTGTACTGGTGACTGCTGCTGTTGCTCTACTTCTTCCTCATCAAACTCCGCGTCGTAATCCACTTGCTCATGCTCCACCTGAGCTGGATTTTCTTCCATGACTGGTTGGGGTTGAGGAACTTCGGTTGTTTCTTCTTCAGCATTATTCCTTTCATTTTTCTTATTCTGGTTCAAGGGCATAGTCTTCTCGTTGAATATTACATCCCTACTTAAGACTACCTTCTTGTTTACGAAATCCCATAGCTTGTAGCCCTTCACTCCTTCACTGAAACCAATGAATATGCACTCGAGTGACTTAGGCTTTAACTTGGTTCTCTCATCACTTGGAATATAGGCATAAGCACTGCAACCGAAAACTCTTAATTTTGAGTAGTTAACGGGTTTTCCGGTCCATATCTCTTCTGCACACTTAGAATTGAGAACCCTTGATGGTGATCGATTAACCAAGTAGCAAGCATGGTTGACTGCTTCTGCCCAGAACATATCTGGTAATCCAGCATGAAATCTCATGCTTCTCTCTCTTTCCATGAGAGTTCTGTTCATCCTCTCGGCAGCACCATTTTGTTGGGGAGTTTTCTTCACCGTAAAATGTCTTGTAATGCCTTGTTCTTTGCAAAACTCTAGGAAGCTGTTGTCCTTATATTCACCTCCGTTGTCACTTCTTAGGTATTTGATTTTCCGTCCAGTCTGATTTTCTACAGCAGCTTTCCACTCTTTAAACTTAGTGAAAGCTTCAGATTTCTCCCTCATGAAATAGACCCAAATCTTCCTCGAAAAATCATCTAAGAATGTGATAAAACACCTGGAACCTGCCATGGATCTGGTTGGTGCAGGGCCCCAAACGTCTGTGTGAATATACTCCAACAGATTTTTGCTTCTTTCCTCAATATTCGCAAGCTTGAACGACGTCTTTGTTTGTTTCCCAAGGATACAGTATTTACATAAATCTAGTTTGCAATAATTGACACCTTCTAGCTTATTCTTCTTGTGTAACTCTTGCAAACCGTTCTGACTCATATGCCCGAGCCTAAAGTGCCAAAGCTCAGTCTTGTCGTTAGTATCACCTTTCGTGGATACTGCTGCTCCACTTACTACTGTATTTCCTCGAAGCTTATATAATTGATTAGGTTGGATTTCTCCTTTCATTACGATAAGGGATCCTTTGACAACCTTGAGTATCCCTCCTTCAGCTGAGTATCTTAGCCCTGCCTTGTCAAAGGTACCGAGAGATATAAGGTTCTTCTTCAATTTTGGAATGTGTCTGACCTTGTCCAATGTCCTAACAACCCCGTCGTGCATTCTGATTTTAATTGATCCAATACCTTGGATCATAAGTGGTGAGTCATCTCCCATTAACACTTCTCCGATGCTGGTTTCCTCATATGTATCAAACCATTCTTTGATAGAACACATGTGGAATGAACATCCCGTATCCAAAATCCAAAATTCGAAAACACTGGAGCTGGATATACTGCAAGGAGCTCTCCATTGTAATCCTCAGAAGTTACAACACTGGCTGTGTTTGAGTTCCCTGCCATCGCCTTTGCTTTCCTTTCTTTCCATATGTTGCAGTTCTTCTTCCAATGATCTGAAGCACCACATACGAAACAACCCTTTTTATCTTTTCCTTTGGATTTTGACCTACCTCTGTTGCCTGGTTTATCCGGTCTTTTCTCTGATCTGCCTCTCTCTGTGCCTTTAACATAAAGGCCTTGTGCTTGAGAGCTTTCAGTGTTCTTGTCCATCTTGACATAGGACTGAATGGCTTCGGTAACCTCATCTAACTTCAGAGTATCCTTACCGAACATCAATGTGGTTCTGAGGTGCTTGAACGAAGGCGGTAGAGATCTTAGCATTAAGAGTGCCTTGTCATCGTCCTCATATTTTACATCCACCTTGGATAAATTCGCAACACAATTCTGAAACTTGCTTAGATGTTCTTGCAAGTCTCCCCCTTCTTCCATTCGAAGGCTGAATAGTTCATCTTTTAAGAAGAGTTTGTTGGATAAAGTTTTACCAATAAAGAGCTTCTCCAGCTTATCCCATGTTTCCTTAGAATTCATGTCCTCGTCGATATGAAGCAATACATTATCCGCTAGGTGCTGCTCTATAAAACTCTTCGCCTTCCTGTCCATCTTCTGCCACTGCGCATTTGTTATGCCAGTTGGCCTTTTCTCTGTACCGAGAAGAGCCTCCTGCAGATCTTGTTGGATCAGGACGTTTTTCACCTTCCTCTGCCATAACGTGAAGTTCTCTTTCCCGTCAAACGGCTTGATCACATTCTTCACGTCGTTGCTCGTGTTTGCCTTGACACCCGCCATCTCAAAAAAACACTTTCCTGGGAGCTCTGATACCAATTGTTGTAAATTTTGTCCCTTTACTGATCTTGTTTCTTGATAGACTTAGGTGACTATGCAAACAATAGGATGATGCTAAGATAATGCGGAATATAGATGAACAATAAAGTAAACACGCCACACACACAAACACAAGAATTTAGCGAGGTTCGGCTAATCTTTGCCTACGTCCTCGTGTGACCTCCTTGAGAAATCACTAGCACTATGAAGATAACAAGATTACAAGAATTTATGTAGAATCCTGACCTAATCCCCAAACCCTTGCTCACGATCTCTCAAATCACTCTTTTGCTCTTATACCCGTGTATGACTTCTTAGTTTACTGCTGTCTTATTTTTCTGTGTGTATGTAAGGACTCCTAAGAGGCCTATTTATAATGTATAGGACTTAGGTTACACTCCTTAGCATATTACAATTCCTATTCCTCTTTGGAGATGGAAAGATAACTTATTTCCTAATCTCTAGAGGGCTATGGAATACTTTTCCTAATCCTATATGGAAACACTAGATTAACTTGTAATCCTAGTCAAACTAGTATTCCAAGTCAAACACTAATTCTTGGTATTTGCCGAGCCAATTCTTCAACACTGCTCTGTCTTATCCCTTAAACAAACCTCTATAAAAGGCCATTTTGGCTGCAGCAATAAACATACGGTTTATGCTTTTCTACACAAAGGTTGCATCTGATCATCCTGTACTGTAGTTGTACGTCATTTTGATCAGTCTTTTATATCCTTAACTCTTTATTGTTGAATAAAGTTTGGATACAGGAATAGGAGTTAAGTTATGTAATGTATATTAAGGACCCTGCCGAATCACAGGAGATTGAGAATCCTTCTCCCTGATTCGGCTGATCAGATCTCTACAGGCATCAATCTTGATTCCTTCCTATTGTATTTGATTCCTTCCTACTGTATTTCTTTCCTAGTTAGTCTCTACCACTACATACCTAGTTAGGACTCTATTAAACCTCTGTATAAATAGGGCACTACTGTAAAACAAAGTTATTCATTAAAACATAAAACAGAAAACTGTTTTTAATACCTTTTATGGTATCAGAGCATCTAAGCTCCACCGAGTAAAACTCCAAAACCCTAATTCCCGAATCCTCAATTTCCATGGCCGCCCCACCCAATCCTTACTCGGCTCTCTCCCTCCCACCACCACCACCACCCGCCGTCGATCCCGCCTTTCCGCACACCCTCATTACCATCAATGCCGCAGCCCAGCTTCCTGTCAAGCTCACATCCAATAATTACTTTCCTTGGCGTGCCCAATTTCATGCCCTCCTCCGTGGGTATGATCTCATGGGGTTTGTGGATGGATCTCATCCCTGCCCTCCTGAAACTGAGCCTGCGCAGCGTGCCTTTTGGCTACGCCAGGACCAACTCTTCCTCCACGGCATCCTGGCCTCTGTCTCACCTCAGGTCATAACCCTCATTCCGCTGCCCCCACCTCTGCTGCTGCTTGGCAGCGTCTTACCCACATATATGCCAGCAAGGCCCGTGGTCGTGTTCTAGGCCTTAAGGAGCGTCTCCATCTCCTTCGCCGTGGTGAACGCCCTGTCTCTGATTACTTGCTGGAAGTTCGTCTCATCTCTGACGAACTTGCTGCAATTGACACTCCCCTTGCTGATGATGACTTGCTTCTTTATGTTCTCAACGGGGTGGGACCCTAATTTAAAGACATCACTGCTGTTGTTCGGTCCAAGGACACCGCTGTGTCCTTTGAGAACTTGCATGATATGCTTGTTCAGCATGAGGAGGCCATTAAGCGAGACAGCCCACCCCCTACCTCGGTTATCACTGCTAATGTCTCTCACCATGCTCCCCGTTATCCCTCTCCCCGTACTGCATCCACCCCTCACAGTGGCCGCTCTCAACCACCCACTCACGGCGCTTCCCGCCCCTCAGGCCACCGGACCACCTCTTCCATCATCTCGGCCAACAGCCATCGTTCCCCCAATCCTCCCACTGGCTACCGTGGCTTCTGCCAGTGGTGTGGAACTCAGGGTCACAGCGCCAAACGCTGTCCACAGCTTCAGTTCCCTTCCCACAGCCCTCCCGTGGCCAACTCTACCATCTAGGTCCTCTCCCCGACCTGGATTTTGGACTCTGGTGCCTCACACCATGTCACTGGTCACACTCAAAACCTCTCTGATGATCAGCAGTACAGTGGCCCGGACGAAATAATCATAGGTAATGGTTTGGGACTTGGTATCTCCCACACCGGTTCTGTCTCTTTACCCACACCCACTTCCTCTTCCTTTACTCTTAAACATGTCCTTTGTGCTCCTTCCATGACCAATAATCTGATTCCATCTCTCAGTTTAATCACTAAAATAACACCTCTATTGAACTGTTTCCAACTTTTTCCATGTGAAGTATCTAAGCACGGGGGCGGTTCTCCTTTGAGGCCCGTGTAGGAATGGTGTCTATGAGTGGTCCTCTTCCTCCCTTCAACGGCCTCAAGCTCTGGTGGATGTGGTGGTCTCTCCCAATCTGTGTCATCGTCGTTTGGGCCATCCCAGCTCTAAAGTTCTCCAAAGTGTCCTTAGTCAGTCTTCCATTTTTGTGTCTCCTAAACAACTTGAGTTAGTTTGTACTTCTTGCTTATGTAATAAAAGTCACCGCCTTCCATTTGGCGTTTCCTCTCTTCAATCCTCCCGTCCCTTACAATTACTTTACAACGATGTTTGGGGTCCTGCTCCTTACACATCCGTCGATGGTTTTTCCTACTATGTGATTTTTGTTGACCATTTCACTAAATACACCTGGCTGTATCCATTACGCAAAAAATCAGATGTTTACTCAACTTTTCAGGACTTCAAAACTCTGGTTGAAAAATATTTCCAGCACCCCATCACTTCCCTTTATACTGATGGCGGTGGTGAGTTCATCAAACTGAAGCCCTTTCTTGCCACCCACGACATTAACCACCTCCTAACCCCTCCCCACACACCTCAACATAACGGTGTCGCTGAACGGCGTCATCGTCACATCGTCGAAACTGGTCTCACCCTCCTCCATCAGGCCTCCCTTCCGCTATCCTACTGGTCCTATGCTTTTCGGGCAGTCGTCTATCCCGTTATCACAGGATAAGGGATTGGGTCGACTCTAAGGAGGTGATAGTCGAAAAGGTCCATACAAAGGAAAATGCTTTTGACTATCTTACTAAAACAGTTATACCAGAGAAGTTCAAGTATTGCTTGAACTTACTCAACCTTATCTCGTGCTAAAGGGTTGGGTGGAGCACCTCCTCATATGAGGTGCAGTAGGGCAAAAGGGAGTTTATTTTTTTTTGCCAAGGTGAAAGGTTCTTGAAGTTTTTTCAGGGTTGCTTCAGGAAGGTTCGAAGACATTCTGGGTTTTCAACGGTCATTTCTTGGTTTTGACTCACCAAGGTGGAGATTGTTGAAGAATTGGCTCGGCAAATACCAAGAATTAGTGTTTGACTAGGAATACTAGTTTGACTAGGATTCCAAGTTAATCTAGTGTTTCCATATAGGATTAGGAAAAGTATTCCATAGCCCTCTAGAGATTAGGAAATAAGTTATCTTTCCATCTCCAAAGAGGAATAGGAATTGTAATATGCTAAGGAGTGTAACCTAAGTCCCATACATTATAAATAGGCCTCTTAGGAGTTCTTACATACACACAGAAAAATAAGACAGCAGTAAACTAAGAAGTCATACACGGGTATAAGAGCAATAGAGTGATTTGAGAGATCGTGAGCAAGGGTTTGGGGATTAGGTCAGGATTCTACATAAATTCTTGTAATCTTGTTATCTTCATAGTGCTAGTGATTTCTCAAGGAGGTCACACGAGGACGTAGGCAAAGATTAGCCGAACCTCGCTAAATTCTTGTGTTTGTGTGTGTGGCGTGTTTACTTTATTGTTCATCTATATTCCGCATTATCTTAGCATCATCCTATTGTTTGCATAGTCACCTAAGTCTATCAAGAAACAAGATCAGTAAAGGGACAAAATTTACAACAAGCAGTTCTTATCCCCTTAAACTGCTTCTAACTGTGTTAGGACAGATGTCCTATATACAAGTTAACTGTAGGTAACTGTCTCTAAACAGGACAGGTGTCCTATACTTAGTACTTAACTAATGTCTAGCTGTTACTAGGGACTTAAGGTACACGGGTTCACCCTAGGAACTAATGTACAGTGTGTGCTAGGTGTATATATACATAGTCTAACATCCCCCCGCAAACTAGGCACCCGACGGGTGACAAGTTTGGTTGTAAGGTTGTTGTGGCGGGCTGTGAACAATCCTTTTGTGAACAGATCTGCCAGTTGCTGCTGGGAGGGAACGAACTGAACTTGATGAGTTCCAGAAATCACCCTTTCTCGCAGGAAATGATAGTCCAGGGCTATATGCTTTGTTCTAGCATGGAAAACTGGGTTCTGAGACATGTAGCAGGTGCTCAGATTGTCGCAGTGCAGCTGTATGGGCATGGGAGGAGTGAACGTGAGTTCGCGTAGTAGATTTAGGAGCCAGATGCTATCTGCACATGTGTAAGCCAGGGCTCTGTATTCTGCCTCTGAACTGAACCTGGAAACTGTCTTCTGTTTCTTGGAGCACCAGGAGATAAGAGTAGGGCCGAGGAAGATGCAAAACCCTGTGACTGAACGTCTGGTGTCAGGACAGCCTGCCCAATCTGCATCGGAGTAAGCCTGAAGTCTGAGGGGGAAGGGGGATTTGTGAATGGTGATGCCAAGGCCAATGGTGCCTTTGAGATAGCGGATGATCCGCTTGACAGCAACAAGATGGAGGTCGGTAGGATGACTCATGAACTGAGCAGCATGCTGGACTACAAAGGAAATGTCTGGTCGGGTTAAGGTTAAGTATAGGAGGGCACCTACTAGTTGACGGTAAAGGGAAGCATCAGGCAGTGGGGTTCCATGGTGGGCTGAGATTAGCTGTTTGGAGGCCACGGGGGTGGGGGCAGGTTTGCAATCGAGGAGACCACTACGGGTTAGGACGTCTGTGGTGTATTTGTTTTGGGTTAGATGAAGGCCAGTGGCTGTTGGAGTGGCTTCAACACCTAGGAAGTAGTGAAGAGGTCCCAAATCTTTGATTGCAAATTCATGGGCCAGGCTGGTTTGGAAAGTCTGTATGGCAGATGGAGAGCTACCCGTGAGGATGATGTCATCAACGTAGAGGAGGAGGAACAGGATTGTTGTTGAGGTCTTGTAAAGGAACAGAGATGGATCTGCCCGGCTTTGAGTGAAACCTTGGTGAAACAGGAAGGTGCTGAAGCGTTCAAACCAGGCCCTGGGTGCTTGTTTGAGACCGTACAGAGCTTTGTGGAGTCTACACACATGATTAGGACGTTGTGGATCAATAAAACCAGGAGGTTGTTGCATATACACTTCCTCTGTGAGTGTGCCATGTAAGAAGGCATTGGTGACGTCCATTTGGCGAATGGACCAGCCAAGGGAGATTGCAATAGTGAGGACGACCCGGATAGTAGCTGGTTTGACAACGGGACTAAAGGTCTCTTGGTAATCAAGACCTGCAGTTTGATGAAAACCCTTGGCGACTAGACGGGCTTTGTGTCTTTCGATGGTGCCGTCTGCATGTCTTTTTGTTTTAAAGACCCATTTGCAGCCAACTGCATTGGCATGAGAGGGTAAGGGAACAAGGGACCAGGTTTTCTGGTTGAGGAGGGCAGAGAACTCTGTATGCATAGCTTGGATCCAGTGGGGATATTTGGAGGCTTGCTTGTAAGTGGAGGGGTCAGGAGATTGGGTAGCTAGTGTGGCATAGGCTTGAGGGAGAGGGTATTTGGAAAGGAATAGAAGATTTCGGGATTTGGAGTGACCTGACTTGCTGCGAGTGGTCATAGGATGAATGTTTCGGGTTGGACGTGGGGGAGGTGAAGTAGAGGGGCTGGAAGGTGATAGGGAGGTTGGAGGACTGTTTTGTGTTGGAACAGAGGTTAGAGGAGTTGGGGAAGGGTTGGTTGGGGCAGAGTGGTGGTGGGAAGTATTGTGGGAAGGTGTTGTTGGGATGGAAGGGGACTGCTGTGAACTGGGAGGTTGAGGGTCAGTATAGGTAGTGACTGGGACAAACGTAAAGTCTGGGGTGTGGGTAGTATTTGAGGGATAGGGAAACTGGTCCTCATTAAAGAGGACATGTCTGCTGATATAGACACGTCCAGTGGGGACGTGAAGGCAGCGATAGCCTGAGTGCTGAGCACTGTAGCCAAGGAAGAGACAGGAAGAGACAGTGAAGGGATCTGGACTCTAACTTGTGTTTGGTGTAATCGCCAAGGTAGGGAAAGCAGGAACAACCAAATGTTCGTAGAAGGGAATAGGGTGGGGATTTGTGATGGAGTAGGAAGTATGGAGAGGACCATTTGAGGACTGCTGTGGGGAGGAGATTGATGAGGAAAACGGCTGTGGTAATGGCATCAGCCCAATAACAGAAGGGGAGACCTGCTGTATTTAGAAGTGTGCGGGCAACTTCAGATATATGGCGATGTTTTCTCTCAGCCAACCCATTTTGTTGGGGGGTGTGAGGGCAGGAAAATCGCTGGTGAATACCGTGGGAGGAACAGAAGTTTTGGAAGGCGTGGTTAGCGAATTCTTTGCCACCATCACTGTGAAACTGTTTGATGGTGGTGGAGAATTGGGTTGTGATATATCTGGAAAATTTGGAAAAATGGTCAAAGACTTCAGACTTGAGTCTCATAGGGTAGACCCATGTATATCGAGTGTAGTCATCAGTAAAAAGCACATAATAACGAAAACCAGAAACAGATGGCACAGGGGACATCCAAACATCTGAATGAATTAAGTCAAATGGGTGTTGGGAAGTGTGGATTACATTATTGAAAGATTGACGAGTACATTTGCTTAAAGCACACTGATTACAGAAGGGTACAGAATTAAAAACAGTAGGATCACTGATGTGCTGCTGATTGGCTAAGATGCGGATGACTTGGGGAGATGGATGTCCCAGCCGCCGGTGCCAAAGACTTGGAGTGGTGGTGAGGAGTGCCTGGGGTGGGGAATTAGGCTTGATGGGATACAAGCCATCTCTACAGGGGCCCTGAAACAGAATGGTGTTTGTAATTAGATCTCGAATTACAAAGTGTGTGGGAAAGAAAGTAATGCTGACATGTTGGTCCTTAGTGTACTGTGCAACAGACAAGAGATTTTTGCGGATGGATGGGACATGCAGGACATTAGACAGATGGAAAGCTGAGGAACCAGAGGAGAATTGGACATTACCCGTGTGTGTGATAGGCAGGGTGGTGCCATTGCCCACCATAACTTGGTCTGGTGTGGGAGGATTGGGGTGTGGTGCAGCAGGGGACATGGTGACATGGTTGGTGGCGCCACTGTCAGGATACCAGTTGGGGTCATTGACAGCGGTGATGTGAAGTCCGGCGAAGGCTTGGGAAAGATCATGATCTGCTGGTTGTTGAAGTTGGGGACAGGCGGCTGCAACATGTCCAAACTTGTTGCAGGACCAGCATTGAGGACCTTGGGGCCTGGCTGGATAAGTGGGAGGAGAACCAAGGACCCCTGGGGAGTTGTTGGAGGGTGGAAAGCGGCCAGAACCACGGCGGGAGAAGGGCCGGGAGCCGCGGTTAGACCTAGAGCCACGGTGGTAATTTGGGCGACCTCTGTGGACATAGAATGTCTGAGGGGCAGGGAAAGGTGCAGGGGTGGGGCAGTGAGTATAGAGGGCAGTGGGCGGCGGATTAGAGACATAGGAGGGGTTGGCGACCTGCTGGGCCTCAAAGGAGAGGAGGCGGGCCCGCAGATCATTGAAGGGTGGGAGGGGAGTGAAATTGAGCATGGCGGTGACGAGCATCATGTATTCTGGTCCTAGGCCACGTAGGACGGCAGTGACCAGATCATTGGGAGAGAAGGGTTCATTAATGGCTGCAAGGGAGTCGGCCAGAGTTTTGGCATGAGAGAGGTATTCAGAGATGGTCCGCGTGCCTTTTGTGAGAGACATCAACTGGAAACGCAGATTGGTGGCATTAGCAAGGGATTGCTGGGAAAAGTACTGGCGAAGACACTCCCAGATATCTCTGGAGGTTTGAAGACCAACGACTTGGGAGAGAACAGGTTCAGTTAGGGTGGCCCGCAGCATGCTGATCAGGGTCTGATCGATTTGGTACCATTGTTGGAAGGCAGGGTTGGGGAGAGGGGCAGCAGGGAAGGTAAGGACTGAATCAGAAGTGGCAGAGGTAGGGGAGGACATCGCACTTGGGGTTGGGAGAGTGGAAGGAAGGGCAGGGTAAGTACCATCTATGAAGCGCCAGTAATTGTGGCCAATGAGGAAGGGCTTAATATGGCTTTCCCAGAGGAGGTAATTAGATTCAGTGAGTTTGACAGGGACTAGATTAGAGACGTGAGTAGGGGAGATTGAGGGAGTGGAGCAGGAATCGGTGGCCATTTGAATGAGGGAAGAACAGAAAAGGTTCAGTTTGGGAAGAACAGAGGGATCGGCTGTGGTTATCAGACTAGGGGCTCTGATACCATGTAGAAAAGCATAAACCGTATGTTTATTGCTGCAGCCAAAATGGACTTTTATAGAGGTTTGTTTAAGGGATAAGACAGAGCAGTTCTTATCCCCTTAAACTGCTTCTAACTGTGTTAGGACAGATGTCCTATATACAAGTTAACTGTAGGTAACTGTCTCTAAATAGGACAGGTGTCCTATACTTAGTACTTAACTAATGTCTAGCTGTTACTAGGGACTTAAGGTACACGGGTTCACCCTAGGAACTAATGTACAGTGTGTGCTAGGTGTATATATACATAGTCTAACACTTTGCATCCCTAATTTATCATATATGAGATAACACAACCGGCATTGACCAAGAACCTCCTTACCCACAATGGCAATCTCTGCCACATACACTAGAAGACCCTGATGATGGGCTGCAGGAACAGAATATGCCATCATCCTCAAGTCGCCTTTTAATCCTTTTTGTCAGATATATATCTTTAACTAGTCAAAGAAACTAATATATATAGAGAGATAATTGAACAATGCATACCATGACATATAGAACCACTAGAAAGAGAATTTCGGCTGAAAATTTTAAGGATTGTCCTCTGGAGTAAACTTGCACTAAAGTACACAATGATAATTTCCAGCACGATATCACTTGTTCAATTAAAATTTGAATAAGCGAATTCAAGACTTAGGAGGATACTGCGCTTTATAAAACTGTAGGGCATCGGTTTCCATTTGCTAAGCCAATCTGGAAGTTCAAAATCCACTGGATTTCCAACCTGCTTCAGCAACTTGTTGAATACGTTCCCAAAGTGAATTCTCTCAGAATTCTGATAGGCAAGATTTTAAGTAAATTTCATAAGAAATAAAAGATCAAACACAAGGAAATTAGACCAATATAGAAAGCATTGCTTCAGCAAAAAAAATCTCAACCAAAGCATCATAACCAGGCATAGTCAACCAAGGAAATGGATAAAAATAAAATAACATAGGGAGAGAAGAACAACAAAAAATGGAAAAAGAATCTCTTGACTTAATTTATGAACAAAAGTGGTGAGTATTGAGCACTCAGTGCCCTAGTGTGCCTCATTTCGCTTACCAACCCAATGGAAACTCCAAATAGGCCTATCCGGCTATCCAACAGTCAAGCCTCAGGAAACCAACCATCAAGAAGCAGCACGAAGAAATTTGATGTTACCCAAGAATTCAAGATGAGGCAGACAAGTGGTAGACACGCAGAAGCCATAGACCAAAAAATTGTAAAGATTAAGCCATTAAGGTCCCAATGATGTTACTCAAGTCCTTTCATTAAATCAAAATTAAAATAATACAAAAAAAATATATAGCACGTCAATTTATGTCCATGACAGGCATCTTACACGCCAGTTAACTTATACGAATGAATTATGCATACGTCTAAAAGTGCATCAAATATATAAGAGTCAGCAACCTAATTCATGTAAAAATCATCTCAAACCAAACCAAAATAATATCAAGAATAAAAAAGAAAACCAAAGATAGAAAGGCTATATTGATTCAAGTTCAACATGTATATATGAAATCTGGGAAATTCAGTAGCTTAGGAAGAAACCTTCTTCATAGCAGGCATGGCACCGATAACCGCCACGGCGTATTAAGGCCTTCAAGAAATAAAAACCTACACGATCGACGAGTGTAGTCAGCAATCCTATAATAGAATGCGACTATACTATCGAAGTATAAGTACATTAATATCAAAGATAGAAAATCAACAACTTACTATTTCCAGACAATTTCCACTGGACCAGGACGCTCGCTTGGACTTCTCACCAACGCTGCTACCCCCTAGGTATATGTTCTTTCTTCTGCAACGCACGGGTGTGATGACTAAGCCAGACTAGTTGGAAGTCGCGGGTAAGAAATAACAGGGTTATGTTCAGTACTGATTAGAATAAGGAATAAAATTATTATACAGTATTGATTTAGAATTTGGAGGAGGAGTCACTGAGGATGACGATAAGGAGACATTGTGAGATTTCGTTGGCTGCGAGCGACTGGATACGGGAGACCTGGAGACGTGGTTCGGATCGGAGTTTGATGCGCCTCCCTCAATATTTTGTGTAACAGAAATGAGTTAAGTAATTATCACAATCTTTTTAGGGCAGTTTGGGTAAAGACTTGCCAGGGGACCACAATTATTTTGACAGGTGGGTCTTTTTTTTTTTTAAAGCCAAATATTTTGATTATCATAAAAAAAAAAAAAATTAAATTAAGGACGATTGATTCTTACTATCTTATCATTTACATTAGATATAAGATTACATATGTACTTTAAAATGTTTCACATTATACTATTAAAAACATTACACCCTGAATTCTCCATCATATTTTCTAATTTTTTTAGTTAAATGCTTATGTAAAATGTTTAGGTACTATTAATTAACTATTTTTAATTCATTTTACATTAAAAGATAAAATTACCCTTGATCCATCACTATGCTACACTCTTCCTCCTCCTTACTCCACCCCTGTAAGAACCGGTCACGGAGCTCTCAACTGAGTTGTTTAGGTTCTGGAATTCCATCTCTAATTGGGGGTTTCGGTTCGAAGTTTATAAAACGTGATGCGGGTTCATCTCTCTCGACCAGTCCGATTCAAGGGAAGGGCGATCTAGGGGACCATACTTTAGATCTCTTTCTTCTCTATGGCGGGAGGCTTCTTTCGTAGCGCTCACGTTTTTGTCTGTGTGGAAGCTGGCGGCAGGGCTTGCTTAACCGGATACACGGAATTGGGATCTCTTGAATGAAAACTTGAATAAAGGGGGAAATCTCAATAAAAAGATTCTCGGTTCACTCTTCTTGCTCGGGCTTGGCTTTCAGACTTGACACCTTTCTTGTCGGAGTGAACGGGGTTGCCTCGTTTCGGGGTTATCTTGTTGAATGTCCGTTGAATCGTATATAACTGATTTTCTAACTAAAGAGGTTGGGAAAGACCTTCATACCTACCGATCTGAGTACATAAATGCTTGTGTAAGAAAATAGGGTGGATTTTCCTTTGACCGGGCGCTTTCGGGTGCACACAATGTCGAATTCTGAGAGAAGCAGTAGCCACCGGGCCTTCCTTCCTGACATCGCCGGCTGATTGAGCAAGTACCTGATAGGATTCTCTTTTGTGACCAAGTGGATGGTGTGGGCGAGCATATAATGCCGGAGCTTCTGAACAGTGAAGACAAGGGCGAGATAAATCTTATCGGGTTTGGGGTATCTTTGTTTCGTGGGCATCATGATTCTTGATAAGTAGTAGACCGCTTTACTTAAAGAATTTTTTAAAAATAAATTAGGAATGGACAGAATTACCCATGTCTTAATGAATAGTCCGAAGTTAATTTTAATTTGAGAAACTTCTTGAAAATTTGGTAATTTGTGCAAGTATGGGCATTTTAGTCAATTACATACTTGTTCATGTCTCAGCCTTGAGTCCATGGTTGGGTGACACTTGTCACCTACAAATGAGGTGAGATGAAAGTCTGCATCTCCATTTTTCCTTGATATGTATGGTGGAACTGGGAGGGAAAAACACACGACCTCCTTATTAGGTCTCTCTTGGGTAATTTGGGATAGCCCTCATGGCTAGATAAAAATTAGTCCCTTGAGAATACTAAAAGGGGGAAGTGGAGAGAGGCTTGTACAGAGAACTCTGGTTTAGATGAAGGGCACTAAAGAGCCAACTTACTCACTTAACCTATACCCAGACCCAACTAGCTCAGCTGGAGGATAGAGCCAGCTTGCTTATGCGCTTTTTGAGTCATTTGGAGGTTATCAGAAGTAGAAACCTCACAATGAACAGTAGGTCGAAGGAAACAAGTAAACTTGAAATGTAATCAAACTTGAAATTCCGTAGCTTGACGGGACTAATGGGTTGGATGTGGGCGGTAATCCCGCAGGGACGGTCTAGGTTGAGTTCACTGAATAAGATATGAAATTGGGTAAAAATTAATAATGTCCCTTGTCTGACAAGGGCTGTCAGACAGGAATAAGATCCGTATATTTTATTTTTTTCCGATTATATTTGGGACATATCCTATCATGAAATTTCAAGCTTGGTTTCTGAACGATCTAGTTAATATCTTCCAATTTTAATTGCATAATTGAGTTCCTATAGCTGCATAGATAAATTTTGACTATTGGAACACTGAATTTGGTTAAGAAACGAAGGATAAATGGAAGGAAGAACTCACATGTACGATTTCCAGATCAAGACCTGGTTTCAGACATTCAGGTCGACCCACCAGAGGTTGAAGACGAGTGCGGTGAGACTACACATGTTGGCAGGTGGGGGAGACATTGCTCGTGCCTTCATCTCCATATGATGATGCATGTAACCTCTCATCCGGTTTAGTCAACATGAAAATTTATCATTTTGAAATTCTAGATTCATCGATACAAGTTTTAAGGAAATTGGATATGATTTCAGGGTAGTTTCATACATCTAAAGTGACAGTGTTGCTAGTTTATATATATATATATATATATATGGACCTTCCGAGATTTTTGGGAGATTAGATAGGGATTCCTTATATGATTAAAATGTCAGAACGGAACTCGGAAAAAATTGGAATATTGGTTTAGGGCTTCGAATGAGCTAAAAAAGGTTCTATTATTTATCGAGGTTAATGGGTTGGTGTAGACGGTGAACCCAAGAGGACGAAACATGTTTGGTGTCGTATATCCCTTGTCTGACAGGTTCTACGATGTGTTATCAAGTTTCAAGGGTAATTACGGAATTTAGATTTGGTTGTCAGACGAGAGTATGACCGGACACGATTATCAATGTGATTTAGAGAATGTCATGTCAATTTAGTATATGAGTAAACCAAGCAATATTGTCCCAGGGATTTCAGAAAAGTGCATAGCACACGATTAAGACTATTTGACTGCATGGTGAGTGGATATTTATTTTTTAAATTGTGATGCATGCATAATTAAATGTTTGAGCTATTTTATTGCATGAGTTGGCTTGCAATGGTATGAATAAATGATTCTAAATGCGCGTTTAGTGATTTTTTTTTTTCGAATTTCAAATATTTATTTCGGAAATTGATTTCTAAACATACTTTTACGTTTTTCTAGAGAAACAGTGTTTTGGGGTTTCACCTCGGATTGAAAATGTTTTGGCTTGAATTTTGAGTCAAAGATTGGATTTATTCCATAGTGTTTTCCAGTGTCATTATAATGATTTCCTATATGGTCGAAGCGATTTTTCCCAAATGACTGAAACTCGGGGTATATCCCAAGTAGCTGATTACTTGTGAAGTTTTCCAAGCAGCTGATTACTCAGGGTTATTGTTCTCATGTAGCTAATTACTTAAGGTGTTTCCTAGGTAACTGATTACTTGGAGTTATTATTCCTAGACAACTGATTACTCGGGGTGTTTTTCAAGCAGTTGATTACTCGGGTCCCAGGTAGCTGATTGCTCGGGATGTTTCCCAGACAGCTGATTACTTGAAGATATTATTCACAGATAGTTGATTACCTGGGGTGTTTCCCAGGTAACTAATTACTCGGAGTTATTGTTCCCAAGCAGCTGTTCCAGGAAGTTGATTACTCGGAATGGTTCATAAGCAGCCGCTTACCCAAGGTTAATATTTACTCCGGGTATAGTATATCTCGGAGATGAGTAAATCCTATGGAGAGTCGTGTCTGATGAGGGCCTATTATGATATCCCAAAGGTGAGTAAATACTATGGAGACTCGTGCTCAATACGGCCTAATATGATATCATGGAGGTGAGTAAATATTATGGGGACTCGTGTCTGGAGAAAGGCCTGATATGATATCGCGGAGGTGAGTAAATCATATGGAGACTTAAACATATGATGATCTGTCGTTTTGAATATGTATGATCCCGGATATATGATTGAATAGTCCTAAATATGAGTAGATCAAGAGAGAACCCGTTCACGGGGAAAATGGGATATATATATATATATATATATATTCCCACACGGCCGATGCTCGGGGGTAGGGCTACTCAGGGGCCTCAATGAATTGTAGAAGATTTAATCTTAACCTATATACATAAAATTGAGGATGAAATTTATGTAAAGGGGAAATATATTGTAATGACCCGTCTCAAAAACTTAAGGCATTTTCGGAAAATAAATTGGGACTGCACACGCCCTGACTTAGCTTACTCAGTTAATAAGTTGAGTAGATTTACAAGTAATCCTGAAGAGATCATTGAAAAGCTATAATCAGAGTTCTTGGGTATTTAAACTATACCAAAAATTATGGACTGCACTACACAAGATATTCATCTGTTTTAGAAGGCTATACAGATGCGAACTGGATATCAAATGAAAAAGACTCAAACTCTACAAGTGGATATATTTTTACCTTAGGCGGTGCAATGATCTCTTGGAAACCGACTAAGCAAACATGCATAGCCAGATCCACTATAGAATCTGAATTTATTGTTTTAGATAAAGTTGCCGAAGAAGCCGAGTGGCTTCGTAATTTCTTAGAAGATATTTCAAATTGGCCGAACCATGTGTCTGCTTTGTGTGTACATTGTGATAGTCAATCGGCTATTGGAATGACACCGAATATTATGTATAATGGTAAGTCTCAACACATACGTCGAAGACATAATACCATTAGGCAACTGCTCTCAAGTAGTATTATTACCATTGACTATATAAAGTCAAAAGAAAATTTAGCGAATTCGTTTACAAAAGTTTTGACAAGAGAGCAAGTTTATAAATCATCGAGGGGAATGGGGCTAAAGCCTATTTCTTAATAGTTTGCATGATGAACACCCAACCTAGTTAACTAAAGTTCCCAAAATATAGGTTCAAAAGGGACAACTAAATTATGTATAATTGAAACATGACCATTGTGAGGATATTCCCTTTACCTATTCCTATGATGAGACAATGTTGCATGCATCGTCTGAAGGTAAGCTCAGCTTTTAATGATTCATATGACTTAGAAATCTAAGTAGGGTATATCAGGATACTCTTAATAGGAATACACCTATATCAGTGCGAAATGAGGCCGTTTCTATGAGAAATTTAAGGCTAAATTCTTTAAAGTATTGACGAATACCAGGAGTGTCCATGGCCGGAAGGACACACCATAGAACCAAACGTGTTAGAAAGGGTAAAATGTGAGTAAAATTGTCCTGGTTTACATAAACGACTAGGCAGTTCAAGACATCGCGTTCACTGGTTAGCTAGTAAGTCCAATTTTATTTCACTATGGAATGTTCAAGGCCAAAAACTACTTATCCTGATGTGGTATCATTTCGATTAAACTCTCTCAAGCATCTGCATTTTTGTACATTTGCATTTTCAGGCTAATTTCCATTTATGTGGGGAATTGTTAAGAAATTAAAGAGTTAATTCCTAATAATGTGAATGGAAATTAAAAGGACATAATTGTTGGACCATTATACCTTTAAAATTAGGGGTTGACCCTAATAATTAATTCATAATTTTCTGAATGAATGTTAATTTGTATAAAATTAATATTTAAATTAGAAAATTGAATAATATATATATTATTTGAATTAAAGTGCCATATGATTTGGTAACCTTTGGTAGAAGGGGCATATGGAATTTCATGGAGAAGTGCATATTAAAAGTCCAATGGCTACATACAATGTACGTCTCTTATGAAAATGATGCGTATTTTTTTTTTTAAAGATGCATCTTTTATTAAGAGATGTGTCTTTTATTAAGAGATATGTCTCTTATTAAGAGATATGTCTCTTATTAAGAGATGTGTTCCTTATTAAAATATGTATACTTTATTTAATAGATCTATCTCTTATCAAGATATGTGTCTTTTATGAAGAGATGTTAACACATCTATAAATAGAGTTGATGTGTCAGGACCCACCCCGGTTTCATCCCGAAAATCGAGATAAATTCTGCTCCCGTCTGACACCCCGACACGCACAAAAGTAAATTCACTCTAAATCACCAAAGTACTCAGTCAGACGCAGGAGAAACTATACAAAATATCCCGAAGTCAACAGTTTACAGAGCATAGTACTAATACAGAAAGAAAACCGTTAAACTAAAGACACGCACACGGAAAAATTAAAACAGTCCGGGATCCCTCTCGTGACTTCTATGCCTCAGACGCTACCTCAACGCCGAAACCCCACGCTAGCTCCACGACCTGGAGGGCAATTAAAAACAGAAGGTGTGAGTGGACCATAAATAAAAGAAAAGTTTTTAAAACCATTTATAAGAAAACCGGGTTTAGCCCTCCGTTTTGAAACCACATGCATAACCCAGTTACCAAAACAGTTATAAATCACATAAATCTCATCATAAAAACAGAAACACTATAAAACAGGTTGTAGAAAGCATAGCATCAGCGTCATAAAACTGTATCAGAAAATATAAGTATCAAGCCAACACCAACTGATCAAACCTGCTGGACCTATCCGAGTCTTTAAACTCAACAGGCCTACGGGGGAAATATCAATATATCCGAGTCTTTAAACTCCCGAGTCTTTAAACTCAATCCGGGTCTTTAAACCCAATCCGGGCCCGTCCCCCATCAATCAATATCCGGGTCTTTAAACCCAATATCCAGATCCAGCAAATTCAATCAAAAACATTTGAAAACCATTTCCGAATTCACATCCAAACCCGAATCCGAAATCACTGGTCTGATGCCCTTCTGGCATCCCGAACCGTCATTCCGAACCCAAATCCGGAATTTCACTTTTCAACTTTCAAACCAAATTCCGCTTCTCGAAATCCGATTTTAAAACTGAAAACCCTTGATCATCGAAATCATGTTCCAAAATTCCTTTATAACCAGTGAAAACCAGTTATCACTTAAAAACCCCGAAACCATGGCATTATTTTCAGAAATCGACATTTCTCGTAAAACGTGCTAAAAACTGAACTTCCTCGAAAACCGTGCAATTATGTAAAACCAACATAGCATATTCGATGAACATAGAATCATGATTAAAACCATAAAACAAGTAATTAAAAGTAGTTATGCATGCTCGAGTTTAAGGAAAGGGTCCACTCACAGTACCGAGCCCTTAATCGCGTCCCGAACGTCTCGTACGTTCCTCAGCTTCCTCGGGCAACCCCGATCCTGTCAACAACCACCCAAGAACGTTACTAACACGTCTACCAAGACTCTCCTAATTTTCCCCAAAAATCCCCGGGTCCTAAACGTAACGAATCGGAACCCTAAACCTTCATCCTCGCGGAACTAACTTCAAACGACGTCCGAACAACCCGAAACCGATTCCATTAGACTCGTTACAACTCCTAGACCAAAAACCATGTTGACCATTTCCCCAACCGCCGCCGTACGCGCCCCCACGCGCCGCCCAAAGTGGCTGCGCGTGGCCCTCACGCGCCAGCTACAGTACCATCGTCTTCCTCGAGTCGACCCGGTTCGACACAGTCACTGCAATTCGAACCGGCGTGAGCGGTTCACCGCCGTACCTGCACTAAAACACCTCCTTTCTTCACCATCTTCTTCGTCCAACCTTAAGTTATCCATTCCCCTACTCCAAACACCTCGACTCAGCCTACAACTCGTCGACTCAAGCTCGAACAAAAACCCGAACCAATCCCCTGTTTCACGATCCAGCCACTCCGGTCACCCACCATCACGGTAACCACCGTAAACGGTTCCTGGGACCTGCATGAACCTCGCCTCACTCACCAAAACCGTCGACTCACACCCAAAACCTACAACTCTACGTCTGAAGCAAAACGGAAAAACAGAGAACGACGGGTACTCTCCGTCGTTATGGACTCCGCCGTGCACTCCTCCGCCACGGCTGCTCAAACAGAAGACATCCAGGACCCGACTCAGTCCCCTAGACCTTACTAGACTCCTCGATTCAACCCCTAAAGCCACGACTTGGCGTCTGAACCTAAACGGCAAAACAGAGCAAGTTAATGGGGATGAGGAATTACATGTCCTCCGGTCGCCGTCGCGAGCTCCGCTGGGCTAGTCGACTCCTCTCACCCCTCACGACACCACCACGAGTCCAATTGCACCAACACACGGCCACACCACCACCACTATCTTCCACTTCTTCTCTGTTTTCTCTGAAAACTGACTGCCCCGACCACCGTGTTCTTGCACGATTTCACTCCCCCAAACACTCACCGGTTCACTCTTCCACCCTCTGATCACTCCTCACGCACCAGAACACACCAACACTCACCATCGTCTCTCAATTTTCTCTCAATCTCCCTCTATGTTTCTCCCTGGTTCGAAGAACACACACGGGCACACACACTGCACGATTTAACCCCAAATTATTGGACCCGTGCACACAATCCTGGAATCCTCTAGTCAAGCCCCACGTGTCACCATCCTACCCTTCCTCTCACAAGTGGTCCAATCTAAGCCCTCAATTCCCTCTCTGTTGCACAAATCCCTATGTGCAAAAAGACCAAAATGCCCTTCCTTTTAAGTTAAATTTACGGTTGTGCCACTACCTTCCTAGACCCATATCTCACACATCGTAAGTCCGATGAATACGTGCCGCTTGTCATCGAACTCAGGATGACGAGATCTATCTAACGGTCCTAGGTCAATGTCTCAAAACCCGATCATACAAAAAGTCAACTTTTCCCCCTAGTTAGCCAACTTACGGTTATGCCTTCAACCTTCCGAACATCATAACTTTCTCCTCGGATGTCGGAATCAGGCGTGCCACCTGCCTACGGATTCGTGACGTCCTAAACTACGTCCTGGTCATCGATCACTACCCAATTAACCGTCCGAACTAAAAGTCAACTTTTTACCCGAACTAGGGGCAAAATCGTCATTCTACCTTCCCGAACCTATCGTCACCAACTAACCCCCGATTAAACTCACTAATCCCAACTTAAACACTTCCTTAACTCTACTTCCCGGGACGGGTCGTTACATCATGTAACGACCCGTCCCGAATTCTGAGATTAGATTAGTGACTAATCAAGATTAGTAAGGTTAATCGGTGATTAGTTGAGCGAAATCGGACGAACGATGCAAAATGACAGTTTTACCCCTATTCGTGGGTAAATAGTTAACTTTTGACCTGAGAGGTCCGATGGCCAAGGGCCGAGGACCGTTACGTAGATCGGGTCGATACGAGTTCGTAGACAGGCGGCACGTCGAATTCGGACGTTCGACGGAAAAGTTATGGTTTAAGGAAGTTTCGGGTCACTATTGCACGTTTTACGAGACGAATACCTTTTGGCATTAAGTGGGCCCCAGATATTTTGATTTGGCCCAATGGATGAGTGACAAGTGTCACCTATCCATTGCCCAGTATGTTACATACATGCATATCCCCATTTCCATATTCCACCCATTTTCCCCGATCTCACCCATTTCCCATTTCTCTACAACCCACACCCCCTAAGTCTAACCTAAGGCTGGTGACACATGATGGAAACAGAGAGGAAGGAAGGATGATGGTGGAGGCTGGCTAGGACGGTGCCACCGTGGACGGCGAAGAAAGAACCTTAGCAGGTAATCGGTTTTGCCCCATTCCCTTCATTTTCAATTTCAAACATTATAGACTGTTTTTGGTAGTTAGAATGGGCTTATTGGGTTATTAGGAAGATACTAAGAAGGTTTTGGTGGTGGTTGGAGACTGAGGAAGCCCTGGGGAGGTTTTGGAAGTTTTGAATCGTGAGGAAAAATTGGATCGGTTTGATTTTGGGAGTTTTAGGTTGTTTTGATTTCACAAATAGTATTCTAGGATTTAAAATATGAAGAATATGATTGATTAGGAAGAGAAAGGACGAATATTGAATAGTGTAAGAGGCTAGACCGGTCACGCCAGTCCAAGTTGCAGAAAAAACCGAACCGACTGGTCGGACCGGTCGACTTAAGGTAGGAGACGGTCTACAGTGCTTGGCGAGTGGGCTTCACGTGCAGGGATTTCAGGCAGCGTGTGTGGGCGCGTGGACCACATTTTAGGTATGCTTCCAACACACGAAATCATCTATTTGATGTAACAAACATTTTGGGATTGGTTTCGTGTCGATCGGAGATCGTTTCGATAGGTTTCAGGGTGTCCGAATATTTAGGATCGGGTTTAAAAATAGTTAAAAATTCGAGAAAATTATGGGGCTTAGTGAGAGGTTAATAAGGTAGTTAGTAACCCTCTAAAGTGATTTGGACAGGTTTGGGAGTCCCGATGACGACGATTAGCCATGGAGAGCCGTATGACACACGTATCGAGGCGGCAACACAGACGGTCTATGAGTGGACCTTGTTTTCTAAATTGATGCATGAATAAAAGTTTATTATATGTTTTAATACTTTTTTTTTGTGATGCCATGAGTGCATTTGTGCGTGGTTACGTATTTGCACGTATTTCGAGGTTTCGACCTTATACGGTGCCTATACGGGTTTGTATTTCTACGATGGTTTAAATGAAATGGTTTTGAATTTAAAAAGGATAAACTCGGGCATGAGACCCATTTGGTTTTTTCTCGGGAATGTAGCCCTATTGGTGACTTACGGGTCTGAGTTGTGGTCGCGACGAGTGCTTTGTGCACGACGACGGACGATACGACGCTCTCCTTCGGACTGGAACGTGTTCCTTCCGGAGAGGTCAAGATGCACGTACTGTCGTCGAGCAGCCAATGGAGGCTCTTCTTCAGAGTGTTGACGGTTCAGGATATCGATCGGTGATGAGTGCACCATGATCTAGTGGTGGTCGCGTCGGTTGATTCGTTCACGGCGACATACCAAGATTGAGAGCAGTTTTGGACGGATGGTTGTACGCATCACTACGATTGGAATCGTGACTGACCCTGAGATATCGGGCTCGATGCCTAGTTGAGTGATGAGTTTGGGCACGAGGCCCAGTTATTTTACGTTTGTGATTTCGGGTCGGGGACCCTAAATGGATTTCCGGATTCATGATAGTTTATGGGGACTGGACATGAATCCCTTGAAAGGTTTTAAGAATGTTTTCAATATATATATATATATATATATTCATATACCTTCCTTATTTGGAATGTCTCCTCGAGGGAGGGTTGTTGGCTTGGGTGGATCCTGGAGTAGTCACGGAGCACTAATTGAGTGGAGTCGCCCCCGTTGGGTACCTTACTCTCAGGAAGGCATGGATTATAACCTCAGGGAGGGTCATTGATCTACGGACATTGACTTGGGTGGACCCTAAAAGACCTGGGCTTTGAGACCCCGGGTAGCACCCGCGTAGCTTTAGATACCATGACAAGATTGGTAGCATGTTTATATGTATATGTATATGATATGTGATGTGTACAGGTTTTGAGCTGAGTCCCACATGGATTTGGGCAGTGGCCCGTGTATTTGGTTTCATTTACGGTTTTGGGCTAAGGTCCTAATGGTTTAGTAACTGCTTTTTGAATGCATGCATGCTTTTTAGTGAATGATACAAATGTCTTTCGATAAAATATTTTTATAAATTATTGTTTTGTCCACTCACAGCTTTTAAATGTTTTGACTGCCCTTCAGGTTGACAACGGATGCAAGCTGTAGCAGAGATCGAGACATCACATACCTACTCCGGATCCTGGCGTACTCTGAAGCCCCGAGCGGGCTAAAGTTGGAATTTCCCTTGTCTGACACTCCGTGTTAGATGAGATCAGACGCGTTCCGCGTTAATCCGGGGGGGATTGGGAGGGGTCATGACAGTTGCCCACAATTCATCTCATTCATTCAAAATAAATATTCAATCATTCAATACATTTGTGGAGATTGAATATTAGGTCTAGAAAACATACAGTTTTAGAATATTTCAAGAGAGAGTTTAAACATAGTTTAAGTTCACTATTTTTGTGGATTGAAGTGCTACTTCCACAAAAAAACCGATCATTGTATCTTGAGAGACATTTGCCAAGTAAAATCCTTGAGCACCGTTAAGGAGGTAATTCCGTCTTAAAAAAATAGAACCAAGTTCTAGACTCGATCATATTTGTAAAGTGTCTTTTACTCATTTCCATTGTAATTCATTTATTTGATTATAAAGTTTGTTTTATTTTCATATTTGTGTGAATATAACAATTACTGATATTTTTACCAACAAAATGAATGTAACGGAAAAAATAAGAAAATACATAGTCATGTATATGCATTAAATCAATGAAACATGTTATGTCTTTCTACACACGAGGAGCAAGCAATAAAACGGAAGAGGATAGTTAAGTTCCATATGAAGTAATAGTTAAAATTGAGAGTAACACAAAATTAGTCAGGATAAAATGAAGTAACTAAGTAGGTACAAGGTAAATTACCAAATTATAAAGTGCAAAATAATAATTAATAAATCATATAAATGAATAAAACCTCAGGCGTTCATTTTTTCAATGGTTTTTGAAAATAAATAAAAAAATTGAACTGTTATTAGCGGAATTATTTGAATTTTATCAATTAAATCGTAGTCAATTTGAATTGAACGCTATCCGATTTCAATTATTTATTCTCACCCTTACCTACAAGCGAATTTTCATATACAGAAATAACACATTATAGTGGATATGCGCCAATACCCTATAATTCTTTTCTTTTTTAATGAGTAATTCTTGGTTTTATTAAATATATGTACCGAATTTAATCCGAAATAACATGTCAAATGATATGGCACATACGCCATACCACATACGGGCCATGTGGGCTTACGGTGCGGTAATATATATATTGGAAGATATGTGGGTTTATTGTGTGGTGTTTGGAGATAAAAATGAGTATAAATCTGTTAAAACCGCTAATCGATCCCCTTTAAATCGTTATTTATCTAACGGTTTAAGTTTGACTAGATAAAAGTCAACGATTTAAGTTTGACTAGATAAAAGTCATCCGGTTTAAAAATCCAAACCGCTACGTTAGTAACGGTTTAAATTTGAATTTTCAATTTGGAAATCCGTTAAATCCAAATCGGACCATTAAATAATATTTTAATTTTTATTAATTTTAAATATATTATTAATACAAAATAAAAATAATAAAAATGAAAAAATATTTATATATATTCAGATAAATATATGTATACCCAGATAAGGATATAATAAAATATTATTAAGTGGTAACGTTTCATTGATAAATCTGAATATAGTGATAATGTTTGCAATTCAATTTTCCGCAATCTTAATATACAAAATTTTGAATATTGATTAACTTTTTTTATATCCTTAATTTTTTTTTTGCCTAAACTATTTCAAACTGTTTTATTTTTAATTTTAGAAAATCTAAATTATATCGAATCCTTAACATTTTAATGGACTAAATTTAATTATTAACAATATCCGTACCAACTCGGAACATATTTTAGGTGAGTTGTTGCCTTCTCCATTTTGAACATACTGCTTGTAAAGATTTATCTATTGTTACTATTTTAAAAAAAAATCTCCCACACCTCAAATCCAAATTGAAACAGATACAGCCGGTTGCGAATCCAACACCCGACCCAATGGCCTCAACATAATTTCTCCGCCGACCCAAACGACCCCTGAATGGTATCCGACTATGTGATATCCTTGAAATACTCCCACGCTTCCTCACTTCAATCTCTGTCCAGTTTGTTCCAATCCTACCGTCTTTCCATCTCTTTGTATCCATGGAGAATGGTAACGCCAAATTGGGCCCTGGCGGTGGACTCAAATCCAACAACAATAACAACCTCAGCGAACAAGAACAAAACCCCAATTTGAATCAATGCGAAGAACAGGGACAAGAACAAGAACTTACTACTGAGTCTTCGCAACCGGTGGATCCTGCCTCATCGCCTGTTCCGCAGGCGTCGAGAACTCCCTTTGCTAATCTCAGTCAGGTCGATGCTGACCTAGCCCTTGCTCGAACCCTCCAAGAACAGGTTCTCAAGCTCCATCTTTTACATTCAATTTTGTTTCTGTATCTATTTCTTAATGCGTCTCTCAATCTCTATTTTGATATTGCTTGTTTACTATATGAGCAAGTATGAAAACCGAACATGATGGAATTTGAAATCTTAGTTCTTTTTATTTTATTTTGTTTTTTCTTATGATATGGTCGCAAGTAAAGTATTAATATTCCAAATATTTGTGATCGTGTGACGATCTTACTTTTTCTGGAGATGGGCTGCAAAAACTTATTTTTCGTATGGTTTCCTTGGCAATCAAAATTGGATTTAGAATTTATGTCTTGGTAGTTGTTTGATGTTTGTGTCCTCAGCTATCTATGAAATTGCAATGTGGAGTGATTCTGACCATTAATCTCTATTTAAATTCCAACGTGGGATTTAGTTATATTGCTTTTCGTTATAATGTTTCAGCTTGTTATGTGATAGAACCTTACGGCATAAGATATAATTTATAGTTTCTATATCATCCTTGCCTTCCCGCCTTTTTCCATGGTTTCTTTTAAAGGAGCTCATTATATTCTACAGTGTCTATTAATTAGAATAGGCCACCAACAACGTTCAATTCCCTAAAGGGATAGGTGGGAGTAGAGGAGAAGGTTGGGTAACAGAAAACACTGATGGGTTTGTGGTGGTTCGCTGCACTTTTAGTCTCTTTGAAATTAAGCTCTACTTCTTCCCACATCTGGCTTCGCAATAATTGGTGACTAGAGACAGAACTGTAGATGCTGCTGCACTTATAGTCTCTTTGAAGTTAAAGCCTACCCCTTTCCAGGTTTAGCTTCACCATAGTCTGTGCGAATCTAATGCGGGAGCATCTCCAGGGCTGTTTGGGCCAATACCCAGTTAGACTAGGGTTCTAGTTATTTGGGGATTCTGGTTATTTTATTATTGTCATTTAAGTAGTCTTATTAGGAATAGGATTTATTAGGAAGGCTTTATTAGAAGTAGGATTTCATGTAAGAAAAGCAAGGATTTGCCTACTTTAGTATAAATAGGCCATTCAAGGGTTTATGTATTCAGTTTTTAGTCTTTTTATCAATTATATATCAGAATTGTCTGATTTAAGGGTTTCTTTGCCCTAGAACTCCATTATCTCCATTCCACTCTGATTCCATGGCTTTATCTCTATCGATTTCTGCTGTTTATTGCTGGCCCTCCCTTTTTCCTACATCAGAAACCTCTCCCCCTTTTTTTTTTTTGTAAAGTTTGAGTAATTCTTTTCTAGGGGAAATTGGGATTGAATTTGGCGTGCGGAAAATCAAGTTGTTCCAATTTCCAAATGAAACCCTCTTGTTGGTTTCCTCTCCGTTCATTGAAAAGATTTTTTTTCCTATTTTTACTGTATGAGATCAATAGTTCGATTTCTTAGCATTACATATCTCTCTAGCATTATATATACCCTTTACTCTTTGCTTGTTCCCATTAAGGGCCACACCACTTCATTTTGAATAAAATCGAAGGGCTCACTAATATCAAGACTGGGTCATACAGGGGTTCTATCACTAGCTTTTACCTTCCTTTCAGCCTACTGCACAACTTTCCCTGTTTATGATGCTGTATTTCGAGGATCCTTATTTGCTGGGTTGGACTACCAGTTTGGTTTAGGATCAACATGGTGAGGTCGTGAGGTTGTGTTGCTGGTCTGTGGATGGATAAGGTGGTGTCCTAATCATAGAAGTTTGAAAGTTGTTTTCCAAGGAACTGACCTTTGGTAACTACTCATTGATTGCCTTCCTTATTCCTTTGCAGTCTTGGGTGAAATCCTTAAATCTCAATCTAAGTTCTGCATTTTTTACCATTGTAATTGAATAAACCAAAAAAAAAAATCCGGAAGGAAAAGGAGGGGATATGTTGCTCAGTCACCAATTTGATGCAGGACATACAAGAGTGTTGCTTTGGCATATGGTGCACTTTAGATGGCGGGAATTTGGTAATCAAGAGAGGTTTGGAGAAGAGAGGTTGTAGGATTGCTCTTTGTTTATAGCAAGTGGAGGGATGCAGAAAGAGAAAGAGAGGCAAAACCATTTTCGCCAAGCCTTCGAAAAAACTAAATTGTGATCTATTCAAATATCTTTATGGCTTGCGAGAAATAGTCTTGTTTATTGGCTTCAAATAGAACTTGTTTTAATGCCTTTAATAAATAGAAAAAGACTCATGAAAACTTTATATTGACTCTTAGCTTGGTGCTTGACTTATTTTTTTTAATGTGTCTATTGAGCATTGACCGACTCTTAAACTGCCAACCACATTTCATTTTAAGCCAAAAGAGCTTATTTTTAGATTTGGCAGTAGGCGCAGCCTTGGGCTTTCAAAGAAGGATATTTTTTTTCTAACCAAACAATGGCTATTGCATCAATCAATCTTAGTGCAAATTCTGTTCACTGTCAATCTTTATTTTTAACTGTGTTTGGTTGTTTTTGGAGGGATCTGGTTTGATCTTGTTCTGCATGCAATCTGACTAACATCGATTGGATATTGATTAGGAAAGGGCATACATGATGCTTCGAATGAACACTGAAGGTAGTGATTATGGAAGTTGGGAGGCTGGAAGTTATGTGCATGATGATGAGGATGATTTTAATGATTTTAACAACGATACTGATGACAATGATGAGGAGGAGCAATATGACGGAACTGAGGTTGACAATGATGAAGATGCATTTGATGTGCATGCTCATGATGATGCTGGAGAGTATAATAACCCCAGTGTCGAGTATGACCCTGCTGTTTTTTCAAATGATGAGGCCTATGCAAGGGCCCTGCAGGATGCTGAAGATAGAGAGATGGCCGCCAGACTGATGGCACTTGCTGGGATTAATGACTGTGAGTGTTTATGACTGTTTTAGAATTTTGGTACACTTTTTATACTATCTCTTTTGAAGTAGTTGAAATTATGTAGTAGTTTATGTTTCTGGTATCTTGTTTAGCAGGAGAAGTTGAGGATACAGAGGAACATGGAGGTAACTCTCAGGTATTATTTGTTGCTTGTATGCTGAGATTATTTTGACCTCTGAGACCCTTCTAGAAGATAGTGGCAGTTCTCTGTCCTGCCTGTATTCAACTTATGTTTCTCATCTACTGTTGGTTTGTAGGATACATGGGAGGAGGTCGACCTAGATGAACTTTCATATGAGGTAAGGTGGTTTTAAAATCGAATGCCTTTAGTAGTGCATTTACCATGTGGCATATTTCCATGATCTTTACATAATTATGTCAGGAGTTACTTGCATTGGGTGAAGTAGTTGGAACTGAGAGCAGAGGGCTTTCAGCTGATACTATTGCCTCATTGCCTTCAGTAAGCTACAAGACAGGAAGTAGTCAGAACGGAAGCACTGAGTCGTAAGTTCATGTTCCTTTGTTGTATGTGCTTTACAAGAAGTTTTGTGTGGGTATTTCCAAAATAAAAGGCAATTTATTACATTTTTTTTTTCAGGTGTGTCATTTGTCGATTGGACTACGAGGATGATGAGAACGTAATAATACTATCTTGCCAACATGCATATCATTCTGATTGCATAAATAATTGGTTGACAATAAACAAGGTATGGTTTCATGTCTTTAGGGCTCGTTTGGTGGGGATGATTGGATTGTATTGGATAGCTTATTTAATTTAAGGTATATTGGTTATAGAAGTGAATGGCTTTTCATTGTTAGGGGATTAAATATAGAATGAAACTGATCTAATCCAATCCCCTCAAAATGGTAGGATTAGAAAAGGTAAGTTTCTTTCTATGTCTAATCCTCTTACAATGAAATGTCATCTACTTCTACCTTGAATTTTATGAATTATCCAACACAATTCAATAGTACCACCAAGTGAGACCTTATTGTAATCTGCTCACGTAGCTTATGATTTTCTTTTTTCCTTTCCAAATTTTTTTCTCAACCCTATTTCTCTCGTAAATATACTGGCATATTTTTTTTCTCTTTCCAAATTTTAAAGACAAATGTGGTACTTACTGATATGAATTTTAACTCTAGCAGTCCTCTAATTTAAACAATTATCAAACGGGGTACTTTTTTCTCTTTTGGAGAACTATTGTATGTTGTTGATTCATGATGGAAATATGGAGGGTCTTCCGCTGGAAAGCTACTACATTATTCCTTGCTGTGTTACTGCAGGTCTGCCCTGTTTGCAGCGCTGAAGTCTCCACATCTGGAAACAGCTAGCAGATTGTATTTGTATGGACCGTCTTTTCTTGCAAATCAAAAGACCATTTGTACCATCCGATTACAGTGCTTGTATTATATAACCTTTCTTGGTTTTCCAATTGAGAAACATGGTTATGGTGAGCATGTTTTAGTTGTTTGTAAGTGTTCAGGATTGCCATCTGATACGATAGCCAATTCATTTCCTTTTTGTTTTGCGCCATGTTTGCTTGTCTGCTTTTATGTATGATATGCACAAATATTAAGAATAAGAGTTGAGACTGAATGTGAAGCTCGGTATTACAATGGCAACTGGGGCTCAACAACTGGGGCTCAACGTTGCTCATTCAATCAGATTCAATGATCAATATGATACAACCGAATTGGTTATGGTTTGGTCATGTGTCGAAATATTCGATGATTTTCCTAACATTCTTGGTGAAGTATGGTGTCGTATGAAAGCGAGAGTTTCAATTCTTATGTGTGCTTTGGTTACGTTCATGTTAATTTAACAGTTGGAGATGTTTATGTTTGGATGGATAACGATATCACCTAAAATTAATTTCCAATTGTTAAAGTTTTAACGATTTAATATAGTTTGAATTTTCAAAAAATAATTGAGACTGTTCTAATTGAATAGTTACGAACATACTGATTTGAATAATTTAAGTATAATATTACCATCTAATTTATGAAAAAAAATAAAATTCCCCCATAACATCATGATTTCAAAATTTTCAATTTTCGTATCAAAACTCATTCATTCACTCCTAAATTTCATTTGTACATATCAATATTTCATTCAGCACAAATTCTAACATTTTTAATTTCAAATATAGCAGGTTATTTTTAGGTATAATTAAAATTTGAAAGTAGTACACTATGGGTGTGTTTGGTATACCGTATTACGGTCTGTATAGGCTAAATAATCCGAAACCTGTGTTTGGTACCAGTCGTATTAATTAGTCACCGTATAAGTTAATACAGTTGAATATTTTTATACGGTCAAGACATGCTAAAATAATACGCTCGAAATTGTCCGTATTAAATAGTCAGATAACTAGTAATCTTGTAAAATATAATAATAATAATAATAATAATAATAATAAAAATAGTAATATAATAAAAATAAAATATTAATTTAGTAAATATTAATAATAAAAAGTAATAAAGTAATAAATACTACTAATAATAAATTAATAAATAATAATTAATGATATTTTAATAAATAATAATGATAAAATTAAAAATAATTAATTAATAAAAATGTAATAAATAGTAATAATAATTATTATTAAAATAAATAATAATAAAAATAATGACATATATAATTAATATTTAAGATGTAAGTATTTCGTCAATTACTATAATATAATCCGGTCAGTATAATATAGTCGGCATTCTAATCCGAAAAAGTACCAAACGCCCGACTAAATAATCAGTCTATCCGGTGGACAGATTAGTCTATCCGATTGAAATAATCAGTACAGTACGGCATACCAAACGAGGCCTATAAGTAATTATTTAGTGAGGTGGGGACTCACTAATAAATTAAACGGTGAATGGGTGAACAATATTAACTAATAAATAATAAAAATAAATAAAAATCTAACAATTCGACTTGCATTATAATGATTTTCGAACTGGAAATTCAAAATAAAACCGTCACATTTGTAACATTTGGATTTTCAAATTATTTGACTTTTATTGGGTCAAATTCAATCAAAATCCTAATAACAATTAGAATCGAATCGACTTTCGGTTCCATACCATGGATGATGACGAACATACCAAAAAATTATGTATTTGGCAATTGGCAAACATAAATATATTGTTACAAGCTTACAACTGAGTCGAATATATGTTGCGGGTGTTAAGCACAGGGCTAGTCTACGCCCAAGTTGAGCCGGCTTGTCCTTTATAGTTTGTACCACACTTTGAACAAAGGCCCCATCTTATATATCTGTACAAAAAATCCCACATAATAAATAAATAAATGTCCATTTTATTGTTATATATCATACAAGAAGCCCAATTATTAACTATATACTAAAAAGGTTGGATTCGTTCACTATTCATGAGCAGTGTATTTCCGTTTTTACCCTTCATGACTGTCTTCCTCACATGTTTTCCCTTTTTTCCCTCAGATTTTTTCCGTTTTCTTCTGCCTTCTTTGCGAGTCTTCATCTGTTCAATTTTCCCTTCATCACAATCAATCGACTTCAAGAATCAAAAGAGACTCGAGTTTCTTGCTGCTTCGAGTCTTTATTCTTACTCTTCTTAGACGTTTCCTGGATACCGATATTCCGATTTCTCATCTCTTCCTGGTTCGTGCTCAGATTTTTTTTATTCTTCGTTTTCTTCTTCTTGCTTTGCGAGTCTTCCTGCGTCAAGTCTCCATTCTTGATCTTTTTGGAATCTTCAGCGTTCTTTCGACGCCTCCCCAGTCTATGGTCGATGTTGAAGTTTTTGTTCAATCTTCAATTTCTCTGCCTTCCGCTCTAATCTCAAGGCGATCTTGATAAGTCCAACCTCTCACCTTACTATCTGGATGCCCACTATGGTTATGGGACCAACCCTTTTCCTTCTTGTATTGCTCTGGTATAGGCTTGTAACTTGTAGTTGAGTTATAGAGAGCCTTTTCCTTTATTCAGTATATTTAAGTCGGTTGTAAGGAAGTCACAAGTTATGAATGAATTAAAACAGATTTCTCCCTTTCTCTTTGCTCTGTCTTTTCCTCCCCTTCTGCCTTTGATCCTACCATTTGGTATCAGGAGACCATCCGATGCCCAAGAACCGCCACCCATCCTCATCTTCCTTGGCCGACCAGTCCTTGGTCGTCGATCTTTCTATCTCGCAGATTGCGTCTCAGTACCTCGATGTTGCTGACCAGGTCACCAACTTATTGGCTCACCACAACGCCCTTCGTTCCTCCATCGACGCCGTGCGTGATTCTCAGACATCTTTTCAAGTTGCGATGCAGCTCCAGTTCTCGGATCTCCAGTCTTCCTTGCTGGACCTTCGCCGCTCGCTCACCATAAGATCATCCTTGGCTGAGGTTCGTTGTTCATTTATCGTGGTCCCTTCCAACGGGTTCTCGTCGTTGGCATGTGCCTCAGTGTCTATTTCCCTTCCAGTTTCCCATTTCCCACCACTCACCCTCCCTTCCCTTACTCCCCTGCCCACTCACTATATCCCTCTTTCATTGGGTTTTTCTCCCACATTCCTTCCCTCCACCACCCCTATTTTTACCTAGTCTTCCCCTATCTACACTTCCCATCCCCTCCCTTTTCACAACCCCCACTCACTCTCTTCCTTCCATCCCACACCTAAGATCGACCTTCCCCGTTTCTCCAGCGAAGACCCTTACGTGTGGGTGGCCATGGCGGAGTGTTTCATGGACTACTATGCCATTCCTCCCTATCAGCTTGTTCTTGTGGCTACCTGTCACTTCGGTGTTGACTCCGCCATTTGGATGCGTTGGTACGAGCAACGTTTTTCAACGGTTCATTGGTCCCCTTTTGTGGATATGTTGCTCCAGCGATTTGGTCAGTGTGACTCTGCAGTTGTAAGACCCGTGTCTTGGAGGGAACGGTGAACAATCCCACATTCCTGCGAGGGGGGAATGGTCTGGGAGAGGTTGGTGGTGTGCCTTAAAGGTGTAGGCACACACCTATCTAGCATGAGGCCTTTTCGGGAGCTCACGGTGTAACTTCCCAGGGGGTCACCCATCATGGAATTGCACCAGCCTCAACTCACTTAAAACCCGTCAGCCCATCGGCCATCTTCTTCACCAACAATATCACATCATCTTCAAATACACTAATGTAACGACCCGTCCCGAATATCGGGATTTAATAATATTTAATGGTGATTTACTAATCTGGGATTAGTTGGGCGATTTCGGACGAATTGTGCGAAATGACCGTTTTGCCGCTGGGCGTGGGCAAAACGTTGACTTTTAATTCGGATGGTCAAATGGACTTTGACCGATGACCGTGACGTAGTTCGGGACGTCACGAGTTCATAGACAGGTGGCACGTTCGATTCCGACGTTCGTGGTGAAAGTTATGATGTACGGAAGTCCAGGGGCATTTTCGTAATTTGGACGATATAAGGGTGAATGTTGACTTTTCGACCGGGATGTCCGATGGCCGAGGGCCAAGGACCGTTACGTAGGTATCGTCGATACGAACCCAATGACAGGCGGCACGCATCAATCGGAGTCCGTATGACCGAGTTACGGGTCAGGATGCGTGAGGGGCATTTTGGTAATTTTCTGCACAAGGGCAGAATGGTAAATTCACATGGGGGTATTGTTTCATTGATCAGCCGTGAGGTGGATGCTTTGTGCGACCGATCCCTTGATTTGTTTATCAATTAAATGATGGAATTGGACCGGTTTGGGGTGGATTTGCACATGGGAATGTGTTGGCATCGATTGCACGACATGGGCACTGGGTTTTTCTATGATTTTCAGGTCAGTGCGGGAACCTTTACACAGTGGATTGAGGACGGTTTTGGACGCCTTTAACGGCTAAATTGAATTAAAAGAATGAAGAGTGTGTCGAGGGCAGTTCACTGAGATTGAGAGATGGAAAAATGGAGTGGAAATGGTGGAGGAATGCTCAAAAACCCGAAACTGGGTTCTGGGAAATTCAAATTCGAATTTCCAGTTTTAGGCCAGCCCAAGCCTAATTGATGGTGGATTGAGCTTTCTGGAACTTCAACGTGTCGAACCAGATCAAATGGAGCAAGCTTTGGGGCTCCTCGGGTCGTGGACGGACGAGGTGGACGGCCGGAAAACTCGAGCTTGAGTTGTGGTGATTGAGGTAATGTCGTGTTCAATTAATCATGCTAATTAGTTTGTATTAGTCCTTATTAACTTCCTGTGAAGTTAATTTGATAATGGTTAAGGATTGGAGGAGTTATGGTGATCGACCCGTTTTGGGTGATCACGGGTTGTCGACACGATTGATCGATGGTTGATGCTAATCATGGACACAGAACTGAAATTGGTGGATTGATGATTGTTGTAGGATCAATAACGGATTGAATTGATATCGAATTGAGGGTGATTGAACCGGATCCTATCGCGGGCTTTCCAATCCGTTTACCAGACAAACGGGTGAAGATGGTGACTGTAGCAGTCACTGTAGCAGGCGCGTGGCTTTCACGCGCAGCCACTCACGGCGGCGCGTGACGGCGCGTGGGCACGAATCTCGAGGTAAGGTCAACATGACTTTTGTCCTATACAATGTAACGAACATTTTGGGATTGGTTTCGTGTCGATCGGACACCGTCTCGATATTGTTCGGGATGTCCGAAGGTTTTAAATCCAGTTTAAAAATACTTAAAAATTCGGGAAAATTACGGGACTTGAATAGGATGTTAATGATGAGGTTAGTGATCCTCTAATGTGTTTTGATCAGGATTGGGAGTCCCGGTGTTAGTGGTGTGGCCCGGGAAGGCCTATGCACGCGTATCGAGGCGCTCGGTTAAACGGTCTGTGAGTAGACATTGGTTTCATAAATTCGATGCATGCATAACTGTTTTATGATTTTTATAATTATGATTAAATGATTTACTTTGGATATCAGTGAATTTAAAATGATTTCACGTATTTCGAGGTGAATTACGTATTTGCACGTAATCCGAGATTTTCTGGATTTTCACCGATTTCCATAAATGTGGTTGGATATGATTTCATGAAACGGTTACGAACTTGAATAATGTAAAATCGGGCCAGGGGCCCAGTTGGACTATGAAATCGGGTCAGGGGCCCAGTTAACATGTGGATCGGGCCAGGGGCCCAGTTAACTTGTGAAATCGGGCCAGGGGCCCAGTTGATTTCTACATGTGATTGCGGGTCGGGGACCCTAAAATGGAATTGAATAAATGTTTTCTGGTTTACATTTTATATATGTTCACATGCTGGAATCAATAAATGGTTTTGATGATATTTCGGTTATGGCACGTTTCACGGTATTTGGGCATGAGACCCGTTTGATGAAACGTAACGATCGGTTCGGATTTTATCTTTGTATACCTATATGTTTTGCATGTGGATATCGATAAAATGTATTTAGTACTGCACTGTATAGATCCTTCCATATTATATTGTCTCCTCCGGCGAGGTACCCCGGAGAGGTCACAGACGTCTAGTACGTCCAGCGTCTATGACGCTAAGCATCGGGGATGCTGTACCTGAACGGGGTTCGGGGAATGAACTCGGAAATTGAGACCCGAGTGGCACACGTAGCCTTGTGTTTGTGACCTTATTGACGTTAGGGACGTCAGACATCAGGGATGTCGGATTGGAGTGTATAGTGCAGTGGCTAAAATAATGGTTATGGTTTATATTACATGCCTTATGGTTCATATTACTGGATTTATGAAATAACTCTTGGATTTACTTTTAGAAATTGAAACTATGCTTTGGTTTCCGGGCTAAGGCCCTAATGGTTATTTCTAAATAAATATGGGATTATTGGTTTTTGGTGCATGCATATGATTTTACTGAGGGGCATAAATGTCTTATAAATGTTTTTAACATACTTGTTTATTTTCGTCCACTCACAGCTTTTGTTTTTAATGCCCTTCAGGTTGATTCCGGATACGACTGCAGCAGAGACTTGAGCATCGCACACCTCCTCCATCGATCCTTACGCACTCTGGAAGCCCGGTCGGGCAATGGCAATCGGTTATCCCTTGTCGGACGCCTCTTGTCCGACGGGAGCACGTCACATCCCATGGTAATCCCGGGGGGATTGGGATGGGTCGTGTCACTAAGATCAATTTGCACCCATACTGACCCTTCTTGTCCTTCAGATGTCACCCACGTCGTCAATGGTCTCACTTCCATCTTCATTAAGCAACCCTTTTCCGCAGACAACCCAGAGTTGAAGAACCTGGCTTCAAGGCTTAGCACCAAAGCAATCAGAAGTGTGCTAAATGGCGTAAAGAGTTGGAAAATAGCTCACATGTTTTTCACCTGGGCACCAAACCAATGTGGATACAAGCACAATTGCTATACTTACAGTGCCATGGCCTCTCATCTATCACGTGCTCGACAGAATGTCCCATTGAGAGCTATGACTATGGAATTTGTGAATTCGAATTGTTCTCTGACTCCTGGAGCTTTGGGTTTCTTTCTAAGATGCTTAGGCAGTGTAGAATTGGTCCAAGAAGCGAACTTCTTGTTTGATCAAGTTACAGTGAAGGGTCTTTGTATTCTGTTGATACCATATCGACTGACCACTCTTTAAGCACAGGACCCACCAGGGCAGAACGGACGCCGACCGGTACCTCTCTCGACACCCCCACGTGGGCAGCCGATCGGCATTCCCTGCAGGCCTGCCACTCGGCACCTTCTGAAACACAGACACCAGCTGGCTGCAATAGTCACCAGACACCAACCCTGCACAACCACTCCCTGACGAGGGCATGTTGGACACCAGCTGACGTCTCCCTAGGATATCCAGGGATCACCAGGCGATCATCATCCACAAAGCAGAACCTGTTCCCAAACAGTGGCCCAACTACCGCAGTTATGGCTACTATAAATACCTTGAGACCCCTCACAAAGGTAAGAGACTGAAACCCCATTCAGATTACTGTTACTTTTCTGCCCTTCGGCACACAGATGCTAACTTAGGCATCGGAGTCCCTTCAGAGGATACCACACCGGTGTCAAGTCTCTTTGCAGGATCTCTGTCGAGCGGCAACGCCCCCAGTTGGCCCAAAGCATCACGTGACTGGTTCTAAATCCCCCAGCGGGTCTCATCAAGTTGATCCATTTCGGGATCAAACATGTTTCAAATAGTTACAGCTATAATTGTTTATTGGAGGCTATATCTAAATCCAATTCTGGACGTTCAATTGAATTGCTCGAAATGAGATTGCAAGAAATGCGGGAATCTGGGTGGGAATTCAGTAAATACACACTGACTCCGGCGTTGCAGGTTTATTGCAAGGAAGGGAAGTTCGAAAAGGCTTTAAATGTTTTCAATGAAATGCACGACAGGGGGTGGGTTGATGCTCATGTTATGTCTATCCTGGTGTTGTCTTTTAGCAAGTGGGGTGAGCTGGATAAGGCTTTTGATTTAATTGAAAGAATGGAAGATCACAATCTTGGATTGAATGAGAAGACATTTCATGTTTTGAACTTTTGATTCATGGGTTTGTGAGGCAGTCCAGAATGGATAAGGCCCTCCAACTGTTTGATAAAATGCGCAAGTCAGGTTTCCCACTTGACATTTCTCTTTTTGATGTCCTGATTGGAGGACTCTGTAAGAATAAAGAGCTTGAAAAGGCCTTGACTATGTATTCGGAAATGAAGGAGTTGGGAATCCATTCTGATGTAGGGATACTGACAAAGCTCATACCATCCTTTTTCTGATGAAGCGCCAATGATCCGGCTACTTGAGGAAGTCCAAGAAGATTTAAACCAAGAAAATATGCTTTTGATTTATACTTGTGTCTTGAATGGTCTTATTAATAAGGGCTCCAGTGACACAGCTTATCAACTTCTTCAGGCAATGATGGAAAATGAATTTGATGCTGATGCTGATGGTGAGGTGCAAAAGCGGCTCCTTGTAGTTAATAAAAAGGTTCATCCAGTGAAAAATCATTTTGAAATTGTTATTGATGGTCTACTCAAGTTTGATAAGTAGGACACGGCCTTAAGCCTTTTCAAAGATATGATTCAGATCGGCTGCATACCAAATATATCCATTTATAACAATTTGATTCATGCGCTGTGCAATTCAAATAGATTGGAGGAAAGTTACGAGTTTCTGACAGATATGAAGCAGCATTCAGGACTTGAACCAACACATTTTACGTACAATTCTATATTTGGGTGCCTCTGTAGAAGACAGGATGTTCTAGCAGCCCTTAACCTAGTGAAAGAAATGCGCGCTTGTGGACACGAACCCTGGATAAAACATTCCACCTTGCTTGTGAAGCAGCTGTTCCAACACGGAAAGATAGTTGAAGCTTGTAGTTTTCTTGATGGCATAGTTCAACAAGGCTTTCTCCCAAATATAGTCGCCTATTCTACGGCCATAAATGGATTAATCAAAATTCAACAAGTAGAACGAGCTTTGCAGATGTTCCGGGAAATCTGTGCGCGTGGCTACAGTCCAGATGTAGTTTCTCACAACATATTGATAAATGGGCTTTGTAAGGCCTAAAGAGTTCCAGAAGCCGAACATCTTTTGAATGAGATGGTGACCAAGGGGCTTGTTCCCTCAGTTGTAAGTTACAATCTGCTGATAGATGGATGGTGTAAAAATAGTGATGTTGACAAAGCGATGCTTTGCCTCACCAGGATTAAGTTGAATAGTGATGTTATGAATACTATTCTACAAGATTAAGTTGAATATAAATGGATCACATTGTCTTGAATAGTGCAAATGTTTTTCTTCGTTCCTGAAATTACCACACTTCCGCAAATCTTCTAAATGCAAAGATCCATTCTAAAGACATTGCACTCTTGGACACGTGACATCAAGTAAATGAAGGTAAGACTCAAACTCATCCTCACCTAATTTGAACCAAAGTAAGAAATCATTTCACGAGATGAACACAGTAGAAAATACCTTTAATCATCTGTAGCCATTCTGTACCTAGTCTGAAAATTTGTTAACAAACAACTAGATCGACCAGTGAATTCATACCGTCAACATTTTGAGTAGGATTGAATACTATACCAAATTTTAAAAAATTCTTTGAAGAGAAAGTCTTCTAAATCTTGGATTTAACTGCCTGGTTCAAGATGATGTAAGCCATCCGATACCCAGGGTCAGCCTTGATTCTCTGGGCTCGGATGATAAGTGTACCAATAGTACAACAAACAATTTTGAAGTGTTGGCCGCATGGGTTAAACAAAATTTAGAAACATTCAAGAAAAGAAAGGCTCATGCATTTACAATATGAAAGAACTGAATTAAGGGCCCAATGCACTTGATCTGGACACAATTATGTACAACATAACGTCAGCTATATCTGTTCTTTTAGTTCCTAACGCTGATAGTTGTACAAGGAATGCAATCAGCACAGTGGATTCCAAATGCTTCCAATGGCAATAATGTGTCGGTCAGGCCAGTCGATGAATTCACCGTGTATGGTTTAAGGTAGTGTCGGCACAACAGTTGCATACAATTTATTGTGTCACAACTTTATCTGGCCTTTGAACATAAAGTGGTCTGCACTAACAGATAAATTCCAAAGTCAATACTCTAATCGGCCAATACACGAGGGGGATCTACATATTTAGCGAATCACATACACGAAAAAAATCAAATATTTTCAGTCTCAGAAAAAAAGGGCATATGAGCTATACCCTACATGCCCGTTGGTAACCATTTTGTATGTTTTTAATATGAAAAGAATTATTCCACATTTATTTATTTATTTATGGTGATTAGAATTACTCCACTTTGTCTCATTGTAAAAGCATCTTAAAAATTAAATCAATTTATGAATGCATTTTTCAGAAATTATTGTGGAAGTCGTCAAAAGAATGCCAAAAGATGATAGTACCTTCAAAGGTATACATAGGTTTCCCACAGTTGCTCATACTTTTCAGGACTTAAAAAGCTATTTCAAAAGGAAAATAAGAATCTCAAGCTTGCGGATATACCTCAACGCTAAATACCTCTTCATAAATGTGAGAGCACAAGTATCATACAAGGAGGTCATGTTGTAGGTCGCGTCATAGTAGATAAACCACGCCCAACAGGAAAAATTCCGGGAAAGCCGTCTTCTGATTCTTCAACTTCTACAGAAAAGCACAATAGAGGTAAATGAGATAAAGAATCAAGATAGAGGTTCATGAGATAAAGAAAGCAAGTAGAATTGATGAATGGAAAGGGGCAAAATCACACCCAGTAGAATAGCCAAATCTATGGTAATTAATCTAAAGACTATTGGGCCAGCTTAAAATTCCAAATAGATGAGATTTAAAGAGGTCACATTCCCACTCTAGTTCAAGTAAAAACTTAAAGATAATCCACTGCATCTGTAAGTGTTTCAAATAAGGAATACGGATTGTCAAGAGTTCAACACAGTATATGTCTTCTCACCAGTCATTTCGTCACCAGCCTGAGCTCCAGCAACCCCAATACATGAGTATAAAGCATCATCATCGACTTTCAATTGATCATATGCAAGGTATATGTCATCAATAGCAGCAACCTCATACAAATTTGTGAGATCTTTGATGCAAGATATGTCCTGGACCAAATCATACGGGAAAATGCAACCCATTTATGTATTGCTTTATGAGTATCATCTATAACACTGAAGAAACTTTATTTTACCTTCCTTGGCACAGAAATAGCCTGCAAATGAGCTAACAGTCCAAGCCAATATGCATTTGACTTGACCTCAGCTTCATGTCTCATCAGAAGGGTCCGCTTTGCCTTCAATTTCGACAAAAGTAAATAATCAAAAAACATGCTCAAGAAGTTTCCACGTTAGTAAAAAAGAAAATACTTCATTAAAAACAAAACCAAAGCACAAAATCTTTGAAGAAACTAACCCTGTCCAACTCCCTTTTGGAAATCTTGTTGCCATGCAGACCTCTAAGGACATTCTTGCATGCATCAACAGCTTTATGTACCTGAAAAAAAAAATTATTCGACCTAAATCTGCGAAGAGATGGATGACAGTATTTTGTGCTAGAATATAAACAAATATAGCATACACACCTTTGCAGGGGTTGATGTTACAGATATGACATACCATCCGAGATTCAGCCTATCAAAAAGATTCAACTCAAATGATACATCATAGGTCAATCCAAGAGAATCCCTGACAGTTGTAAAAAGCCTGTGCAAAGTTCAGGGAATGTTTCACACCAGTCAGAATAACAAGAAAAACTCGAATCTTAAATACTATATAAAAAAAATTATCAGATAAATCCAGATAACCGCATCCTATGTTCATTTGCAGAGTAGAATTAAAATACCAAAACTATCGGCATAGAATGTATGGTAAAAAGAATGAGACCACCAGAAAATTTGCCTCTGGGAATTAATGATGCATATAGTTGCACAGTAGGGACAAATAACACACTTTGCACATAAATTGCAAAGGATGCAGATCATGGAGAAGAATTAACACCTATGCAGATAAACTTGAAGTTCACATGCATGCTTTGAACTGTCCAGAAAAAATTACCTAGAATTAATAATCTCAGCCAGGAGCCCCATTGTGATGCCAAAGAAAAGGGGATGCCTGCGAAGGTTTCTTTGCAGATCTTTCTGAACATCCTTGTTTACCATAGGCAGCTCCGATTTCATTTCTGCATCTACATAAGAAATTGCAGCTAAGTACCCACATCTCAATAAGGAAAAAATATCGATTTATAAACTCACCATCATTAGTTGAATAACTAATCGACTCAAATAGATCTTTTCCATCGACCGTATATCCCCAACGGTTTGGTGCAGGACCTGCAATATATGCACATGCTCTCTCGTCTGTATCTTTCAAGAATACCTGCTTAATAGGAAACAAATCATAAGCACAATTCAAAGTATTACAATAATTCTGCCATACACAAGGTACCAAGAAATAAGTATGCTTACTTGCTGGGACTGCAAATCAGAAGGAGATGGTCGAAACACAATGGGATTATACTTAGTCTCCGTCCCATAATTCCCCGCTGATCTTACGGTTCCCAAGTAATCAAGAATACAAGACTCAACATCCTCTTCTGAGAAGTCCCCGACGATACTTACCTAGAAAATAAGCAGATGCAGCCATATATAATGAGAAATGCTGTATGCTATAACGTTATTGTTATGTTGTATACTATAACATTATTGTTATGTGAATATTTTGTACAACCAAATTAATAATTACGCACCTCCATGTTGTTGCCTACAAATTGGTTCATCACTGCCTCCTTTACAGATTGCAATGTCAAATCTTGCAATGACTTTGGCGTAGGCTCCACAAAACGCTCATCTCCGTCCATCATGGCTAACATGAGTTTGTGAGCAGTTGAACGCTCTAAGCTTTTGGGAATGGACCGATAATATGACAAATACAATTGCCTTGCTCTATCAAAAGCATCTTCCAGCCAGACACTGTGCTGCAAGTCAGATATTACTGCTATAAATTCAACTATTCTATGGGTGCATCTCTAATATGTTGCCTCCTATGAAGGAGAAACTATAACATAGTGCCGAAACCATGAAAACATGCCTCAACATTTCACAAATGAGCACGGTGACTACAATGTTACAATGTCATTACCTCGAGAACCATATGAAGCAGCTGGAAAGCTGCACGCATTCCATGATCTCTTAAAGTGAAACGGAATTCCATAGAAATAAATTCTTCCGTGGATTCCAACGAGCAATTAATCAGGTGATTCACACAGAATAGTTCTACCTGAGAAAAACAATACCCGTACATGGTACATAACCTCAGGGGAGAAATTATAATGAAAGATTGACATAATCCTAATATTAATTAATAATTACAGACTGCATAGGAATGTTATGAGTGTGATTAAGGATCTCAACTTATTAATCAGCTACATGTTACATAATTTTTGCTACTAAATGTAAGCCCAAGAACTTTATGCTTCAAATTCACTATTCTAAGGGAGGAATTAAAAGTGCTGCAATTATAAGAGAGAAAAAATGACCTACCTGCTCCCTTGAAAATTTGCCAACACGACCGCCCTCACTAAGAGTCCGTACGCCCACAACAACAGAACCTCTTGACTCAGAAGTTTCAGCTGCTCGTCCACCACCAACTATAAGCCGCATTACACCTCCCCTAGCCTCACTTTTTGAAATCTGTGATTGAAAAAATTTATCAATTGTTATTAGTAAGTCTTTACTCTGCACATATTCCCATCAATATTACATATAAATTGTAAAGTTTCTTAAAGAGTATGAATACTAGGGATACAACAGTCATAGCCTTAGTTTCATCCTACCCCTCCGTGGCACTTAAATTCACATGATAAACGCAACTATTAAAGAAAGGCTTCTTTATTGAAATGCCCTCTGAAAACTGCTCTGAATCTAATTCAACCCTAGAAGCTGATTTGTACCACTTTTCCCTCATGGGGCCATTAACTATCTTATTCTACCCATTTCCATCAACTCTGTCAAAAATCTGTTATATGGGAGAGTATTCTCTTCATTTAGGCAAGAGGCAATATGTTGGCCGCCATATGGCGGCACTCTCCCCATCTCTCTCTATGCTCTCAGTCCTCCGATGTACAAACCCATGTCATGCCTCTTCACTGTACTCCATTGCCTCTTTCCAGTTGCCACCATTCAAACACTTAGCACAATAAATCCAAACAAACAACAACAATGCAGGAATTCGAATTTCCAAACCCAAAATAGCTAGCAGATCTGACAAAGATCCCTACCCAACGACCAATCATTAAGAACCAACAATTTTGTCATCCTCCAGACAATGAGTCGAGCTATCTCACTAGCAAAACTTCCACTGTGTCCATATTTGACCCTCATCAATTTAACCAACTCTTCAATTATTTTCTTATATCTTTTATAAATAAACAGATTTTTCTATATTTGGTTTTTGGGATACACATATAACAAACAAATTCTGTCTAGTATCCCATTGGTTTATGTGTGCTAGAAATCAAGTTCTTGTTATGTTTTGGTTTCTCCCATGGTTATCGATGATGGGGGTGGTCGATGAGAGAGAGAAAGAAAGGAGAAAGGAGAGAGATGCAGATGAGTTGAGTGGTACTATTGAATTGAGCTAATAAAATTCCCGACCATGTCAGCCTAATTAACATATTTTGGACAGACTAAACGAGAATGGAGCTATGTAAGATAATGTCCCATGGGGGAAGGTGGCACGAAATCTGTTTCAGGGGGTTAAGTGAGATTCAGGGTCAGTTTTGGAGGAGATTTCAATAAAGTCTTAAACATGACTAGGAACATAACTATTTTGTTGATAAAGAGACAAAAGTATCATGTATTGGGCATGAAAAGAAGATAAAAAAAGTAAGACAGGTGGTCAAGAAGACTATGCAGCGTAACATGATGGAGAATGGTCAAGGGCATTTTAGGCTTTAGATTCTAGGGTTTTAGTATTTTAATTACTTTGGTTTTTTTAATAAGCCACATGCCTAAGTTTAGTTCCGCTAATTCTAAAGGAATTAGGATTAGTTTCCCCATTTCATAAGTAGTAGGTTTAATTTCCTGTTTATCAGGACCTAAAAGACGGAGAGTTTTGATATTGAATAAAATTTTGGAACTTAGGTTTGTGTGATGCAACCCAATCCTAGAAGTGATGCCTAAGGGCTAAGGCTCTCCGAGTGTGATGCCTAGAAATCTGCTGGTGTGATGTCAGTAGAACCCGTCCCATCCTTCTTTTCTTATTGTTCTCATGACCTATAATCTTAAACCCATCAAGCATCATAGTAGCCTTGTTGCTCTACATCATAACCGGAAGAAGTAAAAGTGGAGGATGAGCAATACTAAATATTAAAAGTACATGCATATCTATCCCCTACAAATACTAAATAGAAAATAAAACTCAAAACACAACAAAATGAAGGCCAAAAAAATGAAGGCCAAAAAATCAAAATTATCAAGCTGAACCCTAAACCCTTCACTTAGTCTCAAAGCCATCTAGATAACAAGCTATCCAGTGGGAAAATACAAATACAAAAACAAACCCACCTTATACAAATCAGAGCATGAAACTCGCAACTATTGCAGCTAATGAGAAATCCTAAGCAAAAACCCATTCAAAACCAACCAAAGACCAAAAAGCATTTCAAAATCAGCCCTAGTCATAGCTAACAGATGCTCCCAAGTCGGCCCATAATAGAAAAAAGGTACAATTGGGACCAAATGATGTGTTTGGGGCAATAAAAAGACTTTGTGATAATCCAAATAATGGACTGGATCGCCATATAAACATCATATGATATACCTTGTAATTTATAGAAATTCCATTTGAAAGACGACACTGAGTAATCCCTGTTTCATTGTCATAAATTTTTGTCACATTTGTTTCTGGACTGAAGGGAATGAAGGATGGCATGCGCTCCTGCCTTAATTCCTGTAACTGCAACGAAGATATCAATACTTTTGGCACTTCAAGCTGCATAGATAGGAGAGAAACTAAATCAGCCACAAAATCAAAATTTTGACAGATTTACAACTCAATTTGATAAAAGCAAGAGGGCTAAGTTTATAAGGACAGACACCTCAGGCTCAGGTTCAATGGGTTCCTCTAATCCAGCTTTTGTAGCAGCTATAATCTCATCAGGGGAAATGGTGAATTCAGTTTCACCTTTTTCCTCAACATGCACTTTCTTTGGAACACAAGCAACAATTGCTGCAGGAAGAGGTGCAGTGGGATTTCCAAAATTAGAAACAAATTCCAACACCTTGGCACCAATAGAGTTCACCTACACAACAAAAATTGAATTATATGAGATTTTGGAACAAAGAATTAAACTGAATTATATTCAGCAACTTAATTTTCATGTCAAGAATTTGGCAGGTACGTAATGTAACTGCATTAAAAAGTAGAAAATCATTGCGCCCTATAGAATAAATTCATACCCCGAAAGCATATTCAAACGTGTGATCACGTTTTTCTGGTTTACCAAGATAAGTATATAGGTGTAGCTTCCTCACAATGCTACTGGGATCACTAAAATGACCCCAGCTTTATCTTCTCATTATCTATATATGCTTAACCAAAATACATAGTTTCCTTCAAAAAAGGATTCAGTGAAATGCATCACAAGCTCTTAAGCAAGAAAAGGCACAAAAAATCATCTATATCACATTATATATTTTACCTTAAAATTAGATGCAATATATAAAGGGCAGCTGCTATTGGCACTCCTCCCAAGTGAAAAATAATAATGGATGGAGTGCATGAAGACTTTTTTGAAGTGATAATAACAATTCCATATAAATCATGAATCAAACATATTCTCACCAGATTCATCTTTTATCCGTATTGTAGAACAATATTTACATCCGTAGGTTTAGTACACTGACATTGTATACTTTATCTCCCCACTGGACATGTTTACCTTAGTCGCCATGTGTAGAAAAGCATAAACCGTATGTTTATTGCTGCAGCCAAAATGGCATTTTATAGGGGTTTGTTTAAGGGATAAGACAGAGCAGTTCTTATCTCCTTAAACTGCTTCTAACTGTGTTAGGACAGATGTCCTATGTACAAGTAACTGTAGGTAACTGTCTCTAAATAGGACAGGTGTCCTATACTTAGTACTTAACAAATGTCTAGCTGTTACTAGGGACTTAAGGTACACGAGTTCACCCTAGGAGCTAATGTACAGTGTGTGCTAGGTGTATATATACATAGTCTAACATCCCCCCGCAAACTAGGCACCCGACGGGTGACAAGTTTGGTTGTAAGGTTGTTGTGGCGGGCTGTGAACAATCCTTTTGTGAACAGATCTGCCAGTTGCTGCTGGGAGGGAACGAACTGAACTTGATGAGTTCCAGAAATCACCCTTTCTCGCAGGAAATGATAGTCCAGGGCTATATGCTTTGTTCTAGCATGGAAAACTGGGTTCTGAGACATGTAGCAGGTGCTCAGATTGTCGCAGTGCAGCTTTATGGGCATGGGAGGAGTGAACGTGAGTTCGCGGAGTAGACTTAGGAGCCAAATGCTATCTGCACATGTGTAAGCCAGGGCTCTGTACTCTGCCTCTGAACTGGACCTGGAAACTGTCTTCTGTTTCTTGGAGCACCAGGAGATAAGAGTAGGGCCGAGGAAGATGCAAAACCCTGTTACTGAACGTCTGGTGTCAGGACAGCCTGCCCAATCTGCATCGGAGTAAGCATGAAGTCTGAGGGGGAAGGGGGATTTGTGAATGGTGATGCCAAGGCCAATGGTGCCTTTGAGATAGCGGATGATCCTCTTGACAGCAACAAGATGGAGGTCGGTAGGATGACTCATGAACTGAGCAGCATGCTGGACTGCAAAGGAAATGTCTGGTCGGGTTAAGGTTAAGTATAGAAGGGCACCTACTAGTTGACGGTAGAGGGAAGCATCAGGCAGTGGGGTTCCATGGTGGGCTGAGATTAGCTGTTTGGAGGCCACGGGGGTGGGGGCAGGTTTGCAATCGAGGAGACCACTACGGGTTAGGACGTCTGTGGTGTATTTGTTTTGGGTTAGATGAAGGCCAGTGGCTGTTGGAGTGGCTTCAACACCTAGGAAGTAGTGAAGAGGTCCCAAATCTTTGATTGCAAATTCATGGGCCAGGCTGGTTTGGAAAGTCTGTATGGCAGATGGAGAGCTACCCGTGAGGATGATGTCATCAACGTAGAGGAGGAGGAACAGCATAGTTGTTGAGGTCTTGTACATGAACAGAGATGGGTCTGCTCGGCTTTGAGTGAAACCTTGGTGAAACAGGAAGGTGCTGAAGCGTTCAAACCAGGCCCTGGGTGCTTGTTTGAGGCCGTACAGAGCCTTGTGGAGTCTACACACATGATTAGGACGTTGTGGATCAAGAAAACCAGGAGGTTGTTGCATATACACTTCCTCTGTGAGTGTACCATGTAAGAAGGCATTGGTGACGTCCATTTGGCGAATGGACCAGCCAAGGGAGACTGCAATAGTGAGAACGACCCGAATAGTAGCTGGTTTGACAACGGGACTAAAGGTCTCTTGGTAATCAAGACCTGCAGTTTGATGAAAACCCTTGGCGACTAGACGGGCTTTGTGCCTTTCGATGGTGCCGTCTGCATGTCTTTTGGTTTTAAAGACCCATTTGCAGCCAACTGCATTGGCATGAGAGGGTAAGGGAACAAGGGACCAGGTTTTCTGATTGAGGAGGGCAGAAAACTCTGTTTGCATAGCTTGGATCCAGTGGGGATATTTGGAGGCTTGCTTGTAAGTGGAGGGGTCAGGAGATTGGGTAGCTAGTGTGGCATAGGCTTGAGGAAGAGGGTATTTGGAAAGGAATAGAAGATTTCGGGATTTGGAGTGACCGGACTTGCTGCGAGTGGTCATAGGATGAATGTGTCGGTTTGGACGTGGGGGAGGTGAAGTAGAGGGGCTGGAAGATGATAGGGAGGTTGGAGGACTGTTTTGTGATGGAACAGAGGTTAGGGGAGTTGGGGAAGGGTTGGTTGGGGCAGAGTGGTGGTGGGAAGTATTGTGGGAAGGTGTTGTTGGGATGGAAGGGGCCTGCTGTGAACTGGGAGGTTGAGGGACAGTATAGGTAGTGACTGGGACGAACGTAAAGTCTGGGGTGTGGGTAGTATTTGAGGGATAGGGAAACTGGTCCTCATTAAAGAGGACATGTCTGCTGATATAGACACGTCCAGTGGGGATGTGAAGGCAGCGATAGCCTGAGTGCTGAGCACTGTAGCCAAGGAAGAGACAGTGAAGGGATCTGGATTCTAACTTGTGTTTGGTGTAATCGCCAAGGTAGGGAAAGCAGGAACAACCAAAAGTTCGTAGAAGGGAATAGGGTGGGGATTTGTGATGGAGTAGGAAGTATGGAGAGGACCATTTGAGGACTGCTGTGGGGAGGAGATTGATGAGGAAAACGGCTGTGGTAATGGCATCAGCCCAATAACAGAAGGGGAGACCTGCTGTATTTAGAAGTGTGCGGGCAACTTCAGATATATGGCGATGTTTTCTCTCAGCCAACCCATTTTGTTGGGGGGTGTGAGGGCAGGAAAATCGCTGGTGAATACCGTGGGAGGAACAGAAGTTTTGGAAGGCGTGGTTAGCGAATTCTTTGCCACCATCACTGTGAAACTGTTTGATGGTGGTGGAGAATTGGGTTGTGATATATCTGGAAAATTTGGAAAAATGCTCAAAGACTTCAGACTTGAGTCTCATAGGGTAGACCCATGTATATCGAGTGTAGTCATCAGTAAAAAGCACATAATAACGAAAACCAGAAACAGATGGAACAGGGGACATCCAAACATCTGAATGAATTAAGTCAAATGGGTGTTGGGAAGTGTGGATTACATTATTGAAAGATTGACGAGTACATTTGCTTAAAGCACATTGATTACAGAAGGGTACAGAATTAAAAACAGTAGGATCATTGATGTGCTGCTGATTGGCTAAGGTGCGGATGACTTGGGAAGATGGATGTCCAAGCCGCCGGTGCCAAAGACTGGGAGTGGTGGTGAGGAGTGCCTGGGGTGGGGAATTAGGCTTGATGGGATACAAGCCATCTCTACAGGGGCCCTGAAACAGAATGGTGTTTGTAATTAGATCTCGAATTACAAAGTGTGTGGGAAAGAAAGTAATGCTGACATGTTGGTCCTTAGTTTACTGTGCAACAGACAAGAGATTTTTGCAGATGGATGGGACATGGAGGACATTAGACAGATGGAAGGCTGATGAACCAGAGGAGAATTGGACATTACCCGTGTGTGTGATAGGCAGGGTGGTGCCATTGCCCACCATAACTTGGTCTGGTGTGGGAGGATTGGGGTGGGGTGCAGCAGGGGACATGGTGACATGGTTGGTTGCGCCACTGTCAGGATACCAGTTGGGGTCATTGACAGCGGTGATGTGAAGTCCGGCGAAGGCTTGGGAAAGATCATGATCTGCTGGCTGTTGAAGTTGGGGACAGGCGGCTGCAACATGGCCAAACTTGTTGCAGGACCAGCATTGAGGACCTTGGGGCCTGGCTGGATAAGTGGGAGGAGAACCAAGGACCCCTGGGGAGTTGTTGGAGGGTGGAAAGCGGCCAGAACCACGGCGGGAGAAGGGTCGGGAGCCGCGGTTAGACCTGGAGCCACGGTGGTAATTTGGGCGACCTCTGTGGACATAGAATGTCTGAGGGGCAGGGAAGGGTGCAGGGGTGGGGCAGTGAGTATAGAGGGCAGTGGGCGGCGGATTAGAGACATAGGAGGGGTTGGCGACCTGCTGGGCCTCAAAGGAGAGGAGGCGGGCCCGCAGATCATTGAAGGGTGGAAGGGGAGGGAAATTGAGCATGGCGGTGACGAGCATCATGTATTCTGGTCCTAGGCCACGTAGGACGGCAGTGACTAGATCATTGGGAGAGAAGGGTTCATTAATGGCTGCAAGGGAGTCGGCCAGAGTTTTGGCGTGAGAGAGGTATTCAGAGATGGTCCGAGTGCCTTTTGTGAGAGACATCAACTGGAAACGCAGATTGGTGGCATTAGCAAGGGATTGCTGGGAAAAATTCTGGCGAAGACACTCCCAGATATCTCTGGAGGTTTGAAGACCAACGACTTGGGAGAGAACAGGTTCAGTTAGGGTGGCCCGCAGCATGCTGATCAGGGTCTGATCGATTTGGTACCATTGTTGGAAGGCAGGGTTGGGGAGAGGGGCAGCAGGGAATGTAAGGACTGAATCAGAAGTGGCAGAGGTAGGGGAGGACGTCGCACTTGGGGTTGGGAGAGTGGAGGGAGGGGCAGGATAAGTACCATCTATAAAGTGCCAGTAATTGTGGCCAATGAGGAAAGGCTTAATCTGGCTTTCCCAGAGGAGGTAATTGGATTCAGTGAGTTTGACAGAGACTAGATTGGAGACGTGAGTAGGGGAGATTGAGGGAGTGGAGCAGGAATCGGTGGCCATTTGAATGAGGGAAGAACAGAAAAGGTTCAGTTTGGAAGAACAGAGGGATCGGCTGTGGTTATCAGACTAGGGGCTCTGATACCATGTAGAAAAGCATAAACCGTATGTTTATTGCTGCAGCCAAAATGGCATTTTATAGGGGTTTGTTTAAGGGATAAGACAGAGCAGTTCTTATCTCCTTAAACTGCTTCTAACTGTGTTAGGACAGATGTCCTATGTACAAGTAACTGTAGGTAACTGTCTCTAAATAGGACAGGTGTCCTATACTTAGTACTTAACAAATGTCTAGCTGTTACTAGGGACTTAAGGTACACGAGTTCACCCTAGGAGCTAATGTACAGTGTGTGCTAGGTGTATATATACATAGTCTAACACCATGTCATCTTTGATGAAACCAAATTCCCCTACACTTCCAACCCTAAAACACCAGATTCTTTCACTTTCATCCACATTATTCTACCCCTGACCCACCATCGATCAGACCAGTCTCACACTCTCTCCACCGTCCCACCTACTCCAATTCCTACTCCACAATCCGCTTCTCCTCCCTTCCTGTCTCCCTGCCCTTCCCAAACTGCCTCTCCCCTCCCAACAAAGAGTCCTCCTCCCCCTCCAATTTCCATCTCCACCCCCTCCTCCCCCAACCCCCTCCAAATATCCATCCGATGATCACTCGCAGTAAATCTGGCCTTGATACCTCTCGTCATCTCCTATATGTTTCCTGTTATCCCCTTCCCCAAATCTTTACTGCTCTTGCTAACAACACCATTGAACCCACCACCTACAAACAGGCCTCACTTTCCCCTCAATGGACTCAATCCATGCAAACCGAATAGTCTGCCTTAATCCAGCAGCACACTTGGTCTCTCACCCCCCTTCCACCTCATGCCAATGCAGTAGGATGCAAATGGGTATTCAAACTCAAAAGAAAAGCTGATGGAACAATTGAGAGACATAGGCCAGACTTGTCGCCAAAGGTTTTCACCAAACTGCAGGCCTTAATTACCAAGAAACCTTCAGTTCAGTTGTCAAACCAGCCACCATCTGTGTGGTTCTCACCCTCGCAGTCTCCCTTGGTTGGCCATTAGGTCAACTGGACGTTACAAATGCTTTCCTTCATGATACCCTATCCGAGGAGGTTTATATGAAACAGCCGCCTGGCTTTGTTGATCCCCAGAAGCCTCATCATGTCTGTCGCCTACACAAAGCCTTATACGGCCTCAAGCAAGCCCCCAGAGCATGGTTTGACAGATTCAGCTCCTTTCTTATTGCTTATGGGTTTCTTCAGAGTAGGGAAGATCCTTCTCTCTTTATTTTTTGCATGAAAACCACCCTAATGTTTCTACTTCTCTATGTAGATGATATAGTCCTAACAAGGAACCTTCCGCCTGCCTTATCCACCTTTATGGCCACACTAGCTCGTGAATTTGCCATCAAAGACTTGGGGCCCCTGCACTATTTCCTGGGTGTTGAAGCCACTCCTACTGCTCACGGTCTGCACCTCACTCAATCCAAATACACCACTAACATTCTTACACGCAGCGGTCTCCTAGATTGCAAACCAATCTCCACCCCCGTGGCTTTCAAGAAACTCTTGTCCGCTCACGAGGGCACCCCTCTCCCAAATCCTACACTCTATCAACAACTAGTTGGTGCCCTACTTTACTTAACACTGACTCGTCCGGATATTTCATTTGCTGTTCAGCATACTGCCCAGTTCATGAGTGCCCCAACCAATCTCCACCTCACCGCAATTAAAAGAATCATTCGTTATCTGAAGGGAACACTTGGTACTGGCATCCACCTTCGCAGATCTGCCTTCCCACTTCGATTCCGTGCCTGCTCTGATGCAGATTGGGTTGGTTGCCCAGACACCCGCCGTTCGGTCACAGGTTTCTGCATCTACCTGTTAAGGAATCCCAGCTAACGGAGATGACCTCCTTAACATTTGTTCTTCCTTAGTATATAAACTTAGCTAGCATGTACATTGCCTAGTTAGGACCCTCCTAGTTTATGCCTAGTTAGGACTCTCTATTCTCTATATAAATCTGTCATCATGTACACTTGTTTATTGAAGTAAATAAACAAAAAATTCCCATACCTTGTATAGTATCAGAGCTGTAAAAGCTCCACCGAGCAACCCCAGAAAACAAAACCCTAAACCCATGGCCGCCCAACCCACTGCCGCCGCCGCCACCCTTAACCCTAATCTCCCACCACCCACTGATACACTACCTACCCTCCCTCATCACCATTAACACCACTGCTCAACTCCCTGTCAAACTCACAACCACCACCTTCTTCCCCTGGCGCGCACAATTCCATGCTCTCCTTCATGGATATGCCCTTATGGGCGATGTGGATGGCACTCATCCCTGCCTTCCTCCCACCGAACCAGCCCAGCAAGCCTTCTAGTTGCGTCAAGACCAGCTTCTTCTCCACGCTATCTTGGCGTCTGTCTCATCGCAGGTGATCACTCTCATTGCTGCAGCCAAGACCTTCGCGGATGCCTGGGGTCGCCTCAGCCGTCTCTATGCCAACAAGGCCAGAGCACGTGTCCTTGGTCTCAAGGAGCGGCTGACCCTCCTTCGACAGAATGGCCACCTTGTCTCTGATTACCTCCAGGAGGTTCGGGTCCTTGCTGATGAATTGGTCACCATCGACACTCCCTTCTCTGATGACGACCTTCTTCTTCATGTCTTGAACGGTGTCGGCTCTGAGTTCAACGACATTGCTGTTGTTGTCCGGTCCCGGGACACATCTGTCTCCTTCGAGAACCTCCATGACATGCTTGTCCAGCATGAACTTGCCTCCAACCATGCCAACCCTCCACCTTCTGCCCCCATTACAGTCAAAGCCTCTCAAGCACCCCGTGGCTTCAACCGCTCCAACCGTGGCTACAATCCCCGCTCCTCCTTCAACTAGCGTCCCTATCCCTCTGGTTCTGACTCCAGCCGCAGCTCCACCCCTCCTAGCAGCGGCTACCGTGGCACTTGCCAGTGGTGTGGCACTCAAGGGCACAGTGCCAAACGTTGCCCCCAACTGTAGCACCAAATAGCCCACCAACTCGTGGCCAACTCCCTCATGACGGGTCACTCTGCTCCTTGGCTTCTTGATTCGGGTGCTTCTCACCATGTCACCTCCAGCCCTCAACAACTCACTGAAGTCCACAACTACCATGGCCCTGATGAAATCATCCTTGGCAATGGTATGGGGTTACCCATAACCCACACTGGTACCACCACTCTACCTTCTTCCTCCTCCCGTCCTTTTACTCTCCAGAATGTCCTTTGTGTACCCCATATGACCCGAAATCTGCTTTCTATTTCTCAATTCAACACTACTAACAGAACTTCAATTGAATTCTATCCTGATTCCTTCCAGGTGAAGGATCTCAGCACGGGGGCGGTTCTTCTTCAAGGAACGAGTAAGGACGGTGTGTACGAATGGTTCCCTCCTTAACAAAAACCTCAAGCTATGGCAGGTCTGGTGGCATCCCATACATTGTGGCATTGTCGTCTTGGTCACCCTAGTCACAAAGTCCTAGAGTCTGTTTTTCGTTCGAATTCCATTTCTGTACCTTTCAAATTTCCAGCATCTGTTTGTACCTCGTGTCAATGCAAGAAAAGTCACCGTCTCCCGTTTGGTGAGACTTGTCTTACAAGCACACGACCCTTACAGTTACTGTTCTCTAATGTTTGGGGACCTGCCCCCTACATCTCCCCCGAAGGCTATGCCTATTATGTGATTTTCGTTGATCACTTTACCAAATACACCTGGTTATACCCTCTGAAAAGAAATCAGATGTGTATCCTACGTTCCTTGACTTCAAAAAATTGGTGGAAAACTACTTCCAAACCCCCATTGCCACTCTCTACACCGATGGCGGTGGAGAGTTCATCAAACTCAATGCCTTTCTTGCTAGCCACGACATTCATCACCTGCTTATCTCCCCCCTCACACCTCAACATAATGGGGTGGCTGAACAGCGCCACCGCCATGTGGTGGAAACTGGTCTCACCCTTCTCCACCAAGCCACCCTTCCTCTCCATTACTGGCCGTATGCCTTTAAGGCTGTGGTTTACCTTATCAATCGTCTCCCCACTCCCAACCTTCAAAACTCAACCCCATACTCTGCCCTCTTTCACCAGCCCCCTAATTACACCCATCTCAAGGTGTTTGGTTGTCTTTGCTTTCCCTGGCTGCGCCCCTACACCACAAACAAATTGCAACCTAAGTCCATCCCGTGTGTCTTTCTAGGCTACTCCCTCAACCAAAGTGCATATTTGTGCCTTGATCCTACCTCAAACCGCCTCTATGTGTCTGGCTGTGCCCCTACACATAATTTTGGACAGATGTCCCTAGACAGTTATTCAAGTAGTTACTAGGCAGTTATAGGTTAGAATCAAATAAGGGAGAGATAACTGCCAGTAGTTAACTCAATACCAAAATTGTGTATAAATATGCTCTTTGGGCAGAGTAATGAAATCATCTCAGATTTCACAGAATTTCCACACATATATTGTAAAAAATATACTTAAAACTACCAAAGTGATCCCAATTAGAACTCTAATATGTCCCACCGGCCCAGAATAGCCAATCAACACGTATGAGTGCGAACTGTAATCTTCACGATATTGTTATAGCATACTTTACCATGTCGCATAAAAACTAAAAAATGATAAATGATTTTGAGCATTACCTCTTGCAGATTAACTGTTCTGGAAACAGCAACCAAGCTCTCATGTCCTTGCCTCTGATCCATCACTGTATGGCCCAGGGCGTCACTCTCCATAATAAAATCCAAATTATCCACAGAAGATACATTATCTATCATAGCTGCCAGATGTTCACTATCTTTTAATAAAGCATCCATATAGCGAGTTAATTCACCCTTAGTAACACCAAATTCTTTAAGCCTTCTAACCTGCACCAAATAAAATACAACAGAAGGGTTATATAGCATATGTGTAACAAAAGAAACACCGGAAAATTGAATCAACTGGAAATTTGGTGGGACTAAGTCAACTATGATCAATCTCACAACTTAAAAAAGAACAACTTTTTGGCCCTTAAAATGACAACTAAAATAAATATGATAAGTGAAAATCATGACTTATCTCCCTCTAGAGTAGATTTACAGCACCATCATAAGAAACCCAAGATAGCATAAGGTTAGAGAGCAAAATTATGCAAAACTGGGTTCAGGGGGAAAAAAATCACTGGTGCTGCTTTGTTTTTAAGAAGAAAGGAATAATTGAAGTTACAAAAAATGCCAACCATGGGCAGTCTACCATATAGACAGCAGCATAAACTATGCCTAACCTTAACAGTCAGAAACCCATAAGAAAGCTTCCCTATCAGAGGGTAGCAGAACAAAACAGAAATACCAACCTCTTGAACAGCAACTCTTATTGCACTTCTCCAATTCTTGGGTTCAGCAGTAACCGTAAGAGTAGTGACGGTACATCCTTCCCTTCCAGAGTCACTATGATCCAATTCAATTGAAGTGAATGGTGGATTTGAGCTCTGTCATTTCTAAAGATTAGCATACAAAGAGCTGTATGGATTTTCAAGCAAATACATAAATTAAGTACTTTACAGAATTTCTGGTATACAATTATAAACATTGCATAACTAGCTTGAAGATGCAAGGAAGAAGAAAATTTGTACCTAGTTTAGGTGTAATAAGCATAGTAATTAGGCTTCTTTGACAAAATTAATTTACATATTAGGATTGAAATTAAGAGATCATATTATGGAAATGAAAGGCATTATTATCGAAATGAATAATTTTCATAATGAATAGAAGCAATGCAACTAGAGGATTTTCAAATTAAATTAACAAGGCAATATAAAATTTGCCTTGACAGCTTCCCTCTGTTCATGACCTACTTTCTCCCTCACTTTTTATTTCTTCTATTTTATTTTTGCTTCTATAACACAAATTTTATTACTGGCATGATCGTACAGTGCAAATATTTGAATTGGGACCTCAATAAAGATATTTTACTTGAAAAGAAACCGATGGTAACTGATTATTTAGGGCTCAAAAGAGACTGGAGAAACAATACATTAGCACTGAGATAATCAGACAAATCGCAAGAAAGTATTATAACCAACACTTGTCAGTTATAACTTAGGCATTGTGGTACAAAAAGTTCAACATCCCTACACATATAAAAAGACCCAAAACTATAATATCTTCACTAACAATTTCTTTTATTCAATCTTGCTTCTTTTGTGGGATTGTTTGGTTGGAATAAACAATGGATTATTTGATTTTTCTTTAAGGCTGTAGCTTCCTTTATTTTGATGGACTTGTCGTATTCTCTTTGTATTCTATATAAGCTCGTAGTTCTTATTAAATAACTAAAACTAAAATGAGCCTAATTAATGAAACAGCTAAGTTTTTAATAAAGAAAAGTGATGGTGGAAACTGGACTGAGCACATGACACCAAATGCACCTTGTATCTCGTATTAATTCGGAAATGCAAAGCAGATAGAAATATTCTCTTCATTAGAACATTTCGCAAGTCGCCATACGTTTGAACCCTGCTCACAGGAATCTGCAGCAGATCCGCGAAAAATATTAGAGAGAGAGAGAGAGAGAGAGAGAGAGAGGTAACTCAAAGAATAAGATCAACACAACATCCAAACAGCTAATGTTATACGCAAAAAAAAAAATACTCATAATAGTCAAACAGAAACACACATTTGCATATAATGAGATAAAACACAACAAAACCCTGTATACCTTGCAGAACATATTAAATGAGAAATTTTGAATCAATTCGTGCTGAAAAATCTGTGGAGGCTTCAAATCTGTACCACTTGCAGGAAGTGACCAATTATGCCTCACAGGAGGACGAACTGTGTGCCTTTCCTGTTTAAAGACTTTAGCTTGATCAAAGGAGCTAGATGACCTTTCATTAGGTAAACTTCCAGCTAGCCCAACTGAAAGCTTGGGCACAAGGAAACTAGCCATTGCACCAAAAGCACCATGAGAAGGTGATGAAACGATCTCATTTTCAAGGCCAGTTTGTCCAAAGACAGCCTACAATAAAGCAACTAACTTATTTTACTCATGACTCTAAAAGTGGATTCAGATTACTCATCAATGATTCAATAAGTGGATTCTTGCATACTTCAATTTGGTAAATCGTTTTTGAGATGTTATCGATATCCCCAACAATGTATAAGGTTGCATTTGCGGGGAAGTACCAACGCTCATGAAATTTCCTTATTTTATCTACGTCCCACTTCTTAATCTGATCTTCTAATCCAATTGGAAACCTTTTGCTCAGTTTGTTTTCCGAATGCAGATGCTGTAATAACTGCATTCCAAATCAAACATGTAAAGGATGGGATATAGCTGGGCAACACAAATATATAAAACAGCTGAAAGAAATAATAAACTTCCCATTCCAACCTGGCAGTCCACGCGATAATCGATAGTATTCATCATCTGTAGTTCTGAAAGTATAGCACGTCGTTCTTTTTCAACACGAGAAGAAAGGAATTTCGGTTGAAAAGCAATCTGTACACATGCATGAAGCACAAATAGATGAGAACAAAATTACCAATTTCCAATTCATTTTGTTTTCGTCAAACAGATGAGTATAGAAGAATCAATCATGCATACCTCATTCAAGGCATCGAGTACATACGGAAGTAGATCTCCATCAGCGTCCTGGAAAGCAACAAATACCCATCAACATATGTATAGGACCTAGGTAGTAAGAGTGATATAAAGTTAGTATTAAGGGAAGATTACTTAACCTTCCTTATGTATTCATTTTGTTTGATATACACAACTATGCCTAGATCTGGTATCCTTCTTGATATTGACATTAAAAACCACATATACTTAAGATGACAAAAACTCAACTACTGAATGTTGGTGTAACAGAAAAGGACCTTTGAATTAATGGGCGAATGGATGTGAAACACTGTATGATGGAAGTCAGTGTAAGCATTAGATCGAGCCCCTGTGCCAAGAAGTTTCTCACGTTTCTTACTTCCAAGGAAAGCAACATGTTCAATCATATGTGCAATTCCTTGCTCATCATCTTCCTCATCGATTGATCCTACATGAACTTCCATGTGTGCTTCAAACCTAAATTCCAGAAAAGGTGCTCTACTTGTATGAGAGAATAAATTATCTTATAAATAAGCCGCACATCAAACGTGGCTTTCTATTATTAACATAACACAAAGCATAAGCCAATTAAGAGTGGTCCTATAGAGAGGCACCTGTTTGGTGGAACTTTATTTGGTAAGATCAGATAGCGCAGCCCATTTTTTAGTTGTCCTCTATACAACTTTGGATGAGATGGAATTTCTGAATTTAAAAAACCCTCTAAATCTGTTTCTCCTGCTCCAGGATATAATACGTCCAGCTCCTGTTTCTCCAGAATACCATCTTGCCAGGCTGTACTTGCTGCGTGTGGCTCCTCTGGACCCACAGTTGCATATGGAACATGAACACGCTTCACCTAAAATTTAATAGGGAATATGGTATCAAAACTGCACCAGTAACTGTGAAGTAACTATCAAAGTTCCATAAAATGTTGCTGAGGATCCACATACAACATGGTGTCAAACTTATTTCACATTGTAATTTTTTTTTTTTTCCACTATGTCATGTATGCAACCCACATAAAAATTTTCTGTGCAACTCAATAAGGTGAACAGAAAGAATGTCATTTTCAGCTGAATCATCATTATACATTTCTATCAGTTGTATACATTCTGTAAAGAACATTTCTAAGGCCCAGAACGCAAGAAAATAAAGATAATTCATGTTAAAATGTCCAAATAATAATGTCTTTCTCATGTTAATTTTTCAACCTGGCTAGTATCACAAGTTATCATAAATGCACATAAAGTAATATTAATAATTTCTAAAACTGTACATAAAAAATGCATCAACAGAAGGAAATAGGGAGCACTCTACTTACAGAAGCACTGTCAGATTTTGGCTTCGATAGACAGAAAGAAGTTCTGTCAATAAAGACACTGGGTGGAGATGTCCTACGCTGAAGACGACTCCGGTTTTGGCAAAAAGAGCTAGAAATGCAGTTATACTTTCCTGGAGAAAGTGCTTTGCTCACTGGCTCTCCAAGCATAGAGATGCATCGTTCCCGAGTACTAGTCTTTCTATGTAAACCTGATCTACCAGCACCAGCTTCAAACAGACACCTTTCACCCACAAGAAAGTTATTGTTTATATTCAAGGAATAAGATGGGGGGCACTGAAAATGTATTGTTATATATCATAAAGGAACATTCTAACACAGCAGCTATATGTTAAGGTCCACAAACAGTTGATTATTTGTGTTAAACGGTCAATGCCATTCTGACTATGAAATGTGTCTTTTGGTGGTGAAATGAAGGAAATTTTTGGAAATAGGATTTCAAGGAAATTTGGTTGGAGAGAAACAATAGAAATTGAGAGCTATATAGGGGACAAAGGACCCTTTGGGGAAACCTAAAGTTCTGGGTAGCCTAATGTGCTTCTCTCTCTCGCTCTTCAGTCTTTAGGAATCTTTCATTTCATTAGCTTTATTAGATTGGGGAGCTGCTATAGGACAGTTTCTAGAATTGTATTACAATGTAAGAGGTGTTTTTGGATTTTTTTATAGGGCTGTATCATTTTATTGGTGTACTTCTGATTCACTAAGGATTGTATTACGGATATTATCTTTTTAATAAAGTATTGTTTCTCGTCACAAAAATTAGCCAACCATAAACCCTAATAAATTTGGTTGTCTTGAATTGAACAAACTTTTCTTGCACGGCCAGACCAATTTAAGTCCAAAAAATGAAACAAAAGACAAAACATACTTTAGCTTACTGGAATTTCAGAGACTAAAAATACTGGTTGTAATATGTATATACACACAGAAAGCATATATTATACATATTTCAACATGAAACTTAGAGAACAACAAACATAGTCAACCTCAAAATGTGAATGCTTAACTCACAGAAGGTGAAGTCGCTCAAGCGAAATCAAGATGGAAAAATAAAAAGATAAAAAAAGTAAAATAAATGGAAGGGGGGTCAACTGGAAAGGGCTAACACGGAAAAGAAAAGAAATGAAACTATGCTGTTTGTCGCAGCAAGTAAGAGTAGACTTCTGCACTTTACGAATCTGCGTCTATGTCAATTTCATGCAATCACCGTCTATGTCAATTTCATGCAATCACCGTTTATGTCAATTTCGTGGAATCACCCTTCATGCCAAAAATTAACAGGAAAGAAAGAAGAAACAAACAAACCTCAAAACTACTGCCACAGTTTCAAAATGACATGTGGTTCCATGTACTAATGTCAGCTATGGCGCTTTTCATGTGCTTCCATATATTACAAGTGCATGTAATTACTTGACCAGTTACACAAGGGCTAGCAAGACTAGGAATACAAGGACTTGAGAATAAACAGCCCTATGAGGAAGAGAAAGAGAGAAAAACAGATAGCAAATAAACCCTAAGGATAGGATATGAAAGAAACAAGAACTTACCTGGAATAAAGACGAGTAATATGTAAGGGGGTCAAAAGACCAGGACTACTAGGAATAAAGACAACCGAATTCACCAGCCTATTCGAATTACTGTCGTCTCTGCTTAATCTCCGCGGCGGACGGATTTGGGGTACGTTTCCAACCAGAGAGCTTATGGCCGCCATTGCTCTGCGACTGCGGGAGAGATAGGGCCTTCTGATAATGCAAGGTAGAGTTCTAACTTGTAATCGGCCTCCTGTAGTCCTGTGGAAAGTGTCGTGAGACCCAAAGGGTCTGTGTGCCGCGAGGTGCTAGTGATAAGAATTGGATAACCCTCCTAATTAGAATTAGACTTTTTACTCAAAATACACGGGTAGTCTTAAAATGTACACTAAACATGATTTTGACCCAAGTTACCCCTTGAACACGACTTCTGTTTCAAACTGCCCCTAGTCGTCAAATTTCACGCTAATCCGTTATTTAAAGGGATATAATTGTCTTGATCAAATAGCACTTACACGTCTCAAATAATTGAATGGGCAGAGTTGAACAGGTGTTGCGGCAGAGAGGAAAACTGAAGAGAGAACGGAGCAGAGATCCATTCGACAAGGATCAGAGTTGCGTCGTCCGTCCAAGAAGCAGAGGAAAATGAGCGGAGGGGAGATCCGTGCCCAAGCATGAATTGAGATCTAATTTCCTTGTGTTTGGGTAAATTTCCTTCCCCCTTGAATTGAGATCCAATTTCCTCCCCAATTATGATTTCATTAGCCCTAAATGTCCAATGTTGTATTTCAGCAGCATCTTCTCATTTATTTCCCCCTCGTCTTATGTATATAGAGTAGCCATAAGAATGGTTAAGTCAAAGTGGCTATGACTATCATTGTGTTTATCCTTTACCCACTTATGAACTTGAGAAGATTATTACAATGTCACTTCTTTTACGGTAAAATTATTGCTTTTATCTTTAGCTTTTCACGGACAAGATTCTGGGTTGGTATCAGTTGCTACTTTGGAATCATCACTTGACTACACTACGTCATGATCATCACTTAAGCTATTTTTACCTCTGGTAAGTTATACGAAGAAAAATCTCTTTACTGTTAAGTGTTAACTTTGTAACTATATGGAGCAAAAAAATGAGGATATTTTTTCTCACTGTTGTCCTTAGGGTATATGAATAAAATATTATTTAAATTTCCGAAAAATTGGAGGAATAGGGTGAGTATACTTGATGTAATTGTGACCCTATCTGGTGCATATTGACAGGACGGGAGACACCCGAGACAGTCGAGGAGCGCACGGAGCGCGATTGACTCGTTTCGATCTGTGAGTGGACTCTTTCTTTTCTTTCGAGCATTCCTAACTGATTTTATTAATGATTTACGATCTTAAACGTGTTTTTATGCTTCTTGTTGATGGTTATATGTGATTTTTATGGTTGCACGTTTTTTCGAGATATTTCCGGAATTGCATACGTTTTTCGAGAAAAGCTGATTTTCGGATTTTGATGCCAGATTTGTGATTTTAACCTATAAATGTGTTCTGATGATGATAAATGGGGTACGAAAAATGATTTGTGATTTTCTGTGGTTTTTTGTATAGTACTGGATTTCTGGATTTGGGTTCGAAACGTCGGTTGTGAACGCCGGAAGGGCTTCGAACCAGGGATTTCGAATTCGAGTTTGGCTAGGGATTGCAAATTGGTTTTACACTGAATTGGGATTGGATTTGCTGGATCTGGATATGGGTTTAAAGACCCGGATTGTAACACCCCGGAAATTCGAGGAATTCCATATTGTAATTTAATGTGTGATTTGACGATTTTACCCCTGTGAATGGTATGGTCAAATGTTGACTTTTTGATTGATGAACTAAATGGACCTTGACCTATGACCGTGACATAGTTCGGGACATCACGAGTTCATAGACAGGTGGCACGTCCAATTCGGACGATCAGGGTAAAAGTTATGACTATCGGAAGTTCAGGGGCATTACCGTAATTTGGACTCTCGGGGGAAAATGTTGACTTTTCTTTTGACAACTAATTTTCAGTTGACTCAAGGACCGTTGGGTAGGCCTCGACGTCCTGAGTCCGTAGACAGGCGGCACGCCGAAATCGGACTTCGTACGAGGAAGTTATGGTCAGAAACGTGAATTCGGGAAGTTCGTGTCTCGGTTTTCGTGTCGAATATTAAATTCAGGAAATCTGATTGGAGGACATCTGGTGAGTGACAAGTGTCACTCACCCATTGGCTAGATTGGATCAGATCCACTATTGGATTAATTATCATTTAAATCTGCTTTAAATTACAGCCCTTAGATCTGAAATCCTTTGATTTGATCTCAGCCTTTGATCTCATTCTGAGATTTAATCCTGGCCCTTGATTCATTTTCCTATTCAGTATTAAAAGTCCATGAGTTCATGCACCCATGTGTTCATTCCCTTAACCGTGTGTGCGATTTCTCCCTGGAACCAGCCCATCAGCCACCACCACTCAACCCCACACCTCAGACAACCAGCAGCCACACCCCTGACGCCGGCCACCGCTCCACGGCCACCCTGCACGGCGGCATCCTTCCAAACCCGTGAAGGAAACCCGCGGAACCCAAGTCACCAAACCATCCCAACCTTTGATCTAGGCCTGGAACCAACGTGCGGTTGTGACCACCGTGACTACTGGACGGCAAGGAGCTGACCCTGACAGTGTACGGCGGCGACACGGCGGCGTTCGGACGTTAAACCCGTAGGTAACCATTTTCCTTCCCGGCTTCAAAACACCTGGTTGTGACGTTGACATCATTGAGTTGTTGTTAGGACTCGTCTAGGTGACCTTGACGACCATTTTGGAACCAGGACCAGGGCTGAACAACCGTCGACTCACCGGAAAGGATTACCAGAACCGGCAGCCAAGCTTCCCGTCGAGTTTCAGGTAACCTCCTAGACCTAAAACCTAATTCTAATTACATAGAACCAATCTAGGGACTAGGACGAGTATTTAGGAATTGAAAGGACTGAAAATGACCCAGAAATGAAGGAATGGCAACCGGGTCTCGATCGCGGGTCTGATCGACCCGAGTTGCAGGAAAACGGGTCAACCCGTCTGATGACAGTGGTGCTGACGTGGCACCCTGTCAGTCTGTCAGATGACGTGGACCAACCGTGAGCCGACACGTGTCACATGTCAGTGCACAGTCAGCACTGACATGTCAGTGACGTGGACCAGTCAGGGACTGCCACGTGTCACTGACATGTCAGTGACGTGGACCAGTGCCGTGCTGACACGTGGCACATGTCAGATCTGACACGTGGTCTGACAGATCAGTGAGGTGGACCAATTGGATGTTGACACGTGGCACCTGTCAGAGTCTGACACGTCAGACCTGACAGCTGTCAGCTGACGTCAGCATGACGTCATGCTGACGTCAGCAGTGACGTCAGCAGGAACTGTTCCTGCGTTGACCGCCACGTTGACCGGCGCGTGGGGGCGCGTGTGAATAGTGTTTCTGGTGGGACCACCACCATTCTTTAGGTTTCGACGATCCGGATCCAATGGCGGTGGTTTCGGGTCGATCGGAGATCATTAAGTTGGTCAAAATAAGGTTTATTGCCTTGGGAAGCGCGTTCGGGCGGCTTTTCCGGGTCGGTTTCGACCTAGGCTTTCATGGTTGAATGTTGGGGGTTTAATTTGACCTTTACGAATACTTGGACTTGACAGGGATTGTACATTTGTACCAGGACGAGGGTATACGTTCGGTTTCTAGCAGGATTGTACTGTGAGTGGGCCATTTTCTTAAACCCTTGTGTGCATAAATGTTTTCTGATTTTATTATACTTATTCACATGCTAAAACAATGATGGTTTTGATGATATGGAAAATGTGGTTATGGCACGTTTCACGGTATTTGGGCTTGAGACCCGTTTGATGAAACTTAATGATTGATTCGGTGTATATATGTTTTATATGTGGATATCAATAAAATGTATTTAGTACTGCACTGTATAGATCCTTCCATATTATATTGTCTCCTCCGGATGAGGTACCCCGGAGAGGTCACGGACGTCTAGTACGTCCAGCGTCTATGACGCTAAGCATCGGGGATGCTGTACCCGAACGGGGTTCGGGGATTGAACTCGGAAATTGAGACCCGAGTGGCACGCGTAGCCTTGTGATTGTGACCTATTGGACGTCAGGGACGTCAGACATCAGGGATGTCGGGATTGGAGTGTATAGTGCAGCAACTAAAATTATGGTTATGGTTTTGCTATATGCCTTATGGTTCATATTATATGGTTTATGATTTTGGAATTATGGTGCACGCATATTTGGAAAACGGAGGGGTAAATTATATGTTTTACTTATCAAACGATTTCATAAACTTGTGTTTCGGTCCACTCACCCTTACTGTTTTGATAACCCCTCCAGGTCGGGAAACTGAGGTAGAGGAGGAACCAGAGGCTGAGGCATAGATCTACTTCTGCGTACCTGAACCCCTGCTGGGCGGTGTACCCGCAGGATTACTTTAGAGTCGTGCTCGCAAATTTGTAATTTTGGATTTTATCCCTTGTCTGACATTCGTTTAATTCGGATTTTATGTATGACTTTAATTTGGTTATTTATGCTTTTAAATGTTTTGAGGTTAAAATTGGTATGAATTATTGGGTGTCAGACGGGAGCAGGGCACGTCCCCTTGTGGTCCCTGTGGGATCGGGGCGGGTCCTGTCAGCTTGGTATCAGAGCACTAGGTTGTGGTCAGTACTAGGGTAATGGTCTGCATGCTAGACTAGCGATTAGTACTAGTTACTTTTCGACTTTTAAGAATATTGTTTTCTGATCTATGCCTCTTGACAGTTGGTTATGCCTCCTAGGAGAATTCCGCATACTCGAACGGACGAGGATCTAGAAAGAGAGATGGAATGCGCGAGCATCGAAAGGGCTCAACGTTTGGGAGCCACTCTTTTCTGCGGGGGATCAAACCCCGAGGATGCTCACGACTGGATCACCAAGTGGGAGAGGATCTTCTCGGTGATGCACTGCCCTCCGGGCGAACGAGTGACTCTGGCGGCCTTCTTACTGGAGGGAGGAGCCTACCAGTGGTGGCATGGACTCGAAATGTCCGGGTGGTCTGTCCATACCACTACCTGGGAAGCTTTTCGTTCCAGGTTTCTGGACCAGTACTACCCGCGATCCTTTCGCGCGGCGCGGGAGGCGGAATTCCTGCGGCTGGAGCAGGGTGACATGTCTGTTTCAGACTACGAGCAAACATTCGGGAGACTTTCCCGGTTCGCTGCCTCATTCGTAAGCACGGAGGAGGACAAATGCCAGCGGTTTGAGCTTGGACTCCGAGGGGAGATCCGGGCCAGTGTGACTGCTACCACCCATGCTTCTCTGAGGGATATGGTCGACGCAGCGGTGCGTGTCGAGGCCAGTCTGGCGGCACACCAATCACGACAACCTTCGGGGGAGGGGCGACGACAGGATCGCCCACACCATGGACCATCGGGCCGGAAGAACAACAGGGGAGGGAGCTACAGAGGAGCACCCTCATCCTTCAAGGGTCGTGGCTGGTCGGGTCGACGTGGAGGCTCTCAGGGCAGAGGATCTGGACACAATTCTGGGCAGCACTCATCTTGGAGTGGTGCATCTGGTGGGCATTCGGGCAGGCCAAGGCCAGTAACTTGTTTTGCTTGCGGAGAGGAAGGCCACTATGCCTGCGATTGTCCGCAGTTGTCCAAAAACAACGACGCTGGGGGCTCGAGTGTGGTGCAGAGCACGGCGTCCCACACTAACGGAGGTCGCGGTCAGGGAGGTGACCGTGGTGCTGGACGTGGCGCGCGCGGGCGCGGACGGAACGGAGGGCCGAGGGCCCAAGTGTTTGCAATGACCCAGCAGCAGGCGAGGACTGCTCCAGGCGTGGTCACAGGTACACTACATATCTTTAATTTTCTTGTACGTGTATTGATGGATGCGGGGGCTACACATTCTTTTATTTCGAAGAGTTGTGCGGGTTTGCTTGATTGTGTGGTATCAGCCTTAGATTGCGAAATGGGTGTTGGCACCCCGATGGGTACCGTGTACCTTGTGAATCAGGTGATTCGGAGGTGCCCGGTAAAAATTGAGGATGTGGATTTACCAGCAGACTTAATTATTCTGGATATCCACGACTTCGATATAATCCTAGGGATGGATTGGCTGTCGGAGCACGGATCGCTCATCGACTGCTGTAGCAAGCAAGTAATTTTGCGGAGCCCGGGTTTGCCGGAAGTTATCTTTCAGGGGGAACGTGATGGTTCGCCTCCTGAAGTGATTTCGTCACTTACTGCTACCAAACTTCTACGGAAGGGATGCCAGGGTTATCTGGCGCATATCGTGTCGGAACGGGTCGATACTCCGGTCATCGACGAAATACCGGTGGTCTGTGAGTTTCCGGACGTATTCCCGGAAGACTTACCTGGATTGCCACCATCGCGGGAGATTGAGTTTACTATTGAACTACTCCCGGGTACCCGACCTATATCCCAGACACCATACCGGATGGCGCCGGCCGAGTTACGGGAACTCAAGACTCAATTGCAGGAGTTGGTAGATTTGGGATATGTCCGACCGAGCACTTCACCGTGGGGAGCACCGGTGTTGTTCGTGAAGAAGAAGGAAGGAAGTCTCCGTTTATGTATTGATTATCGACAACTCAACAAGGTGACATTGAGGAACCAGTATCCTCTACCCAGGATCGATGACCTTTTCGACCAGTTGCGGGGAGCTCAGTGCTTCTCGAAAATTGATTTGCGGTCTGGGTATCACCAACTGAGGATTTCGGAGGAGGATATTCCGAAAACTGCTTTTCGAACCCGTTACGGGCACTACGAGTTCCTTGTTATGCCATTTGGTTTGACGAATGCTCCAGCAGCATTCATGGATCTGATGAACCGGGTCTTCCGACCCTACCTGGATAAGTTCGTGATTGTGTTCATCGATGATATTTTGGTATACTCGAGGAGTGCCCGTGCACATGAAGAACATCTACGGTTGGTCTTGGAGAGACTGAGACAAGAACAATTGTATGCCAAGCTGAGTAAGTGTCAGTTTTGGCTGAGCAGTATTGGTTTTCTGGGACACGTGATATCGACGGATGGGATTTGCGTGGATCCCCAGAAAACAGAAGCGGTGACCAACTGGGCTAAACCGACAACAGTGACCGAGGTGCGGAGTTTCGTCGGATTAGCGGGTTACTACCGGAGATTCGTGGAGGGTTTCTCCAAAATTGCTGCACCATTGACTCGTCTGACTCGGAAAGGAGTAAAGTTTATCTGGGACGAGCAGTGCGATCGGAGCTTTCAAGAGTTGAAGGATCGATTGACCACTGCACCTGTCCTTGCATTGCCGGACGACAGTGGAGAGTTTGTAGTTTTCAGTGATGCTTCACTGCAAGGTTTGGGCTGCGTGTTGATGCAAACTGGCAAGGTTATCGCCTATGCATCCCGGCAGCTGAAGACTCATGAGTTGAACTACCCTACCCATGATTTGGAGTTGGCGGCGGTGGTTCATGCTCTCAAGATTTGGAGACATTATCTGTTCGGCGCAACGTGTCGGATATACACCGACCACCAGAGTCTTAAATACTTATTCACTCAGAAGGAGCTCAACATGAGACAACGGAGATGGTTGGAGCTACTGAAGGACTATGACTGTACGATCGAGTACCATCCGGGTAAGGCCAATGTGGTGGCGGATGCACTCAGCAGGAAATCTGCGGGAACTATTGCACACCTAGGGATGGTGTATCTTCCCTTGTTAGTGGAACTCCGGAAGACGGGAGTTATTTTGGGTACGGATGCGCATGGAGCTTTGTTGGCCAGCTTCCATGTGCGACCTGTACTGATTGATCGGATCATCGAAGCACAACTGCAGGATCCGATACTCTGTATTTACAGAATTGAGGTCGATGCGGATGGGAGACAGGATTTTACCATCCGGGACGATGGAGCACTGGTGAAATTGGGCCGTTTGTGCGTACCTGCAGTGGCAGAGTTACGGGCCGAGATACTTGAGGAGGCCCACAGTTCGGCCTATGCTATGCATCCGGGAGGTACAAAGATGTACCGTACCCTCCGGAACCATTATTGGTGGCCAGGAATGAAGAAGGATATTGCTGAGTTCGTGAGCAAATGCTTAACCTGTCAGCAGGTTAAGGCGGAACGGCAGAGACCGTATGGGGCTATGCAGCCACTTCCGATTCCTGAGTGGAAGTGGGATCACATCACCATGGACTTCGTCTTTAAGTTACCAAGGACTCAGAGTGGAGTGGACGGAGTATGGGTGATCGTGGATCGGTTAACCAAATCAGCCCATTTTCTGCCAGTTCAGGAAACCTATAAACCTAACCGACTGGCTCAGTTGTTTGTGAGGGAAATCATACGACTTCATGGTACGCCGGAATCGATCGTGTCTGATCGTGATCCGCGTTTCACTTCCAGGTTCTGGCGAAGTTTGCAAGCTACTTTGGGAACAACCTTACGTTTCAGTACTGCTTTCCATCCACAGACCGATGGACAGTCTGAGAGAACCATTCAAACCCTGGAGGACATGAAGAGGTCATGTGTACTACAGTTTCAGGACTCTTGGGATACTCATTTGCCATTGATGGAATTCGCTTACAACAACAGCTATCAGGCAAGCATCGGGATGGCACCTTATGAGGCACTGTATGGCCGACAGTGCAGGACACCTATCTGCTGGACGGAGGTAGGGGAGCGAGCGGCTGTAGGGCCGGAGATAATGGACTTAACCATGGAAACTGTTCGCGTGATCAAGGAAAGATTGAAGGTGGCACAGGATCGCCAGAAGAGTTATGCCGACTGACGGATTCGAGACTTGGAGTTTGAAGTGGGAGATTTTGTCTTCCTGAAGTTGTCTCCGTGGAAAGGGATTATCCGTTTTGGCCGACGGGGGAAACTGAGTCCGCGTTTTATCGGACCTTATAAAATCGTGGAGAGAATTGGCAGAGTTGCATACAGATTGGCACTACCCCCAGAACTATCAAGAGTTCACGATGTTTTCCACGTATCGATGTTGCGGATGTATGTACGTGATGCTTCTCATGTACTTGGGGAACAACCTGTCGAACTGCGGGAGGATTTGAGCTTTGAGGAACAACCAGTACAGATCTTGGATCGGAAGGACAAGGTACTACGTCGAAAGACGATCCCTCTCGTGAAAATTCTCTGGAGAAACCAGGATGTGGAAGAAGCCACATGGGAGCCTGAGGCTCAGATGCGAGAACAATTTCCTCATTTGTTTCTTTGAAATTTCGGGACGAAATTTCTTAAGGGGGGAAGGTTGTAACACCCCGGAAATTCGAGGAATTCCATATTGTAATTTAATGTGTGATTTGACGATTTTACCCCTGTGAATGGTATGGTCAAATGTTGACTTTTTGATTGATGAACTAAATGGACCTTGACCTATGACCGTGACGTAGTTCGGGACATCACGAGTTCATAGACAGGTGGCACGTCCAATTCGGACGATCAGGGTAAAAGTTATGACTATCGGAAGTTCAGGGGCATTACCGTAATTTGGACTCTCGGGGGAAAATGTTGACTTTTCTTTTGACAACTAATTTTCAGTTGACTCAAGGACCGTTGGGTAGGCCTCGACGTCCTGAGTCCGTAGACAGGCGGCACGCCGAAATCGGACTTCGTACGAGGAAGTTATGGTCAGAAACGTGAATTCGGGAAGTTCGTGTCTCGGTTTTCGTGTCGAATATTAAATTCAGGAAATCTGATTGGAGGACATCTGGTGAGTGACAAGTGTCACTCACCCATTGGCTAGATTGGATCAGATCCACTATTGGATTAATTATCATTTAAATCTGCTTTAAATTACAGCCCTTAGATCTGAAATCCTTTGATTTGATCTCAGCCTTTGATCTCATTCTGAGATTTAATCCTGGCCCTTGATTCATTTTCCTATTCAGTATTAAAAGTCCATGAGTTCATGCACCCATGTGTTCATTCCCTTAACCGTGTGTGCGATTTCTCCCTGGAACCAGCCCATCAGCCACCACCACTCAACCCCACACCTCAGACAACCAGCAGCCACACCCCTGACGCCGGCCACCGCTCCACGGCCACCCTGCACGGCGGCATCCTTCCAAACCCGTGAAGGAAACCCGCGGAACCCAAGTCACCAAACCATCCCAACCTTTGATCTAGGCCTGGAACCAACGTGCGGTTGTGACCACCGTGACTACTGGACGGCAAGGAGCTGACCCTGACAGTGTACGGCGGCGACACGGCGGCGTTCGGACGTTAAACCCGTAGGTAACCATTTTCCTTCCCGGCTTCAAAACACCTGGTTGTGACGTTGACATCATTGAGTTGTTGTTAGGACTCGTCTAGGTGACCTTGACGACCATTTTGGAACCAGGACCAGGGCTGAACAACCGTCGACTCACCGGAAAGGATTACCAGAACCGGCAGCCAAGCTTCCCGTCGAGTTTCAGGTAACCTCCTAGACCTAAAACCTAATTCTAATTACATAGAACCAATCTAGGGACTAGGACGAGTATTTAGGAATTGAAAGGACTGAAAATGACCCAGAAATGAAGGAATGGCAACCGGGTCTCGATCGCGGGTCTGATCGACCCGAGTTGCAGGAAAACGGGTCAACCCGTCTGATGACAGTGGTGCTGACGTGGCACCCTGTCAGTCTGTCAGATGACGTGGACCAACCGTGAGCCGACACGTGTCACATGTCAGTGCACAGTCAGCACTGACATGTCAGTGACGTGGACCAGTCAGGGACTGCCACGTGTCACTGACATGTCAGTGACGTGGACCAGTGCCGTGCTGACACGTGGCACATGTCAGATCTGACACGTGGTCTGACAGATCAGTGAGGTGGACCAATTGGATGTTGACACGTGGCACCTGTCAGAGTCTGACACGTCAGACCTGACAGCTGTCAGCTGACGTCAGCATGACGTCATGCTGACGTCAGCAGTGACGTCAGCAGGAACTGTTCCTGCGTTGACCGCCACGTTGACCGGCGCGTGGGGGCGCGTGTGAATAGTGTTTCTGGTGGGACCACCACCATTCTTTAGGTTTCGACGATCCGGATCCAATGGCGGTGGTTTCGGGTCGATCGGAGATCATTAAGTTGGTCAAAATAAGGTTTATTGCCTTGGGAAGCGCGTTCGGGCGGCTTTTCCGGGTCGGTTTCGACCTAGGCTTTCATGGTTGAATGTTGGGGGTTTAATTTGACCTTTACGAATACTTGGACTTGACAGGGATTGTACATTTGTACCAGGACGAGGGTATACGTTCGGTTTCTAGCAGGATTGTACTGTGAGTGGGCCATTTTCTTAAACCCTTGTGTGCATAAATGTTTTCTGATTTTATTATACTTATTCACATGCTAAAACAATGATGGTTTTGATGATATGGAAAATGTGGTTATGGCACGTTTCACGGTATTTGGGCTTGAGACCCGTTTGATGAAACTTAATGATTGATTCGGTGTATATATGTTTTATATGTGGATATCAATAAAATGTATTTAGTACTGCACTGTATAGATCCTTCCATATTATATTGTCTCCTCCGGATGAGGTACCCCGGAGAGGTCACGGACGTCTAGTACGTCCAGCGTCTATGACGCTAAGCATCGGGGATGCTGTACCCGAACGGGGTTCGGGGATTGAACTCGGAAATTGAGACCCGAGTGGCACGCGTAGCCTTGTGATTGTGACCTATTGGACGTCAGGGACGTCAGACATCAGGGATGTCGGGATTGGAGTGTATAGTGCAGCAACTAAAATTATGGTTATGGTTTTGCTATATGCCTTATGGTTCATATTATATGGTTTATGATTTTGGAATTATGGTGCACGCATATTTGGAAAACGGAGGGGTAAATTATATGTTTTACTTATCAAACGATTTCATAAACTTGTGTTTCGGTCCACTCACCCTTACTGTTTTGATAACCCCTCCAGGTCGGGAAACTGAGGTAGAGGAGGAACCAGAGGCTGAGGCATAGATCTACTTCTGCGTACCTGAACCCCTGCTGGGCGGTGTACCCGCAGGATTACTTTAGAGTCGTGCTCGCAAATTTGTAATTTTGGATTTTATCCCTTGTCTGACATTCGTTTAATTCGGATTTTATGTATGACTTTAATTTGGTTATTTATGCTTTTAAATGTTTTGAGGTTAAAATTGGTATGAATTATTGGGTGTCAGACGGGAGCAGGGCACGTCCCCTTGTGGTCCCTGTGGGATCGGGGCGGGTCCTGTCACGGATACTGATTTGATGGGGGACGGGCCCGGATTGAGTTTAAAGACTCGGATATTTATGATATTACCCCCATAGGCCTATTGAGTTTAAAGACTCGGGAGTTTAAAGACTCGGATTACATTAAGGCCTGGTTGAGTTTAAAGACTCGGATAGGTCCAACAGGTTTGATCAGAAAATGGTGTTGTTATAGTGTTTCTGTTTCTTATGATATTTTATAGTGTTTCTGTTTCTTATGATGTTTCTTGGTTTCTAATTATTTTAATTTCAAAACGGAGGGAACAAAGTGTTCTAGTTTCTTAGCTTTGATTAGATAATAAACAGTTTTCAAACTTTCATTTTCTTTTAGTCCACTCACATCTTTTGGTTTTAAATTTTCCCTCCAGGTCGTGGTGATAGCGCTGGGGTGAACGTTGAGGCAGATATCGAGGCATAGAGCTTCTGACGTTCTTCCGTTGCCACACTAGCATAGTAGGATTTTGTGCCCATTTTGTCGAACTATGCTCTGACTGACAGTTGTACTATATTTACTCCTTCATCTGATAGTTATGCGTATAGTGGTATTGTCGTTATTTTGATACTTTATGTGTAGTTGTCAGACGGGAGCAGGATTCGTCCCGGGTATCGAGGTGATATTTGGGACGGGTCCTGACAATACGGCTCTCCCGAGCCAATCATTGTCACCGGGACTCCAAAACCTGTCCAAATTGTAATAGAGGGTTACTAACTACTTAATTAACCTCCCATTAAAGCCCCGTAATTTTCCAGAATTTTTAACTATTTTTAATCCTGATCCGAAACCTTTCGATGCCCCGAACATTATCGAAACGGTGTCCGATCGACACGAAACCAGTCCCAAAATGTTCGTTACATTGAATAGAAGATTTCACGTGTTGAAAAAATTCCCAAAACGTTGGACACACGCCCTAGAAACCCTATGCACGTGAGCCTAAGCGTCGGGTACTGTAGTACCACCATCAAGCTTGGATGGGTCTGCAACCGGGTCGCCGTGACCTGCGAGTTGACCCGGTCGGTTGTCCGCCGTCCGACCACCAAAACTCTTCCCATTTGTCCCAATCTCACCGTCTCAACCTAACTTAGAGTTCTATGAGTTTAAAAACTAGAAAACGGGTCGAGATGTTTACCTATAATGTAACGACCCGTCCCAAATTCCATGATTATATTAGTGACTAATCACGATTAGTGAGGCTAATCCGTGATTAGTAGAGCGAAATCGGACGAACGATGCAAAATGACCGTTTTGCCTTAGTCGTGGCAAAACGTTGACTTTTCATTCGGGCGGTCAAATGGACTTTGACCGATGATCGTGACGTAGTTCGTGACGTCACGAGTTCATAGACAGGTGGCACGTTCAATTCCGACGTTCGGGGAGGAAGTTATGACGTGCGGAAGTTTAGGGGCATTTTTGGTAATTTTAGTTAAAATGGCCAAATAGTTGACTTTTTGACCGGCATGTCCGATGGCCGAGGGCCGAGGACTATTACGTAGATAAGGACGATACGAATCCATAGACAGGCGGCACGTCGAATTCGGACGTTCGACGGCGAAGTTACGGTTCACGGAAGTTCAAATGCACTATTGCACGAATTACGGAACGAGTTAACTTTTGGAATTTTGTGGGGCCCAGATATTTAATGGAGGACCCAATGGATGAGTGACAAGTGTCACCCATCCAATGGACACCATTTTTCCCTTCATGCACCGTGCATTCCATTTTCCTCATTTCAAACACACACCCAAACAACCCGATCTCATTTTCTCACCCAACCATTCACCCCAAACCAATCCAACTTTCACTCAAGGGACCAGGAGTGAGACCAGGGATGGAAGAGAGGACAATAGGAGGTGGTTGCCGGCCAGAACCGCCGTCCACGGCGGCGAGAGGAGGAGAAACCCGCAAGGTACCCGGTTAGCTCATTTTGATCCATTTTTCCATTTTTGTTGTTATGGTTGGTTTTTAATGGTTTTAATGAGACCATTAGGTTGCTAGGGACATGTTAGGAAGGTTTTAGGAAGCTTGGGAGGGCTGTGAAGCCATGGGTGCTGTTTTGGAAGTTTGAACCGTTGGGTTCAAAAATCAAACCATGAGTTTTGTGTAGTTTTAGGTTGTTTTGATTAGTAAAAATGATAGGGAATGAAGAAATAGGAATTATAGGATTAATTAGGGTTGAAATCGGACCAAAATAGAGGGAGAAAACCTCTGAAAAATTCTCGCCGGTTCGGAACAGTACTGCTACAGTAACCGGTCCAAAACCAGAAAAAAACCGGTTTTCAGGGTTTAGGTGATGATGAACAGTGTTTTTGACCTTCTAGGGGCTCGTGAGGACGCGTGGTCCATAATTTTGGAAAATGTTCAACATGGGAAATCTTCTATTCGATGTAACGAAGATTTTGGGACTGGTCTCGCGTCAATCGGACATCGTTTCGATAGTTTTCGGGGTGTCGGAAGGTTTAGGGTCGGTTTAAAAATAGTTAAAAGTTCGGGAAAATTACGGGGCTTTAATGGGAGGTTAATTAAGTAGTTAGTAACCTTCTATTAAAATTTCGACAGGTTTGGGAGTCCCGGTGATAGTGATCGGCTCAGGAGAGCCTATGGCACGCAAATCGAGGCGGCAGTTCGGACGGTCTGTGAGTGGACCTTGTTTTCTAAATTGGTGCATGCATAAATGTTTATTATATGTTTTAAATACTTGTTTGTGATGCCATGAGTGCATTTGGATGTGTGGTTACGTATAGGCACGTATTTCGAGGTTTCGGCCCTATACGGTGCCTATACGGGGCTGTATGTCTTTATTGGTCTAAATGAAATGGTTTTGGATTTCCAAATGGATTATGAATATGATTTTATGATGTTGATTTGGATGCTTGTGAATTATATGGTTTCACGTATTTCGAGGCGATTTACGTGCTTGCACGTAAATCGAGGTTTTCCGATTTTATACTGATTTTCCGTACTTATGGTTTTGGATATGATTTCATGAAATGATTTTGGATTTGAAAAGGTAACTCTCGGACTTGAGGTCCATTTGATTTACGGAATCGGGCCGGAGGCCCAGTTGGTTTACGATTCGGACTAGAGGTCCAGTTTGTATGTGGATTCGGGCATAGGGCCCAGTTATGTATTACAAATGGTTTTTATGGTTCATGACAGTTTATGGGAATCGAAATGAACCCTTGAAATGAATTTACGGGTCATGACGGTTTATGGGAACCGACACGAACCCATGAAAAGATTTTATGGTTCATGACGGCTTATGGGGGTCGGGCATGAATCCTTGAAAGGTTTCAAGAATGATTTCAAAAGGTTTTTCATATTCCATCCTTTATATATGATTGTCTCCTCCGGGGAGGGTCGTTGGCCTGGGTGGACCCCGGAGTAGTCACGGAGCACTGACTGAGTGGAGTCGCCCCCCAGTTGGGTTCCTTACTCTCAGGATGGGCATGGTTCGTTACCTTCAGGGGGGGTCATTGATCTACGGACATTGACCTGGGTAGACCCTGGAGAGACTTGGGTTTGAGACCCCGGTTAGCACACGTGTAGCTTTATCTTGCCGTGACAGGTTCTGGATATGAAATATAATGGATAAACATGATTTCAATTGGTTTTGGGAAATTGTGTTTATAATGATAAATGGATTTGGGCTGAGATCCCACATATATTCAATGTGTTATGGTTTTCTGTAAATGGTTTTGGGCAGAAGCTCGTGTGACTTGTATTTACGAAATTTGGGGCTGTGACCCTATTTCTGGTTGTTTAAACATATGTGTTTGAATAAATGGTTTTACTACGCATGCATGCTTTTTAGTGGAGGGTATAAATGTCTTCTTTATGAAATGTGTTTTTATAAAATCTTTATTTTTGTCCACTCACAGTCTTTCTGTTTTTAATACCCTTCAGGTTGGATACGATGTGAACTGTAGCAGAGACCGAGATATCACATACCTCCTCTGGATCCTGGCGTACTCTGATAGCCCGGGAGGGCAAAGGTCGGAAATATCCCTTGTCTGACACTTCGTGTCAGACGGGAGCAGGGTTATCCCGCACTAATCCCGGGGGGGATTGGGATGGATCCTGTCATATAATCCAAAACCCAAAGCCTAGGATTTCGGCCGTCCGTCTGGGCTGCACCGCCATCCCCAGCCTTCGAAAACAATCCTATTAGTCTCCTAGAGTCCCCAGAAGCACAACCTAGCCGTTAGTTTCAATTAACAAGCCTTAAAATCAAAGTTCCAATTTTTGAATATTTTTACCTCACGGGTTCCCTCCGCCATGAGCCGTCGCCGTGGCTGGCCGTCGTGTCCCCAGTCCCTCAGTCTTTCCTCACTCTCTCACGGTCACACACACAAGCACAGATAATGATCATGGTGGTGAGGGAATGTGTGTTTGGTTTTTGAAAGAAAATGGAGGAATGGTGAAAAATGGTGTTTCGGGTTATGAAGATGAACAAAGATGATATTTGATAGCTGATGAGAGATAGATGGGATGAGATGAGATGAGTGGTGAGGATTTGAGTGATTAAGTTTAGATGGAGGGCTAGGATTTATTGTTGGGTGGGTTTAATTATAAAATAATAGATATAATAATATTTAATTAGTGAGATCCACAATTTAGGGGATTTAGCCAATGGGATGAGTGACACTCATCCATGAGTCCCACTTAAAATATCTGCCCAATCAGATATTGCCAAATCATCATTGTCTTGAAATACGTGCATAGTGAAATCGACCTTCCGTGACCTATAACTCTCCCGTTCGAAGTTCGATTTCAGCGTGTCGCTTGTCTATGGATTCGTATCGTCCCGATCTACGTAACGATCCTCGGCCCTCGGCCATCAGACCTCCCGGTCCAAAAGTCAACATTTTGCTCCCTTTAACCAAAATTACCAAAATGCTCTTGAACTTCCGAATGTCATAACTTCTTCCTTAAATGTCGGAATTGAACGTGCCACCTGTCTATGAACTCGTGACGTCCTAAAATACGTCACGGTCATCGGTCAAAGTCTATTTGACCGCCCGAATGAAAAGTCAACGTTTTGCCCATTCTAGGGGCAAAACGGTCATTTTGCATCGTTCGTTCGATTTCGCCCAACTAATCACGGATTAACTTCACTAATCATGATTAGTCACTAATTTAATCCCGGAATTCGGGACGGTTCGTTACACTGGTTTGAAATCTAGGAGGCCACTGCGTGTAAGAATATCAATGTTGTTTTTGGACTTAGTTAGGTGCAAACCGTGAGTAATAGGAGTGGCTTCAACACCCATGAAATAGTGTAGGGGGCCTAAGTCTTTGATGGCAAATTCACGAGCTAGTGTGGCCATAAAGGTGGACAGGGCAAGATGAAGGTTCCCTGTTAGGACTATATCATCTACATAGAGAAGTAGGAACATGAGGGTGGTCTTTGTGCCAAAAATAAAGAGAGAAGTATCTGCCCTGTCCTGAACAAAGCCATAATCAATAAGAAAGGAGCTGAATCTATCAAACCATGCTCTGGGGGCTTACTTGAGGTCGTATAAGGCTTTGCGTAGGCAACAAACATGATGAGGCTTATGGGGATCAACAAAGCTAGGGGGATGTTGTATATAAACCTCCTCAGATAGGGTTCCATGCAGGAAAGCATTTGTGACATCTAGTTGACGTAGTGGCCAGCCAAGGGAGGCTGCGAGGGTTCTCACATAGATGGTGGCTGGTTTGACAATTGTACTGAAGGTTTCTTGGTAATCAAGACCTACAGTTTGGTGAAAACCTTTAGCTACTAGTCTGGCCTTATGTCTCTCAATGGTTCCATCAACATTTCTTTTAATTTTGAATACCCATTTGCATCTTACAACATTGGCATGAGGTGGAAAGGGAATGAAAGACGAAGTGTGTTGCTGGATTAAGGCAGAGTATTCGGTTTGCATGGCTTGAGTCCATTGAGGAGAAATTGAGGCCTGTTTATAGGTGGTGGGTTCAATGGTGTTGTTAGCAAGAACAATAAAGATTTTAGGAAGGGGATAATGTAACGACCCGTCCCGGAAAGTGGGATTAGAGTAGTGGTTAATGACTGATTAGTGAAGTCAATCGGTGATTAGTTGGGTGATCTTGGACGGACGGTGCGAAAGGATGGTTTTGCCCCTAGAATGGGCAAAAAGGTTGACTTTTGGTTCGGGCTGTTAAATGGACTTTGACCGATGACTATAACGTAGTTCGTGACGTCATGAGTCCGTAGACAGGTGGCACGTCCGATTCCGACATTCGCGGGAAAAGTTATGATGTTCGGAAGTTCAAGGGTGATTTGGTAATTTGGTTAAAAAAGGGCAATTTGTTGACTTTTCATACGACATGGACTTTTCATATAATTCGAGGACCGTTAGGTAGGTCTCGATCCACTGAGTACAACGACATACAACATGCGTCAGTTGAAGTTTGGACGATAACGTTATGGGTCTAGGAACATGAGGGGAAAAATAGTCATTTGTGGAATAAGGGTAAAATGGTCATTGTGATTGACAGGACCCGTCCCAACTGGACTTTGATAACCGTGCCTAGTCCTGCTCCTGTCTGACAAGTCAACTGAAGTCCCGAAACTACCTTTCAGCACCTGTCAGACAAGGGATAACTGCACTTATTTCCGCTCATACCTCCGCCTCTCGATTAGCCCCGAACGTCGTGCCACGGCCTGGAGGGTTATCAAAACAGGAAAGGTGTGAGTGGACAAAAATAATATCATTTAAAATACATTTATCAAAACACATCATTTACCTTCCAGTTTATCAAACCATGCATGCATAGAATCAACATATGAAAAACATCACCGGCTTTCTAGCCAAATATCAGGAAAACATCAAATCCCAGCTCTCAAGCCCAAATGCCATTTAAATCATTTTATAAAACCATTTTATCACATACAATAAAGCATATAACTCGGGAATTACACATCCGAGGATCCTCTGGGAATTACACATCCAGAGTCGTCATCCTGTTGGGAATTACACATCCAGCCTCACCGGGAAACAAGGATAATTGATGGAGATTGGACGATGAACAGAGTTCGACTATTCTTAGAGAATTCGAGATCGAATGGAAGGACTGAGGTAAGTTCGAATGTAATTGAGTTCACAGATCCTTAATTAGACCTATGTCGATGCTAATGGACGTTTGAATTTTTGAAAACGATGTTGAATTAATGGAAAACTAACCGGGTCGTGTCGCGGATCGAAGGATCCGTTTGCAGAACAGCCGGGTAAGGACGATGACTGTAGCTGCACTGTAGCAGGCGCGTGGACTTCACGCGCAGCCACTCACGGCGGCGCGTGGACACGATTCCCGAGGTGAGTTCAACATGACTTTTGTTTTATGCAATGTAATGAACATTTTGGCGTTGATTTCGAGTTAATCGGACACCGTTTCGAGGGTCCGAAGGTTTATGTTATGTGTTTAATTCCGTTTGACGCATGCCGCCTGTTTACAGATTCAGCGTCCCGAGACCTATCCAACGGTATTTCCTGTTTGATCCGGAAATGACCAACTCGATGAGACCCGCTGGGGGATCTAGGACCAGCCGTGTGGTGTCTTGGGCCCACTGGGGGCGTTGCTGTTGGGCAGGGACCCTGCAAAGACTGGACATCGGTGTGGTGTCGGCCAAAGGGGGCTCCGATGCCTAAGTTAGTATCTGAGTGCCGAGGGTTAAGTAAATACAGTGCTCTGAATCGGTTCTGAGTCTCTTACCTTTGTGAAGGGTTTCGAGGTATTTATAGTGGCCATAACTGCGGTAGGTGGGCTACTGTTGCGGGAGCAAGTGGTGCTTTGTGGCCTATGTTCATGTGCCTAATAGTCGAAGAAATAAGAAGGATGATAAGAGCTTCAAATGTGTTCTTTTGGGTGTGAGAGGAATCAAAAGCTTATAGGCTTTATGATCCAATTTCAAAAAAGGATAGTGATTAGCAGGGATATAGTGTGTGTTGAGGATGAAAAGTGGAGTTGGGGGTAGAAGTGCAAAAGAGGTGAACCGTGATGTGTTAGAGTGGGAAGGTGACAATGAAGTAGAAAATGAAGATACAGTTGCTAATGAGGAAGGAGAGGGTTCGGAAAATGGGCAAACTGAAGAAACAAATAACTCATCACCAAATGAGTCATCTGAGGAAGCACCCCTAAATCCAAATCAAGGGATGAGTCGAAGGCATCCAGCTTGGTTGAGAGACTATGTAACCGGTGAGGGGCTGTCTGATGAGGAGGAAATGCATAATCTTGCATTGTTTATTCCAGCTGAAGATCCAGTCACGTTTGAGGAGGCATATAAGAGTTTGAAATGGAGGGAGGCAATGGATATGGAGATGAGAGCTATTGAGAAAAATGAAACATGGGAGTTAACCATCTTGCCAGTTGAAGCCAAAAGAATAGGAGTAAAATGGGTATTTAAAACGAAGTTTAATGAGAAGGGAGATTTAGACAAGCATAAGGCAAGACTTGTGGCCAAGGGGTACTCTCCAAGGCACAAAATCGATTACAATGAAGTATTTGCATAAGTGGCGAGATGGGATACAATTAGAACAATCTTAACACTTGTAGCTCACAAAGGGTGGTGTGTTTTCTAGCTGGATGTCAAAAGTGCATTCCTGCATGGTCAATTAAATGAAATAATGTTCATTGATCAACCTCAGGGTTACGAGAAGCATGGAGAAGAACATAAGGTGTATAGGCTAAAGAAGCAGTTGTATGGAGTTAAGCAAGCTCCTCGAGCATGGTATAGTAAAATTGAGGCGTATTTTGTCAAATAAGGGTTCGAAAAATGCCTCTGTGAACATACACGGTTCAAACCCTATTTTTTAGCCAACAAGAGGAATTCGTCAAGGATACCCTTTATCACCTTATCTTTTTATTCTTTCTATGGAACCTTTCATTCGGCACACGTAAAAAAGCTAACCGTTAACACTAGAAATCATGTTGGAATTTTATCTTCTCCTTGTGCCTTGACGATCTCTAATAGACTAACGCATAATATACAACTAAGTTTTAATCAGTGAACTAATAGACTAACGCATAATATAAGTCAACATAGCCCCTTCTTGGGTTTGAACCCATGAGTCAACCGAAATTCCACATGTGGATTTCATTTATCAACGGAAAAAAAACACGCGATGTTGAGATCTCTTCTTAAGATCAGGAAGAGATTTGAGCAAGTGCTAGTTGGATCAACTACCATTTTAAGTTGTGGTACAGTTCAAAAGCAATAAGAAACCAGAAAATAAACAAAAATCTGGTATTCATGATCTCATTCATACCCTCAGCTCGCTGGGCATGCTATAGAGGAGTTGCAAAACCTGCACACAATTGCAACGAACAAGGTAAGACAATTAAGTATCATAGAGACAACCATCTCTAATAACAATCGCAGGAAAAAGTAGAATAAATTATATAGGATTTTAAGTAGCAAGAAAATTTCACGAAGGAAATTCTTCAACCATGACGAGCAGAAAAAAATGATATGGATTCAGTCAATTCGTATGTAAATCTATATACATAATACGACGACCTTAAGATATTCCTCTCTTCCTCCCCATGTGACCTGAATATCTATGAAAACGGATAAGAACATTCCATTCTTAGCTGTTTCTTTTGGTGTAGCAATTTTTCAACTTAAAGCATTCTGCTCAGCTCAATGCAATAAATAGATTTACACAAACCTAGTATTCTCAAGACAAATGAAAGATGCGTTTAAAAAAGCACAAAAACTACACAAATTGCAAGCACAATGCAACTCCTTAGAATCTAGGCACGCAAATCAATTGATAAACAGCTAACAAGTGTTTCTATGAGATACCCAAATCATAGGCCCCAGACACAAGGCACTATATGAGAAAAACAAACAGTAAAGTTCGAACAATACCTTCTGATAGGCATCCCCAGGTGCTATTGTGCAAGGACAGGAGTGATGTGAACAAGGCAGAAGCTATAGCACTGTGCAATGGGATCAATGACTGCGCAGCGCCCAATTCCACGGGGATCCTAAAATGCCAAGCTAAAATATAGGTATGTTTGGATCATCAAAGCTCAAGTCATTTAGGTTAAATTAGTTATAAATGAAGAACGGAATATTAGATGGAGAAATTACAAATAACCAGATGCAATTTATTTAGTGGTTTTCTTATGCTCAGGTGGTGCATGTGCTCCCTTGTTACTTACTCAACTACAACTTACAATCCCTCTATTGAATAATTTTTCGTGCATTTCTTAGTAATATAGTAAAAATCACTTGGTACTTTGAAGTTCCTCATATAAACATACCCTGAAGGCTTGAAAGAAGAATGTTTAACACCAAGAACAAGTTCAGAGAATGTACAGAAATGATGCTTCATTCGGCAATTCATAGTAAGTTTAGTAAAAAAAAAGATTCAGCTGCATTCCCTCCAAAAGTTCCTTTGTAAAAGCCTTACTAACACAACAAACACAATCTCTGTGTGTGTATATATATATGCCTAGACAGAAGAGAACTAAACAAGAGATAATGTCATAATTAACTGAGTTGCGAACATGTGAAATTATAATTCATACCTGTTAGACTATGTAAACCTAGCCCTAGAGACCACTGTACACTGGTACCTAGGGTAGACCCGTGTACTTCTATATCTAGGATAAGTTAACCCTTAGTTGGTTAACACTTAGGCAGTTACCCACAGTTCCACAGTAGGACAGGTGTCCTACAGGTGTCATGTCATAGTTAAAAGTAGATTTAAGGAGATAAGAACTGTTCTGTCTTATCTCCTTAATCAATATTGTATATATATGTGCCATATTGGCTGTAAATGATATACGGATCATGAAATTCAACATGGTATCAAAGCCACTAGTCTGATCACCATTACCGATCCTCTCTCTCTCAAATTATGGCCACTGATTCCTGCTCCTACCCCTCAATCTCCCCTAATCATGTCTCAAGCCTTGTCTCTGTTAAACTAAATGAGTCCAATTACCTTCTTTGGGAAAGCCAAATCAAGCCTTTCCTCATTGGACACAATTACTGGAGGTTCATCGATGGAACCCACCCTCCTCATCCTTCTACTCTCTCAACCCCAGTACCTGAAGACTCTTCTCCCATTTCAGCAACCTCAGATTCTGTCCTAACCTCCCCTGTCACTGCCCTCCCGAATCCTGCCTTTCATCAATGGTTTCAGATTGATCAGACCTTGATCAGTATGTTGCGGGCCACTCTAACAGAGCCCATTCTGTCCCAGGTTGTTGGTCTCAACACCTCCAGAGCCATTTGGGAGTGTCTCCGCCAGAACTTCTCCCAGCAATCTCTTGCAAATGCAACCAACCTCCGCTTCCAACTGATGTCCCTTACTAAAGGCTCCAAGACCATTTCTGAATACCTTTCTTATGCCAAAACCCTCGCTGACTCTCTTGCAGCGATTAATGAACCCTTTTCTCCCACTGATCTTGTTACTGCTGTTCTTCGTGGTCTTGGACCAGAATACACTATCTTAGTCACAGCCATGCTTAACTTTCCCCCACTTCCACCATTTTCAGACCTGCGTGCTCGCCTTCTCTCCTTTGAGGCACAACAAATCTCCACCTCTACCTATGTTTCCAATCCTCCTCCCACTGCTCTGTATGTCCAGTCCCACCCACCTCCTCACGGGTTCTACCCCTCTCATAACCGCTCTAACTACCACAGGCCGTGGTTCACGGCCCTTTCCCCGCCGTGGTTCTGGTCGTACCCCTGCAGTCCGCAACACCTCTGGTGTCCTTGGCCCACCTCCTCACAACCCACCCCGCTCACAAGGCCCTCAATGCTGGTCCTGCAACAGGTTTGGCCATGTTGCAGCCCATTGTCCCTCACTTTCTAACACACCTGAACACGACCTCTCTCAAGCCTTCGCGGGCCTTCACATGACCTCAGTTGCTGACCCCAATTGGTATCCAGATACCGGTGCAACCCATCATGTCTCCATGACACCCCCTACTCCTTCCCAATCTGCCTCTCCCACCAGAGACCAGGTCATGGTTGGTAATGGCACCACTCTCCCCATCACACACACGGGTAATGTTCACTTTCCCTCTAAACACTATGTCTTCCACCTCTCTGATGTTCTTCATGTCCCTTCCATTAAAAAGAACCTCAGTTCTGTTGCACAGTACACCAAAGATCAACAGGTCAGTATCACTTTCTATCCTACACACTTTGTCATCCGAGACCTAACTACCAACCACATTCTTTTTCAGGGCCCCTGTAGCAATGGACTGTACCCCATCCGCCCTACTTCCCACCCGCAGGCTCTCTTCACCACTGCCCCATCCAGTCTTTGGCACAAGAGGCTAGGACATCCCTCTACTACTGTCTTACGCAAGCTGGTCACTCAAGATCACCTCAGCCCTAATGTTGATTTAAATTCTGTTCCATTTTGTAACCAGTGTGCACTTAGTAAAAGCACCCGTCACTCATTTAACCCTGTACTACATTCATCAATAAAAGCATTTGATTTAATACATTCTGATGTTTGGATGTCCCCTATTCCCTCTGTCACTGGTTTTCGTTACTATGTACTCTTCACGGATGATTTCACCCGTTACACATGGGTGTTTCCCCTAAGGTTCAAGTCTGAAGTCTTTGATCAGTTCTCCCGTTTCTTCACATATGTCCGCACACAGTTTTCTACCACCATAAAACAGTTCCACAGCGATGGTGGCAAAGAATTTGCCAACCAATCCTTCCACAACTTTTGTTCCCAGCATGGAATCCACCAAAGGTTCTCCTGCCCCCATACACCACAACAAAACGGTTTGGCAGAGCGCAAGCATCGCCACATTTCAGAAGTAGGCCGAACCCTCCTCCAAACTGCTGGTCTCCCGTTTTGTTATTGGGCTGATGCCATCACCACTGCTGTTTTTCTCATCAATCTACTTCCCACATCTGTCCTCCAATGGTCTTCCCCTTATTTCACCCTCCATCACAAATCCCCTCCTTATTCTCTTCTACGAACCTTTGGCTGCTCATGTTTCCCCTATCTTGGGGATTACACCAAACATAAACTAGAGTCCAGGTCCCTCCATTGTATCTTTCTCGGCTACAGTCCACAACACTCAGGCTATCGTTGTCTACACGTCCCCACTGGGCGTGTTTATATCAGCCGTCATGTGATCTTCAATGAAGACGACTTTCCCTATCCCACCAAACCTCAATCTGCCCAAAACTTTGCCTTCCTCCCTGTCCAAACTTGTAACCATCCCAGCCCAACACCAGATCCTACCCCTCACTCACAAACAGCCACTTCACACGGTCCCTCTCCACTTCCAACACCTAATCCAGGACTCTCACACTCCTCGGACCCCCAAGGGTCTCCTTCTCCAACAGAAAACCCTTCCTCAACCCCATCCCCTTCCTGCCCACCAGCCCCACCCGTCCACCTGCCACCCAAAAATATCCACCCTATGACCACTCGTAGCAAATCAGGAAACTCTAAGTCCAAAAACCTTTTGTATGTTTCCCGTTATCCTCTCCCTCACATCTATGCTGTTATTGCCACCGAAAGCCCTGAACCTTCTACATACAAACAGGCCTCCAAACACGAACACTGGGTCCAAGCCATGTCCACTGAATATGACGCCCTCATCCGCCAACACACCTGGTCCCTTGTTCCCCTCCCTCCATCTGCCAACACAGTTGGCTGCAAATGGGTTTTCAAGGTTAAACGCCATGCAGATGGAACCCTAGAGAGATATAAAGCTCGTCTTGTAGCCAAGGGCTTTCACCAACAGGCAGGCCTTGATTTTCAGGAGACATTTAGCCCTGTTATCAAACCAGCAACCATTCGAGTGGTACTTACCCTTGCTGTATCCCTTGGCTGGTCCATTCGCCAAATGGATGTCACCAATGCCTTCCTACATGGCCACTTAACAGAAGAGGTTTATCTGCAACAGCCCCCAGGTTTTGTTGATCCCCAACATCCCCAGCATGTCTGCCGCCTCCACAAAGCTCTGTACGGCCTCAAACAGGCCCCCAGAGCTTGGTTTGATCGATTCAGCACCTTCCTCCTCCAAAAGGGCTTCACTCAGAGCAGAGCCGATCCCTCCCTCTTCATCTACAAAACCAAAGACACTCTCATGTTTCTACTGCTTTATGTGGATGATATTTTGCTCACAGGAACCACACCAACTGCTCTCTCCTCATTCATGGCAACCTTGGCTCGTGAATTTGCCATCAAAGACTTGGGACCACTCCACTACTTCCTTGGTGTTGAAGCCACTCCCAATGCCGCAGGTCTTCATCTCACCCAAACCAAGTATACCACGGATATCCTTACTCGTAGTGGTTTGTTAGACTGTAAACCTGCACCTACACCCCTGGCCTCTAAACAGCTTCTCTCAGCACACAATGGCACTCCCCTTCCAGATGCTTCTGTCTACCGTCAACTGGTGGGCGCTCTGCTGTATTTAACATGGACCAGACCTGATATTTCCTTTGCTGTTCAACATGCCGCTCAGTTCATGAGCCGCCCAACCGATCTTCATCTCACTGCAGTCAAACGAATAATCCGTTATCTCAAGGGAACACTCGGTCTTGGCCTCCAAATCCACAGGTCCACCTTCCCCCTTCAACTCCAAGCTTATTCTGATGCAGATTGGGCAGGCTGCCCAGACACCAGACGTTCTGTGACAGGTTTCTGCATTTTCCTGGGTTCCACCCTTATCTCATGGTGCTCCAAGAAGCAGAAAACCGTGTCCCGCTCCAGTTCTGAAGCAGAATACCGTGCCCTAGCTTACACCTGTGCTGACACCATTTGGCTTCTCAGCCTCCTCCGTGAGCTCACCTTTCCTCCCCCACTTCCCATCCGGATACACTGTGACAACCTTAGCACCTGCTACATGTCTACAAACCCGGTCTTTCATGCCCGGACAAAGCATATTGCTCTGGATTATCACTTCCTCCGTGAACGGGTCATATCCGGCACTCATCAAGTCTGGTTTGTTCCTTCCACTCACCAGCTGGCTGACTTATTCACTAAGGGACTCTTCACCAACCGCCACCATGCTCTGACTTGCAAACTTGTCACCCCTCGGGTGCCTAGTTTGAGGGGGGATGTTAGACTATGTAAACCTAGCCCTAGAGACCACTGTACACTGGTACCTAGGGTAGACCCGTGTACTTCTATATCTAGGATAAGTTAACCCTTAGTTGGTTAACACTTAGGCAGTTACCCACAGTTCCACAGTAGGACAGGTGTCCTACAGGTGTCATGTCATAGTTAAAAGTAGATTTAAGGAGATAAGAACTGTTCTGTCTTATCTCCTTAATCAATATTGTATATATATGTGCCATATTGGCTGTAAATGATATACGGATCATGAAATTCAACAATACCAAGTAAATTGGATCTTGAACACTAACATTGAAGCTTTAGATTTAAAGGAGACAAGAAGGCCCCATCTCATGAACTAAATACAGAGATAGTGGCCCAGGATACAGTTTCCATTTTCTCGACGGCCAAACAAAATGAAAGAGCACGTAACCATGATTAACCAAAAATTAAAGTGGAGACTACAATTTCAATAATTATTAAAAAACCCCAACCTTGAGAACTTGAGCTTCTGAACAATGAATCTAGACCCAGAGGTGGGCTTGGCAGCATTGAGCTCACCAAACTTCGAAGCTTTGGCAGCGAAAGGTGAAGATGATGCACGGTTCAGAAGGGTTGTTGCAGAAGCTGAAGAAAATTGTAGGGTTCGTCTCGCACAGTTAGCCGCCATGTCTAATATCCTCTTTTCCAAAAGTCAAATCTTCGCTCCTAGAAGGCATGATTTTCTCAGACTGAGGGCTCTGTGTGCTAATTTAACAACATATATGGACCAAAAATGCATTTTGCTCAACAATTTCAGAGTCGACACTTGGGTTTGTTATAGACCTTGTTAACTTCTGTTCATCTTTTTTTTGTTAGATATATATACTACCTATAGACCCATGCGATACTGCGATGTAGTTTTAATTTTAAATTTTTTAAAAGAATGGTACAAATAAACAAACAAACAACCAAACAAAGCTCTCAAACAATCAATGACGGAAAACGAAAGTCTCCATAAGTCAAAGATTCT